>OY776111.1:62629470-64048637 GCA_963675035.1 Allygus modestus | reverse complement strand
CATAGACACCCTGAATTATGTTTTTACAATGCTCCGTTTAGGCTTAAAATAAGGATTTAGGTTACTTCATCTTTGGCTAATAGGTTAAACAGAATTATACAGTATGTATAATATTTTATCAATATATTTTACTAAAATTAGACTAATTTTTTGAACTTTGATCGGATTGAACTTTCCTTCATATATGGTAGTTAGATCAGTGATATAAATTTTGTTATCATGGTCTGTTAAAACAGCCTTTACATGTTTCGGACAGTTAAGTTGTACATATTCACTGTCACAATGTTACAAAATTTTGTATTTGTATAAAGCAGCGATGCACATTGTCGTCACATGGTTTCTTCCCATACACATATGACCATTATTTCCATCAGTTATTCATATTTAAATACAGTGACTACGGTACGCATATTTATATCAATAGGTATCGTTGCAAAAATATATTTATAAATTACTGGTATATTTTTAGGGACTGGTCTCTTTGTTGTGATCTATAAGAATGTCTGTCGCACATTTGCAGTGGCAAATCACACACACACTTTTGTCAGCTGCTTTTACGATTTCAGTTGTCACATTTTTTCTGTGTTCAATCCACGGTCGGTATCGGGCGAAGGCCTAAAAAATATGCTTGGTTTATGGGTAACCCTAAAATATTTTATCTGTCTCTGAGCCAACCAAGGTGATGGAGACAGGAGACACTTGGAGTGGACTTGTAATGAGGGAATATGCCTATTTAAAGGGCAACAAGGATTAATTGATATATCAATTCTGGGGACTTTCAACTACATGATGGTATAAATTATGGTTTAGTAGTAGGCCTGTCTGCGTAGTCGTTTGGTTGTTTTTACTTCTTGTTGACTATGACAATATGCCGCTACAATGGCATGCTATCATTTTTTACTTGCAGTTGGTGTGCAGGTATATCGGCACTCTGTAATTTTAAAAAAAACATTGGATACACAGATATATATTGTATATTGTGGCTCAAGGGGTTAAATAATACAAATTATTAAGTATAATTTTTTTGTTAACTATAAATTGTCTTACGCTTATTGACAAGATATTAAATCATAAAAAAATTTTGAATGTTATAAGGTTATCAGGCTTGCATCAAATTGTGACAAATTTACTTAATAAATTTACAACTTTAAAAAATACAAAATAAAAACTCATACTGTTTCCTATTGTGATACATTGGGGTTAATGTTTTACACAATATTACAGTACTTACAGTATAGGGCTACATTAGGGTTTGGCTGTTACAATATAAATACCCAATGGTATTGAATTGCATTCAGCATAATTCCCGAGCGGTGTTAGTGTTTTTAATTTTAATAGTCTTTTATTGGTTTCAGTTTATCAATAAAACTAATATTGTTTCATTACATTTCTTTAATAGTTTATTTACACTTTTCGGTTTTAAGGTTAGCAACTTTTTCTCTTACTTTGCTTTGGTCCATATAGAATATTTATCTGTGCATGAAACCTATTAAGCAAAGTAAGGGGCAAGTTGCTACAGTAGGGTGTATTGGACATTTCTGGGGCAGGACGGACAGGAGGGCCCCCCCCTCCCCCCCTCGCGAATTTTTTTTTGCGAATTTTTTTTTGCGAATATTAACCTAACCTAACCTAACCTAACCTAACCTAACGTAACCTAACCTAACCTAACCTAACCTAACCTATCCTAACCTAACCTAACCTCGGATCAGATTTCTGATTGCAGATTCTTGTTCGTCTAGTCGAGCCGAGAAATTTGAGTACCCACAACGTACATTTGGACGATGTAGGGGGGGGCTATCTCGGTTACCATAAGTCGGATTTGAATTCTGATTGCAGATTCTTGTTCGTCTAGTCGAGCCGAGAAATTTGCATACCAACAAGATACATTTGGACGATGTAGGGGGGAGGCTATATCGGTTACCATAAGTTGGATTTGAATTCTGATTGCAGATTCTTGTTCGTCTAGTCGAGCCGAGTCATTTGAGTACCCACATCGTACACTTTGGATGATGTTTACAAAAAAGGGGCCCGCACCACACTTTTGACCTTTTTTTTGCATTTTTGGAATCTCCTCGTCAAGCCGAGTATTCTCAGTACCCATATGACATACTTTGGATAATTAATACAAGAGTTGATCAGGGTAACGCTACAACCAACAGAGCTAGCCCATCAGCGCTTGCGGTCAATTGAACTACCAGTGAATGCAAATTTTGAGGAGAATATAATTGCAATGCTTTGAACATATACTGCAAAGGGGGGTGTATCGATACACCCCCCTTCAAGTACTCTGCACCGAGGCAGACGTTCACACAAATAAGCGTCGCGTCCAGTCTACTGTCTGGGAATGCGAATTTTGTAATTTGATACCTCGACGGGAGGGCGACCAGCGTCGAATTCCGAGCAATAAATCACCAGTTGTCACGGTCTCATTCTTGTTCTAGTCTTCAACAATTCCTGACGTATGGGGGAGCGAAAATCTCCCCCTAAGCCATTATGTGTTAGGGGGAGCGAAAATCTCCCCCTAGTAATTAAATCAACAGAACACCAGTTGTCAAACACCCACGGTCTCATTCTTGTTCAAGTCTTCAACAATTCCTGCAGTATGGGGGAGCGAAAATCTCCCCCTAAGCCATTATGTGTTAGGGGGAGCGAAAATCTCCCCCTAGTAATTAAATCAACAGAACAACAGTTGTCAAACACCCACGGGCTCATTCTTGTTCGGGAGTTTGAAGTGTGTGGTTGTGTAATAGTGTAGCTGTGTGCCGTTCTGTCAGAGTGTTCACCCGACGTTGGAGAATGTTTTATTTTTTGTTGGTAAAAAGATAAACTACATTTGTTTATCAATGTACCAACGAGGTTTTTAAAACTGTTTCGACCTAGTTGGGTCTCATCAGATGGAGGCGTACTTATTAAAAGTCACTCCATTACAGTTGTCTTAACTAATATTTACATAACAAATTTATATAGTTAGAATAATAAAAAATCTATATATCTACAAAACTAAAGTCTATAACTCTTCGCCTGATGACGTCAATATAACGACATTGTCCCCGCCACCAGACAGACGACCTTAGAATAATAAAAAAGCTAATATCTACAAAACTAAAGTCTATAACTCTTCGCCTGATGACGTCAATATAACGACATTGTCCCCGCCACCAGACACACGACCTTAGAATAATAAAAAAGCTAATATCTACAAAACTAAAGTCTATAACTCCTCGTCCGATGACGTTAATATAACAATATTGTTCTCGTCACCAGACTCACGACCATTGTCCTCCTCCTCATCACCCTCCGACACAACACCATTGTCCTCCTCCTCAGTAGCAACATCACTCTCCGACATGACACCATCGTCTTCCAGCCCGCCATACTCGGCCACAACACCATCGTCGTTGTCCATGTCGAGCACGTTGCCGAACTCGTCGACAGCGCGCTCAACAAACTCCCCGACACCACCATCCCACACAAACTGCAGGTCCACCTCTGGCTCGACAGCCTCAGGTTCAGGTGCCGGAAGGGCCCTGACAACGCCGACAACGGCCACCGTGGGACCGGACGGCCGATCCCACACCACGCGACGCGGATTGGGGAATAAATCCCCCGCCAAAGTGTTCGTCGCAGCCTCGGCCCGAGCGACCGGCACCTCGGGGCCCGCGGCAGGGTCCTCCGGTAAACACAGCCTCGCGGGGCTCGTCGCGAAATCACTCACGCGAACACGAGCAGTGTTTGACGCTGCATCGGCGTGCGATGGAGCATCGGAGCCCACCGCAACGTCGACGCAGATCGCCGACACATGGTTTTCCAGCGCCGCGAATATCTCAAGGAGCATCGCGGGCTCAGGCTCCGGCTGGGGTGAGTTGCTCCGCCCGGGGCGCGGTGATGTTGGAGTCGACGCACTACGTTGCGGCGGCGCCAGACACACCCTCTTCGCAGGTGGTGATGACCCCCCGAGCCTCGGCATCGTCTCCAGCTGCTGGACCGCTGGTGATAAGGTCCGCCGTTGACTGCATGAGTACTCGATGTGGCGTCGCAAATGGGCTCGACGCTTGAACATGCATCCGCATCCCGAACACACGTGACCGTCACCTTGTCCATGCACTTCACGCATGTGACGATTGTAATGGTCGTTGCGGCTAAAGAACTTCTGGCAAAGAACACACACTGGCCCTTTCATCTTGCGTGTTGGAAGCAGACTGATGAGACGCTTTGGAGTAGGTCAGTGTTCACACAGCTGTACAAGGGTAAGTTTTTGTAATGGAAGCGGCGCATCCGAGATGCCGAGGGGTGGTCCTAGGAATAATTAATTAACCCAAAGACCCGAGCAGCGGAATGACCGGATGTAAAAAAAATACCCCGTCGCAGCAAACCTGCGTACTCATCGAATTACAAATGCATAATATATGGCTTAATACCGTATAAAGCAACATACCAAGTATCATAAAAATGTATTCACATATAAGCGATATATACAATTTTAATTATTCTCCATAAGGATAACGTTGGTTATGAGTACGTAGGCTTGCTTAAACAAGAAACACAAACAATCGGTTTTATGCAAATATAAATAGAATTTAACTAGGTGAAGCCACATACCAAGTTTCATCAATAGTCAATAATAAGTAAGCACTATACAGCATTTTAATTATTCTTCATAAGAATACCATGACAGCCTGTGTAAGCAGGTTTGTTGCAGAAAGGAACGAAAAAATGTGTTTTACGCTAATAACAATATAACTCACCAAGGCAAAGCCAGTACTAAGTTTTATTAATTTATGTTAAAAAATTAAGGGAGTCATTACATTTGACTTATTCACAATAAGAATAACATTGTGACTGAGTACGCGGGTCCGATGTCGATTGTAATTTCCCGCACGTGCATAGAGCAGACCTAGACTGGTCAAGAACAAAGCAAGCTTAACTGAATGTAACTAAAAAGCTTTGCGATATAGTGAAATATAGTTATGATCGTAGTTGATTTCCAGAAAGATTGGTGAAATAGATATCGTACTAAACATTTATTGACAATTGACATAATGTACCCATCAGGATATAAAATCTATTGTATGGGATGAAAGAATTTTCAGGGACTATCAGTAGAGGCAATATGGGGAGTCTGGGACAGCTGAAAAATAATTGTTTTTTAATCAGAAGTGACGTTTGAGTGACGTGGTGATGACGTATGTGTGACGAGAGGGTGTGATGACGTCACGGCGATGACTTATTGGTGTGACGATACACATACGTCATTGGATGTGAGGTAATGTGAAAGCGGGTGGATTTATATTAAGAAACGGTTTAGTTACGTCGGTTTGCGACTTGAAATGGCCAACCGTCCATTTAAGTCGGTTTGCGACTTGAAATGGCCAACCATCCATTTACGTCGGTTTGTGTTATCTTATCTTATCTTATCTTATTTTATCTTAGATCTAGATCTTAGATAAGATAAAAATTTTTTCTGGGGGCTCCGCCCCCAGGCCCCCGCCCCCAGACCCCCGGGCTTGCTTCGCTCCCAATCCCACGCCATAGAGTCCCCCTCCACTATTAACCCCCGCCACATTTACAGCTTAGCACAGAATCGCGCGTTACGATCCATTCACACTCCTCATCTTAGCCGCAACGCAACCATGGCTCGCAACTTACAACCGATCAAACGCCCTGCTGACTCTTCTGACGACGACTATTCGGACGAAGAGGGTCACAGACGTCGCAGGAAACAGTTCAAGTTCTGCCAAACTAGACCGACGGCTGCAACTACTCCTGTGGGGAGAGCGACGATTCTAATAAAGCGAGACATCTTCACTTACCGACAGATCAACCAACTCATGGACATCTTGGACCGCTACCGACACCTTGCCGATCAGATGATTATCGAAGTTAGTAGCGGAGATCACTTCCACCTCATCCTCCAACATCAACACTTGGACACAGTCGACGCTAGCCTACGCCGACAACTACAACTACGACAAATTATTCGGGTCGTCGCTTCCATCCCCCCACACTAAATCCAGGACTCCACTCCTTCTACAAACGGCCTTTATCAAGGCCACCACTTATATCATTCGTTGTGAATCAGCCTAGCAACCATACATCATACTAAACCTACATTAAGTACATTTCAATCCAGATTCTCAGGACTTAGTCATTTAACATCAATCATTTTGGTGGCCTTTACAAAGGCCATTTTTACAAGTCTCAATTATTTTTACTTTCACAGTCTTAGACGATTCCTTTACAAGTATCAGCCTCACATCTTGTTACTTCTTTTACAGGAGGAGCATTCAACATTTTATGGACTTTGTCATTTATCCAACTTCAGTTTAGTGGCCTTTATAAAGGCCGTTTTAATAAGTCTCAATTTTACAACTTTCGCGGTAACAAAGAATAGTTATTCAGTTGTCGCAATGAATGTTTTAGGGGGACTTTAAATAATTATAATTTATATTCTCCAAACATGTTCAAACGTGTTCAAGGTCATTTTAATACTTAAAAAAAAAGGATCTTGACTGTGGCGGATTGCCCTGCCGACCAGTCAAGAAGGGTCAGTTCATTCGTGGCGGTTTGCCCATGCCGACCGATTGAACTGCTTAGGGTATGGGTGGACCGCAGAACTCCACACTGCGCGAACCACCCGGGTTTGTTTTTGGGGTTGTGATGGGAATAGGGTAAGGGACAGAGTTTAACTTGTACAAATCAACAAATTGTGTTAGTGTTAGTGGGAAACCAGCGAAGCCATGCAAGACAGAAAAGGATTGTACAGAGAAGAATAAGAGATCGGCGCTGAGCTTAACGAAATCCAGATCCATTGCCCACCGCACTGTTCACCCAACGCCCGGAGCAGTGCTGACCACACAGGGGGACTTGTCTCAGGCCTTGTGTGACGCAGAAGGTGTTGACTCCGCCTCGGGACCCGGCGGAGATCAGCGTAGAGATGCCGGCCGATAGCAAGTGAGACCTACATATGTGGTGCTCGCTATATCACAGAAGTTCCAAGCCCGGGGTACCACTGCAGGGATTGCGGTACTAGGAGACCTCCGTGGATGTTCAGCTTCTCTCCGATGATCTCCGCTGTGCCCCGCTTCTCTGGAGCTGCTCTGGACTGGTCCCGTGTCTGCATGCCGAATGATTCGAGTGGAACGAGCGTCCCGGTTTTATGAACTTTTCCGCTGAGTCAGCAGAAAATAACCCCTCACCTCATTGGTTGAACTGTTTGACCAATGAGAAGCCGGCTTGTGCTAGTGAGTATACCGCTGTTCTTAAGCGACTCACTTTTGCTCACCCTTTCGTTACGGACGCATCATGTTCAGGAAGCAGACCCGGCCTAAGATGTTTGACATGCCTCGTCGGGAACCATCGTTCCAGCTTTCCAGCTCCAGGCCCCACAGTGTCACACCTCGGTCATCACTCCGGCAGCCTCGTCAACGTCCAGCTCCAATCCCAGCCCCAAAGAGCGAGTCCGTGACAGGGCAGCCTCGTCAACGCCCGGATCCAACACCAGCGTCAAAGAGTAGACCCGTCGATGTAATGCCTCGACGGGTAAACATATCGACTTGTGCCCGGGAACCGTTCTCTTTACTTAGAGAAATTCTCTCGGACAAGACGAGGGATCTGGAACCTGAGAAGAACTATACGGCCCAGATCCCTGTTATCGATGAGCCGAGGGAGATTCGTCGGCCGAGCTTCGAACCGGCATTCCCTGGGTTCAAGCTCCACCGCCTGTGGAAACTGCAGCCGGGACTTTATTGTCTGCTCGGATGGGACAAGCCTTCGCGGGAGCTTTTGTTGCGCCACCGCAACTTTGTCTTTAGAAGTTACCTGCCGAATGGAGTGATTGAGCCACCGTACGAGACATTAAAGACCTACTTGGAGGTCGGGAAGCCGGAAGATGGGCAACGACGTCGGCGTGTCACCGTCCAATGGGTGTCACTGTAAACAATGACACTGATAAAAACGGCCTTTTTAAAGGCCACCAAAAATTTCAATCGTTTGACACTCAGTAGCGTAAAACATATATTTTGTTTTACCCCCAGTCTTACTCCTGCTGTAATGAAGTTTTATTATAAGTTCCATGAGGTTTCAATAAAGTTTGTTGGTATTTTGTACGGTACGGTACTTAGTTACCGACTTCAACAAATATGGTTTGACCGAGAATTTTAATCGTTCCTCTGTCAACATAGTTTGTTCAAATGGGTAAGCGCTTGGACTGGGACATTAAATAATTAAAATGGCCTTTCTCAAGGCCACTAAATAAAACGCTGAGTCAGTGTTATTAGTGCGCGCCAACAGGAGACCTGCAGCGTATCCTATACGGTACGTAGCGTCGCACCTTAGAGACCAATGATTAGTGGGGCTCAGGACATCCTGCTTGCGCTGAGGAGAGAAGATGGAAACTACGGTGGAAGAAATCTTCGCTGAGATGATTGAGCGACGGGCTCCACTAGCACCGATATCCTCACTCCGGCCGCCTCGTCAACGTCCAGGAGCCTCGCAGAGGCGTGTTCACTTCGCTTTGGACTGTCCAGCTCCGAGACCAGTGGCAAGGAGCAATCCTGTCACTGTAATGGATTGTGTTGCGGCTACTCCACGGCGAAAGCTTCAGAGGCTGGAGCGGCGCTTCTACACTCCACTTGGGCAACTACGCCATGGCGAACAGAATCGACGGTTGTGGCGGATGAAACCCGGCCTGTACGAATTGCTATTTTTCGTACGCCAGGATGGTGAGGCTACTCTGCGGGAGGTTGGTTCCTTGGAGCTGACGAGAGTTCGCCTGCCAAGGAGAATGGAGTGGCCGTGGAAGTCGACGCATCTGAAGATTCACGGGCCGGGGGAGGACCCTTCGTATCCCAGAGGGAAGGCCGAATGGGTCCGTCGCTAGATCATCTCAAAAAACGGCCTTTTTAAAGGCCACCAGATTTTTCAATCGTTTTTGAACTCATGCATTTGCAAAGTTTTATTACAAGTCCCATGACATACTGGGTGTTGGTAATCTGTACGGTACGTAGTTGCCGACTCTAAATAATATATTTTGACCGAGAACTTTGTTCATTATTCGGTCAACACAGTTTATTTAGTGCGCTTAAAATAAATGTTATGGGGCTTAACAGCCATAGCTTGGAGTAAAGAATAAAATGAGTTGTGTTTGCAAACACAAACAATTCCACGTTTCTAACATAGAGTTACAGTCGGGCTAAGATTGGAGATACGTAGTTGCCGACTCTAAATAATATATTTTGACCGAGAATTTTGTTCGTTATTCAGTCAACACAGTTTGTTTAATGTACCTAAAAACAAATGTTATGGTGCTTAAGAGTCATAGCTTTGAGTAAAACATAAAATTGCTTTCAAACACAAACATTTGCAAGTTTCTAACGTAGAGGCACAGTCGGTCCAAGATTGGAACATAAAAACGGCCTTTATCAAGGCCACCATTTTTAGTACTTAAATTCAACTGACCAATAGGAGAAGAGTGCTGTGTCAGCAACGCCTATATAATGAGAGAGTAGTGCGATGTTTCCTCATTCCTCCACTGAGCTGATTGCTGATCTGATCTCCAAGTCATGGACTCTTCTGAGACTTCTGCAGCTGTAGAATCCATCCTGGCTGAGAACAAGGTGAAGTCTATCTTCGATCCGCCGGACGCACCTTCTACCAAACTGGTAAACACTTCGCCTCTCCGGGCGTAAGCAAATGATATGCGAAACTGAAAAATTATTTGGCTGTATATTATGCACAATCCTACAGCATAATTAACCTACATTGCGTAGCTTTTCTTACAGTCAACAACGGTCGAGACCAGTCGTAAACCTTGGCGGAGAATTCAAATACGGCCTTGTTAAAGGCCAGCAATTGATTCACTCGTTATAGTACTCACAGTGTGCTAACTCTGTTGTTTTTCACAAACAAAGTATATTATGAGATGAAATAAACTGATAATGCAAGCTGCAGACTGAATTAATATTTACATCTCTCGTTTTAGTACTCAAATTGAGCTAACTGTGTTGCCTTTCACAAACGAATTATATTATAAGATGAAATGAACCGATAATACAAGCTGCAGCCTGAATTAATATTTACAACTCTAGTTTCATCGATTCTTTGCATTCAAAACAAGATTTTGTTTTTTTGTTTGTTAGGTTGACCTTGAAAATAATAAAAGCATTGTCAGCAGTTAAGATAAGAGACTGATGAAAAGCATTGTCAGCAGTTAAGATAAGATACTGCTGAATATGCAGTAGTTATTACTATAAATAGAGGCGTTCTGTAGAGTTGATCACATCCATCTGCGACGTTTACCTGACAACATGGTCTACGAGATTGTTCACCACCAAACAGCGAGAAGGGTTAAACGCTCTCCTCTGTGGCTGAAAACATTCTACCTCCGTGTTCCGATTTATTGGACGACGGAGATAACTCAAGAATGCGACTTGTGGAGAGTTTCTGAGGCTCTGGACAGTATCAGGGCCGACTGCCGAGCGACTACTATTAAATTGACAACGTCCGACGTAGGGTTCTGGATGGCGCCTACTCCTCTGGAAGATGACTTACCCTTCAAGACCAACGTCATCAAAGACCTGAAGCGTTTGCTGCGGCTTGGCCAAAGGGTGACTCTCACCGTCATCGTTTCTTGAGGACGTATCCTGCAGACCCACAACGCCATCTCAAACTCCACCTTCTGAGGGCAACTACAAACGGCCTTTTTCAAGGCCACCATGAATTTCACTCGTGTTAACTAAGCTAAGCGTCTTATTTGAACCATACCAATTATTTATCTTTTCGATTATTAATGTTTCTACTAATAATGAAATTAATAATTAGCAACACATGGTTTTTAAAATTTTTAGTTGTACAAAACACATGGTGGTTTCTTAATTTTACCTCAACTAACAATTGAAATTTATGATATTAAGTATGCACAAGTGTATCTCTTTTTCTCTCTCTCTCTCTCTCTCTCTCTATATATATATATATATATATATATATATATATATATATACATTTGTTGAGATCAAAACCTATGTTTACGGTTTTTCTACCATAACTTAGCACTTTTTTTACTGACTAAAACCTAATGCTCTTATTCGTTGTTTATTTTTGCTTGCTCATCACAAAATTCCCCTATAAATAAAGGTAAATAGTAGTCACCGGTCATTCATATCCTATCTACCATCATGGCACCACTAGACATCCCTCACCACTGGAAGCAAATTGGAGAAATAATTGAAAATGTCTTACAGGAAGATGTGGAGGAGATTGAAGATACTAGCGACTCCGAAGACCTGACCAACTCCGATGACAACACATCATCACTAGATGTCTCTGACATAGAAGATGCAATAGCATTTGTTCTTCACGAGGATTATCCGGAGTCAGTCGCCGACAGTATTGAATTTTATCTCCTGTCCGAAGATGAGGATGACAACAGGACTCCTGTCCTACGTGATGTTCCCGATGCAAGGCGGAGACTATTCGATAGTTCCAGTGGTGAGGAAGACGATGATGGCGTTGCATACCTGAGCGACTAATTAGAGAAGTCTGTTTCAAACGGCCTTTTTCAAGGCCACCAATTGTTTCAATCGTTTTAAAACTCAGCCGAATTCGCAATGTTTTTTTTTTCCTTAAACTAAAAAAGCCACAAGCAGAGTATAATAAACGAATGAAAAAATGGTAGCCGTTAAAACGGCTGTTTGCATGTGTTTTTCAACTGTATAAAGGGTTTATTGATCAACAATGATGTCATCATCTGATAGATAATCTGCCCCTACTAATCTTTCTAATGCAGCCATTACTTCTCTGGATTGGATAGTTGTTCTGCTTGATACAACGTTAACCTGTACTGGTTGATCATCACTTTCTTGTCTTTCCGTGGGTGTAAATGATAATTGAAAAGGTGGTGTTGTGGAGGATATATCTGGGACCTGTATAGGCTGCTCCATAATTATGTTGTGGTTAGTAAGCTTATAGCAATACTAATTTATAATTTCATTTATGTTTACTTTTTAAATGAATGAACCAATGGCAATGAAAGTGATGATGTTAGCAAAAATATAAACCAATAGTAATTCAATGCTGAGGTCAGCATTTGCTATAAAACTAGAACATGTGAAAAATGGCTCTCAATACTACTTTTGGAGCAGTCTATAACACACTGAGAAATTTATTCAATCACAATGTACTATTGTCAACGTTGTAATGAAGATTTCATAAATGCGGATTTATATATATATCACTGTGAAATTTACCATAATGCTACTAATAATGCATTATCCGATTGTGAAGACCATCCCGATTTCTTACACTTCCTTGCTGACACTGAACACTCTACACGGCAGAGCAGACCAAGCGTAATTGCATATGCACCTCCTAGCAAACAAAACTCAGTGGATCCTGAAGATGAATCCTCACCCTCTACTTCTAGAGGGACTGCGAACGAAGATGCAACGTTGGAAGTCAACATTTTAGTGGAGGCGTTTGACAGATCTGTCGTTCGACATTACAGAATAAATAACATCAATACACTTGAACTACAAATATTTCTGACCCTCGTTAAAGATGTTATAATTGCAAAATTAAATTATGAACTTAACCGTTTGAATTTCATTAAATTTGGATTACTATTGGACACAACATTTAATAATGTAGAAGGAGAAATATCCAACAGAGGGTTTCTTTCTAGAAACCGAACTATCATGGAGACGTCAAATTTAGATGAAATAGTTGATGAATGTTTACAAGAATTGGTGCTTAAAATAACTGAACATGAAGCTCGTGGATCCGGATGGTCCTTGCTCAATGTAAACAACCTGGATTTACGAGTTCATAAACGTGGATACGGTGAACGTGGCAGCAGTTTTATTCCATTGCCAGCAAAGATTAAAGATAATAAATCATGTATTAATGTTCAAAACAATGACAATGAATGTTTCAAATATTCCATGTTGGCGAAATTTCTTGTTCATGAAGGTGTCCAACATCCTGAACGACCGAATAGAAGATATCAAGAACTAAATGGTAGATATAAATTTAATGGATTAAACTACCCAGTGTCATTGTCTGATATAGGAAGTTTTGAAAAACGTAATGCAGGTGTATCTGTTAACGTGTTTGGACTGGACAGAAGAAACAATGTGTACCCGTTAAAAGTGGTACCACGTGAATTGACTGACCATACTGATTTACTGTTACTAAAAGATGAAACTGTTTCACATTATGTGTACATAAAAGATTTCACTAAGCTCATTCACTATCAGCTCACCAAAAGAAAGTCACCAATAACAGTGTGTAAAAGATGTTTCTGTTTTAAAAATATCTCTATAAATAGAGGAGGTCGTAGTTGGCTGACGGAACACTCTAAACTTTGTGGAGATCATGCAGCAGCAAAAGTTATCCTTCCAACTCTGAATAGTTCTGTTCTAAAGTTTAGAAATATCCATCACCAGTATCGCATCCCAATTGTAATTTACGCAGATTTTGAATCGTCATTGATACCAGTGGAAAATGTGGATCCTGACGCAGCAGACAGTAGGAAATACCAAAAACACGAGCCAAACAGCTATTGTCTTTTGGTAAAATCAACACTTTCATACGAGCATCTTCGGCACTACGATATTCCAACGGAGCCAAAGCTTTACCGTGGGGAGCAAGCTGCAACACGATTTGTTGATGATCTATATGATATTGCTGAAAAAGTATCTACCCTCTACAGTTACATTGTTCCTATGGAAAATCTCACTGACCTTCAAGAACTATGTCATCAAATGGAGGACATTTGTTACTTGTGTAAACAGGAGTTTTCTGAGGACAACATCAAAGTGCGTGACCATGATCATTTGACAGGAGCCTATAGAGGAGCAGCTTGTAACGCCTGCAATATCAACTTTAAGCTACCTAACTTTATACCGGTTGTATTACACAATTTAAGTGGATACGACGCACACTTTATTATTCCAGAACTTGGACGAGACAAAGGACAAATTGACGTATTGGCTCAAACGACAGAAAAATTTATTAGTTTTTCAAAGAAAGTAAAAAATATAAAATTAAGGTTTATAGATTCCTTAAGGTTTATGCCATTCAGTTTGATGACACTCTCTAAGAATCTGGAAAGAGATGACTTAATTGAAACGAGGAAGCTGGTTCCAGAAGATAAGATGGAGCTCGTATTAAGAAAAGGAGTGTTCCCGTACGACTACATAGATTCCCTTGCTCGATTTGACGAGACTGCGTTACCTCCACCAGAAATGTTTTACAGTAAACTCAATGAATCTCCAGTAGATCCAGAAGATTATGAGCATGCTGTCAAGGTATGGAAGGAACTTAATATGTCGACGCTCGGAGATTATAATGATTTTTATGTGAAACTTGATGTAACTCTCCTTTGTGATGTAATGGAGGAATTTAGAAATTCCTGTTTGTTAGCTTACGGACTGGATTGTTTCTATTACTTCACATCTCCGGGGCTGGCTCGGCAAGCTATGATGAAGGAAACTAAATGCGAACTCCAACTTTTAACTGATATTGACATGGTTCTTATGGTTGAAGCTGGTGTTAGAGGAGGGCTCACACAATCGGTCACACGATATGTCAAAGCCAATAACAAACATCTTCAAAATTATAACTCCACTAAAGAATCAGTCTACCTAGGCTACTTCGACGCCAATAACCTTTATGGATACGCCATGTCAATGCCATTACCTTTTGGCGGATTTTGCTGGGTTGATTCTAATGTTTTAGGAGACATTATGAGCATCCCGAAGTTCAGCGATATCGGATACATATTGGACTTTGACTTCGAGTATCCTCAGCACCTTCACGACCATCATTATGACCTTCCTCTATTACCAAGGTCCGAGGTTCCTCCAGGAGGCAAATATTCAAAGTTGATGACAACACTTGAAAATAAATCTAATTACATTGCACATTATTGGATTGTACAGCAAGCAATTGAACTAGGAATCAAAATTGTTAAAATCAACCGAGTGCTTCAATTTACACAAAAGACCTGGCTAAAACCGTATATAGAATCGAATACTTCAAGAAGAGCAGCTTCCACATCAAGTTTTCACAAAGAATTTTACAAACTGATGAATAACGCCGTCTATGGGAAATGTCTTGAAAACAAAAGGAATCACATGAATTTGAAACTTGTTTCTGATGAAAAGAAAATGTTAAAATTAGTTCAAAAGCCTAACTTCAAAACATCTATCATAATAAACGAAAATCTTGTAGCTGTATGCATGAACAAAACAAATGTTGTCATGGATCGACCTCTTTATGTAGGAATGTGTATACTTGATATTTCAAAGACCCATATGTACGACTTCCACTACAACAAGATGGTTGCCTTTTATGGACGAGATCGAATTGGAATTAGCTACATGGACACTGACGGGATCGTATATTGGATCAAGACACTTGACATGTATGATGACCTTAGAGTGTTTCCTCACAGGAATGATTTTGACTTCTCCGACTACCCAGTCAACCATCCGACATACGACAACTCTGTTAACAAGAAGGTTTTAGGAAAGTTCAAGGATGAAACTTGCGGAGTACCACTTGAAGAAATTGTCGCCCTCATGTCGAAGATGTACGCGTTAAAATTAATGACAGATAGAACAGCGAATGTCACATCAACAGTTGCAGCGGATGAGGATGAAGCAGGGATTATCAAGAAGGCAAAAGGAATAAAAAAGATGTACATAATGAAAAAAATGAAATTTGAACATTACTACAACTGTTTATTCAGAAGAGTTGGGTACAGTGCATCTTTTAACACAATCCGGAGCTTCAATCATAATTTATATAGTATAACTGTGAAAAAGAAGTCATTGGCAGACAAAGACGACAAACGTGTGATCCTTCAAAACAACATCCACACACTTCCTTATGGACATTATTCATTAACATAAATTGATTAAGTGCATCATCATCCTGAGAAGTAAACTGGTGGAAGATCTATAAAATGCTAATTAATTAAGTATATGTTAAATAAAGTTTTTAAAAAGCCACTTCAGTGGCCTTGACCCAGTTTTCGTGTGTTCAGAATAAGCAATTTTTTAAATTAGCAAAAACTGCATTACTTATTTAACATTTAGCCTTTTTTAATAAATGAAACAGTTTTATAGTTCAGTTACTAAACGATTGGAGGATAAAGCGAACCGATGGACGAGAGAAAATCCATCGTTGAAGAACTTCACAAACCAGTTCGAAGAAATTTTCCTAGAAGATCAACGGTTGTGAAAGGCATTCATGACCTATATCAAGCGGACCTTGTAGAAATGAAACCGTACAGTAGGATTAATAAAGGTTTTAGGTACATTTTAACGGTTATTGATTGTTTTACAAAAGTAGCCAGTGCAATTCCACTGAAAAACAAAAGTGGATCGTCTATTACAGAAGCAATGAAAGAAGTACTTCAGGCGATAGGGAAACGTATAAAAAATCTGCAGACAGACGATGGTACAGAATTTTTTAACAAAGATTTTTCTGATCTAATGAGGAAAAATAAAATAAATCATTATTCAACTTATAGTGAAAAGAAAGCCGCTATTGTAGAACGTTTCAATCGCACTTTGAAAACTTCAATGTACAAGAAATTTTCAGAAAGAGGCACCTATGTATGGTATGATATTCTTCCTACTTTAATAAAAGATTACAATGATAAAAAACATCGTACAATAGGTATGAAACCAAATCAGGTGAATAAAGCAAATGAATCTAAAGTTTTGAAACGCATAAAGAAAAGTACCAAACCAATATTAGATAAGAAACCACCCAAAAAATTTGCAATAGGAGACAATGTGAGGATATGTAAATATAAACAGATCTTTACCAAAGGTTACCTTCCGAATTGGACAAACGAGGTTTTCACAGTGCATCGAGTACAGCCTACTATTCCTGAAACTTATATTTTAAAGGATGTTAAAGGAGAGATACTGCAGGGAGGGTTTTACGGACATGAGTTGTTAAAATCCAAGACTGGCAATGTTTATTTGGTTGAAAAGATATTAAGAAAAAGAGGTAATAAACTTTTAGTGAGATGGTTGGGATTTGACAAGAGCGAGGATACTTGGATAGACAAAAAGGACCTACTTTGAAATAAAAAATCAGTAACGGGACAGCATTTGAGAAGACTGTTTATGCAGTAAATAAATTATGGAAATTATCTGCCAGAATGAAAGACTTGATATTAACAATATTGATTGTTTGACACCGGATATTTTTGATAATGAGGTAAGTAAACATGGCTGTTTATTGCCTAACACAATGAGGTGTATTATTAGTGGGCCTTCAAACTGTGGAAAAACCAACGTTGTTTTTAATTTAATAACAAAACCAAACGGCTTAAGCTTCAATAATGTTTATATTTTTTCAAAATCTCTGAATCAACCAAAATATTTATTATTGGAAAAGATTTTGCATGATGTACCCGATGTTTCATTGCATAAATTTGACGCAAGTAGTGAGATTATAGAGCCTAACAATGCTGAACCGTATTCAGTTTTTATTTTTGACGATGTTTCCTCTGAAAATCATGATAGGATAAGAACATACTTCTCTATGGGTAGACATAATCATATTGACTCTATTTACATAGGTCAAACATATAGTAAAATCCCGAAACAATTAATTAGAGACAACGTAAACTTTTTAATTGTTTTCAAGCAGGATGAAAAAAATCTCAAACATATATACAACGATCATGTTGGTGCAGATATGTCATTTGAAAAATTTCGAGATGTGTGTGGGAAAGCTTGGAAAGAAAAATATGGGTTTTTAGTTATAGATAAAGAAAGATCTATGACAAATGGTCGTTACAGAATAGGGTTCGATGGATTTGTTTTATTACATTGACTTCTGCCTATAACAAATTCAGTATTTGTGGTGAAGGCGTTGAGAACAGTCGGAACTAATAATGTCGAACCAGGAGGAGTTGCTTAGTGAAATAAAAGTCCTAAGTGACTCAATACGGAAGAAAAACCTGCTACTAAAAGAAGGATTGATGGCTAGAAATAAATATTTGGAGGAAACCTTCAAGCCCATTGTCGAACCCCTGAATAAAATAAATGATAAAATGACCAAATCGACTCTACTAGATCAAGAAGTAAAAGAACGAGATAAAAATATCGTTAAACAAGATGAAACTTCAGGAACATACGAATCAGAATCTGGGTCAGAATCATTTAGCAGAACGAGTCGTTCAGGAGGAGAAGAAGAAGAAGAAGAAGAAGAAGAAGAAGAAGAAGATAAAGAAGATGAAGAAGAAAGTAAATCCGACATTGAAGGTGAAACAGATCCTTTAGAACCAACAGAATCCCCCACAAATATTAGTATTTTAAGTAAAGAAATTGGCAAAAAAGGACCTCTTTCACGAAATTATATACTAAAAATGCTACATGGTGCACATAAATCGAGTAAATACCACGTGTATGGAGCACGCTTGGAAAAAGACGGTCTTCGTATGGGGGATAGTATGCTAGAGATAGATGACAAAGATAATATAACAGTTAAAGACCAAACTTTTAAGGGTACCGCTGGACTGTTTGAATTGATCTTTAAACCCTCTCCAAAAAAATATACTAAGAAGGATTTGAATGATTTTAAAAACATATGTATTTTAACCAACTCCCATAGAAAAGGTTATTCACATAATACACCTATTCATATAAATAGATCGGAGAAGTATAGAGAAGTTATTTCAAAGCTGTTTTCTAGTATTAGAGGAAAACGTCCGAAGGCTAAGGGTAAAGGAATGTCGATGAAATCGGTGTATGATACAAATATTATATACTATAATAATGTGAATAAGCTGGTTGACAGAATGCGATTAATATATGAATCTATACAGGCTGGGCATAACGGATTGGATAACGAAATGATTGCTTTAACGGAAGAGTTAAAAGGTCGGGGATACATAGCTTAAGTATTCAGTCTAAAGATGAGTGTTGATAAGTTCGGTCGTCATGAGAGCTCTTTGGTTCGAGAGGTTTTGAGAGGTCCACCTGGAGAAGGTTTTCAGTTGACTCGAGACGGAAACTATGATCTAAGAAGGAAACGTTTGTGCAATATTGCAGATCCTATTAACAAAGATGAAGCAGTAAACCTTGGAACAATTCGTACATTTACATTAAATTGCGAGACAAATGACACCATGTTTGATGCTAAATATAAAAGAATTATACATGTGGCAATTGCAGAAAAAGATACAGATGCTGTGAATAGGCGATTTGTTTTGGAAGAAATAAAGCAATTAAAACAAGATATTTACCAAACAATCGACAAATTACAGTCTATGGTGTTTCTTTTCACCTCTTCGAAGAAGGAAAGTCGGGGAACACCTTCAAACAGTGTAAACGCAATATATGATACAAACAGTGATGCAGAAGAGTCATTATCACTGCCAGACGTTAGAGTAATCTAATGAAGTAAGGTGTTAAAACAAAAATAAATTATCATACATGGAAGGAAGACGTTCAGTAGTGAACTATTACTCATGAAAAGAGGACGAGGACTCACTAGTAGCGCAGTGTCTCTTTTTAAAAAAGCATTTTCCACTTTACCTACAGGTGCATTAATAAACACAGCTGTTGACGCACTTTCAATTGAGCTACATTTGCCTGGAGGTTATCAATATTGTGGTCCAGGTACGAAATTGCGAAAGCGTTTGGTACGAGGAGATCCTGGAATAAACAAATTGGACGAAGCTTGCAGAGCACACGATATTGCATATTCAAATTACTCAGATTCGGAAAGAAGATCAATTGCAGATAGAGCTCTTGCTGAAAAAGCTTGGCAGAGAGTAAAATCAAGTGACGCAAGTGTTGGTGAACGAGCAGCTGCATTAGCAGTAACTGCAGCCATGAAAGCCAAAACAGCAGTTGGAGGAGGATCAAGGAGAAGAAAAACAAACACACGTCGCAGAAGAAATATTTCCGGTGGGGGCACTAGTAAAAGAAGGAATACTAATAAGAGAGTTAATCGTAAGCGAAAAAAGTGTTCAAAATGTTCAAAAAAAAAGGTAAACGGAAGAGGATTATACCTAAGACCATACCGTGCATATTAAATAAAAACAAATTAATTTTGCCGAATAAACCTTTGAACAACGAGGAACTTGAACGGTATGCATCATGTTTTAAAATCCCTTTTTTCAGAGGGGTGTTCATGCGAAACGGATTGCCAAGAAAAATCTGGAAAAATGAAGCCGCAATTGTAAACCTTGATTATGCTAATGGTGCTGGGACACATTGGGTTTGTTATAAGAAAATATTTGATTCTGTTTTTTATTTCGACAGTTTTGGGAATCTTCCACCTCCTAAAGAGTTACAAGTGTATTTCGGTGCAGTACCTAACGTAGTTTTCAATTATGATAGAAAACAAAAAGAAGACACGTCAGTATGTGGACATTTATGTTTGGAATTTCTAGCCACAAGTGTCAGTCAACTGTAAGATGTCGTCTTGTACTGTAACAGTTAGTGGTTCAACATCAACTTTACGAAGTACATTATTTCCACCATTACACCTGAGAGATGATAGACAGTGGGAAATTGCACTTTTGGATTTTACTACTTACAACTCAATCCCAAACATAATAGAAGGTGTTAATAATAAATTTCACTACGTGAGAAAGAAAAATACTGAAGGTCTGGCTGATGTACGTGAATTTGTTGAGATTAAAACTGGTGCTTATGAAATAGCTGACATAAACAGAGAACTTCAAAATAAGTTAGGAAAGGATGTAATTGAACTAAGAGCGAATAATAACAATTTAAGAAGTGAAATAAAATGCAAGTTTTATATGGATTTCACTCTACCAGCATCGATTGGTCCTTTACTTGGTTTCCCATTATACAAGTCGGTTCTTGAACCAAATATCTACCATACAAGTCCAAAAACTGTGAACATAATTAAAGTTAATACTATAAATATCACGTGTAACATAGTTCAAGGGGCTTATAAAGATGGATCGAACCAACATATTTTACATTCGTTTTATCCAACCGTTCCACCTGGATTTAAGATAATTGAAAAACCTCATAATCTGATATATCTTCCATTAAACTCCACTCATATTTCAGACATCGTATTGAACGTACTAGATCAAGACGGTGACATCGTGGATTTCAGAGGAGAAATTATTACTGTACGTTTACACATTAGACAGGCACCGTAAAAGAACGATGGGACTTGAATTTACATATAACACTAAACAAACATCAGACAATTCTAGTATATCTCCTAACGTAGAGAGGTTAACTAGAGAGAACATTAAATTTTTAGAAGGACTTGGTTTCAGAGTCAATGATAATGGACATACTGGATATAAAACATGGACCGGTTTTCGACGAAACGTTGTGGGAGAAGGAGCTTCACACTCACAACCCTTACGCTTCATCGAAATTAGGAAATAATGATGAGATCCGAATTCCAATACAACATCAAGATGCATATACTTTACCGTCTGAAAGCTATATTTATATTGAAGGAAGGGTTTTGGAAAAAGATGAAAATACAACATCAAAAGTACCATTCATAAATAATCCAATGGCCTTTTTGTTTGAAGAAATCCGGTACGAAATATCTGGCATTGTAGTAGATTCGACTAAAAAAGTCGGTATAAGCAGTACGCTTAAAGGGTTGGTTTCTTTATCACCTAATGAAACGAACGCTTTAAAAACAGCCGGATGGATATTACCAACTACGACCAAAATAGTACCTAATTCAAGTGGTTATTTCGACTTTTTCGTTCCGTTGCGGCTCTTACTAGGATTCGCTGAAGACTACAGAAGAATAATAATTAATGTCAAACAAGAATTGGTTTTACTGCGATCATCCTCTGATGTGGATATTATACAAGCTGATAGCGGAACAACTCCCACAACACTTGAATGGAAATTGAAGTTAGATAAAATAGTTTGGAGAGTACCTCATGTACGGTTGGCCGATGAACGACGAGTAAGTCTATTACGGATTCTGGACTCTGATAGGGATATTGTGGTTCCTTTTAGAAGCTGGGAAATGCATGAATGGCCTGTCTTGCCTAAAACTCAACGTCAAACGTGGGCTGTGAAGACTTCGAGTAATTTAGAAAAGCCTAGATATGTTATTTTTGCTCTGCAAACAAATAAAAGATCTAATATTACTGCTAATGCCAGTAGCTTTGATCATTGTAAACTTTCAAATATTAAGTTGTTTTTAAACTCACAATTCTTTCCCTATGACAGTCTTAATGTAATGTTTTCTAAGGACAGATATGGTATTTTATACGATATGTATGCTAGGTTTCAATCGTCATACTATGGAAGGACGAACTCGCCTCTCCTCAACCCTGAAACATTCAAGAGTCTCGCACCATTTGCAGTCATAGACTGTTCAAAACAAAACGAATCAATTAAATCATCAACAGTAGATATTCGCATCGAGTTTGAGTTGGAAGAGAATATTCCAGACCAAACAACAGCGTATTGTTTGATACTACATGATACAATCGTAACGTACACCCCTCTAACAGGCGTGGTTAGAAGAATAATATAGATGTTTTTACCACATTATTCAGCACCTACATATATTTACCCCCGCCACAAGTTTATAAAAGGGAGATTCTTCTGCGAGAGGACATCAGTATACCACCTGCAGACAGCAAGACAACATTGATAGTTAAAATGGACAGTATGCCATCTAATTTTCTTGAAGATGTAACGCTCGAGTCTGCATCAACAGAGGTGACAGCTGCATCTAAAATGTCGAATCAAGACTTACCTGAAAACACAAAACCTAGTGAGGACTCTGCAAAAACAACGGAAACTACTTCTTTTCCAATTGACAAAGACACAATTCCACCTGGTAATCCTAGTGAGGACTCTGTAAAAACAACGGAAACCACTTCTTTTCCAATTGTCAAAGACACAATTCCACCTTATAATAATAATAATGATGATGTTAAAACTAATACAACACCAGCTGAAAATGTAGAAGAGTCCGCAGAAAAGGACACAACAACTACTGAGGAGATTAAGGCTGGACTCTCAGGATTTCTAACTTTCGAAGGAAATGATCAGAGGAAAAGGAAAAGATGTGAAAATGAATATGATGAACAAAATATGGATGTGATATTTGATGTATTTTTACGCGCAATGTATCCATTGAATTTAAACATGGATAAAACTGTTACTGTTGGTGTTTTCAAATCTTTGAACTTTAATCCTGCTGTGCTAATTAACCATTGCGGGAAAGCCTCATTGCTGCTTACGATAGACATGTGGGATAAATTTACTAAACACGTATCTATCATTGAAGCCTACTTATACAACAACTTGACAGGACGAAAAACTGCAATTGGATTTAACGAATCCGATTTAGAAATCGACAACATCAGACTTCGAGGTACTCAATTTGTGAGATTTAGAGATCTTTCTAAACACAATAAGAAAATCCTTTTAACTTTGGAAGAATTTCAAGTCCTGTCGAATCTAACACCAGTAATAATCAGATACATTCAGCAACTCGTCACATATGCTCCACTTATTTTTGATTACCTCAACAGTTCGGTGAACACACATCCAGTTTTACCACTGATCTATGGCCCGATAGATCATTCTATATACAACAGATTGCCTCAAGAGGTGTCGTTCTACAGAAGGACCGGATTCTTTTTTAATAAAATTCGAAGTGAAGGAACCAAAATTAAAGTTTCTCCAACAAAGGAATTGCCGGAGAATATTTCAAATAAACAAAAAGTGTAAAATTATTTGAATGATTGCGTCAAGCAAGTGCTCATGTTGGGAGCACTAAAACTTTTTAAAAAAAGATTTACGTGACCTTGAAACAGTTCAGGTTTGCATATGTTATTCTTCTTTTCGCTGACTATATACATATGAAAATACTCACGCTGTGTGAGTGCAGTTGATTCCAAGCTTCCAAACAGTACCTATCCTACTCAGTCTTGTTTATGACATGCTTAAGTAAACTTCATAAAATGGAAAGATACTGTTGTGAAAACAAGTGTTTTGTGCGACCGAAACTAGAGGTAGACGGATTAGCCTGTGAAATATGTGAAAGTTATGGTATTTGTAAATGTCGATGTAAAACATATAAACTTCCAACTCCAACACGAGAAACGTTCACATTGTACAAATCCCAACACTGTTATACATGTTGTTCCTAAAATGTGTGTGAAATTTGGACTGTATAGCGATATAATAAAATATTGTAACAAATGTCGCAAAGGTCTTTGTGAATGTCTACTACAATATTGTGCAAACAGGAAGAGTTGGGATGTGGATATAGAAGTAGAGTCAAAAGTAATAACAAGACGGAATAGCATGTAGAATATGTGAATGCTATGGTTACTGCAATAGAGTGTTAATTTTTAGGAAATGAAGGTTTGCATTAGTATAAATAGCTGTCACACCACCCACCCCATCTCAGAACAACTCCAGCTCTTGCCCAGTGAAAACCAACTTCATGCGCTCTCGTAGATTCAACACAAAATGGAGGAGTATAACCTGTGGAAACAAGCGTTACTCAAAGAATATCAGGATACGAATGATTTAAAAAAAATTGTAAGCCAACTACCAAAAAGTATAGCTGAAGAAATTATGAATGAACATTACAAAAATTGTGCGACGGCTTTAATATGTTTCTATGAAAAAGATAGTCTTAGGATTTGTCGAAAGTGTTACGAGGATAACAAAAATGAATTTTCGGACTACGAACAAAAAGTTCTACATGAATCTTTTCAAGTCAACACGTCAACACTACAATTGAAATATCAATGTATGAAATGTAACGGTACATGTGTAGAAGAGAGATACACTAAATGCGAATGAATGTTAGCAAACTCTGACTGTTTATACGGTAGATTGCATCAACAAAGTGCTCATGCTGGGAGCACTTAAACATTTTTAAAAACTAATTTACGTGACCTTGAAACAATTCAGGTTTCCACATATTATTCTTATTTTCACCGTATATATATATATGACAATATTGGGGCTATATGAGTGCAGTTGATTGCAAGCTTCCCATCAGTTAACAGTTGCAAAAATAAATACATACTGCTGCAG
Source organism: Allygus modestus (assembly GCA_963675035.1). NCBI lineage: Eukaryota > Metazoa > Arthropoda > Insecta > Hemiptera > Cicadellidae > Allygus > Allygus modestus. The sequence continues at coordinate 64,023,573 of OY776111.1, read as the reverse complement.
TGAGAAATGTTTCATAGAACCAAAATTACATTGATACGGAATGGACAAACCAATTTGTTTTAATTATAATATTAGAATGTCCAAAAAGTGCGTAGTAGAATTTCAAGCTTTCAGGAACAACCAAGAAAAATATATCATAAAAGAACTAGCTTTTTTTGACATATCTACTAATGTCATTAACTATTTTCTTTTTAAGCCGCCTTTTCCTTTTAAGAAGTTAAATAGCAAAAGCTCTAGAACCAATAAATGGTTAATGAAGTATCTTCATCACATCACCTGGGACGACGGATTTACACAATACAAAGAGCTGGATAGCATAATGTACCATTATTGTCAACAGTATGACGAAATCTACACTACTGGGGATGAAAAATCAAAGTGGATCAGAATGTACAGTACTTCAAATGTGACGGATATTGTGTTGGATAAGGAATTTGCAACGGAATTAAATGGTCTTTGCATCGGAGTAAAAAGCCCTCAGCATAAAACTGCAAATTGTGCATTGTCACGAGCATACAGAGTAGGCCGATTTATATCCGGTGGAGGGGGAAATCCACATATACCCATGCACGTACCTCCGTAATATCAGTTGGACACAAGATCTCTTACAGAATACAACACCTAGCAAAAGAATCATATCAGCTTCTCCACAATGGCATCACCTTCTCCACTACAATCTCTTGCAGAAAAATTCAACCAACATTCAAAATCCGATCTCCTAGCAACAAAAAGATGTAGCGAACTTCAAGAGAAAAAACATTATGCTGTGCATTCAATGAAAAAGTTGGATACATCAGTTGGTGAAGCAGTTATAGCTGTTCTTGGAGATTCACCCTACAAAGAAGAAGATAAACCTAAATTCCAAGTTTACCTCCCGAAAAGATTTGTTAATGTTCTTATGAACGAAGATTTGGATTCTGTCAAGCCCGGCGTATTGTATTTAGTTTCCCATGGACCTTCTGGAAACAACTCTACAGAAATAACAATCCATGTTAACAATACTTTGTAAACTAGTTTTGTACATAGCGTAAAATTCCATTGTAATCTCTGATTATTTTACCTTTTTAATTATGTATTATTTTTACTTAGGTATTATGTAATTATATTTTTAAAAAACTCATCACTGTGACCTTGACATAGTTTTGAAAGTGTCGGACTTACCCCCACCATTTTATTCTGACATAAATAGAACCCGTACTAGTGGTCAGCTATCATTTCTCCATCAGCTCTCGTACCGTCAAGAACGAACTTAACCCATCAACATAATGAAGTTTCATCTGGTGATGCAAGACGAAGTGGATTTGGGAATACTTCACGAAACACTCCTGCATTTGATGACGGAACATCCTCCGATGGTAATGAAGATTACTGTTGAATTCGACAGCACAACCTTCTGCGATTCGGAGACGACTGAATCACCCACTGAATGGTCTCCGAATGCCACATCCGAAAATACAGAAGAAACCAAACTACAAGAACCTCCAAAGTACGAAGAAGAAAGCCAACCACAAGAACCTCCAAAGTACAAAGAAGGAAATAATGTTTAATACAATATACCTAGTTTGCTGTAAAGATAAGTTATGTAAACCTTGATTAAATCTTTGTAATTTTTGACAAATAAATTATCAAATCTTTTTTTAAAAACCACTTTCGATGACCTTGAACTTGTTTCTACATGTCCGTAACCACCCACCCACTTGAGAGTAACAATGACTCTAGGTTTTTTCTATAAAATGGTTACATTTAATTGGATAATTTTTAGCCAATTACTTGTCAGTGTTTCGTGATGACTAAGCATAAACAAGTAATAAAATCATGTCTGTCTGATCCTCACTACCATCCTCTCGTCTGACACCGATCCGCCAACATGTCTGCATCTACTCTGTGGTCCAAAGACATCGGCGACGAAGAGTTGGTGGAGATCACCCTGATTGCGGAGCATGGGGAGAGAATGAGAGCAATTTCAACTATGTCTGAGGACGAACTACAAGAAAATCACTTCAATGAGATAAAGGCGATCATGTCATACATTGCCCAACCAACGATGCTTCCAGAGCAGTGGCCGGCGATATCTCGGCGGATGGAATATCTCGCTGCGCTGAAGGCTGAGATCAACAGAAGAGGTCTATCAACTGAGATTTATGCAATATTTGTGTAAATTACAAATTTTAAGGACATGTGACAAACGGCCTTTTTCAAGGCCACCAGATGTTTCATTCGTTTGACACTCAGCAACCGCCAAATTCATTTTCAAATCACTCCCACGACTTCTATCAGTTTCGGAACAAATATTAATCCATCCGTTTTCACTTTACCCCACATCCAATAACGTATGTCGTTCGTCACACCAAAAGATTTTACATACATGTAACAAACGGCCTTTTTACAGGCCACCAGTTTGTTCAATCGTTTGACACTCAGCAACCACCAAATTCATTTTCAAACCTCTCTCTCGACTTTAAACAGTTTCTTAACGAATATAAATCCACCCGCTTTCACATTACCTCACATCCAATGACGTATGTGTATCGTCACACCAATACGTCATCGCCGTGACGTCATCACACCCTCTCGTCACACATACGTCATCACCACGTCACTCAAACGTCACTTCTGATTAAAAAACAATTATTTTTCAGCTGTCCCAGACTCCCCATATTGCCTCTACTACTATCAACACACACAATTTGCTCATATAGTTTTCCCGTAGAATAGGCTTAAGTCTCATGTTTAATTTCTATAATGAACTAAAGTTATTGACGATTAAACTATTCCGTTCGTGCAAGGCGTCATGAATAGTTTCTTACATACATACAAATTTAGAAATTAATATAAATATACAATTATTTCATTTCTTGTACATTGTAAATATATCAACCTTTTTAGCAAATGTCCTCTAATTAGAGAACAATTAAAAGCTATTACCATTAGTGACAAGGTAGGACCTATACTAGCCGATACAATGAACACTTTTTTTTTTTGCTTTGAGACTCACAGGTGGTAAAACAATATTTGTTAATATAATATGTAGTTCATATATTGTATATACTGTGTGTGTGTGTGTATGGGTTCGTTATCGTGGTAAATTTGGAAGAATCATCATCGGATTGCTGTGAAATGTTTCATTAATGTGCAAAGATTCATGACTCCGATTCGTGAAACCAGAAAGATTGGACTATGGAAAGGGGAGTTTAATAGTTATCAAAAATCTGTTTTATTGTTCTCAACACACTGTACGTTGTATGAGTTGTCTAATAGTATTTTTATAAGATAACAAATTCAATATTATCTCTCTTATATTTACGAAGTACCTAGACCGAGCACCTTCGTCGCTCCAAAAAACGTTTCTACATAAAAATTAAGCTTAATTATAATAAGGTAAGAGTTAATAAAGTATCCAACATTTTTCGAGCAATAAAAATTTACTATAATCATGAAAAAAGACGTAAAGAATAAGATAAACACTTTGAAAATTTGGCTGATTTGGCGAGGGGGGGGCATCCAACGTGGGGGGAATCTTTCAAGAGATGTGTCTTTGTGAAACAAATCCAACGAAGAAAGCATGTCAACATCTTGTATCGGGAAGCGATGGAAAAGGCCAGTGAGGCAGAGCCCTGAGATGGACAGAAAAGAATCCAAAATATTTTAGTCCCAATAATGAAATGGTATTAGGCTATTAATTAATGATACATGCTAAAAAATGAGTCAGACTTAGTGAGTAACAAGGATACACAAAGATCTCAACCATTCTACACTCATCATTCATTCATATTCGTATTAAAATACGCCCTTATTAACTTGTTGCGTCGGCATCGCAAAGAGAAATTGAGATATATTGGTAAAGTGGTGAAGACACATGTTTATAATTAGAATCGATCTTGTTTAATTTTTCTTTTTTAGTGGAAATTATATGATCCCCTTGGAGAAATGTACTGTTTAAGTTGTGTTTAATTAGGCACACCTAGAGTTAGACGGTAAATCTGAGTTTAAAAATCAATTTTAGAAGATTTAAGTGGATTTGAATAGAAGTGTAGCAGAATACCCCCGTCGCAACAAACCTGCGTACTCAGCGAATTTCCAATGCATATATATATATATATATATATATATATATATGTGACTCACTACTACATGGAGCTATTTACCAAGTTTCACAAAAATACAACCATGGATAAGTGATATATAGCATTTTATTCATTCTCTATAAGAATAACATTAGGGTTGAGGACGCAGGTTTGCTGCTACGGGGACTGTCAACAAAAACTTCACTATACCACAACTAGTTGAAGCCACATACCAAGTTTCATCAATATACATTCATAAATAATCGAGATATAGAATTTTATTTATTCTTCATAAGAATAACATTGGACAACGTACTGTGTTTAGCACTTTGAATATCTCTGCAACGGTTGGACGTAGAACAACGATTAATCACCAAAATGTTTTTGTTGAGCTAAACACATTAATAAACAGAAATGTGCAGTTTAGATTAAAATTATTTACATAAAAACTAATATTTACATAACAACATTTCTAGTCCACGAATGAACTAGAAATGAACTGATTTTGTTTTAAAACTGTTTCAACCTTGTTTGGTCTCATCAGATGGTGATATGCTTATTGAAAGCAACACTATTACAGTTGTTTTTTTTTTTTTTGATTTTATATTTTATATTTTTTTTGGGGGGGTTTTAATTTTATATTTTTCCAGCAGCATCTTCGTTGAAATAATCAATGTATTCTATCAACTTCTAATATTGCTACAGCTCCGTTGCGGATCAGGCCGAGACATCTATCTTCTAAAATCCCGAGCATCGTCTGCGCATAAAAGTTTATATTATGTTTCCTCGGGATAATATTGATAATAGCCTCGCTGTCTATTACGTCGATGAGGCCGAACTTCATTTGGAACCTATGGTCCAAGGCCATATGCATGCGGAGCATGCCCGTCAATGCCAGCACATCGTCGCTGTTGGTCAAGTAAAAATACATCCTGCCTAGTTAAAGTCGCTAGGGGATGTGAGCTGAGCGCCTACGTCGGAGGCGGGGTTGGGGCTGCCAGCGTGTTATGTGACAACAGGGGCTGTCGGCGTGTTATGTAACACACAGGAAGTAGCCGCCACAGACAAAAAATTAATCCCAACCGCCCTCGGGGGTGGAGACCACCCTGCTCTAATGGAATTCGATGCCGGGGGCCTATAATTATCAAAAACCCCAGAGTCTCGAAAGAACTATGAACGGACTTGCTACACAGAGAACAATTATTGGTTAATCCAAGTTTTTTATAAGTTAGTTCAACCAATATCAGAGGTTACTATATGGACAACTATTTGTATGAGTTCAATTAACTAATCTCAGAGAGTTAAAAATTATATGTTGGAACAAACAATTTTATAAGTTAACCAATAAATTCATTGGTTAATCCTATACTCTAATATGAGTAAGAATTACTTGCTTGCTTGCTTGCTTGCGTGCTTGCTTGCTTGCGACACGGATCTCAAAAACGGCTCCAACGATTTCCTTCAAATGTTCAAAATAACTAATTTCTGGGATAAAAATAAGTTCTAGACAGGCCTCATCCCTAAGAAAAATCAAATAATGAAAAAAAAAACTAAAATGAAAAGTTATAAAAATTAACATTGGGCTTATGGAGTTTCAAATCAAAACAAAAGTATTGTAACAGCCGTTCATAATTAACCAGGGAACTGTCAAAGTAATACTCATGTTGTTTATGATTATTAACATGTGGATTCCTGAGAGCAGAGATTAACAGATTTGATTAAAGATTACATATATAGAGTAGTAAAATAAATCAAAGGGACATTGAGATAAAGATAACAACTGGAGGGACCTTAAAAATGTAGAAAAGAGGCTAATGAATAATACAAATCTGATTATCAGTATGGGGAAGTGGTGAAATATTACTCCGAGTCATCTAAACAAGCTGACTGACCTTCCCCCGAGCAAAGCTCGGCCCCCAGGTACTATAACTAATTTGTTTCAAAGTAGTTGGATTAATCTCAAATGTAGTTGTTACAACCTATATTCTCTAAGTTGAACCAAACAGCTTGACTGGTTAAATTAACCAATCCTCAATTTTCAAAGTAGTTGTAATAACCCCATAATCTAGTTTGTTACAACCTATATTCATTTAGTTGTTAGCCTCAATGCTTAACCTAGACAGTCCTAGAACCCCAGGCTTAACTTAGCTCTTGGAAGAATAGCCAAAGTTGCTGGGTTCTACATCTAAGTTTTAATTTGTTCTGTCTAGATCAAGGATTATGCATTCATAAGAAAAGGAGGCCTAACAGTTTTATGAGGACGAAATGAATGATTCAAAATAAATGTTGTACAAAGACCTCCATGTACTAGGATTGTAAATTAGCTAATTGTTTGGATCAAATAACTATAATCATAAAAGAAAGCTGGTAATTATATGATAAATTACCTTCAAAACGCGGTATTAAATCGTCCAACCCCCAACTTATTAGAGTAGTTCACAACTACTCATCCAAACACAACTTTATCATCCATGCTGGAACTCACAAAGACTGCCACTGCCACGGAATAATCTTGGCGCCAAATTGAAGCACAAAAAGGCGCAATTCATGAAGGCATTGGTTTCAGCTAACCAGTTTAAAGTAGTTACTTTAACAAGTTGCTGAACGTTACCTCTTTGGTGGGTTAGGACAAACCTTAACAACTATTAAAAACAACTCAATATGATCAACCATTTCCGGATTCTTGAAACAACTACTACGAAAAGTTAAACTAACTGTTTCTTTGTTTACGATAACCTTTCCTGGCCAACCACTTTCGTTAACTAATCGTATATTGGTCATGACAACCATTCCATTTTTCTCTGTGTAGTAGAGTATATTGGCCGGTTTTGCAGGTGTATGATATATTTATGTTCGAGCGACCAAAGTTTCGCACAGAGCAATTAGATAAACTTGCAAATGCAAAATGCACCACACACACACACCGCTCGCCAGTAGGGTATATTGGCCGGTTTTGCAGGTGTATGATATATTTATGTTCGAGCGACCAAAGTTTCGCACAGAGCAATTAGATAAACTTGAAAATACGAAATACACCCCACCATCCAACCCATCCACGCCCCTGACAAAATTTTTTTACACCATAACTCCAATACTGTTAGTGAGATTTTATTTGTAGGACTTTACCTGGGTTAGAGTTAATGAAGGGGGGTGTATCGATACATCCCCCTTTGCAGTATATGGTCAAAGCATTACATTCATCTTTTTCCTCAAAATTTTAATTCACAATCTGTTTTTTAAATGGGGTGTATCGATACACCCCCTCTGCAGTATATGATCAAAGCATTACGTTCACCCTTTTCCTCAAAATTTGCATTCAATATCTGTTTTGCTCGTTCAGATATGAATGTTACTTTACAATCATTGTATGATAGCTCTGTCCCAATTTGTGGTTGAAAACTGTTGTCAATTGGTTTAATTACCAGGGGGGAGATTTTCGCTCCCCCTAACACATAATGACTTAGGGGGGAGATTTTCGCTCCCCCATACTACAGGAATTGTTGAAGACAAGAATGCACCTGCTAATGTCATTGTATGATAGATCTGCCCCACTTTGGGGTAAAGGAGGCGAGGATGGGAAATAATGAGAATGTTTCTTTTTTTATTCTGAGTACACAACTAGTTTATTGATAAAAAACAAATGCAAAATTTCAAAACTCAATTGGTATACATTTGTGCAAAGAGTCTTCTGATCAGTGCATCGTTGTGGCCACAGAAGAGTGTTCAAAGAGCTGCACAAAGTCCTTCATCTTCATGCCGTAGTGGGTGCGGCAGTACAGGAATACAAGGCAGTAGCGATATGGTATTTCGCGGTGCACCCTACCAGCGCGGACATGGAATTGGCAGTTTCCTAGGCGGTATGTTCCGCACCATCACACCGCTGCTCAAGTCGGGAGCCTCTGCTGTGGCCAAAGAGGCGTTGAAATCCGGTGTTGGATTCTTGGGCGACATGGCCATGCACCAGCGGGATCCCAAAGAAGCCGCTAGAGATCATTTCAGCCAGTTTACAGACTCGCTAAAACGCAGGGCGGATGGCAAACTTCAACGTGTGCTAAGTGGCGGCGGCGGCTCTCGCGCGAAACACCGTCGCGTAACGCGAAAGAATACCGCGAAACACCGACGCGCTACTCCTGCGCGAAAGACTAACGCGAGACTCTCGCGTAAGAGGAACGCGAAGCGCGCCATGTTCGGCGGCCTTCGTGTCACACCACAGTCTTTGACGAAACTCCTTCGAGGAAGGTCGTCGTCGTCGTCATCCAAGAAGAAGGGCAAGAGCAGCAGCAAGAAGAGAAGGACAGTTAGGAAGAAGACGAGGAAAGCAGTGAGGAGAACTTCCGTACGTGATATATTCAATTAACACACACGCTAGCAATGTCGTTTCTACATCAAAAGTCGTGTGAATGCGTCAAGACGGAATTGGACTTATTCTCCCTACCGCCGACGCAGACCAGTATCGAGAGCGGCAAATGGATTCAGTACAAACCAATCTCCACACTGACTGATGATTCGCCCATCGAGTTTGTTGTGCCCGGCAACGGCGAAGAATACACCGATCTTTCGCAAACAATGTTGGAAGTTACAGCGTCTATTGTCAAGTCGACAGGAGCGGCAATCGCAGATGCCGATGAATCGAACAAAATTGGCCCAGTCAACAATTGGCTGCACACGTTATTCAGTCAAGTCGATATGAGTATGAATCAGAAACTGGTCACACCACAAAACAACACTTATGCATATCGAGCGTATATTGAAACATTGCTGAATTACGGCTATGATGCTAGGAAATCACATTTAACATGTGGATTGTGGAACGCGGACGATGCCGGCTATATGGACAATACTCTGGACGATAACGATGGACTAAAGGCGAGACGAAAAATGACAAATAAAAGTCGTGAAATCGATATGCTCGGTCGCCTACATGTGGACATGTGTAATCAGAACAAGTTCCTGTTGAACGGTGTGGAACTGCGTTTTAAACTGATCCGATCAAAAGATTCCTTCTCCATTATGTCGGATGATGGTGACTACAAAGTGCACATTGTTGATGCGAATCTCTGGATACGAAGGTGTAAAGTTAGCCCCACTGTACTGTTGGCGCACAGCAAGACGCTTCAGACCGGCACAGCTAAATACCCAATCACCAGAGTGGAATTGAAAACATTCACACTGCCGTTTGGAGTGAGGAGCAAAACTTTGGACAATGTCTTTCTAGGTCAAGTGCCGAAACGAATCATTGTCGGACTGGTCACCAACGCCGCTTATAATGGCGATTTAAAAAAGAATCCATTTAACTTTCAAAATTTCAAAACCAACTACTTCTCGCTGTACGTGGACGGTGAACAAGTGCCGTCCAAACCGCTACAACCACACTACGAAACCGGCAAGGGAAAATACGTGATGGCGTATCACAGTCTGTTTTCAGGCTCCGGCATACACTTTAGCGATGCTGGTAATCTCATAAATAGAGACGATTACGACGATGGATACTGTCTGATGGCATTCGATCTAACACCTGATATGTCAGCAAGCGACACGACTCATTGGAACCTAGTGCGCAACGGCAGTGTGCGTATGGAAATTGCTTTCGACACGGGGCTCACAGAGACTGTCAACTGTCTGGTATACGCAGAGTTTGACAACGTCATAGAAATCGATCGTCATCGCAACGTGTCTGTGGACTTTGGCGGTTAGATCGTCGGCAGCGGCGTCATCGTCCTCCTCCTCAGTCTACAACCAACATTCGCACAAGATGGATCGTTTATGCAGAGTACCGCGTAAAAATTCCGCATCTCCAATTATTGTAGATTTTCAATGTTTCAAGGACAACGCAAATGACTACATTCTGAAGGAAGTGTGCGTCTTGGAATTGGTCAGTGGAACACTGCTAATGCATCATATCGCCAAATCACCATTCAGTCGAGATTTCCTATCACAAGAGAAACTGCGTGAAAGCTATTGGCTCACAAAACACTGTCACGGATTAGAATGGGACCAAGGTGATATCTGGCATCATGTGCTAGAGGAAAAGTTAGTGCATGTATCGCCAAACGACCGATTGTCTACGTCAAAGGTGCTGAGAAGAAAGAGTTTGTACGATACAATTTCATCACGGATCACTGTACTACTAATGTCATGGATATCAACGATATTGGCTGCGGATCACTATCGTCAATCAACAGTCTACTATCAACAAACGCAGTGCGATGTCGCCACCACAGAACAGCTCACACACGATGCGCTCTAGCCAATTGCATCACATTACGCAGTTGGTTACATCTAAGTACAAATATCGCTGACGCTGATGATTACGCTGACGATGGTGAGAGTGATACCAGTTCCTGCTTTTGTTTTGCTACTAGCACTACTACTCCTACTACTGACTGTGGCGTCAACACAGTAGAATGAATACCTTAGAGATACAAAAGTGTATAGCTAAACTGCCCGTACAGAATGTTGGTGTCTACGCTGCCGATCAATTGCCCCAGTATATTTCACCATCTACTGCTATGATTGTGAACACTGATCCACACAATGAAGACGGCACTCACTGGGTCGCTTTCTACCTTAACAAAGGAGGAGGAATAATTGAATTCTTTGACAGCTACGGTCAACCGCCACATCTTCAATTCTACCAAGGATTCCTGAGACGCAACGCTCGTCGCTACCTGTACAACGAGCATCGCCTTCAAAGTGACAACACTCTGGTCTTCGGTCAATACTGCCTTGTATTCCTGTACTGCCGCACCCACTACGGCATGAAGATGAAGGACTTTGTACAGCTCTTTGAACACTCTTCTGTCGGCCACAACGACGCACTGATCAGAAGACTCTTTGCACAAATGTATACCAATTGAATTTTGAAATTTTTTTTCTCAATAAACTAGTTGTGTACTCAGAATAAAAAAAAAACATTCTTATTATTTTCCATCCTCGCCTCCTTTACCCCAAAGTGGGGCAGATCTATCATACAATGACATTAGCAGGTGCATTCTTGTCTTCAACAATTCCTGTAGTATGGGGGAGCGAAAATCTCCCCCTAAGTCATTATGTGTTAGGGGGAGCGAAAATCTCCCCCCTGGTAATTAAACCAATTGAACAACAGTTTTCAACCACAAATTGGGACAGAGCTATCATACAATGATTGTAAAGTAACATTCATATCTGAACCTGGTTTATATGAATTAACATATTCCTGAATAATTTTTTTTACTATAGTATCTTAAGACTATGTGAGGGGAGAAAAAAAAGACGAATGTATATACGAACAATTTGGCTATTTATTTACACACCTTATATATATATTTTACATCGAGTATGTACTCCCGAACATTTGTGTTTGGCTAGCAAAAATGAGACTAGTCACAAACTAATGACTAGAAAAAAGGAGCACATTTCTAAGTTTTACGAGACTCGATACAAACTAATGACTAGAGTTATCAAAATAATTTACAAGTCAGGGTCTTTGGTAATATGACACAACCACTCAACGCTCCTCATCCTCCGCCTCTTCATCGTCTTGAGGGATGTCTTCGGGCTGCGGTGGAACGTCAATATGCCCCCAAGGCAGTGTATTTACTCCGTTCGGAAGGATGTAACGTTTGTCATCGTTACAGCTCAAGGATAGCTTGTCGACTTGGACTGTGAAGACGCGGTGGTTTCGGGACTGGAATCTGGTGTTGATGGTTCTCTTCAACACGCCGTTGAAGAGGCATTCCCGATAGTCGTCAGAGGTTAAATTGTGTTTTACAACACCTCTAGCGACTCCCTTGGCGCGCTTCACTGTCATGACCTGCAACTCGTCATCTTCGGTCCTCTCCTCGAACTCGACAATGTCCATGAAATAAAGTTTCGAGCGAAGACCGAGGTACTCGAGCAGAGGAAGTCCGTTTGCTTCATCCTTGAACTTTCCGATGACTTTTGCGTTGACGGGGCTGTAGCAGGGATGGTTTCGGGGGTACGCACTGGTGTCGAAATCGTCCAGATGCTCCATCATGTCCTTATAAACATCTTCAGTCTGGATGTCGAACACGAAGCTGTCAGTGTCCATGTAGTCAACCTTCAGACGATCGCCGTAGCGGTTCTTCATCTTCCGAAGGAAGTCGTACATGAGCCACTTGCTCAGATCGAGGACACACATTCCGACGTAGAGCGGTTTGTCCAGGACTATATTGACTTTCGACATGTGTACAATGGCGACGTCATCGTTGAAGTAGGTTCGGTCCAGGAAGTTTGACTTGGCTACGTACTTCCTGAACATCTCCGGCGTACACACCAGTTTAGCGTTCATTCGCTTGCGAACATTCTCGATCGTCTTGCCAAAGACCGCATTGTTCATAAGCTTGAAAAAGTCTTGCTCAAACTTGGTCTTGGCCTTCTTCCTCAGTTCGGTGTTCATTAGGATGTAGCTCTCTAACCACCGAGACTGACGGAACGAGATGACGCGATGCACGTTCGCAAGCTCCAGTCCGTTTTCCAGCGCCTGTTGCAAGATTCTGTAATGACAGATGTAGTTCTTCTTGTCATCCAGAGTCGTAACGAGCTTCTTGAATTTCCCTCCTGGCGGACGTTTGGTCTCGCAGCAGTAGGGGAGATCCTTGTGAAGGTCGTGCAGGTGGGCGGGGTAGCGAAGGTCAACTTCCAAGACATAGCCCGTGGGTCCTTCGGGGTCCAACGCTGCAATGTCCAGGGACGTGATCTCCTCGCGGCTGAGACATTGGAAGTCTCCCTGTGGAAGACACTGGGACATGGCCCAACCGTAAAGGTTGTTGGCGTCCAAGTATAGCAGGTGATTCGTTGGCTCTTCAGGTCGTCGATCTTCAGGGCGACATCCATCATGGTTGGCCTTGGCGTGTCTGGTGATCGCCTGGGAAATACCTCCTCTGATGCCTTGCTCGAAGAAGAGGTACATATCAAAGTCCTGTATCGTATCAAGCTCCACTCGACAGGTCCTTAACATAACATCCCAGGCGTATGACGGTAGGGTGTAGTAGTGCGCAGGGTCTAGTTCGTATTCAGCCATCGACGTGTCCCTGAAGCGTTCAAAGACGTCAGTCAACAGCGCAATGTCACAGCGCAGGTACTTTTCGGCGTAGTCCTTGAGGTTCCTACAACCGAAGGTTTCCCACACGTTGCGAGCATGCTCGTAGTCTGCATCCGTGATGTCCTCCAGGGTCAGGTCGTTGTGAAAATCTCGCTGCAGAGGCAGTTCCGTAGTATCTTCCAACACGGCGTTCGACGTTACAAAGTTGTACGGGAACACGCCTTTCCTACGGACTAGATCGAAGAGGTGGTCTTCGGGGAATCTCTTCCTCGTCTCCAAGAGTTGAGCTGGTGGAAGTGCGGCTGCGAGGCTGGCGAGGCTCAAAGCCAGGAACCTGTAGGTGTCGAGGAACCTGACTCTGAATCCTGGCTGTCTTTTTCCACGCCCTTGCATCCCAACCGGTGCCGCTGCTCGGTCGAACAGGAACCGCTTCGTGAAAGCGATGTAACGCTCTTCCGTGTGATCCAACACCTCAACATCACCGGGGTCGACCGCCAACTCCCGCACTATGAAGTGAGCGTCGTAGTTGGAGAGGTTGTGGAAGTAGCAGTTGACTACTCTCTGCTCCCTGTAGCGTAGGTTACATTATCTGTGTGCAGCGCCACGTAACTCGTAGGGCGGCGCGTGGTTGTGATCACAAACCTTTGGGTCTTCGCTTGAAAATGCCGATCCGCAGAGGTAGCAATTCGCTGTCGAGTTGTACTGCATCGTTTCCGCTGGGGTCAGGACAGGGCGCAGATTTCTTGCTTCGTACAGGAAGTTCCACAATCGCTCAACATCAGTTTTCAACATCTCCATAAATGTCTTTGACGCATCATCCCCGAAGTAGACTCGAGGCTCGAACTCCTCAAGTCCGTACGAGTCGATAATCTGGTACGCAAAGGCGTATGGGATGTGAATGTGGGTGGCTACTCCCCCGTGCGGTTCATCCACTTGTTCATCCATCTCCGCGGTCGGCAGTAGAGCACACTCAAAGTCCGCGTAGATGGTGAAACGCTCGCGTCGGGTGAACTCTGGATGGCTGAATTTGATTTCTGTCTTTTTCGGCGTATCCATGCGAATAGGGGCCGAAGCGGAGCAGTATCGCCTGTGCTCCTCCAGACGCTGTGCACCCGTCAGACCGAGCTTGTACGGACGGTTGTCAAAGTGCGCGAAGCACCGCTTACAGATGAATATGCTGCCCATATGTGCTGTGAGTTGGGGACGGATCAGTCGGCCAAGGTCTTTGATGTAGGTGTAGTGACCATCACCGTCCGTTGTCACGTACAAAAGGTCGCAATGGTCTTCGCGCTCCTGCCTACAAATCTTCAAGGGGAAGACGGTGTCCTGGTACTTTGGTCGTCCGTTAGGTTTCTGACCCACGCACGTGTGATCAATACCATAGACGTTGATACTGATGTTGTTTGTCCGCTCAAACGCCTTGATACTCTTCAGAGCAACGGGGAATTGAAGGCCGGTCCAATCGTATCGGGCGATGATGTCGTCGGTGTACGATGTCGGTCTTTTAGGGTTCTCTTGAACAAACTTTCCCAAGACCGCATACATAAAACACCGCTCATCGGCGTTCGATACGTTGACGACTGCTTTGGTGTTCTCCAGAGACATAGGTAGTGGGAGCCAAGCTCGACCATCTTCACCTAGAGGAGTGTATTCGTTAATACCAACCTCCAAATCACGAACGCGAAGGTATGTCCACCCGGAGCCGATATGATCACACTCGGCCTTCTCTCTGATAAGCTTCGCAAAAGCTGTTGAAATGTAATGGTTCAGGTCCGAGGTCGTCGTCAGCGGAGTCATCTTCGTCTTGAAGTTGCGCAGGCAGGTGTTGTTGTGAATATTTTGGAATTCACACTCCAGCTTCAAGTTGACCTTAATGCTGCGGTGTTTCGCCAAGGTGTTCTCAAGCAACTCCATAAGGCTCACAATCAACAACGCCATCACTTCTCCGATTGTGACGAGATTCTCCATCGGTCGCTGCAGACGGTAGGTTAGGAGGCGGTTGCGGAAACCCCGTTGAATGAGTGAGAATACGGGGCTTGACTGTCCTGCTCCAGTCATCTCAACATCATCGGGTTGTTGGTGTGTGCTCGTACCGGGTTGTGGCTCCGTGCTGGGTCCTGGCTGGGGTTCGTCCTGTACCATAGCCACTCGGTTCAGGATCAGGTCCTTCATGATCGGGCAAGAGAACCGCTCATGATGGTCCTTGTTGAACCGCTGGTTGAACTCCTGACCGCAGTATGCGCAAGGGAATCTTCGTTCTTGACCATTGCCGTGAAATTGCATGGTGTGTCGACGCAGGTTGTCTTGCCTCTTGAATTCGACGCCGCATGTGCCGCATATGAACCTGCGGACTCTGCTGTGTACCGAATCCACATGTCGACGCAGGTGTATTTCACGACGGAAACGGCGACCGCATTCATGGCAGGTGTGGCGGCCAGGACCCGGTCCTTCATCTGAAAATAAAAATAAAAACAAATTAGGATAACTAAAGATACAAATTCCCCTCTCTCGAGAATCACATTTCAAAATGTATTCGTTAATTAAAAATATCAATTTTGAAACAGGGAATGTAATCTTCTGTACTGTTTGTCTACATTGATGAACCTGGGTTCAAAGCTAAGGATGTAGCTGCAATAATGAGCTGCTCCAACCCTAAAGAAGCATTATGTTTTAGGGGGAGCGAAAATCTCCCCCTAGTAATTAAATCAACAGAACACCAGTTGTCACGGTCTCATTCTTCTTCTTCATGTACCTAGTTAAATAATTATAAAAAAGGTAATTAGTTTCAAGGGGAAAAAGTTATTTTAATGTGGATTCTCACCTTCAACAATTGATTGACATAGGCAGTCGTCTGCGGAGCATCAATCACCTGCCGGGGTGGAATGACTCGGTGGTTCGCTTCCATGTGACGCTCTAAAGCTCCCCGGTCTACGAAGGTGGCTCGACAAAGCCGACATGCAGCTACTCCATCTGCAAACGCACAAAACGATTAGATTGTGAAGTATGTTTAACACCTACCTTTGTTTAGAGTACTTTCAAATTCTCAGTGCCCCCCCCCACAAAATGGTCGGGGGGGGTTGAAATTTTGTTTAAGTATGTAATTGGGGTATTCTGATGACTTGACTTGATGCGGCGAGCAATAACATAAGTTATTAAAATTAAATTATATTGATATAGTCATGTAATTTTAAGTTTTAAAAAACAGAGTTCTCTATTCGCGCTAAATAGTTAAAGCTGTTAAATAAAAATTATTTTATCACTCTCCGGTTATATTGCATAACGTATTCCTATATTACTAACATTTAGGTCTGATTAAAACAATAATGCAACGCAAAAAACGTACCTTGCTGCGTTGGTGTTGGTGTTGGTAGTTGTGGTCTCAAGCCGTGGAATCTGATGTGGTGTTGCACCAAATTGTTTCTACGCACGTAAATACAACCACAAATGTTACAAACGTGTGTGGCGTTCATCTTTAATATGGATTATAAGTTTTGATAATGACAAACAATACAGCACAACACGAACGTTTTAAATAGTTCAAAGGTGCTTTACGCAAATCGCAAATCGCAAATGATGATAATCAGCAACTAACACAAATCGCGTAGAACGGAACAGGATCGGACTAACACGTCTTCACGCACTGAACTCTCGAACTGAACTGAAGGAGGGTTGGTGAGGTGGGGTGATGCTCCCCACTAATGGATTTCGGAGAAGGTCGGGGCAAAAACTCTCAACCGCTGTCTGGGGTAAAGACCACCCTGCTCTAATGGAACTCGATACGGGCGGACTATAATGGGTTCCTGGAAGGGTCGCGTCGCCCTCCCGTCGGGGTATCAAATTACAGCATCCCGCATTCCCAGACATGAGGGTGACGCGATGGTTATTTGACCGGGGGGGGCTCCTCCTGCTCCTCCTGGGGTCGGGTGCAGCTGCACCCCAGACAGGTCTCGACTTGTCGGTTTTTTGTGTGAACACCTGCACCCTCCAGTCGAGGTATCAAATTACAACATCCGCATTCCCAGACAGGAGACTGGACACGACGCTTATTTGTGTGAACGTCTGCCTCGGTGCAGAGTACTTGAAGGGGGGTGTATCGATACACCCCCCTTTGCAGTATAAGTTCAAAGCATTGCAATTATATTCTCCTCAAAATTTGCATTCACTGGTAGTTCAATTGACCGCAAGCGCTGATGGGCTAGCTCTGTTGGTTGTAGCGTTACCCTGATCAACTCTTGTATTAATTATCCAAAGTATGTCATGTGGGTACTGAGAATACTCGGCTTGACGAGGAGATTCCAAAAATGCAAAAAAAAGGTCAAAAGTGTGGTGCGGGCCCCTTTTTTGTAAACATCATCCAAAGTGTACGATGTGGGTACTCAAATGACTCGGCTTGACTAGCCGAACAAGAATCTGCAATCAGAATTCAAATCCGACCTATGGTAACCGAGATAGCCCCCCCCCTACATCGTCCAAATGTACTTTGTGGGTATGCAAATTTCTCGGCTCGACTAGACGAACAAGAATCTGCAATCAGAATTCAAATCCGACCTATGGTAACCGAGATAGCCCCCCCCTACATCGTCCAAAGGTGCCTTGTGGGTATGCAAATTTCTCGGCTCGACTAGACGAACAAGAATCTGCAATCAGAAATCTGATCCGAGGTTAGGTTAGGTTAGGATAGGTTAGGTTAGGTTAGGTTAATATTCGCAAAAAAAAAATTCGCAAAAAAAAATAAATCGCAAAAAAAAATTCGAGAGGGGGGGAGGGGGGGGCCTCCTGTCCCTCCTGCCCCAGAAATGTCCAATACACCCTACTTGCTACAGTGCAAAGTGGAGTGTGTACTGATACAAGTTATTGGCAGGGTAGGGATTTGAACCTACGACAGGACTGCTGCCATGGAGCCGAAGTCCGTCACGTTGCCCACTGAACCAGCAACTCAATATTATGGTAACCTGATTACATCTATCTGTTTGAAAGGCACAAAAACTTATTTGTCAAACTTATGTTTGGAAATGTAGTATTAATGTCTCACTTTCCTTAACTTCATATACCATACAATGAGTGACCTCAAAATTGTTTTCAGTGTGTTCTTTTTCTCCTTATTTATGCATGAATATTTCAATCATTGTTGAATTTCAACACCAAGTTTACGTATCACAGTTTATACTATGTTTAAAAAAAAAATATATTCTTACTTTAATACTAAACACCGCGGGTACCTCATTGAACCCAAAATGGTTTGCATATGTACAACATATGATTTTAGACATTTTCTGTTACAAATAAGCCTACTTTAAAAAAGTTTAAACTACAAACTATAGATAGGCTCTACAAGTAGATATTTTTACTTATACAAATGTTTATGTTTTTCAACGGCAGCGTATCCAGAGAGGGGAGATGTTGGGTTATATATCTTCCAAAATTATTTCTAAAAAAATATTACTTGATGGAAAAGAGATAAAATTATTTCCCCCCCTCCAAACCCCCTCCCCAATCTATCGCAATAATTCCTGCATATGCTACTGTAAGATAACCCTGTCGCAGCAAACCTGCGTACTCCGGTAATTTAAAATGCATAATACATGTCTTAAAACCACATAACGCCGCATACCCCCCGTCGCAGCAAACCTGCGTACTCAGCGAATTTCCAATGCATTGATATGTTTCTCACTAGTACATAAAGCCACTCACCAAGTTTGACAAAAATACATTCATAAATAAGTGATTTATTACATTTTATTTATTCCCCATAAGAATAACATTAGGACTGAGTACGCAGGTTTGCTGCAACGAGGAAGATAAGAAATGAGTTTTTATGCAATTATTAATATAACTGAACCAGGTGAAGCTACTTACCATGTTTTATTAATTTATGTTCATAATTAAGGGAGATATAAAACGTTACTTATTCTCCATAAGAATAACATTAGGGCTGAGTATGCAGGTTAGCTGCTACGGGGACAATCAACAAAACATTTATTTTTTGTGCAATTATCAATATACCAGTACAACATGAAGCCACATACCAAATTTCATCAATATACATTCATAAATAATCAAGATATCAAATTTTATTTATTCTCCATAAGGATAACATTGGACAACGTACTGTGTTTAGCACTTTGAATATCTCTGCAACGGTTTGACGTAGAATCACAATTTAAACACCAAAATGATTGTTTTGTGGAGCTGAAGTGATTGGTAAAAGAAAATGTGAAGTTTAAAGTAAAATTAACTGAGGAAAAGCCAAAAACCTTTTTCCCATAAGATTAACATGGGAGATTTTATGAGCATGTTTTTTGGATTTTTTCCACAACCACTTAACCTAGGTTAATAATTCAAAATACCATATTATTTGTTTTTTTAAGCTCTATAACATGATCTAAACCTAAATTAAGTGTTTTAAAAATTTTAGAGTAAAAAATGCAAAAAACTGATTTTTGGAAAATTTAAAACCCCCATAAACCCCCCTTCCCATAGTCCGATTTTTCTGGTTTTCGAACTTAAAGTCATAAATGTCAGTTTACACATTTGAGCCAAATTTCATCGAAATCGGACGTTTTTTACTCAAGTTATCGCATTCACGGACACACACATATATATATACATATATATAAATTTGAACGAATAGTGTTTTGGACATCTGGGGACCTCAAAACAAAAAGTTATCATGGTCTCGGGCTTAAGTCTTACCATGAGACCTACGGTAATAGCTTCTTCTCTATAGGGGAAATTCGCTAAAAATGGGTTTTTATGCATATATATCAATAAAACTCAACAAGGTGAAACCGCATACCAAGTTTTATTAATTTATTTTGATAATTAACGGAGTTATTACATTTTACTTATTTCCCATAAGAATAACATGGGGGCCGACAATGCAGGTTTGCTGCTACGGGGATAATTATCAAAAATCTTTTTGATGCAAATATCAATATACCAGAACTACGTGAAGCCACATACCAAGTTTCATAACATAATTCATAAATAATCGAGATACCAAATTTGATTGATTCTCCATAAGTATAAAATTGGACAACGTACTGTGTTCAGCACTTTGAATATCTCTGTAACAGTTGGACGTAGAATCACAATTTAAACACCAAAAGTATTGTTTTTTGGAGCTGAACTGAAAAGACTAGTTTTCATTGGAATGAACTGAGGAAAAACCAAAAACCTTTTTCCCATAAGATTAACATGGAACATTTTATTAGTAGGTTTTTGGGATTTTATCCGAAACCAGCCAACCTAGGTTAATAATTATAGAAACTATTTTATTTTTTCACAATCTATATACCCTAACAGGGTCAAAACCAAAATTAACTTTAAAAAAATTTAGGTTGGAAAATTCAAAAAAAAAATTTGGAAAATTTAAAACCTGCCATAAACCCCCCTTCCCGTGGTCCGATTTTTCTGGTTTTCAAATTTAAAGTCATGAATGTCACTTTACACATTTGTGCAAAATCTCATCAAAATCAGACTTTTTTACTCAAGTTATCGCATTCACAAACACATCTACAGACAATATATACATATATATAGATATAGATATATAGAATACTCATATTTATATAAATATTTCTATATTTTAACGAATAGTGTTTTTCACATCTGGGGACCTCAAAACAAAAAGTTATATTGGTCTCGGGCTTAAGTCTTACCATAAGACCTACGGTAATAGCTTCTTCCCTATAGGGAACATTACCTAAAAAGCCATTTGTGGTCACTAACTTAGGCCTAGGCTGGGTGCCTGTAGGTTTTATACATAGGCCTACATTCATTTGTCTAAATTGTGTACATGAGTTTGTTATGCAGTTGTTTTTTTTCTTTCCAGGCAGCCTATCTCCTCACCTACATCATTAATGAGATGAGCCTATCTACATCATTAATGAGATTTGCGGTTGCTACCATCATACACAACCTTGTTGGTCTCTTTGCGGTACACAACTCTGTCATGACTTCTTCTCTCCTGGATTGCATTTCCTGCCTAGAATTTAAGAGGGCCTATTAATTATCTTTAGAACTACCTACATAAGTCGAGGCATTTACCCTCATCCTTGCTTTTCTTCGTGATCAAGTAATGGACTAGACTAGCCTACATTTTACAACCATCGATATAAAGTTAGAGGAAGGAATGTTGTGGGGTGCTTGTTTTGAGTGATGTGTACAAATATAATAGCTTTTCCCTATTCAATAACATCAGGGTGATAGTAAGATAACCTAGCCTATTTACTTATAAACTGGTCATGTCTTGAGAGGCAAGTTAGGTCGTGAAGTTTTAATTTGTTATTACTTCTTAAATTTCGCTGCTCATGCTGCAGGATAGACAATTGAGAGGGTTATGTTAAACAGTTAACTAACTTACTGCGTCTATAATAAAATTATCATTACCTTCTGTAGGTATTAACAGATGCCATATTGTTTAGGCTTGCTTTTATTTTCCCCTGGAAGTTAAAATTAATATTTGACCTTATATTTACAAAGGACTGACCATTATAATTTTGCTTACAGACTAGGCCTATTGTATACTTTCAAAGATAGAATGATATTTATAATTGGCTTAATTTTGCCTATTTGGTTCGGTTTATCGTTTGATTCAATAACATGTTAATCTATAACTTACAGTACTTTTGGGCTGTCTAGAATCAGCATATAATAATGATTTTTGCCATTTTATTGGTTTAAAATATGTTTGGTTCATTTCTGATATTATTAATGAACAAAACGTGAAACGATTTAACAATAACAATAACAAATCACTTAGCCTTTACTATAAAAATACAATTTTGGACTACATTACTCATGACTATATACGCTATATTTCATTCCATTGCTTACTGTCTATACGAAATCCAAATGTCACTTTTGTTCAAAGACTTTTTGGGATTTTACTTTATTGGGAGTTTTCTGTCTGAACACTCAACTTATTCATATTGCAAAAGGTAAAACAGTTTCTTCATTTTTCACTGCGTTACTTTGAGTAACATATAAAATACACATTAAACAAACACGTTAAGAATGAAACATTAAAGAGCATATGCACAGCTTAAGCGGAATGGTTTGCAGCTTACAATGGTCTGAGGCGTAATTCGAGTACGTGCTCTGAAATGTTTCTTTCATTTTGTGTTTGTTATATGTAATTTACTCTGATGCATGGAAAATGTAACAAGGTTTTAAAGTCTAACAATAAATGTTAGTTTAATGTACTACAAAGAGTACCGGTGCTCGTGGATTAAGTACATTTAACTCGGTGATTGTACCAGTACAGGTTTTCTTGATAAGCAGATAAAATATATAATCATATATCTGCATATTGTCCGCTACACTTAAAGATGATTTGTCATGACTTTATTGACATTAGTCTCACCTGCTGTAACCAAGACAAAATCATTCAAAATTATTAATAATTATTCCACCAGTCCTTTTTACCTATTGCAGAATTCTAAAAGTTGACTGATATCATGTTAAGTCTCAATTTTATTATTCATCAATTTTCAATATTTATTTGTTTTGTGTTAATATTATTGTACATTATTTACAAAATTGGAACCTAAATTTTATAAATATATTTTTTGTTTTTAGAGCCTTGTTTAGAAAACAAGCAGCCTTGTGTTGTTCTTTATTCTCAAATTGTACTTGACACCCTAAATTATATCTTTATAAGAAAATTTTCATTGACACTTGAGTTTGTACTCGTCTACACACATAATTTGAAGTCAGTCCTCTCTAATCTTACTCCTTCAAATAGGCCTATGTATCTTCACACGTAAAAAAAGTTTAACTAACTTACCGAACTATATTACAAAATTTCTAGGCCTGAATAAACAGTAATTATTTTTTTTCAACTATATAGGTTCTTGGTTACCATATATATTTTTAACTTATGTTTTATTTTTGTTTACAAACCTAGAGTATTTAAGATTAACTAATAAAATATTTCAAATTTTTACTACTTCATTTTGTGTTTTATTCCTATACCTGAATGAAAGTTTATTGATATTAATAAATTTGTCTAAGATCTGTTTCCCTAGACATCATATGTATTCCCCTAAACATCTGTTTATTAATATGTATTTACCATTGCTTTGTAATTTATTTGGATCATTTTTGGCAAGGCTACTTAGGTTAAAAACTTGTATTCTACCTAAAAAATCAATGCTAATAGTGTATACCACCTTCGTTATTTTATCAAAGTTTGAAGTTTTTCTGTGGGTGTCTCTAACACAGGTAAAAACAATCTGCAAGTCTTGAATTTGGATTGTGGTTACTTCCATAGGTAGCAGGTAGTAAAGGTGTGTAAAATAGTACTGTATCTTAAAAAATTTCCTTTGGATGAATAACATTAGAAATCACATCATTCACTGCTGGTCACTTAGTGCAGTTGTAACGCCCTGCCAGCCACCCCTAAACTTTAATAAATTATAATTATACTTTAGCTATAGTATAAAAGCTGGATTTTATATATGTTACGTCGTGACGTATAAAAAACGTTACCTCCATTACCGGACAGTTTTAATGATTTTTACATCTCGTCAGGCACGTTGGAAGTCTGCTGTAGGTCTGTATAAATATATATATATATATATATATATATATAAAATAAAATAAGAGATTTGTCAGTACAGTACATTGCTCAGATTAGCGTGATTTGTTTGTTTTTTTACGTTTCATAAAATAGAAAAGCCGAAATCACACATCTCAATTTCTGTCTGTTTGTTCGCCTGTCTATCCGTAAGCCTCAAGGTATGGATTACTCCTTTACGTTAAAAAAGACCCCAATTACATACCCCTTTTTTCCCTTTTACATGCAGAAACGGTTACACTGAGAGTTCTGGAAGTTGACACTGTTGTTCAGTAGAGCGGTGAGATTGTTCTCTGCTACACTAAAAGAGTATGAGACGTTAGGGCTTTGCCCCATAGCCTTCCAAAGTAGCTATGTTATGCTTTATTACCCTAGATACGTTTAAAATTATCCTGTAAAGATAATTGTTATCTCAGCTTTCAATCCATAAGTATTTAATCACCTGATCAGGTTTTAACAGATTACCGGACAGTACAACAACAAGCGGAAATGCTTGTAAAAGTAACTATTTCAGCTTTCTCTTTCAATTTATTTTTAAATGTAATAATACTTTTTGTACTTTATAATAATAAAACTATATTTTTTACTTTATATGACATGGCTATGAACATAATTAAACTATTTCTTTCATAGGATTTAAACAGTCGCAATAGGCTAAACGGCCCGTTTCACTCGCACCCGCTTGAACAGTTGTCGTCTCTCGCTCGCACCTACAGTAGACTTTCTACATGTCTGGCAAGATTTACAAACCATTAAAACTGTCTGGCTATGGAGGTAACATTTTGTGTATAGGTCACCAAGAAACATTTATAAAATTCAGCTTTTATACTATAACTAAAGTATCATTTATTAAAGTTTAGGGGTGTCTGGTGGGGGTTGCAACTGTACTAAGTTACTGGAACAGTACAGATTTCTAATGTTATTCTGAAGGAAATATTTTAAAAATTAGCTTTATACTTTGACGTATTTAATATACTATTTTACACACCTTTACTATCTTCTTCCTGCAGAAGTAACCACAACCCAAATGCCATACTTGCTGATCTTCCTACCTGTGTTAGAGACACCCACAGAAAAACTAAGTTTTTATAAAATAATTAAGGTCTGGTTGTCGTAAGCCCTTTTGGGCTTACAAGGAATGTGTTTTTTTCTTTCACTTATGATATATTTTAATTGGAAATGTTTCCTTGGCTCTTTGTGTTTATCTCTGTTAACACATCAAATGTTTACATACATGTCAAAACTTCAAATATGTTTTTTTTTTAGATGGTAAACCTACAACTATTGCTGGGAGAGTAAACATTTGTTGTATTAATATGTACAACAATGTTTAGAAAAACAGTTTATATTGTTACATTTGTTATGGTTGAAAAACTGAACCAAATTAAAAATTTTCGAAATTTTAATCAGAAATAACTGTGAAAAATACATATTTTGCACGTAATATTAAGGAAAACACACACTTAAAGTAGTACCGTAACATATATAAATTATAATAATTTTATTATTCCAAGATTTAAGAATGTAATTTGTTACATTTCACCTACAAATTATGTACAACAAAATGGGGGTATTTACTTATTTAACACAGTATTTTAAAACTTTAGAAGAAATCTTGGTTAAAACATAATTTTTACCCGTTTGTATTTCTTAATTGCCATTTCTTCTTACAAAAAACACACACAACAATGTTTCAGTTTGTAAAGAAAAACATTTCAGGCATGTTAAAGCTTTGTGATGAAAAAGTTTACAACAAATTTTAAAAAAAGTCGCTACCAAAACCAAATGTTACATTCGCATAATTTTTGGAACTTTATTCACTTACAAAATTATTACGCTTGTTTGGAAAACGTGTGGAAAAAGATGACTACGTTATTTTACATTTACATCATCAATGTCAATAAGAAATGTGATTCCCACGTAATTTTTTTATGCTATCTGGGGTATCTAGATATCTACCACCTTTCCATTGTTCTTTATTTATATAAACACAAGACGCTTAACGGTCGAGCTCACTCCCGGTAACAAGATCAATGATAGTGTTCAGAGTTCTATTAACAGGTAAGTTTGGGTGCAGACACATTTCCATGGTGTACAAGTAACGTTAGCACCTTAAATTTCATGGTTTGAATCCTGATGCCCAACAACAGTTTTTTACTGTATTTGTTTTTTGTTCTCTGCTATTTTTTATGGTTAATTTTTTAACTGTGTTTCGTTTATTGAACGTAATTCACTTGTTTACATATTTGGACGCCGTATGGCTGCATAAATGTCCAGGTTTGGATATCCAGAATTTGGATATGTTTGTGCTAATATGGTATGTATATCCATTGGGAATCTACTAAATATCCATGGATCTAATTCACATGTTTGCATATTCTGTGGAATTTTGTTACATCAAACACATATTTGAGGGTATTGTGTGCTGTCTGAGGAAACTACTGGATACACTGTCTTTTATCAATACCGCACCATATATAGATGTTATTACCTCGGTGAATTGTATATGAAAGTACAATGGGAGCGCCGTTTTAACTAATTTTCGGTACAACAGGTTTTTCAATTATCAGAGTTCAAACAAACGTGTACAATACAAACAAAAGGAATGTATATGTCAAATTTGAAGAAAACTGTGCATCAAATTAATTGTGGGCGCTAGAGGACTTACATATAGGCCCTACTTCACCAAGACATTACTATAGGCAATGCCCATAAGCCAGCGGTTCCCAAACAATGGATCCTGACCCATTAGTGGGTCACGGGAGCAATTTGGGTATGTCGCAAGAGTGTTTTCTTCGCTGGAATTTAAAAATAGTGTTACATATCTCATGACATGTTTTATTTTTATTTCTAACAAATGAATTACAAGGTGTTCTTCATGTTGATGTGTAACGCATTCACACATTGGTAATAACAACAATAGGTACCGGCAGTAATAATTAATATTATTTAATATACGGGGGGTCATGACAAAAAAACACAATGATGGTGGGTCCCCA
The DNA here is from genome assembly GCA_963675035.1 of Allygus modestus. Taxonomy (NCBI): domain Eukaryota; kingdom Metazoa; phylum Arthropoda; class Insecta; order Hemiptera; family Cicadellidae; genus Allygus; species Allygus modestus. The sequence continues at coordinate 63,996,885 of OY776111.1, read as the reverse complement.
GACAAAAAAGTTTGGGATTTTCGAATTTTTTACATATAATTTGGGAAATAGTCAAATTTTAGTTTTTCCCATTGGATTCAGCTTAAAAAACCACACAATTTTGTGTTTTTATCATTTCTCTACGTCAATTGGTTACCGAGATATTGAAAGTGCTAAACACAGTACGTTGTCTAATGTTATTCTTATGGAGGAAAAGAAAATTTTTTGATCTCGCTTATTTATGAACGTATAATGACAAAACTTGGTATACGGCTTCATCTGGTTGTGGTATATTGATATTTACTCAACAAAGTTTTTCCCAAAGGCTCCTGGAGCAGCGAACCTGCGTACTCAGCCCCCATGTTATTCTTATGGAGAATAATTATAATTGTATATATCGCTTATTTATGAATATATTTTTATGAAACTTGGCAAGTGGTATTACGTAGTATTAAGAAATTTATATCTCCAGTGAAAATTCACTGAGTATGCAAGTTTGCTGCGATGAAGGTATTGTTTTTTAATACCTCCCCTGGATACTTATGATGTAAATATACACTGGATTTAATCATTGTGTATCAAATTACAATGGGACTTGGAAGACCACTGCATAAAGCCCTTAACAATTTTGGGCGAATGGAAATAAACCTATGGTGGGCCCATGTAGGCTTCACCAATTTTTTGCAAAATTTAAGCTAAATTGCTTTTGAAGTTGGTAGTGATAAAAAGATAGAAAAATGCATAGACACTGTATGATTTTAATAATATTAGTGATTACATTTTCAAAAATTATATATACTTCATAAAAAAGTCGTAATATAAGAAGTATTTTAAACCGGAACTTATCCGTTCACGCTCTTGGTAACTATAAAAGTTTCATAGTTTTCTTACAACTAAAAAGTATAACAAATGGAACTAAAATTTTTGTTTAATTCATTTCAACATTCAAACTGTTAGTAAATGTAAAAATATGTAAAATTCAAAATAAATATACAATTTAAGAACACCTAATTTCTTAAAAATTTGTAACTGTTTTATATGTATATGTGTGTCAATAATAAATATGACTTTACTGTTAATGTATTTAATAATTTTTTTCAGAGTTATGGAGAGCTCAGCTTGAAGATAATATTAGAGCCCACACAGAGATCTGTGATGGCTCAGAAATCTATGACTCAAATTCAAATAATATTGAAAAATTTCTACTCAGACTTGAGACTGGTAACGAATGGGGTGGAACGGAAACCTTGGCAGCAGTGGCTGAGTTGAAAAAAGTCAATATTTCAACTTATTTCCAATACAATGATAGATTCAGAGCCCAGCTCACTGTCCCAGAAAACACAAATACTAATAACACCATCAATATTGTTTTCCGAGACAGAAACCACTATGACAGTGTTCTTATATTACTGTAAAGAACCATCAGGGATCCAGAGCCATATAAAAATATGTTGTTTTCTTATTTTTTTTCTCTTTTATTGGTTTGAGATACTTTCATGTCTACTTTTTAGTTTTCAAAAGGTTAATAGTTAAGTTATTGAATGTAAGCTCTTTGAATGCCCTCATAACTTTTTATTAATATAATCTTCAAAACATAACTTTGACGTGGGCATCAAAACAAATTTTTGGGAGACGAAATCGGAGTATCTATGTCCCCGTCATGTCTCCTGGCAACATGAAGCATTAACCCTATATCTGGCGTTGGTCCCGTAGGGACCACAGAAAATTGGGGGTCCCGGTGGCACTGGTCCATTAGGGACCAAGACGACATGGGTCGGGTTTTTCTATTATTAAAATATGAAAACAGTTTTAAACCGCAATGAATCTTATACCATTAGAAAGATGAAAAAAATTACATTGCCCAATTATAGTTGAATGAATTACTTGATACACTTTTATCTATTAATACTTTCTTTCTCAATATAAACTTTACACAATTAATTACAGACCAGTTGTAATTTCCATAAAAAAATATTATCAAATTAAATTGTAAATGTAAAAATTAATGCTTCATGGCTGAAGATACACGTGTGTACGATTAATGATATACCTTTTATTAGTTCAAGTTCCAGTAACTGTATTTAAATAGTTAGTATTTTGTACTATACCACAGTTTAATCTTAACCTTAATTCCCACAGCATTCTAACTTCAACTGATCAGAGGAGGGTTGATATTGAGGTAATCTATAACGTTGCCTACAAGTCATTTATAATAATTTATTGCCTATAGGTACTGCCTATGGTGGTATTACAAATCCTCGCTTCATCCTATTACGGGACACAGGAGCGTATACCTAGTGTTATTCTTATGGAGGAAAAGAAAATGTTTATATCTCGCTTATTTATGAACGTATACTGACGAAACCTGGTATACAGCTTCATCTCGTTGTAGTCTATTGATATTTGCTCAAAAAAATAGTGTTTGCCAAAGGCTCCCGTACCATCAAACCTGCGTACTCAGCCCCCATGTTATTCTTATGGAGAATATGGAGAATAATTAAAATGCTCTGTCTCCCTTAATTATGAACATAAATTAATAAAACTGGTATACGACTTCACCTAGTTGAGTTATATTTATATTAGCATAAAAACCCATTTTTGTGTTCCTCATTGCAGCACACCTGCGTACTCAGCCCCAATGTTATTCTTATGGAGAATAATTAAAATTGTATATATCGCTTATTTGTGAATACATTTTTATGAAACTTGGTAAGTGGTTTTATGTAGTATTAAGACATTTATATTTCCATTGGAAATTCGCTGAGTATGCAGGTTTGCTGCGACGGGGGTATTTTTTCCCATTTGTGATTATATTATATGAACTCATAATTTATCATTTAAGGATCAAAGAAATAACTGCGACTTCTAAATTGCTTTCACTTATAACATTTTTTTCATTATTTGAGTTTTGATTTAATAATAAATACAAATAATTGTTACTTTTCTTCAAAAGTATATTCTAAAAGTTGTACAGTTCTTGAACAAAATTGGCACATAACCAAAGAATTCTTAAATAATTTGTAATGAAATTCAAAAATGTTATAATCCTAAACTAAATACATGTATCTAATTAATAACAACTCAAATAGATAAATAATACACACTTAAAAGAAGAAATATCCTTTTGTGTTTGGGAAGGAGTCTATATACATACGTTACAACTAGCATTGCTTATTTATTGTATACAGGGGGTGACAATTAAGTCTTAGGACGACTTTATAACATTTAAACGAAAAGAGATATCACAACCAAATTTGGCAGACCGTTACTGGTAATAGTAAGCTACCTTTCTGCGTACACAGTGATCGGATGTCACCGTTGGGGGACGGCCCATTGGGAGTAAGAAGAAAATATTGAATGTAAGCATAAGTTGATATGTACATCAAATTAAAGGTCTAGTTGAACTAAAAACAATGCCGCAAACCGGACCTCAAAAGGTTGATTCAGTCGGAGGTAATTGCTGTTCAAAGTTTTAAAAATGTTTAATACATTGTACTTATGAATAACAGAAAGTTACAAATTGAAGGCAATACTTACTGAACTCCATTCAAAGTAGGTGTTCAGAATGTTCCCCGTTGGCCTCCTGGCAATATCCTAACCGGTTATAAAAGCTGCCTACTGCATTTTGTATGTATTCTCGTGGAATAGCTTGAGCTTCCTGTGCTATCCTGTGTCTAAGATCATTCAGATCTGTAGGCTGAGTTTCATAAACTTTGTCTTTTAGGTAGCCCCATAAAAAGTAGTCCAGCGGAGTTAAGTCAGGGGAACGCCTGGCCACTCAATCGCTCCACGTCTTCCAATCCACCGGTGAGGGAATACTGTATCTAAGTATTGCCTAACATCAACACCATAGTGTGACGGTGGTGCTCCGTCTTGTTGGGAAAAAATGTTTGGAAGTCAGCGCCAAAACTAGCTTGTAGAGCAGGAACTATCTCATTTGGAGCATAGCTTGATACTTGATGGCATTTAAATTTCCATCAATGGAAAATGGTCCTATAATTGTATTAGTACTATACCTGCCTACACATCAACTTTTTGAGGACGTTGTGTGTGACACTGTAACATCCAATGCGGGTTAACATCATTCCAATATCGGCAGTTATGCCTGTTAACATGGTCATTCAACATAAAAGTCGACTCATCTGAGAACACAATATTGTCCAAAAGTATATGGCGTTTGTCAGTTCTATTCATAACATTGTCACAGAATTCCACCCGACGATCAAAATCGTCTTCGCTCAGTTCCTGCAACCGGATAACACGGTATGCTTTGAAACCAGACTTCTTTAAAACTTTGCGAACTGATTCACGAGATATTCCATGAGTTTGTGATACAGATCTAACTGATGTATTTGGATTTTCAATGAAAGACTGCAGAATGTCTAATGAGCCGTCTTCGTCTGTCACAACAACTGGTCGTCCAGATCTGACTCGATCCTTATCACTACCAGTTTCTAAAAAGCGGGTAACTGCTGTGCTGTGCTGTGGATTTTGAAACAGGATTCCTATCAGGGAAAGTGTCACTGAATAAAAGTATAACTTCTGCATACGGTCTTACATTATCACCCCACCCGCGCATCATTAACAATGTAATTCTTTCACGCTCACTAAGCGACATAACTGAATAAAAAACCTAGAAAATTATCTGTTAAAACTTGTAACTTACAGTGACAGGATATGACTGCGACAACTACTATGGTAGCTTTAAAACTTTTTTAAAACTTTTATTATTGTGATTTTAATTATATAAAACAACTAAAAATAAATTAAATTAATAAAAGTTTGCACATAAGAGCTTAAATTCGCTAAGTATTACAAGTCAATGTAATGTATTTAAGTTTGTTAACCTTTGTAGGGTACCTAACCTAGTCCCTATACTTCCTTAAGCACAATAGTTACAGCCAAACCATTTTATCAATGAATATCGTTGGAATTGATTGTTACGTTGTCATTGTTATTGCATTTACAACCTAATTATTTCTCTGTTAAGCTATAAACTACTTTTAACTCGGGTGTTATATAACAAATAGGCTACGCTATTTTTTAGGTGTTGTTTTTGCAACGTATTTTCTCACTGTAAGAAAATATCTTAATTCGCCCCGCCGCGACGACGAAATCAAGCCTTCTTCCACCCCTCCCCCCTCCAACTAAACGACTCGTTACATGTTTTATTGCAATCTAGTAACATATATATTCTAAGATGCCGGTGGCATATTTTGGCCTTTCAAGTGCATGTCCCCATAGACCTCTGGCCTGTGTATGCAAAATATCAAGCAAACCAGATGTTATAACACAAATAAAATGAAAGTTAATAACTTTATCAGTATGGCATTTCATAGAATATGTAATATAGAAACAATTGGGTAGGCAGTACTATTGGGTAGGTACTGCACCTACAATTGTAAAATTATATCATCTCTTTACGTGCTTTAGTTCATGAATGCTGAATTGCGTTTACAGATGGAAGACAACACAAAAATGAAATCCAGAGGGGATGCAGTCGAGGGAAAATGCTCGAGAAACTAGCAATACAAAATGGCAAGTTGCGAATATGACAACAGCTAATAATATAGGCCTGTAAGAAACTGTAGCCATACTACCAAGCCTTTAATTCCAATAAGTAACACTGCTGACCACCGACTTATCAACGAATAAAAAATTGTTTTTCAAATGCTCAAAGTTATGCTTTTGTAAAAAAATTGGATTTAAATCATATAAATATTATAAAATGCAATATGTATGCGGATAAAATATTTTGCAATTTTTTCCGTAGAAAACTTAGGCAACTCTCATACATCATAACACATATAAAATTCGGCATAGCTAACTTAAGCCATATTAATTAGAAATTAATATTTTACTATTATTAGCCTTGGCCTTGAGTATACTTACTTAGTCAGAGAGAAAATGTTTAAATAAGTCAGTTTGTAAAAAAGATTTTGAAATGATTTGTAAGGGACAAAACATTCTTATCTTACTTTAGTACTGTAATAAAACTATAAATCAATTGATTACTCTGCGTTTTCTTTTAGCTTTTTAAGTAGTGATTACAGTATTTGGTTTTATTAAACTTATTTATCCGTAATCTCATTGGATCCCCTTCTTTTGTAGAAAGAAGATGAACCAGCAAATATTACCGGTACCGGGTACACCAGATGAGCTACTTTGAAGGCACCATATTTGCTGAACTGCTTGACTGGCAACAACTCGAAGAACTTGAAAAAGCCATATTTATTGTTGTTCCTCCTGCATATGATTGCAGCCTCACACACGCTCTGCTCACCCTGCGTCTGATGATATAATCATGGAACAAGATCAACATTCACACAGTTCCTATTGTAGCTTCATTTTGACTCAAAACTCTGCAAGCGTATCTTCAGCAACAAATCTACAGTGTGAATGTTTACCCCTTAACAGTTATATAGCAACTGGATCCCTTGGCCAAAAGTCTGAAAATCTACTAGCAAGCGCTGCACACCCTGCGTCTGATGATATAATCATTGCAAAAGATCTACATTCACCCAGTTCTTATAATAGGTTCATTTCGACTCAAAACGCTGCAAGCGTATCTTCAGCAACAAATCTACGGAGTGAAGAAGGTTCAACTCTCAACAGTGAAACAGTAACTGGATCCCCGGCGAAACCCCTAAACATAAAATACCCCTGTCGCAGCAAACCTGCATACTTAGCGAATTTCCAATGCATAATATATGTCTTAATACCACATAAAGCCGCATACCAAGTTTCATAAAAATATATTCACAAATAAGCGATTTTAATTATTATCCATAAGAATAACATTGGTAATGAGTACGTAGGTTTGCTGAAATAAGGAACACAAACAATGGGTTTTTATACAAATATAAATAGAATTTAACTAGGCGAAGCCACATACCAAGTTTCATCAATATTCAATCATAAATAAGCGCTATATAACATTTTAGTGATTCTCCATAAGAATAACATGGGGGCTGAGTAAGCAGGTTTGCTGCAACAAGGAACAAAAAATGGGTTTTTATGCAATTATCAATATAACTCAACCAAGTGATGCTACATACCAAGTTTTATTAATTTATGTTCATAATTAAGGGAGTCAATACATGACTTATTCTCCATAAGAATGACATGGGGGCTGAGTACGCAGGTTTGCTGCTAAGGGAATAATCAACAAAAACTCAATTTGTTGTGCAAATATCAATATACCAGTACTACGTGAAGCCACATACCAAGTTTCATCAACATACATTCATAAATAATCGAGATATCAAATTTTATTTATTCTCCATAAGGATAACATTGGACAACGTACTGTGTTTAGCACTTTGAATATCTCTGCAACGGTTGGGCGTAGAATAAAATACCCCCGTCGCAGCAAACCTGCGTACTCAGCGAATTTCCAATGCATAATATTTGTCTGAATTCCACATAAAGCCGCGTACCAAGTTTCATAAAAATATATTCACATATAAGCGATTTTAATTATTCTCCATAAGAATAACATTGGTAATGAGTACGTAGGTTTGCTGAAACATGGAATTGTTTTTTATGCTAATATAAATACAATTTAACTAGGCGAAGCCACATACCAAGTTTCATCAATATTCAATCATAAATAAGCGCTATATAACATTTTAGTTATTCTCCATAAGAATAACATGGGGGCTGAGTACGCAGGTATGCTGCTACAGGAATAACCAACAAAAAATCAATTGTTTGTGCAAATATCAATATACCAGTACTATTTGAAGCCACATACCAAGTTTCATCAACATACATTCATAAATAATCGAGATATCAAATTTTATTTATTCTCCATAAGGATAACATTGGACAACGTACTGTGTTTAGCACTTTGAATATATCAGCAACGGTTGGGTGTAGAATCAAAATTTAAACACCAAAATGATTGTTTTGTGGAACTGAACAGATTTCTAAAAGCAAATGTGAAGTTTAAATTAAAATAAACTGAGGAAATGCCAAAAACCTTTTTCCCATAAGATTAACATGGGAGATTTTATGAGTAGGTCTTTTTGGATTTTCTCCGCAACCACTTAACCTAGGTTAATAATTCAAAATACTATATTATTTGTTTTTTTAAGCTCTATAACATGGTCAAAACCAAAATTAAGTTTTTAAAAAATCTTAGGGTGAAAAATGCAAAAAACTGATTTTTGGAAAATTTAAAACCCCCATAAACCCCCCTTCCCATGGTCCGATTTTTCTGGTTTTCGAACTTAAAGTCATGAATGTCATTTTACACATTTGAGCCAAATTTCATCGAAATCGGACGTTTTTTACTCAAGTTATCGCATTCACGGACACATATATATATATATATATATATATATATATATATATATATATATATATATATATATATACATATATATAAATTTGAACGAATAGTGTTTTTGTCATCTGGGGACCTCAAAACAAAAAATTATTTTGGTCTCGGACTTAAGTCTTACCATGAGACCTACGGTAATAGCTTCTTCCCTATAGGGGAAATTCGCTAAAATTAAACACCAAAATGATTGTTTTGTTGAACTGAACAAATTAGTAAAAGCAAATGTGAAATTTACATTAAAATAAACTGAGGAAAAGCCAAAAACTGTTTTCCCATAAGATTAACATGGGAGATTATATGAGTAGGTTTTTTTGGATTTTCTCCGCAATCACTTAACCTTGGTTAATAATTCAAAATACCATATTATTTGTTTTTTTACGCTCTATAACATGGTCGAAACCAAAATTACGTTTTCCAAAAATTTTAGGGTGAAAATGCAAAAAACGATTTTTGGAAAATTTAAAAACCCCATAAACCCCCCTTTCCATGGTCCGATTTTTCTGGTTTTCGAACTCAAAGTCATGAATGTCATTTTACATATTTGAGCCAAATTTCATTGAAATCAGACGTTTTGTTTTTTACTCAAGTTATCGCATTCACGGACACACATATATATATAAATTTGAACGAATAGTGTTTTTGGCATCTGGGGACCTCAAAACAAAAAGTTATCATGGTCTGGAGCTTAAGTCTTACCATGAGACCTACGGTAATAGCTTCTTCCCTATAGGGGAAATTCGCTAAAAGAAGGTATGACCGAGAAATCTTATTTTGTAAAATGTTAGTTAAGAAGATAAGGAGACATTTCATGATCAACCGTGAAAATGATCTACAGATTGCCGAGTATTTAGATTTGTGGGAGAGGTGTCCACAGGAATCAAAAGAAAGAAGAATGAAGGTAATTTCAGATTTAACTCTAAAAGGAAAAAATGAGTACAATGATGCCTGTGTATATTAATAAAACTCAACTACAATTTTACCTGTAAAAAGACCACCAGTAAAAAACTCTGAACAAAATTTTAGTATGTCTCTTGTTTGCTTTGTCATGGCTTGTTCGTAAAAAGCATGTTTATCAATACGCTGCTAACTGATCAATAAAATAAAGAAGAAGAAAACAAAAATGTCGATGAAGAGTGTGAAGAGGACGCTGAAATTGTTGAAAGGAGGAGAACACAGTATTTGAAAACGTATGGTATCAACATAGTACATAACAATGTAAACATAACGAAGAAATTTAAATAAGAAATATTGCCACCACTAAGATTAGTTGATAATGGAAAAACTGCCATTCAAGACACTCTGTTAGTTTCAGTTAATCTGACTTTTTTAATAGTCATCAGAGTGTAAATGATCAGGTAACAAAAAAACTGAGGGATGGAGCCAAATTTTTGAAAAAAGTTCAAGAATTTGACGGCAGTATCACTGAGTTAAAATCTTTATTCCAACTCAATAAGGTTGACTGTGTAATTGAAGCTTGCCAATCATTATGCAACATCCAGTATATGGATAGTGCCATTTCAAATCATACCAATGTAACTGTAGGAATGCAGATTGCCATGGATTCAGTGGCGTAACTGATTTTTTTTAACGAGGAATATTCCTCGTTACAGCAAAGTGTTTGGTCGTACTCAGCTCCCATATTATTCTTATTAAAATGTTATAGATTGCTTATAGATTGCTTATTTATGAATGTACTAGTAGCCCGTCGCGGCTTAGCTCGCGTTCAAAGTACAATGTCATGTTTGAAAAGTTAGTTACATTTGTTAAAGGACCTGGGGAACCGAGCTTTGCTTGAAAAGCCAGTCGGTTAGTTCAAAATGCCTAAAGTACTTAAATATTCACGATGCCTCTCCATATTTGCTTTGCTTATTTGCTTGTTTCTTTTCATTTTGTGCATGTCCGCTTTATCTAAAATGTTCAGTTTTAATGGTTCTTGCAATTTAAACAACATAATCATGTATATTTAAAGTTATGTATATATTAGTTCTAATCACTATTCTCACAAAAATCCCTTAATACTTTACCAAATGGGCGTTATATTTACAGTTGAATGATTGCTTTTGAACAGCTGATATGATTCTTTTGTTTTTATTTACAAATCGTAACCATAACCCCAATGTTAGTTTTTTCGAATAACATTCTGTACAAGACTATATTTTGTCAGGGATGCGGCCTGATTAGTACACATTTATCAACCCAAAAATTCTATAGCCTAGTTCCAACATTTGGAGAGCCCTAAAGATAATCATTTTTGGAGCAGGAATAGGAAAATCTTTATTCTGATGTATTTACTATCCTCATAACAAATGTGTGCTCAAGTGGCCTAGTTATGTTAATTGATAACGAGTTCGCACGCAGCACGCTTACGTGAGGAAGTGAATTTCCACATAAAAACTTGTAAAACTCAAAATAAGTGTAAAAACATACATTTATCCCGATTTTATTTAAATCTGAAAACATAGATTTTTTGGTTGTTCTGATGCTTCTGGCATTGACTATTTCTGGTTTCATTTACCTGCAATGCTATGAATACAATTTTGCGCATTATAAGATTAGGAGAAGGTCCAGTCAGGCTTGAAAGTAGGCGTAAGGTTGCTGGGGATGATAAAAGTAACCAACAACAGAATAACATGTTTTTCTAATGTAAAACCCCCAAAAGACAACGTACTGTGTTTGGTCGATACACATTTTCTTTAATAACTAGGTGAATATTTATGCTAGAATTACGAGAGAGGAATTACAACTTTCGCCTTACTAATTTCCATCTTTTTACATGCATTAATTTTACATCCGGGGCATTTCTGACCCTTTTTTGACCCAAAAACTCAAAATTTGAAAGATTAATCCCTAAGGCTTGTCACACACTGCGTCCGGTCCGGTAAATTCTGATCCGGCATTTTTCGCCGGATCCGTCAAATTTCCACACACTGCATCAGGCGTTCCAGTTCCGGTGACCAGTCTGTGCAAGGACAGCGGTACTGTGTGTTGGAGGAAAGCCAACAACAAATTAAGTTAGTCTATCAATTTAACAATTGCTAGAAGCCATGAGTGACAGTGACAGTGAAGAAGAGATCTTCGTAGTTGCAGCAGCTCTTGCCTCGGAAGAGGAAGAGCACCAGCGACAGAAGAGGTTGTGGGTACATAGTATAAACTCAAGTAGAACAAATGAGGGAGAATTTCATACCTTGTTTCCCCGTTTGATTGAGGACAATAAAAAGTTTTTCCAGTACTTCCGAATGAGTTTCGAGAAATTCATGGAACTTCATTCTCTTCTAGAAACATCAATAGCGAAAAAGGATACTAACTTCAGAAAGAGCATATCTACACAGGAGAGATTGGCAGTTACGCTAAGGTAACTTTATTTATAAAATATTTGTAGAATTAAGTGTAAAATTTAAGGTGAGCATGCTACTATATGTTTGTAACTTTTTTTGTCTGAAACGATTTTAATTTTGCATTTTTGTTATTCAAATGTCTTTGTTGTTCTTTTGAATTTTTTCAATCATATGTGAATATAAAGTATAGGTTGTATAAATAAAGCTGTCTATAGTTTGTAAGTAAGAGTTACAAATTTATTTATGACAACAGTATGTAAATTGAGCTAAGTATAACCAATAAGTATTAAATGGTTAACCACAAATTCAATGCGATATGAGATTGTAAACGGACAATGTTAAACGAAGATACTATCTAAACACTTTACTCGTTGTTATTTTGAAGCATTGTTAACTACTGTCCAACCTGTTCAGTCGCAGAAGGCCCAGGTGATCCCTGCTGTATTGGTCGTTTTAAATTGCTGTTATTGCGGTAATTTGTAACAGGCGTTGATGCGTGAGCTGTGTTGTACATAATATTTTTATCCAAACTGTTGGCAGAGCTGACACCCGAGACTGAGGAGTTATTTGAGTATATAGGTTGAACTTCAACTGATGCCACTGGTCGAAGATTTGTGTACCGATTTTCATTGCATTGTTCGGTTCCAATCAGATTTTCTAGCTCATATTTACTCAACAAAGATGAAATTTCTGCCTTAATATTTACCTGATTAAATTTACTGAAAGTACGCACTGTAGCTTCAGCAGATTTGAAAAATGTAGTCAAGTGATCATCTGCTTGTTTTCCCGTATTTTTTTCCTTGTTGGTTAGATACTTCTGGAGTACTAGTGCAGTAGGAGAACTTGCTGTTTCAATTGGTTTCATCCTTTTGTGGGACATTTTTTTAATAAGCTATATTGTTTGCCGGTGGTGTTACATTTGTAGAAGCTTCTGTATCAATATCACCACTAATTTCGGTGTTAGAAATAACCTCTGCAGGATTTAAATGCAATTGTTCTTCTTGAAGGTTTTCCTCGTCTTGAATAATGTCCACACTTGCTTCGCTTAAATTGCTCTGCTGTTGGCGACACATAGTTAAATGGTCTGAGAGATATGACATTTGCTCCTCAAACTTCCAATTTTTTACCACTTTTGCAGATTGGCCACTTTTAGTCTTCTTTTTCTGTAGAGACTTTCTATAGGAATCTCTTAGATTGTTCCATTTCTTCTTCAGGACATTTGCTGCAACCAATACACTTGAGTTACAAGTTTTACATTGAGTAAGTGCTAACCATATGCAAGGAAAAACATTGTATGATAATTGAAATCAAATGATCATACTTTTTTTTACATACCTAAAAAAAATTCGAAACACTTACAAAAAACAAACAAATACCATTTCAAAATTGCGGCCGTTTTGTGTTTTAAAGCTACATATCTTATAAACCGAAATATTTATAAAAAACTTAAAGGATAAGAACCCTGTGTCATTTCATCCTTAATATACAGGTGTCACAAAAATGTGAAACTGGCTATATATATAGTAATATTCTACATACCGAAATAAATCGAAAATGATTGGTAAAATTGTTTCGATTTCCACTTCGTTTAGCCGCTATCCGCCATTTTGTTTTTTTTCACTTAAGCCTTTATATTTCCTTAACGAATTGTTGTATCAAATTCAAATTTTGCATGAAGCTTTATACTTTGTAGTATAATTTAGTACTTAAATTTAGAAAAAAAATCAAAAAAAATGTTTATTTTCATAATGTAAATTTGCCATTTACATTTTTTAAGGTAAAATTCCATGAAGGTTTAGAAACAATTGTCAAGAGACAGAAAAATGTAGATATACGTTATACAAATCTAACAAGACCTTGTTTTAGAAAATCGGTTATTAAATAACTGAGATATGTTCGATTGTAGGCAGAAAAGGTAGCAAAATGGGCCCATTGTTGCACTGAGCCATGCGTTCACAGGCCCAGTTTGCTACCTTTTCTACCTACAATGGAACATATCTCAGTTATTTATTAACCGATTTTCTAAAACAAGGTCTTGTTACATTTATATAAAAAATATCTACATTTTTTGTCTCTTGAAACTTTGTTCTAAACCTTCTAGTTTTCATGAAAGGTTACCTTAAAACATTGAAATGGCCGCCATTTTGAAAATAATTATTTAAACAATTTTTTTTTCTAAATTTAAATAATTATATTATAAAGCTCCATGCAACATTTGAATTTGATAAAAGAATTCGTTACGGAAATATAAAGGTTTAAGTGAAAAAACAAAATGGCGGATAGCGGCTAAACAAAGCGGAAATCGAAAAGATTTCACTAACCATTTTCGATTTATTTCGGTATGCAAAATATGACTATATATAGCCAATTTCACATTTTTGTGACACCCTGTATAATCAAAAAGATTTTAACTATAAGATCAAACCACTGAGAAAATTTTAAACTTTTATAAGTTAAAGCATGATGTTTTGGTCCATAAATCTCAAAAACAAATGTTTATGTTATTGTTATGGGGGGCTAATTTTTTTTTCTCCCTTAATTGTCAACATAAATTTAAAAACTTGGCATGTGGCTTCATCTAGTTAGGTCACATATATATTTCTATAAAACCCCATTTTTTGTCTTCCTCGTTGTAGCAAACCCATTCATTCAGCTCCCATGTTATTCTTATGGAGAATAATTAAAATTGAATGTACCTCTTATTTATGAATGTATATTGATGAAACTTGGTCCTACCTAGTTGAATTCTATTGATATTTGCATATTTTTTATACAAGACCGTGTTTTTTCAGGTTCCTTGGACATTCGGGAACTTACAGAAGTGTAGCTTTTAGTTACAGAATGGGAGAATCTACAGTTGCGTCTATCGTGCACTCCACTTGCAAGGCCATCTGGGATGTGTTATCACCTATAGTAATGCCTCCACCTACCCGTGAAAGGTGGGAAGAAGTGGAAAAAGGATTTAACGAAAAATGGAATTATCCTAATTGTGTCGGAGCGGTTGATGGCAAACACGTGACCATGGAGAAACCAAAAAATAGTGGTTCTACGTTTTACAATTACAAGAAAGGCTTCAGTGTTGTTTTGCTCGCGTTGGTAGACGCAAACTACAAATTTGTAACTGTTGACGTTGGTGCGTATGGGAAGAACAGCGATGGGGGAATTTTCAAAGAATCTGGGCTAGGTAAAAACTATTATGCTGGACATTTAGATCTACCACCTCCAAAGCCACTGAACAATACAAGAATTGTACTTCCTCATGTAATGGTGGCAGACGAAGCATTCCCCCTTCACGTGCATATAATGAGACCTTACCCTGGTACTCAACTAGGTAATGTGGCAAACAAAGCATATAACTATAGGCATAGCCGAGCCCGCATAGTAGTGGAAAGTGCGTTTGGAATACTGGCGAAGAAGTTCAGGGTTTATTCGCAAAAGCTCCAAGTTAACCCCAATCATGTTGATTTGATTGTGTTAGCAACTACATGCCTCCACAACTTCTTGCGAGGAGATGATGAGAATCTGTGGCGTCCTGGAGAACTTGAAGAAATAGAAGAATTTCACGGACTTCAGCCTCTTCCCAGAATAGGGTGCAACTCAGCTTTGGACACCTTCGAAATTAGAGATGGTTTCAGGAAATACTTCACTTCGAGAGAGGGGAAAGTGTCTTGGCAAGATGAGAAGATAAGTGCTGGCAAGATTAACTTATAAAACAGTTTAATCTTAACTTACCATTCGAAATGTTAACGTAGTAAAATAAGGATTGCTAAGTTTTGGATAACACCTTTTTTAACCGATTGTAATTATTGTTACTTCTTACTATAACAATTAAAAAAAGTCCATGCCTGTAAAAATTTGGCTTTTTAATGTGTAGCCTTCAATAAACTATTTAACTTAACCTTATTGCTTACCTGGTTCATTTAATTGATCGCTTATTTCTTCCCAAATATTCTCCTCCATAACTAGGTTGTAGTAGTCCTTGTGGCCCAGGTCGTACAGCACAGGGTACTCTTGTACTAGCACAGTTTCTCTTCTAATGACATTTTATAACAAGCGTAGAGCGTAAAAAAATCACCACAAAACCACGTCTGCTGCTACTGTCAGTGCCTACTGTCACTGTCACGTGGTGAGTAGAAGTCATCTGCGCATGCGCGAGCTCTCCGGCGCAGCGAGCTGCCGGAAACCAATCGCTTCCCATCCGAAATAATCTGAGCGGACCGCACCTGAAGCACCGGACCGGACGCAGTCTGGGGACTTTCATTTGAAAACATGGTTTTCAAATGGTTTCCGAATTTACCTGATCCGGCATGCCTGATCCGAATTTACCGGACCGGACGCAGTGTGTGACAAGCCTAAAACAGGGGTTTAGAGTTTTCCGATTGTTTTGCCCAACGAACTTGTCCAACTGATTATAGAGAGGAACGTCCCTACCAAATTGTAAATCGGACAAAAAATGCGACCGCTAGAGATATATATATATCATTTTGAACGACCCCCCAAAACGTGTTCAGAGGGTCACGTTAGGAACTTCTATGGTGGTACCGGGCTTAAATTTCACCGTGATCATGCTAATAGTTCATTTTCCGTAGGAAATTCACTAATGACGATCAAATTAAAATTGTAAATGCCGATGGTGCAGAGATAAGTCCTAAAGGACATACGGGATGGAAAGTATTTATTTGCTCAATTGGTCTAGTAAGTTAACATGGAAATGTTGAAGGTTGTTAGGGCCGAGCCTCATTTGAACGGAAATAAGACCATTATTGTTTTTTGGATAGACCCATAATCTTCCAAATATCTGTTTACCAGTCTGTGGCCCATGCTCGCGTATACGCGAGCACGCTAAAATTATGGCTCTATAATAAAAACAAAGTCGGCTCACACGTATATGTAAAACACACAAGTACCTTAAAGTGGAAAACAAACTATATAATACTACTATACTATTTTTTTTCTCTTTTGTACTACAAATTACATTTTTGTACCGTTGACGTAAGGGCTCTGCAATTAATCTAATAACCTCGGTTCACAGGTCTACTCTAAAAACACAAGTCCACTGAATCTCATGTTAGTACTAATTTTATCTCTTTCTATTACAACAACGCATTTCTGAACCCCTATCCTTTGGAAGTTTTAATCAATACGAAAGTCACTACAGGTCCTCACTAAAACACAAGTTTTCTCTAATTATTATTTCTGAACCCCTATCCTTTGGAAGTTTTAATCAATACGAAAGTCACTACAGGTCCACACTAAAACACAAGTTTTCTCTAATTATTATATCTTATTTTTGTATTATGTTTGTACCTAATGCCTTTACTACAGTATTGATTTTATTTCCAACTTTGAGCTATTAAATAAAAATAATATATATGTATCAAAAATTAAAAAATAATAAAATGAATTAATTACAAAATATGTTTTATCAAGTGCTTGTTAATAAGAAATATATTTTTCAAATGCAATAGATCAAAGCAAATAAAATCCAGTTATTTACAATGTACGAAAAGTTACCATGGTCTCGGGCCCAGACGGTGGGCCTTTGGTGTCCATTGCTGGCCGGCAGAACAAGTATTTCATGTTTAAATTTGTGTATGTGTTGTGTATGATATTTAATTTTAATTTTTGACAAACATGATTAAACTGCTACAGAAGAAAGACATTTTTGTAAGCCCTGATGATGGAACAAGAGTTCCGAAACATGTAGGCATAATGTACTGGAAATTGAACTGTTGACTGAAGGGACGTAAACCTATATTTAAATTATCATTTTACAGCTCTGGAGGCATTCAACAATGAATAAATGATCTTGCATGCTGAGTGGCATTGCTTACTGAGTGGTAGAGTAGAAGAGTAGTTTGCTATTAGTGGAAAAGTCTGTGTAGCTAGGGTGGCGGTTGGAACTAAACTCCCAAAATGGACAGTCTGCGCCCATTAGTTCACCTGAGCCCGTCGAACCTGGATACCCTCCAAGGCGATAATGGATGGGTGATAAACTCGTTCTTCAGGATCTTCGAAAGAAGAAGTGCCTTCTACCCAACCTCAACCCCGGGTATGTTGCGTTTATACCGGCTTTCTATCCGCTTGGGAAAGTGGGAAGTACCAGGCCACGCGAGGACGAGCCATGAGGTTGGACATTTTTACCAAGGAGATAATCTTCTTCCCGCTGCACCTCCGGCAAGTAAAACCCCATGCCCATTGGTCTTAAGCCTGAAGTGAAGGGGATCCAGGCGTACGTTTCGATGGGTTTTCCAAGATCGTCCGAAATGGATGTGGTTCTAGACTTCTTGCAGGCTGTGGCGATCGAGGAGGGATTTGCGAGTTACCAGGAGGGGTGGCGGTTCCTGGAAATCCCGTTTTGATGTTCGCGGCAGCCGGATGTGGTATCCTGTGGTGTTTTCGCCTGCATTTTCGAGTACAAGCTGGCTAGGAATTTGCGGGTGCTTGTGGTGTCGATCGACCCCGGAAAGGCACGGAGGACGATCGCAGGAGTTCTGCAACGAGGAAGATTCGATCGGGAGTCCTTTCCTTAAGACACTTCCACGAGCAGGGGCCGCCCGTCAACCACAACCGACCACGTGGAGGTTTTTGATGTATGCCAATCCCGCTGATGGATGAGCTCGACCGGGCCATAGGAAACCTCGGCTTCTAGCCTCAATCAAAACTGATGGTTGTTGAAACCATGAGTAACGGCCCTGAATCGATGGATGAGGAGAAGGCAGCGTAGGAAGTAGTGACCACGATGGAATCGGAAGACGCACCTCCCCGTTCATCGGGGCTCGGTTTAGCAGCGGTTTCAGTAAGGGGTGCGGAGCCAACCCCAGGAACACATGAGCTGTCAGCTGTCCTTCCAGCCGTCGTGGCGAGTCTCCGTTCCTTTCACTAATTGATTACGAAGCGGAAGAGACGAGTTCTGTCACCCCATCGAACGATAAAGCGGTGCTCTTGGGTGGGGAAAACCTGAGGCCCGCGATTGCGAGAAGGCAACCCCTGCCCGTCCAGAACCACCGCGATTGAGGTGAAACCGCTCTGCAGCCGCAAGTAGGCCGCGGTCCAGACCCGCTCACTCAAACGAGGGCGTACGGGGGAAATGCGGTGGGTGGAGAGCAGCAGGGAGATCCCCGAAGAGCCGTTGAGCCCCGTTGAGCTGAACCCCATCACGCAGACCCGATGGTGTTGGGGTGGCACGGCCAGGGAATCGTCACGTCTCTCGTAGGGAATTGGTTAGAAACGAGCGTGATCCGCTCCCACTACAGGTCCACACTAAAACACAAGTTTTCTAAAATATAAAATAAAATTATATCTTATTTTTTATAATGTTTGTACCGGTACCTAATGGCTTTATACACAAACCATTTATAATTTTAATATATTTGTACGGATATGTTATATCACTCTCTTTTGTCATATTTCGTCGTATAATATTGTTTTAATTTAGAACTTTGTTGAGCCATTAAATAAATTATATATATATGTATATATATATATATATATATGAGTCAGAAATGAAAAAAAAAATCATTACAAAATATGTTTAATTAAGGGCTTGTTAGTAAGAAATATATTTTTAAAATGTAATAGATCAAAGCAAATAAAAACCCAGTTATTTACAATGTCCGAAAAATTTCCATAGTTTCAGGCCCATGTCTATACCGTCTACGGTTATGTAATTAAAGTTGTTACTTCACTTATACTGTAAAATGCTTACATTATTTGTTATGAAAACACTTAACCTGTTCTGCTTTACTCCAACATATAAATGTGCTGCAGATAGTGGTTTTGATGTTTCCAGGCTGCTATTATGTTCCTCAGCTGATCGAGAAAATACAAGCATGTCATCGATATAGCTAAAGCAGAAATATAAACCTAGTGTAACTTCGTTGATAAAACGTTGGAAAGTTTGACAAACATTTCGTAGTCCAAAGATCATAAATAGGAACTCGAAAAGCCCAAATGGAGTTGTTATAGCTGGTTTACATATATCATCTGGGTTTACAGGAATCTGTTGATATGCTTTTACAACATCTATGGTAGAAAATGTATTGCAACCTGAAAAAGCATGTGAAAAATCATGAATATGACGAACAGGATACCTGTTGGAAATCGTGCGGGCGTTCAGATCACGGTAGTGTCCACAAGGGTGCAATCCATTCTCTCCCTTAGGGGTCAGATACAGTGGCGACGTACAAGGACTGTCGGACGTGCTGCCAACCTTCACCATATCGGCGAATTTTTCCTTAGCAATGCTAAGTTTTTCAGGGGCTAGGCGAGGTGGTCAGCAGAATATTGGTGGTCCTGGTGTCGTGCGTATGTAGTGAACTGTCTGGTGTTTCACTTCCCGAGGCAGTCCTGGAGGATGAGTGATTTCTGGGTATTCAAGTAGAATTTTGGAGGGCGGGGAAGTCGGGACGACTGCCTTTACACGGCTTTGTGGTATGGCTGCAAGTTTTCCACAAGAGGACCGGCCGGTTACAGCATTGATGATGCGCATCAAACGGCAGTCCGGGAGCAGATGATAATAGTTGAGGAAGTCTGAACCGATGATAGAGACACTGACATCAGCAATGGTTAACTGCCAAGAAAAACTCCGGCGAAGACCCAGGTTGAGCGTCTTAGTACATGTTCCATAGGTCTTGATAGTACTGCCATTAGCAGCACTGAGTTCGAAGTTAGGAGCATTGCGTCGGTCTCGAAGAAGACGACGTGGATAACACGATAGATCTGAGCCAGTGTCAATTAGGAAACGCCGTTTTGATGTCTGGTCCGTAACGAAAATTCGGCGGCCTGGATCCTGGCAGTCAGACGCTATTACTGGCTGCCTTTGGCAATTCCCTGATAGGAGCAAGGAGGTGGACATTTCGGGGCTTTCTCGCTGAAATTTGTATGATACCATTACATTACAACATAGGCGGCTAGGTGATTTAGACATTTCAGGGCTTGAGTTGTATGATGTTATCCGTCGGTGAAGCTTCGAATTGCGTCGATTCTTTCAGCTAGTTTTGTAAGGGTGGCGGAAACCTACCCCCAGAAAAATATCCCCATGAAAAAACTCCTACGTCATTTTGACGTCAGAGGATTGGGGGTAGTTTTCCGGCCGCGAAATTTAAGGACAGAGTTTGATTTGAGGGGCTAGTTTTCTGGGGGTAGATTTATGAGGTAAGCTCTTTGGGGATGGATTTCTGGGGTTAAATTTCCGGGGCTAGTTCATTGGGGACAGTATTCTGGGGGTAGATTTCCGGGGACCGAACTGTTGAGTTAATTATTTGTTGTTCGAGAACCTGACGATGGTTACTTTTTAATTGAAAGGCCCCGTTAAAATAAATTAAAGTGTTATAGATTGATGTATGTATTAATGTAAAACATAAAAACACTCTTAGAAATAATGAATAAACCATACAGCAGGCAGGAGGTTCAACAGATTACTGGCAGTTTAAGAAAATTAGAACACTTTAATATTGCATCAAAGCATGGAAATGTAAATACTGTTCCGTGTAAGAAGTCTTCTAACTTGTAACTTTTGCCTATGAGGCTACAACAGAGTAAGTTTTGTCACCATTGGCACACTTGTCCACAGAGGGATATAACTGCAGCTACTAATGAGGATGTTCCAATTAACTGTTTAAACACCACTCCTAAAAAAAATCATCCAAAAAAAGCAAGGGCTATTGTTCTCTTACACCAGATAATAATGGTAATCAGAAGTTATCAAAATCTAAAGTTTAATATTTAAAAACATGAATTTGACTCCCGCAGTAAAACAGGCACTATATGACAATCTCACTGCGAAATTTGCCGCCGAGAGAATGCCTGGATTTGAGTGCGACCGAGGTAAACTTGATTACTTTAGGCAGGGAGTTGGAGATTTATCTAATTTATTGACGGAAATAAAAAAATAGATCCAGCTGTAACATCACTAAAATATTGTTTTTTTCTTCATAAATTTGACACAATTATGAAATTTGTGCACTGTTTATCTGATAAGGATTACATTTCAGGAACTATGGGTGAATCCTCATTTAACTTCCGGCTTAGAGATCCAATTGGACTATGCTGCAAAATTTTACCCTCTACAAAAACTAAGTGGACAGGCGCAGACTGAGAGAATACGAAAAACGAATTGCAGTATTTTTTGGAGGAATTAAGAGTCTAGATGGCCAAGACATTTGTCTTAGTAGCTGAAAAGCAGTCAAAGGAAAACCGCCATGGCAAGGTCATCCAGTGTGCTGATGCGGGAGACATTGCTTTAGTGTTCAACTGTTGCAATAATGAATTAGAAAATGCAACACGAGCATTAAAAGAAATTCCAACCACAGCAAACTATGATGCATTCATCAGGTTGCTTGTTTAGTCGATGTACACTACCAATCTTCAAAGATCATGCGATCTTCAAAAGCTAACACTTTTGAAGCTCTTAATAAAAACAGGAAGTTATGTGAAAAAGTTAGTAAATACCAACAATTTTCTCAAGAAAAGTGAAACAGTTCGAGTGAGCTAAATTGCATTTTTTCTTGCTGCAAGGTTCAAATGTCCATAGCTGTTGTGCCAAAATAAAATATGAAAAACGCCTTTGAGGGCTTGTTGTCTGTCAGACAGAAATTAAACATTCATGCCAACAGAGTTTCTGTCAAATTAGGTCCTAAAGCAAAGCCATGGAAAGTTAACAGTGCCTTGGAATGGGCACAAATGTTCCTTTTAAGGCATAAACAATTTTGGAGTTCACGGTTTATGGTATTTTAATGGCACAGTAGGCCAATTATTGACTCAGGATGATCCCGAGGCAGAGTCAATTTTCAGAGTAGGTCTTTCCAATTCTGAAAGTGTTTGTAAACTACACTATAGAGGAAATATTTATACGAGGCTTATTCATGGATATGGGATTCCACTTTTGAAACAAATGACTGGAAATAAACTGACCACATCAACAAATGTCTCGACTGAGAAGTTTCATGAGCTATAGTTGCTCCCACTCAAGTACAAGTAGATTATTTATACATTTAAATTTTGTTATGTCTATAATCCAATTTTATTCCTATTGTACTGTTCTAGACCAAGAAGGTAAAAATATTAATCCTGGAGGTAACTGTTCAATACTTTCACATTCGTATTTATTAATTTGATTTTGCTATTTAACAAGAAAGTGTGCCCATCACGACTTCCCTACTTTCTATAAATTTTGCTGATTTTATAAACATCCGTAACATCTGTATTAAAAAACCTTTATTTTTTAATACGTGCATTGTCTATTGTTTTTAATATATATACAAGCTGCTCCCCCGCAATATTTTGCGGATATAATCCTTATAACAGCTGTTTTTCTACTAAGAAAAAACTGACGATTTTAAAACTCGGAATGTAACCAAAATAAAAGTGTAATTAACTTCACAGTGACTTAGAACTTGAAATTATCTTTTAAATTAAAAAAGAATCATACAAATCGGTTTAAGTATTAACTTTAGGAAGTGAGTGAATAAAAGGCAGGAATTTGTTTAATATATCGATTTTGCTTCTTTTTCTAACTATAACTAATAAGAAAAACACTATATTCAACACTATAAGCAATCAACTATGACCAAACTATAAGCAATCACTATAAGCAACACTATAATCTTTTATTACATCCCGTAAGTACTAACAACACGTATTATGCTATCAAAAAGTTGTTTACTATAACTAGTCCACAATCCTTCCCCCATAACACATCAAACCTAGTTCTCAAACCAAGATTTGTTTATCATTTTAACCTCTTCAAGGACAAGTTTTTTAATTTGTTCAAAATTCTGTGATTTTTTTTTAGTTCTGTGGGGTTAAAATAACATGTAAAAAATGCTAAAAAAATTTTTTGCCGTAATTATTTTCTTTTAGCATAAAAACTTAATGTCCACAAATGTGTACATAGCTCATTAGTGGCATGTAAAATGTAGTAGATTTATAGATTCCCTAACGACCAACGCACACATTTGTGGACTTTAATGACCATAAAAATAATGCAGAAGATGATAAAACAAGCAAGCTATAATTAATGTTGTTGTTAATTTATTTTATCCTTTCCAGGATAAATATTTTTAATTTCTTTGCAGATGTTGTAATAATTATATTTTAGGTTTTATATTGTGTTTATTATTTGTGTACATAATCAAAATAGGGTACATAAATATAAAAAATACCACTGATTATTACAAACAAAACCTTTATTTTATAAACTCACTTTTTTATAATAAAACACAAAGATATCCTACAATATTCTTGTTTAGAATGTCATGTCCACAAAACAGACAAGTCCATTGGTTACAGTTAACTTATTTATAACTGGAATAAGGTAGGCCTACAGCATTCTTTGGTTACTGTGAGGTATGGAATGAGCGCATACATTCTGGGCATAAATGTACTTCACACTTTTCACACTTGTATCGGCTTCTTCTCTTGCAGTTTTGCTCCCTGCATCTGTTTGGTGTTTCAGTTTTCAATGGAAAATGTTCTTCCCCATCAAATCTGATATATTTTACAACTCCTGGTCGTGATTTCTTTTTCAATGGGGGGTTGACATTGATGGTCTTCCGACCTTCTTTCTTCTGGCGTAGATTTTATTATTGATTCTGCAATGCTTGCCTTGAATTCTACAAAAGGTAATTTAGTCCCAGTTTTCTTTTTGAAAATGATCCATGCATTTGTCATGGCTACATTTAGGAAGTGAAAAAAATTTCGTAAGTAAAAATTTTTTATTTTTGGTATCATGAGGATAATGGGCTACCATTCTGTCAGCTAAGTCAACGCCGCCCATAAACTGGTTGTAAACCTTCACACAAAATGGTCTATCCACCACAACATACTTCTTCTCCTGTTTATCTCATCTCTCAACTGTGTCCATTGGCTCTACTCCTGCATAAGAGGATAGTAAACTTACAACCCCTGAGTCAACCCAGCGAATAACAGTTATGTTATCCTCAGATGTTGCTACACTGACTGTTCCTCTCGGTTTCTCAAGGAGTAATTTTTCACTGCCAAGTATTTCATCTGCGGATGCCAATCGATTTGATCGTAATGTGCCCACAACATAAATCTGCTGCTGCACAAGCTTCTGTATTAGAGGGATACTGGGAAACAAGTTATCCAAGAACAGCTTGTGGTTGTTACCTTGTACAGAACTGCACAATCGAAGAACAGTGTCAGCAATTACACCCATTGAAGAAGGAGGAGCACTGTGGTTTTTCCCCTGGTACATTTCAAAATTATGAACATACCCGTCAGAAAAAGCCAACACCCAAGCTTTAAACCCCCATTTTGTTGGTTTTGATTTCAGGTACTGCTTGGCCCTATTCCTTCCTTTGAAAGTGATGATCATCTCATCCACAGCCAAGAATTCAGATCGTGACGCTACAGTTTGAAATACATGATTGAGTTTATCGAGAATCGGTCTCAATTTGATAAAAATATCTCGGTTGTCAAGTGGAAGTGTTGTTGTCAGTAAAATGTAAAAAACGTTTAATCTTTTCAAATTTTTTCAAGGACATCGCGTCTGCGATCAGGTCCATTCTCAGTGAACTTACACTAGACCAGTACATTCGATAATTAGGATATTTAATATACGTCATTATTATATTGATGCCTAAAAACAGCTTTATGTCATCAGTCGTTATGTTCAAGTCATACCGCTTCTGAAGGGCATACGACTTTGTTTCCTTTGCTATTGTTTCACACAATTCTTCTGGAAAAAGATTCCAAGAAAAGTAAAGTGGTGTTTCTCCTTTTTGTGGATCACTTAGTGTGTAAAACATCGATCCGGTAAAAGGCGGGATATTTCCATTAAAAGAGTTTTCTTTAGCAAACCATTTCTTCTTTTGCTTGGGATTTTTTCTTTTTAGCGAATTTCCCCTATAGGGAAGAAGCTATTACCGCAGTCGGCATGGTAAGACCTAGGCCCGGGACCATTATAACTTTTCGTTTTGAGGTCCCCAGACCCCAAAAACACCATTCGTTCGAAACTGTATATATATATATATATATATATATATATATATGTAAGTATCTGTACCAATTCTGAGGATTTATATAAGTAAATGTTCCAATACTGATGAGTCGGTCCCGATTCTGACGCTCGTCAGAATAGGACATGACGTAGTTTCGAGCAGGTTGAATTGGGGACTACGATAGCTAACAACCCTGCATCAGCGAGCACATATTAGAATAGAGAAGCGACTCGGGAGATTGGCTAAGATGGCGGCGCGGCGCCGCCCTAGTCCAAGCGTCTACTACTCTCTATTTCAGTTAGTCCATTAGTCCGTTAGCCACCCGGCAATTGGTGGCGATGAAACAGTACTATTAGAAGCTTTGTGCAGTTCTCACGTCTCGCCAGTGGCTCGCGTTCCCGCGCCCCTCGCGCTCTTTCTACCAGCACAGACAAGGGAATCTATACAGACCGTTAGATCGCGTGCCCTTTGCCGTAGTTACCACGTAAGCACCAGGAGCGCTATCGTCGTGTGGCAGCGACATGGCCGACACGAAGTTGCCACGTCGAACGCTCAGCGCGCCACCATCGACCGCCGTAGACGACGAGTAAAAGCGACCTTGAGCATCCAATCCTCCCATCCCCGCTCCCCGCTGGCCACTGGCCACTACGCGACACTACAGACAGTGCAAACAGCTGGCAGGTAGCCGTCCCATACTGCCGCACCGCACTGGGTTTGGGGTAAGGGCTTGTCCTTCCAACATACTCCTCGATTGCTAACTGACAAGTTACGTCTCACGAAGGGAAATTATGAAGTCAAGAATACAATTCTCAATTCGAATCGGATTGTCCACAAAAACAGGAATTAATAATCAGTTTTAATAGAATAATTAAAGCTGATATTTTTTAGTAATTAATTAAAATACCGAATTACCGAATTAAATTAAGGGGGAATGACTAGCTAGTCATAACTACATATTTGTTTAAATTCAGTTATAGATATCATCTTAACATCCACATTAAAACTGAAGATGAGTTTCAATGCAAAATATATTGGTTATGAACAATAGTTTTATTTTTTATTTGAAGTTGAGTGTGAACAAAGAATAACTAGCTTATTTTAACAACAAGTAGGAGATATTTCCCCCTACTTGTTGCTACTACATTTACACACTACCTTTCGGTTACACCAAAATGTTCATTCAAATTTTCAACATTTTACACTTATCATTTCAGAACAACTAGGTGTCTTGAACAATCAACTTAAAAACTGTAAAGTAAAATCAACTTAATTGAAGATTCCAATCTAACTTTATTACTCAAGCTTTTAACTCCTCACATTATCGCAATCCGTAAGAAACTCTTTACTCTTTGTATATTTTCGGCTATTTATGTCTGTGAGTGTTGTTTCGTAACTGTAAAACATTGTAAACTGCAACAGTGTAACTTTACCATATGAACAGTGTTTTTGATATTATGCCTGAAAAACATTATTCCGCATATTATGGCTGCAATTTTCCCATGTTAAGAGCGATTTATTTACTAATTACATATTTGGAATTATTCAAATTGATTTGGCACTTTTACCTTGTGCTTCTGCCTCTCTTAACGTAATGTAGAACGACATTTATAGTATAGAGTAACGATTTACCGGCTCCTTTTACTATATGGAGACAAAAATACTACATACTGCAAATTATAGAGAAAATTTATGTTCTGGTTGACTCGATCAATACCCAAAGACTCTGGAGAAAAAGGCACACTCGCGAGGGGAAGCCCGGAATTACCTTTCCACACCCAGTACAGATACTTGTATCAACATTGGGGAAAATAAAATCCAATTTTAAGAATAAAGTTAAATTTAATTGCAATGTAATTTAAGATCAAATTACTTGTAATCCTATTTACATAAGAACACTGTTATATTCCCTTGTATGAATTGAAACATACCACAAATTATATTCAATAATTAGATTCCACGTATAAAAACATTAAGATTGTGTGATCAATTAGTCTATATTGATTTCTAATAGAATTTTACAATGCAAATAATTTTTTGAGTAGCATGATCAAATTTTCAACAATTAAACAGGATAAAACACTTGAACACATACTCAGGCTAAAACAGTTTGTTATATTAAATGTAAATTAAACTGGAATAAGGTAAATATTATATAATATATATATATATATATATATATACACACACACACCGTAAAATATCCTATATAATAATAGCGTGTACAAGGCAACGTGTAACTACCTATTCCAAGTTAACTACTAAATGTAGAGGGGCCAGGTTGGTGTCAAAACATATCCCTTAGGCCAAGGATGATGAAAAAATACAATATCCTAAATTTACTCAGTGTTTAGTTTGCAATTGACAAAATATACAGTTTTCATTTTGGCAATTTTTCATCAATTATTTTGTTTACTGTGCCATGTGTTAACTTTCCCTTCTTTGCATCCAAATTCAATACGACAGCTGAGTAAAGATAGCAAGTTGTGTTTGTAAACAAAGCAGACAACTATTCTTAATTAAATGTAGAATTTGGACACATGATAATGAATATTTTAAAATGCAATATGCTTTGTTACAATATAGCATCTTTCAATTTCACACGGTGATTTCTCAGTTGATTGATTACATGCATTTCAAAATTAGCGTTTTAGACAACCAACAGATAATTAGTTATAGCATAGAAAAATAAACCAGGTATATACCTGGTTTATTTTTCTATGGTTATAGATTTGTAAAGAACAATTTCGAAGCTCTACATTTATTTGATTACTAATGAAAACTATTTGATTCGAGTTTTAAGCCCGTCATTTTTGACGGGCTAATAACAGCTAGTAAATTATAGTAAAACTCATCATTACAAACATTAAGTGGGATAGCAAAAATACAATATCAAATATTTTGATATTACCGAACCCCTTATAATACCTCGAAATACTTCATAATACTAACTTAAAAAAAAACAAGTTGTAACAACTAATCAGGATAAAACACTTGAATAAATACTCAAGCTAAAACAGTTTGTTATATCAAATGTAAATTTAACTGGAATAAGGAAAATATTATATACCGTATATATATATATATATATACACACACACACACCGTAAAATATAAATTACAGTAAAATACATTAAGTGGGATAACAAAAATACAATATCAAATATTTTGATATATCCGAACCTCTTATTACCTCGAAATAGGTCATAAAACTATACAACAGCAAGTAGAGAATACAAATTAAATTTCGAAACATAACGTTAGAATACGATGCTCAAACTACAATAACCGGTTGCTTACTTAAATTAAAGAAATGTACACAATAAAATATATCGGTATGAAATATACACAATTTTCCTATCATCTATAATGTAAAATATTTATAGAGCCTCGTTTATAAAGTTAAACAAACATAAATAATTAATTTGGCTGTGGGTGATGACACTTTTCACTGTTACTGTGCATTACATGGCTGTGCGGTACTGTGTGGTTACTGTGCGGTACATTACATGCATTATATGACTACACATGGGATTACACTTGTAAGTAGTCACATGTGCATTACACATCACGACTATTTACACGTGGCTGAGGACTTTAAGTTTTTCTTGGGAGCTTTTCTTTACTTGGCTTGAAATCCACTTGCACTGTTTGTGAATTAGGACTTTAAATAGGTGTTCAATGACAAATGTTGTGTGTTCTTTGCACTCGGAACATGTTATGGCATCGTATGAGACAACCTTATTCGTAGCTTTGATGAGTCTTTTCTTAACATTAACTTTGTGTGATACTTTCTTGAACAATCTTTTGTAGACTTTGATGGCATTTTCAACAACATATAGTAGGTTGACTGAAGGAGCTAATAGTCCACTTGTCTCGGATATTTTGACATTTGAAAAATACCTGTTCAAAATTAAAAGTTCTTTGTTGCTTGACAATTGCGACTGATTGTCGCACATTTTATTCAAACACTGTTGTGGTAGACGTGGGCCAAATAACCTGCAAAGTATACTGCCGAGCACTCTTCAAGGGTAACAATAGTGAAGTCATCCGACGTAATCTTTATTCCTGGTTCAATATTGTTCAATTCTTCATCTGCTTCAGATGACATAGACGATTCTGAAGACTGCAGTGGTAGCTTGGGAAGGTTTTCATTCGTTTTTCCCTTGGCTGTGTTCTCTTCCCATCGTTCACCCAAGTCTAAGAGAACATCGCAATCAGGATCGTACGATGTAGTCTTTGGTGGCTCCAAGATTTACTGGATGGTAAGTATGCGCATCGTACCTCGAAGAACTCGTCCACTTGGATTTCGATTCCACCCGCCTCTATGTCTCACTGAAGAAAATAGATTTTCTAATGGATCTTGGTTAAGTCTTGAAGTTAAAATGTACTTACAGCCCTCTGATGACAAAATCTCACGGTATGCTTTGATCGTGATGATGAACCCATCAAAACACGGTGGTCTTGGAAACTTTGGACTTAACTTCTTTAGATCTTAGAACAGGTTAAGGGCTCTGGAAAAAAACGGAATGTCTCTACCAAATTTGAAGTAAATCGGACAAAAATTGCGACCGCTAGAGTGCGAACATATACATAAAGTTTTTAGCGACCCCTCAAGTCGTGTTCAGGGGGTCACGTTAAGAATTTCTATGGTGGTCCCGGGCTTAAGTCTCACCGTGCGGGTCATGCTTTCCATGAAACAATATTCAATATTCCATAGGAAATTCACTAATAATTTGTAACATTGTAGATTGAAAACTATTAGGTATGAATCATGCATTAATAAATGTTGTGACAGTGTAAAATCTATCTTTTTATTTATATATCATAAAAAAGAAAGGTAATAATTGACGAGTAAAACGTTATGAGGTAATTAAGTTATGAGGTTATGAGGTAATTATTAACTCATAATAGTAAAAAAATTATATGTGTTATTAACATACACACACACATATACAGGGTTTCCGAAAAAGAATGACGGGATTTCGAACGGCCGTTGCTTGGGGACTATTCAAGATAAATAAACGATTTAAACGTAAAATAGAAGAGAAAAGAACTAAGTTTTTTTTCATACCTTAATATGTTTCGATGTGAGCTCCATTTGTTGCTCTGCATACATTCGATGTCTCGCCAAGTGTTGTGAAGCATCTCTGGTGTCACAGTTGCCATCGCTTCCGAAATTCGCCCACGCAGATGTGGCAAATTACGAATTTTCTCAGCATAAACAATGTTCTTTACGTAACCCCATAAAAAAAAGTCCAAAGGGGTCAAATCAGGACTCCTGGGAGGCCAGGGAATAGGCGCATCCCTGCCTATCCAACCATTTAGAAACTTGTTGTTCAGTGTGTCGCGCACTTCCCGAAGGTAATGAGGCGGGGCGCCGTCCTGCATCAAAATGACTCGTTCACCGGCTTGTTCTTCAATTTCTTCAATTTGAGGAAACAAAAATTGTTCTAGCATATCTAAATAAATTATGCCATTAATTGTTGTTTCGGCGAAAAAGAAAGGCCCTATCACCCTACGTGCGTGACACACTTAACAACAAGTTTCTAAATGGTTGGATAGGCAGGGGTGCGCCTATTCCCTGGCCTCCCAGGAGTCCTGATTTGACCCCTTTGGACTTTTTTTGTGGGGTTACGTAAAGAACATTGTTTATGCTGAGAAAATTCGTAATTTGCCACATCTGCGTGGGCGAATTTCGGAAGCGATGGCAACTGTGACACCAGAGATGCTTCACAACACTTGGCGAGACATCGAATGTATGCAGAGCAACAAATGGAGCTCACATCGAAACATATTAAGATATGAAAAAAAACTTAGTTCTTTTCTCTTCTATTTGACGTTTAAATCGTTTATTTATCTTGAATAGTCCCCAAGCAACGGCCGTTCGAAATCCCGTCATTCTTTTTCGGAGACCCTGTATATATATATATCGCAAGGTTTTTTTTTAATCAACAATTTCGTATAATTTGTTGAAGCGGGACGGGCTTTGAAAGTCAACCTCTACAAGTACGAACTGTGATACCGTAAGCCTCTGAAAATCTATTTAAGCGCAAAAAAACAACCCTATTAAAACATGAACAAATACGTAAACGCAGTTTCCTCCAGATCTGAATTAATTGTCGTTTGCTTTCTTTGCCTCTATGACTCGAATTTCATTCACATTAACCTCTATAATTAAAACTTTCGATATTTCAAACTTCTTTTAATTCGAAATAAATTGACTGTCCCCTGAAATTAATAAATAAATCTTATGGAAAAATTAAAATTGTATATACGGCACTTTTGTTAATATATATCTATAAAACTTGGTAACTGGCTTTATTGCTTTATATGGTATATCTATATGCATTGGGAATCCGCTGAGTATGCAGGTTTGCTGCGACGGGGGTATTTGACTGTTATTAAAATAGTATGACGGAAATATGTTTTATATAAATAACTGTAACATTAATTTAGATTTTAATTTAATATCAGTAAGTTACGTAACGTTGATCCAAACCCCCACCCTCCACCACATAACGCAGCACAATGCTACGCCATACCCCCTTCCCCCTCAAGTGCGCTACGTAATATGTGTATGGCCCCATACAGTACATATATATATATATATATATATATCAGAATCAGTAATAAAACCCCTTGTATACTCACTCATTTTGGTCATACACGTTATACGGGCACCGGACTATACTTTAAAAAAACTAAGGTGAAAAGTGAAAAAATTGGGCTTATGAAGTTTAATACCCCCGTCACAGCAAACCTGCGTACTCAGCAAATTTCCAATGCGTATATATAAGTGACTCACTACTACTTAGAGCTATTTACCAAGTTTCACAAAAATACATCCATAAATAAGTGATATATATAGTATTTTATTAATTATCCGTAAGAATAACATTGGGGTTGAGGATGCAGGTTTGCTGCAACGAGGAAGATAAGTAATGTGTTTTTTTTTCAATTACCAGGTGAAGCTACATACCAAGTTCTCTTAATGTAGGTTCACAATTAAGGGAGATATACAACTTTACTTATTCTCCATATGAATAACATGGGGGCCGAGTTTGCAGGTTTGCTGCTACGGGGACTTTCAGCAAAAAACTTGTTTTTGTGCTAATATCAATATACCACAACTAGTTGAAGCCACATACCAAGTTTCATCAATATACATTAATAAATAATCGAGATATAGAATTTTATTTATTCTCCATAAGGATAACATTGGACAACGTACTGTGTTTAGCACTTTGAATATCTCTGCAACGGTTGGACGTAGAACAACGATTAAAACACCAAAATGTTTGTTTTGTTGAGCTTAACACATTAATAAACATAAATGTGAAGTTTTTAGTAAAACTATCTGAGAAAAATCTAAAAACCTTTTTCCCATAAGATTAACATGGGACACGTTTTTTTTGGATTTTCTCCGCAACCACTTAACCTAGGTTAATGATTCAAAATACTAAATTATTTGTTTTTGTAAGCTCTATAAAATGGCTATAACCAAAATTGAGTGTTTTTAACATTTTGGGGTCAAATTTGCAAAAACCGATTTTTGGAAAATTGTAAACCCCCATAAAACCCCCTTCCCATAGTGCTATCGATCTGGTTTTCGAACTTAAAGTCATAAATGCTACTCTCCACATTTGTGCCAAATTTAATCAAAATTGGGTGTTTCTTTCAAAAGTTATCGCGGTAACGGACACATATATATATATATATAAATTTGAACGAATAGTGTTTTTGGCATCTGGGGACCTCAAAACGAAAAGTTATCATGGTCACGCTGTTTCTTGAGGAAAATGTAAACATCTTTATTCCCTTGGTCTTGAACCTGCTGTTGGAACAGTTTTTGTATGAACGAGTACCCGTCATCTTAGAAATTATAAAAACACACGAAATAAAACAAAAGTAAACTAATAACTAAATCGGAAAAGTAATGGATTACACGTGGAAAATAGTAGTTGGCAATACAACAGTAGTCTACAAAACACAACACTCATAGTAGCAGATATCCGCCACACTTAAACGAGATAAGGTACAAAATTTAAAAAATGGTTTTAAACTCCTCAAATACAATAGAAACAACATGTAAAATATGGTCAGGCAACCAGCCCTGGACCGCTTGATATGGTTTGACCCCTAGAGACAACGCTACCTTGTACGTGCTTGTACGTTAATGCGTGCTCCATTTTCATACGTTACGCGTTTCTTATTATTTAATTGTATCGAACATTCCAATTAAAAGCAATATAAATATAATTATTCATAAATAAACGTGAATTTATTTGTTTTGTTATTTTCTGTTCTATTCTTATAACAATGGCTTCCGATAAATTAAAATACACATGGATAGTTATTGTAGATCGTATTTAAATTTTTAGAAACAGTTGCCTACAAACGAATTAGATTTACTCAGTACTTCTTTATAGCATGCAATGCAAATTATACTTAAAAGCGAGCGCGCAATGCGTAGCGCCGCTGTTGCGGGCACGGGTATCAGAGGAGAGATACAAGATGCTAAGGGCAAGGAGCTGGTGTAGTAAGGTGCACAGTAGAGTAGGGGAGGGGCTTCCGCCGCGCCGGCGACGTCGAATTGGCAACAGCGGGACCGGAAGGTATCGTGGCGGGAACGAAAAATGCCTGAAACATGCCCCCAGCGCCTGTGCGGCGTTTACTGGAACTAACGCTCTAACTCTCTGTATAGATTCGTTTCTCTGTGCTACCAGTGTTGAGATGTATTCCACCGGTTTTGATGTCAATATTTTTATGAACAGCAATTAATTATAACTTTAAGTTTTGGAATTGCTGCAACCATGGACTATCTCAGATTTAATGGACTTCAGTGCGATCTGATGCCATGTTTTTTGCCCAAAAACACTGAATAAAAAGTACTTTAACAAAGTATGAGGTTATTTGATATGGGATTTTAAGGGTATTTGACAATAGTGGTCGTAGGTAAAAGCATGAACATGACAATTTCTCACTATTTTTGAAATAAATGATTGGTAGGCTAGTATATTTTCCAAACTTTGAGGAAATTGCAATCCACTTTGGTTGATTTACCACCATTTTTTAGTTATGGTAAGAAAAACCTTAAATACCTCGAATTCTAATATACTCGAATTTTAAAACATATAATCAGAGAAAGGGTATCTTTGTATAAATTAAACTGGGGTTCAACCATACGGACTTTTATATTCAACCCCTCACTAGAGACCATTAATTATGTAGAATGTAAAAAAATGTACTAAAGTCTGAATTATTTTGCAATGGGGTATAAGCGTAAAATATTACATTTAAAATTTTACTAACAAATGATTTTTCCCCCGTCAACCTTTGCCGTTGTTTCATCAGTTATGTCAACTAATGTTTCGTATCGATTTGTAAGAAATTGCATAAGCTTCAAGAAAATTACACCCATTACACGCCACTGCAACATGTTTACGTCTTGATACTTAGGCCTCTTTTATGCACCGCGGCAGCGGTTTGCGGCGTGCCGCCGAAAAAAAGCGGGGGGAAAATTATCACGCGGTTCGCGGCGAGCGGCCCGCCAGTTTTTTATATCCACTGTGGAAGGGGAAGCAGTGCTGCCAACGTTCATAAGTTATTTGCTAAAACGTGGTTGGGATGGATCCTTGTGTGATTGTTTACGCTTACAATTTATTAAAAAAGAACAATCGTAGAAGACGACGTTGGGCAGTGCACCCTATAAATCGTGTTCGAAGTGTTGACGGTGCATTTAAAACCTTGTATGGACTTTTAAGGGAAGATGGGGACAAGTTTTTTAATTATTTTAGAATGTCAGTGGCGTCATTTGATGAACTAGCGGTGAAAGTTCGAGAGAAGAACGACACAACCCTCCAAGGATTGAACTTCTCTGTTGAAGAGATGCTCGCAATGACATTGAGGTAAATACCATCACCACAATTATTTGTACAATTTTGCTTGGGTTAAAAAAAGTTATTATTTATGTAGACCAAATCAAAATCAAGGGAAATGTGTTGCATTTGAATCACTAGTAAACATAAGATCCTAATGTAAAACGTATACACTGTTTTTGCTCCAACAGAATAAGTTAACTAAAATTTATATGAATGTTTGTATAGAAAGTTAAGCCCCCTTTTGTAGGAGAATTTAGTTTAAAAATGTTTATTTTTTGAGTCTAAAAACTGTCAGAGAAGCCCCGGATATAAAATTAATGCATGTAAATATATGGAGATTAATGAGGTAAAACTTTTAAGCCCTCTCTCACCATTCTAGCACAAATATATACCGAGTTATTAAAGGTAAGTAATATATTGCTTATAGGTAAAACTGTTTTTAGAGGAACTTAGTATTAGTTAATAAAACTTCTAAGTGTCACAGGAAAAATTATAATTCAACGTTTGTAATTAACAAAAGCTTAGGGCAGTTAATTTAACATAACTGGAGCATTTAAGACAATAAGTTCATTTTACACAAAATCTCCCTCAGAAAAGTAGTTGTCAGTGTCTCCCACTGAGTATCCTCCAGGACTTTGCAGGGATAAAGGGCTGTCCAGTTCACTTGAATCTTCCTCATCTTCCCGCAGACGCTTCCACGCCGATTGTAGGGTGTGCATAGGAGATGGATTGACGTTTGCTTCTGAACACCACTTCCTCCTCCAGCTGGTTCGACGAACAGCGGTTGATTCAAAGGTTGGGGTGTAGCAAACGATGTTCTTGGAGGTTGGACATATGGCACGTTAATTGGTGTGCTACTTGCGCCATGGCTTGTGCCTACATGAGATTGTAAGGATGATTGCTGTTGATTTTTAACTGAGTAGTCATAAGCCAATTTCATAAATTCCATGCGCATTTTTATTTTGTCAGAGAATGGAAGTGGCTTTACCAACGGTATTAAGGATTTGAAGAAGTTCAAGTCATCGCAGTCATCTTCTTTAATTCGTCCCTGATGTGCATTAAAGTTGTCAATGTAACTTTCCAACTTGTTTTCGAAAGTTTTTTTCCTTCTTCTGTACATAGTACTGCTTGAACATTCGCTGTGATTGCTATTTTGATTTGTATCCCCTTCCTCCCCATCCACATCATTATTGCATACCGGAGACGATTCAGTAGGCCCCAATTTTGTGGTGCTTTGGAGAAAAGAAAGTTGAGAAGCATACAAATAGTTTTTGACGTTTTTTCGAGCTTGTCCAGATTTGGTCTCAAGTTGTTTTAGGTACTTCCGGTAGGAGTCCTTTACGTTTTTCCATTTCCCTTGTAGTGATTTGCCTGTAAAGAAAATAATTTATTATTTTACTAATAGCCTAATAATGTTCCCAATAATTTCCTAACTCCCGGCTCAAACTTTGGGGCATAGTTTCAAATTTATGTATATATGTGTGTGTGTGTGTGTGTTTGTGTGTGTGTGTGTGTGTGTGTGTGCGTGCGTGTGTGTCCGTGGATGCAATAACTTGAGTAAAAAACATCTGATTTCAATGAAATTTGGCTCAAATGTGTAAAGTGACGTTGATATTTTGAGTTCGAAAACCAGAAAAATCGGACCATAGGAAGGGGGGTTTATGGGTTTTTAAATTTCCAAAAATCAGTTTTTTGCATTTTTCATTATTTTTTTTAATACTCTATTTTGGTTTTGACCATTTTATAGAGCTTAAAAAACAAATAATATAGTATTTTAAATCATTAAACTAGGTTAAGTGGTTGCGGAGAATATCCAAAAACTTGCTAAATTTCCTAAAAAAAATGTTTTGCTTAAAACTTGATTATGCCAAGTTTAAAGGAGATTAGTCAAGTTAGTTCGGAAATTTAATTTATAAAAAAACACAAAATGGCGGATACCTGCGTTAGTATGCGTTTTAGGACATACCTTGCCCTAAACCCGTTTGGCTTATTTTGACCCAAGGAACTATGTCCCAACGTTTGATTCAGGAGTTTTGAAGCTCCCTGTATATAAATAAGTTAATATTATTTCACATTTTTTCAGGTATTTGGGCTCAGGTTGCACTTACACAGACCTGCATTATACATAGAGTTGGCATAGCAACAGCATCTGTCATCGTACCAAAAATGTGTACAGTGCTGTGGGAAACGTTGGCTACCGAAGTGTTTCCAACCTTCACTGAGCAATATTGGCGGCAAGAGGCTGAAGGCTTCACAGTACGTGCTAACTTTCCTCACTGCATTTGTGCCGTAGATGCAAAACACATAAGGATGATAAAGCCTGAACATTCCGGTCCATTATACTATAATTACAAAAACTACTTTTCCATCGTCCTTCTCGCAGTTGCTGACAGTAACTACAAGTTTGTGTATGTAGATGTTGGATCAATGGGCAAAGATGCCGACCCAACAATTTTCATCGGCTCAACATTCGGAAAAGCCTTCCATGCTAAGAAACTTAACATTCCAGATCTTGAGAAAATATCACCGAACTCAGAGACATTACCATATGTACTTGTGGGAGATGAAGCTTTTGGTATCGATGTGAACCTGATGCGTCCTTTTCCAGGTCACCACCTATCCAAGACAAACCGTATCTTTAATTACAGACTGTCGTCTGCTCGCAGGTTTGTTGAGTGCACATTTGGCATCTTGACGAACAAATGGAGGATTTTGCATAGGCCCTTAAACATTCATTTGGGCAACAGTATTGCTGTCGTTAAAGCAACTTGTGCTTTGCACAATTACGTTCGGGAAAGGGATGGGTACAAGTTTCAAGACACCCTGGAAGTAGCTGGACTGCACAACATAGAGCCACTCCACGATGACCAGCCCTTGAGAAGGGGTAATAAGGCATATGACTGGTAATAAGGCAAATCTGGGCGTATGACTGGTTCTAAATACTAATTAATTGTAATATAGGAATACTATGTGCCAAATACTAGGCCTCTAAGTTCTGTGTTAGAACGGCAAACCATTGAAAACCACGTAAAAATCTTGAAATTTAACAAATATAGCGCTATCTAAGGGTTAAGGGGTCGAGATACGGCAAAGTCATAGGGAGAAAATTGTAGATCGCCTAAAATCCGTGGAGCGTGGTAGTCTCCGTTTTTTTGATAAGACAATCTGTTTGGCCGCTAGAACTCAAATAAAACGACACTTTTATTATTTAATTTTTTGATTTGCCATTATTAATTTTTATTTAGGGAATTTAAACTGACTACAGTAAAATTTGGAAATTTTCTCTGGGGTTAATAGGTGAAAACACCACCATGCTAAATATCTAGTTCATAGCTCAAGTATAAATGGTGTCACGTGCATGTCAATTAATCTCAATTGGCATAGAACCATCATAGCATTACTGTTTGGCCTAATACGAAGAAAATAGTCATATCTAAAGATATTTAGAGTTTTTGATTTTCCGACAGGTTTAATTAATCAAGACTGGTCAAATTACTGCTGTTATTTACTAAGACATATTTTATAGACATACTTCGTGCCCAATATTAGGCCTTCATCAATTATATTAACATGATACAAAATAAAATACCACCACAAAATCTCAAAAATATGCTGAAATTTGAAAAATCTAGTTCTACCAAAATACAACTGTTCTTCTGTCAAACAAGATTTATAAAATATATTTTTTTTAAGTTCCAAGGGTTAAAATAATCACAAACAACTAAAACCCTAGGAAATGTGGTAACCATCGATAAGTTGTAGTTTATGTACGTAATTAAAAAATCGTACAAACACATTTTAATCTGTAGTTCAATTAGTGAAATCTGTAAATATTATGTGCAAAAAATTAGGCCTTTCAGAACAATATTGAAGTAGAACACGATTTCAGAACCTGAAACCTTGAAAATTCTCTAAATTCGGTCAAAACCAATCCTGAAAATCATGCAGAATATGTGGAAATAAAACAAAGAAATAAATAAATAACCAGTAAACATTTTAAAAATCGTCATAGAACTTGAATAAATAATATACAGAGTTCCTGAAAGATCTATTTAATAAGGTAAACATATTAAAAGTATACAAATTTTAAGGCTTAGCTTTCTTATAGAGGGTTAAATCATACATATTGGTCACATGCATGCTGCATACTACGTATAGGTCATAGTATTCAGAAATCGGATATGAAATGATGATAGTCCAGGTATAGTTTAAGGCTACTTCTACCAAAATCCAACTGTTTTTCTGTCAAACAAGATTTGTAAAATATATTTTTTTTAAGTTCCAAGGGTTAAAATAATCACAAACAACTAAAAGTATACTTTTAAAAAACTAAGGTGAAAAGTGAAAAAATTGGGCTTATGAAGTTTAATACCCCCGTCACAGCAAACCTGCGTTCTCAGCAAATTTCCAATGCATATATATATAAGTGACTCACTACTACTTAGAGCTATTTACCAAGTTTCACAAAAATACATCCATAAATAAGTGATATATATAGTATTTTATTAATTATCCGTAAGAATAACATTGGGGTTGAGGATGCAGGTTTGCTGCAACGAGGAAGATAAGTAATGTGTTTTTTTTTCAATTACCAGGTGAAGCTACATACCAAGTTCTCTTAATGTAGGTTCACAATTAAGGGAGATATACAACTTTACTTATTCTCCATATGAATAACATGGGGGCCGAGTTTGCAGGTTTGCTGCTACGGGGACTTTCAGCAAAAAACTTGTTTTTGTGCTAATATCAATATACCACAACTAGTTGAAGCCACATACCAAGTTTCATCAATATACATTAATAAATAATCGAGATATAGAATTTTATTTATTCTCCATAAGGATAACATTGGACAACGTACTGTGTTTAGCACTTTGAATATCTCTGCAACGGTTGGACGTAGAACAACGATTAAAACACCAAAATGTTTGTTTTGTTGAGCTTAATACATTAATAAACAGAAATGTGAAGTTTTTAGTAAAACTATCTGAGAAAAATCTAAAAACCTTTTTCCCATAAGATTAACATGGGACACGTTTTTTTGGATTTTCTCCGCAACCACTTAACCTAGGTTAATGATTCAAAATACTAAATTATTTGTTTTTTTAAGCTCTATAAAATGGCTATAACCAAAATTGAGTGTTTTTAACATTTTGGGGTCAAATTTGCAAAAAACCGATTTTTGGAAAATTGTAAACCCCC
Organism: Allygus modestus; assembly: GCA_963675035.1. NCBI lineage: Eukaryota > Metazoa > Arthropoda > Insecta > Hemiptera > Cicadellidae > Allygus > Allygus modestus. The sequence goes on along the minus strand of OY776111.1, from coordinate 63,956,177 downwards.
ATAAAACCCCCTTCCCATAGTGCTATCGATCTGGTTTTCGAACTTAAAGTCATAAATGCTACTCTCCACATTTGTGCCAAATTTAATCAAAATTGGGTGTTTCTTTCAAAAGTTATCGCGGTAACGGACACATATACAGGGTGAATCTCGTAAGTTGTCCAGTATTGATTTCAGACAAACCGTTGGTCCTACGATGATGAAATAAAATTATTTCCCACTAAACCAACCCCAAGGAATAACGTAAAAATATTTTTAACGATTTTTAAATACAGGGTGTACCAGAAACTGAGGGTCACTAGTCCGAATCTACGAAATATCAAATACAAACGTATATCATGATATACATCAAATTAAAGCTCTTTTCAATCCAAACCATTTGGCGGAATCGGATTTTGATTATTATTGATTCATTTCAAAATGGCGGCTGTTTTTGTGAAAAAATTAGTATTTTTTTGAATACCCTGTATTTTTCTTAAAAATACAGATATCTTGATTCTGATTCAAATATCGCATTCCTTATGAGCTAAGCTTTATTTTGATATGCAACACTTCAATATTATCTCAAAAACAAAAAGTTTCAAAAATATCAGTTTTTGAAAATATGTACATAGCCAAAACTCAAAAATTTCAAATAGCACCATATGTCAAATAGCATATCATTTTAAAGGTATTGCAATTCTAAGAAACTTTCAAATTTAAACCTTATGCGTATCTATTTTGGTTTTCGAGTTATCAACAAAAAACATGTTTTTCCACATTAAAACGCATGTTATTTGTTAAACATGGTGGTAATAGAACTGTGGTCCAGCCTTTACCACCATGTTTAACAAATAACATGTGTTTTAATGTGGGAAAACATGTTTTTTGTTGATAACTCGAAAACCAAAATAGATACGCATAAGGTTTAAATTTGAAAGTTTCTTAGAATTGCAATACCTTTAAAATGATATGCTATTTGACATATAGTGCTATTTGACATTTTTGAGTTTTGGCTATGTACATATTTTAAAAAACTGATATTTTTGAAACTTTTTGTTTTTGAGATAATATTGAAGTGTTGCATATCAAAATAAAGCTTAGCTCATAAGGAATGCGATATTTGAATCAGAATCAAGATATCTGCATTTTTAAGAAAAATACAGGGTATTCAAAAAATACTAATTTTTTCACAAAAACAGCCGCCATTTTGAAATGAGTCAATAATAATCAAAATCCGATTCCGCCAAATGGTTTGGATTGAAAAGAGCGTTAATTTGATGTATATCATGATATACGTTTGTATTTGATATTTCGTAGATTCGGACTAGTGACCCTCAGTTTCTGGTACACTCTGTATTTGAAAATCGTTAAAAATATTTTTACGTTATTCCTTGGGGTTGGTTTAGTGGGAAATAATTTTATTTCATCATCGTAGGACCAACGGTTTGTCTGAAATCAATACTGGACAACTTACGAGATTCACCCTGTATATATATATAAATTTGAACGAATAGTGTTTTTGGCATCTGGGGACCTCAAAACGAAAAGTTATCATGGTCACGCTGTTTCTTGAGGAAAATGTAAACATCTTTATTCCCTTGGTCTTGAACCTGCTGTTGGAACAGTTTTTGTATGAACGAGTACCCGTCATCTTAGAAATTATAAAAACACACGAAATAAAACAAAAGTAAACTAATAACTAAATCGGAAAAGTAATGGATTACACGTGGAAAATAGTAGTTGGCAATACAACAGTAGTCTACAAAACACAACACTCATAGTAGCAGATATCCGCCACACTTAAACGAGATAAGGTACAAAATTTAAAAAATGGTTTTAAACTCCTCAAATACAATAGAAACAACATGTAAAATATGGTCAGGCAACCAGCCCTGGACCGCTTGATATGGTTTGACCCCTAGAGACAACGCTACCTTGTACGTGCTTGTACGTTAATGCGTGCTCCATTTTCATACGTTACGCGTTTCTTATTATTTAATTGTATCGAACATTCCAATTAAAAGCAATATAAATATAATTATTCATAAATAAACGTGAATTTATTTGTTTTGTTATTTTCTGTTCTATTCTTATAACAATGGCTTCCGATAAATTAAAATACACATGGATAGTTATTGTAGATCGTATTTAAATTTTTAGAAACAGTTGCCTACAAACGAATTAGATTTACTCAGTACTTCTTTATAGCATGCAATGCAAATTATACTTAAAAGCGAGCGCGCAATGCGTAGCGCCGCTGTTGCGGGCACGGGTATCAGAGGAGAGATACAAGATGCTAAGGGCAAGGAGCTGGTGTAGTAAGGTGCACAGTAGAGTAGGGGAGGGGCTTCCGCCGCGCCGGCGACGTCGAATTGGCAACAGCGGGACCGGAAGGTATCGTGGCGGGAACGAAAAATGCCTGAAACATGCCCCCAGCGCCTGTGCGGCGTTTACTGGAACTAACGCTCTAACTCTCTGTATAGATTCGTTTCTCTGTGCTACCAGTGTTGAGATGTATTCCACCGGTTTTGATGTCAATATTTTTATGAACAGCAATTAATTATAACTTTAAGTTTTGGAATTGCTGCAACCATGGACTATCTCAGATTTAATGGACTTCAGTGCGATCTGATGCCATGTTTTTTGCCCAAAAACACTGAATAAAAAGTACTTTAACAAAGTATGAGGTTATTTGATATGGGATTTTAAGGGTATTTGACAATAGTGGTCGTAGGTAAAAGCATGAACATGACAATTTCTCACTATTTTTGAAATAAATGATTGGTAGGCTAGTATATTTTCCAAACTTTGAGGAAATTGCAATCCACTTTGGTTGATTTACCACCATTTTTTAGTTATGGTAAGAAAAACCTTAAATACCTCGAATTCTAATATACTCGAATTTTAAAACATATAATCAGAGAAAGGGTATCTTTGTATAAATTAAACTGGGGTTCAACCATACGGACTTTTATATTCAACCCCTCACTAGAGACCATTAATTATGTAGAATGTAAAAAAATGTACTAAAGTCTGAATTATTTTGCAATGGGGTATAAGCGTAAAATATTACATTTAAAATTTTACTAACAAATGATTTTTCCCCCGTCAACCTTTGCCGTTGTTTCATCAGTTATGTCAACTAATGTTTCGTATCGATTTGTAAGAAATTGCATAAGCTTCAAGAAAATTACACCCATTACACGCCACTGCAACATGTTTACGTCTTGATACTTAGGCCTCTTTTATGCACCGCGGCAGCGGTTTGCGGCGTGCCGCCGAAAAAAAGCGGGGGGAAAATTATCACGCGGTTCGCGGCGAGCGGCCCGCCAGTTTTTTATATCCACTGTGGAAGGGGAAGCAGTGCTGCCAACGTTCATAAGTTATTTGCTAAAACGTGGTTGGGATGGATCCTTGTGTGATTGTTTACGCTTACAATTTATTAAAAAAGAACAATCGTAGAAGACGACGTTGGGCAGTGCACCCTATAAATCGTGTTCGAAGTGTTGACGGTGCATTTAAAACCTTGTATGGACTTTTAAGGGAAGATGGGGACAAGTTTTTTAATTATTTTAGAATGTTAGTGGCGTCATTTGATGAACTAGCGGTGAAAGTTCGAGAGAAGAACGACACAACCCTCCAAGGATTGAACTTCTCTGTTGAAGAGATGCTCGCAATGACATTGAGGTAAATACCATCACCACAATTATTTGTACAATTTTGCTTGGGTTAAAAAAAGTTATTATTTATGTAGACCAAATCAAAATCAAGGGAAATGTGTTGCATTTGAATCACTAGTAAACATAAGATCCTAATGTAAAACGTATACACTGTTTTTGCTCCAACAGAATAAGTTAACTAAAATTTATATGAATGTTTGTATAGAAAGTTAAGCCCCCTTTTGTAGGAGAATTTAGTTTAAAAATGTTTATTTTTTGAGTCTAAAAACTGTCAGAGAAGCCCCGGATATAAAATTAATGCATGTAAATATATGGAGATTAATGAGGTAAAACTTTTAAGCCCTCTCTCACCATTATAGCACAAATATATACCGAGTTATTAAAGGTAAGTAATATATTGCTTATAGGTAAAACTGTTTTTAGAGGAACTTAGTATTAGTTAATAAAACTTCTAAGTGTCACAGGAAAAATTATAATTCAACGTTTGTAATTAACAAAAGCTTAGGGCAGTTAATTTAACATAACTGGAGCATTTAAGACAATAAGTTCATTTTACACAAAATCTCCCTCAGAAAAGTAGTTGTCAGTGTCTCCCACTGAGTATCCTCCAGGACTTTGCAGGGATAAAGGGCTGTCCAGTTCACTTGAATCTTCCTCATCTTCCCGCAGACGCTTCCACGCCGATTGTAGGGTGTGCATAGGAGATGGATTGACGTTTGCTTCTGAACACCACTTCCTCCTCCAGCTGGTTCGACGAACAGCGGTTGATTCAAAGGTTGGGGTGTAGCAAACGATGTTCTTGGAGGTTGGACATATGGCACGTTAATTGGTGTGCTACTTGCGCCATGGCTTGTGCCTACATGAGATTGTAAGGATGATTGCTGTTGATTTTTAACTGAGTAGTCATAAGCCAATTTCATAAATTCCATGCGCATTTTTATTTTGTCAGAGAATGGAAGTGGCTTTACCAACGGTATTAAGGATTTGAAGAAGTTCAAGTCATCGCAGTCATCTTCTTTAATTCGTCCCTGATGTGCATTAAAGTTGTCAATGTAACTTTCCAACTTGTTTTCGAAAGTTTTTTTCCTTCTTCTGTACATAGTACTGCTTGAACATTCGCTGTGATTGCTATTTTGATTTGTATCCCCTTCCTCCCCATCCACATCATTATTGCATACCGGAGACGATTCAGTAGGCCCCAATTTTGTGGTGCTTTGGAGAAAAGAAAGTTGAGAAGCATACAAATAGTTTTTGACGTTTTTTCGAGCTTGTCCAGATTTGGTCTCAAGTTGTTTTAGGTACTTCCGGTAGGAGTCCTTTACGTTTTTCCATTTCCCTTGTAGTGATTTGCCTGTAAAGAAAATAATTTATTATTTTACTAATAGCCTAATAATGTTCCCAATAATTTCCTAACTCCCGGCTCAAACTTTGGGGCATAGTTTCAAATTTATGTATATATGTGTGTGTGTGTGTGTGTGTTTGTGTGTGTGTGTGTGTGTGTGTGTGTGTGCGTGCGTGTGTGTCCGTGGATGCAATAACTTGAGTAAAAAACATCTGATTTCAATGAAATTTGGCTCAAATGTGTAAAGTGACGTTGATATTTTGAGTTCGAAAACCAGAAAAATCGGACCATAGGAAGGGGGGTTTATGGGTTTTTAAATTTCCAAAAATCAGTTTTTTGCATTTTTCATTATTTTTTTTAATACTCTATTTTGGTTTTGACCATTTTATAGAGCTTAAAAAACAAATAATATAGTATTTTAAATCATTAAACTAGGTTAAGTGGTTGCGGAGAATATCCAAAAACTTGCTAAATTTCCTAAAAAAAATGTTTTGCTTAAAACTTGATTATGCCAAGTTTAAAGGAGATTAGTCAAGTTAGTTCGGAAATTTAATTTATAAAAAAACACAAAATGGCGGATACCTGCGTTAGTATGCGTTTTAGGACATACCTTGCCCTAAACCCGTTTGGCTTATTTTGACCCAAGGAACTATGTCCCAACGTTTGATTCAGGAGTTTTGAAGCTCCCTGTATATAAATAAGTTAATATTATTTCACATTTTTTCAGGTATTTGGGCTCAGGTTGCACTTACACAGACCTGCATTATACATAGAGTTGGCATAGCAACAGCATCTGTCATCGTACCAAAAATGTGTACAGTGCTGTGGGAAACGTTGGCTACCGAAGTGTTTCCAACCTTCACTGAGCAATATTGGCGGCAAGAGGCTGAAGGCTTCACAGTACGTGCTAACTTTCCTCACTGCATTTGTGCCGTAGATGCAAAACACATAAGGATGATAAAGCCTGAACATTCCGGTCCATTATACTATAATTACAAAAACTACTTTTCCATCGTCCTTCTCGCAGTTGCTGACAGTAACTACAAGTTTGTGTATGTAGATGTTGGATCAATGGGCAAAGATGCCGACCCAACAATTTTCATCGGCTCAACATTCGGAAAAGCCTTCCATGCTAAGAAACTTAACATTCCAGATCTTGAGAAAATATCACCGAACTCAGAGAAATTACCATATGTACTTGTGGGAGATGAAGCTTTTGGTATCGATGTGAACCTGATGCGTCCTTTTCCAGGTCACCACCTATCCAAGACAAACCGTATCTTTAATTACAGACTGTCGTCTGCTCGCAGGTTTGTTGAGTGCACATTTGGCATCTTGACGAACAAATGGAGGATTTTGCATAGGCCCTTAAACATTCATTTGGGCAACAGTATTGCTGTCGTTAAAGCAACTTGTGCTTTGCACAATTACGTTCGGGAAAGGGATGGGTACAAGTTTCAAGACACCCTGGAAGTAGCTGGACTGCACAACATAGAGCCACTCCACGATGACCAGCCCTTGAGAAGGGGTAATAAGGCATATGACTGGTAATAAGGCAAATCTGGGCGTATGACTGGTTCTAAATACTAATTAATTGTAATATAGGAATACTATGTGCCAAATACTAGGCCTCTAAGTTCTGTGTTAGAACGGCAAACCATTGAAAACCACGTAAAAATCTTGAAATTTAACAAATATAGCGCTATCTAAGGGTTAAGGGGTCGAGATACGGCAAAGTCATAGGGAGAAAATTGTAGATCGCCTAAAATCCGTGGAGCGTGGTAGTCTCCGTTTTTTTGATAAGACAATCTGTTTGGCCGCTAGAACTCAAATAAAACGACACTTTTATTATTTAATTTTTTGATTTGCCATTATTAATTTTTATTTAGGGAATTTAAACTGACTACAGTAAAATTTGGAAATTTTCTCTGGGGTTAATAGGTGAAAACACCACCATGCTAAATATCTAGTTCATAGCTCAAGTATAAATGGTGTCACGTGCATGTCAATTAATCTCAATTGGCATAGAACCATCATAGCATTACTGTTTGGCCTAATACGAAGAAAATAGTCATATCTAAAGATATTTAGAGTTTTTGATTTTCCGACAGGTTTAATTAATCAAGACTGGTCAAATTACTGCTGTTATTTACTAAGACATATTTTATAGACATACTTCGTGCACAATATTAGGCCTTCATCAATTATATTAACATGATACAAAATAAAATACCACCACAAAATCTCAAAAATATGCTGAAATTTGAAAAATCTAGTTCTACCAAAATACAACTGTTCTTCTGTCAAACAAGATTTATAAAATATATTTTTTTTAAGTTCCAAGGGTTAAAATAATCACAAACAACTAAAACCCTAGGAAATGTGGTAACCATCGATAAGTTGTAGTTTATGTACGTAATTAAAAAATCGTACAAACACATTTTAATCTGTAGTTCAATTAGTGAAATCTGTAAATATTATGTGCAAAAAATTAGGCCTTTCAGAACAATATTGAAGTAGAACACGATTTCAGAACCTGAAACCTTGAAAATTCTCTAAATTCGGTCAAAACCAATCCTGAAAATCATGCAGAATATGTGGAAATAAAACAAAGAAATAAATAAATAACCAGTAAACATTTTAAAAATCGTCATACAACTTGAATAAATAATATACAGAGTTCCTCAAGGATCTATTTAATAAGGTAAATATATTAAAAGTATACAAATTTTAAGGCTTAGCTTTCTTATAGAGGGTTATAAATCATACAAATTGGTCACATGCATGCTGCATACTACGTATAGGTCATAGTATTCAGAAATCGGATATGAAATGATGATAGTCCAGGTATAGTTTAAGGCTACATCGTATGCAATTTTTTACGCCGCCAGACACTATGCAAGTGCGTGGAATAATTTAAATCCTTACTTTTAACTGTCCTTATTTGACAAAATTTTATTGTTAAAGGAAAAAAAACACTATAATAACATAAAATATTATGTTTGTGCCGAATAAAAGTAATCTGTAAAAAATATAACCTAATTCAAGTGGGGCTTTTCCCACCTGTTATGACCAAAGGACCAAAAAATCCACAACAATTTAGACATTTCTTATGGGGTTTTAATAAATAAAATTGTTTCTATGACTGATGTTGGCCCTGGCATGCAGACGTATTGTGTGTATAGCACGTATATTGTATGCACCCATATATTATTAAGGGCTTGTAAATAATGAAAATAGAATAGAATATATAATGAAATAGAATTAATAGTCTTAAAGGATAAAACCATCAGTTACCACCTTAAGTTAGAACATAGTTTAGTGACTACCAATTCTTTTGAAATGTTTAAAAATAAATAGGATTAATAGAAAAATAATAGGTTTAATTTTTAAAAGAGTTAAAATGTTACTACAGCATACGCTGCATACTACATTACCGATAACATTTTGAAATCCAAATAATGCATTTAAATAACGTAGTTTACGTACTCATAGATTTTTATATTTTTGTCAAGGTTAATAATTAAACATTGCGTGTTTTTGCGATTTTCCTGATGGTTTATAGTTACAAGCTACACTGTATGCCAAAAGTCACATTCCTAGTTCATCCGTAAGTGGCCAAGACAAAAGTGTACAAAATGTCACGTTCCTATCTAGAAGTGAGATATAATTCGTATACCTGAGTCAGTTACACCATGAGCTCGTATACAACCGGTCGCAAGCTACGAGAATCTCGTCAACGGCACATACGCACAACCATATATTAAGCATATCCCTAAGGAGTATGTTCAATTTATGGCACCACTCACCCCCAAGCACAAGCAGAATTCGCCATGCACTGCGCGTAGTTGATAAAAGAAGCAAGCTGAGAATAACGCAAAGCCTAGTAAGCTGATCCACGGGTAACGCAATAAATGTCATGGCTACCAAAAATACGTTAAAACTGGACAATACACCGAAGGGTTCAAGGGAATTTGTATAATGAATCATCAAAAGGAGTGGTTGAAACAACAAGTTTTCTTACCAGCGAGAACCTAAAATTATGTGTTTAGATGCTTAGCAATAAGCTATCATGAGTTTATGTAAACATATTTAGTTAAGTTTAAAATTAATAATATTTAATAAGAAACACATTTTTTGTGACTGGATTACCGCATAATGCTTACACGAGAAAGCCTATTTCGATTTTTGTAAACTGCATTAGCAAAAAGTTTACAATATCGACATAATGCATGTCGGTAATAATACCCCCGTAGCAGCAAACCTGCGTACTCAGCGAATTTCCAATGCATATATATGTATCTTATACCACATAAAGCCACATACCAAGTTTCATCAATATACATTCATAAATAAACGATTTATGACATTTTAATTATTCTCCATAAGAATAACATGGCGGCTGAGTATGCAGGTTTGCTGAAGGAAGGAACACCAAAAAATGGGGTTTTATACAAATATCAATATAACTCATTTAGGTAAAGCCACATACCAAATTTCATTAATTTATTTTCATAATTAAGGGAGATAACACGTTACTTAAGAATAACATGGGGCTGAGTACGCAGGTTTGCCGCTAAGAGAGCCTTTGGCAAAAAAAATGTTTTTTTGAGCAAATATCAATGGTCCGCAACCAGATGAAGCCGTATACCAAGTTTCGTCAGTATACGTTCATAAATAAGCGAGATATAACATTTTTCTTTTCCTCCATAAGAATAACATTAGACAACGTACTGTGTTTAGCACTTTCAATATCTCGGTAACCAATTGACGTAGAGAAATGATCAAAATACCAAATTGTGTGTTTTTTAAGCTGAATCCAATGGTAAAAACTAAAATTTGAATATTTCTAAAATTATATATAAAAAATTCAAAAAACCCATTTTTGGGGTACAAAACCCCCCCAAAATACCCCTTCGGATAGAGCGATCTGGCTGGTTTTCGAACTTAAAGTCATAAATGTTGCTTTACACGTTTATACCAAATTTCATCAAAATCGGATAATTTTTACGAGAGTTATCGTGCTCACGGACACACACACACACACACATATATATATATATATATATATATATATATATATATATATATACACACAGTATCGAACGAATGGTATTTTTGGGGTCTGGGGACCTCAAAACGAAAAGTTATCATGGTCCCTGGCCTAGGTCTTACCATGCCGACTACGGTAATAGCTTCTTCCCTATAGGGGAAATTCGCTAAAACGTAGTATAAGATCCTCAGAATTGTACCGTCCCATATACCGTCCCAATTCAGTTTAATTAAATAAACAGTTGTTATAAGCATTATATCTACGGACTGTCATTGTTTTGTTTACTATTTACTATTATCGCTTCTCAGAACGGGATGGGCAAGCTGCGCATAGGAAATTCTAGTTATGATGTTGGCTGTATAAGATTAATTTTGAAACTTTGTCGGTTTGTACCCCTGAGTACCGATGTAAATTATAAGGGGTTTCTGCAGGTAGGAGACAATACCTTTTTACCAGTAAGCGTGAATTTCTCCTACGATATACAAATGCTGAGAAAAACGCACGACAGTTTTTGTGCTTGCCTATTATATAATGATTATAATGTATATATTTTGGTTATTTACCCCTTTACTGCTGGCTATGAAGAATATTTGTGTTCCATTAAAGATTAAAAGCAGTAAACGACCAGGTCTAGGTTTTGTAAATATTAAATTAAAGCAGATATCGGAGGGGCGTTGCCATTCCAGTAGTCAGTAGGACTTTTTATTTACACTATGCTTAAAACATCTGGTCTTGTTGTTTTACTTGCATATTATTACATCAACAGCTGTCCAATATACAATTCATTTATCGAAATACCTCTTTGAATTCAATAAATTACTGTATAAGATTAACATTACAACTTTGAAGGCCTATGGAACGTCACCCTGAGGACCGAATGCAATTCATAAGGGTTATGTGCAAATCTATACAATATTTTTCTAACGGTATGCGAGAATTATCTTACGATACATACACGTTGAGAAAAAAGGAGGGAAAGTTTTGTGCTTGCCAGTCATTTATATACATTTTATCAACAACATCAAGTCATAATAATTTTGAAGGGGGAATTGAGGGGCGCAGCCCCATAACGAGACCAAAGTACAAATCTACTTTAGTAGTTCTTAGTTTGACCGACTGACTTGAGGGATTCTGGACTTTGTCCTCCAATTTATTTATATGTTTGTATTGTGACAACATTTTGAAAGTACTAAAAAATGAAATTGAGTTTGCGCATCAACCCTCCCCTCACCAGTCACTGTCTGCTGTTATTGTTTTGGTAGCTATGTGCACGTTTATATAATGACATTTCTATTATCTGTCTACTCAGTTATCCGTCACAGTCCCCGGTCCCGAAGGTGACGGTTAATAGTGGTTCCACAGTAAATTAATTGTTAACAGAAAATATTGGGAATATTTTAAGCCTGCCTGGAGCGATGGAAGGAAACAGAAAAAAGTTCAGTTTAGCGGGAAAACAACTAGGAAAGGCGGGAAGCACAGTGGCAGTCGCTTTTTTCTTGGTTCTTGCCCTTTGATCTTCGCGCATCGTTTTGGTGTTGTTCATTATGTATTGTGTTTGCTCTTGCCATGTGGAGTGATTAATTAATTCTTTTCACTGAGTTAGTTGAGTACACTGAAATGGTATCTATTGTACTAATAAAGGATTTGAGGTAATCTGAAAAATGAAGAGAGCCGAACATATTTTAAATCTACTGGAAAAGCCTAGGCCAACTTTACCTATTAAGGCAAGTTGAACTCCTATATGGACAGAATGGAAATTCCAAACACATTAATTTATGTAAACTTTGGGTTACTGTACTGTAAATTGTTAATGATTAACGTATATGTTTTTTGTATACTGATATAATAGTTACCTGTCATTACCTTTGTACTATTTAACCTGAATTACTCCCATCCTTGTACAAACTCAGAAGGTCTAACCTTAGGAACTTTTTGAGTTTTAATAAACATTTTTCAAACAAATCCCAAAAATGTCCGAGCTCTTTCCATTTTAGTTCTGATGTGTTCCATGGGTGTGAAGTACCTAGATATAGTGTGCCAGTATTATTGTATATATACGAGTATATCAACAATGTAGACCTATGCATTTTAGCCTATAGCCTAAGTGCTTTGGAACAGTATTTATTCAGATGTTCGGGCCCCACTGTCATGGTACCCTGAGGCATACAAGGGCTAAAGGTCATCCTCTAGATTTATTTTTGATAAGCCTCTAAGTAAAAAGGTAACCTAGAGAATCATGTTTTAAAGCAATTTTCGGTAAAATCCTGAAAATAAGTATAAGCTAGGCCTAACTTATTTACGTGTTTTTAACAACAGTAAAGTTTTGAGTGTTAAGGTGAGTGTAATAAATAAATTATAAAAGTTAAAGTGTTTTGTCAGTGGTGGAATCCAGTTGGGGGCAAAAGGGGTTACGGTACCAGCCCCCCACATTTTATCTGCCCCGCAAACAATGGGTGGGATAAGTTCAGTGGTGACGCACGAAAAAGTTATTGGGGGGGGAGTGACCTCAAATTTCCCAGCTATTTAATGCTGATTTGCCAACTATTTAAAATTGATTTTCTAACTAGTTCAATGTGATTTTCTGGCTCTTGATTCTCATATGAAGTTGGGCTATCAAAATAGGCTACCCTTAACAGATTACTCACTCATAGTTATGATTAATAATAAACTGTTATGAACTCGTATCAAAAACACATTTTTCTGAACAAATAATAAATGACAATACACTTTTAGGAGGTATGTCCATTACAAAAACTTAACCCTATATCAAAATAAATATAACTAAGTTATAACACTCACAATATTGTTGGATAAAAACATAAAAACCTATCATAAAATTACATTTAATAGAGGTTAGGATCTACGAAGTACAAACTAAATACTTTAATATCACCTGAAAAATACACGCATGTATCAAATTGCAGACACATCAGGCACCTCTAAGACGACACATCAGACCAAGTTGACAACCTATGCACGGCTAAGGAAGAAATTTCTTCAAAACGACACAATTCACCGTATGCTTGAAACTAAATCTAAAAAATTTGTTATTTTGATATTTTAATTGTGTTTGGACAAAATCGCGGATTCGTCTGTTTAATTTGAAAACAATTTTATTAGAGTTTACGGTTTTAATATCAAACAAGGCAAATTTCCCAACTCACGGTCTCAAATACTCAAAATTCCCAACTTTTACACTTTTCCAGATGATTGAGGGTTGGCTCCCCTCTCTAAGCTTACCCCCCCCCCCGTAGGGCGAAGCCCATGGATAAGTTATTTTTCTCGCCGCAAAACAGGCATAAGTTTTTACTGCAAATAATTTAAACCGAAAAGTATTTTCAACCATTATCCGCAATGTTACCGCATTTTGTTGGCTGAGTCCAGCGATAAAAACTGTTTTAACTTAACATTACAAAAAGTCCAGGTCATATTGTACCGGTATGCCTGAACTAAGGTTAGGCCTAACTTAACAATCTATCTTATTTTTCTTCTAAATGCTTCCGATTTTTTGAAGATGGTGATTGTATTCTTGGTTGATTATTTGGCATACTCATCTTCCTTAAAACTATATTAAGTAAAACAAATTTAAAATTAATTTTTATACTTTTTTAACTTTTAAACTTTTTTAAAATATAGTTTTAAAGAAGATGAGTATGCCAAATAATCAACCAAGAATCTATCTGAATTATCAATTCAATTTGATTTAATTTGGTATTATATTTTATTTTATTTTGATTTGATTTGATAATTACATTTGATTGAGCAAAACCTGTTATAATACTAGCCTACCTCATCTTCATGGCAGAAAACAAAGCTATACTTAAGTAAGTTATTGTGGTAATGCCAACTGGTAAGGGTTTTATCAAAGATGTAACTAAGCCTGATCATCCAAAAAAACAAAAACAATTTGGTTGCGTTGGTTTGACAGATTTTATGGGACTAATTTTGCAACCAAACCTCTTTTTCTGATCCAAAAGTTAAATCTAATAAAATCATTAACCAGGCCAAAAGTGGCCAAAACTATAGCATCGTGAGTCATTGGTCATGAAATGGCGTTGGTACAATGTGATGGAAAAACAAACAAAGCAGGTCTTTCAGTTTTTGACTTTTCATCAGTGTCAACATTGTATATTATAAATTGGAAAATATAGCTATAGGCCTAGTTTTTTAATTTGTTAATTATTGTGCCTATCTAGCCTGTATTCTTAAATTCTGCCCTGGGTAGCAGCCCTATCATGTTTAATTTTAATATTAAAGACCATGTAGTACCTTATAGCCTACTAATTTTTATGGTTTTTACTGATAATTTTGTACCTAGATAAACTAATTTAAAGATTTTTGTAAAAGCCTCATACAAACATAAAATAAAACTAGAAGCAACTGTTGACTGTATTTTCATCATTATTAATCTTGCTACCTATTAAAATTAAGTTCCAGATATAAAGTAAATACAGAATTTCATCTCAGACAATTTATATTTAGAATACCAGGTATTTTGAAAACTAACATCAGAATAGTCAGTAGGGATAGTGAAGATTGGAAGCATCTTTTAAAGAATGTAATTCCCATCTTTAAAATTGTAATAATATATAATAGTCTCACCTTGTTGAATAAATTTGAATTTATTAATTGCTTCTTTCTTTATTATGCTCATAACATTTGTAAATTCCTATTCTGAGGATGTGACGCTCATCAGAATAGGAAATTCCTATTCTGAGGATGTCGATCAAGCACATCAGAATATTCCTGAGGATGTGTAGTATTACTGTAGGTTTTTTGAAGGTGGTCCTGTTAATAGAGGGTGTTTAATCACTTAATCACTGTATAAGGCGCAGCCCCAACTGTGGTATATTTTAAGGCGAATATGAATGAATGATGAGTGTATAATAGGTGAGATGCATTTTGTTGCCTTGTTACTGACTAAGTCCGACTTGGATTCATTAGCCAATATCATAATTACTAGCCCAATGATAAATTTCTTTGTGTCCAAACTATATATGTCCATCTTTAATATTATGGACATAAAATTCACTTTAGACTACCACTTTGCAACAAAATAAACAGTATACTACCTATATATCCTTTTCTCTTAGAACGCCAAAATATCGATATTTAAAGTATAAACGTTTCCTTAAATACTGAAGAACATGGTTTTCTGAATTCAATAAGTTATGCATAAGTACTGAATTTTGTTACAAATTAAGCATAAGACTAGGTGTAGGCTAGTTAACGTCATTTATACTATACAGTGTGTTGACCTATCTTGGGTAATATTCCAGTTACGTAGTTGGTATAAAATAAAATTATTTGGTATAAGCTCTTTAGTTAGGCAAGTATACATCTTTATGACTCACAAATAATGCATAGCATAACAATTTATTTTTATAATAATGGTAAAGCCATGTGTCCAAATATTTACTTAGTATTCCCTACTGTTTAAGGTATTAAGAAAATCTATCTCCACTTTTGAGGCTGGAGAAATCTTAAAAAGCAACTCCATGACTCCAGCAGGAAAAATTGAACAAATCCCGGTTCCTAATTCAGGGAATAACATTCTTTGTAAGTATGCTAAAATGAATATTGCATGATCAAATAAAAATTACAGTACCGGTAGTGGATACATTTCGACTTAACTCTCCTTTTCTCCCTAATTAGAGAGATATCCATAGAATTTAATAGGTACATAAACAGTTTTAACGTAGAATTTATCATGGATATTTATGAATTATTATTGTTTTTTCTTGGAGAATTGTATGATATACTGGGGGAAAATTGTATTTCTCGCTTATTTATGAACATAAACTGACGAAATTTAATATACGGCTTCATCTGATTGTGGTTTATTGTTGTTTCCACAAAAAATCAATTTTTCACCTATGATTCCCGTAGCAGCAAACCTAGGTACTCGGTCCCCATGTTATTCTTATAGAAAACAATTAAAATGTTATATATCGCTTATTTATGAATGTATATGGATGAAACTTGGTATGTGACTTCACTAAGATGAGTTTTATTTGTATAAAAACCCATTATATTTGGTTCCTTGTTGCAGCAAACCTGCGTACTCATCCCCGATGTTATTCTTATAGAGAATAATTAATATTTTAAATATCGCTTGTTTGTGAATATATTTCTTATGAATCCTGTTAAGTGTTTCAATGTGTTATGTTATATATTCATTGGAAATTCGCTGAGTATGCAGGTTTGCTGCGATGGGGTTATTTATAATTATAGATTATTACTATTCACTCTGGATAACATTGATACATACATGGATTTTTGTTTCAGCAATAAGAAAAATTACACCTACTGATCCTTCCCCAAGTTTGAAGAAAGAGTTTGAAAATGACCCTCTTAAAATATTAAAACATTGGGATCAGGTTAAGTTTCAATATGTTTTAAAGTAATTTAAGAATTTGGTTAGTATGTAGGCTGTGTTGGTTATCACCTAGGCTAACCACAAAGTTGTTCAGTATAATGTTAATGTAATTTTATTATGTAAACCGGTCATTTTAAATCAAACTCTATCATGAAAACGATATAATTGGCTTCGCCCAAACATTTAAGGAGGGTTTATCCATCGCTATATATATATATATATATATATATATATATATATATATATATATATATATATATATATATATATATATAAATGAGATGGTGTCTCTAACAATGCGTGTTTCACTTTAACTCAAATTTTTGGACTGATTGAGCTGAAATGTTTACCCCCACAGGACTCTAAAAGTTCCAATGTTATTAATATGGGATATTTATTTGTTTATTTTTCCATTTGTTTATCTGGGTTTTTGAGAATGCAAGATCCCCATGCGAAGAACGGGTCACCAGTTAGTACACTAAACTGGGCCCGAAAGAATTGAGCATAAAATATATTGAAAACCATATTAAAAATGTGCCTGTTTCTATGATATATCATGCAATGACATATAGGCCTAAAATGAAAATATTTTAATATATTGTTAAATAAAATAAAAGACCATCAAATATCAAGAAACCGGTTTTTATTAAAATGATTTCTTATTTAAAAAGTGTTAAAACGGCAAAATAGATCATTAACATTCCACCGAAAGTAACTTATATAAACTAACTAATCACATGGCATACGTCTCATTATACTTTCTCTTACCCGATATATTTGATGTTATACCTAGTACATATTCACAATTGTTAATAGCATGTGAAACTGTATGTAAACTATATATATTTTTTTAATAATAACTTACAATGGGACTCAGTTTCTATTCTTACGAGAAGTATGGCTTATTAAGTTATTATGATAAAAATATGCTATTCTAGAGTGTCTTCAATTATTTTAAGCAAATCGCTAAGGGCTAATCACTTAAAATGCTCCTTTACTCCAGTCATTTTTTTGGCCTTCAAGGCTTATGACACAAAAGAGGAACATAGATAAATAAACGGTTAATTATATTTTGTCAGCCTGATCAAGAAACATTTATAACAACCCTGGTTTTACCTGATGGAGGTTAGGGATACATATAATTAGGTCTTTAAGATCTATAAGATCTATATAAACGTAGTATAAGATCCTCAGAATTGTAACGTCCCATATTGATGATCAATAAATCATGCCCATCCACAAGACGTACACAGAAAGGATAACTAAAACGTAGTATAAAATCCTCAGAAAGGTACAGTCCTACGTTGATGTTCAGTAATTCATGGACATCCGCGGGACCCATACACAGTAAGGATAACTAAAACGTAGTGTAAGATCCTCAGAATGGTACCGTCCTATATTGATGATCAATAAAACACGTCTATCCGCGGGACACACACACAGTAAGGATAACTAAAACGTAGTGTCAGGTCCTCAGAATGGTACCGTCCTATATTGATGATCAATAAAACACGTCTATCCGCGGGACACATACACAGTAAGGATAACTAAAACGTAGTGTCAGGTCCTCAGAATGGTACCATCCTATATTGTAGATCAATAAAACACGTCTATCCGCTGGACACATATACAGTAAGGATAACTAAAACGTAGTGTAAGATCCTCAGAATGGTACCGTCCTATATTGTAGATCAATAAAACACGTCTATCCGCGGGACACATACACAGTAAGGATAACTAAAACGTAGTGTCAGGTCCTCAGAATGGTACCGTCCTATATTGATGATCAATAAAACACGTCTATCCGCGGGACACACACACAGTAAGGATAACTAAAACGTAGTGTCAGGTCCTCAGAATGGTACCGTCCTATATTGTAGATCAATAAAACACGTCTATCCGCTGGACATATACACAGTAAGGATAACTAAAACGTAGTGTAAGATCCTCAGAATGGTACCGTCCTATATTGTAGATCAATAAAACACGTCTATCCGCGGGACACATACACAGTAAGGATAACTAAAACGTAGTGTCAGGTCCTCAGAATGGTACCGTCCTATATTGATGATCAATAAAACACGTCTATCCGCGGGACACACACACAGTAAGGATAACTAAAACGTAGTGTCAGGTCCTCAGAATGGTACCGTCCTATATTCTAGATCAATAAAACACGTCTATCCGCGGGACACATACACAGTAAGGATAACTAAAACGTAGTGTCAGGTCCTCAGAATGGTACCATCCTACATTGTAGATCAATAAAACACGTCTATCCGCGGGACACATACACAGTAAGGATAACTAAAACGTAGTGTCAGGTCCTCAGAATGGTACCATCCTACATTGTAGATCAATAAAACACGTCTATCCGCGGGACACATACACAGTAAGGATAACTAAAACGTAGTGTCAGGTCCTCAGAATGGTACCGTCCTATATTGATGAACAATAAAACACGTCTATCCGCGGGACACACACACAGTAAGGATAACTAAAACGTAGTGTCAGGTCCTCAGAATGGTACCGTCCTATATTGTAGATCAATAAAACACGTCTATCCGCGGGACACATACACAGTAAAGATAACTAAAACGTAGTGTAAGATCCTCAGAATGGTACCGTCCTATGTTGATGATCAATAAATCATGTCCCTCCACGAGACACATACACAGTAAGGATAACTAAAACGTAGTATAAGATCCTCAGAATGGTACCGTCCTATGTTGATGATCAATAAAACATGTCTATCCGCTGGACACATACACAGTAAGGATAACTAAAACGTAGTGTCAGGTCCTCAGAATGGTACCATCCTACATTGTAGATCAATAAAACACGTCTATCCGCGGGACACATACACAGTAAGGATAACTAAAACGTAGTGTCAGGTCCTCAGAATGGTACCGTCCTATATTGATGATCAATAAAACACGTCTATCCGCGGGACACACACACAGTAAGGATAACTAAAACGTAGTGTCAGGTCCTCAGAATGGTACCGTCCTATATTGTAGATCAATAAAACACGTCTATCCGCGGGACACATACACAGTAAGGATAACTAAAACGTAGTGTAAGATCCTCAGAATGGTACCGTCCTATATTGTAGATCAATAAAACACGTCTATCCGCGGGACACATACACAGTAAGGATAACTAAAACGTAGTGTCAGGTCCTCAGAATGGTACCGTCCTATATTGTAGATCAATAAAACACGTCTATCCGCGGGACACATACACAGTAAGGATAACTAAAACGTAGTGTCAGGTCCTCAAAATGGTACCGTCCTATATTGTAGATCAATAAAACACGTCTATCCGCGGGACACATACACAGTAAGGATAACTAAAACGTAGTGTAAGATCCTCAGAATGGTACCGTCCTATGTTGATGATCAATAAATCGTGTCTTTCCACGAGACTCATACTCAGTAAGGATAACTAAAACGTAGTAAAAGATCCTCAGAATTGTACCGTCCCATATTGATGATCAATAAATCATGCCCATCCACAAAGCACGTACACAGAAAGGATAACTAAAACGTAGCGTAAGATCCTTAGAATGGTACCATCTCATATTGATGATCAATAAATCATGTTCATCCACGAGACACATACACAGAAAGGATAAACATAACGTATGTCTGTGTCGCTGGCCCGGCCATGTTTGAATTTCAATATAGAAAATGTGTCACCATTTAGTACCTATTTCGTACTATTTAGTAACTCCAATAAAAAAAATTAGTACTTCACCCAGATCGGAGTTAATTGAGCTTTTGCGACATGCTATCCCGGCCATGTCGGAATTTCCATATACAAATTATGTCACCATTTAGTACCTATTTAGTACTATTTAGTACCTATATTCAAATAATTTGTACCTCAAAGAGCTACAAGTAATGGCATGTATTTAATAAAGGTCAATGACCTCTCAGCCCGGCCTTGTCGAAAAAAGTATATAAAACCCAGATAACCATTTAGTACCTATTTTGTACTATTTAGTACCTTCATTGACAAAATTAGTACCTCACTCAGATCGGATTTAATTGAGCTTTTGTGTTTCCGGGCCAGCGACATGCTAGCCGCCCGGCCATGTCGGAATTTCCATTTATTGAATATGTCACATTTACGTATATTTACGTATTTAAGTATATCACCATTTACTATCTATTTAGTACCTATATTCAAATAATTTGTACCTTAAAGCGCTACGAGTAATGGCATGTAATTAATAAAGTGCAATGGTCTCTCAGTCCGCTCATGTCGCAAAATACAGATAAAACCCAAATCATCATCTAGTACCTATTTTTACTTTTTAATAACTTCATTGACAAAATTAGTACCTCACTCAGATTGGAGTTAATTGGCCTTTTGTGTTTCCGGGCCAGCGACATGCTAGCCTGGCCATGTCGGAATTTGCATGTAAAATATGTCACCAGATAGTACCTATTTCGTACTATTTAGTATCTCTTTCAAGTAGTTTGTACCTCAAAGAGCTTCGAGTAATGGCATATAATTGATAAACAATGACCCAGCCATATCGCAAATCGTCGGTAAAACCCTATTAAACCATTTAGTACCTATTACGTACTTTTTAGTACCTCCATTAATACAAATGAGTGTTAAAAAATTGAAATTATTGCATACGTATTAACAAGTGCTATGAGAGGTGTATTACTGAGCAATGGTTTAATACCACGACCGGAAATGTTGACACCTAAAAGAGGAAGACCGGACTCTCCCACGCAAACCATATATGACAAGCAATGGAGCCGGGGAAGCCCAAGGATTCTTTTAGCGACCCGATGAGTACCCCTTGGCGGAACTATGATATATTAGGGGTAGGCACTGCGAACAACACATCTTCCTACCTTGACACTACTTGCCGACTTAGGTCAGTGTCTCTCTCGGTTTTGGTGTAGTAAGACGCATTTTAAAATGAAGCGTGGCAGGCCTCGAAAAGTAGGTTCTGAGGAGGTAATAGAGGCAGTTTCTCAGTACAAATCGCGTGTGTTTCTTGACGGAAAAGTTGTGGCACCAACCAACGACGTTTTTAATGAAATGTTGAGGAGCATAAGTTGGCGTATGACGCCAAAGGATGTATATTTATTTATTCAAAATAATAAAAGTGCCAAGTTAAAACACGAAGAGTGGGGTGTGAATGATAAGGAAGGGATATCAGAAGGAAGTGAGAAAATTGCTTCTGATCAATTATCTTCAGAGCTATCTTCTACAAAAGGTAAGACAACAATAGTTGGAAACATACTTATTTCAATAGATTATAAATACAATACGGTACACTCAGTTTAAAACTATTTATTCAGTAAATACAAAGGGTAACTAAACAGGAACACTGGCTATATATTTTTGGATTTTACAATCATAAAGGGAGAAAAATTTAGAGTGTAATTTTTTTAATTACACTCCGTTGTGCGTCAGTTAATCTGTTTGCGTTGTTCGCTAAATTAAGTATATTTTGTTATAAACATTAAAGGTAAGATCTTTAAACTTAACACATATTTTGTCTATACCGGACGCTTTTTCGGTATTAAAGTTGAAGTTTCTACCTTTCACTGTTTCGAAATGGCGGTCATTAAAAAATATAATTACCTTTGAAATAACAAAAGCTCATCAGGTATAGACACAATGTATGTTAAGATTAAAGGCATTAACACTTAAGACCTTTAACACTTTATACTTAATTTATTAAAAAAACACAAACAGATTGATTGACGCGTAACGGAGCGAAATTTATATAAATATCACTCTACATTTGTTGATTATTTATGGGAGTACAATCCAAAAATATATAGCCAGTACACCCTTCTAGCTAGGTGGTGGATAGACGACAATAGTTCTTTATTCATTATCAGGGTTTTGTACATTTAATAGAGTCATACTTTACGTTACAGTAATATGATAAGTACAGTAGGTATAAGTGTAAATATAGTTTTTAGTGTTGTGAAATGTAGTTTATTTTCTCCATTTTTAGTCCAGGATCTAGGTGGGTGAGGGGAGTTTTAGCGCAAACCCTGTATATCTGTAAAATAAATTTTATCACTTGAGAATACAACATGAACCGTGTGTGAAAATATCAAATACATTGTAATGCGCCTATTGATTCTTGATTCTTGAGCAAGCATGAAAGGATAACGTAATATATTTGCTGTTATATGGACTATGGTGATAGCGAAAATGTAGTCAGTTTCCTAGGTGGTCGACAACATGAGGGGAGGGGGGTAAATATGGTGGCGGGCGCTCCTCGTAAAAATCACGATATCTAGGTAACGGTATGAGATATAACATTGGTTAAAACGTCGTTGCATTCACAAATATATAAATAGTTTACCAAGATATGTCAACCAAGTCTTTGAACATCCATCCGCTCAAGTTAACATCAGCGTCAGGATCGGGCGGCGCCGTTTAGGAAAAAACTCACTATCTCGGTAACTAACGGTATATGAGATATACCACCGGTTAGAACGTCGTGATAATTATAATAATATGGGTAACAAGGGTTATAACTTCTAAGATCGTTTTTGTAATTTTTATAGCGTTAAACCATACTGATAAAATAGGATTTAAGAGTACCGGTAAACAAATATTGAAATATCTGTTAAATGGTTTTAATTTAAGGATTAATCTTATAAATTTATCGAGTTATAATTTTTTTTATATATATACTAACCCAGTTTAATTCAGCTAATGTATTCTTTCATCCATCTGATCCCATCTACAGCGCCATATTTTCAGGGTGACACCGTACCATTTGATATAGGGTAAATGCTACATTAGGGCTGCTACATTAGGGCTGCTACATTAGGGCATTTAGCCCAGTGCCATGTCAAGTATTGGTATACACAATTTAAGGTATATTTTAACACTAGTAATTTATTTGTATATTTAATTAGTGTTATTGAGATATTCGTAATTACGTAAAGTAATTACATAATTCATTACTTTTTACTTTGTTTCTCAGTATTTTACATGGAGAAGTTCTTTCAAATATTGGAGTAAATTGGGAAACATTTGAGATTTCCAATGGTGAAACACTTACAAATTCAGCAGTAAGTTTGTTCTAATCACGGTTGTGGGAAGCAGGGCAAGGTTGTTGTTCCGGAGTCCATGTATAATTTTGTGGTAAAGTACTTTCATGAGAACCCCATGTTCGCGCATGCAGGCATAGCTAAAACGATGAATCGCATACAAAGGCAATTTGTGTGGAAGGGAATGATTCCGTTCATTAGGGATTTTGTAAAATCATGTGAAGAGTGTCAACTTTCAAAACCAGCGCAGAATCAGAAGATAGGATATTTATGTTCCAAGATACCCAAAAATTGTAGTGAGCAGTGGTTTTGCGATTTTGTGGGGCCATTGCAAAGAACACAGAGGGGAAATGAATCGATTTTTGAGTTGGTTGACAATTTCTCAAAATATTGTTTTTTATATCCAGTTAGAAAGCAAACTGCAGACTCGGCCATTGGTGTTCTCAGAAACAATATTTTTGCACAGCATGGAATACCACAACGATTGGTTTCAGATAACGCATCGGTTTTCACATCACAACAATTTTTTTCATTTCTCTTTGGACTTGGCATAAAACATGTAACTACGTCAGCATACAGGCCGCAAGCAAATGTTGCGGAAAGAGTTAACAGGAATTTGGTAACGGCATTGAGAATTTTCCATAATCAGAATCATAAAGCTTGGGACGTACATCTTCCATTTTTAATGTTAGCAATCAATTCAGCGATACACGAAGCATCGAAATTTTCCCCAGCGCGTGTATTTTTGGGTAGGGAGTTGACACACCCACTGCAGTTTTTATGGAATCTCGAGACAGAGGACACGGAGGGGCCAAACTTATATGCAGTCTTTCAGAATCTTAATAGGGCACACCATAGAACGAAGTTAAGATATGACAGAGATAGGTTACCGTTATCGTTTCAGGTTGGTGATAAGATTGTTTTGCAAAAACACTCATTAAGTAACAAAAATAAAGGTATCACGGCTAAGTTGAACCACAAATGGAAGGGACCGTACACTATCACTGAACTGACATCACCAGTCAATGTCGAGATAACCTTGGATGGTGACCAGACTCAGAAGCAAGTAGTACACGTCGACCAGATAAAAAATTTGTTTCACCTTAAAACCAATAAGCATTTCTTGTGGGGAAATGGTAAAGGTTGTAACATATTCACTTATACATCTTTATTAACAATAAGTCTTTCACTGTAATATGTCACAGGACGTCTTGTGTGGGAGACTCCCATTTGCAGAGAGCAGTGGGGAGGGGCGACATTCACGGTAACGTCCATGCCGCATGGTCCGGAGCGACCGCCAATCAAATTATTCCCGACGTACGGAGGAAGGTGGCGCTACTACACCAAAGATGTCTGCTAGTCATAGGAACCAATGACTTGCGGCGAGGGATGACGCATACCACCATCACTAAGAACATTAAAATTATTGTGAACATCCACGTGAAACTTTTCACGTGCCTCGGGCGTTGTTATTGTTGACAACTCGAGCGCGCGTACCGTTTCACCCGTCGCTATTTACAACTCGCGCCCGCGGTTTTCACCCTCTCCGAGGATCAGTCGAGCAGCGAACGTCAAACGATTATGTTTCCGATGGCCGATTCAAAACCAGCAAATCCCTATGATCCTAAATGAGGATTCCCCCTCATGACGTCCCCCCCCCCCCGCCGCCCCCGTGAACCCCCCCCCGGAGGGGTGACTCGTCTAACCTAACTCGAGCCTGCCTCGGTAAACCTCGCTATCGTTTCTTTATTTTTATTGTTTTCTGATAGAAGAGTTAATTAAGGGAAAGGGTTTAACGGTATATTTATTTTTTTATCGAATTTTTCCGCAATTAGACTTTCTAATTGCGTCAGCAGGAGTCGGCTTTGCTCCTGCAGCCTCCGCTCTTCCCCTGCCATCCGCGCGCAGGCGTCCTGCGCGGCTGCGGAGGCGGCGGCGTCGTCCCCGACGGGAGCGGCGTCCGGCACCCCGGACATGTCCTCCACGTCCTGGAGCAACGTCCAGAGGTCCTCCTCAGGGTACTGGGGAAGGGCGGCGGCGGCGGCGTCGTCCAGGAGGGAGCGGCGGCCGGCGCCCCGGACATGCCCTCCATGTCCAGGACCCACGTCCAGAGGTCCTCCTCCTCAGGGTATCGGGGAAGGGCGGCGGCGCCCCCGACGGGACCGGCGGCTGCGGCGTCGACGGGACCGGCGGCTGCGGCGTCGACGGGACCGGCGGCTGCGGCGTCGACGGGACCGGCGGCGGCGTCCCCGAAGGTATAAGGCGGCGGCGGGGGTCGCCGCGGCTCGGGCGGATACGCCAAGGCGGGCGTCGGCGGAATCGGCCGTCCCTCGGCCGCCTCGTGTGTCCGAACGTGGCTGGATGAGCTCCTGCGGTACCACAACCATTTTCTTAGCGTACTCCATCGTTTACGCGCCGCCGCCGATCAGTTTCTGCGCGATCAAGGGTAAAACGGTTCTCAACAGTAACAGCAGTAGGAATCCGCCGCCCCGTTGCACTAGGTAGCGTCGCTTCTTGGTCCAACACTCGCCCCGCTTCACCAACCGACGGAGCGCTTGTTTGTATTTCTTCAACTTTCGTTTGCGGTCCGGCGCGAGCGGTTCGTTGCCGCGCAGCACGTTGTAGGCGATCTCGCACACCGAGCGGATGCGACTGTTCTCGCAAGCTTTCAACAGCGCTTAGCGTTCCTTAGGCGTGGCGTGCATCAGAGCCGCGAGCAGGGCGGCGTCTTTCTTCACGCGCTGCGACATGATGACTGACGCCGGGGCGCGCGCGGCCTATTTATCTCTTCTTGGGCAGATACGCGTAGTTGACTGGGTCGTCGGGGAACACGGCCGAACGAAAGCGCACCTGCTCGGGCGTAGACTGTTTCAAGTCTATGAGCAAATATCCGTGCGGATCGCGCGTGGCGTCCGCGTAGGCCTCCTCCACGAATTTGGGGTTCTCCGGGTAGACTTGGCGGGCCAAATGTTTGATCTGAGCCCGGTCCCGAGGGTTCTTGAAACACACGATGTAGTGGGCGTTCAGCGAGATGTCTCGCTGCCCTCTGCCCTGGTGAAACAGGTTTTGCGTGACGAAGAACTCGCTCAAGTTGCGGTGATGGGAGCCCTTGGTGAACAGGTCCGTCACGCGAGCGTCCGACTCGCGCATCATGTCGTCCACGATCACCAGAGCGGGCTCGCTCCCGTCGTACTCTTCCGGATCGGGCGGGCCGCTGACGTAGCGCACGCCGAGGATTTTCTCGCCGCCGCTGCCGGAGTGCCAAGTGATGCGGGCGAACCGAGTATCGTACACTCGGTCGGCGTGCCGGATGAAACAGGCCACGAAGTGCGACTTGCCGCTGCCCGAAGGGCCCGCCACTATAGCGGCGAACGGATGTTTCCACCGCAGGTCCATGACTGAGCGGACTGACTGAAGAGCGGAGGCTGCAGGAGCAAAGCCGACTCCTGCTGACGCAATTAGAAAGTCTAATTGCGGAAAAATTCGATAAAAAAATAAATAAACCGTTAAACCCTTTCCCTTAATTAACTCTTCTATCAGAAAACAATAAAAATAAAGAAACGATAGCGAGGTTTACCGAGGCAGGCTCGAGTTAGGTTAGACGAGTCACCCCTCCGGGGGGGGGCGTCACGGGGGGTGGCGGGGGGGGCGGGGGGGACGTCATGAGGGGGAATCCTCATTGAGGATCATAGGGATTTGCTGGTTTTGAATCGGCCATAGCACACTACTTAGGTGAAAGAAACAGAAACAGGTAAGTTATAGGGCTGCTATTCCTTTGGGGTTCATTTTTGAGACCACTGTCCCTAAGGGTAAAGTCACCAAATGGTGCAATTTATGGATACTTTTGCAAAAATACTTTACACTTTATAAAAATATAGATCTTGCAGTATGTGATCGATAATGATGTTATATAAGAACCCATATAATCAGCAGAGCTATTTTTTTATTTTTTCAATTTTTATACTCCTTTTTTGTGAATGAAGTCACTAAAATTTTACTTTCCGGTCACACTCAAATTGATTGAAAAAAATACTTAAAGATGAAAGAGGATAAACCATGATAGAGGCAAGTTTTATAAACATCTAATGACGATATAAAAGTATTTTCAACTTTTAAATTTGACTTTAAGTAACAATAATTATACTAAAACTTCTTATTTGTAGAGTATTTTAATATAATTTAATTGAAAAGTTCCTGAAAAGTTGTAAAAAATACAATAATTTAGATCGAAATGGCTAGTTATACCAATTAGAAACTGTATGCA
This sequence comes from Allygus modestus, assembly GCA_963675035.1. Taxonomy (NCBI): domain Eukaryota; kingdom Metazoa; phylum Arthropoda; class Insecta; order Hemiptera; family Cicadellidae; genus Allygus; species Allygus modestus. The sequence goes on along the minus strand of OY776111.1, from coordinate 63,928,428 downwards.
GTGAATTGCATATAAAATATATTACTTTCAACTTTCATAAGTTTGACTAATAATAGATTTTGTCGGCTTTACCGGACTGAAATGGACGTGACCGGACTGACACGGACGTGACCGGACTGAAACTGTATTGATTACTGTGCTTTTGCCGACGACGGAACCGTTTTAGAAATTAATTTAGTCCTTAAAAACAAGTTTACAACATTTAGATCAAACATTGGTAAAAAAATCCTGAAAAAAGAAGTGTATTTTATATATTTTTGGGAATTACAAAATAAAACGTTATGGATATAACAATATCAACAACCAAGAATATCAATGAAAATTGCTTAATTCTACAAATAATTATGTTTATCTTAATATAAAACACGAACAAATATGATTGATAACTTGTGATACACAAATTAAATGCTTTAGCTGTTACTAAATGTACATTGTGTTTCAAACTAATACTAAAGTTAAAGGCAGTTCTCTGTTAAACTAAGTTAAAAAACGACTGCTACATAACAAAGAAAAACATACATCTAAATATTTAACTAAAATTATAGAGATGGACACTAAAATTTGTAGTAGTGAAATGTCACACTTGCTTATGAAATATGGGATTTAACACCATACAGTTCTAATCAACAACCAATAAGTGGTTCTGTTTAAAATTTGTAAAAAACCCTATTTCATCGAACTACCATCTTCGGGTTAGGCGAATTCTTTACAACCTGGTCGAGGTTGACATATGGAACGTCATTTTCGTCGGGGGAAAAAGTCTTATTATCCCTCTCGGATTTCATGTACATAACTTCAAATTCGTCGCCAACAACCTGGCTTTGGCAGATCGCCATGTCCACTTGATGTGCTAGCGTTCATAGGATTAATTCGAATTACCACAAAAGATCCTATGTCAACTTTCACATTTGATTCTTTGAAGATGTCTTTGCACTTGTCATTTGAAGGCTCATATTCTTGAAGATTGGCAGGGTCCATGTCTTCACCGTCATTAGATTGCCCATATTCTTGCTGATTAACAGGGTTCATGTCTTCATCATCTGAAGAAAATACTTCCTCCACCCTCAAAATACTTTTTTTCAAGGAAAACTTGAAACAGGTTGTAATGTTTGCAGGTGTCGTTTAACGGGCACTTGAAAAAAGTCAACAAGTTTGCATACATTGGTCCTCCTTTAGAAAATGTGATTTGGTGGGCTTAAGTGATCCCATCAATTGAAGGAATCATAGTCCAGCCTAGCAGTTTCTTCATGTTCTCAATGCTCTTTTGACTTCTAACAAAAAAAGTCCACACTTGGTAGGGCCTTTACAAATCCAGCTGCGTTGATTATGTCTTTTCCATATGACACTGCTCGGTCAGCCTCCCTTTTGAGGATGCCACCAACGCCGTCCATGGTCCCTTTGCCGTGCCCGGCCTCCGAAAAGTTCCACGACATCGATTTAAACTTTGGAAAAATGGATGGAACAATGGCCTTAAAGAAATGAATGTTTGTTCGGTTTCTATATTGGCTGCATGGCGAATCTGAAAAAAATGTATTGTGTCAACATTCGGGAATTGTTTTGCAGATCTTTCTAAAATCGGCTGAAGATGGGCCCAAACAGCGTGCGCCTGGTGGCCGAAATTGTTGCTCACTGTGCAGAAACAGCTTGTTTGTGGCTGGTTGTCATATTTTGAGTAACGTACTCCAGTATGCATCGATATTTGATACTTAGAGGCACCAAAATGCACAGACTGAACCTCTTTTCCGTATTTTCCAACATAATTTTCTGCAAAGTCAATTCTGAAAACTAATTCATTAGGTACGTTTTAGATTTTTCAGTATCCATTCAGATTGCATGTGTGGTGATGGGCAAAATACCTATGTCTTTTAAAATCAATTAACTCTTTCTGGAAAATGTCGATAACTTCTGTTACTCGTTTAACCATTTTAACTTTAGCGGTTTTTTTTACTACCTTCTTCTTTTTCTTGATTAGTTTCACCTCTTTTATATTCATCCATTTCCAGTATTTTATTTGGAAGTCACTGTCGAATGAAAATTGGATTTTTTTTGTCTTTGCAGACTTTACACTCTCCAAGCATGCAAGACTTATTCTTTTCAGCACAAGTCACGGACCTCACAACTTCAGTACTGTTCTTCTGTTTGATAACCTTCATTCCTCTGAGTGCCTCCACCAACAAACCGAAGTTGTCGTGCTTGATACAGCCACAAGTTCCTCTATCACACCGTTTGGGTAATGAAACCCAAAACGGTCTGGACCTGCTGAAAGATTTTAGTGCAATTTTACACTTCATTTCTTCCTGAAACCTTGTATGAAGATTAATTAAAGTATCTAGCATTACACGTCTTTGTTTGATTGTTTTACCCCTCTTAACTACGTCTCTCTTTCCAGGGCAAACCTTACTCATTGAGTCGTCTTCATAAAAGGCGACATAATTTCGGCGCTGTTTCTAGATATAAATCACCTCGTTGATACAACATTATATTCGTATTTGGAGGTTAGGATTAGCATCTGATTGAAATCGTGAACAGTTACTTTATCACAAGTTATTATGTGCATAATTGTCATATATCAGAGTGACCGTAATGGTAATGAATAAAAATACTATGATTATCGTACCTGGTATGGCTTCAAAATTTAATAATATCTTATTTGTCTTCCCCATAACATTGAACCCACAACTACACAAGACTCTCCCACAACTAGACAGCCGAGTTCGCGGGCTTTTTTTCAAGGATTCGTGAATTTTCCGCTTCAGTTCTTTTACTTCTCACTCCCCCGGTACTCTTTTGTTTTAAAAATAATTTAATTTGCTGCTTATTTTTTAAAGTAATTTTCTATGTTTAAAGTGTATGAACTAAAACCTTGATCGAGTTTTTTATAATATTTAGATAAGATTAATTTATCTTTTAAAACAAATATAAACAAAATATAATTGAACCATTGAAAATATTTTAATAAACCTTATAAGAAGTAAAATACTTGACTATCTTACATTTTTTAAGAACTGTTTAAAATGTTTTCATTGCTATTCTTCCACTTTTTGTTATTTTATAAGAATAATTGTTTCCTATTTTACTTATTTTTTAAAAGTGATTCAAGAGTCAAAAGAGAGTCAAGTTTCTAGTTTATAACTAAAACTAGATTGAGTATTTTAATCCAGTTTAAAGCAAAAGTTGTTGTTTAAATGATAACGTGTTTTAAAACATTTTGTCTGCTTTGCAGAGTTTTTTTTCCTCTGCCGGTGGGTTGAATGTAATTATTTTTTTTTATATTTGCAAATTAATGCAATAGTAAATAATGAGAGCGTTAATAACCTAATCGTGCTAGACAAACTATCTGTTAGATAGTTATCTACCCTCATATTTTTGTTGTTTTAATTATCCAAATTGATTACCGGTACTTAAAAGTTGACCTTTTGACTCAGTTGGTTAGTAGTTTGCCAGTGAAAGTGAAGTTGGTAGGCTGGAGGGAAGGGAAGAGGAAGAGAAGAGAGACTGGTTTGGTTTGGTTCAAACGGAAAGAAAGATGGTGTCCAGCTTTAGTAGGTGAGTGCATTTTGAATTACAATAATTAATTATATAATTTCTCCTCATTTACAGTGTATAGGTGGAGGAAATATTAATAAGTATAAATCATGAGAAATGGAGGTCTGCCATTAATTTAGATACAATAGGCCTACTAGTCTTCTGAAACAAGTTAGCTGATGGGACAATAATTAGGCTAGCCCACCCAGATCTTAGGTGGACTTCAAACAAAGATATATCACAGGAAAATAATTGAACAAGTATATCAGTATATAAAATTATCTAGGTTACGGTACGTTATATGCCTAACTTATTTCAACTGATAGTTTTTTGGTTGGTTATTTGCGCTGAGCCAAGCCTTAAGCATACCTACTGAAACTGAAACTTATAGACAGTGGTTGAAGCATCTTGGCTTTCCAAAGTTAGGCCGCAACAGTTGGTTTGGCAACATGGTTAAACTATACCGTAGGCTATCTGGTGCGGCTAAACCCAGAAAGCCAAAAGTCTAGGCCTAGATTAAAAGGGCACAGTTCCGTAACGCTCTAGGCATATGATAATTATTTAAGATATTGATAATATTATTTAAATTTGTATCTAGGCCTATTTATAATTGATAATTACCATATATTTTCTATAGGCCTAGCCTATATATTTTCATTAATTATTAGAGATGGAAATTATCGTCATATTTCGGTAGTATTATTTTATCCCTAATATGTTATCGAGTGATATTAGGTTATCGTAATTAACAGTGATATAGGCCTAGGGTTGCCATATCACCGGATTTCCTTGGAAATTACTGGATTTAGAGGGTAAAAATATAGCTCCGGGGAATTTCTTTGGGTACAGTTCCGCAGATGCTCTACATTATATTATCGGATGAACAATCGGTTGTTTGTACGGGTATCGATATTGTAATTAATTCTATATCAAAATTGGATGAAATCATATATGTTTTTACATAAATCTTAATTGTTTGGTGGTCATATTTTGTTTGTTTACTTATAATCTCCTTTTTGTACTGACAAAAATGGGTGATAGTATGCCTTCATTATAAATTATCGCTATTCAGCTCATAATGTTTTACAAAGTAATGAGAGTGCATTTCTTTGGCTACAAGAACAATCATCGAGTTGTTTTTCGTTGTCAGGAGTTCTAAAACCAACCATCATGTAAAGTATGTAAGTGCGCTAAAAACACTTTCTTTGAGCAAGCTAAATTTGGACTTTTGAGTATTATTACTCTTATGTAGGTATTTCTTTAGTACCAGTGTAACTTAACCAATTATGATTATCTAATAGGCCTATGTAATAATCAAGTTTTTCATTGAATTTACTAATTTACACAGACTTTTAAAAGATTAAAAGTTACTAACTTCTAAAAAGTTACTAACTTCGATTATCATTTGATTACGATATAATATCGATAGGCCTACGTAAACAATCGATTGTTCATCCGATAATATATTGTGGAGCGTCTGCGGAACTGTAGGCTAAGTTTACCCATTTCTGAGAAAAATTAAAAATCTATTTTTGAAAATTACCCCACTAACTTAATGTGTTAAATATAACTCTCAAATCTGTTGTTGAAATCGCTATCGGTGAACGAAGATGTATTTAAGTTTGCAACCTTATCGTCATGCAACGATTGCCAAAGCTAAATCCTGTCTCCCAGTAATAAACTGTAACCTCTATTATTTCTTACTCTTTGGCTTTATTTTGGCGGAAAATTAAGTTAGGTATCGTTAACTTTCCATATAGGCCGTTCACCGTTATCGAAGAAAATCAATATGAAGATTTATGGCTCTTTGCAGTTTATTTAATTTATAAATATAAAGTAGGAATATTGTTTTATAAGGGCTATTTTAGTTGTTTTAGTTTTATATAGTTTTTGTGTTATTTACGATTTAAATCAAACAAACAATAAGTTTAATAATAAATACATTTTTCCTGCAAAATTTACTAATGTTAAATTATTTTGTATCACTTCCACTAAATTGGGAAACTGTAAGCATATAAAATTAACAAATAATTTTATTCTAAGATTGATTGTATACGGTATGCTATAAAGCATTAAAGCGTATTATTCAACATATCTCATATCTCTTTTAAGACGCCGACGCAACCTGGGCGTATTTTAAGGCGAATATGAATGAATGATGATTGTAGAATGGGTGAGATGCCTTGTGTAGCCTTGTTACTGACTAAGACCGACTGGTTCTTTAGCCAGGATCATTAATTAATAGCCCAAAGACCAATGGCAGCTGGGTCCAGTATCGAACCCCGGACCTCCCGACCCTCCCCCATGGGCGTAATTACAAAATGTCCTCTTTTTCAGGGGTCGCCAGCTAAAATCTCTCTTTCCTACACTACCATATGGCAACCCTATATATAGGCATATACAAGTCAAAATTTTTGTAACACATTTAATTAAAAATTGATTGTTGAATGATTTGATATTTCGATGTACCTACTTACATAACCGCTTACTCGTTCAGAGTTAATAATAAAATTGTATTCTCTGAAAAATTACAAATTCGGTAATATAAATTTTATAGCGATCACATCACAAATAACTGAGATATGCAAAACGCACCCAGGGAATGATCGTCGATTTCGGCCGCCGCACAGCATGAATGACCGGCGAGAGTAACCGGTTACTCGTGATGCAGTGAACGTGTTAAATAATTGATCTATGGGTTTTTATTAAAATAACTTGGAAGAACATTATGTTTATAACCTAATAATTTTTTTCTTCCTTTTTTAGGCTCAAGCATTTAAGAAAATGTTACTGACTTGCGAAACAAAAAGTTATCCTCGGGCGACTACTACTCTGCTCAGAGGCCAAAATTTAGCAGGGCACTTCACATGGAAGGGTCACATATCAGTGAAACGGCCATTCAGTCAGCTGGACATTTGCAAACTCATCATCCGTAAGTGCTTTCCATGAGTGAAAACTAACCTTTAATTAACCTTTTTTGAATAGTAACTTACAGTCCTGTTATTTTATAACTTCCAAAAATTTTAATATGAACAACATTAAAAGTATACTAATAAATGCTTTCAAGGCCGACATGAATAAAAAATGGATATCACAGCGCTGTAGCATTCCAAGGCTGCAGGCCAAGTTTGTTGGCACGTTGTAGGGCAAAAGCAGAGGTTATAATAATCCGGGTGAACGAAAATTGATGCCGTGATCTCAGCAAACTTTGTTTGCAGTAAACGCATCATCATCATCATAATTGTTGTGGATTAGGAAACCCCAGCATAGCTGCTAGGCACATCTTCCATGTCTAATGACCTTCATTTGCTGTACCCAATGTCAGCCTCAAAACTGGTATAGACCAGGTTTAAGGTAGTCCTGGGACCAGTAAACTAATTTACTCTGAGGGTTTTTTATGAGGTTATCAGGTCAGTGGAATACAATTTTATAAATACTGTAACATTAATAACTTTGTACTTTCTTTCAGATGTTGTGAAAAAAAATACGGGCTAAAGGATTCCGCTAAAATTTAAAAAAAAACTATCGCTGCCTGGCTTGCACAAACAGAATAACAAAAATCCAGGTTAGTATCACAGTCTTTTGTTAAGTTATTTAAAAAAATGATACAATTTTTTTATTTCCAGTTTTGTAAGCAGCTGGTATTGTGGTATATGGTTTTGTATTGTTATTGTTGTTATTTGTTGGTTTTTGGTAACACAATACGTGAAATGATCAACCGTGGTGAATCAACTACCGGTACCGAATAATACCCCCGTTGCAGCAAACCTGCATACTCAGCGAATTTCCAATGAATATATAACATAACACATTAAAAAACTTAACAGGATTCATAAGAAATGTATTCACAAACAAGCGATATTTAAAATATTAATTATTCTCCATAAGAATAACATTGGGGATGAGTTCGCAGGTTTGCTGCAACAAGGCACACAAAATAATGGGTTTTTATGCAAATATCAATAGAAGTCATCTTAGTGAAGTCACATACCAAGTTTCATCCATATACATTCATAAATAAGCGATATATAACATTTTAAACATTTTCCATAAGAATAACATGGGGACCAAGTACCTAGGTTTGCTGCTACAGGAGCCATAAGCGAAAAAATGTTTTTTTGTGCTAACAGCAATAAACCACAACCAGATCAAGCCATATACCAAATTTCGCCAGTTTATGTTCATAAATAAACGAGATATGCAATTTTTCTTTTTCTCCATAAGAATAACATTAGACAACGTACTGTGCTTAGCACTTTCAATATCTCGGTAACCAATTGACGTAGAGCAATGATCAAAATACCAAATTGTTTGTTTTTTTAAGCTGAATTCAATGGTATAAAATAAAATTTGCTTTAAATTAAAATTACATGTGAAAACCCCAAAAAACACATTTTTGGGGTACAAAACCCCCCAAAAACCCCCCTTCGGATGGTGCGATTCATCTGGTTTTCGAACTCGTTCAAATAAATGGTACTTTAAACATTTGTACCAAATTTCATTAAGATCGGACCTTTTTTACGAGAGTTATCGTGCTTACGGACACATATATATATATAAATATATATATATATATATATATACATATATAAAAATTTGAACGAATGATGTTTTTGGCATCTGGGGACCTCAAAATGAAAAGTTATCATGGTCTCGGGCTTAAGTCTTACCATGAGACCTACGGTAATAGCTTCTTCCCTATAGGGGAAATTCGCTAAAAATGAAATGAAATTAATAACTACAAATAAGTTAACTTGTACAACAATAAATTTAAATTTAATTTACAACAAAGTAAACTTACAGTATACTTTTCTTGCTGAACAAAGTATGGGGCAGTAGTGGTGAAACCACAAAGAGGGGCCGTAATCGGCGCTTTTTTCCCATGTTATTCTTATGGGGAGCCGTTTTTGCACCGACGCCAGCTCCCGCCTTACACAAGTTTCCTTGTTAGCCTGTACTAATGTCCAACCCTTGCCTATATTAAATATATTTTCCCAATCCCCATCCCTCCTCTATATTTTTTAAAATTAATTTTCAAATTCAGGCTAAAAAACTATCTTTAGTGTTTATGGTCCGATTTGTCTGCAATTTGGATATGTTATTGTCGTAGGCAAGTGTTTTAATAAATTACACTTACAATTCCCAAATTCACTATAACGGTCAAATTAAAATACCCCCGTAGCAGCAAACCTGCGTACTCAGCGAATTTCCAATGCATATATATGTGTCTTAATACCACATAAAGCCACATACCAAGTTTCATCAATATACATTCATAAATAAACTATTTATGACATTTTAATTATTCTCCATAAGAATAACATGGCGGCTGAGTATGCAGGTTTGCTGAAGCAAGGAACACAATAAATGGGGTTTTATACAAAAATCAATATAACTCATGTAGGTAAAGCCACATACCAAATTTCATTAATTTATTTTCATAATGAAGGAAGATAACACGTTACTTATTCTCCATAAGAATAACATGGGGCTGAGTACGCAGGTTTGCTGCTACAGGAGCCTTTGGTAAAAAATTGTTTTTTTCAGCAAATATCAATGGTCCACAACCAGATGAAGCCGTATACCAAGTTTCGTCAGTATACGTTCATAAATAAGCGATATCTAAAATTTTTATTTTCCTCCATAAGAATAACATTAGACAACGTACTGTGTTTAGCATTTTCAATATCTCGGGAACCAATTGACGTAGAGAAATGATCAAAATACCAAATTGTGTGTTTTTTTAAGCTGAATCCAATGGGAAAAACTAAAATTTGACTATTTCCAAAATTATATGTAAAAAATTCGAAAAACCCATTTTTGGGGTACAAAACCCCCCCAAAATACCCCTTCGGATAGAGCGATCTGGCTGGTTTTCGAACTTAAAGTCATAAATGCTGCTTTACACGTTTATACCAAATTTTATCAAAATCGGATAATTTTTACGAGAGTTATCGTGCTCACGGACACATATATATATATATATATATATATATATATATATATATATATATATATATATAGATATACAGTTTCGAACGAATGGTGTTTTTGGGGTCTGGGGACCTCAAAACGAAAAGTTATCATGGTCCCGGGCCTAGGTCTTACCATGCCGACTACGGTAATAGCTTCTTCCCTATAGGGGAAATTCGCTAAAATATTTTTTGAAAAATACTGCCAATTGCCACCTTCTTTATTAACTGTCCGATTTGTCTTCAATTTGGATATGTTATTGTCCTAGGCAAGTGGTTTAATAAATTCCACTTACATATCCCAAATTCACTATTACGGTCAAATTAAAAAATATTTTTGAAAAATACTGCCAATTGCCAACTTCTTTATTTACTGTCCGATTTATTTAAAATTTGGATATGCTATTGACCTAGGCAAGTGTTTTAATAAATTCCACTTACATATCCCAAATTCACCATTACGGTCAAATTAAAAAATATTTTTGAAAAATACTGCCAATTGCCAACTTCTTTATTTACTGTCCGATTTCTTTAAAACTTGGATATGTGATTGTCCTAGGCAAGTGTTTTAATAAATTCCACTTACATTTCCCAAATTCACTATTACGGTCAAATTAAAAAATATTTTTGAAAAATACTGCCAATTGCCAACTTCTTTATTTACTGTCCGATTTGTTTAAAATTTAGATATGTTATTGTTATAGGCAAGTGTTTTAATAAATTAGCCTTACATTTCCCAAATTCACCATTACACTCAAATTAAAAAATATTTTTGAAAAATACTGCCAATTGCCAACTTCTTTATTTACTGTCCGATTTGTTTAAAATTTGGATATGTTATTGTTGTAGGCTAATGTATATGCACCATCCACATTTTACAAATATTGCGGTTAAATTTTTAAAAATTTGGAAAAATACTGCCAATTGGCAACTTCTTTATTTATGGTCTGATTTGTTTAAAATTTATATATGTCATTATTCTAGGCTGGTGTATATGTACCATCCACATTTGACAAATTAACTATAATGGTCAAATTTAAAAAATATTTTGAAAAATATACTAACAATTTCAAACTTCTTTATTTACTGTCTGATTTATTTTCGGATATGTTATAGCTCTTATATAGGTAACAAGACCACACTACCACACGTTCCACTACCCCCTATAATACAGTATTTTGTCTTTTTGTTTGTTTATTTTGCTGTAATCCCAAAACTGACTTTGCTGTTTATTGTCCGATTTGCCTACACTTTGGATATTGTCCTAAGCATTTATTGTCTGATTTATTTTTGGATATGTTATAGCCCCCAACTATTATATCTAAAATTACAATATTATTTCCACCAATAATACAGTTGATGTGTTGTTTGTTTTGCCGCAACCTAAAAACTAACATTGGTATTTGTGTTTTTACAAAACTATATTTTGCAAATTACTACCAATAACTCCTTTATTTACTTTTCGATTTGTTATATCCCCTTATATCTAAATTTACCGTATATTTTTCCCCTTTAGTGCTGTTTTGTCGTAACCAAACTTTGGATATGACTGCAATATATTACTGGCCATTGCATAAGTAAATACCCCATTTCCAAATTCACTATTACGGTTGGATTAAAAAAAATAAATACAAGCTTATTATATACATCCAGCTGATAAGTAATATATATCCACAATTATGGTCAGAACAAATTTTGGATATGTTTTAAGCCAATGCGATAGCAAAAATAAATTTTTAAAACCCAAAACAACTAAACACAAAACACTAATCTTTCTTTGTGCTTGTTTGGAGTAGTCTTTATTTTATCCAACTTAATTTTAATTTTGTAGTTAAAATCAAACTTCCCACATTCTAGCTCCCTTTCCAGCCAGTGGTTGGAGACATAAAGGTTACGAATATTTTCAAACTGTACAATATATCTTTTTCTACCCCTATGTTGGACTTGTTTAATAGCGCACCATATTCCAAATCCTCCAGTCTACTACATTCTTTAAATTTAACATTGCCTTTAATATCTTGCATCTCTATGTCTTCTTGTCCATTGTTACGGAAACTTAGGTTTTCTATTTTTGGAAAGGAATTGCCATAAAATGTTGCAGTTCCGTTAGTGTTAAAGCTTGCAAGTGGCTCGTTGGTAGGTAGATAAATAATGTCCAAATCACCAGTATATGGCAACACGCTATAACCTTGCCTATTCTTATTTATCTCTATAAATACAGTTTTACAGACACCTTTAACATAGTATACACCCCTCCATCCTTTTCTGCCAACACTCCCACAAACTTGTTGTTTACTACAAACGCATACACTATATAATGTCCATAATGCTCTAGATCCTCCCAACGTCGCAGGAAGTAATCTTTTAATTTATCCTCTCTTTCCCTTCTTTCTTTAGCCAACTGTGCTTTGTATTCCTCTGCAACAGTATTTTCCACATATTCCAATGTCTTCTAATTCCAATTTCCTCTTTTTGGAACAACTCTCTAAGAAAGGCTTGGAAAGTGGCTCTATTTCTTTAATAGTGTATGGGTACAGTTTATTGGTCCAGCTTCTTAAAACGTAGGGAGTAAGGTTAGGACTTTCCACTAAGCCTAATTCTTCTAAATTGATGTTTTTAGGTATAGTGGAGAAAGGTGTATTTGATTTTGTAAAACATGTGCCCCCAGATTTGATGTAACACTTATGCTTTACACTTACGGCATCCTCCTCTATTGCCTCCACGTAGTTAGTTGGTAAACAGTTAAAGCTAAATGCAGATAGAGCATACTTTATTAACTTTTCCCTTTGTGTACTATCTTTTGGCAGTTTTAGTTGTACTCCAGTTATCTTCTTCGTATTACTATTACCCCAATATGCGTATTGTAATAAATCATTAAACACTAAACAACAACTGTTTTGTAATTGATTGGCAGAGGTACAGCATAGAATGGAGCATTTTGAAAGTACCGTTTGTTGTCTTCTATTAGACTTAAACAATCTCTTAAAGGTTCAAACCCCTTACCAAAACCTCTACAATAGTTATAGATTGTTGCCTCTAACCTTGTTATTCCATTCTCTCTAGCTAGTTTAGACGAGAACGTTTCTTTTAGTCTCGCATCTGGACAGTTTACAAAGTTTATTATATGGTTTCCTATACTTTTAATTACTCCAGGGCTTGTAATCTGGCATATAAATTTATTATATATTTTTACCCTGCTATTTACATTAAACCATGTTAAACAGTCTTTACTAACATTATCTACAATAACATTATATCCATTCGCCCCTTGGTAGCAAAAGTTTTCTGTAAGATATTGGCACATTTCCTCTTTATTAAATATTCCAGCCAAATCTAGTGTTATATCGAAATCCATAAGATAGTACATTTCTTTTTCCAGATCTTGCAGTATCTTTGGAAGATCTTCCAACAAATCCTTAATTTTAACATTTGCAAGCTCTATTTTATAGGGAATTGCTATAGGATCATCACACTTTTGTTTAATTTGGTCAATATCTTTCTTTATTATTTGTAACACACCCTCGCTTTGGGAGAATGGTAGTTTGGCCACAACACCATGTCGAGCTAAAGAGAACTTTTTAAATATTCCTCGTAAGTAGCTATTAAACGAGCCACATATTTCCTTCTTAACTTTAAATTTATTCCGAACGTCCCCATCACAATCCGTAACATTGGTTATCTTAACTAACATTATGTTATCACAAAACGCATCCGTTATAGATGTTAAGTTATTTAATTTTGGTTCGCCCTCGCAATAGTTTATATTACCTATGTCTGTAAGAAGGTTATTATTACGTAGATTTTCTAATAAAAACCATATACCGAATCTTTCGTTAGTAGGTTTAATACAATTTCCCAATAAATGGCTAACAGAGTACATTTCTTTTATACAAAAAAGTAGCGGAAACATGTAAACAGGACAGATTACACTATAGGCATATAGAGGTTGTAAATATATGGATATTGTATATAAACATAGGCGAGCGGTAAGTGTAACATGTAAGTGGACACCCATATGCAAATATGGAATACCCACAAATTCGACTAAATAAGTTTATAGTCTCAATATAATTAGCATATTAACATTAGTACCCAAATTGTCGAAATTCTATAATTCTATTCTTAGTCCTTGTATTAGGTTTTGTTCTATTAAACCCTACATCCTGTGCAGTAGAGTAATATATGTATTTAATACGCACATTCTACAAGACCTGTACATCTGTTGTATAAGCAGCAGAATAGACGTATCATTGTGTTGTTGTAAAGTAAAACATAAATGTGCTGGATACAACCGGCCAAATATTAGACAGGAAATGTGTTGGAAGTGTATTGCCAAAGACAAACACCACATAGTGCAGCATGTAATCAATCCATTACTATTTAGACAGTATTGGTACAACATCCGATATATTAGCCAAACCCACAATCAAACTTGGAAAACAAACAGTAAAAAATTAATATTATAGTAACAGAAATAGTAAGAGTATAAGGACATAGTAATATTTAAAGTTTATAAAACAACACAAATGTAGAGACACAATAAATGACACACTCCAACACATTACGACACAAGCACAGATACTGGTTTACAGCCATTTTACACAACTTTACAGGTTCTGTCAACTGACACAAAAATAGTTTGTAAATTGTGTAAGAAATATATGTAATATAAACAAATTTAACACAATCATAACATTTTGAGGACACAATGTTTGGACTGGGTTTGGCTAATATATCGGATGTTGTACCAATACTGTCTAAATAGTAATGGATTGATTACATGCTGCACTATGTGGTGTTTGTCTTTGGCAATACACTTCCAACACATTTCCTGTCTAATATTTGGCCGGTTGTATCCAGCACATTTATGTTTTACTTTACAACAACACGATGATACGTCTATTCTGCTGCTTATACAACAGATGTACAGGTCTTGTAGAATGTGCGTATTAAATACATATATTACTCTACTGCACAGGATGTAGGGTTTAATAGAACAAAACCTAATACAAGGACTAAGAATAGAATTATAGAATTTCGACAATTTGGGTACTAATGTTAATATGCTAATTATATTGAGACTATAAACTTATTTAGTCGAATTTGTGGGTATTCCATATTTGCATATGGGTGTCCACTTACATGTTACACTTACCGCTCGCCTATGTTTATATACAATATCCATATATTTACAACCTCTATATGCCTATAGTGTAATCTGTCCTGTTTACATGTTTCCGCTACTTTTTTGTATAAAAGAAATGTACTCTGTTAGCCATTTATTGGGAAATTGTATTAAACCTACTAACGAAAGATTCGGTATATGGTTTTTATTAGAAAATCTACGTAATAATAACCTTCTTACAGACATAGGTAATATAAACTATTGCGAGGGCGAACCAAAATTAAATAACTTAACATCTATAACGGATGCGTTTTGTGATAACATAATGTTAGTTAAGATAACCAATGTTACGGATTGTGATGGGGACGTTCGGAATAAATTTAAAGTTAAGAAGGAAATATGTGGCTCGTTTAATAGCTACTTACGAGGAATATTTAAAAAGTTCTCTTTAGCTCGACATGGTGTTGTGGCCAAACTACCATTCTCCCAAAGCGAGGGTGTGTTACAAATAATAAAGAAAGATATTGACCAAATTAAACAAAAGTGTGATGATCCTATAGCAATTCCCTATAAAATAGAGCTTGCAAATGTTAAAATTAAGGATTTGTTGGAAGATCTTCCAAAGATACTGCAAGATCTGGAAAAAGAAATGTACTATCTTATGGATTTCGATATAACACTAGATTTGGCTGGAATATTTAATAAAGAGGAAATGTGCCAATATCTTACAGAAAACTTTTGCTACCAAGGGGCGAATGGATATAATGTTATTGTAGATAATGTTAGTAAAGACTGTTTAACATGGTTTAATGTAAATAGCAGGGTAAAAATATATAATAAATTTATATGCCAGATTACAAGCCCTGGAGTAATTAAAAGTATAGGAAACCATATAATAAACTTTGTAAACTGTCCAGATGCGAGACTAAAAGAAACGTTCTCGTCTAAACTAGCTAGAGAGAATGGAATAACAAGGTTAGAGGCAACAATCTATAACTATTGTAGAGGTTTTGGTAAGGGGTTTGAACCTTTAAGAGATTGTTTAAGTCTAATAGAAGACAACAAACGGTACTTTCAAAATGCTCCATTCTATGCTGTACCTCTGCCAATCAATTACAAAACAGTTGTTGTTTAGTGTTTAATGATTTATTACAATACGCATATTGGGGTAATAGTAATACGAAGAAGATAACTGGAGCACAACTAAAACTGCCAAAAGATAGTACACAAAGGGAAAAGTTAATAAAGTATGCTCTATCTGCATTTAGCTTTAACTGTTTACCAACTAACTACGTGGAGGCAATAGAGGAGGATGCCGTAAGTGTAAAGCATAAGTGTTACATCAAATCTGGGGGCACATGTTTTACAAAATCAAATACACCTTTCTCCACTATACCTAAAAACATCAATTTAGAAGAATTAGGCTTAGTGGAAAGTCCTAACCTTACTCCCTACGTTTTAAGAAGCTGGACCAATAAACTGTACCCATACACTATTAAAGAAATAGAGCCACTTTCCAAGCCTTTCTTAGAGAGTTGTTCCAAAAAGAGGAAATTGGAATTAGAAGACATTGGAATATGTGGAAAATACTGTTGCAGAGGAATACAAAGCACAGTTGGCTAAAGAAAGAAGGGAAAGAGAGGATAAATTAAAAGATTACTTCCTGCGACGTTGGGAGGATCTAGAGCATTATGGACATTATATAGTGTATGCGTTTGTAGTAAACAACAAGTTTGTGGGAGTGTTGGCAGAAAAGGATGGAGGGGTGTATACTATGTTAAAGGTGTCTGTAAAACTGTATTTATAGAGATAAATAAGAATAGGCAAGGTTATAGCGTGTTGCCATATACTGGTGATTTGGACATTATTTATCTACCTACCAACGAGCCACTTGCAAGCTTTAACACTAACGGAACTGCAACATTTTATGGCAATTCCTTTCCAAAAATAGAAAACCTAAGTTTCCGTAACAATGGACAAGAAGACATAGAGATGCAAGATATTAAAGGCAATGTTAAATTTAAAGAATGTAGTAGACTGGAGGATTTGGAATATGGTGCGCTATTAAACAAGTCCAACATAGGGGTAGAAAAAGATATATTGTACAGTTTGAAAATATTCGTAACCTTTATGTCTCCAACCACTGGCTGGAAAGGGAGCTAGAATGTGGGAAGTTTGATTTTAACTACAAAATTAAAATTAAGTTGGATAAAATAAAGACTACTCCAAACAAGCACAAAGAAAGATTAGTGTTTTGTGTTTAGTTGTTTTGGGTTTTAAAAATTTATTTTTGCTATCGCATTGGCTTAAAACATATCCAAAATTTGTTCTGACCATAATTGTGGATATATATTACTTATCAGCTGGATGTATATAATAAGCTTGTATTTATTTTTTTTAATCCAACCGTAATAGTGAATTTGGAAATGGGGTATTTACTTATGCAATGGCCAGTAATATATTGCAGTCATATCCAAAGTTTGGTTACGACAAAACAGCACTAAAGGGGAAAAATATACGGTAAATTTAGATATAAGGGGATATAACAAATCGAAAAGTAAATAAAGGAGTTATTGGTAGTAATTTGCAAAATATAGTTTTGTAAAAACACAAATACCAATGTTAGTTTTTAGGTTGCGGCAAAACAAACAACACATCAACTGTATTATTGGTGGAAATAATATTGTAATTTTAGATATAATAGTTGGGGGCTATAACATATCCAAAAATAAATCAGACAATAAATGCTTAGGACAATATCCAAAGTGTAGGCAAATCGGACAATAAACAGCAAAGTCAGTTTTGGGATTACAGCAAAATAAACAAACAAAAAGACAAAATACTGTATTATAGGGGGTAGTGGAACGTGTGGTAGTGTGGTCTTGTTACCTATATAAGAGCTATAACATATCCGAAAATAAATCAGACAGTAAATAAAGAAGTTTGAAATTGTTAGTATATTTTTCAAAATATTTTTTAAATTTGACCATTATAGTTAATTTGTCAAATGTGGATGGTACATATACACCAGCCTAGAATAATGACATATATAAATTTTAAACAAATCAGACCATAAATAAAGAAGTTGCCAATTGGCAGTATTTTTCCAAATTTTTAAAAATTTAACCGCAATATTTGTAAAATGTGGATGGTGCATATACATTAGCCTACAACAATAACATATCCAAATTTTAAACAAATCGGACAGTAAATAAAGAAGTTGGCAATTGGCAGTATTTTTCAAAAATATTTTTTAATTTGAGTGTAATGGTGAATTTGGGAAATGTAAGGCTAATTTATTAAAACACTTGCCTATAACAATAACATATCTAAATTTTAAACAAATCGGACAGTAAATAAAGAAGTTGGCAATTGGCAGTATTTTTCAAAAATATTTTTTAATTTGACCGTAATAGTGAATTTGGGAAATGTAAGTGGAATTTATTAAAACACTTGCCTAGGACAATCACATATCCAAGTTTTAAAGAAATCGGACAGTAAATAAAGAAGTTGGCAATTGGCAGTATTTTTCAAAAATATTTTTTAATTTGACCGTAATGGTGAATTTGGGATATGTAAGTGGAATTTATTAAAACACTTGCCTAGGTCAATAGCATATCCAAATTTTAAATAAATCGGACAGTAAATAAAGAAGTTGGCAATTGGCAGTATTTTTCAAAAATATTTTTTAATTTGACCGTAATAGTGAATTTGGGATATGTAAGTGGAATTTATTAAACCACTTGCCTAGGACAATAACATATCCAAATTGAAGACAAATCGGACAGTTAATAAAGAAGGTGGCAATTGGCAGTATTTTTCAAAAAATATTTTTTAATTTGACCGTTATAGTGAATTTGGGAATTGTAAGTGTAATTTATTAAAACACTTGCCTACGACAATAACATATCCAAATTGCAGACAAATCGGACCATAAACACTAAAGATAGTTTTTTAGCCTGAATTTGAAAATTAATTTTAAAAAATATAGAGGAGGGATGGGGATTGGGAAAATATATTTAATATAGGCAAGGGTTGGACATTAGTACAGGCTAACAAGGAAACTTGTGTAAGGCGGGAGCTGGCGTCGGTGCAAAAACGGCTCCCCATAAGAATAACATGGGAAAAAAGCGCCGATTACGGCCCCTCTTTGTGGTTTCACCACTACTTGGGGCCATGCATAAATTACGTCACGCTATATTCAGCTCTTTTTGACCCCCTCCCCCTTTTATGGTACAGCCCTTTTATGTTTGGTACTATACACAAGTATGGTTAGTGTTGTAAAATACCCGGGTATTTTGGGTATTCATTATATTTTACGTAAAAACGCCAAATTAACTCATATCCACCCTTACTACCCTTGTTATTATCATAACCCTACCATTATTATACGATATAACATTTGAGGATATTTTTTTGCTCACATTTATTAATTATTTTACCAATAAATAACAATATTTTATTTATTTACATGGCAATTTTTGTAAAAAAAAACTTTTAAGCGTACAAACCACACCGCCATAAAACTGAAGAAACTGGTTAAATAAGAGACATTCTATGGAGATTTAATTGTAATAATTGTATAATTGGACGAATACAAACAAAATCACAATTTAGTTGAATTATAAATCTTTTCCTCCAAAAATTGTATTAAAATTGTTTGTTTGTTTGGGGTCACCCAAAACTAAATTAAATGGATTTAACATTCCACTGTTAAAAAATCCCCCATAATGAAGATAACTTTTCTATATTAAGAATTTATTGATTTTTAATAATGTAGCATTTATGACTTTATTACCAGACAGATCGCAAAATCCGTATGGGTATTTGGGGGGGGGGCAAAAATGTTTTTTATTTTACTTTTTTACATATAATCTTTTTAAAAACCTAATTTTGGTTTTCACCAGGGAGGTTTATTGTATAACTCTCAGGCAACACAGCTTAACAAAACTGCGAGCCGTTCTTTCCAAAATTTGTTGATGCAAAGAACTACTTGCTGAAATCGAACGAGTCGACAAAGTGAATCAAACAAGTACCTATCCATGATTTGTTGATTGATCCTAACTCAATAAACTTGTATTTGTTTATTTCCTCATAATTAATAATGTTCCACGGAACAATTAAGATACATAAATCAAACGAAAAAATGAATTTACTCACACTTTTATTACTTTCATTCCAGTGATTTGCATGAGTAGATTCACTTAAAGGAATAAAACAGCCAATCAGGATAGTTCAAAGAACGATAAATTTTCCTCACCAGTGTAGGTACCAACCTGACAAAATCACTGGCTCGCTTTGCTGACCAAAATCGTTAAGCAGTGTTGCCTCCTGTTATACAATAAACCTCCCTGGTTTTCACCATTGTATTCAGCTTACAAAAGCTAACAATTTAGTCTTTTGAATTATTGCTCTATGTCAATTGGTTACCGAGATATTACAAGTGCTAAACACAGTACGTTGTCCAATGTTAATTTTCTGGAGAATAAGTAAATTTTATCTCGCTTTTTTTGTATGTTGGTTTGTAGCTTCACCTGGTTATGGCCTATTAATATTTGCACACAAAAAAAAATTTTTTTGCCATAGGTTCCCTTAGCAGCAAGACTGCGTACTAAGGCCTAATGTATGTCTCCCTTATCATAAGCATAAATTAATAAAAATTGGTACGTGGCCTCACCAAGTTGAGTTCAATTGATATTTGCTTAACAACTCATTATTCTGTGTTCCTTGTTGCAGCAAACCTGTGTAAACAGCCTCAATGTTATTCTTATCGAGAATAATTAAAATGTTATATCGCTTATTTGTGAATGTATTTTTATGAATGTAAGTGGCTTTATGAGGTATTAAGTAACATATACAGGGTGTCACAAAAATGCGTAGCACGCTATGCAGAACCATATTCTACATACTAAAACAAGTTGAAAATATAGAGTAAAATTTGTTCGATTTCGGCTTAGTTTAGGCATAATCCGCCATTTTGCATTTTTTTGAAAATAATTAATAATTCAAAAACCCTTCGAGATATTTTTTTGAAACTTGGTATAAACATTGAGTTTCTGGTTTTTAACATTTTCCAAAAATAATTTTTATTAAACTTATCAAATTTCAAAATGGCGGTCATTTAAATATTTCAAAGTCAAATTTCATGAAAACTAGGTTCTGAAACAAAGTTTTACAAGACATACAATTTAAAGCACTTTGTAATCCAAATCCAATGACATTTTTACTGTAAAAATCGGTTCATAAACAAAAAAGTTATGGCAATATTTTATAATAAATTTCAAAATGGCGGCCATATAACATTTTCAAAGCCAAATTTCCTAGTGCATTTGACCAAGTCCTTTAAATTTGATGTCTTGTAAAATTTTGTTTTAGTTGCTAGTTTTCCAGGAATTTGACTTTGAAATTTGTATATGGCCGCCATTTTGAAATTTATTATAAAAAAATAACCATAACTTTTTTATTCAAAAACTTTCAAAAACATTTCAAAATTATATTTTTTTAAATTTTAAAATGTTTTAAATTTTTTTTAACTTATTGAAAACAATTTTAAAAATGTTCTAAATGTTCAATTGTGGAACTATCTACTTTTTAAAATGTTTTTAGGACATATTTAACACTTTTTTAAAAACTTTTTTTAATCTTTAATTTGTTACTTGGGTAAGATTGGCACGCTTATCTTACATAGATAAAGAAATGTACGACTGAAAGAGTTATGTTTTAGTTTTATTTGGGAAAGGATTTCATGGTTACTTTCGTAATATTTATGTTTAAATATTTTACTTAAATCTCGCTAGTATTGCAAAATAACACAATGTGCGTTTGCGGCGCGAATTTTTGATACGAAAATTAACGGTTCCAGAACAGACAGTGTTTTTTAATGAGTTTTGGTTCCAGAACAGACATTTCCTCACTACTCCGATCCAGTGCCGAATCGGACTTCTGTGATAGCGCCAAAAAATATCGGTTACTTTTACCAGTGATTTGGCACCAGTTACAAGTGCTATTCATCATGATCTGATCAGAGATACATAACAAGCGCCTAGCTTTTTGTTTTGCTATGCGCAGTCGCCGATACTGGCCGCTGAATCAGGCTTGCCAACTCACCATAGCAACAGTACAAAGTAATGATAGATAAAAACATGCCTATGTTATCCCCATTGTTATCAAATTAGATTGGGCAAGAAAATATAAATTTCTGTCTTGGGGGACAGCCATAAATAACTTAAATTTATTAACATGATACTAAGTAGATAGCTGGTACGTTATGTAACATTGGCTATCCTGCTTGCAGCACTGGAGTACGATTACAAAATACACACCACTCCTCACTTTCCGCCAAGTTTGGATGATAAAGTTTTGTTTGTCAAATATATAATGTACTAATTTGATATAATTTTTCGAATTACCTGAAGAAAAAAAAATGAAACACCGAACAGTGATCAGTTTCAATAATGGAACCCAGAGCATCATGAGCCAGTTCATACCAAAACAAATTACAGTTGTTTCAAGGCATACATGAACCAATAATTAATTAAGATTTTTATTATTGACATGCAGCCTTTTAGAAATGTTGAGGATGAAGGTTTTAGATCCTTTGTAAAAGCCTCGAATCCCTCTTTTGACTTTGCCATCCAGGCAGAGCATTTAAAAAAACCATGCTTCTTCATTATATGAGAAGTGCAAGATTGCCACCAAAGAGCCTCTGAAGGATGCAGTTTCTGTGTGTCTGACTAGATTGCTGGTTCTCTACCAATTCGGAGAGTTCTATGGCAGTAACCGCTCACTTTGTGAGCTCAGATTTTAAAATAATATCTGTGTTTCTGGAATCAGCCCCTATGCATAAAAGATATACAGCTGAGGATCTTGCGGCTGCAATTTTGGATTGTGTAACAAAAGGGGGTTTAGAGAATAAAGTCTTGCTAGATGTTTCGGACAATGTCAGGAATATAAAATCTAAAGGACGTTTTAAGTTGGAATTTGTATGGCTGCCTTGCCCAAAAAATTAATTTAATCGAGGGTGGCAGCCTTGCCACTGTAGAAGCTGCACTGACTAAAATCAGGGGAATAGTAACACACTTTAAAATAAGTAATAACTGTTCTGATAAATTTATAGCGTATTCGAAGCATTATGGCCTAGAGCGTAAAAAATTAGTCCAGGACGTATGAACAAGGTGGAATTCTATGTCCTGTTGCTAAACAGATTCTGCAAATTGGAGGTGAACATTAAAAGAACAATAGCTTTTATAGATAAAGACCTCGCTGTGATTTCCTCTAAAGAATGACAAATAGCAAAAGAAACTCGCACTGAACCAAAACCGTTTTACGGGGTAACTACTTCAATCAATGGTGAAAAGTACGCCTCTGCATATTTACTAATAGTTTTCAGTTATGGTCTGACAGACATTTGTAACAAATTAAAGGCAAAGAAATTCACAGACAAAACTAAATGTGTGACAGGAAAACTTGAAACAGGTATTTGGTATATGTGGTTATATCACTTGTCAATGTAACAAACATATTATGAACCAATTAATTTTAATCTTACTTTACTTACAGTGGACATTGGCTTAGTAAATTGAGTAAGAGGACTGGCGCTATCTAATTCATTCCCCATGTCAATGGGCAAATCGGCTACTATACAAAATATGAATGATCAATTCTATAACTTGGTTGGTAAACTCAGTAGCCTACATGTACCGTAGTTTGCATAAGTTCGCGGAGGACTCTGTATGCAATATTATTTAGTCCAAAACAAGTCAACCATGTAAAAACATTAATCTTGATATTATTAAAGTTAGTTTCTGGTTGATACCATTACATGCTGTATTATAAATTTAATTAACATCTTATTAAAATAAATTTTCTACTGTGGAAATAGAAGTTAAGTAAAATTTATCATTATTACTTTGAATAAATACCCTATACCTTGTGTCGGAATAATCAAAAATCCCGCCCCTATCTATTTTCTGCGGCATCTGCCCGTCTGAGATTTAGATCGATTCCATCACCACGCATTCTGTCGGGAAATTGGGGAACTTGCCGGAAGTTACTAGCGCTGTTTGCGGGAATTGAGAAAACTACTCCCAGTTGAATAATTGTTTAATGAAACAGGAATGTTTTGTTGGAAGAATATTAGGATTTCATTTATCAAGAAAATAATTTATCGGCTAATTAAACATATAAATCCCTTTATTTATTTAATTTATAAAGAACGAGATGTTTAAAGAAATGTCTGTAATCAACTGCAAGTGTCAAATCAGTCGTCACAAGTAATTATTATACTGTATTTTGAAGGAGATTTACTTCGAAAAATCAATCATGATTTATTTTCTTTAGAAGAGGCGAGAAGATTTTATTTGAAGAGTTACAATGTTTTTTTACTCCAGAAGGAATTATCGAGGCAGTTTAAATTATGTTTTGAAACACTGTGTAACGGACGATTTGCAACGAGGACTTAACCATTTCTATTTCGCTATATGAAAACCAAAGAAACGATATGTAGAAAGCTGCTAAGTTTTTAAAACTAAAGACTTTGTTTGTTTGCTGTCCCATGTTATATTTATAAGATTTGAATTATTCCCTTCTTCAACCCTTTAAGGTGAGTGGAAACATTGTTCAAATTGTATTTTAAAAGAAAGTTGTTACACTCCTCTCTTCTATTTGCTACAATTGTTATGGTAACTTCCTTTAAAATAAATACAAGTGTAAAGTAAATAAATTAAATAAGAGTGATTGAATTATTTTAAAACAAAATGAGATAACTGAAGAGATCTGTTGGAAGTGCGCTGGGCCCAAAACACTACATGGATCTATGATAAGTGTGGGTTGCATCAAAGAAACAAAATTGTCAATATAGATTTATTGAGCTGATTGGTGGCAAACAATTTGTACATGTAAACGAGCTAAATATTTGGAAATTTTATATATATATATATATATATATATATATACTTTCAGTTTGACAAGTTATTTCAAAGCCTATTCACTGATTCACTGAAATATCTGAACATTGGGCGAACGACCGGTCATCCCAGTGCATTTGATTTTGTAGCCGCCAGCCCCTAGAGCGTCGACTTCGGCCTTGCACAGGTTCTGACTGAACCGCTTCGGCAAAAACACGATGTGCGGTAGCCCTTCGATTACTATGTCCAGTATGACACTCGTGCCATACTCGCGATGTTGGTGTAACCTGGCGCCGATGATGGGGTATCCGTTGGGATCCTTTAGTTCCGTGATCAAAACCCTCGGTGGGCCCTTGCTGACTTCTAAATCGTCAAGTTTTGCTTTGAAGTCTGCCATATTGCTGAAACATGTAAAAGGGTTTCTGCATTTCTTCTGGTTTTAAGTTGGAATTAATAGTAGTCACAGAGTACACCGTTATTATTTACCAAACTACATTTTGTGTGTTTCTTTTACTTCCAAGACACATTGATTAGAACTCGTTTCATGTTAGTATAACACGGACATCTATTGTTAAATTAAATACTATTATTATCACTATTGTAAAGAGACTAATTTTTAACATCAAAACAGATGAGTAGCTTAGACTCCTAGTTTGTAGCACTATTATAACAGGACACAATCTTAAAAAAGTAGCTTAAACTCTTAGTTTGTAGTACTATTACAACAGGACACCGATCCTAAAAGCAAAACAGACATATAAAACACATATTCAGGAAGGTCGGCTTTCTGCATTATTTTTCTGGTTTTAAGTTGGAATTAGAGTACACCGTTATTATTTACCAAACTACAATTTTGTGTGTTTCTTTTACTTCCAAGACACATTGATTAGAACGCGTTTTATGTTTGTATAACACGGACATCTATTGTTAAAATAAATACATTATTATCACTATTGTAACGAGACTAATTTTTAACATCAAAACAGATGAGTACCTAAGACTCCTAGTTCGTAGCACTATTACAACAGAACACCGATCTTAAAAAAGGTAGCTTAGACCCTTTAGTTTGTAGTACTATTACAACAGTACGCCAATCTAATTCCTAAAAGCAAAACAGTGTCGCTCAGACTCCTAGATTGTAGTACTATTACAATAGTACACTAATTCCTAATAAACTACTACAAAAAGTAATAGTTTTAATAGAGTGTTGTAGTAACGAGTCTTGTTAATTTCAAACCAAATAAACACCATTAACTTTTCAATGTTCTATTACCATTACACCAATACTACGTTTAGCCATGTACAGTACTCAATCATGATAAAACAGCAAAACCACACCAATCGCTGATAAAAAAAAAAAAAACGTGTATACAATCGCTCAGTTATATACATTTTAATTACAAATTCAGTATAATATTTAACTTTAATGAGATATTATTTAAATTAAGATTAAACAATTAGTGTTTGACCGAAAATAAGACTAATCTTTATTGTTTCAGCTGGAACGATAGCGGCGGTCATGCGGTACGAAACGACCGAAAGATATGAGGTCGTATCGAGACGATCTCTTAAGCGGAGGCCGACTGCGTCAATCAACGGGTTGCCACGACAGAGAGCTAAAATAACACCTTTGCTGGGATTCCAACCACCGACGCCGACCTCCGCAGCCCTACCGTCCCCGCCATCACCGCAGCCATCTCTCCGACCTCTGCGGCAGCCCTGCACACACCGTCGTTCCCGGAATCGCCGCAGCCATCCACGTCAGGCCACATTACATCACTTCGTCGTCCATCCACGTCTCAGCAAGAGGTTGTGGAAATCAGCTCAGACGAGGATGATAGTTTAGAAGATTTGCTTCTAAATGTATCATCTTCGTCTGGGTATGAGTCAGTGAACGACGAGGTGATATTTGAGTTGTTTAAATAAAAAAAAAAACATTTACACCTGCATACGTCTTGTTATTTCACAAATACTACTAGATACGTGTTATAAGTTTCAAAGATTCCAAATGTAATTAGATTATTGGATGAAACACCCATCACCCTGTTATCTTATAGTTACTCCTCACAACGTGAGAAAAACTAAAATATTCACAACCAACCCAGGTGCTATTAGGCGACAAACTGTTTCATTGTAGACTAACGTTTATCCATAGGTTACATTACGCCTGTACCGTAAACAACATACGTTCACAACGTATGTGCTTTAGAAACTGTTACATTAAGCGTACAACAATATTTGTTCACAAAATTGTTTCACTTAATCAACTTATATTTACCTTCAATAACCAAAAAGCGTACATTGAACTTAAGATTAACACAATTTTAGTATACCAGACTCCAGCTTATGACAATAAATCTTCGTTTCACTTAGATTAATAACACCACCTTATATTTAACTTAAACAACTCAGATCCTTAACGTATAAACTACAAACTGTTACAATAGGCGTTCATTGTCCACAAAATTAAAATTAACAACATTCTAGTATATCAGCCTCTAGCTTATGACTCTAATTTTTTTGCTTCACTTGTATTGATAACACCAACTTTTATATTTAAACCTCAACAACCCAGATCCTTAACGTTTAGTCGAAAAAACTGTTACAACAAGCGTACAGTGTCCACGAATTTACGATCAACACCATTTCAGTTTACCCTAGCTTATGACGAACAAAGCCATAAGCTATACAAAAAACCTGCACAAAGTCAGACCGCCACTAGTGAATATAAATCTTTGAAAATATTATTTCAGTAGTAGGAACTAAATGAGAAATCTGAGTGTTCAACACAAGTTAAAGAGAGATTCACACAGTGAAGATGAATCTTCAAAAATATTATTCTAGTAGTAGGGGCTAAATGATAATTCTGAGTGTTTACCACAAGTAGTACTTAAAAATATATTCACACTCACCTTTGGAGGTCTGCAGTGTAGGAGAGCTCGAAGTCAACTGTATGTCTCGGTTTGCCGCCACTTGGCTTATAAGCACTTCAAGTGTCCAGGTCGAGGGCATTTGTGAAGGGCCGACCCAGTATCCTACATTACAACTAGGTTAGCCAAACGAGGTTAAGGTAAACCTAATATTTGTGTCACACGCCACGTAATTATGTCACTGGTCCAAGGACGGTGGGGAAAGTTGATCGAGTAGCCTAAATTAAAACTAGGTTAGGCAAACGAGGACAAGGTGATCAGAATATTGGTGTCACTGACCTAAATACTAATTAGGTTATAAACGATCCAGGTCAGGGTCGGTAAAAGTGCGAAACGCAAAAACCGGGCCACCGCAAGGCCAGGTCACCCCACCACGACCCCGCCCGCATCGGATGAAAGACCGGAGCAGCTCTGACCAAGGTACACACTTGCTTGATCCGCAGAGTGCTAACAACACTCCGAACGGTTCGCAGTCACTGTTTCATCATGGACTTTATCGAGTGTACTATATGCCATGAGGCATACTTTCTAACGGAAAAAGCCTTAGCAAGACACCAGTCAATGTGTCTTGCAACAAAAGGTTTTTCGAAACGTTTCAACAAGATGTCAACCAGCTCTGACAGTTCGCCACCAGCCAAACAACGCAGAAGCAGAAGTCCCAGCGGGAGACCTAGCACGTCTACAAGCCAGACTCCAACCAAACACCACGGCGGGACTCATCGATACAGCTCACCCAGACACAGCAGTAGAACATCGTCCGCTAGCACGTCTACAAGCAAGACTCCAACTAAACACCACGGCGGGACTCATCGATCCAGATCTCCAGGACACAGCAGTAGAACATCGTCCGCTAGCACGTCTACAAGCAAGACTCCAACCAAACACCACAGCGGGACTCATCGATCCAGCTCACCCAGTCGACCAGGCAGCGACCCCGGCCCTCCCAAACTGAGGTCGTACATCAAACGTGGGCTTCTAAGTTGTCGTGACTATACGATCGACAACCCCAGCAACTACTACAGAAACAGCAAAAACTTCCTGGCTTCGGCACTTCCCCTAGCCGAAACACTGCTACGGGAGGAATTAAAGACAACGCCAAGTTTAAAATTTAACTTCATTCTACTATTTTTTTTCAACCATCTTCACGAAGGAATTCAAGAAGAGTTCAATTTCAAGACTACTACCAGAACCATATACGCAGGCACCGACGATCTTCAGGACATGCTGGCGCAAGATGGAGCAAAGCTGCTTGCTGAACAATCCGAGTTTGAAGGGAAAGGAAGCGGCTGGAGTCTGGATCATCCCTCCACATTAACAATAAGGGTTAGTCGTTTCTCTTTTAAAAAACCCACCGGGAAATCGTATACCGCACTCCCAAAGCGTATTACTCAACGCAAAGCAACAATAAAGTCCAAAATAGTGACGAAAAATGCTTCATATACTCAGTTTTAGTAAAACATATTCCTAACGTTGGTGTTAACTCTGTACTGGACGAGAGTCACTTTGAAGATGTCAAAGACACAACTTTCAGGGTCTTAAATTCCCAGTTTCAGTGTCATCTATTGCGACGTTTGAAAGAAACAATCCGAATACGTCTGTAAATGTGTTCGAAACAGCTCCGGGATGTGACATAAGCCCTTTACGTGTCGTGGACGAAAGACCTGACCATATAGACTTGCTGTTGTTCAGAGCTGACGCCAATAATTCACATTACGTGTACATTTCGGATTTTGCAAAACTAATTAGACCACAGGTTGCCGCCGGTAACAATCAAATAGTGATCTGTAAACGCTGCTCTACACACAGAGAAGTTAGAAAGTGCAAGCCGGATCCCAGAACGTGGCTCGAGGAGCACCTCCGCCTCTGAAAAAATTTAAAGTAGCCACCACACGACTCCCTAAAGAAGGTGAAAACTTGTTAAAGTTTGAGGAATTCGAATTTCAAATTCCGGTTCCAATTATTGTTGTCGCTGACTTTGAAGCGACGCTAGTCCCGGTTGTAGGGTCTGATCGTTCATATCAGTGTCATGAACCTAATTCTTATTGTACACTAGTCAAAACCACACTCCCCGTGGAGAAACTACACGAAGTAGGGGTAAGTACAGAACCTAATTTACACCGCAGTCCTAATGCTGCTCAATCATTTATTATCCACATGCAACAAGTAGCCGCTTGTGTCGAACAACTGTACTTGCGACAAGAACCATTAAAAACACTAACTGACGAGGAAACACATCGTTTCGAAACAACCGCTAATTGTGATCTGTGCGAAAGACCGTTCAACGACAGCACATGCATCAAAGTTATAGACCATTGTCACGTGACCGGAAACATTCGACATACTCTTTGCAGTAAGTGTAACCTGCGATGTTCCACTGTCAATTTCATCCTGGTTTACTGTCATGGAATGTCAAACTACGACGGTAATTTCATAATTAAAAGTCTGTCAACGGTCCCGGACTGTGAAGTAAAAGTAATACCGTGTACAAACGACAAGTACATAGCTATATCAGTCCGAGTGGGCAGGGTTTGGCTTCGGTTTCTTGATTCGTACCGCCTAATGTCGTCGAGTCTGGCTAAACTTGCGGACACCTTGTTGGAGAGTGAATTTATAGAATCTTCAAAACTAGTACCACCCGAACACTTTGATCTCGTCCGCCGTAAGAGGTCTACCCTTATGATTTTGTGTCGTCACCATCTGTTTTTGACCAAACATGTCTACCTTCCCGCGACGAGTTCTTTGATAAATTAAACAATGAACCGTGCTCCACTGAAAATTACGAGTTTGCAAAATCAGTGTGGAACAAGTTGAAGATGAAAACGTTCGGTGACTTTCACGATTTATACTTAAAGCTAGACGTGTGTCTACTCGCTGACAGCCTCACATCATTCAGGAAAACGTGTTTGGAATCATAAAAAATCGATTGTTGCCACGTTTATACGGCACCCGGTCTTGCTTACAAATCAATGCTCAGAATGACAGTGTCACTCTCGAGTTACTAACCGATCCTGACATGCTTTTAATGATCGAATCCGGCATTAGGGGTGGGTCAGTGCAGGTTAGTGTGCGCCACGCCGTAGCGAACAACCCTTACCTGAGCAATCCTTCTGATTACAACGACTCCGAACCGAAAAGTTGGTTGCTTCTGCTTGACGCGCTTCCGGTGACTTTCACGATTTATACTTAAAGCTAGACGTGTGTCTACTCGCTGACAGCCTCACATCATTCAGGAAAACGTGTTTGGAATCATAAAAAATCGATTGTTGCCACGTTTATACGGCACCCGGTCTTGCTTACAAATCAATGCTCAGAATGACAGTGTCACTCTTGAGTTACTAACCGATCCTGACATGCTTTTAATGATCGAATCCGGCATTAGGGGTGGGTCAGTGCAGGTTAGTGTGCGCCACGCCGTAGCGAACAACCCTTACCTGAGCAATCCTTCTGATTACAACGACTCCGAACCGAAAAGTTGGTTGCTTCTGCTTGACGCGCTTAACCTATATGGGTATGCACAGTCAAGTTGCCTACCAACTGGAAACATTAAGTTTGTAGAGTCACCAGAATCTTTGGACTGGTCCACCCTCCCTCTAGACGCCCCGACAGGGTACATACTCGAGGCTGACGTAGCGGTCCCGGATAGCGTCCATGATAAACTACAGTACCTGCATCCGCTACCTGAACTAGATGTCCCTCCGAGAAGTAAGGATAAGAAACTATTAGCTACTCTAAGCGACAAGACCAAGTACGTAGCGCACTACTCGGTATTCCAGCAAGCCGTAAAGCTAGGCATGACTGTAACCAAAGTACATCGAGCGATTTCCTTTTCGCAGTCACCTTTTTTGAAAAATTTTGTCGACTTCAACGCAGAGATGAGAGCCAAATCGACCAACAAATTTTACTCTGACATATATAAATTGATGAACAACGCAAATTACGGTCGTTTGCTGATGAATAAACGCAACCACCGCGATGTCAGAATCGTGACCAAAGACAGTCTCTTGCAAAAACTCATTCGAAACCCTCAGTTTGCGGAACACGTCATAGTAGCACCGAACGTGGTGCTCGTATACGTACAAAGGAAGTCCGTCTTGTTGAACGCTCCTATTTACGCCGGTATGTGCGTACTTGACATTGCAAAAGTGCATATGTTTCGATTTTACTATGACATTCTCTACGGTCACTTTAATCTGTCTGAGCTGCGGCTCTGTTACACCGACACCGATTCACTTTTGGTCCACGTGACCACGGATCGTCATCTTTACCAAATCCTGAAGCAGCCTTCAATCGCGCAGCACTTGGACCTTTCTGTGTATCCGGTCGGCCACCCGCTTAAAGACGATACAAACAAAGGCAAAATCGGGTGTTTTAAGGATGAAGCACAAGACGGAAAGCAGATCCAAGAGCTTGTCGGGTTACGCGTTAAGATGTATGTATATCGCTACGGGTCGGATGAAGATGAAATCGAGTTCACTTCTATGAAAGCGAAAGGTATAAAGACTTCCCATGTTAAACAACACCTGACTTTCAACGATTATAAAAATACGTTGTTAAGCGGTACAGTGCCGGAAAAAGCTGAATTCAACCAAATCCAAAGCCGACCTTTTAGGATAACGACCAAAACAGTAACGAAACGTTCTCTTTCTGCAGCAGACGATAAAAGATATATTGTGAACGACGGGATCAGCACCCTTCCCTACGGTCATTATAGTCTCAGGAGCATCGCGGAAGAAACCACTGAGGAGGAAAGTGACGGTAACACATCCCAATGAAGTTGTATGAGTTAGCTCTTACGGCCACTTGTCTGCCAATAGATAGCCCGAGAAACATCGATGGTATCGACGAGTAGGAAATAATTTCAATACTACCTAGCGCGATAAGGCGTGACGTTTGTAAGAGACTTAAGTTTTTGTGGATGAAACGGTCACGTCTTCCGTTCAACCGCTGGCAGTTTGAATACCGGTATTTAAATTTCAATCAACTCGATAAGCACGAGTTTATAATGTTGACCCATCATTCGAATAGCGGTCATCCAGAGTTTTGGCCATCCTATTCGGATAGAGCACACGTTTACTTCGAATACTTCGAGTTTGTAATAGGTGACAACGACCCGTATGTTTTATGCAGAAGTTGTTACATAAAAACGATTAGACCTCAACAACAGGGGGAGGACTACGACCTTATTGAATATTGGCAGTCGTTAAACTGGCGGTTTTTCAGTATCGTACGCCATTACGGTACAAATCCTGGTGGGTTTTTAAGAGACGTCCTCAAACACGAAAGTAGTTGGTGTGATTGTTGCGTACTAACGGCATTGTTCCAGTTGTATAGTTGGGTATCGTGTACTGAGTACACAAATTTTCACGACTGGGATAATTATAGCGATAGTGGCCAATCGATCGTCAACTATTTTGAGAAGGACGAAGTTATCTAGCTGTGTGATCTTTGATCCCTTGAGCTGAATCATTTGAAATAGTTAAACTGATCTTTAAACGTAATAGTTAACGTAATATTTGATCTCTTTCTACAAGGTTAAACTTAATATTCAATCTTTAGATAATCCTTTTTTTTCTTCTCTGATGAGTGTTTTTAGCACTCTGCGGATCACACAAGCTCGTAATGTGTTTTTTCTTTTTTTTTCTTTTGTACTGTCAACTTTTACTCTAAACCTTTTGTTATTAAAAGATTCAGAAGTATCTGTAGTTTAAAACTGAAAATGTATTAGCAATTGCTTACCTCAATTTTACTTTCCCAACATTTCGTTGTAATATGTGCTATTTATATGAAAATATATTATTTGTATCAAAGTATGTGTATTTTAAAACTGAAAATGTATTAGCAACTGCTTACCTCAATTGTACTTTCCCAACATTTCGTTGCAGTATGTGCTATGTATATGAAAATGTATTATTTGTAGCAATTGCTCACCTTCCAACATTTTGTTAACCCTATATGTATAGCAGGAATTGTTCTCTGTAAACACCTCGATTGTATTTTTTCTTGTGTAAAAGAGAATAAAAATTTGTACGTTTCGATTTAAATAATCTGTGTTCTTTTATTGTTTAACCCTTACTACTTATGGGAAATAAATAGACTTAATCTAGCAAAACTACATACAGCTTATTTAGAAAGAAAACAGAACAACATTTGACACAATTTATAACATACAGAAAAAAAAGAAACATCAACATCTGACACAATCATACTTTAAGTCCTGAAGTACTGCTTCGCAGATTTTCGAAGAACAAAAACGTCTCACTTCGGCGTCAATCCAGGGTAGAAGTGCTTCTTGTAGCGCTGTTGGCTGGAGCCAGTCATCTTGTGAGTATGGTAGACGTCTCTCGTTGAAATCCGTCAGGAAAAGTGGTAAGTCCTTGGCGATATGACGTTCAATGTCCGGTGGGACTTTGAAAGATCCGTTGTCACTGTTGTGGTTTATAGCTGCTGCCAACATTACCGACGTCTTGTAATGTTTAGTAAAGTAGTGGCAATAGCGTATCATGAGGTTTTGCAAAATGGGAGAACACTCGACACAAATCCGGAAATAGTTTTCCATACAATCGAATGTACGTTTCAAAGCATTCCAACCGGATGACTGCAGCGCTAACGAAGGTGTTGTTTGACGTAAAACATCACTGTCCAATAATTGTCTGTAAGGCGAAGTCGTCACTTGATAGTTCGAAAACAAAACTGCACCGACATTGTTTGGTTTTACAAGAACTGTGTCCAAATAAAATACTGTAAACGTTTGACTATTACGCATAAAGTATTTGTCCAATATACTAACAACGGAAACACTATGTACACGCAACAGATCTTGAATGGTAAAGTTTATACTTGTTGTTGTTGTTGTTGTTGTTATTGGCGGATTAGGAAACCCCAGCTTTGCTGCTAGTCACCTCTTCCACAAGCGGGAATATTGCGAAGGTTACCGGAAAGATAGGATATAGCAGGAAAGGAAAGGGTGGGAAGGGACGGCAGCCAAATCGACCCCTCAGAGGGCCAATTCCCGTGCCCCTGTGATAGCTGGGATGAGGCTCTCAACAGGGGACCCTCATTTTGCCCTCCAACAGGTCAACTCAACTGACAGGGTATCCATGTACAACAGCCAGAGACCATTCATTCTCAGGTTGGCAGGAGGGACCAAACCCGGAGACTCTGTCCCTAGCCGCTGCAAATGGAGGGACCAAAGGTGAAAGGGAAGTTAGTCATAATGGACAGCCAAAAGACTTACCATATTATGTAATGACAACCTCATTTGCTGTACCCAATGTCAGCCTCAAAACTGGTATAGACCAGTCTTAAGGTAGTCCTGGGACAAGTTTATACTTGTGATACTACTAACCAGATACATAGATGCCTTAAAATCACACGAAGATTCCAGTCCTATTACGACGTCGGCTTGGTTGCACAGTTTATACATTTGTCGGAGTAACAGTTTCGGCTCCATTTTCCGTTGACTAACCTGCTGCTGCTGCTGTTGCTGCTCCTGCTGCTGAGGTCTGGGGCAACTCGGCTGGAAAACTATCTGCTGCCGGTTGATAGGTGACATAACGTTGCGGCGGTACATACGGTTCAAATCCATGTGTTGGCAGTTGTTGCTGCTGCTGCTGCTGGCGATCGACATAGTATTAATGGACTTGGGTCGTTTCTTGTTGCTGTTGATCATGAGTTGGACTTTCTAGGTCGGCAAGAATCGCTTCTAAATCCGTGACTGCAGTGCTGCAAGACGCCGCAGGTGCTGGAGAAGGTGCTGGTTGTGGTGAATCGGCGCGACATCTTTTTCCAGAAGATGCAACCGACTTTGATCGTTTTCTCTTCATCTTGTTTATCTCCTTGCGAGGTACTGCAGGTGGTACGGTTGCGTTCACGTCCATTTTAGCACTTCAGCGCGGATGATGAAACAGCGGTCGGGATGTAGTGGGGGACGGTGGTGAGGGAGACGGTGGTGGAGGCAGACAACCTTGGCGCGCACCGGTGGTGGGGAGCGTTCATCAACCTTCAACAAGTTTAAACAAGTCTCTCTCTGCGGCGGCTAATTTTCAACTGTATGTATTCTACCTATTGGGTCCCAAACCAGTTCTCTACCTTTGTAATCAAACACTCTTCCATGATTCTCAGACCACCTTAGTGAAGAGGTAGGAACGTATTCCCTGTCTGAGCCGTAAGTCTTTATTATGAAATCTTTTCTTTTATTTGTTCCTCCTGTAAAAACTGGTTTGTCTGCACTGGTTTCTACCAGATTAAAGGACCGCGTTCCGCATTTAAAATTACCAACTGAATCGTCGTATTGACAAATCTGGGAAAGTACACTCGTGTCATTCGACAATATACCAGCTCCCACGTTGGACAGTTTGAATCCTTTGGCATCCCAGAACTGGTTTTCAGCATCTAGTTTTAGGCAAATACTTTTATCCAATTCCAAAAGCTTCAGGCGATCGTCTAAATCACAAAACGACTTGATTGACACGAAATTAGTATCCACATAACCTTTGTTTACGCAATCGTGTGACTCTTCAGGTTCAGCAACGTATCTGAGTTTTTTGTAACGCACGTTAAAGTGAGCTCCGCCTGCGTCCAGACACAGAGGTTGGGGAGGTTGATGGGAGCGATACGATATTCGCTGTGGACCGCAGAGTACACGCCCAAACTTGTCGCGGGGATGACGTTTCATAGCCTATCGCTGTCGCAGACTGGTACATTCATCGTATAGTAGAGCGTTTATATCCATGAATTGTGTTGACTGGGCATTCCGAGCCATTTCACGTAAACCTTCTTGCCTTTCCTCTTCAACACCTTTTCCACCATATATGTGTCTGGGAAAGCGTTTTTTTGCATCTCCGGCTCGTAAAACGCTCCACTAATTAGTCCCCTTCCACATCGCGTAGCGTGTATACCGGCGGGCGGGTTTTAAGAACCTCATGCACTTTGAACAGTTCTGTGGTCCAGCTCGGAAGGTAACCTTTAGAGAAAACAGACGTTTTTTATTTGGATATTCTCACAACGTCGTTAACTTTGAACCGAGGTCGCTTGTTTTTTCTCCTCAAAAGGGGAATGGGGGCCTTGTTCAACTTGTCCGCTAAAGACCTTTCGTGAGAGCGAGTTACATCGACTGGTTTCATACCAATAGATCGATGTACGCGATTGATATATTTCGATAACAGTTTAGGTAGAAGCCCGTTGGTGGCCCAACGATACGAACCTTGGACTCCAAAGGCTTTAAACATCCAATTCTTCAGAGTTCGATTGAAACGTTCCACTACTGAGGCTTTAAGCGGACTAAAAGTGCTGTAATGGTTTATGCCGTGACGTTTCATCAGAGCGGTAAATTTGTTGTTAATAAATTCTCTTCCATCGTCGGACTGAATATTTCTCGGCAGTTGTGATGCATTTGAAAATACATCTTCCATACTTGTTGAAACTGTCTTAGCTTTTTAGTCACGTAGCGGTGCGGCGAAACCGAACTTTGACAACACATTGATCCCAGTGAGTATGTATTTGAATCCCGCGTTTTGCCTCGCGTACTTTTGCATGTCAACAAGGTCAATCTGCCATAGATCATTTAAGCTTTTCACATAGACATGACGCCGTGGATAACGTTTTCTCGCCTGCCTGTGAAGCTCTTCAACTATTTTCTCTTTAGCATCATCTGCCATCTTGTCAGTATCAAACTCACCTCGACAATGAACAATGCCGACTACAATATGATTTTATACAAACGTAAAAGATTCACTATTTCGTTAAACTCTCTAGAATGTCCGCTGTGACCAGCATTCTTGGCCATGATCAGCGTTCTTGGACAGCATTCTTCTAACTTTGATCTTAGTTGTGACTTATTATAACGACTGCTCATAAACGAAAAGACCTTTGGATA
This sequence comes from Allygus modestus, assembly GCA_963675035.1. Taxonomy (NCBI): domain Eukaryota; kingdom Metazoa; phylum Arthropoda; class Insecta; order Hemiptera; family Cicadellidae; genus Allygus; species Allygus modestus. Next base: position 63,891,097 of record OY776111.1, on the reverse strand, counting down.
ATCTCAAACTTGACAGCTGTTTTTCCTATTTACACTTAAACTAAACCCTATGGCGTCCAAGCCTCTGTATAGAATAAAACACGTTACAAATTAATACCTAAGTTTATCATTTGAAATACAATATTTGAAAAATTATGAAGTAAAAAGGGGATTAAAAATAACTAGTACAATGATTGGGGAACTATAACATTTACTGAAATCTCAAATTAGTATGGGGATAGTATTAAACAATTTAGGGTTTATATTGATTCTCTTGATCTCCAGTGGGGAATTCGTGTGGATATAATATATTCTTACGTTGGTGTATGCACTTCAAATCATTATAATCAAACATATGATTAAATAATATTAAAAAATATTAATTCAATTGGATTTAGGTGAGGATTGCTCAGAAGCAGGTGGATAAAAAATATTGTTCACTGTAATGTCCTCTAATGTCCAATAATAATATCTAGATGATGCTTCAATATGAGATTGGTTTTATTAAGTTAATTTAAATGACAAAAAAAAAAAATTTGTAATTTATGTTTTTCTTGAGTTGACAAAGGCTTTTGTTAATAGTTTGATTGAATTTTAATTTAATTAAACTTGTAATCCTTGAAAAATGTTTATGGCCTAAAGCTGTCAATCACATGGTTTGTGTATTAAGTAAAGGGTTGATTTCACAAACTTTAATTTTTTCACTGCAGGCTTATTATCTATTCTTGGCCTTTACATAGGGTTCAACTATTGCCTACAGCTATTCTTCCAACTAAAAATATGGAAAAGTGACCAAATACTTTGTCAGGGGGAATCTATTACACTTGGGCTTAAGACCCATTTATAAAACTTTTTAACACCAAGTCACTTACATGGGAAGAGTCCTAGTTGATGGTGTTGTAGCAATAATTAACAGATGGCAAGACTCACCAAATCACTCTCTTATGTCCACTGTCACTTGTGCACTATATAAACTGCTACATTTTAAAATTTGGAAAGTTAGTATAATTTCAAATAAATTAATCGTGGTTACGAAGCAATTTATTTACATAGTTAAATGTTTTATAATTATTTATCAGCCTTAAGGATATTTTAATTTTTAATGTAATGAGTAAATGTAATAATAGGCCCACTTACATTATTACTAGTAGGGAATATCAATTATTTTGTATATTAAAATTTACTTAAAACTTACGGGAAAATATTGATTAAAATTATTGGTTTTGAGCCTGAAGTTATCAGAGTAAATAAATGAAATGTTGCAGTCACGAGTACAGAGATTCTTGAACAATCAAATAAATGTCACTTCTAAAGACAAAAGGGGTGGTGTTCGAAAAACCAAATGGTTTTCTGAAAGGCAAAATGCTAAAGGTTTTATTGAGAAACTGGAAGATACTGAGTCACACTGCACAAGGGGTAAAATTAAGTTCCAAGTACCTTCAGAGTGACTAATCGGTACGTAAATTTTGGAGAATGTAGAATAATCAGGACAATATCGATGTAGCTTTTAAGGTGAAGTATTGGTACTTCAGAGATATTTTTGTAGCTTACCATAACGTCAGTTGTGGTACTCCAGCTACTGATAAATACTCACGTTGCATTTAGTTAAAGAAATGTTGGAGGTAGATGAAACTCATAAATAATAAACGGTATCAGGAAACTGACACATGCATTCTCCCTGTTTTGGAGGCACTACAGAATCCATTGCTACACACGTGGTTTTAAGAGGGGAAATGCCCCATATTCTCCCCCCCAGGGTTATTAAGGGAAACATATTTGGAATTTCCTCTGTTGGTCAATGCTAACTTGATAAGTATTTCAAGTTTGTACGAAATTGATCAGTAAATAAGAGAGAAATAGTAATTTTTGTATTCTCCTTGAGAATAGCATTGGATAACGTTCTGCGTTTACCACAAAATTTAAATTTAAATTTTCTCCTCAACCAGCAATCGTAGAATAGTAATTCAAAATACTAAATTATTTAGTTTTTTAGCTCTTTTTAATGGTGAATAGTAATATTTGTTATATTTATGTTTTTTTTATGAAAAATAAAAAAAACGGAATTTTGGATGTTTTAAATCCTGTAATTTCTGAATCCGTATTTTTACAGAAATTCAAGTGGTGTCACTTTGTCGGAAAACAAAAGCTCTACAAACTACTAAAGTTTAATTAAAATCGTTAGAGCCGTTTTTAAGAAATTTTGACTTTTCATGTTTTTTGCGGTTTTTGGGAGATAATTACCCTTAAAAATTAAAAATTCGAAAAAAAGAAAAAAAACTCTTAGAGGTATCGTAGATTTTTATATACATAACAAATTTCATCAAAATCGGTCCACTGGTGTCGTCTCTAGCTCTTTACACATCCATACAGAGACAGACAGACAAGACAGACAGACAGACATCACGTAAAAATCACTTTTTGGATTCAGGGAGCACCGAAACGAATATTTCCACTATCAACTCAAATTCGAAAATTTTGACGAAAATAATACTTTCTCCATATACTACGTTTAAGGGGAGAAAGTAAAAAAGGTATCGTGTTTTTATCCAGAGTTCACCAATTTTTACTGTTTTTCAAGCAGAAATTGCCAGCCAGGTTACATCCTCTTTTGACTGTCAAAATAATATGGTACTACTAAAGATACCAGACCAACAATTTATTTTAGTAGGCAGGTTCTATATATACAATTTAAAAATGTATGAAGGCTCGTCAAAGTCGAAACAAAACAGAGAATACACATTCACTTATACTTTGAATGAACTGCAAAGAGCAAAAGGGGCTAATTAGATTGTTTCTTGCGTCCATGACCGTCTAAAAAATACACAGTTCAGTACACAGTTCAACAGTTCAGTCAGTTTTCAGGTCCAATTTTGATTGGAATGTTGAGCAGCAAGTGGTTCTTTACAGAAGCACCAAAGCAAGTCAAATCAGTGTCCGTATATTTCCATACACATGCCCTTTGGCAGACAGATTGTTTGGTCGCATCGAAAAATTGCAAAAGAAACCATAATCAAACTAAATAAATGTAGGATATCGAATTTTTGACATCATCATGGGCCTAAAGTTAATCTTTTGATACCAACCTGGACTCTCTACGATCAGTAGTTTGCTCTGAATAGGTGATTACACATTCCTTATACATGGGGATGTCGAAAAAAGGCTTAAAACAGCGTTTTTTTCCAATTGCAAACTTATAACTGAGCAGATTTACAATATCATATTTTTCCCATATTCTATTTTTTACAATGTAGGTGTGCTTTACATACATAATGGTATCGGTTCCTCAGAATATATTTCGTACAATGTCCATTAACTTAACATTTATTGATTAACAGATGCGATTTGTTTAGACAAAGACCATCCTGATGGTCCTAGTGTTCCTGAGAATAACTTGAAATTAGAAGAACGCCATAGAGTCGCATCAGGAATAGAGACTCCATGAGTGAGGGTGAGTTATAATGTATTTTTTTAACTTCATGTATAATATTATCATTGATTACGTTATTGATTATTAATAATATCAAATTATCCGTTCTTGGTTCCAAATAGTTGTTGTTATTTATAGATCCCTGACTATCGTACATTTCTCAAGAATCTGATTAGCTGAGACGGCTAAAGCGTTGACACAGAAAGTCAAAGGTCACAGATTCATGACCCGGTCGGGACTTAATATTCCAGTTTCTTAATGTAGGCGGACTAGGCGCGCACCTAGAGCGGTAAATTTTAGGAGCGAACAAATTTGGGGAACAAAACATATTTTTTTACCCATGAGTTTTGATTTCAGTAACATAAAAGTTTAGCAAGTAATAACCCGTTTGATAACATTGCTCCGTTGTAAGAAATATTAAACTGGTCCTTTTAAACTGTCAACAAATTGTAAATCAACAGCGGAAAAGAGCTGCAAGAGAAAAAATAAAATACCCCCGTCGCAGCAAACCTGCGTACTCAGCGAATTTCCAATGCATAATATATGTCTTAATACCATATAAAGCCACATAAAAACCAAGTTTCATAAAAATATATTCACATATAAGCGATATATACAATTTTGATTATTCTCCATAAGAATAACATTGGTGATGAGTACGTAGGTTTGCTGAAACAAGGAACACGAACAATTGTTTTTTATGCAAATATAAATAGAATTTAACTAGGTGAAGCCACATACCAAGTTTCATCAATATTCAATCATAAATAAGCACTATATAACATTTTAATAATTATCCATAAGAATAACATGGGAGCTGAGTAAGCAGGTTTGCTGCAACAAGGAACAAACAAAATGGGTTTTTATGCAAATATAAATATAACTCAACAAGTTGTAGCCACATACCAAGTTTTATTAATTTATTTTCATAATTAAGGTAGTCATTACACTTTACTTATTCTCCATAAGAATAACATGGGGGCTGAGTACGCAGGTTCGCTGCTACGGGGATAATCAACAAAAAATCAATTTGTTGTGCTAATATCAATATACCAGTACTACGTGAAGCCATATACCAAGTTTCATCAACATACATTCATAAATAATCGAGATAACAAATTTTATTTATTCTCCATAAGGATAACATTGAACAACGTACTGTGTTTAGCACTTTGAATATCTCAGCAACGGTTGGACGTAGAATCACAATTTAAACACCAAAATGATTGTTTTGTGGAACTGAACAGATTGGTAAAAGCAAATGTGAAGTTTACACTAAAATAAACTGAGGAAAAGCCAAAAACCTTTTTCCCATAAGATTAACATGGGAGATTTTATGAGAAGGTTTTTTGGATTTTCTCCGCAACCACTTAACCTAGGTTAATAATTCAAAATACTACATTATTTGTTTTTTTTAAGCTCTATAACATGGTCAGAACCAAAATTAAGTTGTTTAACAATTTGTGGGTGAAAAATGCAAAAAACTGATTTTTGAAAAATTTAAAACCCCCATAAACCCCCCTTCCCATGGTCCGATTTTTCTGGTTATCGAACTTAAAGTCATGAATGTCATTTTACACATTTGAGCCAAATTTCATCGAAATCGGACCTTTTTTACTCAAGTTATCGCATTCACGGACACATATATATATAGATATATATATACATACATATAAATTTGAACGAATAGTGTTTTTGTCATCTGGGGACCTCAAAACAAAAAATTATCATGGTCTCGGGCTTAAGTCTTACCATGAGACCTACGGTAATAGCTTCTTCCCTATAGGGGAAATTCGCTAAAACGATCCCTTGAACACCGTTTAAGAGAATAAATAAGAAACGATTGAAGGAAAGAAACAGGGCAAATTAAGCCTATTTAAAATACGGATAGAAGTGCAAATTTTTTAAAGAAAGTAGTGGAGGGATAGACAGCGAAGGCGTAGACTACGGCTGAACAGAGAAAAGGCACTCGGTGACTAAGATTAAGATAAGCTATTTTTCTTTTAATATGTTGAAACCTCGTTGGGTTGTTGTGCCTAAGGAAAATAACAGAGACACTTGCAAATGTGTAAAGCTTGGGCTAATGATAAGTTATCTGGGAAGGAAGCATATTCTGATAGTTAAAGAGTTCAAAAGAAGTTTTAAAAACTTTAGTGTAATCTGTGGAATCAAAAGATTGTATGTGAGGTGCTTGTGATAAATGCAGATCAAAATAATTTAAATAAAGTTACTTGAATTTAACTAATGCAAATTTTGAAGATGAGTAAAGTTACTGCAAGTGGGTTGGGACTACAATTTACAAAATTAAAAAAGGAAACCCAAAGACTGAATCGACTAGAGAGGAAAATAATTTCGGTAACTGTAAAAAAAGGAGCCTGTGAAACAGTGTAACATTGTGGTAAAAAAGAAAATAAGGTGTACAATAAAGAACTTGATTGATCAACTAAATAACTACCTACCTCAACTCTGTACTCATGTGTACAATATGGACCATCAAAGTAGATATTTGAAGAACGCTAAAGAAGAGCTGAAGACTAATGAAATTATAATAATTGTTGATTGGAGCGAAAATTTATCGTGCCGCTACGCTGAAGAAGTACAAAGTATGCATTTCGGAAGTTCTAGGCAAAGATATCCCTTCATACTGGGGTACTGTATACTAAAGAATCGAAAAAGGCTACTTTATTTTGCACTATATCCTCGTCCAAGTATCATGGGTCATCTGCCATTTGGGCCCATTTAGAGTCTAATTAAAGACAAACCTCGAATGTTGATACACTCCATTTCTTTTCAGATGGTCCCATAATGCAATATCGAAACAAAGAAAACTTTTACTTAATGGCAAGGCTTGCTTTCGATTTTAACTTCTGGAAAGTTTCCTGGAAATTAAGTGAGGCAGGTCATCGGAAAGGGTCAGCAGACACAATTGGGGGCGTTGTCAAAAGAACGGCTGATTTCATCCTTCTAAAGCTAACAGATATCATTGACGTGCATTATTTCAAACAAGCTGTGTCTTCTCGTGGAGTTTTGATTAATATAGTAGATGAAAAAAAATCACAGAGATTGAACAAGATTTATCATCATATCTTAAAGCTATATCAAAGACAATGATACACCAGATTACATAAGCTAAGACAAAACCTTAAACAATTGGAGCAAGGCAGTTAATCATGCAGAGATTGTGTTGGAAGCATCATCTGTTCTCGTTTCCCAATAGAATTGACTCGGGGAAGTTTAAAATTCCAGTTAGCGTTATTGTTAAACGCATCCTTTTAAATCTGTATTTTGTATTTCAGTAAACAATTAAATCTGTTCTAATTACTCAAATTACTAAACTTAATAAAATGTACTTTAGAATGAGTTAAGAAAACACGTTGTATTGATAACGAGGTGATAACCAACCAAAACTCAATAAATAAATCAATTAAATTTTATTGTCACTAAGCATATATACAGCAATAGACAAGGTCAGAACAGATCTTATCCTAATATAGGTATCACATGAGTATACAACATACACTTTACAATTGTGCAGTCTACAGCAAAGTCATTAAGGCAACATTCATAACAGTCCACAATTAAAGTAAAAAAAGTAAAATTAAATTATCGTATAGATAATTATATATAAACGTGCGAGTTACTCCAGTGCAAATCACAAAAACAAAGAACATATAGCTAAAACAACAAGCTGTGCAAATAAATATAAAATATTACTTAAAACACAAATAACTTAGGCTAATTACATTGGTTGCACAATTTCACCGAAGGGACATGGTGTCACACTCAAAAAAACTCAACTATATTATAAAAAGGATTGTCAACTAACCAGTTGTAAAGTTTTCTTTTAAATTTGTTCAGAGGAATGTCATGTAGGTACAATGGGAGTTTATTATACAATGATTCAGGACTCTAATGATATGGACTGTATACTTTTAAAAATAAATATAGGCCATAGCATTGCCATAGTTTATTGAATGTTATAATAAATCAGTTTAACATGTTCGTAGTACAGTATTATCATAATGTTTATGCAGTGAGATGAATTTCGTTGTCCAAGGCTCATTTTAAATTTCCTTTACTTCAGGTGTAGATACTACAGGGTCCGATTAAACTGAAAATATCCAGCCTGGCGACTGGGTTTCACTGATATACGACAACTTCTGGTATCCTGGGGTGATGGAGGAAGTCGCAGACCAAGACATGGCAATCAACTTTATGCAACGTTGCGGAACCTTTTTCGTCTGGTCAACCAAGCTTAAAAACAAAAATTTCCTCAATGCTATAAAAAGTTGCAAACAGTGACGAAGGCGATCAAAAGTGCTCAATTTATGTCGATTAGTAATATTTTAGTGTTCATTAAGAGTTAAGTTTATTATGAGCTAGTAGGTATATTTGCCTGAGGTAACTTTGGCCAAATCCGAGTTTGTTGAAATGTCGAGAAATGGCGTGGTAACTTTGGGCAAATCCGAGTTTGTTGAAATGTCGAGAAATGACGTGGTAACTTTGGCCAAATCTGAGTTTATTGAAATATGGTCGTGTGCGAGTTTGTGGCGGCTGGCATGACCGGCGTGCGGACGGCTGGTCAAGGTCGGCGAGACTGTTGTTTCGGATCCAGCTGGTGAATGTCAATGAGGTTGCAGACTGCAGTTTCACATGCAGCTGGGGGGCGAATGTCAATGAGGTTATTCGGGAACAGTAAAATTTTCCTTTAGGAATATAAATGATTACGGAAACGCATAATGCAACTGCAAAAGGTGACTATATATTTGTTGGCAAGTAAAGAAGGACTTTGGTGATGCCTCGAAATGCTGGCAACTGAGTATAAAAGATTTAAATTGAAGGAAATGCAGCACAGTCTTGCAATTGCTCGGGTAGTAGTTTCTTTTGAAATCGGCACGTCAAGTGAACGTGTGGCATTACTTGCCTTTTTGAGACAGCATTACCATGTGTCGGGAGCGTTTTTTGAAGTGGTGGAGCCACCAACGAACTTCACTCCAGGTAAGAGTATAGGATTAAGTAGAAAACAAGGTTTCAATCGATGTCTTTATTCATGTAACAAGTTACAGTTTAAAGATTTCTACAACCGGAGATCTATTTACCAACCCTGTACACTTTAGGCGATAATCGCCTGTCGAAAGTTTGTCAACTTCTGTCTGGCAAAGAGATCTCGCAAATCGTTTAGGTAGGAAAGCTATAACTTTCTTACTGTCGACAACCAAGTCGACAATAAATAAACCAAGCCGTAGACTTGATGTGTGGAAACGCATGCCGACAATGGGGTATCCCGCTGGATCAGTTAGGTCCGTCAGATTGACTCATTCCGGCCCCTCTACTCCTTCAGCTTGTTAAGTTTCTCCATAAAGTTAGCCATGCTGAAAAAACAACAATTATTAAAATAAAATTAATTTGTGATTATCAACTAACTAATCCTGGGGTGATGGAGGAAGTCGCAGACCAAGACATGGCAATCAACTTTATGCAACGTTGCGGAACCTTTTTCGTCTGGTCAACCAAGCTTAAAAACAAAAATTTCCTCAATGCTATAAAAAGTTGCAAACAGTGACGAAGGCGATCAAAAGTGCTCAATTTATGTCGATTAGTAATATTTTAGTGTTCATTAACCCTTTCAGTGCTATGAGCCGATATATCGTCTTTTGAATCTGTTATCAATAAACACTGTTACTGCTTCATAAGCGATTGTACCGTTAAGCGCTCAGTCTGCAGTCTGAGTCTGACATGTGGTGAAACCTGGTAGACACGAATTGAACTACCTCGTCCAGCGCCTAGTCTCTATAATACCAACTGATCCACTGCAGCTGCTAGCCTGACCAGTGGCTGTGCGGTCTAAGGCGTTACCTTCCCGGCCGGGGGTAACACTTGGATCGAGGGTTCGAATCCCGTCACTTGAGCTAGTAGGTATATTTGCCTGAGGTAACTTTGGCCAAATCCGAGTTTGTTGAAATGTCGAGAAATGGCGTGGTAACTTTGGGCAAATCCGAGTTTGTTGAAATGTCGAGAAATGACGTGGTAACTTTGGCCAAATCTGAGTTTATTGAAATATGGTCGTGTGCGAGTTTGTGGCGGCTGGCATGACCGGCGTGCGGACGGCTGGTCAAGGTCGGCGAGACTGTTGTTTCGGATCCAGCTGGTGAATGTCAATGAGGTTGCAGACTGCAGTTTCACATGCAGCTGGGGGGCGAATGTCAATGAGGTTATTTGGGAACAGTAAAATTTTCCTTTAGGAATATAAATGATTACGGAAACGCATAATGCAACTGCAAAAGGTGACTATATATTTGTTGGCAAGTAAAGAAGGACTTTGGTGATGCCTCGAAATGCTGGCAACTGAGTATAAAAGATTTGAATTGAAGGAAATGCAGCACAGTCTTGCAATTGCTCGGGTAGTAGTTTCTTTTGAAATCGGCACGTCAAGTGAACGTGTGGCATTACTTGCCTTTTTGAGACAGCATTACCATGTGTCGGGAGCGTTTTTTGAAGTGGTGGAGCCACCAACGAACTTCACTCCAGGTAAGAGTATAGGATTAAGTAGAAAACAAGGTTTAAATCGATGTCTTTATTCATGTAACAAGTTACAGTTTAAAGATTTCTACAACCGGAGATCTATTTACCAACCCTGTACACTTTAGGCGATAATCGCCTGTCGAAAGTTTGTCAACTTCTGTCTGGCAAAGAGATCTCGCAAATCGTTTAGGTAGGAAAGCTATAACTTTCTTACTGTCGACAACCAAGTCGACAATAAATGAAACGCCGTAGACTTGATGTGTGGAAACGCATGCCGACAATGGGGTATCCCGCTGGATCAGTTAGGTCCGTCAGATTGACTCATTCCGGCCCCTCTACTCCTTCAGCTTGTTAAGTTTCTCCATAAAGTTAGCCATGCTGAAAAAACAACAATTATTAAAATAAAATTAATTTGTGATTATCAACTAACTCTTTCGAAAAAATATTACAACTGACAATTGGTGGCAACTGTGGGGGGAAAAACTAGTGTTCAACTTACCTAAGAAATTATATTTTGTATGTTAACTAATTCTTTAGAGTTAAACTTAATTTACCACAAATATTAAGAAAATGAATTCTTCAATTCTGTACGCCAGATCACTTGTTCGAAACGAATGCTAAAAGAACTAGTGTTGTTTATTGATTTCCTACCACCCATATCAACGTTGATAGAATAACATAACCTGTATGAAAATTAAATACCCCGTCGCAGCAAACCTGCGTACTCAGCGAATTTCCAATGCATAATATTTGTCTTAATACCACATAAAGCCGCGTACCAAGTTTCATAAAAATATATTCACATATAAGCGATTAAATTATTATCCATAAGAATAACATTGGTAATGAGTACGTAGGTTTGCTGAAACAAGGAACATAAACAATTGCTTTTATGCAAATATAAATATAATTTAACTAGGCGAAGCCACATACCAAGTTCCATCAATATTCAATCATAAATAAGCGCCATATAACATTTTAGTTATTCTCCATAAGAATAACATGGGGGCTGAGTAAGCAGGTTTGCTGCAACAAGGAACAAAAAAAAATGGGTTTTTATGCAATTATCAATATAACTCAACCAAGTGAAGCTACATACCAAGTTTTATTAATTTATGTTCATAATTAAGGGAGCCATTACATTTTACTTATTCTCCATAAGAATAACATAGGGGCTGTGTATGCAGGTTTGCTGCTACAGGAATAATAAAAAAATCAATTTTTTGTGCAAATATCAATATACCAGTACTGTGTTTAGCACTTTGAATATCTCAGCTACAGTTGGGCGTAGAATCACAATTTAAACACCAAAATGATCTTTTTGTGGAACTGAACAGATTGGTAAAAGCAAATGTGAAGTTTACATTAAAATAAACTGAGGAAAAGCCAAAAACCTTTTTCCCATAAGATTAACATGGGAGATTTTATAAGTAGGTTTTTTGGATTTTCTCCGCAACTACTTAACCTAGGTTAATAATTCAAAATACTATATTATTTGTTTTTTTAAGCTCTATAACATGGTCAAAACCAAAATTAAGTTGTTCAAAAATTTTAGGGTGAAAAATACAAAAAACTGATTTTTGAAAAATTTAAAACCCCCATAAACCCACCTTCCCATGGTCCGATTTTTCTGGTTTTCGAACTTAAAGTCATGAATGTCATTTTACACATTTGAGCCAAATTTCATCGAATTCGGACGTTTTTTACTCAAGTTATCGCATTCACGGACACACACACACACACACACACACACACACACACACACACACACATATATATATATATATACATACATTTGAACGAATAGTGTTTTTGTCATCTGGGGACCTCAAAACAAAAAATTATCATGGTCTCGGGCTTAAGTCTTACTATGAGACCTACGGTAATAGCTTCTTCCCTATAGGGGAAATTCGCTAAAAATAAACTTAGGATAATGCTGTCTAAATTTACCAATTCATTTAATAACTATATTATTCTCTAAGCTTAAATTAACTAATTGGTTTAAATATAATTGAATGGATTATATGAAATTATTCAGTTCGAATCGATTAAATAAATATTCTGTAGCGATTTAAACTGAGGACAGCTTTGCAAAAAAAAAAAAAACTATAAAAGTGGAATAATATTTAAGCTATTACACAGTTGTATAACCTAATATATATATAAACTTAGGATAATGCTGTCTAAATTTACCAATTCATTTATAACTAGATTATTCTCTAAGCTTAAATTAACTAATTGGTTTAAATATAATTGAATGGATTATATGAAATTATTCAGTTCGAATCGATTAAATAAATATTCTGTAGCGATTTAAACTGAGGACAGCTTTGCAAAACAAAAAAAACTATAAAAGTGGAATAATATTTAAGCTATTACACAGTTGTATAACCTAATATATATATATATATATATATATATATATATATATTATTATTTTTAAAAGAAAATTACCAGAGTACCCATCAAAATTCATTTTTAATTCACTGACACGTGTTTCGAGGTTTACCTCATGATCACAGTGCAGCTAATAACCTTAAACTTAAAATTAAAAAAAAAAAAAAATATATATATTTTTTTTTAATTTTAAGTTTAAGGTTATTAGCTGCACTGTGATCATGAGGTAAACCTCGAAACACGTGTCAGTGAATTAAAAATGAATTTTGATGGGTACTCTGGTAATTTTCTTTTAAAAATAATAATTATAATAGTAGCCCTATGCAGTGAACTTAATAATATAATATATATATATATATATATATATATATATATATATATATATATATATATTAACTACCAAAAAAACAAAATCAAACAAATAAAATAGCTTCTGCACATAAATCGCAGTCAGCTTTGCCTGTCAAATTAACGCTAATCATAATAATAAACATTCTAATGGTATTTTATTGTGTTTAAGCCGGACTGACAGTAGCAGCTCTGAGGGCGCAAGACTACGCAACGATCGCGGCCGAACCAAAGTACGGCCCGCCGCGCCGCCTGCGCTCCCGTACAACCCCCAACAAAGACCCGACCCGCACGTGTCTGACCATCACCAACAAGAACAACAAAAACTACAACGTCATCAACAACAACAACTACAACATCAACAACAACAACACCAACTACGTCCGCTGGCGCAAGAAGAATCGTTTGACATGATCATAATCTCTGACGATGAGGACGATTCGTCGTCCGGATACTCCTCGCCTACTGATTTAGACCAATACATTAATAATGCCTAAAAAACTGTGTATTTATTTACATCCTACAATCGACAAAGTTCTGCCTACACATAAAATTATTTAGGTTGAAAATAAGTTGCAATAAAGAAAGCTATAAAAACCAAACAGTAATGTTTTAACAGTGGTTTGTCATAAACTTTCAAACCTACCACTACTGCACATTGTATGAAAGATCAAAGAAAGATGTGGGGTCTCTAGAAAAAAGTGTACATACATAAATATAATTTAAAAAGTAGTAGTAAAATGTAAGTTCTGTAAAGAAAAATGCGCACAAATGTATGCAAACAGTAGTGGGAAAATGTGGGTTCTGTAACCAAAGTAATTCGCCGATATACCTAAAAATAAGTAGTGGAATGTTAAAAAAATTAAGTAAAAGTAATGGAAAATGGGGGGTTCTGTAAAAAGAGAATAATGTTATGCATAAGTCGTGAATGATGGGGCAATAAAAAAGTTACTTACATAAGCGGATGCGTTGACTGCTGACAATTGTTCAAGAGAGACTGATGGGTTATATAAGCTTCACCTTGAGCCTGCCGAGAGCAAGGTGAGGGCGAAAGGAGGTGTGCCTCCCTGTTTGGCAAGCTCTGGAGGTTGACGGCAAGGTACTTTCCTGTACGATGCCTTCCGTGGCTAGGGTACTTCTTTGTGCGCCTTTGGCAAGCTGTGACGACAAGGTACTTCCCTGTCCGTGGCTAGGGTACTTCCTTGTGCATCTTTGGCAAGCGGTGGAGGTCGACGGTACATCCCTGTGTCGTATACCGGCCAGCTGGTATACGAATTCCCCAGTTCCCCTCTGGTCGGCACTCGACTTCATCGTCTCTGGCTAGCAACAGCAGTCATGGACTTGCTAGAGTGTTTTATCTGTCACGAAGTATTGTTTCGCACAGAGCAGGCTTTAGCCAGATACCAGCAAATGTGTCTGGCTGTAAAGTCGTTTTTCACTGGAGGAGGAGGGCTACAGTCCACACCTGGACCATCTAGCAGTGGCACTGCTGAGCGGCAACCGTCATCCAAAAATCGGCAACACGGACTACACGATCGACAACCCACAGCAACACTACGCGGACCTGAAGCAGTTTCTCGAGACTTCCACGCCAGTGGTTGAAGGTATTCTCAAGAACGAACTAAAAACCACTAATAGCGTTAAGTATTATTTAGTTTTAGAAGCGGTGTTCAACCATCCGGATGGGATTAGTGAACAATTTAATTTTAAAGTCCCCTTAAAAACCATTTACATTTACATTTGCACCGATGACTTAGTGACTATCCTTCGGGAGGATTTTGCGAAGATACTCAACGAAGCCAGTGAATTCGAGGGGAAAAACAGTGTATGGAGCCTAGACCACCCATCGGCGCTTACAGTTAAAATCGGCAGGTTTAACTCTAAGAAAACCTGTAAAGCGTTCTCTTCAGAACTGCCCAAAAGATTGAAAAACAGGAAAGCTACTATCAACGTTCGAAACTCTGATGACAGGTGTTTTTACTACGTGATGATGGTAAAACACCTACCAAACGTCAATGCTGACAGCGTGCTAAACGAGCAATCATTTCAAGATGTTGAAAACGTATACAACTTCGACGGGCTGACTTATCCGTTGCCAGTGATGAGTATTACAAAATTTGAGCGACTCAACCCGGACACATCGGTAAACGTGTTTGAGATTGGAACGAACTGCGAAATTAGCCCCCTTCGCATCGTATCGGAAAAGACTGACCACACTGACTTGCTTTTATACAGAGACGCTGCACAGTGGGTCAATTTTAATAATCTAGCTGGACAAAAATGCCTATCAGAAATATTGTTATTTAACAAAAGGACATAAAATATAAATAAACAAATAGTCAAAAGAGTTCAAACAATGATTATTATCATTGCATTGTCATTGGGCGGAGCGCAGATAAGGCCAAATACTCAGATAATGCGGGAGCCGCTCAGTAGTTAAAACTTATCGCAGTCAATTAGTCGCTGTGTAGAACCCCAGTATGTGATGTTCTTCAAATAGGTTATTATTTTATTATTAATACAATGGATAAGGAACACACAGGTAAGTCAGTGTTCCTGTTTTTATTTTTTTTAATGTGAAGATTTTTTTTCTTAATCTTTAACAATTAAATGTGTTACAAAGAATTTTAGAGTAAAGGTTTCAAGGAACCTACCAGAACCTTGAATATTATATATTTCCATGAAGGGCGGATTGTACACAATCCAAAAATTCGTGTTTTAGCTGCTACTTTTTGCAACTTTAAATTTTTAAAGCAAAATACTCTAGGATTACCCTGCAACATTAAATTTTGGATTAGTTGTACGTAGATTTGTTGGCGTACAAACTTTTATAGCAAACTTGATTTTCAAAATATTTATTAATTTCATTAAGGAACAATCGATCAAATGTTTTTCATTCGCATTTAATCAAAATC
Organism: Allygus modestus; assembly: GCA_963675035.1. NCBI lineage: Eukaryota > Metazoa > Arthropoda > Insecta > Hemiptera > Cicadellidae > Allygus > Allygus modestus. Next base: position 63,875,509 of record OY776111.1, on the reverse strand, counting down.
GTGGGCTCCAATGATATTTCAATAACAAAAAATATTAGATTACAGTCATTTACTCATTAAACTCATACACGCTTTTATTTACATATATGACAGGTTATACGATCAGAACCTTATAAAAATATGGTGTATTAATGTTTTTAAAATGTTTAATTTATTTATAATCCCAAAACTAAACTATTATTGGTTGATTTTTGCTACAGTGCAATACAAGTATCAGGATGTTTTTTTATTAAACAAGTTAATTGTTATCTTTAACAGTTAACTATATAGGATTTAAAGGTAGATAAACTTAATAAATTTATAACTTTTCCTAAAAACCTCTATGAGGTTATGTCAAATTAAACTTGCATTGGCCTACATGACCTGTTGTAAAAAAAATCATTATACAATGATTTTAGTTTTACTCTTCTTAATAGAATATATTTTCACAATTGTTAACCACACTTAATTCACTCACCACTAATAAAAATAGATCTCATGAAAAAAGCTCCCGATTTTATTGAGAAAATGCACATATCCTGCACACAAAAACATTGTTGCTTACATATTCTACTTCAATATTTATTTAGTAGACTAATATTTAATAAGCTACCGTAAAAGTAGGCAAATAATTTAAATATTCACAGTAAAAATATGTACTACCTCTTAATAATTAAATAACCATACAAACCTAAAGCACATGTCAATGGATTAGGAAACCAGTAATAAAAAGGCTTTTTAGCGATGGATTATTTTTGTTTAACAAGTTAAAAAATCCTAAGTACGTTGACCGATTAACAAGTAGTGCTTTTTTTAGGTGCAGCCCTGTTCATAACCAAGAGAGAACTATTTGAGAAATTACGAACTATCGATCCACCCTTCCAAAACTTTTCTGAAGGAAAAGATTTATTATGTGAATACTTACATAACAAGTTTCAAATTCGAGATCCGTCAAATGAATTTAAACAAGAAATTCAATTCAAAGTCGAGTGTTTTTTAAAAGTGCTTAAGAAAAAGTGGATTTCCTGCCATAGGATTGTGGGACATTTTAACAAAAAGAACAGCACGTGGCTAGATGATTATTTAGAAATCTTAAATATTGATTCTCCGTCGTCAAGTACCTCTACATGTTCGAGCAATCGCAGCCGCCCACAGAAGGGATTTTCTGAAACAAACTGCCCTAAAACCAAGAAAAGGAAGCTAAAAAACCTGTTGCAGGATAAAACTTTGGACGAACTTTGTTTTGCTGCAGAGAAAAAACTAAGGCAGTGTGGAAAACGGGGTTGCTGCGTTGATTGTTAAAGATATTTTACAGTCACCAAATAGGGCAACCATAATGAAGAAAGCGTTTTATAAAAAAAAGAGTCAACTTTTACGCCATATACACCAAATGAAGCTTTAGCTGTTATGGTGTCAGCCGACTTAAGTAAACACCAATATGAGGTTTTGAGAAAAGGTTCTCTTTGTAAGAAAGTTTACCTATATCCGGCCTACAATAAGGTAAAGAAAGCCAAACATGTGCTATCCCCGTGAGACAAAAATAAGTATTTCAGACATCTCAGCAGAGATTGCATTGCATGAAATAGTGAATCTCACGCTTACAAGATTAATGTCAGTCGAGAACAACCTAGCCAACCTATCTGATCAAAACATTACTTTGACTTTTTTATGTAAGTGGGGTAAGGATGGATGTGGAAGTCTTAATAGATATAAACAATCAACTTCCGAGCAGGCCATAAATGACTCCTCCGTGATTGTGAGTTCATTTGTTCCGTTACGGTTATATGTGTCAGGCGAGGAAGACGATATTGTTTGGCAAAACCCTCGGCCTTCGTCAACTAGATTTTGCCGGCCTATTAGATTTAAGTTCACCAAGGAAAACGAAGAAGAGATTGTGAGAGAGGTTACCTTCATCAAGGATGAAATTAAGAATCTGGAAACACTGGAGCTGACTGTTTGGGGGAAAAACGTTTAATTTTCTTTCAAATTTTTAGAAACAATGGTTGATGGGAAGATCTGCAACGCGATGCCTTCAAATCGCTCAACCCAGACATGTTATATCTGCGATGTCACCCCCAAAGATATGAACGACCTCGATGCAGTTGTAAGAAGAGAGTGCAAGGAAGTGCACCTTCAAGGAAGGAAGTTCAAGGAGTTCAAGGAAGTGCATTCACCTTCTCATGGGGTTTGTCTAAATTACATGCATCTATAAGATTCATGGAATGTCTTCTTCATGTATCGTACAAGCTGGGTACTAAGAAGTGGCAGTCAAAAACAAATGAAGAAAAGAGATCCGCTGCTGATCGAAAGAAAATGATAATAGACAAGTTCCGTCAAAGAACTGGTTTGTTGGTGGATATGCCGAAGCAAGGTGGGGGAAACACAAATGATGGCAATACTGCTAGAATATTCTTCTCAAATCTCGATGTGACAACTGATATCACTGGCCTTGACAAAACTCTCATTGAAAGATTCGGAACCATCCTTAGGGCCCTCTCCTCTGGGGTTCAAATCAATGTAGCTGCATTTGAAAAGTATTCCCATGACACTGCCAAGTTGTATGTTGAATTATACGGATGGTACCCTATGCCAGTGACTGTCCACAAAGTTCTGATTCACGGACCTACCATTATTAAACATTTCTTGTTGCCTATTGGTCAGTTGTCCGAAGAAGTGCAAGAGTCCAGGCATAAGGAATTCAAACAATTCAGGGAGCATCACTCAAGAAAGTGTTCACGTAAGGCTACAAACCGGGACATTTTGAACTCTCTACTTGTGACATCTGATCCAGTCATCACCAGCCTGCGGCCACTACCTCATAAAAAAACAAAAGCTGTCTGGACCTCTTAAAGAGTTGCTAAACCTGCCTTCAGACCAACCAAGTGATGGTGAAGACAGCGAAACTGATGTAAGTGAGAGAGAAAGTTACAGTGACTCTGAGGTGTTGACGGCATTGAGCGACTTGTCCCTGTAAATATCGTGAAACTGTATATTAATGTATATAGCTGAAAATGTGTGCTTTTTATGTATTTTAATACGTAAAAGTGGTTTTAAGACTATTTGTTTATTTTTTATCACTCCTTGATTTTTGTCCCGCTAGATTACTGTTTTGACCCACTGTGCGCTGGTGGAAACTCGCATTATATTTACATTGTTGGCTTTCCAAAACTAATCCGTCCACAGGTGACCAAAGGGACAAACAACATCACTATTTGTAAAAGATGTTCAACATTTAAAGAAAGCCGAAAATGTGTGCCTGATCCTTAGGCATGGCTAAATGAACACATGCGGCTATGCACAAAATACACACCGGCCGTGATGCAGTTGCTCAAAGAAGGCGATAACCTACTGAAGTTTGAAGAATACGAGACACAAATCCCAGTGCCTATTATCGTGTGCACCGACTTTGAAGCTACATTACTGCCGATAGTTGGATCTGACCGGTCCTACCAAACCCACGAGCCAAACAGCTTTTGCACGCTTGTGAAATCAACACTCTCGGACGACATACTAGGCGAAGTGGGAATAAGTACACAACCACACGTGCATATTTCGCGTAATGTCGGACGCGAATTTTTACTTCACATGCGCGATTTGGCTGAAAAGGTGGAGATGTTGTACACGAGCCAAAAACCGCTAATTCCGATGACTGAGGCTGAAACAAAACGGCATACCGAAGCGATGTCTTGTGACCTATGCAATAGGTTGTTTAACGATGGAAACTGTGTAAAAACACTTGATCATTGCCACATCACTGGAAAATACAGACACAGCTTATTTAGCCGTTGTAACCTCAGGTGTGATCAGCCTAATTTTATTCCTGTATATCTACACAACCTCAGTTCCTACGACCAGTTCTTTACTATAAAAAATCTAAACGCCATTCCGGGAAACGAAGTTCAAGTAATTCCGTCAACAGACGAAAACACATCAGCATATCGGTGCGTGTTGGTAGAATGTGGTTGCGGTTCCTCGACTCATTCCGACTGATGTCATTCAGTCTGGCAACTTTGGCTAGAATACTAGACGAAGACGAATTTGTCGAAAGCTCAAAGCTTGTCCCAGCAGATCAATTGGAATTGATACGTCGTAAAGGAATCTATCCTTACGTCTACGTCAAGTCAACCGACGTGTTCAAAGATACATGTTTACCACCACGAGAAGCGTTCCACATCCAGCTGAACGATGAACTCTGCTCAGAAGAAGACTATGAGTTTGCACAAAAGGTCTGGACTGAACTCAATATGACAACGTTTGAAGATTGCCACCGATTTTATCTCATGCTGGACGTGTGTCTGCTAACCGATATACTCACATATTTTCGCAAAACATGCCTCGATGCATATAAAATTGACTGCTGCCACCAATACACCGCACCGGGACTGGCCTACAAATCAATGTTACGAATGACTCAAGTCACCATGGAACTTATCACGGACGCAGATCAAATGCTTTTCGTTGAGTCAGCGATCCGTGGAGGTCTCGTACAGTGTTGTCTACGCTACAGCAAAGCTAATAATCCTCATCTTAGTGAACCTTCTGACTTTGACGGTGACAAGCCTACGAGCTATCTGTTCTTAATCGACTGTAACAATTTGTACGGAGAGTCGATGCGACACCACCTCCTGACGGGGAACTTTCGCTTTGAGAGCTCGCCGGAAAACATCGACTGGTCCAACCTGCCCCAAGACTCGCCGCAAGGCTACATCATCGAGGCGGAAGTTGAAATTCCGCACGATATCCACGACAAACCGCAGGACCTGCCTCCGCTGATCGAAATGGAGATCCCTCCATGCGATGGTAAGACGAAAAAGCTTTTGGCAACGTTATCAAACAAGAGGAAATACGTTGCGCACTATACAGTGTTCCAGTTGGCAGCTCGTCTACGAATGAAAATCACAAAAGTACATCGCGTACTAACGTTCTTCCAATCAGGCTTTATGAAGAAATTTGTCGATTTAAACACAGAGCTAAGAGCCCAATCACAAAACGAGTTTTATCGCTACGTATACAAGCTCATGAACAACGCGAGCTACGGGCGACTGTTAATGAACAAACGCAACCAGCGAGACGTCCGCATAGTAACAAGTGAGCACGCGCTCCAGAAGCTCATCCTGCAGCCGCGGTTCGCAGAATAAGTAATAGTTTCGCAAAATACGTAATAGTATCGTAATCGCCTCGAGATTGGACGATGCTGACTACAATATGATTTTATCCAAACGTAACAGGTTCACTATTTTGTTAAACTCTCTGGAATGGCCGGTGTGACCAGCGTTCTTGGACATGTGCAACAGTCTAAGGCGATTGACCAAAGCGTTGGCGTTAGTGTTATTCAATCCACTGCCTCCAATGTCAGGCGGTGCTGCTGCTGTTTTGTGTTTCGGCGGAAACATACTCTGTACGACAGAAATGTATTTCGTCCCTTTATTGGCGTTTATTCCTCGCTCCGCAGAGTACATTTGTTTGTGAGCATTGGTCATTACTAGTATTTCTCTATAAGCTTTTACATCGGAGGTTTTTATTACGTCCCTTTTTGGCACTTGCATAAAGAGTAGTTCCATAAGTCCAGGAGTGATTTCAAATCTCTTGTCTTTTACTATAACCTTTGTTGTGGTAAATGAAATAGCGCTGTCTCCTATGAACGTGACACCTTTCCCGTCAGGTCTAACACCGTAAGTCGTATCAAGTTTGTCACGATATACGGGAGACTGAAGCTTTTTAAAATATTTCTGTACTAAACTCTCTTCTGTTTGAGTCGAAGTATCCGCTGTTCTGTTTAACTCGTCACTACGTTCACCTTCATCCTCACTATATATATTTGTTCCTATCGATTTCTTCTCCTTTTTAACTATTTCCTGTTTAATTTCAGACATGGGCAGTGGCATAGATTGTTTAATACTCTCAACAACGGTTTTCTGCAGTGGGGAAACCAACGGTTTGGTCGAAGCCTCTCGATACTTTTCGACGTCTTTTACATTCTGTTGTAAAGTTAGGTACTTCCCGCGAATGCTTTTTGTCAATTTAATAATTTCCCTTTTCACAGCTTCCTCCCGACTGTAGGCTCGTGCTTTCTTTACTTCATGTTTTCTGTTCGTCTTCGGTTTGACTTTGCGTCTGTCCATAACAAACGAACGTCTAATACTAGGGGGGATTTCATACGGATGTCTCATTTATATAGGCATTTTTTCAGCACCTCGTTTTTTCTTAGACATCACAGCACCTCCTCCCAATTTGTTTTTGGTCTTCATTAATGTGGTGACGGTCCAGGCCGCTGCTTTCTCCCCTGCCGACGTGTCTGACGCTTTGAATATTTTCCAAGCTCTTTCTGCGAGTTCTTTGTCTTCCTGCTGTCTTCTACCAGAGTCTTTGGATTCGAGTAAGCTACATCGTGCAGCTTACACGCTTCGTCTAACGGATTGATACCCTTATCGCCTCGCGCTAACCTCTTATTTAGCTTAGTTCCTTGTCCACAACAATTTTACCCCGGTATGTGAAGTTCTACAGGTAACAAATCAATCGCTTTGTTAATCACAGAAATCCCACCGCCTCCTCCTTTTGTTTTTCGCCTGTTTGTTGTCTCATTTCGTTTCGTCATTTTGATCCGTTCACCAATGGGACTCACCGTTGAATAGTTCATACCGAGGATTCTTTATTTATATCTGTCACAAAGGTGTCTAGACCGCATCTGTAGCGTCCTTTGTTCAACTCGTCGTCTTTACTGATCACCACAAAGGAATGGCGGTCTCTGTTCCAGCACTGGAAACAAAGGTCTTTAAACTGCTTAAAAGACATATCGCTAGCGCTAACGTGATCGTCGTAGACATGTTTCAGGTTCAAATTGTCTTGTTTGAATAATATTATAAGGTTTGCATTGTCCCGCAGCAGGTGTTTCGGTCTGCGTGTGTACGATTGTGCGAGATAGAAACAATCGATCGATTTGTGTCTGCCCATGGAGAAGTACGCACGCATATGGTCTTGTTGGTCGCAAGCTACGTCGTCAAACACAATTATCGAATTCGGTTTCGCTTCGGAAGGACTTTGAACTTCCTCGTTGTTTTCAAACGTATAGTAGCCTATTTCCGGAACTTTACTGATTATTTGCGATAATAGTAAATATTTGGGCTGATGCAATGATTTACTAAAGACGTATAAATTCGAGAATCGCAACCCTTGAGGTTCTGTAAGTAGGCTAAACATGAGACATGTTTTACCGCAGTTTTAAGGTCCGCAAATGATGCATCTGATTGAGCTTGGCAATAGAGGACCACGTTTCTTTGCAAAACTGTTCACCGCTTGTTCAGTCAGTCTTCCCAGACAGGGCCGCCACATGGGGGGGGGGGCTACCGGGACTACCGTTTCCGGGCCCGGGCCCGCAAACATGGTAAAATATTACCGACTTTTATTGCTTTAAATGGTAAAGGTTTTACAGGTTATTTGCTATTTATCGTTTATCGTAGGACCAATGAAAAAAATAATGCCATGTTTCATGTAACATTATTAAAACATCTTTATGAAGACTGATTATTCAGCAAGGTTTGTCGCTTTTTTGTCGGCTGGATCACAGAGTAAACAATGTACTCTGCTACTGACTAGTGACTCAGTGACTGAACTGGCCAGGATGTCACTTGAAGCGATGTCGCGGAGGGCCCCAATCCCCTCTCCCTGTCCCAAAAATGAGTTATACGCACGCAGATGAACATACAACCGAAGCGACAGCGACGCCGCGTCTCCTGGTCTGCACCCTACATCGCGCATGCGCTAGAGTCGTCCTTCACCCCCTCCGCAGGCTCCACACCACTCCCGTCACTACTTGTCAGTTTGTTTACTTCCACTATTGCGACAGTGTCGATTGTGTAATTTTAAAAAGAACGGTTTGGTTGTGATTTTGTTAATATCGTGTGTGGCGATCTGTTATTTGTTTTGTGTATTTTATAATTATATTAAATGGGTTAGAATAGTAATTGTTTAAAAGTTAGAATTTCCCATAAACACAAATCTGGGGCAACAAAAAGGAAAGAGAAGTCAGAGCGAGAAGCTGAGACTAAACGTCACCAAATTACAAAATTTTAAAAAAAGAAGAAAGTAGATGAAAGGGATAGTTTGGCAGTTCCGTCAACCTCTACTGGCCGACATGATGATCCGGACGACCCTGACGTTATTGAACCGGCGAACGTAAGTACCTCTCACACTCAGTTTGGCCTATCAACTGATGCTGAAAAACTAAAGACCCAAAATAAAACAATCTTTGATAACGATTCTGAGAACTTAAGATTGCAGTCGCGATTCGCAGCTTCAATTCAACAAAACTGGAATTGACTACAATGACCCAGGAACTTGGCCTTACCCAATAAATGATCGTGTGAGGCAGGAAATAGTCTGTCATGCCTACGAGTTTGACGTTTTCAGAACGTACAGAATCATTTCCAAATGATATTTCTGGAAAGAAGTTTCCACAGTATTTGTTATGCTCTAAGTCGTTTAATAAAAGAGAGAAAGTCTCTCGCGATTGGCTAGTATGGAGTAAAACTAGGCAAATCCTTCATTGTCTTCCTTGTCTATTATTTTCTGACAGTAGTTCTGTTGTGGGCCGAAGTATCTTAACTAAAATAACAGGGTTTTCGCCAAAAGAGATTACCTGGAAGAAACTGTACGACCGACTGCTGTCTCATGAAAATAATCCAGACCACATGGCAAAGTACTGTAGTTGGAAATCCTTAAAGGAGTCGCTGAAAGGTAGGGGAGTTGATAGCAAAATGCAACAACAAATATTAAATGAAGCTGAAAGGTGGAAAGCTATTTTAGAAAGAGTGTTGCACGTAACTTTATTCTTGGCTTCAAGAAGTTTGCCATTTAGAGGAGAAAATGTCACCATAGGCGATGTTAGTAATGGGAATTTCCTAGGAGTTCTGGAAGTTATTGCAAAGTATGACGACGTAACTAGGGAACATTTGACAAAAATTAAGTCAACTTGAAGGTAAGTCAATGCAGGGAAGAGCACATTACCTTTCGTGGAAAAGCCAGAATGAATTCATATCCCTCTGTGGAGACCATGTCTTGAACACTATCCTCAGAGAGAGAAATGATGCAATATATTTTGGGTTGATCGTGGATGCAACACCAGATGTGTCACATCAAGAGCAAAACGTATTAGTTTTGAGATACGTTTATCGAGATAAAAAGACTAACACTTTTGAAGTGTATGAAAGGTTCATAACGTTTATGAACTTTAATGAAAAGACTGGTGAGGACATAACTTCAGAAATTTTGTCAAAACTTAAAGAGCACGAAATACCTATCGCTGACTGTAGAGCCCAAGGCTACGACGGTGGGTCCAATATGTGTGGTAAGGTGAAAGGTGTGAAGTCGAGAGTTTTAGACAATGTGGCTTTTTTCTCTCTTTGTGCGGCACACTCTTTGAACCATGTTGGTGTTAATGCAGCAAAAATATGTCCCCAAGCTGTAACCTTTTTCGGTAACTTGGAAAGTTTATATTTATTCTTCTCTCACAGTCCGGCTAGATGGGAAATTCTTCTAGAAAAAATGCCTTTGTCATTAAAAAGGCAATCAGAAACACGATGGTCTGAGAGAGTTGAAGCTGTTCGTCCAGTAGTAAAACACTATCCTGGATTGTTAAAGGCACTAGACCGGGTCTTGCAGCAAATGTCCACGACTTTAACACCTTCAGTGTACAAAACAGTAAGAGGATTAAATAAATATTTGTCATCATTTGAGGGACTTGTCATGACGATCTTTTGGCATAAAGTCCTGAGTTGTATAGAGGAAAAAAGCGTCATCGTAGAGAGCAAAGCTGTATCTCTTGACATTGAGATTAACCTGATACACGACCTTCGGAGTGAAATTCAGCTGCTGCGAGACTCATGGGATAAGATCATCCAAGAATCAAAACTGATGGCAGAGGTACTAAACATTCCATCAGAGTTTCCAACAAAAATACGTTCTAATGTGCAGGTTTTAGAACCACATCAACTTACAGCCGAGAAAGCTTTCAGAAATAAAGTGGTGTTCGTTGTTCTAGACTGTTTGCTACAAGATCTTACAGAAAGATTTTCTGCAGGAAGTCATTTATGTGATCTATTTAGCCCTGTCCTCAGTTTCACCGGCTTAGAGCAAGACGAGTTAAGAGAAAAGGCGGCAGTTTTAGTTAAGTGTTATGAAAGTGACTTATCGACTACTCTTGTTGAAGAAATTGTTCACTTGAAGAAAATTTGTTTGACAGTGTTTCAGATAACTTCTTCCACATCTGTCAGTCCACGTAAACTGTTGAATCTAATTTTTGAAAAACAACTAGAGTCTGTTTTTATGAATGTTTGCGTTGCCTTACGCCTATTTTGTACAACTCCCGTGACTGTGGCCTCAGCAGAGCGAGCGTTTAGCAAGCTTGGAAACCGTATAAAGACTTGGGAGCGAGCTTCCATGAGCCAGGACCAATTGAACGCACTAGCTATTCTCAGCATAGAACACGAGCTAGCACTTAGGTTAGACTTTTCAAGTATCATTGAAGACTTTTCCTCTAAAAAAGCTAGAAAGTTCTCACGTGATATCGTATACGTATATAGTATCTAATCAAGTTATGTTTAACAAATAAACACTCAGTTATTTGTACATGTTAAATGAATATCGATGAAAACTAACAAATATTTGTTTGTAACAATAAATTAAAATATTTGTATTAAAACCAGTGAGTTTTTTATATTTTATTTTGCAAAGGCCTACTGACTATAAACCGCTAACTTGTAGTTAATTTTAATCTAATTTAAATTTAACTTTTTGAGCATTTAGCTATTTTTGTTATATTATGCTTAGGTATAATCGTCATTTACGTACTTTAAACAAGGTTCTATTTGAATTATGTAAGAATTATAATTATAATAGTAATGACTCTGTTATGTTAAATCCTATGACTGTTTTTAAATTTTAACTACTTAAAACATTTTTTATTTAGCCCTTAATGATTGTGTAACATGGAGTTTGCCCTAGTGGTGTTTTTTGTCTAGTGGAGGTCAGTGACACTCCCCTCCCTCCTCTCTCTTCACGTGTTACAAGTGTCATTGCAACCTAAATCATTGTAAATATTGTATAGATTTTACAAAGAACGCTTTATGATTGCAAAACGCACAACACTAGAGTATTGCGGGTATATCCGCGTGAAAAATGTAGGCACTAAAACGTAAAGTTACGTTTTTTTTTTAGTTTTTACATGCAACATATCGCAACAAATATATTTGTTATCTATGCATATATCTATAAAAATAAAATAGGTTTTGTTTCTACATCGCCTTGAGCAGTAAAATGTTGTATGCAGCGGAAGCGGAGATATTTAAATTTATGTTAAAAATTGTTTATCTGTCCGTCTATTTATGAACAAGATTTGGACTGGTGTATTTTTATTCAGTTAACTTCATTTTACTAGTTAAAATAACCAATGGTATGGCATGTACATTAACTGGGGGTGGGGTCATTGATTGCTGTTTTGGGAGGGGTGGGGGGAGGGGGCCCACTGCCAGAATGTGGCCCTGGGCCCGACCTTGAGATGTGGCGGCCCTGTTCCCAGATCAGTATTAATGACAAACGCGTCACGTTGTTTTTTAAACTTCACCCCCCACACGTTAATCGACGACAACTGGTGAGCCTCATATAAAGCTTCGCGCATTTATATGTTGGAGCTCAGTCCAGGGTCAGGCTTTCGTTGAGATACACGTCGCGCGATGATGAAAGATGATGGAAAAAGACGCGCCGTTCGCAGGGCTGCAAAAAAAGGCGGGAGGCGAGGTATGGCATCAGGAAGAAATATTGGTGGAAAACGATTTCAACATATTAAGTTTGGTGATGTGATCAAACACGCGAGGGAGGCAGTTAGGGGGCAGTGAATCAGGTCTTCAAAAAGTTTGGAAACGAACAGGTGTCGTATGAGGAGTGCAACCATGGCGGTGCTGAAGGCGGTTCGTAAGATTAAAAAAGGCATGTTGGTGAGGCCTGGTCGCCGTGGTGATGAACGAGTCTTACCTTTACCAAAGTCTGGAGGGCTGTTACCAGTACTACCGATATTCGCGGGGCTAAGCGCTTTGGGCAGTCTCGCAGGTGGTGCCACCGGAGAAGCAAAGGCGATAAACGAAACCAGAGATGCCAAGAAAAAGTTGGCCGAGTTGCAAAGACACAACGAGACTATGGAGGCTATTGCGTTGCGCAAGGGTAAAGGTTTGTTTTTGCGACCGCACAAGACAGGGTTGGGTCTGTACATGATGCCGTATACGCAGTATGCAAAAAACTGCTAAGCATTCTGCCCAAAAGGGCATTGTACGATGTGGATTTTAAACGTTGGCACGTGAGCTTCGGATACCACATTTTAGGGGAGTTTTTATGCGTGGCAATTTGCCTCAGCGACCGTGGCGTCAACAGTCGGCCATTGTTAACTTGGACAATTCCAGTGGACAAGGTACGCATTGGGTGTGTTTTAGAAAAAGCGGCAATCTTGTGGACTATTTCGACAGCTACGGTGATTTAAGACCTCCGTGTGAAATTCAACACTATCTCAAGAGGAATTTTATTTCTCACAACAGAACCGCTTATCAGTTTGTCAATTCTAATAGTCAAACTTGAGGACAACTTTGTTTAGCATTTTTGTCCATGATTAAATAAAAGGTACAAATATAAGTGTTGCGTTTCATTTCTTTGTCAGTCATGTCTTTGACATTTACCTTTACGGGCACAGAGTCTACTATGTCAGCTGACTTTTTCCCAGCTTTGGAATTGGACAGTGATTCGACTTGGAAAATAGGTCTGTTGAACTTTGAGTCGTTCAACTCTATTCCAAACGTGGATGTTGACAATAACGTGTTCCACTATAACAACGGTATGAGGGTAGTCATACCAACCGGTTCATGTGAGGTTTCGGATATTGCAGACTATTTACAGAAGATGCTGTGGAAGGCAGACAAGAAGCTGCATATCGAGTTTACTTCGAACAACAACACTTTGCACACCAATATCAAATGCAACTTTCCGGTTGACCTGACACCCTATGATTCCGTCGGTCGCCTTTTGGGATTTAAACCAGTCAAGCTGGAAGCGGGCCAGGAACTAGGTACTACGGGGGTCACTGACATATTCAGGGTGAATTCAATTCTTTTGAACTGCAGCATCGCTACAGGGTCGTATATAAACGGACGACCTGATCACGTTATTTATCAGTTTTATCCTAGCGTCAGTCCAGGGTTCAAGATAATCGAAGAGCCTTCACCAGACGTTTATCTTCCTATTACCAAGAACACTATAGACAATATCACGCTACAGATCGTGAATCAAGACGGACGCTTGGTGAATTTTCGAGGAGAACGAATAACTGTACGGCTACATTTGAGGCGTCGACCTTGATGGGTTTCGTATACAGTCCAAAGAGAGTGGCCCGCTCGGTGCCTGCGTGTTCCTATTTAATTACAAACACCAAGACGAGTGCCGTCAGTAGGCGTCAGACTGTCAGGCTATTAACAACGAAAAACAAGAGGTTTTAAGCTCTCTCGGCTTTACTGTGCTAAAAAAATGAACGTTCAAGAGATCTTGTTAAGTGCCCCCTTCGACTCTAGCATAAGTCACATTGCGAGGCACTCTCATCTTCCTTATGTCAGCATGACGCTTAACAACAGTGATGAGATACGTATTCCTATACAGCAACAAAATATTTGCGTATTTCCTTCTATGAGCTATCTGTATGTTGAGGGTAAACTTTTGAAAGAAAACGGAAATACTGTCCCCAGCAGGACTAAATTTGTCAACAACGCTTTCGCTCATCTGTTCGATGAGATTCGATATGAAATTAACGGTATCGAAGTGGATCGTGTGCGGAATCCTGGGATCGCTACCACACTAAAGGGATACGCATCTTTTGATGGTGACACGCTCAAGTACATGAACAACTCCGGGTGGGTGAGTTCCTCTCAAAAATTGAACTCGTCACTTGACGAGGATGCTGCTGATAGCAATGGGAATTTCTGTCTGTGTGTGCGGTTGGCTAGTCTTCTCGGCTTTGCAGAAGACTACACAAAGATGGTTGTCAACGCACGCCACGAGTTGGTTATCATTAGGTCGGCCAGTGATAAGAACGCTGTTCACTGGACGCCCGGGTCGGCTGTTGACAAGAAGAACAATATGAAAGCAAATGCTTCTCACTTTGACCACTGCAAGTTGTCCAACATGAAATAACATCTCAATTCGATTAGTTACCCTTATGACGATCTCAAGCTGGATTTCGTTAATAACCGTTTCGCATTGCTCTACGACATGTACTCGAGGTTTCAGGAGTCGTATTACAATACACCGTTACGACCATTGTTGACGAGAGATTTGTTTAAAAACTATGCTTCGATGGTCGTTATCGACTGCTGTAAACAAAATGAATCAATCAAATCAGCTCCTGTAGACATACGTTTAGAGTTTGAAGCAGCGGAAGACTTTCCCGACCATACCGCTGCATACTGTCTCATTATTCATAACAGATCGTTTACTTACAACTCCACCACTAACATGGTCAGACTCAACAACTAAGCTCCGCCCACTGGATCACTACTTAAGACAGCTGGAGTCGCCTTAGCGCTCGTCATTCACTCTTCAGGCTTCGCCACCACCGCTCCGCTATGATCAAGAAAGCAGTAATTGATTTTAACGCTTTTGTAAGCAAGAAGACTAACGATGTCATTATTAAGGAGTGACTGTGGTGGATGTAGTGACAGGGTCTGCTCAGCACTGGATATTCAAACCACTAAAGGGCACGCCTAACTATTGGTCAGACAGTTGCGCCATCTATCGTCACAACGAGTGGCTGAGCAAACATTATCACGGTCTGGACTTTTGGTACGGATTTAGTAATTATGAAGACTTGATGTCTGGATTAAACCATGTTTGTTCCGATATGACAGTGCTCTACGCGCCAAATCTCGAAAAGGCTAGAGTTTTGAAAAAGCTATTTGACGCAAGGTCTTTAGCCTGGAGGCACTCGGATGTCCTCCGCTTGAAAAAGGCATCACTTTTTTTCCGCGTTTGCATTCCTAAGAGATGATGGTGAAGAAGACGGAGGAGTGGATGAGGTGGTTTGTGCGGAAGTGAATTTACCGAAGCAGTGTCTCTACCATCTCTTGTACTCACCAGGGTTCGTTTGTACTTTGGACAGTGCACAACGTCTTGCGAAGTGGTGTGACGACAACATAGATCTACTAGACGTGCACAAAGCTTCGGTTAGGGCTAATACCTTTGTCGCCTGGAAACAGTCTTCGCCTTCTGCCAAGGAACTTACAGATACTGGATTCGTACGTGTGCATTCTACACGCGACGCTACCAGGTGTGTTTACTGCGGTGTGGTGTTGTGCAGGTGGGAAGATCACGACGACCCTGTCGCAGGTCACAACTACAATTCCCCTTTCTGTAAGTTTGTTCGTTTCAACTTGCGACAGAAGAGGGATCAACTGATCAAGGAGAAAAGCGACAACAAGTGTAGACCCACTTGTTGCCAGAAGAATAAGGGAGACATCTCCGATTTTAGTGAAGACGACTTTCACCTACGGTACGGAAATACGGTACGGATATTACTGAATCTGATTTGATCAAGTGTTGTCGCACCTAAGTATGTCGCAGTTCTACAAGAATATGAGGAAGGTCACCTTTTGTGATCCAGTCGTCACCATATCTTACGAGTTGCCGGCTGATGAAGACAGGACGTCGAACTACGTGGCGGATCGTGAACAGTTCAAAATGGTAATATGGAAGTTCGACACGATCCTGACTGATTGTCTACTTAAAGGAATTCGTCACATGTCAACTTGCAGTTTACTTAATCACGCTAATTGTAACCTGTTCACTAAAAAATAGTTTTTTTTTTTTTGCTATACACATTTTTCTTTTTTACCCCCCTCAGCTACCGATAGGAGCTTCAAAGGAAAACTACCTGCAGCCACCGCCGGACGGTCAACCGGTGCCAGCCGACCACAGATATTTCAACAAACTCGGATTTGCCCAAAGTTACCACGCCATTTCTCGACATTTCAACAAACTCGGATTTGGCCAAAGTTACCTGAGGCAAATATACCTACTTGAGCTACGTTCATTTTAGTTTGATAAACTAAGTAACTAGTTATTTTTGTGTACTCTTAAAGTTCAGGAAAAGAATTTGAATAAATTTGGATGTTTCATTGTAAAGTGTAATCTTTTTATTTAAAGCTAAACCTCAACAGTAAGGAAACTTCACACCCGTCCACCTCGCAATATTTTTGTGTCACATCTGTCCATACTTGTCACTCACGTCCAATATAGATAAAACAACATATATACTTGAAAAAAAAAACAATGTGGAGACCTATAAAATACCTAAAAATGAAGGTATAAAGTAGCAGAACCATATAAAAAGGTTGTTGGCATACAGATTACCTTGAATTAATTGCCAGTAAAAAAGTTTTCTTTTGTGTAAACATTCCTTTTCATCCGCAATTTGTAACCAACGATTTTTGTGTCATAAGTTATATGATATTTTTGTTTTATCACACAACAAAACTGAGAGAACACAGGTTTGATTTTTTTGTATCACTAGAGAAGCAAGTTTTAATAATTGCAACAACATTCAAACAACAGTTGCTATATTTTTTATGGCATCAAAAGTCATGGACGGGCGTGACAAAATGTTGGGACTTGTAACGAAAAAGTACCAAAATGAAAATGAAACACTAGTAGTTAATCTTTACAACTGTTATATATCTTATAAATAGGCATTTCAAGCTATTCAGTGACATATAAAACAATAATAAACATTAACATTTATTTTATTAAAATTAAAAAGCTAGAATTAAAAATATACAAAAAATCCACTCATATATGTGTGTCCGAGTAGATAATACTATGCCGATTGTGGGCCAAAAAGTGGTGTGTAAAGAAAACGAATATAAAATCTCTGTTTTCATATAATAACAAAAATATTATTTGACTACCCATAATTTAAAAAAATCAGCAAATTTCAAAGAAAATCAATAGATTTAAACAAAATCAATATCATTAAACAATATCAGTAAATTTAAAGAAAAAATCAGTAAAAAATAAATATGTAAAATATTATAAAAAATAGTAAATTTTAACAGAAATCAACAACTTTTGACAAAATTCAGTTTGCAAAATAAAGTAGTAAATTTAAAAGAATTTGTATAAAAAAACATAGAATTAAAAAATTGTAAAAAATTTTTTTTTAAACCAGTAAACATCTAAATTTCTATAATCATTTATTCAAATAATATTTTAGTCAAATTCTACTATAATTTAAAACATGTTTATTTTATTTCAATTATATCATTTTTCATCAGATTATACTCCAATAGTTTTTCTGAAACAACAACCACATAACAATTCGTTTTACTATCGGCTGTTATATTATAATGAATAAAAACCTGTGTTTTTGTTACCTCCAAAACTTTCACATGTGAAAACAGTTCAACATCTGCTACAAGTTTGGTAAGTACCTACTAATAAACACAATTCAATATATAATGCTATGGTATAGTTGTGCTTTTCACTGATTGTAAGGTTTTGATTAGAAAATAGTATTATACAAACAACTCTTATAACCTAATAATTAAAACCTACTTTGGCCCAGCTTATGTTCGAGCATAAAAAGAAATCGGGCCCAAATTGATGAGAAAGTTCTGTCAGATTATTTTGAACACTTAGATGAAGTGCTTAAAGATGTCCCACCCCAAAACATCTTTAACTATGACGAGACATGCATGTCTGATGATCCAGGCAGGAAGAAAGTTATCTGCCGAAGAGGGTCTAAGTACCCAGAGCGGATAATGAACTCGACGAAGTCCAACATTAGTGTAATGTTTTGTGGCAACGCTAATGGTGAATCAGTGCCTCCTTAAATAATTTATAAGGCTGAGCACTTGTGGACCACATGGTCAGAAGGTGGCCCTGAAGGGGCCCGATATAACAGAACGAAACAAGGGTGGATTGACGGAGCTACTTTTGAGGATTGGTTCTCAGCTCATCTACTTCCAATCTTGAAAAAACAAGAAGGGAAAAGTGGTCATAGGAGACAATCTTAGCTTGCATGTGAGCTTAAATGTGGTCAGGTTTTGCGAAGCTAATGATATCCACTTTGTATGCTTGCCTCCAAATTCTTCTCACCTTACTCAGCCTTTGGATGTTGCCTATTTTAGGCCTCTGAAACCGAAATGGAGACAGGTCCTAACACAGTGGAAACAATCTGAAACCGGCAAAACGGTTCCAACATTGCCAAAGGACATTTTCCCGAGATTGTTGAAAAAGTGTTTGGATGAATTGGAATCCAATGTGAAGGAAAATTTGAAATCTGGCTTCAAGAAGGCCGGTATACACCCACTTGACAAAGAGGAAGTTTTAAAACGTTTACCTTCCACACATCCATCTGTTAGTTTGGAACTGGTAGGAGAAACGTTCATCCACCATTTAGAACAAAAAAGACAAGAAGTGGTCAAACCCAGATTGACAAAAAGACAAAAACTGGAAGTTCCAGCAGGTAAAAGTATCACCGCAAATGATATTATTCAGTATGAAGAAAATAAGAAAAAACAGAAGGATGAAAAGAAAAGAGAGAAAGAAAGGAAAAACAGAAGAAAAAGCAAGAAAACGAAAATGAATAACAGAAAAAAATCCGTCACAGGGATTTGGAAAAGAAAAGAAAAGCTAAAGGTAAAGCAATGAAGAGGAAAAACGCCAGAAACAACCGGGAACTCTCAACGACGGACGAAGAGAGTGATTACAGCCTCATTTCATCAGGCCACAGTGACATGGTTTTTCCAATAGAAGACGAAGAGCAACTGGAAACTGTTAGTGACCCCGAAGATGTCAACCCAGTTGCATCCACTTCTTCTAATGTCAATACCTTAGACAATGGTAATAGTCCTTCTTTAGAAGAAGACCTCGAGACCAGTCTCCAAGTAGCGAATTTTATTGTTGTTGAATGGAATGGGCTCATGTTCCCAGGGATAGCTGTTGATGTGACAGAAGAAGGAGCTGTTGTTGAGTGCATGGAACGCACCAGCAAGTTTTGGAAGTGGCCGGCAGTAAAGGACTCTTTGTTCTAAAAATGGTGTTCAATTAAGAAAAGAATTCTACCTCCAAAACTAATGAAAAGAGGACTGTTCTCCGCCAGCATTTTGTAAGACAATAACTAGGTCTACACTCACATTTTATTTTAAGCTGTCCACTTACCTTCAAATTAATATGTTTAGCTAAAATGTAATCTAAAATGTATTTTTCTTTCAAATAAATAGGTTTTCTTATGAACCCAAGTCTTTCATTGGCCCTAGTTAGTAATACAATGCGTTTAAGTGGGTAAAACCACCTTGGGCCAAAGTAACCCAAACGCAAGGGTAACATTGGCCCAAATAAAAAAAATTAAAAAAAATTAATTCCACTTTAAAAATGAATTTATAACTAACAATAAGTTAAATTGAGGATAGTATAGATATGTAAAAAGGTTAACACAGCTTAGAAAAAGAAAACTTATCAAAGTTATTGGAACAAAACTTAAAGATTTCCAAAACATGGACCAAAGTTTGAAATAATCTGATAATTTTTGATATTCCAAGATCAATTCCCAATTCAAAATTTGTTTATAATCATCAATAAAATTTTCAGTCAAGCCTTGATATTTACAAATTAGATCGATATAGTCTTCTAATTGATAATTTATGAATTCTTCAATAAAATTAATACTTAATGATTGATATTGGGCTATTTTTCCCCAATTTAATTTATTTTGAAACAATCTAATCATATCAATATTTAATTCATATTTTACAGAAATAATATTCCAATCTTCTTTGGTTAATTGAAATTGGTTTCTAATAATGAAAATATCAAATGAATTATATCTTGTCATTTATTAGGAGAACATTTTTGAAAATTTGCTCTTGTTAGAATTGCATATACAACATTTAGCTTTAATTCTGTTCTTATTTTTGTTTTTAATTATTTCAACATCTTTAGAATTAGTTTTTTTATTTACATTTAAGACAATATATCAACTCCATTTATATAGAAAACAAATTACATTAATACTTTACCTGTTATATCATCTTCACCATCTCCATCTTCATCAATAAATTCTGAAGTTTCTGGTTTTTTAATAATTTTTCTGCTTTTTCAACTTTTTGTTAGAATTTATTTAGCTCTATAATTTCATGATTAACAACTTTAAATAAGGTTTTTAGCTCATTTTCATTCCTTTCAACATATTTTCCAAGATTAATTAATGTATCGGCTAAATTATTTAATTCTTTCACGGTTTCACTATGTTCAATTCCAATTTTAATTACTGAATTTATAACTTATTCCAATTCTGATTTTATTACATCATCATACTCATTAATACTTGGTTTAACATTAACTATTCTTCTTGAATTTACACTTAAATAATTTTTCGATAAGGAAATTTTATTTAATAAACTTTCTATCTTTTTTACATGATTTTTTAATTTTTTTTTCAAAACGATTCAAATATGCACTCATATAATTTTCATCACTTTCAAAAGAATTTAATACTTTTTTCTGTCTTACAAATACATCAAATATATTTTGCGAATCCATATTTATTAATGATTAATTTATTGATTATATTATCAAATTTCTCATTTTTATTTAATTAATACAAAAACACATAAACGACCACAAATTCGTTGATCATCAAAATGTTGTATTTGATTATCATTATAAAAAAAATTATCTTTTCCTAAATATTTAACCGATTCTTTTGGTGGTTTATCAACAATATTTCCATAAGAATCGAAATAATATTTAATTTTATCTTTTTTATAATAACAAACCCAATGTGTACAATTTACATCAAATGAATCTAAATTTATAATTCCACATTCAAATTTATTAAAATTTTTTGGAAGTAAATCCCTCATAAACACACCTTTAAAATATTTAATATTTTACATGATTTTTCCAAATCACCTACAGTTAATGGTTGAAAATTTGTAATTTGTTTTCACATAATTTAATGTATTTTTATCTAAACCGGATCCTTCTACATTTGATAATTCATGATCTAACCAATCAAAAAATTTCTAAATTTGGGAATTACATTTTATTTTACAACTTTAGCTCATTTTCTAACATTTGGTGTATAATTTTTAACAAAAGGTATATGATCTGCAACTTCCAAAATTTCTTTTAATAACCCGCCATTTTTAATTTGTTTTAATTGATTATATGAAAATTCAATTCTTAATCCTTTATTTAGTTTTTTATGTTTATTTAATTTATTAATTTGTCTTTTTGATAATAATGTGTTATCTTTACCTCCAATAAACTGATCGATTTTAAATTGAATTATAACATATTTTTTATTTTTAAATCCCGATTTAATTTTAGATTTTTGATTATCAGTTAAATTACCATTTACTTTCTCCATTTATATATGTTAAAATTTTAAACCTTCTTCTAATCCCATTCCAAATTTTCTTTTTAAATACATCGCACTAGCTGTTGGAACAGCAATTAATCTTTCGCCAGTACCATAATCACTATTTTTTGCGATTTCCCACGCTTTTTCTTGTAATATTTTATCTGCAATTTCATTTCTCGATTTTGTTTCTTTATGATGTCGATAAAATATATCATGTCCTTTCGCTGCTTTATCTACATCATTTATTCCTAAATCACCTATTTTAACCCTTTTATTTATTTTAGTTCCCGGTCCTAAATATTGAACATGCAATTCAAATGGTAAATTATTTATAAAATCATTCAAAATTCCCAATCCGATAATTGGTGATGTCATTGTGGATAGAATTCTTTTAAAATATTTAATTCCTTCAGGGTTTTCAATTAATTCATGTAATTTATTTGAAATAAGATCCATAATTGCTCTTTTTCATTTACAAAATTATTATTTCCTGCTATTTCTTGTGCATATATGTAATTTATAATACTTTCTAATTTATTTAAATCATCTATAAATCTATATTCAATTTTATTTTCCGTATATTTTCTAATCCCCGAACCTTCAATTTCACCTTTAGAATCCCAAATATGTTTAGTTAAATTCCTATATTTATCACCTTTACTAGATTTTGGTATTTTAGTGTTTGGATCATTATTTTTATAAATTGAATTAGTTTCCCATACAATTTTTGAATAATTATTTAAATCATCTCGTGTATACAGATTATTATCTGGTTTCTTTTCATATGTTAATAATCTCCACAATCCATGTGTTCCAACATCATTTTTGTTATCAATCGTTAAATCATCATTATCAATAACACAAATTTTATCACCAACCATGAATGATTTTTAGCGAATTTCCCCTATAGGGAAGAAGCTATTACCGTAGTCGGCATGGAAAGACCTAGGCCCGGGACCATGATAACTTTTCGTTTTGAGGTCCCCAGACCCCAAAAACACCATTCGTTCGAAACTGTATATATATATATATATATATATATATATATATATATATATGTGTCCGTGAGCACGATAACTCTCGTAAAAATTATCCGATTTTGATTAAATTTGGTATAAACGTGTAAAGCAACATTTATGACTTTAAGTTCGAAAACCAGCCAGATCGCTCTATCCGAAGGGGTATTTTGGGGGGGTTTTGTACCCCAAAAATGGGTTTTTCGAATTTTTTACATATAATTTTGGAAATAGTCAAATTTTATTTTTTCCCATTGGATTCAGCTTAAAAAAACACACAATTTGGTATTTTGATCATTTCTCTACGTCAATTAGTTACCGAGATATTAAAAGTGCTAAACACAGTACGTTGTCTAATGTTATTCTTATGGAGGAAAATAAAAATTTTATATCTCGTTTATTTATGAACGTATACTGACGAAACTTGGTATACGGCTTCATTTGGTTGTGGACCATTGATATTTGCTAAAAAAAACAATTTTTTACCCAAGGCTCCCGTAGCAGCAAACCTGCGTACTCAGCCCCATGTTATTCTTATGGAGAATAAGTAACGTGTTATCTGCCTTCATTATGAAAATAAATTAATGAAATTTGGTATATGGCTTTACCTACATGAGTTATATTGATATTTGTATAAAACCCCATTTTTTGTGTTCCTTACTTCAGCAAACCTGCATACTCAGTTGCCATGTTATTCTTATGGAGAATAATTAAAATGTCATAAATCGTTTATTTATGAATGTATATTGATGAAACTTGGTATGTGGCTTTATTTGGTATTAAGATACATATATATGCATTGGAAATTCGCTGAGTACGCAGGTTTGCTGCTACGGGGGTATTTATGTTTATCCCAATATAATCCGAATTTATCTTTTTAGCGAATTTCCCCTATAGGGAAGAAGCTATTACCGTAGTCGGCATGGTAAAACCTAGGCCCGGGACCATGATAACTTTTCGTTTTGAGGTCCCCAGACCCCAAAAACACCATTCGCTCGAAACTGTATATATATATATATATATATATATATATATATATATATATATATATATATATATATATATATGTGTGTGTGTGTGTGTGTGTGTGTGTGTGTGTGTGTCCGTGAGCACGATAACTCTCGTAAAAATGATCCGATTTTGATGAAACTTGGTATAAACGTGTAAAGCAACATTTATGACTTTAAGTTCGAAAACCAGCCAGATCGCTCTATCCGAAGGGGTATTTTGAGGGGGTTTTGTACCCCAAAAATGGGTTTTTTGGATTTTTTACATATAATTTTTGAAAAACTTAAATTTTATTTTTCACCATTGGATTCAGGTTAAAAAACACACAATTTGGGATTTTGATCATCCCTCTACGTCAATTGGTTACCAAGATATTGAAAGTGCTAAACACAGTACGTTGTATAATGTTATTCTTATGGAGGAAAAGAAAAATTTTATATCTCGCTTATTTATGAACGTATATTGACGAAACTTGGTATACAGCTTCATCTCGTTGTAGTCTATGGATATTTGCTCAAAAAACTAATTTTTGCTTAAGGCTCCCGTAGCAGCAAACCTGCGTTCTCAGCCCCATGCTATTCTTATGGAGAATAATTAAATGCTCTCTCTCCCTTAATTATGAATATAAATGAATAAAAACTGGTATACGACTTCACCTAGTTGAGTTATATTAATATTAGCATAAAAATCAATTTTTTGTGTTCCATGTTGCAGCAAACCTGCGTACTCAGCCTCAATGTTATTCTTATGGAGAATAATTAAAGTTGTATATATCGCTTATTTGTGAATATATTTTTATGAAACTTGGTAAGTGGCTTTACGTAGTATTAAGACATTTATATCTTCATTGGAAATTCGCTGAGTATGCAGGTTTGCTGCGACGGGGGTATTTTCCTCTTGGTAGATATGTTTGAGTAATTGGACCGACAGTTCTACCTAATGTTTTGGTAGAAACAATATTCGGATCGATAAATGTCGATTCCTCTTGAATAATTCTTTCTCTAATTGGTATAAATGGTTTACTTGAAGGTAATGTTTCTTCATCAGTAAACCTGCATATCTAGTATTGAAATACTCGCATACTGGTTAACAACAAGTACTAACTCCATAAAATTAATGTTTTCATTTAAAACTTCACCAATTTTATTTTCAAGTTTACTTATGGCTGATGTAATTGGTTCATATGCTTTTTGTTTAATTTTTTCATAATTTTCTTCAATTTTAATTTGATTTTTAAATTCTTTTATTAATCTCTTCTCAGTTTCATCTAATTTTTTAGCTTCATTAACAGATATGTTTTCCATTTATTAAGAGAAAATTTAAAACAAATCATGTTAACATAAATCGTATTAACATTATATTTCTGAAACTGTCATTAAATATATAAATATTAAAGACATACAAAATATTAATAAAACAAATACTTTATAACTAACTTGATCGATAAAACAACAACTCATTTATATATAAAAAGTTTTATTAGAAAACTTATTCATATATTTTCCTTCTTTTGGTTTTAAAGTCAGATTTATAGTTAAAACCTCATAATTTTCTTTCCAACATTCATTACAAATTTCTTTAAATGCATTAAAATTCATATCAGTTCCCACAAAACTATCATAAATTTTCTTAATGTAATGATAATTTTGTTTAAAAATACATAACATATTTAAATTATTTCTAATTAATTGAATATCAACTTTAGAAAAATATTGTGATAAATAAATACATAAAATATTTGTATGTCTTCCCATTACAAAATATTCTTTAATTTTATCTTGATTTTATAAAATACAATCATCAAAAACAATTAATGAATTTGGTTTACAATCATTTAATGAAATTATATCTTCACACGAGCCATAGAAATATAAAATTTTCTTTTTAATGTTTAACTCAATATTTTTAATTTTTTTGTAATATTTGATATGATGATTGCTCTAATGATTTATTAAAAATAAATAAATTTGAGTATGGAATTAATCTTTTATAAATAAAATTTAATAATAATGTTGTTTTTCCAGAACCACTCGATCCGATAATTAATAATCTAATTGTTTGATTATTTTAAGTTTTCCATCATATAATTCAAGATTAATTTAATATTTTTCTTTTAAAAATTTCTCCATTTAAATAAAATAAAATAAATTAAAATATCAGGTTTTTCATCAATAAGAGAATTAAGATTAGAATATCCAATACATTTAGATGATGCAAAATATAGTATTGGTCTTAGTGGATTTTATTCGGATAACTTCGTATCAAATATACCAAATGATTGTATTTATAAATATTATATTGAAGAAAGTAATGATAAACAAATAGATCAATATTTTCATGTAAAAAAATGAAATTATATTATGGAATACATAAAAAATATGTTTATAAATGAATTAAAAGATTTTAAAAAGAAAACTAATAAATTTAATAAAAACTATTTTGAAATGGTTATAAAAGATCAATTTGTTTTAAAAACAGTAAATATGGTAATTGGTCCGAAATTATTATATTTTCTTGGATATATTACTAAAAAAAAATGCTAACAATAAAATCCATGGTTATTCGAAGCAAATAAAACATCAAAAAAGCACACATATTTGTAAATTAAGACCTTTTGATGTTATAGAAATTCATTGTAATTTAGTTTGATTATAGTTTTGAAAATAATAATGAACATTCACATTTACATAAAGAATCCGAAATTTTATATGCATTTTTTCCAAATGTTGAATATCCAGTTTGCGTTAAAACAGTTTACTTAGTTCTGATTGATAACAAGTTAATATCTTATTGTTATTGTATGTATGGTCAGTTATAAGTTATAGTTTTACAGGTCCAATTAAGTACCAAAATGGTTTAAATTGACGATGAGCTTTTAAGTTTTGTCACCTCCTGAGTGTTGATATGTTATTTTTGTGTGGAAAATATCCATAAACCTCAGAAATACTATGCATCTCAATATTGATTATCCAGAAAAAATGGCCTCAAAAACCTGTTCTGATAATTACAGATTTGGAATCCACAAAAAAGTCTTGAGACCACGCCTGTAAGGAAAATCCAGGAGCCTGGAAAATTATGCCGGGTGATTAAAATTATTTGTGCGAAAAATAACTTATCAAAACAATATATGTACAGAAAATTTATTTTAAAATTAACATCTTTTCATCAATGTGAGTTGCCTCAAGATAAAGAATACTTGAACAAAAATGTTAATATTTAAATTTGGTTGTATAAATGATTTTAGTACATTAATTGAGTATTTCACTGCAGTCTGAGCAACTAATGTTAACTTTTTGCTATATAATTTAAATCTCCACATTTATTGAACAAAACTTGGAATTATTGTTCCACTTGCACCAGTTAAAATACCAATGACCTCAAAGCTTTTGATATTGTTCTTTTCATTGTAATATTTTAATGTTTTTCCTTATATATTCTTTTTTCTTTGTGTACTTCTGAGGTTTGATTGACATTGGTTTCATATCGTATAGTGGGATCGGTAATATAACATTTATCAACTTTTCTCTCGATGGCAATTATATCACATACTCAGATCCATTTTCTTCTAAACCGGCAACGTCTTCATATACTTCATGTTTTACTTCCTTTCTGAATTGGTCAGCTATGGACCGGGAGCTGGGAGGTCAAAAATTATGTCATAAGGTCCACAGGAAAAACCTGAGCCATTTCGAAGGGGCATCTTCGGGGATGACGAAAATGTGTTTGTGAACCGTGAATCTGGGGGCTTTCTCCCAGGTGGACAAACCCAAAAATTTGAAAAAAGTCAAATTTTAAGTCATAAGGTCCACGGGTTTACCATATGCCATTTTGTTGTATAAGTTTCGGGGATCACAAAAACACCTAGGTGGACAAGATTTTGGAGGGCTTTGCCCCAGGTGGACAAACTTGAAAAATCAAAAAATTCCAAAATTTTACGTCATAAGGTCCACAAATGAAACAGGCGGCATTTCATTCCTCAGGTATTCAGGGACCCAAAACCACTTAGGTGGACAAGATTTTCGGGGGCTTTACCCAAGGTGGACAAGATTGAAAATTTTATTAAAAAAATTGCTAAAAAGCCCATTTTTTAATTTTTGCTTATTTCCCCCCCCAAAAAAAACAAAATCGGGGCAAAAATTGGTTCTAACGGTCTATAAATGATTAATTACACTTCTTAAGCCAAGGATAAAAATATCACTAGCCAAATTTTCCATTTCAAAATGGCGCCCACTTTATCTTATTTTTTATTTAAAAAATTCAGGAATTTATTTAAAATGATCAGCGACTACTTTATTTACATAAACTTGTATATTTAAACTCTTAAAAGTTTAAAATGTTGTATTTATATATATATTAATATATAAGTTCACACTAATGCACACACTAACTCCCTATGTTCATGCAACATATTCGGCAGTTTTAGATGGGAGTCAAAAGCTTCAGTAAAAGTAGCCATGTTGTGAACAGATTATACTTGATTTTTTAAAATTGTTGTTACTCCCAAATTTCTTTCCAATCCCCTTCATCCCTACCTTACAGGGGACTACAAATGAAACAGGCGGCATTTCATTCCTCAGGTGTTCAGGGACCCAAAACCACTTAGGTGGACAAGATTTTCGGGGGCTTTACCCAAGGTGGACAAGATTGAAAATTTTATTAAAAAAATTGCTAAAAAGCCCATTTTTTAATTTTTGCTTATTTCCCCCCCAAAAAAAAACAAAATCGGGGCAAAAATTGGTTCTAACGGTCTATAAATGATTAATTACACTTCTTAAGCCAAGGATAAAAATATCACTAGCCAAATTTTCCATTTCAAAATGGCGCCCACTTTATCTTATTTTTTATTTAAAAAATTCAGGAATTTATTTTAAATGATCAGCGACTACTTTATTTACATAAACTTGTATATTTAAACTCTTAAAAGTTTAAAATGTTGTATTTATATATATATTAATATATAAGTTCACACTAATGCACACACTAACTCCCTATGTTCATGCAACATATTCGGCAGTTTTAGATGGGAGTCAAAAGCTTCAGTAAAAGTAGCCATGTTGTGAACAGATTATACTTGATTTTTTTAAATTGTTGTTACTCCCAAATTTCTTTCCAATCCCCTTCATCCCTACCTTACAGGGGACTCCTTCCTCGATCCTTAGGGGAATAAATAAGTAATAATTGATGATATTGTGAAGCGCATGAACTGCCGCACGCAAAACAAACAAAGGTAATTCAATGTCTATATTTAAAGTTGAAATGCTGCGGTAAAATGTCGAAAGTTTCCTGTGGACAATCAATAAGATGAAGTTAGTGTCTCAAAATCTTGTTGCTATAACGCAAGATAATAGACAAGAACAAACTGTTAGCTATATTCGAAACAATGATGAGAGCTAAACTAATCCTGCAATGGTACATGAAACTCTGACAATCACAAAGAAAATTGTTTCTGAATGTGAACAGAGTTATGGGGTGGTAACATTTGATTTAGCAATCGCCAAGCCAGCAATTCAGATACAGTCTTTAGAATCACCAAAATTTGACAACTTATTTATACAGTTTGGTGCTTTTCACTTATTTATGGCATTCTTTTCTGCTGTTGGGAAGATTGTCTCCGAATCTGGTTTCTCACACATTCTTTGTGAAAGTGGAGAATTGCAGAAATTTTTTTTTAGTAAAAGTTTTGGTTCCAGGCCCCCGTCAAACGGGGTAACTTAAGCCTACAGGGTAACAAAAGCCATTTTGCAAGGTAAATTTAAATTGCCCGTGTTAGTAGGGTGCTATGGCCGGTTCTGGACCACCTTAGCAAACTGAGGAGCCGAGGAGCCCCCCCCCCCGTGACGTCATCCCCCCCCGTGACGTCATGCCCCCCCCGTCACGTGACCTGGCGGAAACCTAACATAGGCTGGCGAGCACAGGCGTGTGAGGAGGAATGAGGATACCCCCCCCCTTGTTTACTCCTCTCTTGTTTTCAGTTAACGGTCGACCTTGTTTACTCCTCTCTTGTCTTCAGTTAACGGTCGAGAGTCGCAGCACCATGTCCTCTGACAGCAGCAGCGATACTGAACGAGTTGAAGTGAGTGTTGGTGAGGAGGGAAAGACTGTGAAAGTTAGGCGAGTGAGATACCAGTCTGCGTGGAGACCATTTGAACCTCGGTACGAGTGGAGGAAGCGCGTTCGACGTATTGACAAGAAGTTTACGGCAGAGTGCGTTCCGAGGATCCATTACGACTTGGAACAGTACGAGAGCGACCTGCTGTGGAGAGCGGAGCGGTACAAGAACATCCATACCTTTCCGCGTGATGATTATGAGATGTGGGTGGTAGAGGAGGGCAGAAGGTACCTCGCGGAGGACTATCCATTCGAGAAGGAGTACTGGGAATGGATCCGGTATGAACAGCAGTATTTACTATTGGTGAACGATTGGAACAGATACGGGGAACAGTTTGTAGTAAATCCTTTTTTGTAAAATTTATAAGAACTAAAATGAATATTAATTGAAGTAAATAGTTGCACAAAGCCCTCCTCCACATGATGTCACCATCCCCCGTTATACCTCGAGGCAAGCGCTTGTTTACTTGTGGTTTTCCTATGTTATTTAATGAGCGGTGCCTAATGATCCTCCTCAGTTTATCTGTGAATGTACTTGAGTGCTCATTTGTGTGCTCCTAACCAGTGACTTCTTCCTGCTTCGATTACCTTCATTAATTAAACGTAGGTAGAAATATTTTATTAACTAAACCATTTTAAATTTTATTTTATTTCGGACGTACTCTCAAATTTAATTAAACCCTGTTTTAAAACAGCTCTTTATTAAATGTATTATGCCTTTCCAACGAATGATAATTTCCAGTTAACTGATTTCGAACCTGACATTACAATGTTTGAGGCATACATAAATCAGTGAAGCTATTCTGAGCGTATCATGGTTGTTTCTTTTTTAATATTTTATTTTTCATTCCTCTAGAACGTTATTAAGTATCCTTTGTTGTTGTAGATGAACAACCAACATTTGTGTGAGGTCTGTGGTCACACCTTCAGCCTTTTCAAAAACCTGAGGAGGCATGCAGAGTCTACCCACAACGACAGACGCCATGACTGTAACGTTTGTGGTAGACGATTTACAAGAAGGGACAACCTCAATCGGCACATTACTACTGCCCACCAACAGCCTGTGGAGGAGCTCCAAGGTTAGTAACTATAATCATGACTACCTTTTTATAAAATGCTTCTCATAATTAATATTTAAAGAAATTTAAATTTTTAATTTTAAATTGGAATTTAAAAATTTACATAATAAACTGTGATAAGTGTTCATGCTTCACATAAGTGCCCCCCCCCGTTCATGCTTCCTCTATCCTAACCTAACCTAACCAACCTAACCAACCAAGCAGCCCCCCCCGTTCATGCTTCCTCTATCCTAACCTAACCAACCAACCTAACCAACCAAGCGCACCCCCCCCCCCGTTCATGCTTCCTCTATCCTAACCTAACCAACCTAACCAACCAAGCAGCCCCCCCCCCGTTCATGCTTCCTCTATCCTAACCTAACTAACCTAACCAACCAAGCAGCCCCCCCCCCCCCGTCGTTTTATAAGTGTAGTAACTCTCGTTATATGTTGTAGACGGAGGAGCAGAGTTGGAGGCTCGGGCAGCCAGGTTCCGCTGCGCCTTCTGCGACAGGGACTTCATGCGCCGTCATAACCGGGACCGCCACCAGACGCGCAGCTGCCCTATCGCGTTGAACCTCATCCGAGACCACTTCGGGCCACCACCATCACCCATCGCGGAGCCACGGGAGCCTCAACCCGGACCGAGCGGGGAGCCTCAACCGGGGCCCAGCAGGGAGCCGCAACCGGGGCCCAGCAGGGAGCCACAACCGGGGCCCAGCAGGGAGCCGCAACCGGGGTCTAGTGAGGAGGAGGAGGAGCCGATGGAGGGTGCCGGTCTCCCAGCGTTCCAGCTCGTGCATCGAGCCTTCCGCAGACGCCTCCTCACCTTTCGACTGTCCCAACCGATGGACGCCCTGCTGACAGTTGAGGAAGCGCTCGTCTTCCTGTTCCAGGAGGTCTTTGATCTTTTGACTGACGTGAGGAGCAGGCATCCCAGCATCAAGGTAAACATGGTCCTGGAATGTGAGTTCACCAACATCCATGGGGCCACCTGCCTGCGCTCCTTCAACACGAAGAACGTCCCGCTGACCGAGGCCTCTGACTTGGGGGATTTCCTCTCCGCGACGTTCGACACGATCAAGAATAAGAAGGAGCAGTGTGAGTTGGTGGGCAGTGGATGGACCTACCTGCGCATACGTGACCTGGAGATCCGCGTGAATGAGTACATACCGCTCGGAGGCAGGGCGTTTATTCCGCTGCCAAAGGACATTGACGCCACGCACGCAGTCATCAATGTCCAAAACAACGATGACATGTGCTTCATGTACGCGATCCTGGCCGCGTTCGTCCCGGAGCATCAGCAGAGACCCGCAAGGTACACCTTGGACATCATCGCCCGGTACGACTGGACCGACCTGCGCTTCCCCGTCACACTGAAGGACATCAAGGCTTTTGAGCGCAAGAACGCCATCAGCGTGAACGTGTATGGGATAGAGCGCGCGATGGTGGGGAGACGGCCTGGTGGAACACCTGAGTTCAAGAACAGGGTATACCCGTTGAAGATATGTAGGCGGGAGCTCCAAGACCATCGCGACCTGCTGTACGTGACAACTGAGGGTAACAGCCATTACGCGTTCATCAGGAACTTGAGCCGACTGGTCCGCCCTCAGCTCACCACCCATGACCACATCATCTACATCTGCAAGAGGTGTTTCGCCTACTTTGACAACCGGCCCAACAAGCTTGGGTTGACGGGTGCTCAGCGTTTGGAGGAGCACAGGCGTTACTGTTACGCTAAGGCTCCTCTCCGCTTGGACATGCCAAAAAAGGAGAAGATCCGGTTCGCGCATCCCGAGTACACCCGGCGAGAGAGGTTCTGCATCTACGCGGACTTTGAGTGCTCCCTTCAGCCCGTCGCTGACGACCCTGCGGAACCACCACCCGGGACCAGACCTATGCGCATGCACGTCCCATACGCCTTTGCATACCAGATCATGGACTCGTTGGGGCTGGAGGAGTTTGAACCCCGGGTCTACTTGAACCGCGCCCCAGCACCCGCACCCAGGCGAACTATGAGCAGGAAGCATGCCCCCATGGAGGCGGGGCGAGGGGCGGCTCACGTCCCTACCTAACAACAAGGAAGGCCGTGGAGGAAAATTCAATGAAAACTCACCGTTGAGAGAAAACAAATGTAATACAAAGCAAAGTGCATGTGAATACAAAATCCAAATCATTATTCAAATGGCATAACAGAACTCCACCTTTCCTCTAGTTTACAGTTTTAAATTAAATGTGAAAAATGTCTAATAATGCTTTTCTTATAAAACTTAACAACATTTAAACAGCTAAAATTCACATTTCTGGAAGTTGCAGATGAGATAGTAATAAAATTTTTTATAGTTTGCAATTTAACAATTCTCATGAGACTGGGTAAAATTAGATAAATAAATTGAATAAATTGAGCAATAAATTAATAAATAAATAACAGACAAGACAAACAGTTAACATAGATTACAATTGACATTTAAATTTTAATTGACAAGGAAAAGAGAAATTGACTTTAAAGTTACATGGCGATCATAAAAAAAAATATTACAGTTTCCATAAACGCTCCATTCATACAGCGGCAACACATGTATGTTTCATAGTTCAACGAATTCATTTGTAATAACTTGCGGTAGGCGGTGACTGGGCGGGTCGCTTGTAGACCACCGGGGGCGACGGAACAGGCAGGAGAGGGGGCCAGAGTCCAGAGTGGCAGCCAAAGTGGAGGGGGGGGAAGCCCCCCTGAAGTTCCCTCTCCGCCGGAGCCATGTTGGAATCCGTGGTCGCTCCTCCCCGGGACCCCATCTGACACAGCAGGCGTGCTTAAAGCACCATGGTGTGGACACAGATAAACATTGAAACTGTTATAACACTAAACGAACGAACAATTATCACAAAATAGAGACACAATAACATCCGTGGCGCTTCCATTGACAACTACACGCCCTATGAGTGCAAAGCACGTTGCACGCCGGTAGTTGAGATCAGGGGTCCACAGCATGACGCCCAGGAGCTCTGCACACAGCCGTGCATAATTCCGGGCAACGTCCAACGACACAAAAGTAAATACTATAAAAAGATCAAAGTGAGACCGAGACGTGACCGAGACGTGAAGGGTCCTTGTCACGGCTCAACCTCCCCCACGAAAACAGAACCTCCGGGGTGAAGATGAGAAAAATGAACCTTGTCTCAAAGGCAGAACAAATATTACAAACTACAAACAACAATTAACATCACCACGAGAAACATGGTCAGGATGACACCAAGTAAACAAATGAGATATCAAGAAGCTAAAGTTTCCGTAGAGGGGGGGGGAAGAGAACAAACAGCAGACTCGGAAACGTGAAACTTCACCTACCAGAGGGAAAACTCACCTCCGGGATAGTTTGCTGGGCCCAGCAATGGCAAAGAGAAAAAAAATGAGAGTGTGAAGAACACAGCGCACGAAGCAGGAGGGCGATCAAACCTCCAGCTCCTAAACACCTCCGAAGCTAAACATTCAGTTGGAAGTTCCAACCCCTCCACGGAAAGCCTTCAACTGAGATATGTGAGCTTTCCGAAAAACTTCTCCAGTATCAGGGTGACCAAGTCTCACCGTGACGGGGGACAAAAACTTGATAATTCTATGGGGTCCTGACCAACGATAACACAGTTTGGCAGCCTTTTTGTTGGCGGCGGAACTGATGGGGTGTGTTTGACAGAACACCAAATCTCCAACCTTAAAAGGGTTGGCAATGCGACCCTTGTTGTAACGCCTTCTCACTCTATCTCTACTGCGGAGTAAATTTTTTCTCGCAGCGTTCCAAGCACCGAGTATATCGCCGCTACCAGGAGTGGGCAGTAAATCAGACACTCTCCAAAGATTCGAAAGGGGGGAAGACGGCGGGTAACCCAGAAACAGTTCAAAAGGTACCGCCTTGTGGCTTTCGTGCTTAGCGGAGTTGAATGCCAATTGCAGCCACTCAAGAGATTCATCCCAAGTTGTCTGCCTCTCTGCATGATAGGCGATGAGAGCAGCTCTCAAGTTGCGGTTGAAACGCTCCGCATGAGAAGGTTGAGGGTAGTACGGAGAAGTAGTAATATGCTCGATACCATGTCCAAAACAGAAACGGCGAAACTCCTTTGAAGAAAATTGTGTTGCGTTATCGGAGACCAGTTGGCTGGGTACACCGAAGTTCTGAAAGAGTCGAGTCTTCAAAGCTCTAGTTGTTAGGTTAGTAGTAGCTCTTGGAAGAGGAAACAGCCAGCAAAACTTTGAAAAGGCGTCAACACAGACAAGCAGGTAAGTGTTACCAGACTTGCTACGGGGAAACGGTCCCACGTAGTCGATGAACAGCTTCTCAAATGGTCGACTGGCTACATCAGAAGCAAGTAGGCCTAATTTAGAGTTTTGGGCGGGCTTACTAAGACAGCACAGTTTACAAGCCCTTACTCTCCCAGCAATATCTCTATCCATTCCCTTCCAGATGAACTCCCTGCGAATTTTGGCGATAGTCTTGTGAATGCCCAGATGTCCTCCGACGGGAGAAGAATGAAAGTAGGCGAACACCATGGGGACCAGATGGCAAGGCAGGACCACGCGTGTACCATTTCCAACACGGGGGCGGCAGCAAAGAACTCCCTGCGAAAGGGAATAAGGCGGAGAAGCCGAACCTTCTTCAATATCCCGCATGATTTGTCCTAATAGCGGGTCCTGGCGTTGATAAGGAGCAATTTCCCCAAAAGCCAAAGGGAAATCTAACAAAACTGCACCACAGTGGGGATTTCCTTCTGGAGTCGGGGAGTCATGATACATGCGAGACAGGGCATCAGCAATGATATTTTGGGTACCCCGCACATGCTGTACCTTGAACTTAAAAGCCGAAATCTTGACGATCCAACGGCCGATCTTCCCCAACTGACGAGGGTGAGCCAAAAGCCACGAAAGGGCTTGGTTGTCCGTTTCCAGAAGAAACTCGGTATGTTCCAGAAAACGCCGGAACTTATCCACCCCAAAAACAACAGCGAGGCACTCGAGTTCATATACCGAGGAGCTTTTCTTCTCCTGTGGAGTCAGCGTACGGGACGCGAAGGCGATGGGCTGTCTAACACCATCAAAAGACTGGGAGAGCACAGCAGCAATGGCGTGCGACGAGGCGTCAGTCTGAAGGATGAAAGGACGTGTAAAATCAGGCATGCGCAAAACAGGGGGCTGCATGATCGCCTCCTTTAGGCTTTCAAAGGCGGACTGTTGAATTTCTCCCCAAATAAACTTTGCTCCCTTCTTCCGGAGTACGTTGAGAGGGGCGGCAATCTCTGCGATGTTCGGAATAAATCTTCTGTAGAAGTTGACCATCCCAATGAAACGGGCAACGCCCTTGGGATCTCTAGGTGGAGGAAAATCACGAATACCCTGAGTTCTTGCAGGATCGATACGAATCCCTCGAAACGAAACCAAATGACCCAAAAAAGAAATTTCAGGCTGGGCAAAAGTGACCTTCTCGGGGTTAACAGTTAGGCCAGCCTCTCGCAGGCGAGTAAGAACAACCTTCAAATGATCCACATGTTCTTCAAAGGTTTCACTGTAAACCAACAAGTCATCTAAATAGTTGAATACATACTTGAACTTAATATCATGAAAAATTGAATCTAACAAACGCGTTAGGGTTTGAGCACCCACAGCAATGCCCATGGGCACACGTGTAAATTGATACAAGTTCCATGGCACACAAAAACTTGTCAAATGTCTGGACTCCTTTTTAAGGGGAATCTGATGGTACGCCTGGTTTAAGTCGAAAACCGTAAAAAAATGAGCTTTGCCGAACCAGTCAAATGCTGAGTGAAGGTCAGGCAGGGGCACACTGTCTATTTCAATCTTCATATTCAGTTTACGGTAATCT
The DNA here is from genome assembly GCA_963675035.1 of Allygus modestus. Classification (NCBI taxonomy): domain Eukaryota; kingdom Metazoa; phylum Arthropoda; class Insecta; order Hemiptera; family Cicadellidae; genus Allygus; species Allygus modestus. The sequence goes on along the minus strand of OY776111.1, from coordinate 63,839,028 downwards.
AGGACCATACGGGATTTTCCGTTGGGTTTTGGCACCAGAAAGGCAGCGCTCGAGTACTGTGATCTGGAAGGTTCAATGACTCCCTGCTCTAGAAGATCATCAATAATTTCTCTTAGAGTTGCCATTTTCGGAGGAGCAAGCTTATACGGATGACTGCGCACAGGCTCTTTATCGGTTAGACGGATCTCATATTCCATAAGGGTGGTAAGACCGAGGCGAGGCGTGAGTACCTCAGGAAAATGAGAACACAACTCCTTAACAATCTTCCTCTGCTCGGGTGACAAATGTTCAAGGCAATCCGGCTTTAGCTCATCCTCCGAAACTTCTTCAACACAGACCTCCCTTACGGATACAGGACGGGAAGGAACCACCAAAGGTACCAGCACATTACGTTGGAATTTGAAATAGCAGCTCTCTCTTTGCAAATCCACAATAAGTCCGGTTTTCCTTATGAAATCTGCACCTAAAATACAGCTCATTCCCAAATCATTGGAAACTAAAAACTCCCAAACCCAGGAAAAACCTTCAATCTTAAATTTGAAAGCCACCTTAAACAGAACGTCCATAGGGGAATTGCTTGCGGTGAGGCAAGTGATCGACACATCTTCAGTTTTCCTGATTGCTCCAGATTCAGACAGTAATCGGTGAAACTCCGAGGAAATGAGACTCACTGCTGCTCCAGAGTCCACCAGAGCTGGAAAGTTGGAGTCGCCTATCAATAAATTGACGTAAGGACAGGCCAAACTTGGCGATCGTATACCCAGTGAGGCAACACCAGCAACACCTTTCATCAGAGGCTCAGAAGAAGCATCGGCAGTGCGACCATGTGAGCTCGCAGATGGGAGGGGGTCTACCGGGGCAGGCCCCCTCTTTCTCCGTTTTTTGGTGGGGTAGGAAGCTGACGGCAAAAACGTCGAATATGTCCACGCTGCCCACATCCAAAACACACAGGCACGGGGCGCGGCCGAGGGACCTCGGGAGTGGAGGAGACCTGACCAACCATAGGTCGAGGGGGGCGGTTGTTCATCACACGTGCTCCTTCTTCTCTACGCTGGTCGATGAGTTGAACATTTCTCGCCGCAACCACCAGTTTGTCCAGTCCAGTGAACGTGACCGGTGTGGGAGAGAAAACGAGGCGACAACGCTCCTCAGGAGTGATACCATCCAAAACCACCTGAACGATTTCCGCCTCACTCAAACCCACCCGCAACACACGACCCGCGCTGCGGATGTCAGCAACATAGGCAGCCAGTCCCTCTCGGAGTCCTTGGGACCGGTAAAACATTTGCATCTTCAAATCCTCACGCATTCGCCCAGGAACAAAAGTGTCAAGAATCTCCCTATGAAAATCCTCGAACTTTCCTTTTCTACTAAGAACCGCATTCAAAAGATTTGACAGAGGAGAACGACAGTACGGAATAAGCAGGCTCAAAAGCAGGGTGTCGTCAACACCTGGAATTTCCCTCATCCTGAAAAGGTCGGCAAGAAACTTCAAAAGTTTGTGAACCTCCAATCCATCAACGCAAGGCAAGGCTTGCAACAAAGGCGTCAGAGGGTTAGGCAACTTGTGGTAAGAAGCAGAAGCAACGTGGCCTAGGCAAGCTGGCACAGGAGTACTAGAAGTAACAGAAGCTGCGGGCACCGTCAGAACGGGCGGAGACTCCTCACTAGCTTCAGCAGTGGTTAAAGCCTGCTCGGGAGGTACTTGAAGGGACCCACCACCATCAGAAACCGGTGCGGCAGAAGTGCCTGAAGATTTTGACGGAAGACTATTCAAATATTCTCCAACGGTCTCAGAAGTTTGCTTGAGCCAATTGAGATCATCGGTCCTTAAGGTGCCAGCGGTGATCAGCAAGGCGACTCGGCCTTGCAAGTGCAGAAGCCTAGAAAAAGCACGCTGTCTAACTCTACCAGAAGGAGGCTCATCTCTCAATTCTTCAAGTCTCCCCTCCCACTCTTCCAGCTTGGTTTTGCATGCCAAGAGTTCGTCCTCTGCCACCAAGGATGACGGCCAAGTGCTGACGAACTTACTAGCGAGCAACCCACGCAACTGCGTACGTAAAGAAGCCACATCGCTAGCGGGTTCAACGCCACGAGCTCTAACCTCAAAAACAAGCTCATCCTTGTACAGGTACTCTGGACACAAGGAGCCAGACATGATTTCACACAAATAAATAAACAATTTCAAAAATACAGATCACAAAAACTTAACCTCCTAAGGGCCCTGAATTGAAATGCCTATCGATCAGATGAGGTCCCAAATAGAAGAACCACCTACCCATTCATACCGCACTAACCGCAAAATTGAACAACGATTCACACACACATACATACACCGATACATACACTAACAACAACACCTAACACTTGTCTGGTGAGGTGAGCACACAAACAAAATTTAATTTTGGGGTTCGGCCATGTTTTAGAAAATTCTTGCTCCCTAAAGTTCGGAAGCAAGACATTAATCAGATTCCACCCGGTGCCTCGGCTAAGGGCGAGCTCCTAATTGAAAAAAAAAAACACAGTGCGCACATCCCCACCAGAACAACAATTCTGCCCAGAAACTGTCAGTCCAGAATTACCCGAGAACTAGATCCATCCACGGCCCTACCATTAATTCAGAACGTGGCCAGTGATCGGGTCTCCCAGCCTCTCAGTCAGGAACCGGTTAGGTCCACAACCAAGGGCCAGGACCACAACCACTGAAACCACGCTCTGCTACCATCTGAACCGCGCCCCAGCACCCGCACCCAGGCGAACTATGAGCAGGAAGCATGCCCCCATGGAGGCGGGGCGAGGGGCGGCTCACGTCCCTACCTAACAACAAGGAAGGCCGTGGAGGAAAATTCAATGAAAACTCACCGTTGAGAGAAAACAAATGTAATACAAAGCAAAGTGCATGTGAATACAAAATCCAAATCATTATTCAAATGGCATAACAGAACTCCACCTTTCCTCTAGTTTACAGTTTTAAATTAAATGTGAAAAATGTCTAATAATGCTTTTCTTATAAAACTTAACAACATTTAAACAGCTAAAATTCACATTTCTGGAAGTTGCAGATGAGATAGTAATAAAATTTTTTATAGTTTGCAATTTAACAATTCTCATGAGACTGGGTAAAATTAGATAAATAAATTGAATAAATTGAGCAATAAATTAATAAATAAATAACAGACAAGACAAACAGTTAACATAGATTACAATTGACATTTAAATTTTAATTGACAAGGAAAAGAGAAATTGACTTTAAAGTTACATGGCGATCATAAAAAAAAATATTACAGTTTCCATAAACGCTCCATTCATACAGCGGCAACACATGTATGTTTCATAGTTCAACGAATTCATTTGTAATAACTTGCGGTAGGCGGTGACTGGGCGGGTCGCTTGTAGACCACCGGGGGCGACGGAACAGGCAGGAGAGGGGGCCAGAGTCCAGAGTGGCAGCCAAAGTGGAGGGGGGGGAAGCCCCCCTGAAGTTCCCTCTCCGCCGGAGCCATGTTGGAATCCGTGGTCGCTCCTCCCCGGGACCCCATCTGACACAGCAGGCGTGCTTAAAGCACCATGGTGTGGACACAGATAAACATTGAAACTGTTATAACACTAAACGAACGAACAATTATCACAAAATAGAGACACAATAACATCCGTGGCGCTTCCATTGACAACTACACGCCCTATGAGTGCAAAGCACGTTGCACGCCGGTAGTTGAGATCAGGGGTCCACAGCATGACGCCCAGGAGCTCTGCACACAGCCGTGCATAATTCCGGGCAACGTCCAACGACACAAAAGTAAATACTATAAAAAGATCAAAGTGAGACCGAGACGTGACCGAGACGTGAAGGGTCCTTGTCACGGCTCATACTTCGGGGTCGACGCGTCCAAGGTGTTTATGGAGAGGCTCAAGATGGATGTGTTGATGCTGTGGGAGTTCCTGTTCAGCATGAGAGCTCTGCACCCTTCTCTGACCCGGCAGGAGATGGAAGAGTACCTGGCGGCGACTCGCTGCTACCTCTGCGGTGAGGGGTTCACCGAGCAGGACGTCAAGGTGCGGGACCACAACCACGCCCCACCTTACGAGTTCCGAGGAGCGGCGCACCGCTCGTGCAACCTACGGTACAGGGAGCAACGGGTCATCAACTGCTATTTTCACAACCTGTCCAACTATGACGCTCACTTCATAGTGCGGGAGTTGGCCATTGACCCCGGCGATGTGGACGTGCTGGCGCACACGGAGGAGCGCTACATCGCTTTCACCAAGCGGTTCCACTTTGGCCAGCCCGGGGACAACCAACGACAGTCATCTTTCGCGGTGCGGTTCCTGGACACCTACAGGTTCTTGTCCATGAGCCTGGCCAACCTGGCGGCGGGGCTTCCCACGGATAAGATGCGTGAGACCAGGAAGCGGTTCCCCGACAACCGGCTCTTCGACCTGGTGCGCAGGAAGGGTGTGTTCCCCTACGACTTTGTCACGTCGTACGACACGTTGTACTCCACCAGACAGCTTCCTCCTCGGGCCGCGTTCAAAAACAGCATGACCCTGGAGGATATCAAGGAGGAGGAGTACGAGCACGCCCTCAACGTGTGGCGAGTCTTTGACTGCAACCACCTCAAGGACTATGCCGACAAGTACCTGCGCTGTGACATCGCCCTCCTCACCGATGTGTTCGAGCAGTTCCGCGACACCTCTTTGGCTGAGTATGGACTGGACCCTGCCCACTACTACACCCTGCCCTCTTACGCCTGGGACGTCATGCTCAAGACCTGCGGCGTGGAGCTGGACACGCTACGGGACTTTGACATGTACCTCTTCGTGGAGCAAGGCATCAGAGGAGGTATCTCCCAGGCCATCACCCGCTACGCCAAGGCCAACCACGAGCGATGCCGCCCTGAGGACCGACGCCTCGACGAGCCGACACGCCACCTCCTGTACCTGGATGCCAATAACTTGTACGGCTGGGCCATGTCCCAGTACCTGCCCACCGGAGACTTCCAGTGGCTCAGCCGTGAGGAGATTGACGCCTTGGACATCGCCTCGTTGGACGCGGAAGCCGACCGGGGCTACATACTAGAGGTGGACCTCAACTACCCCGCCCGTCTCCACGACCTGCACAGGGACCTCCCCTACTGCTGTGAGACCAAGCGGCCTCCAATAGGCAAGTTCCCCAAGCTGGTGACCACCCTGGACAACAAGGAGCACTACATCTGCCACTACAGGATCCTGCAGCAGGCGCTGAACAACGGACTGGAGCTTGTGGCTGTGCACAGGGCCGTCTCGTTCCACCAGTCTCGATGGCTCGAGCCCTACATCCTGATGAACACCGAGCTGAGGAAGAAGGCCAAGACCAAGTTTGAGCAGGACTTTTTCAAGCTCATGAACAATGCGGTCTTCGGCAAGACCATCGAGAACGTGCGCAAGCGCCTGAACGTCAAGCTGGTCTGCACTCCGGAGAGGTTCAGCAAATACGTGGCCAAGTCCAACTTCCTGGACCGCACTTACTACACAGAGGACATAGCCCTCATCCATCTAGCCAGGGTGAACATCGTTCTGGACAAACCCATCTACATCGGCATGTCTGTCCTGGAGCTGAGCAAGTGGCTCATGTATGAGTTCTTGCGCAAGATGAAGGACCGCTACGGTGACCGCCTGACCGTAGACTACATGGACACGGACAGCTTCGTGTTTGACATCATCTCTCAGGACATCTACAGGGAGATGATGGAACACCTGGAGGACTTTGACACCAGCGCCTACCCCAGGTCCCACCCCTGCTACAGCCCCATCAACGCTAAAGTCATCGGCAAGTTCAAGGATGAGTGCGCTGGCAGATCCCTGTTTGAGTACCTCGGGCTTCGTTCCAAGCTTTACTTCATGGACATCGAGGACCCGAGCGAGGAGACGGGATCCAAGGCTCTCAAGCGCGCCAAGGGAGTCGCCAAGGGGGTCGTCAAGAACATCCTTACCCCCGACGACTACAGGGAATGCCTGTTCAACGAGGTGTTGAAGACCACCGTCAACACCCGGTTCCAGTCCCACCTGCACCGCGTCTTCACAGTCCAGGTGGAGAAACTTTCCCTGAGCCCGAAAGATGACAAGCGCTATGTCCTGGCGGATGGGATCCACACCTTGCCTTGGGGACACAAGGACATCCCACCACTGGCTGGAGGAGGACGAGACCACCTCAATAACCAACAGCAACAGCAGCCAATGGAGGTGGATGAGGAGGAGGAGGACGTTGATGAAGAGTTTCCTGTGTAGGCTTATGTTTATTTGTAAATAGCGTTTATAATTTATTTGTAAATAGTATTTGTAAGCAATTATATTGTAAAAGTTTTAGTTCACAGCAGATATCTGTGTTGTTATTACCTCACCCGTATTTCCTCATTATATTTTCAAAATCATCAACATGTCCAAGTTATAACTTTTTTCAAATTAAAATAATTTAAAATGTAATTTATAAAATTTAATAATTTAAAAAAATTTTAAATAAAAAAATCGAGATATTGGACATGTACTTTTCTTAAATATTGAAGTAAGGACAAATGAACAACAAGTGATTGCAATATATCGTATTTATTTCAAAAAACATAATAAGAATATACAAACACACAATTAAAAAGAATAAAATAAAGTATCAGTAACGTAGTGGTGAGAAGATGGAGTGGAAGAGCCTGCGGACCAGAGCGTCGTTGACCGTGGGGGACGCCAGATCGAAGAGCTGCACGTAGTCACCAAGCGCCATACCGAGGACCGCCCGGCAGTACAGGTAGGTGAGGCAGTAGTGGCCGCAAACGGAAGTACCATAGCCCTGGAGTCGATACCTGTTGTAGACATAGCGGCGGCGCGAGTTGCGCCTCAGGAACCTCTGGTAGTCCGCCTGGTATGGGGACCTGCCGTAGCTGTCAAAGTATTCCAGCCGGTCCTCAGAGCAGTAGAATGCCACCCAGTGGTCTCCTCTCTCAGTGTGTGACATGGTGTTGGCCACTATGGCGGTCTGGGGTTGAACGGGTGAGTGAGGCAGACGGTCAGAGGCGCAGACCAGAACGCTCCTCAGTCCGGGGACTTGCGCCAGGCTCCTCTCGATCTGTGTGGTGTTCATCGTGGGCGGAAGCAGCAGCAACACTCTAGGGCTGACGAGTCCGACCTGTCATTGGCCATCAGCCAATCACGCAGGACGATACAGTTGTGCAGAGCGCAACGGTTGAGGGCGCTCTTATGGTGGCTGCAGCGCAGGGTCCGGCAGGAGGGTGGTCCGTTGAGGGACCCGCAACCCAGGTCGTCCATGTCCTGCACGGTGGTGGCGGCAGGCTCGACGATCAGGTGCCGCTGAACGAAAGTCCTCTTCTGCGACCCCTTGACGTAGACGATGGGGCGGTGGATGAAGCAGGCCCGCAGCTTGTCCAGCAGGGCGACATAGGCGATATCGCCCTGGTCCCACTCGAGCCCATGGCAGTGACGCGTGAGCCAGCCGCTCTCGCGCAGTTTCTCGCTGGTCAAGAGGTCTCGATTGAAGGGCGGACGAGCGATGTGATGCATGATTAGCGTGCCGGTAGTCACGTCCACCACGCAGACCTCCTTCAGCAAATAGTCGTTGTCGCTGTCCTTGAAGCACTGCATGTCCATCACCACGCTTCCATGATGGCAGCGCACTAGGCCGGTGGCGGTGGCGGTAGGCTCGTTGTAGATTGGTGGCGGCACGTCCATCTCGCAAGGTCGGCTGAACTGAGAGCGAGCGTGCGCTGCCTCGGCCTTAAGTAGGTGGGAGGGCGGCGGCGGCAGCGGCGGAGGAGATAACCCGTTTTACCCTCCAAAGTCCACAGTCACGTTGCGGTGACGGTCCACCTCCACGACGTTGTCCAACTCGGCATACACTATGCAGTTGAACGCCTCCGCCAAGGCTTCGGAGAACCCAATCTCTATGCGCAGGTTACCGTTGCGCACCAGGTTCCAGTGGCTGGATTGAGAGGCCGCCATATCGGGCGTCAGATCAAACGCCATCAGGCAGTATCCATAGGGGTATTCGTTGCGACTGACTTCATTACCACAGTCTGAGAAATTGATGCCGGTGCCAGTGTACAGCGTGTGGTAGGCGAGCACGCACAACTCATGACCGAACGTGTAATCCGGTTGAAGCGGCTTACATGGTACTTGCTCACCATCTATGTACAGCGCGAAGAAGTTCACGTGGCTGTGGGTGAAGTTGAACGGGTTCTTCTTGTAGTCCCCGTTGAACGCCTGATTGCTGACCAGGCCAACTATAATGCGTTTTGGCAGTTGACCCAGAAACACACTGTCCAGAGTCTTGCTGCTGATACCGGAGGGTAGCGTGAAGGATTTGACTTCCACGCGCGTAATGGGATATTTGGCTGTGCCCGACTCCAGCGTCCTGCTGTGAGCCAACAGCACGCTCGGGTTGATCTTACAGCGGCGCATAAACAGGTTGACTTCGGCGATGTCCACTTTGTAGTCTGTCACGGTTTTAGACATGATGGAGAATGAGTTCTTTGACCTGATCAGACGAAAGCGCATCTCCACACCGTTTAACATGAACTTCTCCTGGTTGCACAGGTCAACGTGCAGATGTCCGACCATGTCCACGTACCGGCTTCCCTTGATAAACTCTCTCCTTTTCTTGAGCCCGGTATAATTATCCTCCTCAGTATTGTCCATGTACCCGGCATAGTCCTCAAAGAACATCTCCGCAGTGAGGTGCGATGTCTTGGCATCACCACCATAGGACAACAGGTTCTCCAGGTAGGCGCGATAGGCGTACGTGTTGTTCTGAGGAGACACCAGTTTGTTGTTCAGGTACAGGTCCACTTGACTGAACAGCGAGTGCAGCCAGTTGTTAATCGGACCCACCTCTTTTATCGCTTGATCACCCGTTACAGCGCCTCCATTAGCCGTTCTAATGGTAGCCTTCACATGCAGTAGCGTCTGTGACAGATCCGTGTACTCGTCCCCATGACCCGGAACTATGAACTCAACGGGTGAGTCGTCTGTCAGGGAGGAGATGGGCTTGTACTGCACCCATTTACCACTCTCTATACTGGTCTGCTTGGGCGGTAGCGAGAACAGGTCCAACTCGGTCTTGACACACTCACACGACTTCTGATGTAGAAACGCCATTATCCAAAAATGTCTCTCGCAGTACTCCTGCTCTTCTTACGTCGCACAACGGTCTTGCTCCTCCTCTTCTTAGCGACACGTTTTGCAGGCTTCCTTTTTCTCTTGGGCGCAGCGCGCTTCTTCTTCCTAACTCCGAGGAGTTTAGCCAGAGACTGAGGGGTCACTCGCTGTACACGCCTCCTCTTATAGGTGCCACCACCACCACCGCTCAGCACGCGATCCAGTTTTTCATCAGCCTTACGTTTCAGCGACCCGGTAAACTGCCTGAGTCGGGCGTTGGCTGCGACTCGGGGGTTGGCTGTGCCCGCCGCCACGTCGCCCAAGAAGCCCACACCGGACCTCAGCGCCTCCTTGCCCAGCGCCGATGCGCCGGATCTGATCAACGGGACCACTGTACGCATCAGCCCGCCTAGGAAACTGCCGATGCCATGACCGCGTTGGAAAGCGGCTCCTCTGAATACCGTGGACACTCCATGTCCAGACTGCTGTTGGCGGTAGTACGCCAGATAGGGGTCATTCAGGTTCATTGCTGCTGCTACTCTCTGCGCAGGTGAAGCTTCATGCACGTAGTCCCGAAGTGGAATGGCAGGTGGCGTCCAACGCTGTCCCTTAAATCGATTTCCACACTATCGAAGGAGCTCTTCATCAGCGGCACGTAGTGAGGGTCGGTGAAATGCACGGTGATACTCGCACCGTAGATGTAGTTTTTTGCGTCGATGTTCACAATCTTTAACAAGGGCGCAACAGTGTCACCTACTAGCTGAGGTTCCACCAGGTCACAATACACATACATGTGCGAAGGGATCCCGGCCAGTAAGTTGGGCGGTCTTATAGCTTTTCTATGTTTGATCAAATCCACATTGTGCACGTCGTATCCCAACTGTAACGCTAGGGTGGGGCTAAATTCCAGTTGCTCCACAGTCTGGTCTATCGAGATCAATTCCACCTTCCCAATCTCTTTGTCGTACACAAACTGGCATTGGTATAAGTCCAATTTTGGAATGGCGTTGATGGCGTTGACCAGTTCATCGATGTCTTTATAGTTTCCATCTTCCACCTTTACAGCGGTCAGTTCAGGCTTGCCGGTGTCATCCTTAGTGTAGAGATATACGCGAGCGTCCTCCCCCACTGTCACAAACGAGCATGGGTAATGGACCTCGACTAAAGCGACTTCCCATTCACCATCGCCACCCAATCGCACGACTGACGGTAGATGGGTGATGTAGTTAGCCACGGTGTTGTTTGGATAATAGTCCATTGAGCTGTTGCTGGGCAACGTCAGGTACAGCTGCCTGCGCTTTGTCGTCATAGCAGCTGTTGCACTTCAGATGCAGGTACCCACGAGTTGAAGTCCTCTCCGTAACCGACCCACTTGACCAAGTAGCGCTTACTGCGGCCTCGCCCTTTAGTGTCCAGTATTTTATCTATTTGGTACATACGGTCCGGGGCAACCGTTACCTTTTGCATCTCATGCTCGTAGAAGCGCCCTTCCAGCGGCGTCCCGTTCAGGTCTCGCAGCACGTACAATGGTAGAGGATGCGACCCGTATACGTGATCCACCACAAACAGCTCCTTACTCCAGTTGGTCTCGTAACCTTTGGCGAACGTGCCCTTCTCCTTGGCTATGCGCACCGCGGCACCAGGCTCGAACCTGGGCTTGCGTCGCCGGATCGCCTTTCCATACATGTGACGCCACACCTTATACACCGTTTTTCCATCGCCGCTGTCCGCGTCCACAGGTCGCAGACCACCACCCAGGCTCTTGTGCGGGCTGCGGTTGTAGGCATCCACAAGCCTGTCCAACACGTCGATGTAGCGATACGTGTTTTTGTAGGTTAGGTAGCGCCACATGCGGTTCTTGAGCGTGCGGTTGACTCGCTCCACCACCGCCGCCTTCACATCGGGGTTCTGCGTGGTGACGTATGTGACACCGTGACTCTTGAACACTCGCTTGGTAGCGGCCCCGGTGAACTCCGTCCCCTTGTCAGTCTGTAGACAGCGAGGAGTCGCCTCGGAGAATATCCTCTCGAACGCTGCCGCCACCTCTTGCCCACTTTTCCTCCTCAGTGGTACCGCAAACAACCGCTTACTGAATACATCGATCACAGTCAGCAGGTAGTTGACCCCGTCGTTGTGCTGGCTGAGACCGCGCATGTCGTTCAGGTCCGCCTGCCACAGCTCCTGAGGCCCAAAAACGGCGTAGCGGTTGCGGGGAAACCGCTTGCGCGCAGGCTTGTGCAGCGTGTAGGTGTCCTGGGCACGCAGCCATTCCACCGCTCTGCGTTTCGGGAGGCGCGCGGCTCTGGCCAGAGCAGCCACCCCGCCGAGGGAACCGGGCTGGCTCGGGTCATAGTACAGCTTCTCCATTACGGTGAGAACAGCTCCCAGTTGTCCAATGACGATTCCTGGTCAGGTTCCTCGGTTATTATCCTTCTCCTGGCTGCCGGAAGTCGCGGTCTCAGGCGGTCTAGCATTGGTGTCAACCTCGGTGACAGGGGTGATGAGGAGGCCGTCGTGTCTCCCCAGGGGCTCGATGCAGTGTCCAGCCCCCCGTTTAGGTAACGCAACGCCGTGGGATTGTATTCTTTAGGCACGTTCATGTTTTTCAAGGCGGTCATCACTTGTTGCCAACCGGTAGGCAATCGGTCCGCCCTTCGCGCTCTCACTATGCTGTGCGCGATGTCCACTATATTGGAATTGGGGACCTTCTCGTTGTTCACATACACCACCCCACTGGCGTCCCAAGCGATGGGGCTGCCTTGCTGGGTCATGAACCGCAACAGGTTGCGCGCCACCGACTTGTAGATTTTTGGGAATGATGCCAACACCCCCTCCTCCTCCGAGGTGCTAGACTCACGTTTCACGTGACTCGGACCTGCCTCTCCCTCCTCCTCCCCCTCGATGATTGACAGGCCTATGGGTTGACGTTTAGCCGCGGAAAAGTGCAGGAACCGCTGTAACACCTGTTGATATTGTTTCCATTTTTCCGTATCGTTCAGCCGCTTGTCGCTCAGTATGCGATGCATCTCAGCGTCCAGGCCGGCTGGCTTATTGGTACTGCCTGCTCCTCCTCCTCCTGGTCCTGGTCCTTCTCGCAATCTCTCGATGAGCTCCTGCGGTACAACTACCATTTTCTTAGCGTGCTCCATTTTTTCAAATTACTTTCTGCATCAACACAGGTAACACCGCACTCAACAGCAAGGGCAGGAGGATCCCACCGCCCCGTTGTACAAGGTAGCGTCGCTTCTTGACCCAACCCTCACCGCGTTTCACCAGCCGTCTGAGCGCCTGTTTGTGCTTTCTCAACTTTCGTTTATGACAGGTGGTGAGCGGCACGTTCCCGCGTAACACGTTGTACGCACACTCACACACTGACCTGATACGGCTATTCTCGCACGCTTTTAACAGGGCCTTGCGTTCCTTGGGTGTAGCGTGCACCAGAGCAGTCAGCAGGGCTGTGTCTTTCTTCACGCGGTGTGACATGATGACTGACACTGGCGCGCGCTCAGCCTATTTATCACTTTTTCTTGGGCAGGTACACGTAGTTAACTGGATCGTCTGGGAAAACGGCTGAACGTACCCGCATCTCCTCGGGTGTAGACTGTTTCAAGTCTATCAGCAGATAGGCGTGAGGATCGCGCGTGGCGTCCGCATAAGCCTCCTCCACAAATTTGGGGTTCTCTGGGTATACTTGGCGAGCCAAGTGTTTGATCTGAGCGCGGTCCCGGGGATTCTTGAAACACACTATGTAATGAGCGTTCAGCGATATGTCGCGCTGGCCCCTACCCTGATGAAACAGGTTTTGCGTGATGAAGAACACGCTCATGTTGCGGTGATGGGAGCCCTTGGTGAACAGGTCCGCCACGCCGGGGCCAGCCTCACGCATCATGTCATCGACGATAACCAGGGAGGGCTCGCTACCATCGTAGTCGTCCAGGTCGGGCAGGCCGGCTACGTAGCGCACAGTAGGGTCATCGGCTCCTCCTCCACCGCCGCTACCGCAGTGCCAGGTGATACGGGCGAAGCGCGTATCGCACATGCGGTCGGCATGCCCTATGAAGCGAGCCACAAAGTGCGACTTGCCGCTGCCCAAAGGTCCAGCTACGATGGCGGTGAACGGGTGTTTCCACCTCAAGTCCATGGTGGCTACTAACACAGCCACGCACCGCCTCGACTCTTATAATTAATTGAGTTTTTATATTTATTTTTTATTTTTATATTTATTTTTATATTTATTTTTTTATTTTACATTAATAAGGATAAAGGAATAAGGTTTTTTTTTATTTATTTATTCAAACAAATTCCAGAAGAGCTCCTTTGCTGCCGGGGGGACCGCTCCTCTTGACCAAACTCATCCTCGACCCCACACCCACGTTGTACTGGCCGATGACATGGTCTCCCAAGACGGCCAAGTATCTACGAGGCATGTAGATCCTCAGCGGGTCGTCACCAGTTAGCCCCTCCAAAGTGGCCATTATCGCCTCGCCATAAGGAGTATCCACCCGCTCAAATGACCGGATGGGGTAAATTATGTTGTCCCGCAGATCGGCTATGCGGGTATAACCCCCCGCCTTGCAGCTGTTGAGGGCTGACTTGAGGTCTCCTGTTTGGTCCATGCTGCTCGTTGAGTGTCTGGATGTGGAATGGTTGTGGCTCACCACCGAGTCGTATTATATAGGCTCACTGCGTCAACAAGTTGTTTACGTCATTGTGTGTGTTTTCCGGGTCGTTGTGGTGTTTACTTCTTGCGCTTTGGGATGACGCAATTGCCTCCAGCCTTACGTTTTCCCTCGCAAACTGTTGCGCAATCGCGGGTCTTACGCCAGGCGGGTAGTGGAGTCACGATCCTACTAACTCCGTTAATTTTAGGCACTCCGGTATCGCTATTAATCCACATATTTTCTAGTCTCGTTAACAGGTCCGTGAGGCATATGCAAATTTCATCGTCTCTATCCTCGTCCAAGTATAGGCCGCAACTATGCGTAGGGCGTCCGCCTTTGAATACCGACATCTTCAATAAAAAGTTTCCTAAGTTGGTAGGGTTCTTTACTGTATATTGACATTCAGCATCGCTCCAACTGCATGATGGAGAATCGGTAGGTGTATTCCTGTCCACTGTCCATCCAACAACGGGCTTCTTGCTCCTCTTCTTAGTTATGGTAGGCGGTCTAGCATTCTCATCCATGGCATCAAGCTCCTCCATCAGAGAGCGGATGGTTCGATCCACCTCGGTTGCACTGTTGCTGCTGCTCATGGCGTCTCGGGCCAAACTGAGGCCGCGGTAGCGGACCTCAGGTTTATATACCGGCAGCGCGCGCAACCGGGTATGTCCCCGCCGAGCGGTGGCGGCCAAAGAGGGCGCGTCACGACAGCAAGCCGCTGAGCAATTCAAGGGTGCAACCTTGAGCGTCAGCAAACCGCTGAGTAATTCCTTCCTGGGCAACTCCTTCAGGACCGTCCCCCGACACGCGCCGCCAACCGCTCCCGGTCGGCGGGGGCTTTTTAAGCCGCATGTAGACCAAACGGGGGGGGGGACCTTACATCCTTGCATCCTCACTGCGCCTTTGCTGGTTTTGAATCGGCCAGGGGGGGGGGACCTTACATCCTCGCATCCTCACTGCGCCTTTGCTGGTTTTGAATCGGCCAGGGGGGGGGACCATATAGTTTTTGATAAAGGAATATCGTTTATTTTTATAGTTTTTTTTTTTATAAAGGAAATTTTGTTTATTTATATTTAATCTTTATTTACAACTTTTTTATTATAATCTTTACCTAACCCCCGTTTACAATAACCTTTGCAAAGACCTGGTCGGATTCTAAAAGAAGTAAATTAATCACGCGTTGACAAGCAACATGCGGTTTATTGATGCCATCCAAAGCAGCTTGAACTTGTAGGCGTTTTTGTTCAGGCAACCGCTTCTTAATCCACATCCTGATGGACAATTCGGCAAAGTGACCCGTTGTGTAATACTTCACCGTCTGTAGGAATATCTCCGCATCGATTGACTCAATGTCTTCAATTGTAGATCTAACTGTAAATGGTTTTGTATGAAAATATTCACCTTCCAGTGACACATCAATTCCAACATTAAACATTTTGTTAGGTCTAGTCAGTGTAGAAGCTTGTGAGCAAATGATTCTAACATAAATAACTGGAGAACTCTCACTAATGAGATAACCTCAGGCAGTCACGTAGTCCTTACCAAAACATGTAATACTAGAAAATGATGGGGAAGGGAGTATTTTATTTATGGTTTTTTTTTTTCTTTTTCTTTTTTATCTTTTATTTTTTCTTTATTGAAAGAAGAAAAAGAATTTAGAGTGACTAGAGCCCTCCCAAACTGTTTTTATGGTCATTGACTTTAAAATCACCAAAGTAGATAGGTAATCATTGTTTTGTGGCCAATCCGCTTCCCAAGCACTCTTACCACAGCAAAAACAAGTGTGCTGCAAATTATTAGAGTCTGAAAAGCGATACACTTTAACAATTCTTGCAGGATACAGAACTCTATTACAATAATGCTCAGTGTACTGGCAGTAGCGGCATTGATAGACTCTCTTGCCATTGTATCTATTATACAAGTCTAACACTTGAGGATCCGTTTCGGGGTTGTTAAGCACTAACACATGTTCCCGAACATACCCCTTGAGGCAAGATGCAACGTATCGCTGTATAGGCACTGGCAATTGTGCAATCCCCTGATACAGAATGTATTTATTCTTTCTTATTACAATACACGATTGCTGAGCTAGTGACAGTGGGTTGTATGCTTCCATGACTAACTCAAGATTCAGACTGGTCAAGCACTTAGCTTGAGGAGTCTAGTAAGTAAACAAGTTATATAATGAGGGGTTTTCCTCCGTGAACATCAAGTCCACTAATGAGTAAACAAATTATTTAATGAAGGATTTTTCCTCCGTGAACAACAAGTCCACTAATGAGTAAACAGATTGAGTTTCTCTAAGTTTCAGTTTAAGTCAGAGAGTCAAACTATTGCCATCAATATGAACACTGATAATGTATGGGAGAGCAGTATTCCTGATGAGGACCTCATCAAGATCGTTGAGGGAATTGAAGAAAAGTATGCTAATAGCGTATGGGAAGGTAATATCCCTGATAAAGAACTCCTCGCTACCGTTGAGGTGATAGAAGAGGAATATGCTCTCCAACTGCGAAGGGAATATGAAACAATGTGGGAACGGATAACTACGTGTTGGTGCTCCCAACCTACATGTGATGAAGAATGGGAACAATATAATGCAGACTGGGAGAGTCTTCGTGCTCTTGAGATTGCAATGGAGGAGTTTCAAGCGAAAGAGAGGGCTGAGACTTCTTCACAAAAGTAATTTTAAGTTTTTAATTTATAATAAAGATGAAGAAAATAAAATTATAATTCATACAAAAATAATAAAATAACATAAATAATGGAATGAGCGAGGGGGGGGGCTTGGTTGGTTAGGATAGAGGAATCATGAACGGTGGGGGGGGGGCTTGGTTGGTTAGGATAGAGGAATCATGAACGGGGGGGGGGGTCGGTCGGCACAGGGCTGATCCTCTCAATCCTCAACTAAACTTTGTCACTTTGTTTTTGTTTGTTGTGTAATTATTTTCTTTATTTATTTTAGATAAGGAAAAAGGAAATAGGTTTTTTTTATTTAATCTGAATCCGAGGAGTTTATATATACAACGTGGGGCCTCGGTTCCCCACTTGGCCCCGCCTCTGGCTCGGGCCTCGGTTCTCCACTCGGCCCCGCCTCTGGTTCGGGCTGCTGCTGCTGCTGCGGCTGCTGCTGCTGCGGCTGCTGTGGTCTGCGCCGGAGCTGGGGTCTTGGGCGAGGCCGATACTGTTGGAGGATCAACCCCCGGCGAATCTCGTGGTGGACCCTGTTGGCCTCCGCCTCCTCCCGCCGCCGCTGTTGCTCGGCGAACTCTGGGGTCCACCATCCCTGCGGTACGGCTGACGGCTTGACGATAGCTGTAAATAACGAACCAACATTAATATTCTTTTTTTTTATGAGATTTATTGATATTATAATAATGAGATTTATTGATATTATAACAATGAGAAACTGAGGATTGCTACTCACCAACTGGTTTTCCCTCCTGTGTCCTGGGGGTAGGCATCTGGGTGGGCGTCTGAGTGGCGGCATCACCACATCGCCTCGGGCCAGGAGCAGCCAGGGCGCACGTCTGGGTGGAGGCGCACCTCGTGGCAGCTGGAGCATTAGGAGCAGCAGGAGCAGCTGGAGCAGCGGCCGGGGCATCAGCGAGGGTCTGGGTCGGGGGGGGGGTCTGGGTCGGGGGGGGGTCCAAATGTGTTTACTAGGGAAGTTCCCCAACAATAACAAGTCCGATTTATCTCCTACACAAACAGGCTCTCGCTCAGTCGTTAAGCATGGCTGCTCCGTGGGAGGATGATATGACAGACTATGACTACGAGTTTGCACTTGAAAATGCAAATTTCGTAGATGAGTTGGAGCAAGAGGCTCTATTAGAACAAACGTTTGCGCAGCAAATACGGGATCTGGAGCGCCTGGAGCCGGCGTCGAGCGGACTGCAGCGGCCTCCTCCATCGCCTCAGCCTGGGCCTAGCGGGCTGCAGCGGCCTCCTCCTCCTCCATCGCCTCAGCCCACACCGTCTCCATCACCGCCTCCATCGCCTCAGTCCGACTCGTCTGAGGACCCACCACCACCACCGAGGACTGCGAGACAAGTGTACCTGGAGCGACAGGCGCTTCAGGACGACGTTGACCGAGTGTGGGTGGTTGAGCCGCAGCACGAAACACATTGGCGATGGTACATGGCCGACATGGCCAGGCTGCGTGAACTAGATGAGGAATTGGACCGCTTGGAGGAACAAGAGGAGGCGGCCGATAACGAAGAATAGTTATAAGTTTTTTTTGTTGATAAATAAATGATTCCTTTGTCCAAAAAAAAAAAACAAAAAAAACAAACAAAAAACAAACAAAAAAAAATAAATAAAATGCAATAAACAAAATAATAAAACCGGGATGATGGGGGTTGGGGGGGGTCGGGGGGGGGCGACACAGGGCTGGTCCTCTCAATCATCAGCTTGCTAAACTTGTCACTTTGTTTTTGTTGTTTGTTTGTTTTTTGTTTTTTTTTTGGTTTTTTTTTTGTTTTTTTTTTGTTTTTATAATTTTATTTCATTGATACAATACAATAAATGTGATGCTTAAATCTAAGATGATTCATGAATGTTATACAATATATGAAGAATGAAAACTTACAATACAATATAATGATAAGCTTAAACTAAAGGAATAATTTTAACCCAGAGGAGGGCCACCTCTTCATTCGCAATCAGGTTGTGGAGGCGTTGCTGCACCTCCTCCAGGTGACCGGGTTGGTTGGCGACGTATCGCCGCCTCATGAAATGATTGCGCCCGTCCGGGCCCAGGCACCCCCATCTCAAAATGACCAACTGGTCCATGACTGCAATGTCCACCAGGCCAATCACGTCCTGGATGACCTGGTGGTTCCACAAAGTGTACGTGACAGTCGACATTGCCTTCTGCTTGTGGAATGACCGTTAACGTGCGGAGGAGCAGTAAATATCCCGTAATGGGGAAAAAACCGGTGACAAACAAGGAAAGTAAACAACACGTGAGGGGGGGGGATGACGTCACGGGGGGGATGACGTCACGGGGGGGGGGCTCCTCGGCTCCTCAGTTTGCTAAGGTGGTCCAGAACCGGCCATAGCACCCTACTCGTGTTGGCAACACTGTTTGCAGCAATTGTGAATGTTTTTGTGCTACTGTGATTGAAATCGTATGAACTTTTAGGTGGTACAATACAATATTTATTGAGATTTAAAGGTAAGCCTAGTAATTTATTATTATTTAGATGTAATTTGTATCAAAATTTTATACCTGTTATAACTTTGGTCATCCAGTCTAGCCTGTTTTCATTAAAGCTTAGTAAACATCTTAAAACATAACCTTAGTTGTATTTGTACACCATGCTTTAATTCATTGCCCAAATATGATGTCACTTTTTTGTTTTTTTTTGTTTTACAGCTGTTTTGATTACGGGGTAACAAAAGCCAGGTGGCTTTTTTTACCCCGTACTGAAAAACTGTACTATATCAAAGTAAAGTCATACAGTAGAATTAAAACAGTTTTTTTTTATTTTAGGCTAAAATATGCCACGGAATTACCGCCGGCCTGTTGGAGCTAGGAAATACAAAGATTATTCAGATGGGCAGCTTCAGCCTTCAGATTTGGCTTCAGCTGTAAAAGCAGTACAGGACAATGGACTTTCGTTGAGGAAAGCTTCAGAACAATATGGAATTTCCCGATGTGCTTTAACAGCAGCATGTAAAGGAAAGCCCAATAAGGTAGGTAGACCATGCATTTTAAGTCCTGTGGAAGAAAACCAGCTCGTGGAATGTGTTACCTTGGCTGGGAAATGGGGATTCCCCTTAACCTCCTTCGATATTAGACTTATAGTTAAAGGATTTCTGGACCGAAGTGGGAGAACGGAAAAGAGGCTTCAAAACAACTTACCTGGAATAGACTTTGTAGAATCATTTATGAAAAGACATGACAAGGAACTTTCTAATAGGCTTTGCCAAAATATAAAACGAAATAGAGCAGCCGTCGACGCAGACGTAACCAACCGTTATTTTGACGAGCTAACAACATCACTTCAAGGAGTTGAACCCAGAATGATTGTGAACTATGACGAGACTAATATAACAGATGATTTGGGCAGAACAAAAGTTATAGTTAGAAGAGGGGCACGCCATCCTGAGCGAATTGTAGATTCTTCAAAGGCAAGTACGTCTGTAATGTTTTCGGGGAGTGCAGATGGAACATTACTTCCACCATACATCACGTACAAGGCGGTAAATCTATACGACTCGTGGGCAGAGAATGGTCCTAAGGGAGCTGTTTACAATAGGTCTAAGAGTAGATGGTTCACACTAGAAATTTTTGAAGACTGGTTCAGAAAAGTGGCCATACCCTACTTCAAGAAGTTTGACAAAGATGCTGTTAAGGTAATAATTGGGGACAACCTGTCAAGCCACATCTCCCTAGACATTATAAATGAATGCAAGTTGAACAACGTTAACTTTGTGCTACTGCCACCAAACAGTACCCAATATACTCAGCCTCTTGATGTGGCATTTTTAGACCACTCAAAATAAAGTGGCGCCAAACTTTAAGTGAGTGGAAGGAGAATAATCGTGGTACAATACCTAAGGATAGATTTCCGAGACTATTGAAGAAGTATTTTGATGACATGGGCGAAGAAAACATTGCAAGAAACTTGATCAGTGGTTTTAGAGGATCAGGAATTTATCCTCTTGATAGGGAGAAAGTACTTAAGAGGCTTCCTAGTGGATCCAAGGAGAGCGAAAGAGAAAAACCTTAACGACTCTGGAAACACTTGGGCTACAACTATACAATCCTACCTTGAAAAAAGCAGAATTGAAGATACTACACAAACAGCCAAAGAAAAAGATCAATGTACCTCCAGGTGTAGGTGTACAGCCAGAAGATTTGGAGGAAGATGCCTCCATTGAAGACCCTGCAAAGCCACAGCCAGGCACTTCAAAGCAAGCTCAAAAGAAAACCCGTGTTACAAAAAGAGCCAGAGAGGACAGTTCTGATTCTAGTGACAATAATGATGAAGTAATCTCCCTACAAGATTCAGATGCTGAACTTGTTTTAAGTGATTTTACTGACGACGATTTTGAAGCACCTGAACCTAACAACGTCAACAAGAAAGCCAAGAGGACCACAGTGAACATGGAGGACATTAATGGTAAAGCAGATTTATTTGCAATTGTTGAACTGCTATTTGATGAAGGAACCAAAAAAGAAGCTGTGAAGCAGTTTTATGCCAAAGTGATAAATACATCCCCAGGAACAGATGAAGTGTCAGTTAGTTTCTTAAAAAAAGCTACGAAGACTGATGGCAGTGTAAAATTTTTTATTTTTCAAGTTTGTCCACCTGGGGCAAAGCCCCCCAAAATCTTGTCCACCTAGGCGTTTTTGTGATCCCCGAAATTTATACAACAAAATGGCATATGGTAAATCCGTGGACCTTATGACGTAAAATTTGACTTTTTTCAAATTTTTGGGTTTGTCCCTCTGGGAGAAAGCCCCCAGATTGACGGTTCACAAACACATTTTCGTCATCCCCGAAGATGCCCATTCGAAATGGCAAAGGTTTTTCCTGTGGACCTTATGACGTAATTGTTACCTCCCAGCTCTTGGTCCACTATAATTGTTCTTATCTGGTGATGTCTAGTATTTCTTATCTGATTACTATACGGGCACTGGTCAAGGACATGGGCTAAGGATTTGATAATATATTCCTCAGTGCCGGAACAATGCCGGCACTGGTTGTCATTCCTGGATCTTCCATGTAGGCTTCTAACTTGAGCTTCATCACCGACCATTTTAAATCATATTTAAAATCAGATTCTGTCAAACCGTGGCCTTTTGATAATGTTTTATTAATAGTTAAATGATAAATCAAATTAAATTTTAAATGTACTCTTTTTATTGTTAATATTATCAGCTGTTTTAGCTGATGCAAACAGATATCTCACACAAAATATGTGGTACACCATTAATTTCCATCATCCTATAATGAGTACTTAGGATTTCATTTGTGAGGGAAATATTGTGTGACTTTAAATATCTATGATTTGGAATTTAAATAGTATGTGGTTGTAGTACTAAGTTGTGTTGTAGTATGTTGTAAGTAGTATATGTTGTTGTGGTTGTCTTTTTCTGATTTCACTCTGACTCGGAGTGAGGGTAGACTCCCAGACCAACCACAGTAATTTGTACTGAAGCACTGAAGAGTAGGAGGGCTGTTTTATTCCGCTGAGATCGCCACACCCACTTCGCCCATTTACCTTTGGGTAGATTTCGTTTTCTTTACTTAAATTACACACCTCATATTCATCCCTAGGTTAAGCCTTTTTGCTCTGCTCCCTTGTTTTTGAAATCGGTTCATTTGTTTGCCTTATTCGCTTTCATACTGAGCTTGTTCGCTTTACTTTCTCGTATTTTAGATCGGCTTATTCCCTTCCTTATTCTCCTCCAGACCGATGTCGTCTACGTGATATATACTTAAGGAAGTAATGATTTATTTTATGAGCGTTAGGACCTCATTTGTTAGGGAAAACTTCCGGGACCTCGGAAGTGATGGTATATTTAATATGTAAAAACCTAATTTGTGAGGAATAAATTCCAGGACTTTGAAAATGCTGATATATTTAATGAGTGTTTAGGTCCTCGTTTGTCAGGGTTAAATTACGGGACCTCGGAAGTGGTAATTTGTTTAATGAATGTTTAGGACCTCGTTTGTCAAGGTAAAATTACGGGTCCTCGGAAGTGAAGATTTTATTAATGAGTGCTTATTTGGTTGGTAAAAACTTAGGAACCTCGGAAGTGATCAAATATTTTGACGCGATTGGGACTCAATTTTCTTTGATAAAAGTCTGAATCACTAAAATGTCCACAAATATTAATGTAGTTTTCTCGTTAAAAAACCAGGGATTTTGATTTATTTTGTTAAGTGTAAAATCAGATCTGCTTATGTTATTGTTTACCAAATTATACAAATATATAAAATACGGCATGGTGCGGGTAGGTTTATAATTCCTTTTACAGTATGTGTAATATTTTCGGGAATCTTCCATTTGAGAACCATTCGACTAAGAATTTTATCTTAACGGCGGTGTCATAATCCATAATTATTAATCATAACCCTACTTAATAAAACTGTTTACCCTCCGCATTTGAGAAACATAAATCAAACGTCTATGTAATGAAATGCCTAAATTATGATGATTAAATGTTATTATAATCAGAGTTTACCACACTAAAATCAGCGTATCATAAATTTACTTATTTGTATTGTGTCCTTGATTGTAAGGAATTGTGAAGTCCTCGATTGTGATAATTGGTTTTAAAAACTTGTTTGAGACCTCGTTATTGAGCATCAGGCACACATTTTTAATACACCCGAAGCAGCAAACCTGCGTACTCAGCGAATTTCCAAAGCATATATATGTGTCTTAATACCACATAAAGCCACATACCAAGTTTCATTAATATAAATTCATAAATAAACGATTTATGAAATTTTAATTATCCTCCATAAGAATAACATGGCAGCTAAGTATGCAGGTTTGCTGAAGCGAGGAACACAAAAAATGGGGTTTTATATAAATATCAATATAACTCAAGTGGGTAAAGGCACATACCAAATTTTATTAATTTATATTCATAATTAAGAGAGATAACGTTACTTATTCTCCATAAAAATATCATGGGGCCGAGTACGCAGGTTTGCTGCTACGGGAACTATCGGCCAAAAGATGGTTTTGAATGCAAATATCAATAGACCACAACAAATGTGAAACAATATACCAAGTTTCACCAGGATAAGTTGATAAATAAGCGAGATATACAATTTGTCTTATTCTCCATAAGAATAACATTGGACAACGTAACTGTATTTAGCACTTTCAATATCTCTGTAACCATTTGACGTAGAGCAATGATCAAAACAACAAATTGTGCGTCTTTTTAAGCTGATTCCAATGAAAAAACTAAAATTTGACTTTTTCAAAAATGATATGTTAAAAACTCAAAAACCTATTTTTGGGGTACAAAACTCCCAAAAATATCCCTTCGGATAGGTTTATCTGTCTGGTTTTCGAACTTAAAGTCATAAATGCTGCTTTACACGTTTATACAAAATTTCGTCAAAATCGGATTATTTTTACGAGAGTTATCGTGCTCACGGAATATAGACCTCCCGGGAGGATAAAACCTGCTCCTGATTAGTCGAGAAACGGTCACGTGACCGATGACGTCATCAAGATGGCGGCGCCGACATGGACGACCACGTGTTCTAACCTCACTTTTGACCACGTGTTTTTTCCCGCGCTTTTTCCAAGATGGCGGCACCCACATGTTCTAACCTCACTTCTGACCACGTGTACTAACCTAACCTTCCAAAACGTGTTTGTGACGCTCCATGTGGCGGGAAATTCAAATTTCACCGTTGACCACATGTTCTAACCTCACTTTCAAGATGACAGCTTACTGTTATCAACCAAAGTTATATATGAATATAAAACTACACTGTATTTCTGGCTAGCATTGCCAACCTATTTTAGTCTGAAAGTCACACTTTTTAAGACTTTGATACTGTTTCCATATTACTGTGCCACCATACTTAAATCTTGTAAAAATTCAGCAGGGCGCCGGGTTTAGAACTCTGTTCTTTTTGTTGGCGCGCCTGTCGCGCTAAACATTTAGCCACCACGCTGTTTAATAATAGTACTACTATTCCGTCATATTGTGACTTCCTAAAACGGAGACTTTTCAATATTTCTTGAAAAAATAAGAATATTCCGTTAGTCAATTATCACACTCATCTAATGTCAAACTAAGTGACTACGTTAAAACTAGATAGGATAAATGAAAACAGTTTACATAGTGGGTACTACATAGCGGTTTATTTGATATTTCTACCCTTAAAGATTGACACATTTGGAGATTGATATATCTGGTAAGGAACCCTGGCTCCCGGTTACATGCAGCTTGTATCCGTCCCGGGCGATCGTCTTAAGATCGATGTCCTCCAAGGCGTCGGAGTATTTGTTGGGCAGGGATACAGAATTTATGATGCCACCGTCACCCTGGATGTCTAGGACGACAGCCATCTTCCCGAAGCGTGTTGCGACTCTGCGAACCCCGACGACTGGCGCCTCAGGACGACCGACGAGATCCCGAGTTGGACCGCCTCGGGACTCTTACTGAGAGCGGCAAGTTTAGCGTCCAGGGACATTATCTGTAAGGAAAAACAAACCAAATTAAAAACGAACCACTCTAAATATTAATACACACACACACAAATTAAGAAAGCACAACTGTATAAAATATTAAGATACAGGCTGAAGCTGTGGAGCACACTGAAGCCTGATGTAGGCATCCGCAGCTATATCCCCATCTCCCCCTCCACTGTTGTACTTTGTAAACTGGTATCTCATCAGGGGTCAAGAGGTTGGTTACGTGATGAAGTGATTAAAGATGCGGAAAGGTTTAATGAGTTATCACTATTACTATCAAATTGGATTGTCCTATCTATTCTAAGGTCACAAGGGTAAGTAATAACGAATGGAAGTTTTTGAAAATAAACTACAAACTAAAAACAATTATAACCAAATATACTATTGATGGACGTTACTAATATTCAAAAAAACAATTGTTGCCGCCCCAGGATCGTACTCCTGCAGACAGGACACCTACATACTTGTAGGGCACATGCTCGACAGAACACATGACTACACGGTTTAAAGACTACAGTAGGTCTCCTGTCCATGCATACTCTGCAAGGCTCAGGGGGTGAAAATTCGTCAACTGGGGAGGTCGACATGCTAGGGTAGTTGTAATTGTTTACGCCTTGGCCCTCAGCCAATTGCGACATGATCTCGCTATCTACACCAAGAGGATGGGACAGACGTTCGAATAAGTCGGTCCAGATCGTCGGAGTTAGGGCAAGCCTTTCTTGGTCGTTACTCTCAACGAAAAAATAGGTCAACATCCCTAAAGCCCCAGCCAATCCCCCAATTCAATCCATCAGTAGGTTGACTGCCTCTTGAGACTTCCATGGTGGGAAAATTGTAGCCTCACTCTAAAAAGAAAATAAGAAACATAACAATCTTGATTTGAAAACCTAATCATAGACATGAGACAGTTATCAAAATGTATATATATATATATATATACATACACGTATACATACCGAGGATTACACTTACACGAAACAAGTCATCAACCCGTGTACTTCCAGATCGAAGAGACTCTCCCAGCGTCGTTTCACCGGAATACACATCATCAGTCTGACGCAGACACAGTTGGCAAAGGCTCCATCTACACAAGCGGTTTCTGACCTCATGCGTCGCGACATCCCTCACAGCCCTTAGCAGTGTAACTAGCGCTGCATTGTAAACGTCATCAGTCTGAACAACAAATACCCCCGTCGCAGCAAACCTGCGTACTCAGCGAATTCCCAATGCATAATATATGTCTTAATACCATATAAAGCCGCATACCAAGTTTCATAAAAATATATTCTTATATAAGCGATATATACAATTTTAATTATTCTCCATAAGAATAGCATTGGTGATGAGTACATAGGTTTGCTGAAACAAGGAACACAAACAATGTGAGCATTTAATCCTTGAAATTCATACCTCCCATACCTCTCATGTTCTGGAATCGGCTATTCTAAACTACTTAAGTTTTTAAATCTGTGTGACATTTCAAGCTGACCTGATTTTAAGTTTGACTGTTTATTTTGAGTAGGCCCAAATTGCTGGGTGTCACACAACATATCTATGAGATAGGATGAACTGATTAGGACAAACAGGTTCAGACATGGTTAACGAAATGGAGATAATAAACGAAAGACAGTTAGTACACCACGGGTTTAGAAATAAAACAGTATACTAATTTTTTACCCTATTTACCCAAAAGTTATTGTACATAATAAAAAGTTGTCGAGGAATAATTACGAACGATTGGTAGAGGAAACCGTCAAGAGAAATACTTATGAAAACCTTCCCAAACTAGCACTACATCCTTCAGAATCTTCTATGCCATCTGAAGCAGATGAAGAATTAAACGATGTTGAACCAGAAATAAAGATTACATCGGATGACTTCAGTAATGTTACCCTTGAAGACAATATACTTTGCACTTGCAGGTTATTTGGCCTACGTCTATCATAAAAAGTATAAGTGTGTATTGTTTGAATCAGTCGCGACTGTCAAGCAACGAAGCGCTTTTAATTCTGAATAAAGCCTTTTCAAATGTCCAGATATCCGACTGGACTATTAGTCTACAAAATATTTTGAAGATGCTACTGATAATGTTGTCGCATGCGATTCCATTTCATTGTTATCACGCTGAGAGTGTAAAGAACACACACAATTTGTCGTCGAACACTTACTTAAAGTTATACTTCAGAAACAGTGCAAATGGATTTCAAGTCAAATAAAGAAAACAATCAAAGACAAACTTAAAGTTCTCAGACACGAGGAAAGAGTTGTGTAATGCACAGTATCAGTGAAAAGTGTCGACACCAAGGCCAGATCTGTATACCTTCATGAACGGAAGCTTTGTACATTTTTAAATATTATATGTGATAGGAAAATTTATTGCAAGTTTGTTGTCTGGATTCCATCCTTTCAATCTATTGATTTTACACAGTACGACATCCGAAACAAAGCACAGGGAAACCAGAATGAACCTGGACATAGTAACGATATTGTCTTAAGTGAATACTTACTTAACATGACCGATAGCACATTTTGTCCTGCCAACCTAGGAAGTTTAAACGAAGAGACAAATGTAGTTCCTACCTTATATGCGCTGCTGCTTCCTGACAATAAATAAACGGTATCAGGAAACTGACACATACTTTCTCCCTTTTCGCCAAACATTAATGACAAAAATAGTTGTTATTTACTAAATATAGAATATGAAGTATAGATAAATGTACAGAAAATTGTCTAAAATAGTTGTTTTCAGAAATATCCACCCAAATTGCTTTTTTGGAAGCACTATAGAGTCCGATGCTACACACAGTAGTTTTGAGAGGGGAAATGCCCCCTTGCCCCCCAGGGTTAAATAGCTACAGATTTCGAACATCATCTGTTGGTCAATGCTAACTTGACCTGCATATCAAATTTTAATGAAATTGATCAGTAAATAAGAGAGAAATAGTTATTTTTGTATTCCCCATAAGAATAACATTGGACAACGTACTGTGTTTACCGCTAAATGAAAATTTCAATTTTCTCCGCAACTAGCAATCGTAGAATAGTAATTTAAAATACTAATTTATTTAGTTTTTTGAGCTCTTTTTAATGGTGAATAGTAATCTTTTTTAACATTTATTATTTTTTATGAAAAATCCAAAAAATTGAATTTTTGATGTTTTAAGTCCTGTAATTTCTGAACCCGAATTTTTCCAGAAATGCGGGTGGTGTCATTTTTTTGTAAACCTAAAGTTCTACAAACCACGAAAGTTTAATCAAAATCGTTAGAGCCGTTTTTGAGAAATTTGGATTTTTCATGTTTTTTGGCGGTTTTTGAGGGATAATTACCCTTAAAAATCAAAAATTCAAAAAAATGAAAAAAACGCCTGGAGATATCGTGGATTAGTACCTACATACCAAATTTCATAAAAATCGGCCCATAGGTTAGGGCTCTAGCTCTGTACACATCCACACAGACACACACACACACACACACACACACACACGGACACACACACATACACACACACAGACAGACATCACGTAAAAACCACTTTTTTGGGTTCAGGGAGCACCAAAACGAATATTTCCACTAACAACTCAAATTCGAAAATTTTTACGAAAACAATACTTTCTCCATATACTATGTATAGGGGGAGAAAGTAAAAGGAAACCTATGTTAGAAGCTACAAATGATTGTCAAAAAAGTGCCAATATTGAACCCTGAATCTATGAATATAGACTTCGTGCCAGCGACCATTACAGACATACGAGAAGTGTTCCCCAATATTCAAATTGAGGGATGCTTCTTTCATTTCGGTCAGTGCCTCTGGAGATAGGTCCAGGAAATTGAGCTATCTGAAGCTGTGCAAAAGGTCGGGTGGTTTTGATTTTTGGATATGTTGTTAGTGTTGGGCCCATAACACAAAATCCAAGTTTTCCACCTCGGGGTGTCACGGTGCACCACGGGGCGCGCCACTTGTTAATGAAATATCGAAAATTTGACCATTCCTAAGTTTTTTCACTTTATCTCGCGAACGGTTGGTTTTACAGTAAATATTACGTTATTAAATTAAAGGAGGATACATTTGTGACAGTTTAAGCCCAACACCAGGTATGTAGCGTAAATAATGGCCGAAATACAGACCATCAAAATAAACCAATTTCCCAAAGATTTATGAAAATGGTGATTTTTTTCAATATTTCCCTCGATATAGTTGTTTAAAGCAAACGCCGTATAGATTTAGTATGTATGTTAGTTTATTTGCTATGAATAAAGAATAAAATAAAATATGAATATAACTAAGAGAGCAAGAATATTAAGTCTGTTTGTAGGAGTTTTATTTTAATAGGCTACAGAGGGTTAAAAAATGGTCTTCAAAGACAAACATTTTTTAATCAATGAATGCCCTATTAAGTCAAAACAATTTTCTAAAAAGATCTACTGAATTCTATTTCTAACGTAAACTTCGGAAGTAGTTGTTACAAATAACGATAATAGTCTACTTAAAGTTTTCGCATTTTTGATTGGCCAGGATGGAAATGCTCAAGCTCTGCCTGATGCTCCTTGTTCTCTTCATCCAGCCGAAAATTTAACTCTCCTATATCTTTATGTTTAGAGTTATTTACTGACGCTAGCGTGTTGTCTTCATCTTCAAAGCTTTCCTCAAATGGATTTATGTCTGCAACGTTTTCGCAAGATTCTCCCAGAGAACAGGTACAAAGGGAAGAACATATAAGACCGGCTTTACGGCAACCACATGAATTCTTGCACGCTTTCTTACAGTTGCAAGATATCATTTTAAGAAGGGATTCTGGAGCTGCATCCCTGTCCATTTTGCGGGGAGAGAGCCCAAATCTGGTAGGTACCCAGCCCCATTCAAGAGCGTTTTTCTCATGACCACTTCTGTATCTGAAGGTAAGTTCTTAATGCATGAAATCGTGCTGCATCTACGGTAGGGGGTAAACGTGCTAGACTGGAACTTGCTTTCATTGCTGATTTTGTAAAGAGCGTGTAGCGCAAGTGATTGAGATCACGTTCAGGTTTTCTGAGATTACCTCCATATAAATGTATTAGAAAAGTTTCGCCTGCCTTGGCAACTTGGTCATTGGTTGAATCAGGGTTGAAGAACACTTGCATTTTTTCTTCCAGGTGTCGGTTTTTTTCTATAAGAGAGCAAATTATTTTTCCCATGGCCGAATAGTGCGCTTGTTGTATCACATCCGCTAAAGGCGTGAATGAACAAAATTATTCCACTGAATTGGTGTTTAAATGATGTTGTGGAGTATAACACATCAGGCGTACTCCCTTTTCCGCATTTTCGGAAGTACAGATTATCTTTCATTGAAGCTAACCCCGTTATAAGAACTAAAAGATCAATGTCTTCACCAACCACAAAAATATTGTCATACTGAGTTGTAACAAAAATAGCAGTTTCAACAATTAGTACGTCTGCATCTTCTACTGCCTGTTTAACTGTTACATTTGCTTGTTGCAAAAATGTTTTCAAGAGTTCAATGAAACGCACCTTGTTGCTTTCACCTTGGTGCTCTTTTCAGTCACATCAGATGGATATCCATCAAACACTACGGTGACGTTCAAGCCATAATGTGTTTTTAAGTATGCCACATAACTCTTAGCAATCTCCCCGAAATTCTTGTTCCGCTTCCAAACAACTTTGTGTAGTAAGTGGCCTCCATCCACCAAAAAAAATTATTTGTTGCTTTGACAGTGTCAAGTTTGATTGGTGTAAACTCTGAAAACAGTGACGATTTAGTACCCTTTCGCATTCCAGTTTCATTAAAAAGCGACATAGGAAAAGGTGACAGTTCAAATGTGAAAAACCTTTTCAAATCTTCATCTGATTGTTTCGCTACACAAATTCTGTGAAATAGGGTTAGTGGATCTACTGTAATGTTTTCTTTCCCAACTTTAGCACTGTTGTTAACAGATGCAAGTGTAATGACTTTGTCTTTGCGCTTGAATTTGATATCTCCAAAGTTACCACCAACCATTCTAGAGATTCCTTGGCAACCAAGTTCGTGAGACAAGTGGCAGTTAACATCCGCCGTCCCTACTATACCACTGCTATTGTTCATTCACTGCTTATTGACATCAGCACGTCATTTATGGGGAATGGTGTGTGTTGAGAAAACCACTGCATAAGCTTTTCAACATCTTCATTGTCTCGAGCAATGCGAGAAGGGCGCACGTCAACATGCTGCTCACTAGTCACTGACGTCATTTTACAATACTTCTCAACTTCTTCACAGATATTATGAAGATGGATCATCTCAAGCGTCCATCGAGTGAGAACACTGTCTGTTATCCCCCGTCCTAGAGTCAATCCACCAGAGCTTTTCATTGTCTTCATGAGGGTTTGTTCGATGGTCTGATCAGACCAAATTCCAGACCAGAACTTGTCTGTACGCCTGATAGTAAAATATCCGTTCTTTGTGAATTTTTCGTATTCTTTTGGATCAATTCTGTCTTTCAAATTCAGCATGTCCTGTACATATAGATGGGCGCACTTGGCATAGAAAAAATGACCCGCTGCATGGAAGAAGGGCAACATCTGTAGAGTGGTTGTAATGTGAAGATCCCAGTTGCCTGATCTTTCAGCCTCAATAAACTGTTTTATTAAGGTTGTCATCTGGAAGTATTGTACCCAAAGCTTAGCCGTTGGCCCACGAAGTTCCATTTTCTGTACAGCTTCTTTAAATTTTGTAGTAAAAACTTTAACGGCTTCATTTTCATCAGCTTTGAGAAAAAACAGTTTTGTCACCGCTTGTCAGCATACTTTCAATCACATTTTTCTCTTCGTCAGAAAAGGAGACAGTCTCAAAAATTAGTTGGGATAGAACACGATGAGCCAAACATTGAGCTCAGACAGCCCTTGCATATGCATGCCCACTCATCAGTTTGTCAACACTGTTTACTGCATAGATCAATTGAAAAAGTTCTTTTAAACCACTTCCTGCCATAATGGTTCCGATCGCACCCATATAGGACATCAACAAGTGGAAGCCTCCAAGTCGCACAACAACATCTTTGAATTCAGGATTATTGGAAATTATTTCCTGGCCTTTTATGTAAAGTGGCTGGTCGAAAGTAACAAAACATGTTTTCATATTGAATGTTTCACACTTTCGCATAGCAGTCCTAATAGCTGTTACTATGGTATCGAATAGGGATAGCGGGCTATTTATGAATGGAAGGCAGAGTACCCTAGAACGTTCATATGGCTTACCTTGGGTAGCATCCTCCATAAACCCATTCCAACCTGGCAGGCTCACATTTGTTGAAGATGTGCCATACAGCCAAAGGAGATGAACAGAATCAGGTAGCATATCATGTTGGATGGGGTGAATACTCTGGACATCTGCAATGTTGACAGT
Organism: Allygus modestus; assembly: GCA_963675035.1. Taxonomy (NCBI): domain Eukaryota; kingdom Metazoa; phylum Arthropoda; class Insecta; order Hemiptera; family Cicadellidae; genus Allygus; species Allygus modestus. The sequence continues at coordinate 63,806,665 of OY776111.1, read as the reverse complement.
TTCCAATCCAGAGTTTTCTACTTTCTTGTAGAAATCCAGTTCAATACGACCCGCTTTTTTTGCAAGTTCACTGGATTTACACTTCGTTACTCTTCTTACTGCGGTATTGGGTGCCAAGGAGTCATAAGGAGTTGTAACCATAATTCCCCCCATGGCATGAAATGTGTTCAAGCCGTCAAGTGTATTTACATTAAAATCTGCGTTGTCGAAGATGAATTGAAGAAAAGCACCCTCATTCACCACTGTTTTCTCCGGTCGTAAAATTGTTGATATTTCAAGGATGGCGGTCTCACTATAACTTGAAGCAAACCCAAGGGCCGACAACAGTTCTACCAACTGTTTTGAACCAAACTTCTGATACACATACACGCTGACTGAATTCATAGAGATAATATAAAAGAACGTGGCCGTACTGCACTAATAATGGCGTGTGCCAGAGATATGCATTTTTTTCTCCACTTTTCTAGAGAAGAACGCTTATTTTTCAGGATAAGTGTTTGAAGAAAAACGAGCAGAGAATTGGGGACTACAGTTTCCACGTCGACCAAACAATTGTCAGGCGGTGTGTACTCATATGTGTTGTATATCTGAGAGCGAATGTCACCCAATATTATGTCAGCGGCAGCCTTCACCACACGTAACTTTTCTTCATGTGGATCTATTTTTTTGCTATCGTACCACGACTGAGTGAGAATCTTATACCCCAAATTTTTGAAACAGACTATACATTTTTTGTTACAGGTTTCAGCTATCACAATATCTTCACCGTATTTTTTGAAAAGTCGAGTCTTCACAGTTCGAATGTCAGGACAAAAGTCCCCCTCAATTCGATTTATTAGTTCCTCCATGGAGAACTGGCGCTCCTCAGAGTTTTCTTCTAGGTATGAATAAATATTCTCCATCGCCTCATCAACGTTTCTTGCTGGACGATATCCCCTTTTAAATCCTGTCTTAGGAGGCAGCCTATATAGTTTCTTTTGACAAAAGAGGTGGTATTTTGCACCCCTTGCAATCAAGTCTTGGCCTTTGATGCGAGCAATTATTTTTCCCCCCAATCGTCTCCTCGTGTTTCAGCTGATTTCAAAAAAGAATCCCTTACAGTAGTCAGCTCTACCTTGTGCACAATATTTCGTTGTCCTATTTCCTTTTTCTTTTGAGCTTCCCTAAATGAATCAGTTATTTCTTCTGCACACAACACACAATGGGTCTTGAAATCAAATTGCTCACTGTTAGATCGAAGTGGCACAGTTTCTTTTTGAAACTCCGTATCCCCACGACGAAGAGCTGAAGCTATCAGCTTAGGGTTATTGTATTTCTTTTGACATGCAATGTGAACGGACACAGCAGTTACAGTTTTTAACAAACGTTCGTTTGCCTGAAGTTTTCTATTTGCACTAGAATTAATAAGAGTCTTAATCCCTCTTTCTTTTACAATTATCATTTCACTCAAACTGCTGTGGCATATAAAACATTCATTTATTACACAATCCATGGACGCGTCGGTCGACATTATGATTTTAACAGCGCAAAAAGTATCACTACCGAAATACTCTACATCAGAGAGATAAAACAACTCTGTTGAAAATAATATAAAATACGTATATAAAAAAATGACACTTTTAAGCACATCATTAACCATGCACGCACATTCAGATAATTTTAAACAACAAAGCTGACAATAACATTACAATGGAATTAATTTGTTTTCATTTAATGTAATTTGTAACGATCAGCTGATCAGTTACCGTTGCACGTTTACCAGCCTATAACATTGATACAAAATGATTTTAGTTCATTTATTTTGAAGGTCTGTATTTCGGCCATTATTTACGCTACATACCTGGTGTTGGGCTTAAACTGTCACAGATGTATCCTCCTTTAATTTAATAACGTAATATTTGCTGTAAAACCAACCGTTTGCAAGATAGAGTGAAAAAACTTAGGAATGGTCAAATTTTCAATATTTCATTAACAAGTGGCGCGCCCCGTGGCGGGCCGTTGCACCCAGAGGTGGAAAACTTGGATTTTATGTTATGGGCCCAACACTAACAACATATCCAAAAATCAAAACTACCCGACCTTTTCCATACCACAATGTATTATTTTACTGGACTAATAAGCATTCGATAAAATCATTTGTAAAACATGAATAAATATCTTGTACCATCGTAAGGTTTTTCTTTCACAAGGATAATAGGACATCATTTGGTCTGCCCTATCAACCCCCTTCATGGAATGATTATACTGCACGATTGGCAGAGGCTTTGTTCTTTCTAAGTTTACTCGGTTCAAGGATGTCACCATTTGGTTTGTGAATTCAGTGGAGATGTATGAAACTATTCTCTGGTCCCTCCATTTCCCCACGACCACACCTTCTGCATCAACTAATCTGTTTCCCCTTTCTTCAGCTTAGCAGACTTCACTTCGGGTGACATGTACTTTCTGCCGAGCCGCAAAGTGCCAGTACAGTATGGCCCTTTGCGGAGCAAGAGGGCAGCTAATAAAAACTATTGTAATAGTTATCCATATAGAGGCTGAGGCCGCAGTGCAATTTGCCTTGCATCAGTTTCATGACCACATTTCCAGCGTGACCTTTGGCCCCCATGTCGTCCAAAACACCTCGATGCATGAAAAACTTTAAAATTAGTCCATAAGGATCACAAAGGCTGTACAGCTTGATGCCATACTTGTGGCGTCTGCCTTTGATGTATTGGCGAAACTGAAGCCTACCCCGCCATAGAACCATCGCTTCATCGATGCCCAGTTTTTTCTGGGGGTAGTACACTTCCCTCATCTTATTATTGAAATAATCAATAAGGAACTGCAGCTCAGTTGGAAGGGTCAGGTGTTGGTTCAAAATTGATACAACGCAAAATAATCAAAGACCTGTCACGGCTCATGAATTTAGGAAAGCAGGAGACAACAAGTTTGTTTACTTTCCAATAATCCTGGATTCTAGGATATTGTTCAATTCCCATATGGATAATCAGGGCCAACAAATCTTAATTCTCCAACAGTGAGATCTTTCCAGCGACTTATCCGAGAGCCAGGTGTTGTACTTGGACCGCAAAAACGTTCAAGAGCATATTTATTGGTTGCAATGCCCTCCAAAAATATGACGTCCACGAGTGAGTTGAAGAAGCTTACCGATGTTTCCTCCCTATACTCCGATTATCGAAAGAAAGTGCCTGGCGGAGCGGCCGCGCGGCGACCGAGTTTAAGTACAAACATTCTATTTCACAAACTTGTGGAAACGTAAAACAGAAGGTTAGAAATCTCCAATAAACGGTGTTTAAATAGTCAGTTAAGCACGTTTTCAGCACATGTTTTAAATATTTTGTATCTTATTCCGATGAATTAATATTTGTAGTTATATCTGTAAAAACACGAATTGAAACTAAAATTTTTGCATTCGCCATGTTCGATGTAGAATAACTGTGATTAGAAGCATCGGAAAAATATTTCTTGTACAGAATTACTAGTCGACATTCTTAGGAACAATATATTAAAAACTGGGATCCCCACGTATACAATTAACGACGTTATTAATTTTTTCCGGATTAATTTTTTCCGGATGTACTGTTAACTCTGTTATTTTAAGTCGTTCATGAATGAGCTTCGCGTGACATTTTCTTCGAATAACATTATTTATAACTCATTTAAAACTTGCACTTTTTATGATAAAGGATTACAAAGCAATGGATTAATATATAAATTGAGTTTCTTTGAGAGCAATGCGCGACGTTCTGAGGCGGAAGTACAGTCAGGACCTAGTGTGCCCATTTTGTTCGCGCGCACCACCGCCAACCCCATCGTCTCGGCCTTTCCTGTACACAAATAGCACCCGCTTCCACGAAAACTGAACCGTTATACGTACCCTATGGCTGGGGGAAATTTCTTGCTTTTAGTTTAGTATATGCGGTGACTGAGTGATGTTCGTGCGTGTGTTATTATTATTCTTCAGTATAAGTGATCGAATGCTTTGAGTTGGTATTTTAATTGTAATTGAACCTGTTTTAAAGTTATTTTGTGAACATATACTTTAGTGATTGAGAATGGAGCAACCTAACGAGGATGTACCAAGGAAAAGTAGAGGAAGACCTAGGACTCGAACGCCAAAGAAACGAAATATTTCGGGCCGAGCGTACCTCTGAAAGGACAGTCGAGAGAATTTGTGTGCAAAGTGCGGGAGTATTTTGACAGAGAAAATGCGAATAAAGGTCCTTTGATTCCAGTTAGTAATTCAATACAGCGAACTGCAGATGCACTTAAAATACATAAAAATACAGTTAAGCAAGTTTGCAAGGAAAGAGATTTGAAAGTATTACAAAATGAAAATAATAGTCAACTTTCAACTCCAGGAAAAGAGAGGAATCGGGAGAAAACTGTAACAAAACTTGATGTATTTCAGGAAGTCGCTATACGAAGACACGTGTATCAATACTACATTAGAAAAGAATATCCGACCTTGAAAAAACTATAATCATCGTTGGGAAATGAAGATCTGTTTAATGGCTGTCTGTCTTCACTTAGAAAGATACTAAAAGAATTAGGATTTATGTGGAGAACATTTTCGGGTAGAAAAATGATTATGGAGAGAAGTGACATCGCTGCCTGGAGATGCCGTTTTCTTCGCCAAATAAAAGACGAGAATTTCGATAGTATAATTTGGCTAGATGAGACTTGGGTCAATGCTGGGCATTGTTTGAAAGAAGGGTGGACTGATGAGTCACTGCAGGGGACAATGTCAACGCCTGTAGGAAAAGGTGAGCGGTTGATATTATGTCATGCAGGTTCTTTAAAGGGGTTTGTTGAAAATTCCCTCTTACTATTTAAATCAAAAAAAACTGGCGACTACCATGAAGATATAGACCACGACAAGTTCTACAATTGGGGTTCTGAAACTATGCTAAAGAACCTAGAAGAGCCTTCATTAATAGTAATGGACAATGCTCCATATCATTCTAAGCAAATTGATAAAGCTCCTACAAGCAAAAATAATAAAGCAGACATCATTGAATGGCTACATAGAAAAAATGTTCAAGCTACAGCCGAGTTAAAAAAAATCTGAACTTTTGGAGTTAGTGAAACTGCACAAACCCCAGAACAAAAGATATTATGAAGATGAATTGATCGAGAGCAGCGGTCACAAAGTGATACGTTTACCACCTTCATTGTCATTTTAATGCTATTAAGCTTATATGGGCTCAAGTTAAAGGGTATGTGGCAGAAAACAACAAAAGGTTTACTGTTGCTGAAGTTGAACGGCTGACTAAAGAAGGAATTCATCGCATAAGTGCTGAGAGGTGGAAACAAGTAGTGAACCACACAAAACAGGTCATTGTCGATGCATGGAATAACGAAGGAGTAATGGAAGAAGCTGTTGAAGAAATGATTATATCTTTGGGAGACAGCAGCAGCTCCGAGGAAGATTCCTGTTCAGAAGATTCTAATAATGACGACGACCCAATGGAAGGTATCAGAGAACTAGTGTTTGAAGAGTACTAACTCACAACTGTAGTGTTCAACAGTGTACATATTTGTGTCTTTCTTATATTAGTTATTTATCGATATTAATCTTATTACCATGAAATATAATATTTGATTTTATCTGTAAATACAGTCAAATAGTGTTTTAATTATCTCTATTTATACCTATGAATGTTTGGTGACTTGTGGTTTTGAAGGACGAAATGTGAGCCTGAAGCGGATGCGCCACTGTTTTTGGGCTGTTACTGTACCTTGACTGGATAGCAGACCGCTGCACCAGGTTTGTACTATTTATTTTTATTTTAACTGATTACGGGTATATTTAGTGGAATTTAAGGTTGCATAGAAGTTTGTATTGATGATTAAAATTATGTTATGCATATACTGGAAAAACTAAATTTAAATAAATATTATTAACAGAGTTAACAGTACATTCGGAAAAAATTAATAACGTCGTTAATTGTATTCGTGGGGATCCCAGTTTTTAATATATTGTTCCTAAGAATGTCGACTAGTAATTCTCTACAAGAAATATTTTCCCGATGCTTCTAATCACAGTTATTCTACATCGAACATGGCGAATGCAAAAATTTTAGTTCCAATTCGTGTTTTTACAAATATAATGAAACACACATCTAAATCTATTTATTTGTTTTTGTGTTTACTCTATGTGGTAAGTAGACTCCTAGTTCTAAACTTAAGGTTGCTAGGTAACATAAAACAAGATGGCGATATCTGCCTCAAATGAATAAAATCGGACAAAATTTACAATTAACAAAAAACTATTTACAAAATTGACGTTTCAACATATTTAAACTGTGAGGGGTTGACAATTGGTGTTACATAGGTAGGGGAAATAAATATGATTTACTTTATACAATCATGAAATAAGCCTCGGCGTCGTTCTGTGGGTATGAGTATTGAAGTCTGAATCTCAGGGCGTTATAATGGATTCGTAGTGGTGGCTCGCTTCCTTTTCTAGATTCTGCTTTTAAATTTTGAATTTGATTTTCTTTGTAATAAATTCCAAATCTTATTCTTGATTATGAAATACGGAATTATTTGAAATGTTCAAGAAGTTAATTTTGGCTTGGCGTCACCCGGAGATGGCGGCCATGATTTTGAATAATGTTTTAGGCCTAAAAGGTTCTGTTCCGATTTCACTGATGCTACTAAATTTGACTAAACAAGTTTTCTTCCTACTAACTTTGGACTAAAATTGTCTTGTTAACGAATGTTTTTGGACAGGATCAGTAGTTAAGGCTGCTCAATCCACCCTAACTCTGATGTGATTTAGTCTGTAGGTTCGAGATAAGTTTGGGTTTGGTTTACCAGAGCTGCATCATTTCTTCGCTAAAACCATTTCTTCTTGGCCTAATAATAAACAAAGGGTATAATCTATATGGTTTTAGCTCTTCTCCTATTAAAAAATTGGACTTTTAGTGTCCAATGCACTTATTTAAAGTAAATTTAATTAATTTTGAGACAAGGCTCACTTTTCAGCATCTAACACCTAGGCCAGTTCAATTTAGAAGAAGGAGGAGAGTCCAATTTTCCCACCAACAATGTAGTCACACATGATTTCTTTCTTGAGGCTTTCAGTACACATGACACTTTCACTTTGAATTTCCACTGTTATTACTATATAAAATTTGACCAGTAATCTATGTATTTAAGGTCAGGCGATAACTAAAATTTGTGTTTGAAGTAGTTTTGTACTATTTATAATATAAGGTAGTTACATGGGTGAGTAATACGATATAATTTTGTTATATACAAATTAATTACATATATATAGATAGGCCTAATAGGTTTTTATAAAGGCACATTTATATTTTATGGGGGCCTAATCCGGGTTTGTACATGATTATGTATTTATATATAGGCCTATTTATCTATTATTATTGAATATTTACTGACATAAATTATGAACTGTTGCAATAACTACAAATATTAATTCATCGGAATAAGATACAAAATATTTAAAACATGTGATGAAAACGTGCTTAACTGACTATTTAAACGCCGTTTATTGGAAATTTCTAACCTTCTGTTTTACGTTTCCACAAGTTTGTGAAATAGAATGTTTGTACTTAAACTCGGTCGCCGTGCGGCCGCTCCGCCAGGCACTTTCTTTCGATAATCGGACTTTAGGCAATGGCACCAAGGAACCCTCTTCCTTTGCAAATGGGAAGTCTCTCAACCCTAGTTTGTTGTGTGGGCTTTATTGTGGCGGGTTGGACGCGTAGTCAGGGTCGTCGTCCTCTCGGTCCTCGCCACCTCGTCTGGATCCTGTTATTCTAGGTTAGCTTCATCGTCTGAAGTGTATTATGGCACTGAATTAAGACAACTAGGACCGGGAGGTAAATCCATTTTTGTGTAAACTACTAAAAGCACTATTTACAAACATTCAATATTTACACAAACATATGTTTCCATAGAAACATGGGAACAGAAAACTAACAACGCAAAAATGAAAGATAACTACCTTCCCACATGCACGAGTGCTAGAGGCTCACTGACGTATCTAAGCAACAAAGGAATGGCGTCCACATTCGTAGACGCGCGCACCTGGCGCCACCTCCCGGCGTCCACGATCGTGGACGCCCGAAGTCAACGTTACTTTGATATTGAGTATGCAGAAATCGTCTAGAAAAAAAAACTTAATATTGGTATTCATTGCCAACAAGGTCTCGTCGGCCCTGCCGCGGCGCCGAGCACGTCTTGCGCCATCCATGCACCGCGCGGTTTGTTATGTAACGTTGCTATGCTATGGCAACCACAACCCTAGCCCTGCCGTAGCTGAGTGTTAAAGCATAACAAATAATAAAAATAAACTTTTATTAAAATTAATGTTAAAAATTAAGTAGCCTGTACGTCAGTATATAGCCCATTAAGTCCATTTTTGGTTTTGTAACACTTGGTTTTAGCGAATTGCCCTTGTAGGGAAGAAGCTATTACGGTAGAAACTATTGTACTGATTGAACTACAAATTAAAGAACAATTTTCATTTTTATAAACATGAACATGTTTTAGCGAATTTGTCCTATAGGGAAGAAGCTATTACGGTAGTACTCATGGTAATACCTAAGCCCGGGACCATGATAACTTTTTGTTTTGAGGTCCCCAGGTGCCAAAAACATCATTCGTTCATATACCTATATATTATTCGTTCGTACATACATATATATATATATATATATATATATATATATATATGTATATATGTATATGTTTATATTACAGTACAGTGATCTTCTTGTTTACCTCTTGTTGTCATAGCTTCATATGATCAGGATTTACTAAGTTTAGTATTTGCAAAAAATATTCTCATAGCAGCAACTCTGCATACTCAGCTATATAATATTTTGATGGGAAACATGACAATTATTAATTTCAATTGGAAATTCGCTGAGTATGCAGGTCTGCTGCAACGGGGTATTTTACCTGCTAGATGCATTTTTATGTTTATGTTTCTTTTTTGTGTGCATGTATGAACACAAAATGCACAATGTAATGTGTTTTTAACATGAGTTTAACAAAATTTAAAATTTCTATTTTATTTGTTGTTTGATTTTTACAATCTTGGTTTTAGTAGGGTAAGAAAAAGTGAAAAAGTTGTCACCCCGTAGACCTTTTTTGCTACACCTGGCAACCGTGATTTTTTTGTTCCTTAGGCCTCCCTCAATAGAAAAAGTTCGGTTGCCAACTTCAATTTTCATGGAGTGGCCATGGGACGGCCCATGAGGAGACCGAAAAATCTTAAACATAAGTATAGGTCGATATTCATATCAAATTAAAGGTCTTAATTATTGGAATACAGTGCCACAGATCCGACTTCAATTGGACCTGAGTCAAAAATGGCAGTAGTTTGAAGTTTTTAATAGAACACTTTAAAACTGCAATAACATTATTAATATTCAACATTTAGAGGTCCGGTTTGCGGCGGATTGTTCAGAATTTAAATACCTTTAAAATGATATGTAGCACAAACTGGGCCGAAGGGCAAGTAGATAAGATTGGCCACACCAATTATGCAAATGAGCTACACCCGACGAGATTCAGCCTAGCGCACTCGCGCACTGGCAGCCGTGCATAGGCGGATCGGGCGTCGCCGGCCAGGTGCCTCGGAGAAGTTGAATAAGAACAGTCAAAAGGATAATTTAAAAAGACTACAATCAAAGCAGGTAACAAACACTTTATTGTTTAAGCAAGCAGGGAGTACATGCGTAATGACAATCTCTGTTACAAACTAGTAAATGTTTTAATTTCGCCTCCAAAACGGTCTCAAGTCTGTTACGCATTCGAAGTTCATCAAGAGCAACTTGCATCCATGACAGCTCTTCATTCTCCACTTGTGACTTGTAATACCAATAAACATGGCAATTGTCAAATTTCACCATCTTTTTATTTTTCCCATCCATCTCCTATGCAATTATCCTGTTCTCACGCAACGTGGCGAGGATTTGAGAAATCTCAACGTCGTGGCCAGTATGACCTGCAGATATTGACATGGCAAGCAATCTTAACCTGTTTACTAGCGTGTTGACATTAGCGTTGTAAGAAGTAAACTGTTTCTGTAGGTGTACACCACTACCTTTAACCAGACCAGGTTCTTCAATGCTCGTAGATGCAGTAGACTGCGATGACTTTGGATAAAACAAAGGGGAAATTACTGAGACATATTTCTTCCCTCTGTTTGCATTAATCTGTCTTTCGGCGGAATAAGACTGAAGATGGGCATTAGTAAGCAGAAAAATGTCCTTGTATTTGGATAAATCATCTGATGTAAACAAAAGACGATTCGGTACTTTCATAAAAAGAAGTTCTAAAAGACCACGTGTCGCTTTAAATGATTTGTCTTGGATAAACACTCTAGACCTTGAAAAGGTGATCTTGGAGTTTCCAATCAACGTCCCTCCACTACCATCCGGGCGCACTCCGTAGGTGAAATCCAATTTGTCTTTATAAGTAGGATCGGCTACGCGACCTAGATACTTGTCCGGTAAACCCGTAGACTGTTCGGTTTGCGTGGACGTATCTATAGTTCTTTCCAACTCGCCTCCTTCTTCCTCTTCTTCTTCACCACCACCGCCACCACTACCACCACATCCAGGTGTTCCACGTTCGGGTATAGGACTACGTTCCTTTTTCACGTCCTTCTTGACAGGAAGTGGTACGAATGTCTTCAAACTTTCCATCACTGCCTTCTGCAACGGTTCGACAAATGGTTTCGCTCCAATTTCCATTGAGTCACGCATTTCATCCGCACTGCGACGTAACTCCTGAAACTTGCCACGAACCGCCTTGATCAATCTTTGTAATTCTTCCTTCACGGTAACTGCACGCGTCAGTTTAGAGTCTTGTACGTTGTCCTGCTTTTTATGGCGAACTAGCGTGCGTTGCGGCTTTTTAACGGTTCTAGCAAACAGCCTTTTCACCCTTCCCTTGCTCACCTTCCTCGCATTGCGATCCATGTTCGTCTGAGAGTTATCTGCAAACAGGAGTGGTGTTATAGATCCGTCAAATATGTATCCAACCCGCACCTGTAACGACCTCCGTTTAAATCAAAATCTTTACAAATCACAACGAAGTTGTAACGTCCTCCCTTCCAGCAGTCAGTGCAAAAATCCTTGAACTGAGTTAAAGACATGTCGTTATTAACGTGTTCATCATACATATGCTTCAAATTCAAGTCGTCCTGCTTGAAAAGAATTAGCATGTTCGCATTATCTCGTAGTAAATGTTTTGGTATTCGAGTATATGACTGCACCAAGTAAAAGCAATCAACGTTCTTATGTCGTCCCATACTAAAATACGCCCTCATCCGGTTTTGACTATCACACGCCACATCGTCAAAAATCATAATTGAATTTTGCTTTGCCGTCTCTGGGCTAGGTACATCCTCACTGTTTTCGTACGTAAAATACCCGATTCCGGGGACTCCTTTCATGATATGTGATAGCAGTGTATACTTAGGTTGCTGCAATGATTTGCTAAACACATAAATGTTTTCAAATCGCAGCGTATTCGGATTTGTGAGCAGACTAAACATAACGTTCGTCTTCCCACAGTTCGAGGGTCCGCAAATGATGCAGCGTATAGTGTTGGCTAGCAAAGAACCATGTCTGTTCACGTGATTACTAGAAACACTCGAGAAAACGTTAGCTAACGAGTCAAAGTTGTTGTCAACAGTAAATGATTCAAGCTGTTTTTTAAACTTCATCCTCGACCACAGCACGAGAGGTACTACCACTCATGAGGTATAAATATCTCATTAAATACGAACTCAGTTTAGTATGATTCGTAGAGTCAGAGGAGCTGGGGAGAAAAGATTGCTTCCTGGTTAGTGACTACCGGTATGAATATGAAGACGAAAATTGGAGGAAATATTGACAACAAGAAAAAAAGAAAGACAACCAGTCCCGGGTTAAAAACCAAAACAAGAAGGTGTAATCAACGGAGAAATGTACAGAAAGGAAAGCCTAAAACCATATTAATTCCATTCAACAGCATTGTCAAACAAGCCCGGTCGGCAATCTATGGTGCCGGACTCAGATCAAGTAAAGCTGTACAAGGAAAAACGGTTCAAAAAGCCGCGTTATATGCTTTGAAATCCGTACGAAAAATGATGAAGAATCGAAAAAGAAAAAACATTAAATGGCCTAACAGAAAAGAACGTGTTCTTCCCCTCCCAAAGACAGGTGGTGTTCTACCTCTGTTGCCAATATTTGCAGGACTTAGTGCGATTGGTAGTCTTGCAGGCGGTGCAGCCGGTATCGCCAAAACCGTTGCAGAAATTAAGGACGCCAGACGCCAACTGGTAGAGCTGCAGCGACACAACAAAACAATGGAAGCAATCGCTTTAAGACAAGGCAAGGGTTTGTACTTAAAACCATACAAAAAAGGACTAGGACTCTACATGACACCCTATGTGAAACAGGCAAAAAACTTATAAATCTTCTGCCCAACAGGGCACTTAACAACGTGGAACTAGCAGAATTGGCAAAACAGTTAAACATCCCACACTTCAGAGGGGTTTTTATGCTAGACACACTACCCTCAAAACCCTGGAAAAACGAGGCAAGTATTGTTAACCTGGACAGCACAAGCGGACAAGGAACCCACTGGGTGTGTTTTAGAAAAGATAACAACACAGTTGACTACTTTGACAGTTACGGTGATTTACGTCCACCTGTTGAGATTCAACGCTATTTGAGTGGCACACAGATTTCATACAACAGAACCGGGTATCAAAGTGTGCACGACAACAGTGAAATCTGCGGTCACTTGTGCTTAGCATTTTTGACTATAAGTAGATAAAACCCAATAACTGTACAGCAACGTGTCAGTCATGTCACTGACACTCTCCTTGGACGGTACCAAGTCAGCGTTAACTGCAAACTACTTCCCCCCGATAGAACTAGATGAAAACAGTGAGTATCGCATAGGACTGCTAAGTTTTGAAACATACAATTCAATTCCCAACGTTGACAACACGAACAATAAATTCCATTTCGACAATGGAAAAATAATTGAAATTCCAGTTGGCGCTTACGAAATCAAAGATATTGCTGAGTACCTTCGTATGGAACTGCATAAGATATCAACGAAAGACAAACAATACTTTGCAGATATAAAAACGAATAACAACACAATGCAAACATCTATTAAAGCAACGTTTGATATAGACTTTAGCAAACCGGACTCCATCGGAAAGTTGTTGGGTTTTAAAGAAGATACAATCATTAATGCTCAAAAAAGGATTACTACAACAGGCGTTGTGGATATTTTTAACATTAACGCTATTAGAGTAGAATGTAACATAGCCACCGGTTCCTACGTGAACGGCGAACCTGCGCATACCATCCATCAGTTTTATCCAAACGTGCCCGCCGGCTTCATACTACTAGAGGTTCCATCACCGGTCATCTATCTCCCTATCACTACGCACATCATAGACAGTATAACACTACGGATAGTTGATCAAACAGGCAAATTGGTGAACTTTCGTGGTGAGCGTATTTCGATTCGTCTACATCTAAAATCGGCCGGTTAAAAGAGCATATGATAAGTGATTTTTATCATTTCACCGTATGAAACCATGGGGTACGTATATACAAACTATCGCAGCGTAGCAGGACCACGTATTAATCCGGTCTACTTATCAAACGGTATCAAGCATAAAATGATCAGTATACATCGATTGTCCGTACGATTGACATCAAAGAACAGACAGTTTCTTCGCTCCCTTGGTTTGACAGTATTAAAATAGTTGTAAATATGGAAGCTCTGAATATTTTACAAAGTGTACCGTTTGACGATAGTGTGTCACACGTGGAATGGCATTCACACCTATCCTATGCATCGATGACATTAAACAACAACGATGAAATACGCATACCTATTCAACAACAAGACCTGTGCGTTATACCTTCAGTAAGTTACCTGTACGTCGAGGGGAAACTATTGAAATCGGATGGATCCTCCGTGCCTTCAAAAACAAAATTTGTAAACAACGCATTCGCTCACCTCTTCGATGAAATCCGATATGAAATTAATGGAAGCGTAATTGACCGCATACGAAACCCTGGAGTAACCACTACGCTAAAAGGCTACGCATCTTTCAATGAAAGCGATCTGAAAAACCTAAGCAATGCTGGCTGGGTGGCCACTGCTAGTGCGATCAAAAACACGTTGGATGAAGAAGTAACAGACGAAAATGGAAACTTCAACTTTTGTGTTCCACTAAGCAGGTTGTTTGGGTTTGCCGAGGACTACAAGAGGATCGCTGTCAACGCCCGTCATGAACTCGTACTTATACGTTCCGCCGGTGACAAGAATGCCGTCAAATGGACATCCTCGGGAGCGGCAGACACGACTCCTGAAGAAATCACGGTAAAGCTAGAAAAACTTAGCTGGAGAATACCGTACATAACGCTCAGTAATACACAACAAATCGCACTGTTGAAACACATGAAACGTGGAACGAGCATTCCGGTGGAATACCGATCGTGGGAACTCTACGAGTATCCCGTGCTACCGAGAACCAAGCAACATTCCTGGACTGTCAAAACGGCCTCACAAGTTGAAAAACCTCGATATGTAATTTTCGCATTACAAACAAATCGAAAAAAACAATGTGAACTCAAATGCTGCACACTTTGATCATTGCTCCTTGAGCAATTTAAAACTACACTTAAATTCAATCAGCTATCCATACGATGATCTAAAGATAGATATAAAAAGCAATCATTACGCAGTGCTGTACGACATGTATACGAGATTTCAAGAGTCCTACTATAATACCACAGCGCAACCACTCTTAACCAAAAAACAGTTCAAAGATTATGCACCCATCGTGATAATTGACTGCTCTAAACAAAACGAATCAATCAAATCGGCATCTGTGGACATTCGCTTGGAATTTGAAACAAAAGATGATATCCCCGAACACACGGCTGCCTACTGTCTAATAATCCATGACAAGTCCTTTATTTACGATCCCACAACAAGCCTTGTCCGTAAACTTGACTAACAGGTTACCCCCTCCCCTCATAACAACATTTTGCTTAAAGGCGAGTGAATCTCAGACAAAACCTCAGTTTGTGGTTTGAGACGCTTGTGGAAGCAGTTCATATTCCTGCACTCCGTTAATAATGGTGAGAAACGGTATCATTGACTTTTCTGCTTTCCTCAGCAAGGACCGACAGATCATAGTAAAAGAACTATCAGTTATAGACATTGAATCAAAATGCACCCAACACTGGATCTTTCAACCGCCGCAGGACCAGCAGGGGATAATGCAGTGTGAGTGGAACAACAAATCGTTTGATTACCGCAACAAATGGATGAGCACGCACTTCCACGGCCTCTACTACAGCAACGGATCTACGCCATATGAAAATCTCCCTTCTGCGCTTACGCAAACATGTCGTGACATACAAGTGTTGTTTGCACCGACGACGGAAAAAGCAAAGGTGTTGGAGGAGATTTTCAACTACGAACGTGCGGTAATCAGTCTGGAACTATTGGGTTGTCCACCACTGCCACGAGATCCACTCTTTGACCTCAACGACACCGCATACGAAGGGGATGAAGAGAAGAAGAAGAAGAATCACCTTTCCGGCAGATCATGTTTGTTTCATGATACGTACGCTTCAGGATTCTACTGCACTCAAAGCGCTGTTCAAACGCTGGCTGAATGGTGTCAATCAAACCCGGACAATATAGATCTGATGAAATCCGAAATTAGAGCTAAAACCTACATAAACTGGAAATTGTCAACGCCAACTGCAAAACAGTTGAGCGATCAGGGTTTCATTTATTTGTGTAGTACCAAGGACAACACCAAGTGCATTTACTGCGGTATCGTTCTAATGAAATGGGAAGAAAACGACCATCCGACCGATGATCATGAACACAATTCACCCTTCTGCAGATTCGTTCGCTATCAGGCCCAGCTGAAGGAAGAGGAACTAAAGAAGATCAAAACGTGTGAGAACGAGGATGGACGTCAGAAGCAAGCAAAGAGTGGTGAAGACGTTTGCGGATGCTACGAGTTTCCAAAGATCAGTGAAAACGAACTATGTAACCTGTGCTATTCCTAATAGTGCCAGCTTAAAATCCTGTGTTTAACTGTAATTCATTAGTGTCAATAAAAAAAAAAGAATTTGAACTTACTTTAACAGTTTTCTTTCTTTACAACCTTATGCTAAAACCTTTCACACACACACACACACACACACACACACACACACACCTCATTCTCGACAAATAAAGCTAAGCACACTCTGCGGAGATCATCAGTGCAATGGATAGATCAGTGAAAGGAGCCACTGCGGATGATTCGACGATCAAAAGCGGTATTATCAACGAACTACACAAACAGGCAAGAAAAAACTTTGTTCGTCGTAAGGTGTACTCGAAATCGATCCATGATTTATGGCAAGCGGACCTCGTAGTCATGAAGTCATATGCAAGGATTAATAGTGGTAAGCGATACATTTTAACGGTAATCGATGTACTATCAAAATATGCATGGGCAGTGCCTGTGCAGACCAAGTCGGGGAAGGACGTCACAGATGCAATGAAACAAATATTTAAACAAAGTCACCCTCGAAAACCGCGAAACCTCCACACTGATAACGGAACGGAATTCTACAACGATGAGTTTCAACAGCTAATGAAAAGCAAAAAGATAAATCATTACAGCACGTATACACATTTAAAAGCATCAGTTGTTGAAAGATTCAATCGCACTTTGAAAAATTGGCTTTGGAAAGCGTTTGGAGTGCAAGGAAACTACAAATGGTTAGATTTACTTCCCCAGTTGTTACTGAAATACAATTCACGTGTGCATCGTACGATCGGCATGAGACCGATCGAAGTTAAGAAGAAACATGAAAAGGAACTGCTAGAAAAGGTTAACGTTGCAAAAACCGTTGATGATAAACCAAAATTTAAGTTAAACGATGTTGTTAGAGTATCCAAGTATAAAACTATATTTGACAAGGGATACACACCATCTTGGAGTACGGAACTGTTTATTGTAAAGAGAATACGTAAAACATTGCCACCTGTGTATTATTTACGCGATACTAACGGAGAAGACATTAAAGGAGGGTTTTACTCGCACGAGATGCAGAAAACCAAATTCCCTGACACTTATTTGGTAGAAAAGGTGTTGAAACGTAAAGCCGGTCGAATATACGTGAAATGGTTGGGTTTTGACAATCGTCACAACAGCTGGTTATAAAACAAATGCGCATATCAACTCTTGCGACAGTAATGTTTCGACACGTGAAGGATAAGTTTGGAAACTCGCTGCTGCTCCAGCGCACGCCTTTAACGGCAGCAAGTGAAGTTGCAGAACATTTAAATATTGGAAATAAGCGATTGCGTTTTGTAGCCGATCCCGAAGAAGAACACGATTCAGTCAATCGTCGATATTTGGAAACCTTATACGTCAAAAAGGAAACATATAACGAGCTTTCGGATCGCGTAGGGAGTTTAGAACAAGCCAAAATTCTATACGTTGACAATGAAAGATACAATGAGATAGTCACTCGTGTAACTAACCTTGAGAAAGCAATAAAAAAATGTTTGCAACTTAACGAAGATGAAACTTTCTGGGATGCCGATAACAAGAAAATAACTAACGTTAAAGCAGGAGACTCGTCTGGTGATGCCACCACATTTGAACAAACTCTTACTTACGATGCTAAACTCAAGGGATTCAGAGCCGGTGATAAAACTTTAACTCCCATTACCTCTGCCCCAAGATAATGGCGGTAGTGTAAAAAAAAACAAAAAAACAAAATGGGAGTAGATGAGAGGGGGTATTCCCCCCATCTCAGATTATACACGTATACCTTACAAATTAGGTGAACTTTCCCTCTCTCCTACCACCTTCCTCATTCCCCTACTCTAACGGGGAAGGGTTGGAGGGGTCTGGGTGGCATATAAGGAGCTGGGAACCAGCGATCTCAGTCCGAGAGTGAGTCTATTTTGAGCAACACTACAGTAAATCACACACCATGGACCTCAGCAAGCTGGAGAACATGGTCGCCAAGCGGAAGCTGCCGCCTCTTACCTCTGAAAACTCAACAAAGAAGAAACGTCGTCGGGTTACACCGACTCCGCTATCCACCATCGCTGCTACCTCTGCTTCATTTGCCAATGCTGCTGCTGCTGCTGCTGCAACCGCCGATGCTACCACCGCCGCCACCGCTGCGAATACTCTATTAGCGCTCTCACAACAACCGCGCATCACAAGCAGCGCTGCCACCGCTTCACAGAATTCATCATACGTTTCCACGAGTCCACTATCATCACCGAGCGTGTTGGTAAACTATTATTACCAACAAAGTAAGGAACTGGGAGGCAACTCGTACGCTGTTCCTCATCAACTTGAAACACCATCTTACAACACCAGTATCGGTTTCTTCGAGTCGACACTGATAGTGAAACAACGATTCCCCTTATCTGACACCCTATATATTTTGATTGGGCTGGACAGTGAAGGTGAATATTTTGATCCTACAATGTACATGGTTGACAAGAAATTGTGGATGCAAATTCAAATCACCCCGGAATGTTTGAACACAATCATGTACTTTAGAAAAAGGCTTGACGAATACTTTACGACACCACGTCTCTTGAAAGATTTCTCCCCGCTCTACACGGAAAACATGAAGATTCTACCATCAAACAATCACAAGTCGACACTTTGTATCCAACGCTATAGAAACCATCTCGCACAAACATTGGACTGGGAGGACCCCGAGTTGGATGCCCTATTCAACTCCATTGAGGAGAAACCAACACCGGAAATTACAATGTCTCGAGAGGAGTGGAAGAAGTTAGTTCTGTACTCTGAGAGCATTATTGAATATTTTAATTTATGCTCTGCCTGCAAACCAGCTGCCAACCGTCTGATGACGCAGTATGTAAAAGACTTTAGAACATGTTTCGGCACATGGCAATCACCGCAAATACGGATAATCATGGCGAGCTGGTACGCATCAAGCAAGAGATGAAACAAATTTCGCTACAAGTACGTCATTATCACTACTCCAGGCTGGTAATCGAAGTCAGCGACTACAACCGAGGCTTCATCTCACCGTTTGGCGTGTGGTTGGATGCTGAACTGCGTGCCCTTTGCAATGAGCGTGTGACAACAAGTGTTTTGGATGAACTTTCAAAAGAATTTATTTGGTTAGTGCAAATTGATTGATTGGCTACCTTTGTTTGTACAGAAAGTTTCTATATGTAAAATAAATGAAAAACTTGTGAAATCCATTACTGTTTTCTTATTTAGTACACCTTTTCAGTCATGTTTAACCATCATGGTTAGAAACAGATATTTCTAGTACGGTAAATGTACTGTTCCATCATTGTATGTTAAAAAAGTTGTGTAAAAGTTATCACTGCATTGCTGAGATGCACTCACAAGGGTTTTCTTATTCAGTAACCTTATAGCCCTGTTTGCACAGAGTGGAATGGTAAGGAATAGACAGTAATAATAATAACACAGCAGCAATACTGTTACAACAACAATGTTTATTGAGTAACCATCTCAAATGCTATATTTCCTTTACAGTTGAATACATGTACATGGGGGTTGTACAAATATGATATATATATATATATATATATGCGTGAACGCAGTCACTTTTACATAGCAAAGTATGCTATACAATGTTAAATTTTCCATCCCAAGGGAAACACGTGGAAAACTATCCCGGCGGAGGCAGAAGTAAGGATCCAACCGGCGGAAGGTCGGCGGAGGGATAGTGGAGGGTAGGCGGAGGGTCGGTAAAGTAGACCATTTGCGCAGAAGTCACCAAATCCTCCTACTTGTCTTACAAGAAATATACATAACACTTGACAGTACAGTGATGATGATGATGATGATGTTGATAGGTTACAGGTAATACAGCGACGATGATGATGACGGGTTGCAGATACATTTACGCTTGCAACAAATACGAATGAACAAAGGGATAGTGTACATAATTACTTTCACACCTCGGTTTTACGGCTGGTCTTTAGCAGGTAGTGTCCGTGGGCTAAAGTGTGAATGCCATCCTCTAAAATGTGACGCTTGTCATCAAAGGATGTTAAAGCTAGTTTTTTTACTCGTTCTGTGAACACAATATGATTCCTCGATCTTATTACGTTAAAGTTGGCATGAAACTTTTCATTTTTAAACAATACACTTTTATAATTGTCAAACATAAAATCTTTCTTTAGAGCTGATTTTTTCACTCCTTTAGCTTTCATATGCACATCTTCATCCTCTCGCTGTGCCTTACTGTTGAAACGGAAGGCGTACATCTTAGACTTTAAGCCGACATGCTCCTGAATCTGTCGTCCGCTGGTCTCATCTTTAAATACCCCAATGCGTTTGGTGTTTTCTGGCAGATGAGCTTTGCTTAACGGATGATTTTTAGGATATGAAGAAAAATCAAAGTGTTTTGCAAGTTTGGCTAGCGTTTCATTGAGATTGGAGGTGGTTATGAGGTAGATTAGACTGTCGGTATCTGAATAAATCAAAACAATGTTGTCGAAATTTTTCAACATTGTGTCATAATGAAAGCCAAACATGTAGTGTTTACTAAGATCAAGAATACTCTGACCGACGTACAGTGGACGGTTCAGTTCAATGCGATGTTTACCAAGGTGTACAGCGACTAGATTATCATTGATGATTGTCCTATCGAGGAAGTTAACCTTCGAGGTTTCTTTCAGAAAATCGTTTTCCGTAGTCACAAGTTTAATGTTAATACGATTCTTCTGGTTTTCACATGATTTCCCATAAATGCTGTTTGTCATTAGTTTGAAGAAATTCTTTTCAAAGTCGTTTTTGGACTTTTGACGAAGCGCTGTATTTAGTTCGACGTATGGTTTTAACCATTCCGATTGATCAAATTGTAAAGCTCGCCGCACTTTGGTTATTTTTAATCCCAACTGTTTTGCCTGTGCAAACACTCTATGGTGAGCTATGTACGCGGTCTTATTGTGCAGCGTTGCTAATAACTTCTTTGTTACACCGTTGGGAGGGACTTCATTTCTTGGAAGTAGGGGTAGGTCGTTGTGTTGATCGTGTAATTCCTCTCCATACTCCACGTCAGCCTCAATCAAGTAACCGATGGATGAATCTTCAGGGATGTTGAAAATGTCAATATCGTTTACGTTCTCAACCCACTTAAAGTTACCTATTGGTAGTCTCTCTAACATTACCCTCCCGTACAAATTGGTAGCATCCAAGTAGAGTATGTGTGACGTTGGGTTTTCAGGATCGTAATCTGCTGGATTTTCTAATGCCGGGTTGTTGGCTGCAGCGAAACGAAGGTTTGACACGCAAAATCCACCTCTAACTGCACTTTCAATGTATAAATACATATCATAATCAGTGATGAGGTCTAAACGAACATCTGTCTTTTTCATCATTGCATTCCAAGATAATCCAGGAGTTGTGTAAGAATGAAACGGATCCAGGCGATAGTTCTTAAAGCATATTTCACGGAATGCCTCCATTACATCGCATAAAAGTGTCACATCGAGTTTAAGATACATGTCATGATACTCCCCCAGATTGTTTATGTTGAATTCTTTCCAAACCTTTTGGGCATGTTCGTAATCTTCATCACGTATGTCAGTATCTGTCAGTCTATTGTAGAAACATTCAGGAGGGGGAAGACATGTTTCACTGAATCTTTCTAAGCTATCAATATAATCATACGGATAGGAAGCCTTTTTTAAGCAAAGACCAATTTTGCTGGGATCGTTGACCATTTTAATTGTCTCTTTTAATTGTTCACTTGGCATCGTTTTGACAAGACCATCCAAGGAGCAACTAGTGAACTTTAACGAATCAATGAATCGTAACTCGATATTGTTGACAAACACGGAAAAGGATATGAACTTTTCAGAACTGCTAGGAATTATTGATACACGACTCTTAAACAAACCTAGTACTTGTATAAGAAATTGACTATCATAACCAGCCAAGTTATGAAATACAATCGGTACAAACGTTGGCACTTTAAGATTAATATTGCATTTCTGACAGTATGCACCTCTATACACACCTGTTAGATGATCGTGATCATGAACTTTCATCACCGTATCTGAGAACTGTGTTTCACAAAAAGCACATGCTATGCTTGATTCATAGTCTTCCTGTTGTTCAACGGATAATGCAATCATTGGAATGTTTGTCTTATACAAACATCCAATGTTTTGGGCGATCTGTCTTAGTCTTGTCATTAATTTATACGCTGCGTTTTCCTCACGACAAAGTTGTATTTTTGTAGGAATATCCCACTGTGTTAGTAACGTTTCTGGAAGCTCGGATTTAACTAATAATGCAAAACTGTTCATTTCATGAAGTTGAACCTTTGTCGTACTTGATCTAGGAATCAATGTACTGTTTTCACGAACCCTTTTTGTTCCTGACTTTTGAATTAGTGGATTGTTTTCACATTGACTTATTGGGGCTAACGTCGACTCAATGTCGGCATATATAACGATGGGAATCTTATAGTGATGACTAATATTTTTGAATGTCATCACCGAGTTTTCTTTTGTGGGGAGTACAATTTCAGCTGGCTTGAATGTATTGCAATATATTTGATGGCTTTCTAACCATTTGTCTGCGGTAATGTTTCGACAACGATTGTTCCTTGAAAACGTAAAACATCGTTTACAAATTGTAATACGATGCCTGTCCTTAGTTAGCTGTTTCCTTATACATTTCTCAAAGTTTCTAATGTACACAAAGTGTTTGTTTTCCGGTTGTTCCCCATCCGAAATTAACAATAAATCGAAATGATCATATTTCTCTTTGTTGACGATCTTCAAGGGTGAAATTTTATGTTGAGCATCCAATGCAAAAACGTTCACACTAGTGTTATTGTTTTGACGTTCAAATTTTTGAATTTCATTAAGCGTCACTGGAAAAAATAAGTTGTTAAAGTTATACGTATGAATGACATCAGACAAATCTTCTTGCGCTATTTCTGTTTTGTTTCCTGTGTAAAGCTTTGATAATATAGCATATTTAAAACAGTACGAGTCATTGTTTTTCACGTTGACACAAGAGTTTGTTCGTGGTATTTCCTTTGGTAGTTTCACATACCTTTGCGCACCGGTCCTGTAGAAATTACACTTGCTTAATCGCAACTGGAGACCTCGAATCGAGTGAAATGTCCATCCATTGCCACGGCCTTCGTGTTCCTGAAGCTCGGTCTGAAGTTTGGCGATGTCTTCAAACAGAAAACTCCTGACATCCTCTAGTGATGTCGTGCTGTACACCGTAACGGATGAAGTTTTGAAGTTCCTTGGCACCTCTGTTGTTTCTCCAGTGGGACTGAGATAATCGGCTTCAAGCCACAGGGTGTACTTGACGCCTTGGGCAGAGCCGAGTTCGTTCTGTAGAGTCTTCTCGATGAGCGGAACGGCGTTGAGAAGGAAACGGTTGACGTCTATATCACAGTTGTTCAAACATGTAATTTGGTAGGTTTTGGCATAACCTTTAAGGGCGGACTCGACAAGCTGCATGTTCTCTTCTTCCTGCTGCTGCTGCTGTGGCTGTTGATTCTGCTGCTGCTGCTGCTGTATAAATATATTGTTGTCGTCCTCTTCGTTTAAATTCTCCATTAAAGATGAGGATGTTGATGAATCGCTGAGGTAAAGATCGTCTTCAATAATGCAGTTTCCGGGCTTTGGTTCGGCTGTTGTTGACATGAGGCGTTGGCGTTTCTCTCCAACTCCAGGGTGGGAAGTACTTCTTCTTTTTACTGGAACAGGGCGATGGGAAGAACGAATGCAGGAGTTTTTGAAATGCTCTTGCAGTTGCATTCGTGTTCTGAAGTAAGCGGCGTTGCACAGAAGACAAGGCAGCCATGGTTCTGCGCTGCATCGATGGTTGTCTATTGTAAGCGATGATGGAAACTGTAGTCTGCAAGCCAAGCAGGTGTAGCGCTGGACCGCAGTTGATGTAAACCGCAATCGTCCAATTTGTGATGGTGGCGATAGGACTTCTAATTCTTCTTCTTCTCCTCTCGTGGTTCCCAGTGATGGTAATGGCAGCGAGACAGTTATACCGTCCACGATTGCATGGTATAACACCATTTCGTGTTGGTTGGCTGTAAAAGAAAGAAAAGAAAACTGTAAATAGTATTTAGATCGAACAAAAGGCAAATATTTATTGATCGCCTGTTTAAGTGTATTTGCGATTTTTTTGTAATGACGGCAAGAGTCACAGTAAAATTATTCTCTTGTAGAATTTTTGTTTGAGTTGTAGGCTTGTGATAATCAAACTTCTGACAATGGGTTTAAGTATTGTGCAAGTTTTGGGTTATGTTAAACTAAAATGAAAATCTTGGATCAGTAATGATACGTTGAGACCAAGGCATTTGTATTTAAAGAGTAAATTTCTGTGTTTCTAGTTGTTAGGTACACACACACACACACACACACACACACACACACACACACACACACACACACACACACACACACACACAAGTTAATGATTTGATGATTGAAGCGTGCAAGTTAGTTTAATGGTTCCATCGTGCAGGTGTATTGTTATGTAACACGATCATATGTGTTTACCTGACTAGTAAGCTAGGAGCTGATGTAGTTGACGTCAGTGTCGGAGGTGTAAAACTATCGTGGAGGATGAAGATGCGAGTTGGATGGCTGGCAGGAAAATCATTGCTACGAAGGCACGGAGGCTGCGACGATCTACCAGCCGACAGAAAGTAGCCTGCCAGCCTGCAGGAAGATGAACGATGAGAAGCTTGCTGAGTGGCGGCAGTGGATGAGTTGAAGGTGGAAGGCGAGTCACAGAGCGAAGGTGGTGGTGGTGGTGAGGCGTCGGCTGGCAGCTCGTCAGTAGCGTGTGGAGGTACGGATCGGTGGCTGCGACTGAAGTTTCAGAGCCGCTGCTGGCGTATAAGAGCCCGAGCGTGGCCTCGCCAAGTGGACATCCTTGATGAACACACATCCTGGTGAACGGCTTTGCCGAGCGGTCGATCTTGACAACTACATTTCCTGGTTTACGGTTGACCTTGTCATCAAGGTCGCATCGGGGTTGAACAGTTGCGCTCAAGGTCAAGGTTATCCTCAAGGTCGGGGTCATTCTCAAGGTTGTGCTCAGGGTCACATTCAAGGTTATCTCCAAGGTCGTATTCTCAGTCAAGGTCGGCGTCAAGGTCGATTACAAGGTCGTGGTGACGTGAAGGTGACATCCGGGAAGGGCGGTGTCAATAAGGAAATCGGTAAGGTCGTAGCTGTGGCTTAAATAGCAGTGTGGTTGCTGTCAAGACTTATTCGTTCTCCGTCTGCCAGTACAGCTCCTACGTACAGAGTAAGTACCTTCTCGTCGTGTGTTAACTTTTTTATGCTGATACGTAACTCTCGTTATGTTTAGGTATGTCTTTAAACTTGCTTCTTGCTAAAATCTATACTATCACAATTTTGAGTGGTCGAGGATCGTCATTTTGTTACTACTACTACTACTACCTATTTGATTCTAAACTAGGTTTAACGTTACTGAATTTTGTTTTACAATGTTGGGAAAGTTATAAGTAAAGTTTTTTTTTTGATAGGAGACGTCTTGACGTTTGACAAAACATTTGGGTAATATATATATATATATATACAATGATTAGCTGTACTGAGCCTGGGAATTATTGTTTTCCCTGAGGAATATTTACATCCTGTTAGCAAGTAGGAAATGTTTTTTGCGTTAAGTATATCTACATGCAAGACCTTATAAATGTGCTTCGTGACTTTTATTTATGTATGCTTGTTTCCTTGCATAAATGATTTTTTTTTTCAACACTTATCGTGCTGACACTAAATTGTGATTTGACTTGTTTGTAACTCACTTTTATTAACTTAGTTGTCTGTTGCAACGTTAGTAGCGTTTCAACTAAATGTTCTGGAATTTGGTATCAACATATAGTTTCTTTATTTTCCTTGAGTAAATTGTTTGTAACACTTAGAATGTAAGCATTGCATTGTCATCAGGCTTGATTGTAACATTGTTGTTTCACTTATTTACTTGTATGT
This sequence comes from Allygus modestus, assembly GCA_963675035.1. Taxonomy (NCBI): domain Eukaryota; kingdom Metazoa; phylum Arthropoda; class Insecta; order Hemiptera; family Cicadellidae; genus Allygus; species Allygus modestus. The sequence continues at coordinate 63,780,583 of OY776111.1, read as the reverse complement.
GTCACAACGTTAGTAGTGTTTGAATAATTGGTTCAATCGAATATTCTGGGATTTGGTACCAACATATAGTTCCTTTGTAACACTTGGTTACGTTCAATATATATATGATTGTAATTTTGTAACAGATTGGCGTTAAGCGCAGGAAGGGAATTAAATTGGAATGATTGAAAGATTCGTTTTTTTTTTTTAGTTTTATTGAAAGAACAGTTCTAGCGCTTCCCTTTCCAACACGTCAAGTATGTCCTCGTTATTTTGCCAGGGTAACGGGTCAGGGGGTGGTAGTGGTTGGGGTTCAGGGCTTGGGGCGGGGGATAAGGCTGGAGAGTTTGCGGGTGGGACATACACCACGTCGTCGTCTTCATCGTCATCCAATATTTCTATGACGACGGCGGGTGGTGGAGGTTCGAGAGGGATTGGAAGGGGTAAAATTGCGGGTATAGGTGTAGGTATTACCCTGGCTATAGGACGGATGTAGGGCTCCAACAGTCGTCGAAGACGGCTTCTTGGACGTGGTCGGAGAGGTTTGTTAGGCAGGGCGGGGTCGGCGCTCGCACAATTGCGTACCTCCTGCATTTGCAGAATGTCGTCTTTGTCGGAGGCGATTTCTGAAACATTAAACAAAGATTATTTAGCTATTTTGTAACATATTGTATTAGTCAGGGGTTTACAGTAATAAGGTTAGTAATTTGTTGTGTGTTTTTTCTGTTTTAGACTATGAATTCACCGTACGAACCCCTTAGTTTATCGATGTTGTCTAGCAAATGTATTTTGAACAATGTTCATAGTAGACGTGATCTTGAATTACTAAAATATTGTTTACCCCCAGCTGTTTTGCAAAACTTGATTGATATACATATGAAAAACTGTATGACTCTCATGTTTGTTTTTTACACTCAGGATAAATTCAAGATTTGCTACAACTGTTTTCGGCTTGGACAGAACGAATATCATACATATCAAATGAACGTTGATTTTGTTCATTGTCAGTTAGACAGCGAAGTTTTTCGGAATCGTCACGCTTGTTTCATATGTCAGGGAACGTGTCTTGAACACGTAGAGGGTCCCAAGTGTGAATGTTAAGGGACACACACACACACAATGTACGTATTACACAAATAAGTACACAAATGTACGTATTACTGTATTTCTTGTACTAACTTACTTCTTTGTTTCATTGATACATCATTATTGGGTGGGCAACGGGATATTGTACGGTAAATACATTAATACTATGTTTTGCTATTAAACAGTTTTATCCACTTTTTACATGTTCTGATATACAAAGGTTAACTGTATGCATAATAACCGTATGTCTCCTCATAACACAGCTATGGTTGTATTTTCGCATCCAATACATTTCGTTATATACAAGTTGAAAGGAGCTCTGTCTGAGGGAATGAGAATTAATATGGTTGCATAATGTTTCTTGCCTTGTGTATAACAATGCTAAATTCCTACATAACAAAGCTCTGAATTACAATTACTTTATATTGTTATGTGTTCTGCGACTATTACATTTTTCTGTTATATACTGATTACACTAGAGAGGCCTGAGCGAGGGAATGAGGATTTACGTTGTAGTATATTGTTTCTTACCTTTTAAGGAAGAGTCTCTAAATATTCCCTGAAGCTGGGCGATCAGGTCTGGAATCTCTTCCGGGGATCGAGGAAGCAGGCTGATGTTAACTTGCAGTGGCGAATTCATTGCAGGAACGACTTAACTTTTTGTGATACAGGCAAGTTTATATAAAATGCATTTAGGATGTCATGGTTGCACCGAGGTGAGCTGCAATGTCCTGTACCCGCCCTGTTCACCTTGTGTTATTTTACCACGGTGCATTTATTTTGTTTTGCGGAAATGTTTTTCTTGTTTCTATACATGTAAGGTTAATGTTTCATGTGTTGTTTCAGTAAGAAAGATGGCTTCCCTCCAGGAAATGTTTAATAACAAATCAACAGCCGATTTCCTCCCACGAGTCAAACTAACGGATCTGGAGGTTGGCACGGCGTATCGTGTGCTGAGGTTCAAGCGTGTGATGTCAAAAAATAAATTGTTTGGAGCACGTGTGGAAGGAGCCGAGAACATTTCCGTCGTGGCGGAGATAGATTTCCAGAAGGACGTGGAGGGGAGGGGGCGCATAGCCCAGGTGTTCCTGCCACGAAGGTATTTGCCGGCTTTGTCGGAAGAGGCGGTTGAAAAATACAACAATAGCCCAAATGCAAGTCTTATGTACGAGGGGGTGGGGGTAAACAGGGAATATATTTGTAAACTTGTAGAGGAATAATAAAGTGTTTTTGTCTCATTTCTGTGTTGTTTTTGAGTTACACCTTTTCATTTATTATTATTTAGTAGTGCAGGTTGGAAACCCTTGTATGTTTTTGTTACACAAGAATGACTGTGGCAGTCTGTCGATTGCATACACGTCTTGGCAACAACTTGCAATTAGGTCGGTACGTGTTTGACAGCGAGCGGCAATGACTTTCACCTTGGCTGCCGAAACTGGTTCCACTGGGCTGGTGCACTGGCTGCGCGCGAGGCCGCACGGTGCGGTAATAGCTCCGCGCTTGACCTATCCCAACTCCTGACTACACCACGACGGAGCTTGCGGATTCTCCGTAGCTTGTGAGATCCGCATTTACCTGCTATGTCTGGTTTGTATGCCTACTGATCCAAACTTCTCCGAGGCACCTGGCCGGCGACGCCCGATCCGCCTATGCACGGCTGCCAGTGCGCGAGTGCGCTAGGCTGAATCTCGTCGGGTGTAGCTCATTTGCATAATTGGTGTGGCCAATCTTATCTACTAGGGCATCCATCCATGACTTATTCTACTGGACGTCCTTTATAGGAAGTAAAGAATGGATGTACTTCGGCCCACGTCATGTTACACATCATGTTAAAGGTCTTTAAATTCTGAACAATCTGCCATAAACCGGACCTCAAAAGGTTGAATATTAATAAAGTTATTTCATTTGTAAGTTTTTATATTGCAATCTTTGAACGGCTGTCGTTTTTGACTCAGGTGAACCATTAAAGTCGGGTTTGCGGCACTGTATTCCAATAATTAAGACATTTAATTTGATATGCATACTGACCTATCCTTATGTTTTAGATTATTCTGACTCCTCATGGGCCGTCATGTACTCCATGACAATTGATGTTGGCAACCGCACTTTCTTGATTGAGGGAGGCATAAGGAAAAAAGAAATTCACGGTTGCCAGGTGTAGCAAAAGAAAGTCTACGGAAAGCAAAACCTGATGTATTTTTGAACTTTTCTTACCCTATTATTTTGTTCTACTTAACAGATTCTACTTAGGACAATGATATTTTAATGGGAAAATCTTTTTGCAAATTCGTTGAGTACGAAGGTTTGTTGCGATGGGGGTATTATAACTGAAGCTTAAGACTCAACTGTTCTATTGCTAAAGAAAGTGGACGGGTGGTATTCTATTCACCATGTATATGCAACCACTTACTTTCTTCTGACAGGCTTTGTGTAGTGATACTCCTATAAAAATTAATATTAACTCTAAAATAGACTATTGCAAATTACTTTTAAATTTATTTTTCTCGAGAAGTTTTTTATCAACTATGTAAGCTTAAATCATTAAACATGGCTTATTTGAATAGACCATATGATCCGCAATTCTTGGCTAACAACTGAGGAATATCATCAAATACTAACAAATGCACCAGCAAATGCCAACAGCAATGTCCCACCAGTAAAAACCCAACCAAGGGAACTATACATATATTGTCATGAAATTAATCATCAAGACTGGAAATCAGATCAGTACCGCTGGAGACAGAAAGGTACAACAAATTTACCAAAAATCAGACCAATAGTTACTTGCCATTATTATGACTACACTGACTCTAATAATCAATTCAAGCGTAGGGCATACATTTTCTATGATAACGAGAGTAAATACTCCAAAGTGACCTCATTCACGATGTAGGAAATGAAACAGAAATTCCCAAACAAAATTCTGTTCATGGGAATTCTATACAAAAAAGGCCCCATGTAATGACAGCCAAATCCCAGTTAAAAAAGCAAAAGGAGGCTCTTGGCCAAAAACCTAAACAAGTGTACCGAAAATTAGCCCGTGAAAATACTCATCACGCTTAACTTACACCGGTTGTAACACCCAAAAATCCAAAGCAGGTCACAAATACTATTGGTGCAGAATAAAAAAGAAAACTTTCATCTCATGATAATATAGTAAGGATTTACACACTACATTTATAATTGGAAGGGTTTGTAAAGAAGCTGGAGTTAGTCCCTAACTTTGTTTTAGTTTTATGCAGAAATAAAATGCTCAAGTTTTGCCAAGACAGTGCCTGTCACAAAAGTCCTGTATTTTTCTATGACACCACGTTTGACCAGGGTGATTTCTATGTATCAACTTTAGTTTACAGGAATGATATTTTTGAAAACGATCCACGTTTCCCTCTTACATATGTAATGCATGATAAGAAGTATGCTGATGTACATATTGCCTTTTTCAGCCACTTCGTAAAAATATTTCCCACTATAGAGGGTAAAACTCTAGTAACTGAGCACGAGGAAGGTATAAGGAAAGCAATTGCCATTGTTCTTCCGACGAATGACCATGTTTTTTGATGGAACCACATCCAACGAGATGTAAAAAACTGGTTGAATAAACAGTCTGGGGTTGAAGCTTCTAACATCAAGATCTATGTAAATATGTAAACAATGTTTGGGACCTCTTAGATTCAGAGAGTTTGGAAGAAGTCCAAGGGAAATATGACGACATGTCTGTCAGATAGAGTGAGGCATTCAATACGTACTTCGACAAATTCTTGATGAAGGACGTAATGCAGTCTGCCAAAAGCGAGTTAGCTAGGCTAAATGTCTATTCAGCACGAGGCGGTGTCACCATCAACCCTTCGGAGAGCATAAATGCCCTCTTGAAGGGATTTTTAAACAGGACAGAGGTACATCTACAAGTCTTTACCTTGTCCTTGGACCAACTGGAAAAATTCTATCAAGTACAAAATTTGGCGTGGTCAATGTGATTTGGGGGAAATTAAACTAAAGCCAGACACTCCACACTTTAGCAGCAAACTAGAAGAGGTTCAATTCCCTCAGGGCGTTGAGCCCTTGGAAACTCTGCCGTATGCTTTTAAAAACCTGAATATGCCTATTTCGAAGCCAAATGAAACTTCATATACAAACTATGGTGTGGCAAAAATTATTCTACTCCAGGGAAGGGTCAGGCACATACCTGAAGAAAAATGTTTCATTGTTTCTGGTGAGGAGAAAAAAGTATCTGGTAAGGCTCTTCCCTCTTGAAACATGTTCTTGTATGATTCGGAAAAACTGCCATCATTTACAAGCTGTCAAATTATCAATAGGACAAGCAGCTATTCTCGCCCAGGCAGCGTGTATGATTCTGGCTAAACAGCGTGGACCGAGAAGACACTGGGCGAGACCTTCACTACAGACAAGAACACAAGTACATCGGTAGTGAACTGTTAAAGAGATTTAATTAGAGATGACGTAGATCCTTTGACGGGCGAATTATGATACGACGGTAGTTTCAAAAACTTTCTGAGAATCTCTAGCAGTGACTTTGAGTTTTTTTAGCTATGTTTGGACACAAAACTTGTTAGGACACTTGACTCGTCTAGTATCAAAGTAAACTACATCACTTGGACTTAATTTTTCAGGAAACACAAAAAACTGTATAACTTTAAAGTTTATTTTCACAGATAATAAAGTCTTTGAGTTGATGCCAAAAACCACCTACATCCAACATGTTTACATCAAAACCGCCTACATCGAAATTTAAACTGTTAATTATTTAAAAATTAACAATTCAATCGCAAAGTTACTTTGGTGCCTTATGTATCTTGTAAACATGTTGGATGTAGGTGGTTTTTGGCATCAACTCAAAGTGATGTAGTCTGTTTTTAAAATAACCTTAATGATATAATTGGTTTTGAAAGGAACCCAAATATGATGTAAGTGGTTTTGAAAATAAAACATCACAAAAATTTATTTTTAGTATTTTTATTGTAGAAATATTACCTAAACAATACAAAAATATCAAAATAACATATATTGACCTATGTTATTATTAATTGTTCAAATTTACGTGTTTGCACCAAAAAATCGGTATCCTCATTTAAAATTAAAAAAATCTTCCTTAAAACACTTTGCCTTTGAGACTTAAGGACTTTACACTACTAAAAAGTAGTCATTGTTTTCTAATAAATTAACAAACAACACAAAAGTATGAAAAAATCAATTTTTGTTAATTTGTTTGTAGTCTTTAAACCACCAAAACAGAGACGTCACATTTATGTTTACATTGTGCAGTCATTTTCTTCTTATATTTTAATAGCATGTTACTTTTATACCCACATACTTAAAAAATACTACCTGGCAACAGTTTAAGACCTACATACTTTCTCAAAAGACTTAGGCCTAAAGACTTGACAATACTAGAATGAGTAGCCTAATTGCAATTATACAAACAACAGTATGAAAAGAATAATTCGTGTTAAAATTAGGTGTGTTTTTACACCACAAGAAGGGAGTCCTCACAATCGTGTTCACATTGAACCATGTAATTTTCTTCTGGGACACTAGCAGCAGGAATTCTGTTCTTTTGCTCAATGCGTGGCCTTAGTTGACAAGGTTCTAACTAGCATTTTTGTCAAAATTGAGTTATATATATTATATGGCTACACAAAACTTGCTTTATTCAAATATTTGACTTTTACATTAATAACTTAAAAAATAAACAATCTACTAATTTGACAAGGTTTTAACTATGAAGGACTCCATTGTAGTATTCAGTTTGACCAGGTTCTAACTGCAGTTTGGCCAGAGCTGTTACAGCTTAGAGTCTGTTCATAACAGCTGTGATACAAGTATTCCTTGACAGCAGCTGCTTCTGTTTTGCTTTGGTTTTATTATTGTGTTGTATGTGGTTTGACTTTGAGGTTATGTGTAATATTACCTATCTTTAAAGGTTTTCTTACGTTAAATCTTACTTATTGAAACATTTAATTTAGAATGGAGAGAGGTCTTTCTGAGAACCATATCAGGGATATCCTTTCTGATGACAGCTTATCTGATTTATATAGTTATACTTCTGATGAATTTATACCACCAACTACTGACTCTGATTATAGTGATTCTGAAAATCTTAAGAGGTAAGTTAATCAATTTGTAGTATTGCACAGTTTTAAGTTTCCTTACTAAATACTAATAAGTTAGAATTTTATGGTAGACATACTAGGCCTAGGTCTAGGTTTATACAAACAAATCTTCATTTAAATAATTCATATTAACTACAAGCCTACTTTTGTGTTGCCCTAGGCTAATATGCATTTTCACCGAGATATAAAATTATTTAAAAAAATCTTCATTCAAGTAATTAATATTAACTACGTGTCGTCACTTAGAAAAGATTACATAGGCTCTACAACAAACACACTAAGAGTAAGGATGACGGGTCACCGGTTTGCATACAAGCATCAGAATGAGACCAAACCCCTAGTGACACACGGAAAGAAACACGGTGACAGTTTCGAAAATACATATCAAGTCAAGCCAATTAGACAAATCACCAAAAAGTTCAGCGTGTTGTCACTTAGAAGTCTCGAACAGGCATGCCAACTAGTAACCGAATCCAAGTGTCCAAAAGGCCTAAACATTCGTTAAACATAAAGAAAAAGTCACACAAAGCTCCAATTGTTTAATATATACAAATTTACAGATGTAAAAATTTTTTGTTTTAAAAACATATGATTTCTGATAAGATTTACAACACATGGTACTCAGTTAGTTGTTATCAAATATGTAGGTTATCTAATTTTGTATCAAGTTCTGAAGATGGTGTAAACCGAAATATAAACTGTTTTTGTAGATAATTTTGGTTTTATGTGATTTTGTATTAACCTTCAGATATGTTTTTCTGTGTTTTATATATATATATATATATAAAACCAATTGTTTGTGTTTCTTGTTTAAGCAAACCTACGTACTCATAACAGTAGGGATAAATGGAGTCTCCGAGGCCAGGAGGGGCAGGAGGCCCCCCCCGAGGTCTCGTCTGTTACACTTTGCGAATTTTTTTTTGCGAACTTTTTTGCGGATTTTTTTTTGCGAATTTTTTTTTGCGAATTTTGTTGTTGTTGCGAATACTAACCTAACCTAACCTAATCTAACCTAACCTAACCTAACCTATCCTAACCTAACCTAACCTCGGATCAGATTTCTGATTGCAGATTCTTGTTCGTCTAGTCGAGCCAAGAAATTTGAGTACCCACAACGTACATTTGGACGATGTAGAGGGGGGGGGGCTATCTCGGTTACCATAAGTCGGATTTGAATTCTGATTGCAGATTCTTCTTCGTCTAGTCGAGCCGAGTCATTTGAGTACCCACATCGTACACTTTGGATGATGTTTACAAAAAAGGGGCCCGCACCACACTTTTGACCTTTTTTTTTCATTTTTGGAATCTCCTCGTCAAGCCGAGTATTCTCAGTACCCACATGACGTACTTTGGATAATTAATACAAGAGTTGATCAGGGTAACGCTACAACCAACAGAGCTAGCCCATCAGCGCTTGCGGTCAATTGAACTACCAGTGAATGCAAATTTTGAGGAGAATATAATTGTACTCTGCACCGAGGCAGACGTTCACACAAATAACCGTCGCGTCCAGTCTACTGTCTGGGAATGCGGATGTTGTAATTTGATACCACGACTGGAGGGTGCAGGTGTTCACACAAAAAACCGACAAGTCGAGACCTGTCTGGGAATGCGGATGCTGTAATTTGATACCTCGACGGGAAGACGGCTGACCCTTCTAGGAACCCATAATTATAGACCACCCGCGTCGAATTCCATTAGAGCAGGGTGGTCTTTACCCCAGACAGCGGTTGAGAGTTTTTGCCCCGACCTTCTCCGAAATCCATTAGTGGGGAGCGTCACCCCACATCACCAGCCCTCCTTCAGTTCAGTTCGAGAGTTCAGTGCGTGAAGACGTGTTAGTCCGATCCTGTTCCGTTCTACGCGATTTGTGTTAGTTGCTGATTATCATCATTTGCGATTTGCGATTTGCGTAAAGCACCTTTGAACTATTTAAAACGTTCGTGTTGTGCTGTATTGTTTGTGATTATCAAAACTTATAATCCATATTAAAGATGAACGCCACACACGTTTGTAACATTTGTGGTTGTATTTATGTGCGTAGAAACAATTTGGTGCAACACCACATCAGATTCCACGGCTTGAGACCACAACTACCACCACCAACACCAACGCAGCAAGGTACGTTTTTTGCGTTGCATTATTGTTTTAATCAGACCTAAATGTTAGTAATATAGGAATACGTTATGCAATATAACCGAAGAGTGATACAATTATTTTTATTTAACAGCTTTAACTATTTAGCGCGAATAGAGAACTCTTTGTTTTTTAAATTTAAAATTACATGACTATATCAATATAATTTAACTTTAATAACTTATGTTATTGCTCGCCCCATCAAGTCAAGTCATCAGAGTACCCACATTACATACTTAAAAAAAGGTAGGTGTTAAACATTTCACAATCTAATCGTTTTGTGCGTTTGCAGATGGAGAAGCTGCATGTCGGCTTTGTCGAGCCACATTCGTAGACCGAGGAGCTTTAGAGCGTCATATGGAAGCGAATCACCGAGTCATTCCACCCCGGGCGGTGATTGATGCTCCGCAGACGACTGCCTATGACAACCGACACTCCGATGAAGGTGAGAATCTACATTAAAATAACTTTTTTCCCTTGAAACTAATTACCTTTTTTATAATTATTTAACTAGGTACATGAAGAAGAATGAGACCGTGACAACCGGTGTACTATTGATTTAATTGCTAGGGGGGAGATTTTCGCTCCCCCTAAAACATAATGCTTCTTTAGGGTTGGCGCAGCTCAATATTGCAGCTACATCCTTAGCCTTGAACCCCGAATCATCAATGTAGACAAACAGTACAGAAGATTACATTCCCTGTTTGAAAATTAATATTTTTAATTAACAACTACATTTTGAAATTTGATTCTCGAGAGAAGGGAATTGGATCTTCATTTATCCTAATCTGTTTTTTGTTTTTATTTTCAGATGAAAGACCGGGTCCTGGCCACCACACCTGCCATGAATGCGGTCGCCGTTTCCTTCGTGCAAGAACCCTGCGTCGACATGTGGATTCGGTACACAGCAGAGTCCGCAGGTTCATATGCGGCACATGCGGCGCCGAATTCAAGAGGGAAGACAACCTGCGTCGACACACCATGCAATTTCACGGCGATGGTCAAGAACGAAGATTCCCTTGCGCATACTGCGACCGGGATTTCAACACGGTGTTCAACAAGGACCATCATGAGCGGTTCACCTGCCCAATCATGAAGGACCTGATCCTGAACCGAGTGGCTATGATACAGGACGAACCCCAGCCAGGACCCAGCACGGAGCCACAACCTGGAACGAGCACACACCCGCAACCCGATGATGTTTAGATGACTGGAGCAGGACAGTCAAGCCCCGTGTTCTCAATCATTCAACGGGGTTTTCGCAACCGCCTCTTAACCTACCGTCTGCAGCGACCGATGGAGAATCTCGTCACAATCGGAGAAGTGATGGCGTTGTTGATTGTGAGCCTTACGGAGTTGCTTGAGAACACCTTGGCGAAACACCGCAGCATTAAGGTCAACTTGAAGCTGGAGTGTGAATTCCAAAATATTCACAACAACACCTGCCTGCGCAACTTCAAAACGAAGATGACTCCGCTGACGTCGACCTCGGACCTGAACCAGTACATCACAACAGCTTTTGCGAAGCTTATCAGAGAGAAGGCTGAGTGTGATCATATCGGCTCCGGGTGGACATACCTTCGCGTTCGTGATTTGGAGGTCGGTATCAACGAATACACTCCTCTAGGTGAAGATGGTCGAGCTTGGCTCCCACTGCCTATGTCTCTGGAGAACACCCAAGCAGTCGTCAACGTATCGAACGCCGATGAGCGGTGTTTTATGTATGCAGTCCTGGGAAAGTTTGTTCAAGATCACCCTAAAAGACCGGCATCGTACACCGACGACATCATCGCCCGATACGATTGGACCGGCCTTCAATTCCCCGTTGCTCTGAAGAGTATCAAGACGTTTGAGCGGACAAACAACATCAGCATCAACGTCTATGGTATTGATCACACGTGCGTAAGTCAGAAACCTGACGGACGACCAAAGTATCAGGACACTGTCTTCCCCTTGAAGATTTGTAGGCAGGAGCGTGAAGACCATTGTGACATTTTGTACGTGACAACGGACGGTGATAGTCACTACGCCTACATCAAAGACCTTGGCCGACTGATCCGTCCCCAACTCACAGCACATAAAGGCAGAATATTCATCTGTAAGCGGTGCTTCGCGCACTTTGATAACCGTCCGAACAAGCTCGGTCTGACAGGTGCTCAGCGTCTGGAGGAGCACAGGCGATACTGCTCCGCTTCAGCCCCTATTCGCATGGATACGCCGAAGAAGACTGAAATCAAATTCAGCCATCCAGAGTTCACCCGACGCGAGCGTTTCACCATCTACGCGGACATTGAGTGTGCTCTACTGCCGACCGCGGAGATGGATGAACAAGTGGATGCACCGCACGGAGGAGTAGCCACCCACATTCACATCCCATACGCCTTTGCGTACCAGATTATCGACTCGTACGGACTTGAGGAGTTTGAGCCTCGAGTCTACTTCGGGGATGATGCGTCAAAGACATTTATGGAGATGTTGAAAACTGATGTTGAGCGATTGTGGAACTTCCTGTACGAAGCAAGAAATCTGCGCCCTGTCCTGACCCCAGCCGAAACGATGCAGTACAACTCGACACCGAATTGCTACCTCTGCGGATCGGCATTTTCAAGCGAAGACCCAAAGGTTCGTGATCACAACCACGCGCCGCCCTACGAGTTCCGTGGCGCTGCGCATAGATCATGTAACCTACGCTACAGGGAGCAGCGAGTAGTGAACTGCTACTTTCACAACCTCTCCAACTACGACGCTCACTTCATAGTGCGGGAGTTGGCGGTCGACCCCGGTGATGTTGAGGTGTTGGCTCACACGGAAGAGCGGTACATCGCTTTCACGAAGCGGTTCCTGTTCGACCGAGCAGCGGCACCGGTTGGGATGCCAGGGCGTGGAAAAAGACAGCCAGGATTCAGAGTTAGGTTCCTCGACACCTACAGGTTCCTGGCTTTGAGCCTCGCCAGCCTCGCAGCCGCGCTTCCGCCAGCTCAACTCTTGGAGACGAGGAAGAGATTCCCCGAAGACCACCTCTTCGATCTAGTCCGTAGGAAAGGCGTGTTCCCGTACAACTTTGTAACGTCGAACGCCGTATTGGAAGATACTACGGAACTGCCTCTGCAGCAAGATTTTCACAACGACCTGACCCTGGAGTACATAACGGATGCAGACTACGAGCATGCTCGCAACGTGTGGGAAACCTTCGGTTGTAGGAACCTCAAGGACTACGCTGAGAAGTACCTGCGCTGTGACATTGCGCTGTTGACTGAGTCTTTGAACGCTTCAGGGACACATCGATGGCTGAATACGAACTAGACCCTGCGCACTACTACACCCTACCGTCATACGCCTGGGATGTCATGTTAAGGACCTGTCGAGTGGAGCTTGATACGATACAGGACTTTGCCATGTACCTCTTCTTCGAGCAAGGCATCAGAGGAGGTATTTCCCAGGCGATCACCAGACACGCCAAGGCCAACCATGATGGATGTCGCCCTGAAGATCGACGACCTGAAGAGCCAACGCATCACCTGCTATACTTGGACGCCAACAACCTTTACGGTTGGGCCATGTCCCAGTGTCTTCCACAGGGAGACTTCCAATGGCTCAGCCGCGAGGAGATCACGTCCCTGGACATTGCAGCGTTGGACCCCGAAGGACCCACGGGCTATGTCTTGGAAGTTGACCTTCGCTACCCCGCCCACCTGCACGACCTTCACAAGGATCTCCCCTACTGCTGCGAGACCAAAGGTCCGCCAGGAGGGAAATTCAAGAAGCTCGTTACGACTCTGGATGACAAGAAGAACTACATCTGTCATTACAGAATCCTGCAACAGGCGCTGGAAAACGGAGTGGAGCTTGTGCATGTGCATCGCGTCATCTCGTTCCGTCAGTCTCGGTGGTTGGAGAGCTACATCCTAATGAACACCGAACTGAGGAAGAAGACCAAGACCAAGTTTGAGCAAGACTTTTGCAAGCTTATGAACAATGCGGTCTTTGGCAAGACGATCGAGAATGTTCGCAAGCGAATGAACTCTAAACTGGTGTGTACGCCGGAGATGTTCAGGAAGTACGTGGCCAAGTCAAACTTCCTGGACCGAACCTACTTCAACGATGACGTCGCCATTGTCCACATGTCGAAAGTCAATATCGTCCTGGACAAACCGCTCTACGTCGGAATGTGTGTCCTCGATCTGAGCAAGTGGCTCATGTACGACTTCCTTCGAAAGATGAAGAACCGCTACGGCGATCGTCTGAAGGTTGACTACATGGACACTGACAGCTTCGTGTTCGACATCCAGACTGAAGATGTTTATAAGGACATGTTGGAGCATCTGGATGATTTCGACACCAGTGCGTACCCCCAAAACCATCCCTGCTACAGCCCCATAAACGCCAAAGTCATCGGAAAGTTTAAGGATGAAGCGAACGGACTTCCGCTGCTCGAGTACCTCGGTCTTCGCTCGAAACTATACTTCATGGATATAGTCGAGTTCGAGGAGAGGACTGAAGATGACGAGTTGCAGGTCATGACGGTGAAGCACGCCAAGGGAGTCGCTAGAGGTGTTGTAAAACACAATCTAACCTCTGACGACTATCGGGAATGCCTCTTCAACGGCGTGTTGAAGAGAACCATCAACACCAGGTTCCAGTCCCGAAACCACCGTGTCTTCACAGTTCAAGTCGACAAGCTATCCTTGAGCTGTAACGACGACAAACGTTACATCCTTCCGGACGGTGTAAATACACTGCCTTGGGGGCATATTGACGTTCCACCTCAGCCCGAAGACATCCCGCAAGACGATGAAGAGGCGGAGGATGAGGAGCATTGAGTGGTTGTGTCATATTACCAAAGACCCTGACTTGACTTGTATATTATTTTGAAAAATCTAGTCATTAGTTTGTATCGAGTCTCGTAAAACTTAGAAATGTGCTCCTTTTTCTAGTCATTAGTTTGTGTCGAGTCTCATTTTTGCTAGCCAAACACAAATGTTCAGGAGCACATACTCGATGTAAAATATCTATAAGGTGTGTAAATAAATAGCCAAATTGTTCGTATATACATTCGTCTTATTTTTTCTCCCCTCACATAGTCTTAAGATACTAAAGTAAAAAAAAAATATTCAGGAATATGTTAATTCATATAAACCAGGTTCAGATATGAATGTTACTTTAAAATCATTGTATGATAGGTCTGTCCCAATTTTGGGCAGACCTATAATTGTACGTTAGGTCTACCCCAAAAGTGGGATAGACCTATGAGACCTCAGGTGGTTGACAACTGTTGTTCAATTGATTTAATTACCAGGGGGGAGATTTTCGCTCCCCCTAACACATAATGGCTTAGGGGGGAGATTTTCGCTCCCCCATACTACAGGAATTGTTGAAGACTAGAATGCACCTGCTAATGTCATTGTATGATAGATCTGCCCCACTGTGGGGTAAAGGAGGCGAGGATGGTAAATAATAAGAATATTTCTTTTTTTATTCTGAGTACACAACTAGTTTATTGATAAAAAACAAATGCAAAATTTCAAAACTCAATTGGTATACATTTGTGCAAAGAGTCTTCTAATCAGTGCGTCGTTGTGGCCGACAGAAGAGTGTTCAAAGAGCTGCACAAAGTCCTTCATCTTCATGCCGTAGTGGGTGCGACAGTACAGGAATACAAGGCAGTATTGACCGCAGACCAGAGTGTTGTCACTTTGAAGGCGATGCTCGTTGTACAGGTAGCGACGAGCGTTGCGTCTCAGGAATCCTTGGTAGAATTGAAGATGTGGCGGTTGACCGTAGCTGTCAAAGAATTCAATTATTCCTCCTCCTTTGTTAAGGTAGAATGCGACCCAGTGAGTGCCGTCTTCATTGTGTGGATCAGTGTTCACAATCATAGCAGTAGATGGTGAAATATAATGGGGCACTTGATCCGCAGCATAGACACCAACATTCTGTACGGGCAGTTTAGCCATACACTTTTGTATCTCTAAGGTATTCATTCTACTGTGTCGACGCCACAGTCAGTAGTAGGAGTAGTAGTACTAGTAGCAAAACAAAAGCAGGAACTGGTATCACTCTCACCATCGTCAGCGTAATCATCAGCGTCAGCGATATTTGTACTTGTATATTGATGTATCCAACTGCGTAATGTGATGCAATTGGCTAGAGCGCATCGTGTGTGAGCTGTTCTGTGGTGGCGACATCGCACTGCGTTTGTTGATAGTAGACTGTTGATTGACGATAGTGATCCGCAGCCAATATCGTTGATATTCATGACATTAGTAGTACAGTGATCCGTGATGAAATTGTATCGTACAAACTCTTTTTTCTCAGCACCTTTGACGTAGACAATCGGTCGTTTGGCGATACATGCGCGTAACTTTTCCTCTAGCACATGATACCAGATATCACCTTGGTCCCATTCCAATCCGTGACAGTGTTTTGTGAGCCAATAGCTTTCACGCAGTTTCTCTTGTGATAGGAAATCTCGACTGAATGGTGATTTGGCGATATGATGCATTAGCAGTGTTCCACTGACCAATTCCAAGACGCACACTTCCTTCAGAATGTAGTCATTTGCGTTGTCCTTGAAACATTGAAAACCCACAATAATTGGAGATGCGGAATTTTTACGCGGTACTCTGCATAAACGATCCATCTTGTGCGAATGTTGGTTGTAGACTGAGGAGGAGGACGATGACGCCACCGCCGACGATCTAACCGCCAAAGTCCACAGACACGTTGCGATGACGATCGATTTCGATGACGTTGTCAAACTCTGCGTATACCAGACAGTTGACAGTCTCTGTGAGCCCCGTGTCAAAAGCAATCTCCATACGCACACTGCCGTTGCGCACTAGGTTCCAATGAGTTGTGTCGCTTGCTGACATATCAGGTGTTAGATCGAATGCCATCAGACAGTAACCATCGTCGTAATCGTCTCTATTTATGAGATTACCAGCATCGCTAAAGTGTACGCCGGAGCCTGAAAACAGACTGTGATACGCCATCACGTATTTTCCCTTGCCGGTTTCGTAGTGTGGTTGTAACGGTTTGGACGGCACTTGTTCACCGTCCACGTACAGCGAGAAGTAGTTGGTTTTGAAATTTTGAAAGTTAAATGGATTCTTTTTTAAATCGCCATTATAAGCGGCGTTGGTGACCAGTCCGACAATGATTCGTTTCGGCACTTGACCTAGAAAGACATTGTCCAAAGTTTTGCTCCTCACTCCAAACGGTAGTGTGAATGTTTTCAATTCCACTCTGGTGATTGGGTATTTAGCTGTGCCGGTCTGAAGCGTCTTGCTGTGCGCCAACAGTACAGTGGGGCTAACTTTACACCTTCGTATCCAGAGATTCGCATCAACAATGTGCACCTTGTAGTCACCATCATCCGCCATAATGGAGAAGGAATCTTTTGATCGGATCAGTTTAAAACGCAGTTCCACACCGTTCAACAGGAACTTGTTCTGATTACACATGTCCACATGTAGGCGACCGAGCATATCGATTTCACGACTTTTATTTGTCATTTTTCGTCTCGCCTTTAGTCCATCGTTATCGTCCAGAGTATTGTCCATATAGCCGGCGTCGTCCGCGTTCCACAGTCCACATGTTAAATGTGATTTCCTAGCATCATAGCCGTAATTCATCAATGTTTCAATATACGCTCGATATGCATAAGTGTTGTTTTGTGGTGTGACCAGTTTCTGATTCATACTCATATCGACTTGACTGAATAACGTGTGCAGCCAATTGTTGACTGGGCCAATTTTGTTCGATTCTTCGACATCTGCGATTGCCGTTCCTGTCGACTTGACAATAGACGCTGTAACTTCCAACATTGTTTGCGAAAGATCGGTGTATTCTTCGCCGTTGCCTGGCACAACAAACTCGATGGGCGAATCATCAGTCAGTGTGGAGATTGGTTTGTACTGAATCCATTTGCCGCTCTCGATACTGGTCTGCGTCGGCAGTAGGGAAAATAAGTCCAATTCCGTCTTGACGCATTCACACGACTTTTAATGTAGAAACGACATTGCTAGCGTGTGTGTTAGTTGAATATATCGCGTACAGACGTTCTCCTCACTACTTTCCTCGTCTTCTTCTTCCTTCTAACTGTCCTCCTCTTCTTGCCCTTCTTCTTGGATGACGACCTTCCTCGAAGGAGTTTCGCCAAAGACTGCGGTGTGACACGACGGCCGCCGAACATGAAGCGCTTCGCGTTCCTCTTACGCGAGAGTCTCGCGTTAGTCTTTCGCGCAGGAGTAGCGCGTCGGTGTTTCGCGGTATTCTTTCGCGTTACGCGACGGTGTTTCGCGCGAGAGCCGCCGCCACCGCCACCACTTAGCACACGTTGAAGTTTGCCGTCCGCCCTGCGTTTTAGCGAGTCTGTAAACTGGCTGAAATGATCTCTAGCGGCTTCTTTGGGATCCCGCTGGTGCATGGCCATGTCGCCCAAGAATCCAACACCGGATTTCAACGCGTCTTTGGCCACAGCAGAGGCTCCCGACTTGAGTAGCGGTGTGATGGTGCGGAACATACCGCCTAGGAAACTGCCAATTCCATGTCCTCGCTGGTATTGTGCACCGCGAAATACCATATCGATACTGCCTTGTATTCCTGTACTGCCGCACCCACTACGGCATGAAGAAGAAGGACTTTGTGCAGCTCTTTGAACACTCTTCTGCCGGCCACAACGACGCACTGATCAGAAGACTCTTTGCACAAATGTATACCAATTGAGTTTTGAAATTTTGCATTTGTTTTTTATCAATAAACTAGTTGTGTACTCAGAATAAAAAAAGAAACATTCTTATTATTTCCCATCCTCGCCTCCTTTACCCCAAAGTGGGGCAGATCTATCATACAATGACATTAGCAGGTGCATTCTTGTCTTCAACAATTCCTGGCGTATGGGGGAGCGAAAATCTCCCCCTAAGCCATTATGTGTTAGGGGGAGCGAAAATCTCCCCCCTGGTAATTAAACCAATTGAACAACAGTTGTCAACCACAAATTGGGACAGACCTATCATACAATGATTGTAAAGTAACATTCATATCTGAACGAGCAAAACAGATATTGAATGCAAATTTTGAGGAAAAAGGTGAACGTAATGCTTTGATCATATACTGCAAAGGGGGTGTATCGATACACCCCATTTAAAAAACAGATTGTGAATTAAAATTTTGAGGAAAAAGATGAATGTAATGCTTTGACCATATACTGCAAAGGGGGATGTATCGATACACCCCCCTTCATTAACTCTAACCCAGGTAAAGTCCTACAAATAAAATCGCACTAACAGTATTGGAGTTATGGTGTAAAAAAAATTTTGTCAGGGGCGTGGATGGGTTGGATGGTGGGGTGTATTTCGTATTTTGCATTTTCAAGTTTATCTAATTGCTCTGTGCGAAACTTTGGTCGCTCGAACATAAATAAATCATACACCTGCAAAACCGGCCAATATACCCTACTGGTGAGCGGTGTGTGTGTGTGGTGCATTTTGCATTTGCAAGTTTATCTAATTGCTCTGTGCGAAACTTTGGTCGCTCGAACATAAATATATCATACACCTGCAAAACCGGCCAATATACCCTACTGGCGAGCGGTGTGTGTGTGTGTGGTGCATTTTGCATTTGCAAGTTTATCTAATTGCTCTGTGCGAAACTTTGGTCGCTCGAACATAAATATATCATACACCTGCAAAACCGGCCAATATACTCTACTACACAGAGAAAAATGGAATGGTTGTCATGACCAATATACGATTAGTTAACGAAAGTGGTTGGCCAGGAAAGGTTATCGTAAAAAAAGCAACAGTTAGTTTAACTTTTCGTAGTAGTTGTTTCAAGAATCCGGAAATGGTTGATCATATTGAGTTGTTTTTAATAGTTGTTAAGGTTTGTCCTAACCCACCAAAGAGGTAACGTTCAGCAACTTGTTAAAGTAACTACTTTAAACTGGTTAGCTGAAACCAATGCCTTCATGAATTGCGCCTTTTTGTGCTTCAATTTGGCGTCAAGATTATTCCGTGGCAGTGGCAGTCTTTGTGAGTTCCAGCATGGATGATAAAGTTGTGTTTGGATGAGTAGTTGTGAACAACTCTAATAAGTTGGGGGTTGGACGATTTAATTCCACGTTTTGAAGGTAATTTATCATATAATTACCAGCTTTCTTTTATGATTAAAGTTATTTGATCCAAACAATTAGCTAATTTACAATCCTAGTACATGGAGGTCTTTGTACAACATTTATTTTGAATCATTCATTTCGTCCTCATAAAACTGTTAGGCCTCCTTTTCTTATGAATGCATAATCCTTGATCTAGACAGAACAAATTAAAACTTAGATGTAGAACCCAGCAACTTTGGCTATTCTTCCAAGAGCTAAGTTAAGCCTGGGGTTCTAGGACTGTCTAGGTTAAGCATTGAGGCTAACAACTAAATGAATATAGGTTGTAACAAACTAGATTATGGGGTTATTACAACTACTTTGAAAATTGAGGATTGGTTAATTTAACCAGTCAAGCTGTTTGGTTCAACTTAGAGAATATAGGTTGTAACAACTACATTTGAGATTAATCCAACTACTTTGAAACAAATTAGTTATAGTACCTGGGGGGCCGAGCTTTGCTCGGGGGAAGGTCAGTCAGCTTGTTTAGATGACTCGGAGTAATATTTCACCACTTCCCCATACTGATAATCAGATTTGTATTATTCATTAGCCTCTTTTCTACATTTGTAAGGTCCCTCCAGTTGTTATTTTTATCTCAATGTCCCTTTGATTTATTTTACTACTCTATATATGTAATCTTTACTCAAATCTGTTAATCTCTGCTCTCAGGAAACCACATGTTAATAATCATAAACAACATGAGTATTACTTTGACAGTTCCCTGGTTAATTATGAACAGCTGTTACAATACTTTTGTTTTGATTAGAAACTCCATAAGCCCAATGTTAATTTTTATAACTTTTCATTTTAGTTTTTTTTTTACATTATTTGATTTTTCTTAGGGATGAGGCCTGTCTAGAACTTATTTTTATCCCAGAAATTAGTTATTTTGAACATTTGAAGGAAATCGTTGGAGCCGTTTTTGAGATCCGTCTTGCAAGCAAGCAAGCACGCAAGCAAGCAAGCAAGCAAGCAAACCTTACTCATATTAGAGTATAGGATTAACCAATGAATTTATTGGTTAACTTATAAAATTGTTTGTTCCAACATATAATTTTTAACTCTCTGAGATTAGTTAATTGAACTCATACAAATAGTTGTCCATATAGTAACCTCTGATATTGGTTGAACTAACTTATAAAAAACTTGGATTAACCAATAATCTTTCTCTGTGTAGCAAGTCCATTCATAGTTCTTTCGAGACTCTGGGGTTTTTGATAATTATAGGCCCCCGGCATCGAATTCCATTAGAGCAGGGTGGTCTCCACCCCCGAGGGCGGTTGGGATTAATTTTTTGTCTGTGACGGCCACTTCCTGTGTGTTACATAACACGCCGACAGCCCCTGTTGTTACATAACACGCTGACAGCCCCAACCCCGCCTCCGACGTAGGCGCTCAGCTCACATCCCCTAGCGACTTTAACTAGGCAGGATGTATTTTTACTTGACCAACAGCGACGATGTGCTGGCATTGACGGGCATGCTCGGCATGCATATGGCCTTGGACCATAGGTTCCTAATGAAGTTCGGCCTCATCGACGTAATAGACGGCGAGGCTATAATCAATATTATCCCGAGGAAACATAATATAAACTTTTATGCGCAGACGATGCTCGGGATTTTAGAAGACAGATGTCTCGGCCTGATCCGCAACGGAGCTGTAGCAATATTAGAAGTTGTTAGAATACATTGATTATTTCACCGAAGATGCTGATGGAAAAATATAAAATTAAAACCCCCCCAAAAAAAATATAAAATAAAAAATAAAAAAAAAACAACTGTAATAGTGTTGCTTTCAATAAGCATATCACTATCTGATGAGACCAAACAAGGTTGAAACAGTTTTAAAACAAAATCAGTTCATTTCTTCATTCGTGGACTAGAAATGTTGTTATGTAAATATTAGTTTTTATGTAAATAATTTTAATCTAAACTGCACATTTCTGTTTATTAATGTGTTTAGCTCAACAAAAACATTTTGGTGATTAATCGTTGTTCTACGTCCAACCGTTGCAGAGATATTCAAAGTGCTAAACACAGTACGTTGTCCAATGTTATTCTTATGAAGAATAAATAAAATTCTATATCTCGATTATTTATGAATGTATATTGATGAAACTTGGTATGTGGCTTCAACTAGTTGTGGTATAATGAAGTGTTTGTTGATAGTCCCCGTAGCAGCAAACCTGCGTCCTCAACCCTAATGTTATTCTTATGGAGAATAAATAAAATGCTATATATCACTTATCTATGGATGTATTTTTGTGAAACTTGGTAAATAGCTCCATGTAGTAGTGAGTTACATATATATATATATATATGCATTGGAAATTCGCTGAGTACGCAGGTTTGTTGCGACGGGGGTATTCTGATACACGTCTATTCAAATCCACTTAAATCTTCTAAAATTGATTTTTAAACTCAGATTTACCGTCTAACTCTAGGTGTGCCTAATTAAACACAATTTAATCAGTACATTTCTCCAAGGGGATCCTATAATTTCCACTAAAAAAGAAAAATTAAACAAGATTGATTCTAATTATAAACATGTGTCTTCACCACTTTACCAATATATCTCAATTTCTCTTTGCGATGCCGACGCAACAAGTTAATAAGGGCGTATTTTAATACGAATATGAATGAATGATGAGTGTAGAATGGTTGAGATCTTTGTGTATCCTTGTTACTCACTAAGTCTGACTCATTCTTTAGCATGTATCATTAATTAATAGCCTAATACCATTTCATTATTGGGACTAAAATATTTTGGATTCTTTTCTGTCCATCTCAGGGCTCTGCCTCTCTGGCCTTTTCCATCGCTTCCCGATACAAGATGTTGACGTGCTTTCTTCGTTGGATTTGTTTCACAAAGACACATCTCTTGAAAGATTCCCCCACGTTGGATGCCCCCCTCGTCAAATCAGCCAAATTTTTAAAGTGTTTAGATTATTCTTTACGTCTTTTTGCATGATTATAGTAAATTTTTATTGCTCGAAAAATGTTGGATACTTTATTAACTCTTGCCTTATTATAATTAAGCTTAATTTTTATGGAGAAACGTTTTTTGGAGCGACGAAGGTGCTCGGTCTAGGTACTTCGTAAATATAAGAGAGATAATATTGAATTTGTTATCTTATAAAAATACTATTAGACAACTCATACAACGTACAGTGTGTTGAGAACAATAAAACAGATTTTTGATAACTATTAAACTCCCCTTTCCATAGTCCAATCTTTCTGGTTTCACGAATCGGAGTCATGAATCTTTGCACATTAATGAAACATTTCACAGCAATCCGATGACGATTCTTCCAAATTTACCACGATAACGAACCCATACACACACACACACACACACACACACAGTATATACAATATATGAACTACATATTATATTAACAAATATTGTTTTACCACCTGTGAGTCTCAAAGCAAAAAAAAAGTGTTCATTGTATCGGCTAGTATAGGTCCTACCTTGCCACTAATGGTAATAGCTTTTAATTGTTCTCTAAATAGAGGACATTTGCTAAAAAGGTTGATATATTTACAATGTACAAGAAATGAAATAATTGTATATTTATATTAATTTCTAAATTTGTATGTATGTAAGAAACTATTCATGACGCCTGGCACGAACGGAATAGTTTAATCGTCAATAACTTTAGTTCATTATAGAGATTAAACATGAGACTTAAGCCTATTCTACGGGAAAACTATATGAGCAAATTGTGTGTGTTGATAGTCCCTGAAAATTCTTTCATCCCATACAATAGATTTTATATCCTGATGGGTACATTATGTCAATTGTCAATAAATGTTTAGTACGATATTTATTTCACCAATCTTTCTGGAAATCAACTACGATCATAACTATATTTCACTATATCGTAAAGCTTTTTAGTTACATTCAGTTAAGCTAGCTTTGTTCTTGACCAGTCTAGGTCTGCTCTATGCACGTGCGGGAAATTACAATCGACATCGGACCCGCGTACTCAGTCACAATGTTATTCTTATTGTGAATAAGTCAAATGTAATGACTCCCTTAATTTTTAACATAAATTAATAAAACTTAGTACTGGCTTTGCCTTGGTGAGTTATATTGTTATTAGCGTAAAACACATTTTTTCGTTCCTTGCTGCAACAAACCTGCTTACACAGGCTGTCATGGTATTCTTATGAAGAATAATTAAAATGTTGTATAGTGCTTACTTATTATTGTTTATTGATGAAACTTGGTATGTGGCTTCACCTAGTTAAATTCTATTTATATTTGCATAAAACCGATTGTTTGTGTTTCTTGTTTAAGCAAACCTACGTTCTCATAACCAACGTTATTCTTATGGAGAATAATTAAAATTGTATATATCGCTTATATGTGAATACATTTTTATGATACTTGGTATGTTGCTTTATACGGTATTAAGCCATGTATTATGCATTTGTAATTCGATGAGTACGCAGGTTTGCTGCGACGGGGTATTTTTTTTACATCCGGTCATTCCGCTGCTCGGGCCTGTGGGTTAATTAATTATTCCTAGGACCACCCCTCGGCATCTCGGATGCGCCGCCTCCATTACAAAAACTTTCCCTTGTACAGCTGTGTGAACACTGACCTACTCCAAAGCGTCTCATCAGTCTGCTTCCAACACGCAAAATGAAAGGGCCAGTGTGTGTTCTTTGCCAGAAGTTCTTTAGCCGCAACGACCATTACAATCGTCACATGCGTGAAGTGCATGGACAAGGTGACGGTCACGTGTGTTCGGGATGCGGATGCATGTTCAAGCGTCGCGCCCATTTGCGACGCCGCATCGAGTACTCCTGCAGTCAACGGCGGACCTTATCACCAGCGGTCCAGCAGCTGAAGACGATGCCGAGGCTCGGGGGGTCATCACCACCTGCGAAGAGGGTGTGTCTGGCGCCGCCGCAACGTCGTGCGTCGACTCCAACATCACCGCGCCCCGGGCGGAGCAACTCACCCCAGCCGGAGCCTGAGCCCGCGATGCTCCTTGAGATGTTCGCGGCGCTGGAAAACCATGTGTCGGCGATCTGCGTCGACGTTGCGGTGGGCTCCGATGCTCCATCGCACGCCGATGCAGCGTCAAACACTGCTCGTGTTTGCGTGAGTGATTTCGCGACGAGCCCCGCGAGGCTGTGTTTACCGGAGGACCCTGCCGCGGGCCCCGAGGTGCCGGTCGCTCGGGCCGAGGCTGCGACGAACACTTTGGCGGGGGATTTATTCCCCAATCCGCGTCGCGTGGTGTGGGATCGGCCGTCCGGTCCCACGGTGGCCGTTGTCGGCGTTGTCAGGGCCCTTCCGGCACCTGAACCTGAGGCTGTCGAGCCAGAGGTGGACCTGCAGTTTGTGTGGGATGGTGGTGTCGGGGAGTTTGTTGAGCGCGCTGTCGACGAGTTCGGCAACGTGCTCGACATGGACAACGACGATGGTGCTGTGGCCGAGTATGGCGGGCTGGAGGACGATGGTGTCGTGTCGGAGAGTGATGTTGCTACTGAGGAGGAGGACAATGGTGTTGTGTCGGAGGGTGATGAGGAGGAGGACAATGGTCGTGAGTCTGGTGACGAGAACAATATTGTTATATTAACGTCATCGGACGAGGAGTTATAGACTTTAGTTTTGTAGATATTAGCTTTTTTATTATTCTAAGGTCGTGTGTCTGGTGGCGGGGACAATGTCGTTATATTGACGTCATCAGGCGAAGAGTTATAGACTTTAGTTTTGTAGATATTTAGATTTTTTATTATTCTAACTATATATATTTGTTATGTAAATATTAGTTAAGACAACTGTAATGGAGTGACTTTTAATAAGTACGCCTCCATCTGATGAGACCCAACTAGGTCGAAACAGTTTTTAAAACCTGACGGGTCACCGGTTTGCATACAAGCATCAGAATGAGACCAAACCCTTAGTGACACACGGAAAGAAACACGGTGACAGTTTCGAAAATACATATCAAGTCAAGCCAATTAGACAAATCACCAAAAAGTTCAGCGTGTTGTCACTTAGAAGTCTCGAACAGGCATGCCAACTAGTAACCGAATCCAAGTGTCCAAAAAGCCTAAACATTCGTTAAACATAAAGAAAAAGTCACACAAAGCTCCAATTGTTTAATATATACAAATTTACAGATGTAAAAATTTTCTGTTTTAAAAACATATGATTTCTGATAAGATTTACAACACATGGTACTCAGTTAGTTGTTATCAAATATGTAGGTTATCTAATTTTGTATCAAGTTCTGAAGATGGTGTAAACCGAAATATAAACTGTTTTTGTAGATAATTTTGGTTTTATGTGATTTTGTATTAACCTTCAGATATGTTTTTCTGTGTTTTATATATATATATATATATATATATATATATATATATATATATAACCAATTGTTTGTGTTTCTTGTTTAAGCAAACCTACGTACTCATAACAGTAGGGATAAATGGAGTCTCCGAGGCCAGGAGGGGCAGGAGGCCCCCCCCCGAGGTCTCGTCTGTGACACTTTACGAATTTTTGTTTGCGAATTTTTTTTTTGCGAATTTTTTTGTTGTTGCGAATACTAACCTAACCTAACCTAACCTAACCTAACCTAACCTAACCTAACCTATCCTAACCTAACCTCGGATCAGATTTCTGATTGCAGATTCTTGTTCGTCTAGTCGAGCCAAGAAATTTGAGTACCCACAACGTACATTTGGACGATGTAGAGGGGGGGGGGCTATCTCGGTTACCATAAGTCGGATTTGAATTCTGATTGCAGATTCTTGTTCGTCTAGTCGAGCCGAGTAATTTGCATACCCACAATGTACATTTGGACGATGTAGGGGGGGGCTATCTCGGTTACCATAAGTCGGATTTGAATTCTGATTGCAGATTCTTGTTCGTCTAGTCGAGCCGAGTCATTTGAGTACCCACATCGTACACTTTGGATGATGTTTACAAAAAAGGGGCCCGCACCACACTTTTGACCTTTTTTTCATTTTTGGAATCTCCTCGTCAAGCCGAGTATTCTCAGTACCCACATGACGTACTTTGGATAATTAATACAAGAGTTGATCAGGGTAACGCTACAACCAACAGAGCTAGCCCATCAGCGCTTGCGGTCAATTGAACTACCAGTGAATGCAAATTTTGAGGAGAATATAATTGTACTCTGCACCGAGGCAGACGTTCACACAAATAACCGTCGCGTCCAGTCTACTGTCTGGGAATGCGGATGTTGTAATTTGATACCTCGACTGGAGGGTGCAGGTGTTCACACAAAAAACCGACAAGTCGAGACCTGTCTGGGAATGCGGATGCTGTAATTTGATACCTCGACGGGAAGACGGCTGACCCTTCTAGGAACCCATAATTATAGACCACCCGCGTCGAATTCCATTAGAGCAGGGTGGTCTTTACCCCAGACAGCGGTTGAGAGTTTTTGCCCCGACCTTCTCCGAAATCCATTAGTGGGGAGCGTCACCCCACATCACCAGCCCTCCTTCAGTTCAGTTCGAGAGTTCAGTGCGTGAAGACGTGTTAGTCCGATCCTGTTCCGTTCTACGCGATTTGTGTTAGTTGCTGATTATAATCATTTGCGATTTGCGATTTGCGTAAAGCACCTTTGAACTATTTAAAACGTTCGTGTTGTGCTGTATTGTTTGTGATTATCAAAACTTATAATCCATATTAAAGATGAACGCCACACACGTTTGTAACATTTGTGGTTGTATTTATGTGCGTAGAAACAATTTGGTGCAACACCACATCAGATTCCACGGCTTGAGACCACAACTACCACCACCAACACCAACGCAGCAAGGTACGTTTTTTGCGTTGCATTATTGTTTTAATCAGACCTAAATGTTAGTAATATAGGAATACGTTATGCAATATAACCGAAGAGTGATACAATTATTTTTATTTAACAGCTTTAACTATTTAGCGCGAATAGAGAACTCTTTGTTTTTTAAATTTAAAATTACATGACTATATCAATATAATTTAACTTTAATAACTTATGTTATTGCTCGCCCCATCAAGTCAAGTCATCAGAGTACCCACATTACATACTTAAAAAAAAGGTAGGTGTTAAACATTTCACAATCTAATCGTTTTGTGCGTTTGCAGATGGAGAAGCTGCATGTCGGCTTTGTCGAGCCACATTCGTAGACCGAGGAGCTTTAGAGCGTCATATGGAAGCGAATCACCGAGTCATTCCACCCCGGGCGGTGATTGATGCTCCGCAGACGACTGCCTATGACAACCGACACTCCGATGAAGGTGAGAATCTACATTAAAATAACTTTTTTCCCTTGAAACTAATTACCTTTTTTATAATTATTTAACTAGGTACATGAAGAAGAATGAGACCGTGACAACCGGTGTACTATTGATTTAATTGCTAGGGGGGAGATTTTCGCTCCCCCTAAAACATAATGCTTCTTTAGAGTTGGCGCAGCTCAATATTGCAACTACATCCTTAGCCTTGAACCCCGAATCATCAATGTAGACAAACAGTACAGAAGATTACATTCCCTGTTTGAAAATTAATATTTTTAATTAACAACTACATTTTGAAATTTGATTCTCGAGAGAGGGGAATTGGATCTTCATTTATCCTAATCTGTTTTTTGTTTTTATTTTCAGATGAAAGACCGGGTCCTGGCCACCACACCTGCCATGAATGCGGTCGCCGTTTCCTTCGTGAAAGAACCCTGCGTCGACATGTGGATTCGGTACACAGCAGAGTCCGCAGGTTCATATGCGGCACATGCGGCGCCGAATTCAAGAGGGAAGACAACCTGCGTCGACACACCATGCAATTTCACGGCGATGGTCAAGAACGAAGATTCCCTTGCGCATACTGCGACCGGGATTTCAACACGGTGTTCAACAAGGACCATCATGAGCGGTTCACCTGCCCGATCATGAAGGACCTGATCCTGAACCGAGTGGCTATGATACAGGACGAACCCCAGCCAGGACCCAGCACGGAGCCACAACCTGGAACGAGCACACACCCGCAACCCGATGATGTTGAGATGACTGGAGCAGGACAGTCAAGCCCCGTGTTCTCACTCATTCAACGGGGTTTTCGCAACCGCCTCTTAACCTACCGTCTGCAGCGACCGATGGAGAATCTCGTCACAATCGGAGAAGTGATGGCGTTGTTGATTGTGAGCCTTACGGAGTTGCTTGAGAACACTTTGGCGAAACACCGCAGCATTAAGGTCAACTTGAAGCTGGAGTGTGAATTCCAAAATATTCACAACAACACCTGCCTGCGCAACTTCAAAACGAAGATGACTCCGCTGACGTCGACCTCGGACCTGAACCAGTACATCACAACAGCTTTTGCGAAGCTTATCAGAGAGAAGGCTGAGTGTGATCATATCGGCTCCGGGTGGACATACCTTCGCGTTCGTGATTTGGAGGTCGGCATCAACGAATACACTCCTCTAGGTGAAGATGGTCGAGCTTGGCTCCCACTGCCTATGTCTCTGGAGAACACCCAAGCAGTCGTCAACGTATCGAACGCCGATGAGCGGTGTTTTATGTATGCAGTCCTGGGAAAGTTTGTTCAAGATCACCCTAAAAGACCGGCATCGTACACCGACGACATCATCGCCCGATACGATTGGACCGGCCTTCAATTCCCCGTTGCTCTGAAGAGTATCAAGACGTTTGAGCGGACAAACAACATCAGCATCAACGTCTATGGTATTGATCACACGTGCGTGGGTCAGAAACCTGACGGACGACCAAAGTATCAGGACACCGTCTTCCCCTTGAAGATTTGTAGGCAGGAGCGTGAAGACCATTGTGACATTTTGTACGTGAAAACGGACGGTGATAGTCACTACGCCTACATCAAAGTCCTTGGCCGACTGATCCGTCCCCAACTCACAGCACATAAAGGCAGAATATTCATCTGTAAGCGGTGCTTCGCGCACTTTGATAACCGTCCGAACAAGCTCGGTCTGACAGGTGCTCAGCGTCTGGAGGAGCACAGGCGATACTGCTCCGCTTCAGCCCCTATTCGCATGGATACGCCGAAGAAGACTGAAATCAAATTCAGCCATCCAGAGTTCACCCGACGCGAGCGTTTCACCATCTACGCGGACTTTGAGTGTGCTCTACTGCCGACCGCGGAGATGGATGAACAAGTGGATGCACCGCACGGAGGAGTAGCCACCCACATTCACATCCCATACGCCTTTGCGTACCAGATTATCGACTCGTACGGACTTGAGGAGTTTGAGCCTCGAGTCTACTTCGGGGATGATGCGTCAAAGACATTTATGGAGATGTTGAAAACTGATGTTGAGCGATTGTGGAACTTCCTGTACGAAGCAAGAAATCTGCGCCCTGTCCTGACCCCAGCCGAAACGATGCAGTACAACTCGACAGCGAATTGCTACCTCTGCGGATCGGCATTTTCAAGCGAAGACCCAAAGGTTCGTGATCACAACCACGCGCCGCCCTTCGAGTTCCGTGGCGCTGCGCATAGATCATGTAACCTACGCTACAGGGAGCAGCGAGTAGTGAACTGCTACTTTCACAACCTCTCCAACTACGACGCTCACTTCATAGTGCGGGAGTTGGCGGTCGACCCCGGTGATGTTGAGGTGTTGGCTCACACGGAAGAGCGGTACATCGCTTTCACGAAGCGGTTCCTGTTCGACCGAGCAGCGGCACCGGTTGGGATGCCAGGGCCTGGAAAAAGACAGCCAGGATTCAGAGTTAGGTACCTCGACACCTACAGGTTCCTGGCTTTGAGCCTCGCCAGCCTCGCAGCCGCGCTTCCGCCAGCTCAACTCTTGGAGACGAGGAAGAGATTCCCCGAAGACCACCTCTTCGATCTAGTCCGTAGGAAAGGCGTGTTCCCGTACAACTTTGTAACGTCGAACGCCGTATTGGAAGATACTACGGAACTGCCTCTGCAGCGAGATTTTCACAACGACCTGACCCTGGAGTACATAACGGATGCAGACTACGAGCATGCTCGCAACGTGTGGGAAACCTTCGGTTGTAGGAACCTCAAGGACTACGCTGAGAAGTACCTGCGCTGTGACATTGCGCTGTTGACTGAGTCTTTGAACGCTTCAGGGACACATCGATGGCTGAATACGAACTAGACCCTGCGCACTACTACACCCTACCGTCATACGCCTGGGATGTCATGTTAAGGACCTGTCGAGTGGAGCTTGATACGATACAGGACTTTGCCATGTACCTCTTCTTCGAGCAAGGCATCAGAGGAGGTATTTCCCAGGCGATCACCAGACACGCCAAGGCCAACCATGATGGATGTCGCCCTGAAGATCGACGACCTGAAGAGCCAACGCATCACCTGCTATACTTGGACGCCAACAACCTTTACGGTTGGGCCATGTCCCAGTGTCTTCCACAGGGAGACTTCCAATGGCTCAGCCGCGAGGAGATCACGTCCCTGGACATTGCAGCGTTGGACCCCGAAGGACCCACGGGCTATGTCTTGGAAGTTGACCTTCGCTACCCCGCCCACCTGCACGACCTTCACAAGGATCTCCCCTACTGCTGCGAGACCAAACGTCCGCCAGGAGGGAAATTCAAGAAGCTCGTTACGACTCTGGATGACAAGAAGAACTACATCTGTCATTACAGAATCCTGCAACAGGCGCTGGAAAACGGAGTGGAGCTTGTGCATGTGCATCGCGTCATCTCGTTCCGTCAGTCTCGGTGGTTGGAGAGCTACATCCTAATGAACACCGAACTGAGGAAGAAGACCAAGACCAAGTTTGAGCAAGACTTTTGCAAGCTTATGAACAATGCGGTCTTTGGCAAGACGATCGAGAATGTTCGCAAGCGAATGAACTCTAAACTGGTGTGTACGCCGGAGATGTTCAGGAAGTACGTGGCCAAGTCAAACTTCCTGGACCGAACCTACTTCAACGATGACGTCGCCATTGTCCACATGTCGAAAGTCAATATCGTCCTGGACAAACCGCTCTACGTCGGAATGTGTGTCCTCGATCTGAGCAAGTGGCTCATGTACGACTTCCTTCGAAAGATGAAGAACCGCTACGGCGATCGTCTGAAGGTTGACTACATGGACACTGACAGCTTCGTGTTCGACATCCAGACTGAAGATGTTTATAAGGACATGTTGGAGCATCTGGATGATTTCGACACCAGTGCGTACCCCCAAAACCATCCCTGCTACAGCCCCATAAACGCCAAAGTCATCGGAAAGTTTAAGGATGAAGCGAACGGACTTCCGCTGCTCGAGTACCTCGGTCTTCGCTCGAAACTATACTTCATGGATATAGTCGAGTTCGAGGAGAGGACTGAAGATGACGAGTTGCAGGTCATGACGGTGAAGCACGCCAAGGGAGTCGCTAGAGGTGTTGTAAAACACAATCTAACCTCTGACGACTATCGGGAATGCCTCTTCAACGGCGTGTTGAAGAGAACCATCAACACCAGGTTCCAGTCCCGAAACCACCGTGTCTTCACAGTTCAAGTCGACAAGCTATCCTTGAGCTGTAACGACGACAAACGTTACATCCTTCCAGACGGTGTAAATACACTGCCTTGGGGGCATATTGACGTTCCACCTCAGCCCGAAGACATCCCGCAAGACGATGAAGAGGCGGAGGATGAGGAGCATTGAGTGGTTGTGTCATATTACCAAAGACCCTGACTTGACTTGTATATTATTTTGAAAAATCTAGTCATTAGTTTGTATCGAGTCTCGTAAAACTTAGAAATGTGCTCCTTTTTCTAGTCATTAGTTTGTGTCGAGTCTCATTTTTGCTAGCCAAACACAAATGTTCAGGAGCACATACTCGATGTAAAATATCTATAAGGTGTGTAAATAAATAGCCAAATTGTTCGTATATACATTCGTCTTATTTTTTCTCCCCTCACATAGTCTTAAGATACTAAAGTAAAAAAAAAATATTCAGGAATATGTTAATTCATATAAACCAGGTTCAGATATGAATGTTACTTTAAAATCATTGTATGATAGGTCTGTCCCAATTTTGGGCAGACCTATAATTGTACGTTAGGTCTACCCCAAAAGTGGGATAGACCTATGAGACCTCAGGTGGTTGACAACTGTTGTTCAATTGATTTAATTACCAGGGGGGAGATTTTCGCTCCCCCTAACACATAATGGCTTAGGGGGGAGATTTTCGCTCCCCCATACTACAGGAATTGTTGAAGACTAGAATGCACCTGCTAATGTCATTGTATGATAGATCTGCCCCACTGTGGGGTAAAGGAGGCGAGGATGGTAAATAATAAGAATATTTCTTTTTTTATTCTGAGTACACAACTAGTTTATTGATAAAAAACAAATGCAAAATTTCAAAACTCAATTGGTATACATTTGTGCAAAGAGTCTTCTAATCAGTGCGTCGTTGTGGCCGACAGAAGAGTGTTCAAAGAGCTGCACAAAGTCCTTCATCTTCATGCCGTAGTGGGTGCGACAGTACAGGAATACAAGGCAGTATTGACCGCAGACCAGAGTGTTGTCACTTTGAAGGCGATGCTCGTTGTACAAGGTAGCGACGAGCGTTGCGTCTCAGGAATCCTTGGTAGAATTGAAGATGTGGCGGTTGACCGTAGCTGTCAAAGAATTCAATTATTCCTCCTCCTTTGTTAAGGTAGAATGCGACCCAGTGAGTGCCGTCTTCATTGTGTGGATCAGTGTTCACAATCATAGCAGTAGATGGTGAAATATAATGGGGCAATTGATCCGCAGCATAGACACCAACATTCTGTACGGGCAGTTTAGCCATACACTTTTGTATCTCTAAGGTATTCATTCTACTGTGTCGACGCCACAGTCAGTAGTAGGAGTAGTAGTACTAGTAGCAAAACAAAAGCAGGAACTGGTATCACTCTCACCATCGTCAGCGTAATCATCAGCGTCAGCGATATTTGTACTTAGATGTATCCAACTGCGTAATGTGATGCAATTGGCTAGAGCGCATCGTGTGTGAGCTGTTCTGTGGTGGCGACATCGCACTGCGTTTGTTGATAGTAGACTGTTGATTGACGATAGTGATCCGCAGCCAATATCGTTGATATTCATGACATTAGTAGTACAGTGATCCGTGATGAAATTGTATCGTACAAACTCTTTTTTCTCAGCACCTTTGACGTAGACAATCGGTCGTTTGGCGATACATGCGCGTAACTTTTCCTCTAGCACATGATACCAGATATCACCTTGGTCCCATTCCAATCCGTGACAGTGTTTTGTGAGCCAATAGCTTTCACGCAGTTTCTCTTGTGATAGGAAATCTCGACTGAATGGTGATTTGGCGATATGATGCATTAGCAGTGTTCCACTGACCAATTCCAAGACGCACACTTCCTTCAGAATGTAGTCATTTGCGTTGTCCTTGAAACATTGAAAACCCACAATAATTGGAGATGCGGAATTTTTACGCGGTACTCTGCATAAACGATCCATCTTGTGCGAATGTTGGTTGTAGACTGAGGAGGAGGACGATGACGCCACCGCCGACGATCTAACCGCCAAAGTCCACAGACACGTTGCGATGACGATCGATTTCGATGACGTTGTCAAACTCTGCGTATACCAGACAGTTGACAGTCTCTGTGAGCCCCGTGTCGAAAGCAATCTCCATACGCACACTGCCGTTGCGCACTAGGTTCCAATGAGTTGTGTCGCTTGCTGACATATCAGGTGTTAGATCGAATGCCATCAGACAGTAACCATCGTCGTAATCGTCTCTATTTATGAGATTACCAGCATCGCTAAAGTGTACACCGGAGCCTGAAAACAGACTGTGATACGCCATCACGTATTTTCCCTTGCCGGTTTCGTAGTGTGGTTGTAGCGGTTTGGACGGCACTTGTTCACCGTCAACGTACAGCGAGAAGTAGTTGGTTTTGAAATTTTGAAAGTTAAATGGATTCTTTTTTAAATCGCCATTATAAGCGGCGTTGGTGACCAGTCCGACAATGATTCGTTTCGGCACTTGACCTAGAAAGACATTGTCCAAAGTTTTGCTCCTCACTCCAAACGGTAGTGTGAATGTTTTCAATTCCACTCTGGTGATTGGGTATTTAGCTGTGCCGGTCTGAAGCGTCTTGCTGTGCGCCAACAGTACAGTGGGGCTAACTTTACACCTTCGTATCCAGAGATTCGCATCAACAATGTGCACCTTGTAGTCACCATCATCCGCCATAATGGAGAAGGAATCTTTTGATCGGATCAGTTTAAAACGCAGTTCCACACCGTTCAACAGGAACTTGTTCTGATTACACATGTCCACATGTAGGCGACCGAGCATATCGATTTCACGACTTTTATTTGTCATTTTTCGTCTCGCCTTTAGTCCATCGTTATCGTCCAGAGTATTGTCCATATAGCCGGCGTCGTCCGCGTTCCACAGTCCACATGTTAAATGTGATTTCCTAGCATCATAGCCGTAATTCATCAATTTTTCAATATACGCTCGATATGCATAAGTGTTGTTTTGTGGTGTGACCAGTTTCTGATTCATACTCATATCGACTTGACTGAATAACGTGTGCAGCCAATTGTTGACTGGGCCAATTTTGTTCGATTCTTCGACATCTGCGATTGCCGTTCCTGTCGACTTGACAATAGACGCTGTAACTTCCAACATTGTTTGCGAAAGATCGGTGTATTCTTCGCCGTTGCCTGGCACAACAAACTCGATGGGCGAATCATCAGTCAGTGTGGAGATTGGTTTGTACTGAATCCATTTGCCGCTCTCGATACTGGTCTGCGTCGGCGGTAGGGAGAATAAGTCCAATTCCTTCTTGACGCATTCACACGACTTTTGATGTAGAAACGACATTGCTAGCGTGTGTGTTAGTTGAATATATCGCGTACAGACGTTCTCCTCACTACTTTCCTCGTCTTCCTCGTCTTCTTCTTCCTTCTAACTGTCCTCCTCTTCTTGCCCTTCTTCTTGGATGACGACCTTCGTCGAAAGAGTTTCGCCAAAGACTGCGGTGTGACACGACGGCCGCCGAACATGGCGCGCTTCGCGTTCCTCTTACGCGAGAGTCTCGCGTTAGTCTTTCGCGCAGGAGTAGCGCGTCGGTGTTTCGCGGTATTCTTTCGCGTTACGCGACGGTGTTTCGCGCGAGAGCCGCCGCCGCCGCCACCACTTAGCACACGTTGAAGTTTGCCGTTCGCCCTGCGTTTTAGCGAGTCTGTAAACTGGCTGAAATGATCTCTAGTGGCTTCTTTGGGATCCCGCTGGTGCATGGCCATGTCGCCCAAGAATCCAACACCGGATTTCAACGCCTCTTTGGCCACAGCAGAGGCTCCCGTCTTGAGTAGCGGTGTGATGGTGCGGAACATACCGCCTAGGAAACTGCCAATTCCATGTCCTCGCTGGTATGGTGCACCGCGAAATACCATATCGATACTGCCTTGTATTCCTGTACTGCCGCACCCACTACGGCATGAAGATGAAGGACTTTGTGCAGCTCTTTGAACACTCTTCTGCCGGCCACAACGACGCACTGATCAGAAGACTCTTTGCACAAATGTATACCAATTGAGTTTTGAAATTTTGCATTTGTTTTTTATCAATAAACTAGTTGTGTACTCAGAATAAAAAAAGAAACATTCTTATTATTTCCCATCCTCGCCTCCTTTACCCCAAAGTGGGGCAGATCTGTCATACAATGACATTAGCAGGTGCATTCTTGTCTTCAACAATTCCTGACGTATGGGGGAGCGAAAATCTCCCCCTAAGCCATTATGTGTTAGGGGGAGCGAAAATCTCCCCCCTGGTAATTAAACCAATTGAACAACAGTTGTCAACCACAAATTGGGACAGACCTATCATACAATGATTGTAAAGTAACATTCATATCTGAACGAGCAAAACAGATATTGAATGCAAATTTTGAGGAAAAAGGTGAACGTAATGCTTTGATCATATACTGCAAAGGGGGTGTATCGATACACCCCATTTAAAAAACAGATTGTGAATTAAAATTTTGAGGAAAAAGATGAATGTAATGCTTTGACCATATACTGCAAAGGGGGATGTATCGATACACCCCCCTTCATTAACTCTAACCCAGGTAAAGTCCTACAAATAAAATCGCACTAACAGTATTGGAGTTATGGTGTAAAAAAAATTTTGTCAGGGGCGTGGATGGGTTGGATGGTGGGGTGTATTTCGTATTTTGCATTTTCAAGTTTATCTAATTGCTCTGTGCGAAACTTTGGTCGCTCGAACATAAATAAATCATACACCTGCAAAACCGGCCAATATACCCTACTGGCGAGCGGTGTGTGTGTGTGGTGCATTTTGCATTTTCAAGTTTATCTAATTGCTCTGTGCGAAACTTTGGTCGCTCGAACATAAATAAATCATACACCTGCAAAACCGGCCAATATACCCTACTGGCGAGCGGTGTGTGTGTGTGGTGCATTTTGCATTTGCAAGTTTATCTAATTGCTCTGTGCGAAACTTTGGTCGCTCGAACATAAATATATCATACACCTGCAAAACCGGCCAATATACCTTACTGGCGAGCGGTGTGTGTGTGTGTGGTGCATTTTGCATTTGCAAGTTTATCTAATTGCTCTGTGCGAAACTTTGGTCGCTCGAACATAAATATATCATACACCTGCAAAACCGGCCAATATACTCTACTACACAGAGAAAAATGGAATGGTTGTCATGATCAATATACGATTAGTTAACGAAAGTGGTTGGCCAGGAAAGGTTATCGTAAAAAAAGCAACAGTTAGTTTAACTTTTCGTAGTAGTTGTTTCAAGAATCCGGAAATGGTTGATCATATTGAGTTGTTTTTAATAGTTGTTAAGGTTTGTCCTAACCCACCAAAGAGGTAACGTTCAGCAACTTGTTAAAGTAACTACTTTAAACTGGTTAGCTGAAACCAATGCCTTCATGAATTGCGCCTTTTTGTGCTTCAATTTGGCGTCAAGATTATTCCGTGGCAGTCTTTGTGAGTTCCAGCATGGATGATAAAGTTGTGTTTGGATGAGTAGTTGTGAACTACTCTAATAAGTTGGGGGTTGGACGATTTAATACCACGTTTTGAAGGTAATTTATCATATAATTACCAGCTTTCTTTTATGATTAAAGTTATTTGATTCAAACAATTAGCTAATTTACAATCCTAGTACATGGAGGTCTTTGTACAACATTTATTTTGAATCATTCATTTCGTCCTCATAAAACTGTTAGGCCTCCTTTTCTTATGAATGCATAATCCTTGATCTAGACAGAACAAATTAAAACTTAGATGTAGAACCCAGCAACTTTGGCTATTCTTCCAAGAGCTAAGTTAAGCCTGGGGTTCTAGGACTGTCTAGGTTAAGCATTGAGGCTAACAACTAAATGAATATAGGTTGTAACAAACTAGATTATGGGGTTATTACAACTACTTTGAAAATTGAGGATTGGTTAATTTAACCAGTCAAGCTGTTTGGTTCAACTTAGATAATATAGGTTGTAACAACTACATTTGAGATTAATCCAACTACTTTGAAACAAATTAGTTATAGTACCTGGGGGGCCGAGCTTTGCTCGGGGGAAGGTCAGTCAGCTTGTTTAGATGACTCGGAGTAATATTTCACCACTTCCCCATACTGATAATCAGATTTGTATTATTCATTAGCCTCTTTTCTACATTTGTAAGGTCCCTCCAGTTGTTATTTTTATCTCAATGTCCCTTTGATTTATTTTACTACTCTATATATGTAATCTTTACTCAAATCTGTTAATCTCTGCTCTCAGGAAACCACATGTTAATAATCATAAACAACATGAGTATTACTTTGACAGTTCCCTGGTTAATTATGAACAGCTGTTACAATACTTTTGTTTTGATTTGAAACTCCATAAGCCCAATGTTAATTTTTATAACTTTTCATTTTAGTTTTTTTTTTTACATTATTTGATTTTTCTTAGGGATGAGGCCTGTCTAGAACTTATTTTTATCCCAGAAATTAGTTATTTTGAACATTTGAAGGAAATCGTTGGAGCCGTTTTTGAGATCCGTGTCGCAAGCAAGCAAGCACGCACGCAAGCAAGCAAGCAAACCTTACTCATATTAGAGTATAGGATTAACCAATGAATTTATTGGTTAACTTATAAAATTGTTTGTTCCAACATATAATTTTTAACTCTCTGAGATTAGTTAATTGAACTCATACAAATAGTTGTCCATATAGTAACCTCTGATATTGGTTGAACTAACTTATAAAAAACTTGGATTAACCAATAATCTTTCTCTGTGTAGCAAGTCCATTCATAGTTCTTTCGAGACTCTGGGGTTTTTGATAATTATAGGCCCCCGGCATCGAATTCCATTAGAGCAGGGTGGTCTCCACCCCCGAGGGCGGTTGGGATTAATTTTTTGTCTGTGACGGCCACTTCCTGTGTGTTACATAACACGCCGACAGCCCCTGTTGTTACATAACACGCTGACAGCCCCAACCCCGCCTCCGACGTAGGCGCTCAGCTCACATCCCCTAGCGACTTTAACTAGGCAGGATGTATTTTTACTTGACCAACAGCGACGATGTGCTGGCATTGACGGGCATGCTCGGCATGCATATGGCCTTGGACCATAGGTTCCTAATGAAGTTCGGCCTCATCGACGTAATAGACGGCGAGGCTATAATCAATATTATCCCGAGGAAACATAATATAAACTTTTATGCGCAGACGATGCTCGGGATTTTAGAAGACAGATGTCTCGGCCTGATCCGCAACGGAGCTGTAGCAATATTAGAAGTTGTTAGAATACATTGATTATTTCACCGAAGATGCTGATGGAAAAATATAAAATTAAAACCCCCCCAAAAAAAATATAAAATATAAAATAAAAAAAAACAACTGTAATAGTGTTGCTTTCAATAAGCATATCACTATCTGATGAGACCAAACAAGGTTGAAACAGTTTTAAAACAAAATCAGTTCATTTCTAGTTCATTCGTGGACTAGAAATGTTGTTATGTAAATATTAGTTTTTATGTAAATAATTTTAATCTAAACTGCACATTTCTGTTTATAATTGTGTTTAGCTCAACAAACACATTTTGGTGATTAATCGTTGTTCTACGTCCAACCGTTGCAGAGATATTCAAAGTGCTAAACACAGTACGTTGTACAATGTTATTCTTATGAAGAATAAATAAAATTCTATATCTCGATTATTTATGAATGTATATTGATGAAACTTGGTATGTGGCTTCAACTAGTTGTGGTATAATGAAGTGTTTGTTGATAGTCCCCGTAGCAGCAAACCTACGTCCTCAACCCTAATGTTATTCTTATGGAGAATAAATAAAATGCTATATATCACTTATCTATGGATGTATTTTTGTGAAACTTGGTAAATAGCTCCATGTAGTAGTGAGTCACATATATATATATATATATATATATGTGACTCACTACTACATGGAGCTATTTACCAAGTTTCACAAAAATACATCCATAGATAAGTGATATATAGCATTTTATTTATTCTCTATAAGAATAACATTAGGGTTGAGGACGTAGGTTTGCTGCTACGGGGACTATCAACAAACACTTCATTATACCACAACTAGTTGAAGCCACATACCAAGTTTCATCAATATACATTCATAAATAATCGAGATATAGAATTTTATTTATTTATATATATATATATATATATATATGTGACTCACTACTACATGGAGCTATTTACCAAGTTTCACAAAAATACATCCATAGATAAGTGATATATAGCATTTTATTTATTATCCATAAGAATAACATTAGGGTTGAGGACGTAGGTTTGCTGCTACGGGGACTATCAACAAACACTTCATTATACCACAACTAGTTGAAGCCACATACCAAGTTTCATCAATATACATTCATAAATAATCGAGATATAGAATTTTATTATAATACCCCCGTTGCAACAAACCTGCGTACTCAGCGAATTTCCAATGCATATATATATATATATATATATATATATATATATATATATATATATATATATATATATATATATATATATATATATATATATATATGCATTGGAAATTCGCTGAGTACGCAGGTTTGTTGCAACGGGGGTATTCTGATACACTTCTATTCAAATCCACTTAAATCTTCTAAAATTGATTTTTAAACTCAGATTTACCGTCTAACTCTAGGTGTGCCTAATTAAACACAATTTAATCAGTACATTTCTCCAAGGGGATCCTATAATTTCCACTAAAAAAGAAAAATTAAACAAGATCGATTCTAATTATAAACATGTGTCTTCACCACTTTACCAATATATCTCAATTTCTCTTTGCGATGCCGACGCAACAAGTTAATAAGGGCGTATTTTAATACGAATATGAATGAATGATGAGTGTAGAATGGTTGAGATCTTTGTGTATCCTTGTTACTCACTAAGTCTGACTCATTCTTTAGCATGTATCATTAATTAATAGCCTAATAGTTATTCTTATGGAGAATAAATAAAATGCTATATATCACTTATCTATGGATGTATTTTTGTGAAACTTGGTAAATAGCTCCATGTAGTAGTGAGTCACATATATATATATATATATATATATATATATATGTGACTCACTACTACATGGAGCTATTTACCAAGTTTCACAAAAATACATCCATAGATAAGTGATATATAGCATTTTATTTATTCTCCATAAGAATAACATTAGGGTTGAGGACGTAGGTTTGCTGCTACGGGGACTATCAACAAACACTTCATTATACCACAACTAGTTGAAGCCACATACCAAGTTTCATCAATATACATTCATAAATAATCGAGATATAGAATTTTATTTATTATATATATATATATATATATGTGACTCACTACTACATGGAGCTATTTACCAAGTTTCACAAAAATACATCCATAGATAAGTGATATATAGCATTTTATTTATTATCCATAAGAATAACATTAGGGTTGAGGACGTAGGTTTGCTGCTACGGGGACTATCAACAAACACTTCATTATACCACAACTAGTTGAAGCCACATACCAAGTTTCATCAATATACATTCATAAATAATCGAGATATAGAATTTTATTATAATACCCCCGTTGCAACAAACCTGCGTACTCAGCGAATTTCCAATGCATATATATATATATATATATATATATATATATATATATGCATTGGAAATTCGCTGAGTACGCAGGTTTGTTGCAACGGGGGTATTCTGATACACTTCTATTCAAATCCACTTAAATCTTCTAAAATTGATTTTTAAACTCAGATTTACCGTCTAACTCTAGGTGTGCCTAATTAAACACAATTTAATCAGTACATTTCTCCAAGGGGATCCTATAATTTCCACTAAAAAAGAAAAATTAAACAAGATCGATTCTAATTATAAACATGTGTCTTCACCACTTTACCAATATATCTCAATTTCTCTTTGCGATGCCGACGCAACAAGTTAATAAGGGCGTATTTTAATACGAATATGAATGAATGATGAGTGTAGAATGGTTGAGATCTTTGTGTATCCTTGTTACTCACTAAGTCTGACTCATTCTTTAGCATGTATCATTAATTAATAGCCTAATACCATTTCATTATTGGGACTAAAATATTTTGGATTCTTTTCTGTCCATCTCAGGGCTCTGCCTCTCTGGCCTTTTCCATCGCTTCCCGATACAAGATGTTGACGTGCTTTCTTCGTTGGATTTGTTTCACAAAGACACATCTCTTGAAAGATTCCCCCACGTTGGATGCCCCCCTCGTCAAATCAGCCAAATTTTTAAAGTGTTTAGATTATTCTTTACGTCTTTTTGCATGATTATAGTAAATTTTTATTGCTCGAAAAATGTTGGATACTTTATTAACTCTTACCTTGTTATAATTAAGCTTAATTTTTATGGAGAAACGTTTTTTGGAGCGACGAAGGTGCTCGGTCTAGGTACTTCGTAAATATAAGAGAGATAATATTGAATTTGTTATCTTATAAAAATACTATTAGACAACTCATACAACGTACAGTGTGTTGAGAACAATAAAACAGATTTTTGATAACTATTAAACTCCCCTTTCCATAGTCCAATCTTTCTGGTTTCACGAATCGGAGTCATGAATCTTTGCACATTAATGAAACATTTCACAGCAATCCGATGACGATTCTTCCAAATTTACCACGATAACGAACCCACACACACACACACACACACACACACAGTATATACAATATATGAACTACATATTATATTAACAAATATTGTTTTACCACCTGTGAGTCTCAAAGCAAAAAAAAAAAAGTGTTCATTGTATCGGCTAGTATAGGTCCTACCTTGCCACTAATGGTAATAGCTTTTAATTGTTCTCTAAATAGAGGACATTTGCTAAAAAGGTTGATATATTTACAATGTACAAGAAATGAAATAATTGTATATTTATATTAATTTCTAAATTTGTATGTATGTAAGAAACTATTCATGACGCCTGGCACGAACGGAATAGTTTAATTGTCAATAACTTTAGTTCATTATAGAAATTAAACATGAGACTTAAGCCTATTCTACGGGAAAACTATATGAGCAAATTGTGTGTGTTGATAGTCCCTGAAAATTCTTTCATCCCATACAATAGATTTTATATCCTGATGGGTACATTATGTCAATTGTCAATAAATGTTTAGTACGATATTTATTTCACCAATCTTTCTGGAAATCAACTACGATCATAACTATATTTCACTATATCGCAAAGCTTTTTAGTTACATTCAGTTAAGCTTGCTTTGTTCTTGACCAGTCTAGGTCTGCTCTATGCACGTGCGGGGAATTACAATCGACATCGGACCCGCGTACTCAGTCACAATGTTATTCTTATTGTGAATAAGTCAAATGTAATGACTCCCTTAATTTTTAACATAAATTAATAAAACTTAGTACTGGCTTTGCCTTGGTGAGTTATATTGTTATTAGCGTAAAACGCATTTTTTCGTTCCTTGCTGCAACAAACCTGCTTACACAGGCTGTCATGGTATTCTTATGAAGAATAATTAAAATGTTGTATAGTGCTTACTTATTATTGACTATTGATGAAACTTGGTATGTGGCTTCACCTAGTTAAATTCTATTTATATTTGCATAAAACCGATTGTTTGTGTTTCTTGTTTAAGCAAACCTACGTACTCATAACCAACGTTATTCTTATGGAGAATAATTAAAATTGTATATATCGCTTATATGTGAATACATTTTTATGATACTTGGTATGTTGCTTTATACGGTATTAAGCCATGTATTATGCATTTGTAATTCGATGAGTACGCAGGTTTGCTGCGACGGGGTATTTTTTTTTACATCCGGTCATTCCGCTGCTCGGGCCTGTGGGTTAATTAATTATTCCTAGGACCACCCCTCGGCATCTCGGATGCGCCGCCTCCATTACAAAAACTTTCCCTTGTACAGCTGTGTGAACAATGACCTACTCCAAAGCGTCTCATCAGTCTGCTTCCAACACGCAAGATGAAAGGGCCAGTGCGTGTTCTTTGCCAGAAGTTCTTTAGCCGCAACGACCATTACAATCGTCACATGCGTGAAGTGCATGGACAAGGTGACGGTCACGTGTGTTCGGGATGCGGATGCATGTTCAAGCGTCGCGCCCATTTGCGACGCCACATCGAGTACTCCTGCAGTCAACGGCGGACCTTATCACCAGCGGTCCAGCAGCTGGAGACGATGCCGAGGCTCGGGGGGTCATCACCACCTGCGAAGAGGGTGTGTCTGGCGCCGCCGCAACGTCGTGCGTCGACTCCAACATCACCGCGCCCCGGGCGGAGCAACTCACCCCAGCCGGAGCCTGAGCCCGCGATCCTCCTTGAGATGTTCGCGGCGCTGGAAAACCATGTGTCGGCGATCTGCGTCGACGTTGCGGTGGGCTCCGATGCTCCATCGCACGCCGATGCAGCGTCAAACACTGCTCGTGTTCGCGTGAGTGATTTCGCGACGAGCCCCGCGAGGCTGTGTTTACCGGAGGACCCTGCCGCGGGCCCCGAGGTGCCGGTCGCTCGGGCCGAGGCTGCGACGAACACTTTGGCGGGGGATTTATTCCCCAATCCGCGTCGCGTGGTGTGGGATCGGCCGTCCGGTCCCACGGTGGCCGTTGTCGGCGTTGTCAGGGCCCTTCCGGCACCTGAACCTGAGGCTGTCGAGCCAGAGGTGGACCTGCAGTTTGTGTGGGATGGTGGTGTCGGGGAGTTTGTTGAGCGCGCTGTCGACGAGTTCGGCAACGTGCTCGACATGGACAACGACGATGGTGCTGTGGCCGAGTATGGCGGGCTGGAGGACGATGGTGTCGTGTCGGAGAGTGATGTTGCTACT
This sequence comes from Allygus modestus, assembly GCA_963675035.1. Taxonomy (NCBI): domain Eukaryota; kingdom Metazoa; phylum Arthropoda; class Insecta; order Hemiptera; family Cicadellidae; genus Allygus; species Allygus modestus. The sequence continues at coordinate 63,735,719 of OY776111.1, read as the reverse complement.
GAGGAGGAGGACAATGGTGTTGTGTCGGAGGGTGATGAGGAGGAGGACAATGGTCGTGAGTCTGGTGACGAGAACAATATTGTTATATTAACGTCATCGGACGAGGAGTTATAGACTTTAGTTTTGTAGATATTAGCTTTTTTATTATTGTAAGGTCGTGTGTCTGGTGGCGGGGACAATGTCGTTATATTGACGTCATCAGGCGAAGAGTTATAGACTTTAGTTTTGTAGATATTTAGATTTTTTATTATTCTAACTATATATATTTGTTATGTAAATATTAGTTAAGCCAACTGTAATGGAGTGACTTTTAATAAGTACGCCTCCATCTGATGAGACCCAACTAGGTCGAAACAGTTTTAAAAACCTCGTTGGTACATTGATAAACAAATGTAGTTTATCTTTTTACCAACAAAAAATAAAACATTATCCAACGTCGGGTGAACACTCTGACAGAACGTCACACAGCTACACTATTACACAACCACACACTTCAAACTCCCGAACAAGAATGAGCCCGTGGGTGTTTGACAACTGGTGTTCTGTTGATTTAATTACTAGGGGGAGATTTTCGCTCCCCCTAACACATAATGGCTTAGGGGGAGATTTTCGCTCCCCCATACGTCAGGAATTGTTGAAGACTTGAACAAGAATGAGACCGTGGGTGTTTGACAACTGGTGTTCTGTTGATTTAATTACTAGGGGGAGATTTTCGCTCCCCCTAACACATAATGGCTTAGGGGGAGATTTTCGCTCCCCCATACGTCAGGAATTGTTGAAGACTAGAAAAAGAATGAGACCGTGGGTGTTTGACAACTAGTGATTTATTGCTCGGAATTCGACGCGGGTGGTCTATAATTATGGGTTCCTGCAAGGGTCGGTCGCCCTCCCGTCGAGGTATCAAATTACAGCATCCGCATTCCCAGACAGGTCTCAACTTGTCGGTTTTTTGTGTGAACACCTGCACCCTCCAGTCGAGGTATCAAATTACAACATCCGCATTCCCAGACAGTAGACTGGACGCGACGGTTATTTGTGTGAACGTCTGCCTCGGTGCAGAGTACAATTATATTCTCCTCAAAATTTGCATTCACTGGTAGTTCAATTGACCGCAAGCGCTGATGGACTAGCTCTGTTGGTTGTAGCGTTACCCTTATCAACTCTTGTATTAATTATCCAAAGTACGTCATGTGGGCACTGAGAATACTCGGCTTGACGAGGAGATTCCAAAAATGCCAAAAAAAAGGTCATAAGTGTGGTGCGGGCCCCTTTTTTGTAAACATCATCCAAAGTGTACGATGTGGGTACTCAAATGACTCGGCTCGACTAGACGAACAAGAATCTGCAATCAGAATTCAAATCCGACTTATGGTAACCGAGATAGCCCCCCCCTACATCGTCCAAATGTACATTGTGGGTATGCAAATTACTCGGCTCGACTAGACGAACAAGAATCTGCAATCAGAATTCAAATCCGACTTATGGTAACCGAGATAGCCCCCCCCTCTACATCGTCCAAATGTACGTTGTGGGTACTCAAATTTCTCGGCTCGACTAGACGAACAAGAATCTGCAATCAGAAATCTGATCCGAGGTTAGGTTAGGATAGGTTAGGTTAGGTTAGGTTAGGTTAGTATTCGCAAAAAAAAAATTCGCAAAAAAGTTCGCAAAAAAGTTCGCAAAAAAAATTCGCAAAGTGTCACAGACGAGACCTCGGGGGGGGGGGGCCCTCCTGCCCCTCCTGGCCTCGGAGACTCCATTTATCCCTACTCATAACCAACGTTATTCTTATTGAGAATAATTAAAATTGTATACATCGCTTATATGTGAATATATTTTTATAATACTTGGTATGTTGCTTTATATGGTATTAAGGCATATGTTTTGCATTTGTAATTCGATGAGTACGTAGGTTTGCTGCGATGGGAGTATTTTTTTTTTTACATCCGGCCATTCCGCTGCTCGGGCAGTAGGGGGCAAAGACCGATTGAGAACCAGCAAAGGCGCGGTGTGGACGCGTGGACGCGAGGACGTCCCCCCCCCCGTGACGTCAGCCCCCCCCCCCGTGACGTCAGCCCCCCCCCGGCCGCCAGCAGCACTTTTCGTGATGACCTTGAACATGAGGAAAAAACTTTCGAAAATTAATAATTAGCCTATTTATCCACCGATTCCCACGGGACTTTTCCAGAGTGTAGGCCTATCCCCAGGGAAGCGAATGACGTAAGAACCCCATAGATCCACCATTAAACAAGGCCGCTATTAATTTATAACCGCGTTTTCCTTATGGGATCTCAGCTGTTTACCAACCGATTTTGACGAAACCTCACCACATGTCGGGCCGTGGCCTAAGAAAACCATCGCTTAAAGAAAATTGAAAATCCACTGTTAAACGGGCCCGCTATTAATTTTCAAACGCGTTTTCCTCATGGGATCTCGGCTGCTTGCCGACCGAATTTGATGTGATTTCGTTACACGTTGTATGCCGGCTTGACTAAACCAAACTGCGAGTGGCTCCGTGGAGTCACGTGTCGAGGCGCGTGCTAGGGCCTACGTGACTGTCCCAGCCTGTTTACTCATTAGCGGCTTTCAAGACCCCTCCGTTCTAGAAGGTTCCGGCAAGTGCGTCGCATGAGGCCTCCTCCTGACTGGAGTGCTATGTATGAGCATGTCACGTGTCGAGGCGCGTTCCAGGGCCTACGTGACTGTCCCAGCCTGTTTACTCATTAGCGACCTTCAAGACCCCTCCGTTCTAGAAGGTTCCGGCAAGTGCGTCGCATGAGGCCTCCTGACTGGAGTGCTCCCCGTTAGCGAAAGTCCACCTCTCACGTTTCTGGAAGCTTCTAGAAGGTTCGCTGAAGCGTGCAACCTGGGTATAAAACCGAGGCAGAGCCGCGCGACCTCAGTGTTGTTCGAGACGTCACCATGAACGGAAGCGGAGTCAGCGCAGCCGAAGTGGACCAAACGATCCGCTCCTTCCTAGAGGAGCTGAACGCAATGAACGATGAGAACGCCAACGCACCGCCAGTTCAGCAGGGATGTGTGTCAAAGAAGAAAAAGCTCGATGGGTGGACTGTAAAGAGGAAGGAAGTACCTATCGATTCCCCGGCACTGTGCTGGTCCGCTGGCGGATATCAGTACACTGTGAAGAACCCTACCAACAGCGGTAATGTACTGTTGAAGATGAATGTGTTCAAAGGAGGTCGCCCCACGTTCAGTTGCGGCTTGTACTTGGACGAGGAGCGAAACGATGAAATCTGCATATGTCTAGAGGACCTGCTATCCAGATTGCAAAACCTATGGCTGGCAAATAGCGAGACGGGAGAGTCAAGATACGACGGGATCACTAGGACCGCTACTCCTCTACCCACTTGGCGAAAGACCGATTGCATCATCTCAGGGAAAACCAAGAGGAGTGCGCACTCCAAGCGCGCTACCCAGTAAACGAGAGAGCGTGGAAAATTCCACTAAGCAGTTAATAACCGAGATGCTTCTAGAACAATCCACTTGTTTACGCAGTAAAGCTTTCCATTACGTCAGCCTTCCTGGAATTGAGCGTGGAAACTTCCACTAAGCAGTTGATAACCGAGACGCTTCTAGAACAATCCACTTGTTTACGCAGTAAAGCTTTCCATTACATCACCCTTCCTGGAATTGAGCGAGTAACTATGCCATCATGTTGTTGATACGCGTGAGTCGGCACGTAGACACCGCCAATAAAAGGCGACTCGGTGGCGAGAGCCGGTCATTCTGCATCCAGCCGCTGCGCCATGCTCAACACGGACCAGAAGATGGACCTCAGGACAGCCCTCAACAGCTGCAAGGCCGCGGGTTACACTCGCATCGCGGATCTGCGGGACAACGCGGTGTACCCGATTCGCTCATTCGAGCGGGTAGATACACCGTACGGCGAGGCGGTGATGGCCACCTTGGAGGGTCTCGTCGGCGACGACCCGATCCGGATCTACATGCCTCGACGGTTCCTCACGGTCCTGGACGACAACGCCATCTCCCAGTACAACGTTGGCGTGGGGCCGAGGACGAGCCTTGTAAAGAGGAGCGGCCCTCCTGGCAGCAAATCTCCTTTCTTGGAATTTGTATAAAATAAACGGTATTTCCTATTCCCTTATTTCCTTCCAAAATTGAAAAATAATATCAAATAAAAAAAGAGCAAGAAAAGAACCTTTAGTTACAAGAGCCGAGGTGGCGGTGCACGGCGGTCAGTAGACGCCATGGACTTGAGGTGGAAACACCCGTTCACCGCCATCGTCGCCGGGCCTTCGGGCAGCGGCAAGTCGCACTTCGTGGCTCGCTTCATAGAGCACGCCGACCGCATGTGCGATACGCGGTTCGCCCGTATCACTTGGCACTATGGCAGCGGTGGTGGCGGTGGCAAGAGCCGTGCGGACTCTGCCGTGCGCTACGTAGCCGGCCTACCAGACTTGGACGACTATGACGGTAGCGAGCCCACCCTGGTCATCGTCGATGACATGATGCGCGAGGCCGGCTCCGGCGTGACGGACCTGTTCACCAAGGGCTCGCACCACCGCAACATGAGCGTGTTCTTCATCACGCAAAACCTGTTTCACCAGGGCAGGGGGCAGCGCGACATATCGCTGAACGCTCACTACATAGTGTGCTTCAAGAATCCCAGGGACCGCGCTCAGATCAAACACCTGGCCCGTCAAGTATACCCGGAGAACCCCAAATTCGTGGAGGAGGCTTACGCGGACGCCACGCGTGATCCGCACGCCTACCTGCTCATAGACTTGAAACAGTCCACGCCTGAAGAGATGCGCGTACGTTCAACCATTTTCCCAGACGATCCGGTGAACTACGTGTACCTGCCCAAGAAGAAGTGATAAATAGGCCGAGCGCGCGCCAGCGTCAGTCATCATGTCACACCGCGTGAAGAAGGACGCGGCGCTGCTGAGGGCCCTAATACACGCTACGCCCAAAGAACGCAAGGCTCTGTTAAAAGCGTGCGACAAGAGTCGCATCAAGTCGTTGTGCGAGTGCGCGTATAACGTGCTACGCGGAAACGTACCGCTTTCTCCCTGCCTCAAACGCAAATTGAGCAAACACAAACAGGCGCTCAGACGGCTGGTGAAACGCGGCGAGGGTTGGACCAAGAAGCGACACTACCTCGTCCAACGGGGCGGAGGGATCCTCCTACCTCTGCTGTTGAACGCTGTTCTGCCCGTTCTAGCGCAGAAGCTAATCGGACATGGAGTACGCTAGGAAAATGGTGGTTGTACCGCAGGAGCTCATCGAGAGATTGCGAGAAGGACCGGGACCAGGGCCGGAGCCAAGAGGAGGAGCAGGTAGCGCCAAAAAGCCAGCCAGCCTGGACGCTGAGATGCATCGCATATTGAGCGACAAGCGGCTGGACGATACGGAGAAATGGAAACAATATCAGCAGGTGTTACAGCGGTTCCTGCACTTCTCCGCGGCTAAACGTCAACCCATAGGTCTGTCAATCATCGAGGGTGAGGAGAGGGAGGAGGAAGCGGCGGGGGGTCCGAGTCAGATGAAGCGCGAGTCTAGCGCCTCGGCGGAGGAGGACATTGTGGAATCGTTCTCAAAAATCTACAGGTCGGTGGCGCGCAACTTGTTGCGATTCATGACCCGGCAAGGCAGCCCCATCTCCTGGGACGCAAGTGGAGCGGTGTATGTGGACAAGGTGAAGATCCCCGATTCCAATATAGTGGACATCGCGCACAGCATAGTGAGAGCGCGAAGGGCGGACCGATTGCCTACCGGCTGGCATCAAGTGATGGCCGCCTTGAAGGACATGAACGTGCCCAAAGAATACGTGAGCAATCCCACGGCGTTGCGTTACTTAGGCGTGGGACTGGACTCGGCATCGAGCCCCTGGGGAGACACGACGACAGCCTCGTCGACACCCCTCTCACCGAGGTTGACGCCGATACTGGACCGCCTGAGACCGCGGCCCCCAGCGGCCCGAAGAAGGATAATAACCGAGGAACCTGACCGGGAATCGTCATTGGACAACTGGGAGCTGTTCACACTGTAATGGAGAAGTTGTACTACGACCCGAGCCAGCCCGGTTCCCTCGGCGGGGTGGCCGCCCTGACCAGAGCCGCGCGCCTACCGAAACGTCGGGTAGCCGACTGGCTGCGCGCCCAGGACACCTACACGCTGCACAAGCCTGCGCGCAAGCGGTTTCCCCGCAACCGCTACGCCGTGTTCGGGCCCCGGGAGCTGTGGCAGGCGGACCTGAACGACATGCGCGGCCTGAGCCGGTACAACGACGGAGTCAACTACCTGCTGACTGTGATAGACGTATTCAGTAAGCGGCTGTTCGCGGTACCACTGAAGAGGAAAAGCGGGCCTGAGGTGGCTGCTGCGTTCGAGAGGATATTCGCTGAGGCGACTCCCCGCTGCCTACAGACCGACAAGGGGACGGAGTTCACCGGGGCCGCGACCAAGCGAGTGTTCAAGAGTCACGGTGTAAACTACTTCACCACGCAGAACCCCGACGTGAAGGCGGCGGTGGTGGAGCGAGTCAACCGCACGCGCAAGACCCGCATGTGGCGCTACCTGACCTACAAGAACACGTATCGCTACGTGGACGTGTTGGACAGGCTTGTGGACGCCTACAACCGTAGTCCGCACAGGAGCCTGGGTGGCCTACGACCCGTGGACGCGGACAGCGGCGATGGAAAAACGGTGTACAAGGTTTGGCGTCACATGTATGGAAAGGCGATCCGGCGACACAAGCCCAGGTTCGAGCCGGGCGACACGGTGCGCATAGCCAAGGAGAAGGGCACGTTCGCCAAAGGTTACGAGACCAACTGGAGTAAGGAGCTGTTCGTGGTGGACCACGTATACGGGTCGCATCCTCTACCATTGTACGTGCTGCGAGACCTGAACGGGACGCAACTGGAAGGACGCTTCTACGAGCACGAGATGCAAAAGGTAACGATCGCCCCGGACCGCCTGTATCAAATAGATAAATACTGGACACTAAAGGGCGAGGCTCCAGTAAGCGCTACCTAGTCAAGTGGGTTGGTTACGGAGAGGACTTCAATTCGTGGGTACCCGCAGCGGACGTGCAACAGCTGCGATGACGAGGCACGACCAGTTTTACCTGACGTTGCCCAGTAACAGTTCAATGAATTACTATCCCAACAACATGGTGACAAACTACACGACCCATCTACCCTCGACCGTTGATCTGTCAGACGGTGAGTGGGAGGTCGCTCTGGCGGAGGCGCACTACCCCTTCTCTTTTCTGACCGTCGGTGAGGGAACCTACATCAAACTAGTGCTGGGAATGAGGGACTCGAAAGGCGGGTTGGCCGTGGTGGACAAGTTGTTAATCAAAGTGGAGCCGGGCAATTACAGTAGTACCGAGGAACTCGTAGACGCAATCAACAACCACCCTCAAATGAAGAGTAACCTGTGCGCCTTCTCGTATGACGAGAGGTCCTCCAGGGTGGAATTGATGTCGACGTCTTCAGCCGTTCAGAGCCTCAAACTGAGCCCCAGTTTGGCGCTACAGTTTGGCTACGAGGTGGATACGGATATCGTCAAGCGTCACAGGTCCGTGAGGCCGACTAACCTCTTCGCCGGTCTACCATCACACATGTACGTGTATTGCGACCTGGTGGAACCCCAACTGGTGGGCGACGCTGTGGCGCCACTACTGAAGATCCTCAACATCGACATCAGGAATTACACGTACGGTGCCAACACGACAGTGTATATAATAGACCCGCACTACGTGCCGGTGATTAAAACCTCATTCGAGAGCGTGGAAATCGATTTAAGGGACAACCAAGGGCGACACTTGCCATTCCACTTCGGGACCACGTGCATGAAGCTTCATTTCAGGAAAGAGAGGCAGCGGCAATGAATCCGAGCGATCCCTATCTGGCGTATTACCGCCACCAGCAGGCGGGCCATGGCGTATCCTCCGTATTCAGAGGAGCCGCTTTCCAACGCGGACACGGCATCGGCAGTTTCCTAGGCGGGCTGATGCGTACAGTGGTCCCGTTGATCAGATCCGGCGCATCGGCGCTGGGCAAGGAGGCGCTGAGGTCCGGTGTGGGCTTCTTGGGCGACGTGGCGGCGGGCACAGCCGACCCTCGAGTCGCAGCCAACGCCCGACTCAGACAGTTTACCGGGTCGCTGAAACGCAGGGCTGATGAACAACTGGATCGCGTGCTGAGCGGTGGTGGTGCCTATAAGAAGAGGCGTGTACAGCAGGTTACTCCTCAGTCTCTGGCGAAACTCCTCGGAGCGAGGAAGAAGAGCGCTGCGCCCAAGAGGAAGCCCGCAAAACGTGTCGCTAAGAAGAGGAGAAGCAAGAAGAGCGAGAGTACCGTGAAGGACATTTTTGGATAATGGCGTTTCTACATCAGAAGTCGTGCGAGTGTGTCAAGACCGAGTTGGACCTGTTCTCGCTACCGCCCACGCAGACCAGTATAGAGAGCGGTAAATGGGTGCAGTACAAGCCCATCTCCTCCCTGACAGACGACTCGCCCGTGGAGTTCATAGTTCCGGGTCACGGGGACGAGTACACGGATCTGTCACAGACGCTACTGCATGTGAAGGCTACCATTAGAACGGCTAACGGAGGCGCTGTAACGGGTGATCAAGCGATAAAAGAGGTGGGTCCGATTAACAACTGGCTGCACTCGCTGTTCAGTCAAGTGGACCTGTACCTGAACAACAAACTGGTGTCTCCTCAGAACAACACGTACGCCTATCGCGCCTACCTGGAGAACCTGTTGTCCTATGGCGGTGATGCCAAGACATCGCACCTCACCGCGGAGTTGTTCTACGAGGACTATGCCGGGTACATGGACAATACTGAGGAGGATAATGCCGGGCTCAAGAACCGGAGGGAGTTTGTCAAGGCCAGCCGGTACGCGGACATGGTCGGACATCTGCACGTCGACCTGTGCAACCAGGAGAAGTTCATGTTAAACGGCGTGGAGATGCGCTTTCGCCTGATCAGGTCAAAGAACTCATTCTCCATCATGTCCAAAACCGTGACAGACTACAAAGTGGACATCGCCGAAGTCAACCTGTTCATGCGCCGCTGTAAGATCAACCCGAGCGTGCTGTTGGCTCACAGCAGGACGCTGGAGTCGGGTACAGCCAAATATCCCATTACGCGCGTGGAAGTCAAATCCTTCACGCTACCCTCCGGTATCAGCAGCAAGACTCTGGACAGTGTGTTTCTGGGACAACTGCCGAAACGCGTTATAGTTGGCCTGGTCAGCAATCAGGCGTTCAACGGGGACTACAAGAAGAACCCGTTCAACTTCACCCACAGCCACGTGAACTTCTTCGCGCTGTACATAGACGGTGAGCAAGTGCCATGTAAGCCGCTTCAACCGGATTACACGTTCGGTAAGGAGTTGTGCGTGCTCGCCTACCACACGCTGTACACCGGCACCGGCATCAATTTCTCAGACTGTGGTAACGAAGTCAGTCGCAACGAATACCCCTACGGATACTGCCTGATGGCGTTTGATCTGACGCCCGATATGGCGGCCTCTCAATCCAGCCACTGGAACCTGGTGCGCAACGGTAACCTGCGCATAGAGATTGGGTTCTCCGAAGCCTTGGCGGAGGCGTTCAACTGCATAGTGTACGCCGAGTTGGACAACGTCGTGGAGGTGGACCGTCATCGCAACGTCACAGTCGACTTTGGCGGGTAAACGAGTTGCCGCGCGCTCAAGGTCACCGCGCACCGTTAGGTTTTGGCGGGTAAACGAGTTGCCGCGCGCTCAAGGTCACCGCGGACCGTTAGGTGATGGCGGCGCGCGTACCCAAGGTTAACCCGCTAGGCGCGCTCCCGCCAGCGCTCAGTCGAGTTCAGTCAGCCGTACGGGATGGACGTGCCGCCACCGATCTACATCGAGCCGCCGCCAGCGCGCTGTCATCACGGAAGCGTGGTGATGGATATGCAGTGTTTTAAAGACAGTGATAATGACTTTCTACTGAAAGAGGTTTGCGTGGTGGACGTGACTACCGGCACGCTGCTCCTACATCACATCGCCCGCCCGCCCTTCAGTAAGGACCTCCTGACTTCCGAGAAACAGCGCGAGAGCGTCTGGGTCACTCGCCACTGCCACGGCTTGGAGTGGGATCAGGGGGACATCGCGTACGTCGCCCTGCTGGACAAGCTGCGCTCCTGCCTCATCCACCGCCCCCTGGTCTACGTCAAAGGATCGCAGAAGAGGGACTTTGTTCAACGCCACCTCATAACCGAGCCCGCTGCCACCACCGCTCAGGACATGGAGGATCTGGGCTGTGGGTCGCTCAACGGTCCGCCCACCTACCGGACCCTGCGCTGTCGCCACCATAAGAGCTCCCACAACCGTTGCGCCCTTCATAACTGCATAGTATTGCGGGACTGGCTCGTGGCTAACGACACACTGGACTCGTCCACCTCGAGCTGCCTGTGCTGCTTCCGCCCACGATGAATACCGTCCAGATCAGAGAATGCCTGGCGAAGATCCCCGGACTGAGGAACGTCGCGGTCTACGCCTCTGACCAACTACCGGACGCGCCAGTCAAGCCTCTGACCGCCATCGTGTCCAACACAGTGGCGCACACCGAGAGCGGCGAACACTGGGTGGCGTTTTACTGCTCGGAAGAGGACAGACTCGAGTACCTGGACAGCTACGGGAGGCCGCCATACCAGGCCGACTTTCAAAGGTTCCTGAGGCGCAATCCTCATCACCGACACTACGTCTACAACAGGTATCGGCTCCAGGGCTACGATACTTCTGTTTGCGGCTACTACTGCCTCACTTACCTGTACTGCCGGGCTGTTCTCCGCACGTCACTCAGCGACTACGTCCAGCTCTTCGACTTCACCGCTCCCGCCGCCAACGACGCTCTGGTCCGCAGACTCTTCCACTCCATATTCGCTTAAAACTAGTTTGTAAGGTTTTTGTAGTATGTAACCTTATTACTGTACAATACATGCCTCATAATGATAAAGCTTGTGTTTTCATTTCTCCTTTCTCCTTACTAAATTTTAAAAAATAAATTAGCAAAACTGAGGCAGCGGGGCTGGACCTCAGGTTTATATACCAGCGGCGCGTGTCACTGGCTGAGCCCCCGCCAAGCGGCAGTGAAGGCCGCCAAAGAGGGCGCGCCACAAGACCCCTCGGGCATCAGCAAACCACTTAGCAACTCAAGGGTGCAACCTCGAGCGTCAGCAAGCCGCTGAGCAATTCAAGGGTGCAACCTCGAGCGTCAGCAGACCGCTGAGTAATTCCTTCCTGGGCAACTCCTTCAGGGCCGTCCCCCGACACGCGCCGCCAACCGCTCCCGGTTGGCGGGGGCTTTTTAAGCTGCACGGCTCGGGCCAAACGGCCCATAACGCCTTTCTCACACACTTTAAGCCTAACGGCTTTTGAGTGAGCAAAGGGGAGGAAATAAACAACTCAGGTTCGTGCTGTACATAAAGCTATTATATTTTCTTACAAATACTATTTACAAATTTTTCTTAAAATTAATATTTAAAACTAAACAGGGAATTCCTCTTCCTCGTCTTCGTCCTGGCGCTCCTCCTCCTCCTCACCGTCCACCTCCATCCGTCGATCTCCTCTCCTGGCTGGTAGCGGCGGGACGTCCTTGTGTCCCCACGGCAGAGTGTGGATGCCGTCGGGGAGGACGCACCGCTTGTCGTCAGTCGGGCTGAGGCTCAGCTTGTCCACTTCCACGGTGTAGACCCGGTGCAAGTGAGACTGGAAGCGGACGTTGGTGGTGCGCTTTTGGACCCCGTCAAACAGGCACTCTCTGTAGTCGTCGGGGATGAGGACGTTCTTGACAACGCCCTTCGCCACCCCCTTGGCTCGCTTGAGAGCCTTGCTGCCGCCTGTCGCCGCGTCCTCGATGTCCATAAAGTATAATTTGGACCGCAGGCCGAGGTACTCGAATAAGGACAGGCCGTTGCACTCGTCCTTAAACTTTCCAATGACCTTGGCGTTGACGGGGCTGTAGCAGGGGTGGGACCTCGGATAGCCGCTGGTGTCGAAGTCGTCCAGGTGTTCCTTCATCTCTGCGTAGACGTCCTGGGACACGATGTCAAAGACGAAGCTGTCCGTGTCCATGTAGTCCACGGTGAGGCGGTCACCGTAGCGCTCCTTCATCTTGCGCAGGAACTCGTACATGAGCCACTTGCTCAGCTCCAGGACTGTCATGCCTACGTAGACGGGCTTGTCCAACACGATGTTGACCTTGGACAGATGCACCAGGGCCACGTCCTCCGTGTAGTACGTCCGGTCCAGGAAGTTGGATCTGGCGACGTACTTGGAAAACTTCTCCGGGGTGCACACCAGCTTCACGTTGAGGCGCTTCCGTACATTCTCGATGGTCTTGCCGAAGACCGCGTTGTTCATGAGCTTGAAGAAGTCCTGTTCGAACTTCGTCCTGGCCCTCTTCCGCAGCTCCGTGTTCATCAGGATGTACGGTTCCAACCACCGCGACTGGCGAAAGGAGATCGCCCGATGCACTGCGACCAGCTCCAATCCGTTTTGCAGCGCCTGCTGCAAGACCCTGTAGTGACAGATGTAGTGTGTCTTGTCGTCCAGGGTCGTCAACAGTTTGGGGAACTTCCCTGTTGGCGGGCGCTTCGTCTCGCAGCAGTAGGGAAGGTCCTTGTGCAGGTCGTGTAGGCGCGCGGGGTAGTGGAGGTCCACCTCCAAGATGTAGCCTCGATCGGCCTCTGCGTCCAGCGCCGCGACGTCCAACGCCTGGATTTCCTCTCGGCTGAGCCACTCGAAGTCTCCGGTCGGCAGGCGCTGGGACATGGCCCAGCCGTAGAGGTTGTTGGCGTCCAGGTACAGGAGGAAGCGCGTGGGCTCGTCCGGGCGGTAGTCTGGGCACCTGTCGTGGTTGGCCTTGGAGTAGCGGGTGATGGCCTGAGAGATGCCTCCCCGGATCCCCTGCTCCACGAACAGGTACATGTCAAAGTCCTGCAGCGTGTCCAGCTCCACACCGCAGGTCTTGAGCATCACGTCCCAGGCGTAGGACGGCAAGGTGTAATAGTGGGCGGGGTCCAGCCCGTACTCTGCCAGCGAGGTGTCGCGGAACTGCTCAAAGACATCGGTGAGCAGGGCGATGTCGCATCGCAGATACTTGTCCGCATAGTCCTTGAGGTTGTGACACTCGAAGGCTCGCCACACGTTGAGGGCGTGCTCGTACTCCTCGTCCTTGATGTCCTCCAGGGTCATGGAGTTCCTGAACGCCTCCTTGGGTGGCAACTCCCTGGTCCTGTACAGCGTGTCGTAGGACGTCACGAAGTCGTAGGGGAACACGCCCTTCCTGCGCACCAGGTCGAACAGCCGGTCGTCGGGGAAGCGCTTCCTCGTCTCACGCATCCTGTCCGTGGGGAGTCCCGCCGCCAGGTTGGCCAGACTCATGGACAGGAACCTGTAGGTGTCCAGGAAGCGCACCGCGAAACTGCTCTGACGTTGGTTGTCCCCGGGCTGACCAAAGTGGAATCGCTTGGTAAAAGCGATGTACCGCTCCTCCGTGTGGGCCAACACGTCTACGTCACCGGGGTCGATGGCCAGCTCGCGCACTACGAAGTGGGCGTCGTAGTTGGACAGGTTGTGGAAGTAGCAGTTGATGTGTCGCTGCTCCCGGTACCTGAGGTTGCACGAGCGATGAGCGGCTCCTCGGAACTCGTAGGGCGGGGCGTGATTGTGGTCCCGCACCTTGACGTCCTGGTCCGTGAACTCCTTCCCGCAGAGGTAGCAGTGAGTCGCTGCCAGGTACTCGTCCATCTCCTGCCGGGTCAGAGAAGGGTGCAGAGCTCTCATGCTGAATAGGAACTCCCACAGCGCCAGCACGTCCGTCTTGAGCCTCTCCATGAAGACCTTGGACGCGTCTGCCCCAAAGTAGACGCGGGGCTCGAACTCCTCCAGGCCGAGCGAGTCCACGATCTGGTAAGCGAAGGCGTACGGGACGTGCAGTTGCAGGGGCCTCGTGCCAGGCGGCGCTTCCGCAGGGTCAGCGGCGACGGGCTGCAGAGCACACTCAAAGTCGGCATAAACGCAAAAGCGCTCGCGCCGAGTGTACTCGGGGTGGGTGAAGCGGATCTGCTGCTTCTTCGGCAAGTCCAAGCGGAGAGGGGCCTTGGCGGTGCAATATCGCATATGCTCCTCCAGGCGCTCGGCACCGGACAGCTGCAGCTTGTTGGGCCGGTTGTCGAAGTAGGCGAAGCATCGCTTACACACGTGGATGGCGTGGCCGTAAGACGTCAGCTGGTGTCGCACTAGCCTACTCATGTTTATGATGTAGGCGTAGTGACTGTCCCCGCCGGTGGTCACGTACAGCAGGTCCCGGTGATCCTCCAACTCCCGCTTGCAGATCTTCAGCGGGAACACGCGGTCCTGGAACTTTGGCGATCCGTCAGGGCGTCTCCCCACCATAGCACGCTCGATCCCGTACACATTAACGCTGATGGCGTTCCTCCTCTCGAAGACTTTGATGTCCTTCACGGCCACGGGGAAGCGTAGGCCGACCCAGTCGTAGCGTGCCATGACGTCCGGTGTGTATGATGTGGGCCTCTCCGGGTGTCGCGCGACGAACTTGGCCAGGACGGCATACGCAAAGCACATGTCATCGACGTTTTGCACGTTGATAACGGCGTGCGTGTCGCAGATGGTCCTGGGAAGCTGGACGAACCGAGCTCCGCGTTCTCCCAACGGGGTGTAGAGGTTGACGCGGATCTCCAGGTCGCGTATCCGGAGATAGCTCCACCCGCTGCCCACTAGCAGGCACTGCTCCTTCTCTTCCTCCAACTTGTGGAAGGACGCTGACAGGAAGTCCTCCAAGTTGGACGCGGCGGTGAGAGGCACGTTCTTCGTCTTGAAGGCCCGCAGACAGGTGGCTCCGTGAACGTTGGCGAATTCACATTCCAGGAACATGTTGACCTTGATGTTAGGGTGTCGAGTCCTGACGTCGGCCAACAGTTCCAGGACGCTGTCGAACAGCAGCACCAGCGCGTCCTCCACGGTCAAGAAGTCCTCCATGGGCCGGGACAGGCCGAAGGTCAGGAGGCGTCCGCGGAACCCTCGTTGAATGGTGCGGAACGTGGGTAGTCCGCCACCACCCACCATCCCATCAGGTGCCGTGCTTGGTCCGGGCTGGGGCTCGCGGCTGGGTCCGGGCTGAGGCTCGCGGCTGGGTCCGGGCTGAGGCTCGCGGCTGGGTCCGGGCTGGGGCTCGCGGCTGGGCCGGGGCTCGGGTGACAGAACGGGCAGGCGCGGCATCTCGTCCACAACGAGGTTCCTCACGACGGGGCAGTTGTGGGCCTCGTGCTGGTCCCGGTTGTAGCGCCGGGTGAAGCCTCGGTCGCAGTAGGCGCACGTGAACCTCATGCCGCGGTGGACGCTCTCCATGTGCCGCTGGAGGTACGCTGCCCTGCGGAAAAGGGCGCCGCAATCGGGACAGCGGACCTCGTTGGCGTGCACCAGCTGCACGTGACGCCGGAGCAGGTCCCCGCGGGAGAATCGCCGCCCGCACGCGTCGCATTCGGGCCGTGGGTCTCTGAAGGGTGGCGTTGCGGAGGAGGAGGAGGAAGTTGAAGCAGATGGGCTCGCACCGTGGACCGCTTCCATATGGTGGCGAAGATCCTCGGGACCCGCCAGGGCGACGGAGCACAACGGGCACGGATGGCCTGCGAACAGGAAAAACAAGTCCTATTAGTGACCCCGATAAACACGAAGGTGAGGAACTGACAACCTCTTCCTCATCTCAATCGCCAGTTTGAGCCTGGTAAAAACAAGGGTGAGGAATTGTATAGAGGCTCGGCGACCTCTTCCTCATCTCAATCGCCAGTTTGAGCCCAGTAATACAAGGTGAGGAACTGAACAGAGGCTGACAGCCCCTTGTTTACTACTTAAATCTGTTTACTCGGCTAAAGCCGTTTACTCTCTCGAAAACAAGTCATTAGTACTGGTTTCTTGTTTAATGTAAAAACCGTGCCTAGCGCTTGATCGTGAGGAACTGCAAAGAGGACTGGCGACCTCTTCCTCATCTCAATCGCCAGTTTGAGCCCAGTAATACAAGGGTGAGGAATTGCATAGAGGCCTGACGACCTCTTCCTCATCTCGATCGCCAGTTTGAGCCCAGTAATACAAGGGTGAGGAACTGAACAGAGGCTGGCAGCCCCTTGTTTACTACTTGAATCTGTTTACTCAGCTGAAGCCGTTTACTCTCTCTCGAAAACAAGTCATTAGTACTGACGGTTTCTTGTTTAATGTAAAAACCGTACCTGGCGCTTGGTCGTGAGGAGTGGGAGGATGAACTGCTGTGAGGTGGCGTCGCAGGCTGTCGCTTCGCCCGAAGCGTCTCCCGCAGACGTTGCAGTCGAAATGGCGGTCCCTGTGAGCAGCTGCCATGTGGCGAGCCAGGTTTCCAGCGAAGACGCGACCGCAGACCTCACACATACGAGGAACAGCCATCTGCAACATCGGGTATCTATACTCTCCACCCACCACAAAGGCTTGGAAAGCAAAAACCTAATTTTATTTCCCTCAAAAAATTTTAGAAGAGTGGAAATGAATCTATTTTTAAATTTTTAAAGTTTGACTCATTAATTTTAATCGTTATAAAACATAACTGTTCTAAGGTCATTACAAATCCACTCGTCTCCATCTGAAAAGAAACAACGACAAGGCTCAGTGTACTGGGATATGTAAAAGTTTAAATATTAATGTTAGATAATTATTTCGCTCAAACATTTAACGAATCGTTTTCCCTAAAACATAATGCGAATTATTCAACTTCTATTAATGGGCCAGACCTCTCTTTACACATTATGACTTCAAAATTGCTGAACGATCATACCTTAAATGAGAATCTTATTATAAAGGGAAATGTAATAGTCTTCCACACTACAACTTATAAGAGCTACATATACTTACGTTTAAAAAATCTCGGAATATGGTTCAGTAAAGACTAGCACAGCACTGAAGTAGAACATCTACATACACTGAGCTCCAAACACAAACTGAATGAAGGAAGCAATGACAATCACTGAAGTAACATAGCTACGTACCGTACAGTAAGCGGTGAAAGTAGTAAACAATTCTCGGAACCGCTAATGAGTATCAGGCTGGGAGAGTCACGTAGGCCCTAGCACGCGCTTCGACACATGACATGCTCATACATAGCACTCCAGTCAGGAGGAGGCCTCATGCGACGCACTTGCCGGAACCTTCTAGAACGGAGGGGTCTTGAAGGCCGCTAATGAGTAAACAGGCTGGGACAGTCACGTAGGCCCTAGCACGCGCCTCGACACGTGACATCGCGGAGCCGCTTGCAGGTTGGTTTAGCCAAGCCGGCATACAACGTGTAACGAAGTCACATCAAATTCGGTCGGCAAGCAGCTGAGATCCCATAAGGAAAACACGTTTGAAAATTAATAGCGGGCCCGTTTAACAGTGGATTTTCAATATTCTTTAAGCGATGGTTTACTTAAGCCGCTGCCCAACATGTGGTGAAGTTTCATCAACATCGGTCGGTAAACAGCCGAGATCCTATAAGGAAAACACGTTTAAGAATTAATAGCGGGCCCGTTTAACAGTGGATTTTCAATTTTCTTTAAGCGATGGTTTTCTTAGGTCACGGCCCGACATGTGGTGAGGTTTCGTCAAAATCAGTCGGTAAACAGCTGAGATCCCATAAGGAAAACGCGGTTATAAATTAATAGCGGCCTTGTTTAATGGTGGATCTATGGGGTTCTTACGTCATTCGCTTCCCTGGGGATAGGCCTACACTCTGGAAAAGTCCCGTGGGAATCGGTGGATAAATAGGCTAATTATTAATTTTCGAAAGTTTTTTCCTCATGTTCAAGGTCATCACGAAAAGTGCTGCTGGCGGCCGGGGGGGGGCTGACGGGGGGGGGGGTCCGAGCTTGACTATGGGGAAGGCGGGGGGGGGGGTCCGAGCTTGACTATGGGGAAGGTCGGGGGGGGGGGACGTCCTCGCGTCCACGCGTCCACACCGCGCCTTTGCTGGTTCTGAATCGGTCTTTGCCCCCTACTTCGGGCCTTTGGGTTAATTAATTATTCCTAGAACCACCCCACGGCATCTCGGATGCGTCGCCTCCCTTACAAAAACTTTCCCTTGCACAGCTAGGTGAACACTGACCCACTCCAAAGCGCCTCATCAACCTGCTTCCAACACACAAGATGGAAGGGCCAGTGTGTGATCTTTGTCAGAGATTATTTCTCCATCCCGACCATTTCATTCGTCACATGTGTGAAGTGCATGGACAAGGTGGCGGTCACATGTGTTCGGGATGCGGTTGTGTGTTTAAGCGTCACGACCATTTGCTGCGTCACATCAAGAACTCCTGCCGTCAACGGCGGACCCCATTACCAGCGGTCCAGCAGCTGGAGAGGAGGCCGAGGCTCGGGGGGTCACCACCACCTGCGAAGAGGGTGTGTCTGGCGTCACCGCAACGTCGTGGGTCAACTCCAACGTCACCGCGCCCCGGGCGAAGCAACTCGCCCCAGCCGGAGCCAGAGCCTGCGATGCTCCTTGAGATGTTCGCGGTGCTGGAAAAACACGTGTCGGCGATTTGCGTCGACGTCGCGGTGGGCTCCGATGCTCCATCGCACGCCGATGCAGCGTCAAACACTGCTCGTGTTCGCGTGCGTGATTTCGCGACGAGCCTCGCGAGGCTATGTTTATCGGTGGACGCTGCCACGAGCCTCGAGGTTTCGGTCGCTCGGGCCGAGGCGGCGATGAACACTTTGGCGGGTGATTTATTCCCCAATCCGCGTCACGTGGTGTTGGATCGGCCGTCCGGTCCTACGGTAGCTGCTGTCGGCGTTGTCAGGACCCTTCCAGCACCTGAACCTGAGGCTGCCGAGCCCGAGTTGGACCTGCAGTTTGTGTGGGATGGTGGTGTCGGAGAGTTTGTTGAGCGCGCTGTCGACGAGTTCGGCAACGTGCTCGACATGGACAACGACGATGGTGTTGTGGCCGAGTATGACGGGCTGGTGGACGATTCCGATGCGATGGAGGACGATGGTGTCGTGTCTGAGGGTGATGTGGCTGATGAGGAGAAGGACAATGGTCGTGAGTCTGGTGACGAGAACAATATCTTTATATTGACGTCATCAGACGAAGAGTTATAGACTTTAGTTTTGTAGATATTTAGCTTTTTTATTATTCTAAGTTCGTGTGTCTGGTGACGAGGACAATTTCGTTATATTGACGTCATCGGGCGAAGAGTTACAGACTTTAGTTTTGTAGATATTTAGCTTTTTTATTGTTCTAACAAATTTGTTATGTAAATATTAGTTAAGAAAACTGTAATGGAGTGACTTTTAATAAGTACGCCTCCATCTGATGAGACCCAACTAGGTCGAAACAGTTTTAACAACCCCGTTGGTACATTGATGAACAAATGTAGTTTATCTTTTTACCAAAAAAACAAAAACATTATCCAAAGTGTATGATGTTGGTACTCAAAGTACTCGGCTTGACAAGGAGATTCCGAAAATGCCAAAAAAAAATTATCATAGCCTTAGAGGGTGAAGTTTCGGCCTCTACGTCCAAAGGCAAGAGTGTGGTGCGGGCCTCCGAGGGGGGGCTCCACTGCTCCACCTGATAGATGCTCACACAAAAAACAAAAAATTTTGGTCAAGGTCGAGTGGGAGGGGGGAGGGGGGAAGCTCCACTGCTCCACCTGATACGATAGTCTCCAAGCACCCCTACTACTTTCATAAATACCTCCAATATTAAAGTAAACCAAGAATTCTTGACCAGGATTCTGAACAGCCACTCAACATATTTTAAGATTTTGAAAAAAATCCAGGGTATTTTGCGTAGAAGCGAAAATTTTAATTCAGTTTTTGATTTTTACTGAATATGTAATTGCATTTTTAAATGTCTAGCAGCCAACGCTAACATTTTTTAAGATAACCTATTTTAACGCATACAAATCTTTATTTATTTATATTCAATATACAATGTTTTTTACATTTGGGTTGGGATTATTTAATTTAAGGTAAGAGAGAACATGTGATAATGAGTTGCTCCAGCAAATTTACTTTGCTATCGCAAAAAAAAACGAGGCCGAAGGCTACGGTTAAACAGTGTGAAACCATAGGCCTACTTGCAAGGTATTGCTGCTTATGCGGTAAGTTTAATTTAGTATTTTTTTTTACTGCTCGATTTCAAAAAGTGAGCCTACTAATTCCGTTCAAGTTTTTAATTTGAATTATTTTGTCAGTGATCCTGTTGTGAATACACCGAAGAAAAATGTTGTACATTATGTCTCTGTAGAAAGATAAAACATTCAAGGATCTCCAATCATCGCCGAAACGTTTGGCTAACAGTTTTGTAACATCCTTAACTTTTAAATCTGCTACAGAAACTCCAGGGGGAATCAGCTTAGATTTTTGGACATTTTGAACTTCAAACCTGCTTTGCAAAATCTCTGATATTACAATGCTCGGACCTGTAGTGTACCTCGCCTTTGATTTTGATATCATGACCCTTCTGAGACCTTTTTGAAAAAAGCGTTTTGTTGGATTGAACTTGAAATGCCATTGGGCAAGGCGGGCGTACAACGTTAGACAAAGCTTCTTTCCAATCGTAATTTTTCCCAGCCAGGGGTACAGGTGTCCCATATCTTGAAAATATTTCCGTGTATTCATCTGGAGAAACAATCGTATTTTGTTTTTTTATTTCCTTCTCTATTAGACCAAAGACTCTGTTTGGCGGTAAAAATGAATGGCCCACCATTGGGAAAATATATTCAATGAGAGTTACATTTTTCGGACAATCATCTAAGAGCCATTTACCTAACATTCCCATCATGTAATAATTCTTATTTTGGCCCCCGCACCCATCGGAAGCAAGCCGGATAACCTTTATATTTTCTGGTATATCCAGATTGCAGAGGCAATCATACAGTGCTGAAATTATTTCATTAGGACTTTTGTTAAACTGGCTGTCCTCCCAATGATAAACAAAAACACTGTCTGCTTTTTGAGTGACCTACTACTATTGTTAAATTATATTTACAAATTTGCCGGGAATAGTAGGCACTTTGGTCCGGAACACGAAGTAGTACTTTGGTTTTGTTGGCATCTAAGCTGAGTGTCAATAAGTCATCCCTCGTTTCCTTAAGGTATGAGAAAAAAGCTTTGGCTTTCAGTTTAAGAACTCTTAACTCGGTCATCAAGGTGTGTTTATCAGTAGGATTGGTCGCATTTTTAATATGTTCTCTAAGAGAAATGTAAGTTCTGCATTCATCAGTACTACAAATCCAAAAAGCACTATTATCACACTATTATTGGATTTGGTGTGCCAAATCCAATATTGAAATTGTATCCGAATGCCTAAAATAACCTTCTTTCACTTTCAAATCATCATCTGTCATTTCATCATTATACATTTTCCACATTTTCTTTATATTGAGATCAGATTTCAAATACTGTCTATTACTAGTTTTGCTTCGACAGTAGTGGCTTTCTATTACTTTAAATTTCTTGATAAACTGTATAACTGATTTTTTCTTTCCGTGAAATAGTTATTTTTTGTGGTCCCCCCTCTGTTTTCTTTGAGCATCATTTCGGAGTTAAAAAATCGACTTACGACACCCCTTACTCGGCTCGGCGTAACCCTAAGCGTATCTAAAAATCAGCCATTCCATGCAAAAGTAAACCCTTGAGTTAAATTCAGAATTTTTTTTATACTCACAGTTCATATGTTACTCGGAAGAGAGAGGTCAGAAATGACAAAGTCAGTATAATTTATTTATGAATTTTGTGTTTTAATGTTTTTTTTATACGGTTAATGTTTTATGTTCCTGTGAGCCAGCCTCTCTAGATGTGAAATTAAGGTTAAGTTTAAAAAAAAGGAAGAAGAAGAATACCTAAATCACCTGTTTGCTATCATTTGGAGAAAAAACCTTGTTAACCCTTCTTTCTAGTGACATAGTTGGTTTTCTGGTGTTGTTAGTCAGAAAGTTGGAATTTTACTGTGTTTAAAAGGCTCCCTGGATGTCCCGTCCGTAACAGAAAAGGTATGAAAGTTTGTTTTAAAGAATATAACTGTATCACACTTATGTTTAAACAAAGAATCCTGTGTTTAAGATGTGCTCAGAATCTAACCTCAAAATATTAATTTTTTTGTAGTTTTATTTTGATTTATATTGCATTTTGAAATTTGTCCCGTCCGTAACGCTTTTTCAGAACATCATCTGGCAAAGCTTTGAAAGTATTTCTCTTAACAATAAACTGATTTTTTCAACCAGTCTTGTTAAATAGGCCTAGATCTACCTCTGACAGTCAAAAATACATACATTTTATAAATATTTCTCTATAAACTTATCAAAATTGCGAGAAAGTTTGTTTAAATAAATATTACTACATTAACTTATGTTTAAAAAATGAATTCTGTGTAAGCGATATTAAAAATATTATTTATTCTCCATAAGAATAACATTGGGGATGAGTACGCAGGTTTGCTGGAACAAGGAACACAAAATAATGGGTTTTTATGTAAATATCAATAGAACTCATCTTAGTGAAGTCACATGCCAAGTTTCATCCAAATATAAATAAGCGATATGTAACATTTGAATTATTTTCCGTACGAATAACATGGGGACCAATTACCTAGGTTTGCTGCTACAGGAACCATAGGTGAATAATTGTTTTTTTGTGCAAACAACAATAAATCACAACCAGATGAAGCCATATACCAAATTTCGTCAGTTTATGTTGTGTATAAATAAGCGAGATATACCATTTTCTTTTTCTCCATAAGAATAACTTTAGACAACGTACTGTGTTTAGCACTTTCAATATCTCAGGAACGAATTGACGCATAGCAATGATCAAAATACCCAATTGTTTGTTTGTTTATTCAGCAGTTGTTTGTTTGCTGAATTCAATGGTAAAAATTAAAATTTGATTTGAATAAAAATTACACGTGGAAACAAAAAAAAAAAAACATTTTTGAGGTACAAAACCCCCCCAAAACCTCCCTTCGGATGGTGCGATTCGTCTGGTTTTCGAACTCGTTCAAATTAATGGTACTTTACACATTTGTACCAAATTTCATTAAGATCGGACCTTTTTTACGAGAGTTATCGTGCTTACGGACACACATATATGTATACAAATTTGAACGAATGGTGGTTTTGGCGTCTGGGACCTCAAAATGAAAAGTTAACATGGTCTCGGGCTTAAGTCTTACCATGAGACCTACGGTAATAGCTTCTTCCCTATAGGGGAAATTCGCTAAAAACGACCAAAACCATGAAATTTTATTTTAATATAACCCATATTTCATATCAAATCTTCTAATTAGCCAAGTACTCTTTAAAAAAAATATTGAAGTCATAAAAAAGTTTAAAAAAGGTGGAAAAATGATTGTTTTGTAGAGCCAAACTTATTGGTAGAAATAAATGTTGAGTTTTTAGTAAAATTATCTGAGGAAAAACTAAAAACCGTATTCCCATAAGATTAACATGGGACATTTTATGGTCGCGTTTTTTTACTTTTATCCACAACCACTTAACCTAGCTTAATGATTCAAAATACTAAATTGTTTGTTCTTTAAGCTCTATAAAATGGCTATGGTATAACCAAAGTGTTTTTAAAATTTTAGGGTAAAAAGTTCAAAAAACTGATTTTTGGAAAATCTTAAACCCTCATAAAACCTCCTTCCCATGGACCGATCGATCTGGTTTTCAAACTTAAAGTCATAAATGTTACTCTCCACATTTGTGCCAAATTTCATCAAAATCGGGTGTTTCTTTCAAAAGTTATCGCGGTAACGGACACACACACACGTATATATATATATATATATATATATATATATATATATATATATATATATAAAACAACTCCAACTTGATATATATAAACTCCAACTTTATATATGTATAAATAATATATATATATATTATTTATATATATAAATAATATATTTATATGTATATATTATATAAATTTGAACGAATAGTGTTTTTGGCATCTGGGGACCTCAAAACAAAAAGTTATCATGGTCTCGGGCTTAAGTCTTACCATGCCACCTACGGTAATAGCTTCTTCAGACAATCACTCACCTCTCTCTTTGGTTACATCAAGAGGCAGTGGATTGAGAGTAAGTTAAGTTTAAACTGTCCATTTATACATTAACTTACTAATTATGTATTATACAGTAAATGTTAAAGTATTTTATAGCCCACCACATAATAAATGTCGTGCAACTTTGTGCAAAAACTCTGATTTGTTGGCACAAACAGTTCATCAAATAAGGAGTAGTACAGTGAGTTGCATGAGTGAAAAACCAAGCTTTCCGTAAGACTAGTGTTCATTTTCATATTAGGCTTACAGATAGCCTAGTTTTTCACTCGTGCAACACACTGTACAATCCTTTTTATGTTCTCAACCCTAGTGTAGAGTAAACATCAAAACTCTTCCTCAACCTTCGTCTTCGTTTTCTTATTAGGCCTTTGAATAAAAGAAGCTACCTACCGTTTTCCTATTATACTTGGCAACTGTTGACGGGCGACAGTCGCCTAGTATAATAGGGGTCTTAAGGCAACCATTACAAATTTCGAATACAAAATAACACAATGAACTATTTTAATTACTTCTGAAACAATGTTTCCTTAATTATTTATCATATTATAATTAAAATTAACATGTTTGTGTGTGCTATTGCAGTGATATGTGCAAGTCACAATGTAAAACGTGCAAAGAAGGATTTAGTAAACAAATAATTTCCTTCTGTCAATTTTATAGAGGTTGGCGTTGCTCAGTTGAGTGTGTTCAACGCGCCACGTCAGACAAACAATGATTCGGAGTCTTTCAATATGGTTTTAAGAAGAGAAATGGGTTACGCCCATCCAAATGCCCAAGGCATATATATAATAATAATATATATATAATATATAATAATTGCCTTGATGAAACCTAATTAAAAAACCGTTTACAATAATATTATTAAGTTATTTTAAATTTAAATTATTAGGTTTGTGACGGCCCAAAATCCCTCGATTGATAAAAGCCGTATTACAACCATTATTTCTCATTATTTCCATTCATTATTCCATTTTAAAGAGTTGGCTAGTATAAAATATAAAATCAACTTCCAGAAGCCAGAATATTTCATCCCGAGCTAATCTCAATTCAACCACACCTTGGAGCCGGGTCGGTCGAGGCGACAGCCGAGGAATGCATGGCGTCAGCATTTCAACTTTCAACGCCGTCCTAAGAATACGTTCTCAGTGCCTCTTAGTTTGAGTAATGACAGCTTAAATCGTTTGGCCGCAGCACCGCACGGCAACGACGGGCCGCAGCACCGCACGGCAACGACGGGCTACGATTTCCGTGACGTCACGTGCTGAGACCGCTGCTGATTGGTTGGGCTGGGTTCAGCATCGGGGAGGAAGAAGATAGCCTCTCCCCAGTCTCTGAGTTGTTGAGTATTAATTGAGACGTTTTGCGTCTTGTCTCTCCCTGTTAATTTTATTAATTGGCGTTTTTTCCAAATTTAACTGTTAACTTTTAATAATTTAACTTAATTTTAAACTTCGATCTTTTGTAAATTGAAATCTTATGTGTGAAATAAAAGTATGTTATCGTAAAAGTGTCCTTGATTTACTTAAAAGTACCTCGTGGTTCGGCAGAAGTGTTATATGGGAATACACATGTAATATTTTAATAATATTTAAATATTTTTATTTTATTATTTTTACTAATTAAAAAGGTTTAACATTTCAAACAGAGACCACCAGTCGGGAGTCGTTAGTTTAATGTATTTGTTGAGCATTAGGATGGTTTACACTGTAGTCAGCTACCAATTAACAAGATGCTGTCACTAAATCTATATCGTTAACCAAACCCTATTCATTGTTTGTACTTCCATTTAATGTAATTTAATCGTCGTTTATGAAGCATTAAGACTAATTTTATGTTAGACTGTTAGAACCAAGAATATGTATCAGTCTCAGCAGACTGCCCGACACTGTAACATCACGTTTCTCAGTAGTATATTATTGGTTGTGCAGAGTGTAATATTTTCTTTTACCAGTTGTTGTAGACACTCCAATATTTTAAGTGACAATTTTATGTGAAAACCAATAAGTAACTGTTCAGTAGTAGAGATGGGTTATGTGATTGAAACTCAGCATCACTGTTTCAAACTGTATTTTATTTAACTTCAATAAATATCTTCAAGTGAGACATTCTTCTTTTGAGTTCTACTCATTCAACACACCTGCAAAGAACCCAACCAACCAGCTCCCACGACAGAAGTTACAGGTTCTCCATATTTTATGTAGGGCAATGGCGTATAATTTGTTTCTATCAAGTTCACTTGAAATTGTGTTAGGTACAATTTTTTTATTGTATATCAAGATTGATTACAGTGTAAATTATTTGTTAGACCACTTGAAGAAACTGGAGAATGTCTCCTTCTCAAATCTAGAAAGATGCCAGAATGCGCTTCCTCTGGCAAGAGCAAAAAGAGGAAGTACCTTGTCAAAGACATGGCCATCAAAAGAGCAACAACAAACTTGGTGTGTGACAGGATCACCACCAGTGAGTGTCTGTAGTCTGTGGCAGTAGTTATAGGCCGCCGCATCTGTCCTCAACAAGTGCAGGAAGAAGAGGTCGATGAAGAATAAGACGACATCGATAGGCCCCATCCCCAATGACCCATGAAATTGAAGCTGCTGCAGCAAACTCTGAGGGTAATTTAACTTTATTAAACGAACAATGCTAGAGTTATAACATCAAACTATGGAATGCTTTGACAAGTTAACTACAAGCCTATATGTACAATGCTGACGAAACGAGTGGGTACAAATACTAAATAGGTAAACTCAATTGTAAAATAATGTTTATTTATTACCAGTTGGCTACCTTATTCACTTAACTTGTTTCCCTTACGATCTCACTCATCAGAAAATCTTACAGGAATACGGTACATATCAAATATATATTTTTTAAATGATTTCTTGTTATAACTTGTTCCTTTATATATTAAATATGCTTACGAAGGGTTGCTCAGATCTATACAACACTAACAAGTTTATTTTTTCAGCTATCCCTGATTATATTGGACCAGAACTCAATGAATACCGATTACAGAAAACGGTTCTCCAGCAACTTCATACGATCTCAAACTGCCCGCCGCAAGAATTTGTGACTCAGCAAATTTCTGAGTTGACAGCAGATCTTGCTGAAAGGGAAGAGGTTGTTGTGGCTCCAGAAAATTCTGCTCAGCCAGTGTGCAATCACTGTATGACAAATATAGCTACACTTGTTGCAGTACCTTGTGGACACTGGGCTGGGTGTGTGACGTGCTGTGTCAGGAGTTTGACAACACCCGTGTACTTTGTAACCACCTCAGGATTTGAGGTCACAGAGTGCAGGCTGCCGCTGATTTGCCACCAGTGCTACTGCCTGGTTGGCAAACTAATTCGTGTGTTCTAGTGGCAGGCATAGGCCTATCTTTTTTCTGTGTATATATTTTTCCTATCACGTGATTGTAAATAAGTTTGTGTAAGTTTTTATTGTCTCCAAAGATTTATATGTACAATTTATATAGGCCTAGGCCATGTTGATTTCATGTTTTATGTTGTTCCTAAACTGTTTGTTTTTACTAGGCTTACAATTTAATTTTGTTAGGCTCTATTTAAATATAAACAATTAGGTAAGCCTATTTAAACTACCTACTTTACTTAAGAACTATTTTATCTTAGCATCTGTCTGCATGACAATACGTGCCAGATGATGGAAATACATTAACATATTGAGGTTTGATTGAGGTTTTACTATAAATTATGTCACCTACTGCACCCTTTAAATTAAGAACCACAATATGAAGTGTTTATCAAAATATAAGTTTAATAAGGCAATTTGTCTATAATTTTGGCGAAAGCACCAAATATAGACCTTACTTATAGAGCAAGCCTATATCATATTGGTAATGGATAAATACAACATACCTTAAAATCATGTAAATAATCCATACATGAGTACAACATAGGACATCAATCACTTTTATAAGTTGGTCATGATATTCACCACTTCTAACGACACAACACAGAACTTATTTTTCAAATTTAATGTGGCACAATGTTCACATTTAAAAAGTCAATTCTGATCAACTACAACTCTTGAAACCTATAACAGATCATAAAGCTATGGAGTAGACACCTAGTCTATAATGCCTATGTCAGTGTAGTTCACAACTACTATCTACTACCTACCAAATTTGTAAAACGTGCAACAAGTTAGAACTCTAGATATAGGCCCTAGGCTAAGTTATATCACATCTTGTTTACAATAAATCTAAACGGAATAGTAAAGAATGTATAAACCTTCCGGTTCTTTATAATTCAAAATTTGGCCCTAGACTGCTGTTTCACCAATAGATTTCAACGAATGAATTGACAAGGGTTTATGTAAGTGTAAGTAATAACTGACACTTCTTCTTCATCCCTGTACTTAAACTTTTTTATAAGTAAATAATAGTTCAGTCATTCATGTGTCAAAACATCCACGATACAGCACAAATATTTAATTATTGCTCCTGACACCTGGAAATGGCCAGAAAAGGACGATATTGTGTTTTATGTAAATGAAGATATTCTTGCAGAGATTGACCCTCCTGAATTAAAGAATGCTAGGGGTCATTATTATGTGTCAGAAATCATCAACTTTCATAAAAATATGAATGTTAGTTAGGTCTAGTTGAATTGAAGACCTAAAAAACCTTCGGTTCAGTTTTTTCTGGGTTTTGCTTTTCAAGCAAAAGTTTAACTTTTTACTTGTCTAGTGATAACCTAACTTACTGTATGTATTATATTTTAATTTTGCTTTTTAAACTCTGTTTTTATGGACAATTTACATTATTTCTTTAGTTGTCAGTAATTGGATCGTAATATTGTCAATAATTGGGGCAAGACTAATTTTGGCTGTCAATAATACCAGCACTTGCAGTACTCAGTTAATTTGTCAGTTAGTTTATTCCTGTAACTTGTATGAATATTTCCATTGATGAAATAAATAATTTAAAAAGTCTGGAAGAGTGTTAAAGCATTTCTATTTTTGTTAATTTAATTCACCTTATCTTTATTTGGCTTCACTGCTGCAACCCTCCTTAAAGTGTCAGTAATTGGGACATTTACGTTAAATCTTAGTTATCTTTGCCAGGGTTCCGTTCATTCAATTCATGAAAGCAGCCCATAAAGTTTACTCTGGCAACGATAACTTAAGTTTTAGCTTAGTTGTACGTTGCTTTATTATTTGTTTTGTAATTGTATAGTTTTTGTTTGTTTGTTATTTGTTAAATGTTTCATTCAAATATATGTGTAACTGATAACGTATATTATTATTGGCAATATACAATCTGTTGATTTTAGATTATAACGTTAATATTGAGTGTTCCGACTCGATATATCAAGAATTTTTTTTAGATCGAGATATCGCATCTGATTAGTTGGTGGCCGCTTATGAAGCTGTACCGACTGATTTAGTTTAATAATAAGTAGATAATAATTACATGTTGTTTATCATGGGAACACGCTGTAGGTGCTAAGATAATGAAAAAAATCAACGAGATCGTGCTAACGTCAATGACAGATTTAGGTTTAAAACTGTTAGGTACACGGACACAGTAGGTATATACACAGCACCTCTAACTCATTGCAATCAAGTTATGTTTTTCTTGCCTCATGATTGCATTCACTAAACGTGGACATATATATATATATATATATATATCGGGTGCAAAGTTTTTAAAACTAACATTCCACTTGTATCAGTTCCATTATTAAACCAACTTTTACTACTTTATGGTATTAAGTCTAGGGCAGGTTACTTTTTAAGCTACTGCCAATAATACAGTAAACGTTACCTGATTGTTGTTTAGTAGCATTAGGCATAATTCTTCTCTAACTCATTAGACCTTTCGTTTCCTTAAAAAAATTGATAATTGTCTTTACTTTTAGTCATAAGTAATGCAGCTTTTCCAGCAGGTTGACTTGTTACTGGTACAATCTGAAACAAACCAAAGAAAAATTTAAGGACAGTTCATTTTCTATCTGTGACAACACGAGTTTTTTCCTCAAACCATGAATGAAAGGTTTGCATTAAGTTACAATATCATAAAAGAAATAAGTTTAGGCCTACTAACAGCACCCACTGTTGATTTAAGTAAATTTAACTTAATTAACCAACCCCGCAAGTTTGATTAATTTTATTATTTAGAGCAACAAGATTTCTACAAAATTACACTTTTCTATTTCCCTGACCCTTCTGTTAAAATCCCCTAACCAACTTTCGAAATACGTCTTAGCATTTTCGCTTTATAAACAAGGTTGTGTGCACAATTACCGGTATTATACATTTAATATGTAAAAATATAATTTTCTATATCATGAATGTCATAAATGTTAGTAAGCTTAAAACAAAATTAAATAAATAAATCTTAAAAACTCAATAATTGAAAAAATTACAAGATATAAAGAATAAGTTAAACTCCTTAGGAAGGCCTAGGTGAGGTTGTGTAGACCATCAAGACGCTTCCACGCAGACTTAGAAAAAGGACTAAGGGTCCCATGCCGATAATGGGCAACGGGATAGACAACGGAGGTAACAAGAGGTAACAGGTTTTCGCATTAGGCGTAACCTTCAACATTGTTAAAAGAGGCCTTCACAGTTTGATATGATATGTATAACCAAACCATAGCTTTGCCAATAACAAGTGTTTTAGTAACAGAGCTTACATGGAAGGTTACAAATGTACGTTAACACTGAACAAATACTATACCCAGGTAGGTAGTACCATATGTAAAACAATCATACAAACCTTGAAATAGGTCAAATATTTATTGAAACCCCATAAACAAATTGCAAAATAAGGTATTAAGTAGGCCTACTATTTAAGATTTCCCATTACTAATTTTGCTCATACCATCACTGCATTATAACAAAAAGGCAAGTTATTTATGCATAAATCATTCTCCACCAAGAGCCTATTAATGACGACATATTTCCTTCAGGGTAGTGAATAATTGTTCCTAGTAAATGGAATTCTACCTTTCCTTGCATCCATATTTAATTTACCTATTGATTCCTACCTCCCTTTATGGGGAAGAGAATATTTTTTACCTGTCCTTTAGTGCAATAAGGCGGTTACTCAGGACTATGTTACATGGGCTATGAATGCATGTATGCATTTCACTTCTTCAGGTTGAGTTACTTCAAGAAAATTGAGATGAATATCGACATAAAATACCTTTCTTGGAATTTTAAAATAGAACCCAGTTAACTAAACGTGGCCAATGAGGGACATGAGGGAAGGTATGACACGAGGGCGTAGAGACTTTGTGTAAGTCGAGATACGATACTTTAGCTGCAACGAGCGAAACTGGGAATTCTTAAGTTATGTCAAGTGATTTATTTAAGGTAAATTAAGCGTAATATTAAAATAAAATTCCTAACTTTGGAATACAAACCAGTGAACTTCACATTGTTCAGAGTAGGCACGAAGGCGGAAGACCTAAAAGTGACTAAAGTGTTGAGATTCAGATTAAATAGCAGCAACGAGAGTAGATAAGATTGGCCACACCAATTATGCAAATGAGCTACACCCGACGAGATTCAGCCTAGCGCACTCGCGCACTGGCAGCCGTGCATAGGCGGATCGGGCGTCGCCGGCCAGGTGCCTCGGAGAAGTTGAATAAGAACAGTCAAAGGGATAATTTAAAAGACTACAATCAAAGCAGGTAACAAACACTTTATTGTTTAAGCAAGCAGGGAGTACATGCGCAATGACAATCTCTGTTACAAACTAGTAAATGTTTTAATTTCGCCTCTAAAACGGTCTCAAGTCTGTTACGCATTCGAAGTTCATCAAGAGCAACTTGCATCCATGACAGCTCTTCATTCTCCACTTGTGACTTGTAATACCAATAAACATGGCAATTGTCAAATTTCACCATCTTCTTATCTTTCCCATCCATCTCCTATGCAATTATCCTGTTCTCACGCAACGTGGCGAGGATTTGAGAAATCTCAACGTCGTGGCCAGTATGACCTGCAGATATTGACATGGCAAGCAATGCTAACCTGTTTACTAGCGTGTTGACATTTGCGTTGTAAGAAGTAAACTGTTTCTGTAGGTGTACACCACTACCTTTAACCAGACTAGGTTCTTCAATGCTCGTAGATGCAGTAGACTGCGACGACTTTGGATAAAAAAAAGGGGAAATTACTGAGACATATTTCTTCCCTCTATTTGCATTAATCTGTCTTTCGGCGGAATAAGACTGAAGATGGGCATTAGTAAGCAGCAAAATGTCCTTGTATTTGGATAAATCATCTGATGTAAACAAAAGACGATTCGGCACTTTCATAAAAAGAAGTTCTAAAAGACCACGTGTCGCTTTAAATGATTTGTCTTGGATAAACACTCTAGACCTTGAAAAGGTGATCTTGGAGTTTCCAATCAACGTCCCTCCACTACCATCCGGGCGCACTCCGTAGGTGAAATCCAATTTGTCTTTATAAGTAGGATCGGCTACGCGACCTGGATACTTGTCCGGTAAACCCGTAGATTGTTCGGTTTGCGTGGACGTATCTATAGTTCTTTCCAACTCGCCTCCTTCTTCCTCTTCTTCTTCACCACCACCGCCACCACTACCACCACATCCAGGTGTTACACGTTCGGGTATAGGACTACGTTCCTTTTTTACCTCCTTCTTGACAGGAAGTGGTACGAATGTCTTCAAACTTTCCATCACTGCCTTCTGCAACGGTTCGACAAATGGTTTCGCTCCAATTTCCATTGAGTCACGCATTTCATCCGCACTGCGACGTAACTTCTGAAACTTGCCACGAACCACCTTGATCAATCTTTGTAATTCTTCCTTCACGGTAACTGCACGCGTCAGTTTAGAGTCTTGTACGTTGTCCTGCTTTTTATGGCGAACTAGCGTGCGTTGCGGCTTTTTAACGGTTCTAGCAAACAACCTTTTCACCCTTCCCTTGCTCACCTTCCTCGCATTGCGGTCCATGTTCGTCTGAGAGTTATCTGCAAACAGGAGTGGTGTTATAGATCCGTCAAATATGTATCCAACCCGCACCTGTAACGACCTCCGTTTAAATCAAAATCTTTACAAATCACAACGAAGTTGTAACGTCCTCCCTTCCAGCAGTCAGTGCAAAAATCCTTGAACTGAGTTAAAGACATGTCGTTATTAACGTGTTCATCATATACATGCTTCAAATTCAAGTCGTCCTGCTTGAAAAGAATTAGCATGTTCGCATTATCTCGTAGTAAATGTTTTGGTATTCGAGTATATGACTGCACCAAGTAAAAGCAATCAACGTTCTTATGTCGTCCCATACTAAAATACGCCCTCATCCGGTTTTGACTATCACACGCCACATCGTCAAAAATCATAATTGAATTTTGCTTTGCCGTCTCTGGGCTAGGTACATCCTCACTGTTTTCGTACGTAAAATACCCAATTCCGGGGACTCCTTTCATGATATGTGATAGCAGTGTATACTTAGGTTGCTGCAATGATTTGCTAAACACATAAATGTTTTCAAATCGCAGCGTATTCGGATTTGTGAGCAGACTAAACATAACGTTCGTCTTCCCACAGTTCGAGGGTCCGCAAATGATGCAGCGTATAGTGTTGGGTAGCAAAGAACCATATCTGTTCACGTGATTACTAGAAACACTCGAGAAAACGTTAGCTAACGAGTCAAAGTTGTTGTCAACAGTAAATGATTCAAGCTGTTTTTTAAACTTCATCCTCGACCACAGCACGAGAGGTACTACCACTCATGAGGTATAAATATCTCATTAAATACGAACTCAGTTTAGTATGATTCGTAGAGTCAGAGGAGCAGGACTGATCAACAGTACCATCAACACTCTCCCGTTCGAACTACATTTACCTGGATAGAATTACTGTGGTCCTGGCACGAAATTGAAGGAGCGTTTAACACGTGGAGATAAACCCATAAACCCGTTAGACGAAGCTTGTAAAGAGCACGACATTGCATACAACCTCAACAAAGATTTACCTTCACGATTGGAAGCCGACCGCGTGTTAGCTAGCAAAGTCTGGAAACGATACAAATCGAAAGACGTTCCGTGGGGAGAAAAGATTGCTTCCTGGTTAGTGACTACCGGTATGAATATGAAGACGAAAATTGGAGGAAATATTGACAACAAGAAAAAAAGAAAGACAACCAGTCCCGGGTTAAAAACCAAAACAAGAAGGTGTAATCAACGGAGAAATGTACAGAAAGGAAAGCCTAAAACCATATTAATTCCATTCAACAGCATTGTCAAACAAGCCCGGTCGGCAATCCATGGTGCCGGACTCAGATCAAGTAAAGCTGTACAAGGAAAAACGGTTCAAAAAGCCGCGTTATATGCTTTGAAATCCGTACGAAGAATGATGAAGAATCGAAAAAGAAAAAAACATTAAATGGCCTAACAGAAAAGAACGTGTTCTTCCCCTCCCAAAGACAGGTGGTGTTCTACCCCTGTTGCCAATATTTGCAGGACTTAGTGCGATTGGTAGTCTTGCAGGCGGTGCAGCCGGTATCGCCAAAACCGTCGCAGAAATTAAGGACGCCAGACGCCAACTGGTAGAGCTGCAGCGACACAACAAAACAATGGAAGCAATCACTTTAAGACAAGGCAAGGGTTTGTACTTAAAACCATACAAAAAAGGACGAGGACTCTACATGACACCCTATGTGAAACAGGCAAAAAACTTATAAAGCTCCTGCCCAACAGGGCACTTAACAACGTGGAACTAGCAGAATTGGCAAAACAGTTAAACATCCCACACTTCAGAGGGGGTTTTATGCTAGACACACTACCCTCAAAACCCTGGAAAAACGAGGCAAGTATTGTTAACCTGGACAGCACAAGCGGACAAGGAACCCACTGGGTGTGTTTTAGAAAAGATAACAACACAGTTGACTACTTTGACAGTTACGGTGATTTACGTCCACCTGTTGAGATTCAACGCTATTTGAGTGGCACACAGATTTCATACAACAGAACCGGGTATCAAAGTGTGCACGACAACAGTGAAATCTGCGGTCACTTGTGCTTAGAATTTTTGACTATAAGTAGATAAAACCCAATAACTGTACAGCAACGTGTCAGTCATGTCACTGACACTCTCCTCTGACGGTACCAAGTCAGCGTTAACTGCAAACTACTTCCCCCCGATAGAACTAGATGAAAACAGTGAGTATCGCATAGGACTGCTAAGTTTTGAAACATACAATTCAATTCCCAACGTTGACAACACGAACAATAAATTCCATTTCGACAATGGAAAAATAATTGAAATTCCAGTTGGCGCTTACGAAATCAAAGATATTGCTGAGTACCTTCGTATGGAACTGCATAAGATATCAACGAAAGACAAACAATACTTTGCAGATATAAAAACGAATAACAACACAATGCAAACATCTATTAAAGCAACGTTTGATATAGACTTTAGCAAACCGGACTCCATCGGAAAGTTGTTGGGTTTTAAAGAAGATACAATCATTAATGCTCAAAAAAGGATTACTACAACAGGCGTTGTGGATATTTTTAACATTAACGCTATTAGAGTAGATTGTAACGTAGCCACCGGTTCCTACGTGAACGGCGAACCTGCGCATACCATCCATCAGTTTTATCCAAACGTGCCCGCCGGCTTCATACTACTAGAGGTTCCATCACCGGTCATCTATCTCCCTATCACTACGCACATCATAGACAGTATAACACTACGGATAGTTGATCAAACAGGCAAATTGGTGAACTTTCGTGGTGAGCGTATTTCGATTCGTCTACATCTAAAATCGGCCGGTTAAAAGAGCATATGATAAGTGATTTTCATCATTTCACCGTATGAAACCATGGATTACGTATATACAAACTATCGCAGCGTAGCAGGACCACGTATTAATCCGGTCTACTTATCAAACGGTATCAAGCATAAAATGATCAGTATACATCGATCGTCCGTACGATTGACATCAAAGAACAGACAGTTTCTTCGCTCCCTTGGTTTGACAGTATTAAAATAGTTGTAAATATGGATGCTCTGAATATTTTACAAAGTGTACCGTTTGACGATAGTGTGTCACACGTGGAATGGCATTCACACCTACCCTATGCATCGATGACATTAAACAACAACGATGAAATACGCATACCTATTCAACAACAAGACCTGTGCGTTATACCTTCAGTAAGTTACCTGTACGTCGAGGGGAAACTATTGAAATCGGATGGATCCTCCGTGCCTTCAAAAACAAAATTTGTAAATAACGCATTCGCTCACCTCTTCGATGAAATCCGATATGAAATTAATGGAAGCGTAATTGACCGCATACGAAACCCTGGAGTAACCACTACGCTAAAAGGCTACGCATCTTTCAATGAAAGCGATCTGAAAAACCTAAGCAATGCTGGCTGGGAAGCCACTGCTAGTGCGATCAAAAACACGTTGGATGAAGAAGTAACAGACGAAAATGGAAACTTCAACTTTTGTGTTCCACTAAGCAGCTTGTTTGGGTTTGCCGAGGACTACAAGAGGATCGTTGTCAACGCCCGTCATGAACTCGTACTTATACGTTCCGCCGGTGACAAGAATGCCGTCAAATGGACATCCTCGGGAGCGGCAGACACGACTCCTGACGAAATCACGGTAAAGCTAGAAAAACTTAGCTGGAGAATACCGTACATAACGCTCAGCAATACACAACAAATCGCAATGTTGAAACACATGAAACGTGGAACGAGCATTCCGGTGGAATACCGGTCGTGGGAACTCTACGAGTATCCCGTGCTACCGAGAACCAAGCAACATTCCTGGACTGTCAAAACGGCCTCACAAGTTGAAAAACCTCGATATGTAATTGTCGCATTTCAAACAAATCGAAAAAACAATGTGAACTCAAATGCTGCACACTTTGATCATTGCTCCTTGAGCAATTTAAAACTACACTTAAATTCAATCAGCTATCCATACGATGATCTAAAGATAGATATAAAAAGCAATCATTACGCAGTGCTGTACGATATGTATACGAGATTTAAAGAGTCCTACTATAATACCACAGCGCAACCACTCTTAACCAAAAAACAGTCCAAAGATTATGCACCCATCGTGATAATTGACTGCTCTAAACAAAACGAATCAATCAAATCGGCATCTGTGGACATTCGCTTGGAATTTGAAACAAAAGATGATATCCCCGAACACACGGCTGCCTACTGTCTAATAATCCATGACAAGTCCTTTATTTACGATCCCACAACAAGCCTTGTCCGTAAACTTGACTAACAGGTTACCCCCTCCCCTCATAACAACATTTTGCTTAAAGGCGAGTGAATCTCAGACAAAACCTCAGTTTGTGGTTTGAGACGCTTGTGGAAGCAGTTCATATTCCTGCACTTCGTTAATAATGGTGAGAAACGGTATCATTGACTTTTCTGCTTTCCTCAGCAAGGACCGACAGATCATAGTAAAAGAACTATCAGTTATAGACATTGAATCAAAATGCACCCAACACTGGATCTTTCAACCGCCGCAGGACCAGCAGGGGATAATGCAGTGTGAGTGGAACAACAAATCGTTTGATTACCGCAACAAATGGATGAGCACGCACTTCCACGGCCTCTACTACAGCAACGGATCTACGCCATATGAAAATCTCCCTTCTGCGCTTACGCAAACATGTCGTGACATACAAGTATTGTTTGCACCGACGACGGAAAAAGCAAAGGTGTTGGAGGAGATTTTCAACTACGAACGTGCGGTAATCAGTCTGGAACTATTGGGTTGTCCACCACTGCCACGAGATCCACTCTTTGACCTCAACGACACCGCATACGAAGGGGATGAAGAGAAGAAGAAGAAGAATCACCTTTCCGGCAGATCATGTTTGTTTCATGATACGTACGCTTCAGGATTCTACTGCACTCAAAGCGCTGTTCAAACGCTGGCTGAATGGTGTCAATCAAACCCGGTTAATATAGATCTGATGAAATCCGAAATTAGAGCTAAAACCTACATAAACTGGAAATTGTCAACGCCAACTGCAAAACAGTTGAGCGATCAGGGTTTCATTTATATGTGTAGTACCAAGGACAACACCAAGTGCATTTACTGCGGTATCGTTCTAATGAAATGGGAAGAAAACGACCATCCGGCCGATGATCATGAACACAATTCACCCTTCTGCAGATTCGTTCGTTATCAGGCCCAGCTGAAGGAAGAGGAACTAAAGAAGATCAAAACGTGTGAGAACGAGGATGGACGTCAGAAGCAAGCAAAGAGTGGTGAAGACGTTTGCGGATGCTACGAGTTTCCAAAGATCAGTGAAAACGAACTATGTAACCTGTGCTATTCCTAATAGTGCCAGCTTAAAATCCTGTGTTTAACTGTAATTCATTAGTGTCAATAAAAAAAAAGAATTTGAACTTACTTAAACAGTTTTCTTTCTTTACAACCTTATGCTAAAACCTTTCACACACACACACACACCTCATTCTCGACAAATAAAGCTAAGCACACTCTGCGGAGATCATCAGTGCAATGGATGGATCAGTGAAAGGAGCCACTGCGGATGATTCGACGATCAAAAGCGGTATTATCAACGAACTACACAAACAGGCAAGAAAAAACTTTGTTCGTCGTAAGGTGTACTCGAAATCGATCCATGATTTATGGCAAGCGGACCTCGTAGTCATGTAGTCATATGCAAGGATTAATAGTGGTAAGCGATACATTTTAACGGTAATCGATGTACTATCAAAATATGCATGGGCAGTGCCTGTGCAGACCAAGTCGGGGAAGGACGTCACAGATGCAATGAAACAAATATTTAAACAAAGTCACCCTCGAAAACCGCGAAACCTCCACACTGATAACGGAACGGAATTCTACAACGATGAGTTTCAACAGCTAATGAAAAGCAAAAAGATAAATCATTACAGCACGTATACACATTTAAAAGCATCAGTTGTTGAAAGATTCAATCGCACTTTGAAAAATTGGCTTTGGAAAGCGTTTAGAGTGCAAGGAAACTACAAATGGTTAGATTTACTTCCCCAGTTGTTACTGAAATACAATTCACGTGTGCATCGTACGATCGGCATGAGACCGATCGAAGTTAAGAAGAAACATGAAAAGGAACTGCTAGAAAAGGTTAACGTTGCAAAAACCGTTGATGATAAACCAAAATTTAAGTTAAACGATGTTGTTAGAGTATCCAAGTATAAAACTATATTTGACAAGGGATACACACCATCTTGGAGTACGGAACTGTTTATTGTAAAGAGAATACGTAAAACATTGCCACCTGTGTATTATTTACGCGATACTAACGGAGAAGACATTAAAGGAGGGTTTTACTCGCACGAGATGCAGAAAACCAAATTCCCTGACACTTATTTGGTAGAAAAGGTGTTGAAACGTAAAGCCGGTCGAATATACGTGAAATGGTTGGGTTTTGACAATCGTCACAACAGCTGGTTATAAAACAAATGCGCATATCAACTCTTGCGACAGTAATGTTTCGACACGTGAAGGATAAGTTTGGAAACTCGCTGCTGCTCCAGCGCACGCCTTTAACGGCAGCAAGTGAAGTTGCAGAACATTTAAATATTGGAAATAAGCGATTGCGTTTTGTAGCCGATCCCGAAGAAGAACACGATTCAGTCAATCGTCGATATTTGGAAACCTTATACGTCAAAAAGGAAACATATAACGAGCTTTCGGGTCGCGTAGGGAGTTTAGAACAAGCCAAAATTCTATACGTAGACAATGAAAGATACAATGAGATAGTCACTCGTGTAACTAACCTTGAGAAAGCAATAACAACATGTTTGCAACTTAACAAAGATGAAACTTTCTGGGATGCCGATAACAAGAAAATAACTAACGTTAAAGCAGGAGACTCGTCTGGTGATGCCACCACATTTGAACAAACTCTTACTTACGAAGCTAAACTCAAGGGATTCGGAGCCGGTGATAAATCTTTAACTCCCATTAACTCTGCCCCAAGATAATGGCGGTAGTGTAAAAAAACAAAAAACAAAATGGGAGTAGATGAGAGGGGGTATTCCCCCCATCTCAGATTATACACTTATACCTTACAAATTAGGTGAACTTTCCCTCTCTCCTACCACCTTCCTCATTCCCCTACTCTAACGGGGAAGGGTTGGAGGGGTCTGGGTGGCATATAAGGAGCTGGGAACCAGCGATCTCAGTCCGAGAGTGAGTCTATTTTGAGCAACACTACAGTAAATCACACCATGGACCTCAGCAAGCTGGAGAACATGGTCGCCAAGCGGAAGCTGCCGCCTCTTACCTCTGAAAACTCAACAAAGAAGAAACGTCGTCGGGTTACACCGACTCCGCTATCCACCATCGCTGCTACCTCTGCTTCATTTGCCAATGCTGCTGCTGCTGCAACCGCCGATGCTACCACCGCCGCCACCGCTGCGAATACTCTATTAGCGCTCTCACAACAACCGCGCATCACAAGCAGCGCTGCCACCGCTTCACAGAATTCATCATACGTTTCCACGACTCCACTATCATCACCGAGCGTGTTGGTAAACTATTATTACCAACAAAGTAAGGAACTGGGAGGCAACTCGTACGCTGTTCCTTATCAACTTGAAACACCATCTTACAACACCAGTATCGGTTTCTTCGAGTCGACACTGATAGTGAAACAACGATTCCCCTTATCTGACACCCTATATATTTTGATTGGGCTGGACAGTGAAGGTGAATATTTTGATCCTACAATGTACATGGTTGACAAGAAATTGTGGATGCAAATTCAAATCACCCCGGAATGTTTGAACACAATCATGTACTTTAGAAAAAGGCTTGACGAATACTTTACGACACCACGTCTCTTGAAAGATTTCTCCCCGCTCTACACGGAAAACATGAAGATTCTACCATCAAACAATCACGAGTCGACACTTTGTATCCAACGCTATAGAAACCATCTCGCACAAACATTGGACTGGGAGGACCCCGAGTTGGATGCCCTATTCAACTCCATTGAGGAAAAACCAACACCGGAAATTACAATGTCTCGAGAGGAATGGAAGAAGTTAGTTCTATACTCTGAGAGCATTATTGAATATTTTAATTTATGCTCTGCCTGCAAACCAGCTGCCAACCGTCTGATGACGCAGTATGTAAAAGACTTCAAGAACATGTTTCGGCACATGGCAATCACCGCAAATACGGATAATCATGGCGAGCTGGTACGCATCAAGCAAGAGATGAAGAAACAAATTTCGCTACAAGTACGTGATTATCACTACTCCAGGCTGGTAATCGAAGTCAGCGACTACAACCGAGGCTTCATCTCACCGTTTGGCGTGTGGTTGGATGCTGAACTGCGTGCCCTTTGCAATGAGCGTGTGACAACAAGTGTTTTGGATGAACTTTCAAAAGAATTTATTTGGTTAGTGCAAATTGATTGATTGGCTACCTTTGTTTGTACAGAAAGTTTCTATATGTAAAATAAATGAAAAACTTGTGAAATCCATTACTGTTTTCTTATTTAGTACACCTTTTCAGTCATGTTTAACCATCATGGTTAGAAACAGATATTTCTAGTACGGTAAATGTACTGTTGCATCATTGTATGTTAAAAAAGTTGTGTAAAAGTTATCACTGCATTGCTGAGATGCACTCACAAGGGTTTTCTTATTCAGTAACCTTATAGCCCTGTTTGCACAGAGTGGAATGGTAAGGAATAGACAGTAATAATAATAACACAGCAGCAATACTGCTACAACAACAATGTTTATTGAGTAATCATCTCAAATGCTATATTTCCTTTACAGTTGAATACATGTACATAGGGGTTGTACAAATGATATATATATATGCGTGAACGCAGTCACTTTTACATAGCAAAGTATGCTATACAATGTTACATTTTCCATCCCAAGGGAAACACGTGGAAAACTATCCCGGCGGAGGCAGAAGTAAGGATCCAACCGGCGGAAGGTCGGCGGAGGGATAGTGGAGGGTAGGCGGAGGGTCGGTAAAGTAGACCATTTGCGCAGAAGTCACCAAATCCTCCTACTTGTCTTACAAGAAATATACATAACACTTGGCAGTACAGTGATGATGATGATGATGTTGATAGGTTACAGGTAATACAGCGATGATGATGATGATGGGTTGCAGATACATTTACGCTTGCAACAAATACGAATGAACAAAGGGATAGTGTACATAATTACTTTTACACCTCGGTTTTACGGCTGGTCTTTAGCAGGTAGTGTCTGTGGGCTAAAGTGTGAATGCCATCCTCTAAAATGTGACGCTTGTCATCAAAGGATGTTAAAGCTAGTTTTTTTACTCGTTCTGTGAACACAATATGATTCCTCGATCTTATTACGTTAAAGTTGGCATGAAACTTTTCATTTTTAAACAATACACTTTTATAATTGTCAAACAGAAAATCTTTCTTTAGAGCTGATTTTTTCACTCCTTTAGCTTTCATATGCACATCTTCATCCTCTCGCTGTGCCTTACTGTTGAAACGGAAGGCGTACATCTTAGACTTTAAGCCGACATGCTCCTGAATCTGTCGTCCGCTGGTCTCATTTTTAAATACCCCAATGCGTTTGGTGTTTTCTGGCAGATGAGCTTTGCTTAACGGATGATTTTTAGGATATGAAGAAAAATCAAAGTGTTTTGCAAGTTTGGCTAGCGTTTCATTGAGATTGGAGGTGGTTATGAGGTAGATTAGACTATCGGTATCTGAATAATTCAAAACAATGTTGTCAAAATTTTTCAACATTGTGTCATAATGAAAGCCAAACATGTAGTGTTTACTAAGATCAAGAATACTCTGACCGACGTACAGTGGACGGTTCAGTTCAATGCGATGTTTACCAAGGTGTACAGCGACTAGATTATCATTGATGATTGTCCTATCGAGGAAGTTAACCTTCGAAGTTTCTTTCAGAAAATCGTTTTCCGTAGTCACAAGTTTAATGTTAATACGATTCTTCTGGTTTTCACATGATTTCCCATAAATGCTGTTTGTCATTAGTTTGAAGAAATTCTTTTCAAAGTCGTTTTTGGACTTTTGACGAAGCGCTGTATTTAGTTCGACGTATGGTTTTAACCATTCCGATTGATCAAATTGTAAAGCTCGCCGCACTTTGGTTATTTTTAATCCCAACTGTTTTGCCTGTGTAAACTCTCTATGGTGAGCTATGTACGCGGTCTTATTGTGCAGCGTTGCTAATAACTTCTTTGTTACACCGTTGGGAGGGACTTCATTTCTTGGAAGTAGGGGTAGGTCGTTGTGTTGATCGTGTAATTCCTCTCCATACTCCACGTCAGCCTCAATCAAGTAACCGATGGATGAATCTTCAGGGATGTTGAAAATGTCAATATCGTTTACGTTCTCAACCCACTTAAAGTTACCTATTGGTAGTCTCTCTAACATTACCCTCCCATACAAATTGGTAGCATCCAAGTAGAGTATGTGTGACGTTGGTTTTTCAGGATCGTAATCTGCTGAATTTTCTAATGCCGGGTTGTTGGCTGCAGCGAAACGAAGGTTTGACACGCAAAATCCATCTCTAACTGCACTTTCAATATATAAATACATATCATAATCAGTGATGAGGTCTAAACGAACATCTGTCTTTTTCATCATTGCATTCCAAGATAATCCAGGAGTTGTGTAAGAATGAAACGGATCCAGGCGATAGTTCTTAAAGCATA
The DNA here is from genome assembly GCA_963675035.1 of Allygus modestus. Taxonomy (NCBI): domain Eukaryota; kingdom Metazoa; phylum Arthropoda; class Insecta; order Hemiptera; family Cicadellidae; genus Allygus; species Allygus modestus. The sequence goes on along the minus strand of OY776111.1, from coordinate 63,691,888 downwards.
TTTCACGGAATGCCTCCATTACATCGCATAAAAGTGTCACATCGAGTTTAAGATACATGTCATGATACTCCCCCAGATTGTTTATGTTGAATTCTTTCCAAACCTTTTGGGCATGTTCGTAATCTTCATCACGTATGTCAGTATCTGTCAGTCTATTGTAGAAACATTCAGGAGGGGGAAGACATGTTTCACTGAATCTTTCTATGCTATCAATATAATCATACGGATAGGAAGCCTTTTTTAAGCAAAGACCAATTTTGCTGGGATCGTTGACCATTTTAATTGTCTCTTTTAAATGTTCACTTGGCATCGTTTTGACAAGCCCATCCAAGGAGCAACTAGTGAACTTTAACGAATCAATGAATCGTAACTCGATATTGTTGACAAACACGGAAAAGGATATAAACTTTTCAGAACTGCTAGGAATTATTGATACACGACTCTTAAACAAACCTAGTACTTGTATAAGAAATTGACTATCATAACCAGCCAAGTTATGAAATACAATCGGTACAAACGTTGGCACTTTAAGATTAATATTGCATTTCTGACAGTATGCACCTCTATACACACCTGTTAGATGATCGTGATCATGAACTTTTATCGCCGTATCTGAGAACTGTGTTTCACAAAAAGCACATGCTATGCTTGATTCATAGTCTTCCTGTTGTTCAACGGATAATGCAATCATTGGAATGTTTGTCTTATACAAACATCCAATGTTTTGGGCGATCTGTCTTAGTCTTGTCATTAATTTATACGCCGCGTTTTCCTCACGACAAAGTTGTATTTTTGTAGGAATATCCCACTGTGTTAGTAACGTTTCTGGAAGCTAGGATTTAACTAATAATGCAAAACTGTTCATTTCATGAAGTTGAACCTTTGTCGTACTTGATCTAGGAATTAATGTACTGTTTTCACGAACCCATTTTGTTCCTGACTTTTGAATTAGTGGATTGTTTTCACATTGACTTATTGGGGCTAACGTCGACTCAATGTCGGCATATATAACGATGGGAATCTTATAGTGATGACTAATATTTTTGAATGTCATCACCGAGTTTTCTTTTGTGGGGAGTACAATTTCAGCTGGCTTGAATGTATTGCAATATATTTGATGGCTTTCTAACCATTTGTCTGCGGTAATGTTTCGACAGCGATTGTTCCTTGAAAACGTAAAACATCGTTTACAAATTGTAATACGATGCCTGTCCTTAGTTAGCTGTTTCCTTATACATTTCTCAAAGTTTCTAATATACACAAAGTGTTTGTTTTCCGGTTGTTCCCCATCCGAAATTAACAATAAATCGAAATGATCATATTTCTCTTTGTTGACGATCTTCAAGGGTGAAATTTTATGTTGAGCATCCAGTGCAAAAACGTTCACACTAGTGTTATTGTTTTGACGTTCAAATTTTTGAATTTCATTAAGCGTCACTGGAAAAAATAAGTTGTTAAAGTTATACGTATGAATGACATCAGACAAATCTTCTTGCGCTATTTCTGTTTTGTTTCCTGTGTAAAGCTTTGATAATATAGCATATTTAAAACAGTACGAGTCATTGTTTTTCACGTTGACACAAGAGTTTGTTCGTGCTATGTCCTTTGGTAGTTTCACATACCTTTGCGCACCGGTCCTGTAGAAATTACACTTGCTTAATCGCAACTGGAGACCTCGAATCGAGTGAAATGTCCATCCACTGCCACGGCCTTCGTGTTCCTGAAGCTCGGTCTGAAGTTTGGCGATGTCTTCAAACAGAAAACTCCTGACATCCTCTAGTGATGTCGTGCTGTACACCGTAACGGATGAAGTTTTGAAGTTCCTTGGCACCTCTGTTGTTTCTCCAGTGGGACTGAGATAATCGGCTTCAAGCCACAGGGTGTACTTGACGCCTTGGGCAGAGCCGAGTTCGTTCTGTAGAGTCTTCTCGATGAGCGGAACGGCGTTGAGAAGGAAACGGTTGACGTCTATATCACAGTTATTCAAACATGTAATTTGGTAGGTTTTGGCATAACCTTTAAGGGCGGACTCGACAAGCTGCATGTTCTCTTCTTCCTGCTGCTGCTGCTTCTGCTGCTGCTGTGGCTGTTGATTCTGCTGCTGCTGCTGTATAAATATATTGTTGTCGTCCTCTTCGTTTAAATTCTCCATTAAAGATGAGGATGTTGATGAATCGCTTAGGTAAAGATCGTCTTCAATAATGCAGTTTCCGGGCTTTGGTTCGGCTGTTGTTGACATGAGGCGTTGGCGTTTCTCTCCAACTCCAGGGTGGGAAGTACTTCTTCTTTTTACTGGAACAGGGCGATGGGAAGAACAAATGCAGGAGTTTTTGAAATGCTCTTGCAGTTGCATTCGTGTTCTGAAGTAAGCGGCGTTGCACAGAAGACAAGGCAGCCATGGTTCTGCGCTGCATCGATGGTTGTCTATTGTAAGCGATGATGGAAACTGTAGTCTGCAAGCCAAGCAGGTGTAGCGCTGGACCGCAGTTGATGTAAACCGCAATCGTCCAATTTGTGATGGTGGCGATAGGACTTCTAATTCTTCTTCTTCTCCTCTCGTGGTTCCCAGTGATGGTAATGGCAGCGAGACAGTTATACCGTCCACGATTGCACGGTATAACACCATTTCGTGTTGGTTGGCTGTAAAAGAAAGAAAAGAAAACTGTAAATAGTATTTAGATCGAACAAAAGGCAAATATTTATTGATCGCCTGTTTAAGTGTATTTGCGATTTTTTCGTAATGACGGCAAGAGTCACAGTAAAATTATTTTCTTGTAGAATTTTTGTTTGAGTTGTAGGCTTGTGATAATCAAACTTTTGACAATGGGTTTAAGTATTGTGCAAGTTTTGGGTTATGTTAAATTAAAATGAAAATCTTGGATCGGTAATGATACGTAGAGACCAAGGCATTTGTATTTAAAGAGTAAATTTCTGTGTTTCTAGTTGTTAGGTACACACACACACACACACACACACACACACACACACACACACACACACACACACACACACACACACACACACACACAAACAAGTTAATGATTTGATAATTGAAGCGTGCAAGTTAGTTTAATGGTTCCATCGTGCAGGTGTATTGTTATGTAACACGATCATATGTGTTTACCTGACTAGTAATCTAGGAGCTGATGTAGTTGACGTCAGTGTCGGAGGTGTAAAACTATCGTGGAGGATGAAGATGCGAGTTGGATGGCTGGCAGGAAAATCATTGCTACGAAGGCACGGAGGCTGCGACGATCTACCAGCCGACAGAAAGTAGCCTGCCAGCCTGCAGGAAGATGAACGATGAGAAGCTTGCTGAGTGGCGGCAGTGGATGAGTTGAAGGTGGAAGGCAAGTCACAGAGCGAAGGTGGTGGTGGTGGTGAGGCGTCGGCTGGCAGCTCGTCAGTAGCGTGTGGAGATACGGATCGGTGGCTGCGACTGAAGTTTCAGAGCCGCTGCTGGCGTATAAGAGCCCGAGCGTGGCCTCGCCAAGTGGACATCCTTGATGAACACACATCCTGGTGAACGGCTTTGCCGAGCGGTCGATCTTGACAACTACATTTCCTGGTTTACGGTTGACCTTGTCATCAAGGTCGCATCGGGGTTAAACAGTTGCGCTCAAGGTCAAGGTTATCCTCAAGGTCGGGGTCATTCTCAAGGTTGTACTCAGGGTCACATTCAAGGTTATCTCCAAGGTCGTATTCTCAGTCAAGGTCGATTACAAGGTCGTGGTGACGTGAAGGTGACATCCGGGAAGGGCGGTGTCGATAAGGAAATCGGTAAGGTCGTGGCTGTGGCTTAAATAGCAGTGTGGTTTGCTATCAAGACTTATTCGTTCTCCGTCTGCCAGTACAGCTCCTACGTACAGAGTAAGTACCTTCTCGTCGTGTGTTAACTTTTTTATGCTGATACGAAACTCTCGTTATGTTTAGTTATGTCTTTAAACTTGCTTCTTGCTAAAATTTATACTATCACAATTTTGAGTGGTCGAAGATCGTCATTTTGTTACTACTACTACTACTACCTATTTGATTCTAAACTAGGTTTAACGTTACTGAATTTTGTTTTACAATGTTGGGAAAGTTATAAGTAAAGTTTTTTTGATAGGAGACGTCTTGACGTTTGACAAAACATTTGGGTAATATATATATATATACATATATATATATACAGTTAGCGGTTTGTTGCACCATCGTAAAGTTTGATTATAACGCATTCCATTGTATGTAACAAAGTTGTCATGTTTAACTGATTATATTTCTTTACTTGAGTTTTCATTACAACCATAATGTTTAGGTAGTATTCTTTAGATGTTTTACGATTTTTGATTAGAATGCATAATAATGATTGTTTAATCAATATGAAGGCGTGCATCAAAACAATGATTAACTGTACTGAGCCTGGGAAATATTGTTTTCTCTGAGGAATATTTACATCCTGTTAGCAAGTAGGAAATGTTTTTGCGTTAAGTATATCTACATGCAAAACCTTATAAATGTGCTTCGTGACTTTTATTTATGTATGCTTGTTTCCTTGCATAAATGATTTTTTTTTAACACTTATCGTGCTGACACTAAATTGTGATTTGACTTATTTGTAACTCACTTTTATTAACTTAGTTGTCTGTTGCAACGTTAGTAGCGTTTCAACTAAATGTTCTGGAATTTGGTATCAACATATAGTTTCTTTATTTTCCTCGCGTAAATTGTTTGTAACACTTAGAATGTAAGCATTGCATTGTCATCAGGCTTGATTGTAACATTGTTGTTTCACTTATTTACTTGTATGTGTCACAACGTTAGTAGTGTTTGAATAATTGGTTCAATCGAATATTCTGGGATTTGGTACCAACATATAGTTCCTTTGTAACACTTGGTTACGTTCAATATATATGATTGATTGATTGTAATTTTGTAACAGATTGGCGTTAAGCGCAGGAAGGGAATTAAATTGGGATGATTGAAAGATTCGTTTTTTTTTAGTTTTATTGAAAGAACAGTTCTAGCGCTTCCCTTTCCAACACGTCAAGTATGTCCTCGTTATTTTGCCAGGGTAACGGGTCAGGGGGTGGTAGTGGTTGGGGTTCAGGGCTTGGGGCGGGGGATAAGGCTGGAGAGTTTGCGGGTGGGACATACACCACGTCGTCGTCTTCATCGTCATCCAATAATTCTATGACGACGGCGGGTGGTGGAGGTTCGAGAGGGATTGGAAGGGGTAAAATTGCGGGTATAGGTGTAGGCATTACCCTGGCTATGGGACGGGCGTAGGGCTCCAACAGTCGTCGAAGACGGCTTCTTGGACGTGGTCGGAGAGGTTTGTTAGGCAGGGCGGGGTCGGCGCTCGCACAATTGCGTACCTCCTGCATTTGCAGAATGCCGTCTTTGTCGGAGGCGATTTCTGAAACATTAAACAAAGATTATTTAGCTATTTTGTAACATATTGTATTAGTCAGGGGTTTACAGTAATAAGGTTAGTAATTTGTTGTGTGTTTTTTCTGTTTTAGACTATGAATTCACCGTACGAACCCCTTAGTTTATCGATGTTGTCTAGCAAATGTATTTTGAACAATGTTCATAGTAGACGTGATCTTGAATTACTAAAATATTGTTTACCCCCAGCTGTTTTGCAAAACTTGATTGATATACATATGAAAAACTGTATGATTCTCATGTTTGTTTTTTACACTCAGGATAAATTCAAGATTTGCTACAACTGTTTTCGGCTTGGACAGAACGAATATCATACATATCAAATGAACGTTGATTTTGTTCATTGTCAGTTAGACAGCGAAGTTTTTCGGAATCGTCACGCTTGTTTCATATGTCAGGGAACGTGTCTTGAACACGTAGAGGGTCCCAAGTGTGAATGTTAAGGAACACACACACACAATGTACGTATTACACAAATAAGTACACAAATGTACGTATTACTGTATTTCTTGTACTAACTTACTTCTTTGTTTCATTGATACATCATTATTGGGTGGGCAACGGGATATTGTACGGTAAATACATTAATACTATGTTTTGCTATTAAACAGTTGTATTTTTACATGTTCTGATATACAAAGGTTATCTGTATGCATAATAACCGTATGTCTCCTCATAACACAGCTATGGTTGTATTTTCGCATCCAATACATTTCGTTATATACAAGTTGAAAGGAGCTCTGTCTGAGGGAATGAGAATTAATATGGTTGCATAATGTTTCTTGCCTTGTGTATAACAATGCTAAATTCCTACATGACAAAGCTCTGAATTACAATTACTTTATATTGTTATATGTTCTGCGACTATTACATTTTTCTGTTATATACTGATTACACTAGAGAGGCCTGAGCGAGGGAATGAGGATTTACATTGTAGTATATTGTTTCTTACCTTTTAAGGAAGAGTCTCTAAATATTCCCTGAAGCTGGGCGATCAGGTCTGGAATCTCTTCCGGGGATCGAGGAAGCAGGCTGATGTTAACTTGCAGTGGCGAATTCATTGCAGGAACGACTTAACTTTTTGTGGTACAGGCAAGTTTATATAAAATGCATTTAGGATGTCATGGTTGCACCGAGGTGAGCTGCAATGTCCTGTACACGCCCTGTTCACCTTGTGTTATTTTACCACGGTGCATTTATTTTGTTTTTGCGGAAATGTTTTTCTTGTTTCTATACATGTAAGGTTAATGTTTCATGTGTTGTTTCAGTAAGAAAGATGGCTTCCCTCCAGGAAATGTTTAATAACAAATCAACAGCCGATTTCCTCCCACGAGTCAAACTAACGGATCTGGAGGTTGGCACGGCGTATCGTGTGTTGAGGTTCAAGCGTGTGGTGACAAAAAATAAATTGTTTGGAGCAAGTGTTGGAGCAGAAAACATTTCCGTCGTGGCGGAAATAGATTTCCAGAAGGATGTGGAAGGGAGGGGGCGCATAGCCCAGGTGTTCCTGCCACGAAGGTATTTGCCGGCTTTGTCAGAAGAGGCGGTTGAAAAATACAACAATAGCCCGAATGCAAGTCTTATGTACGAGGGGGTGGGGGTGAACAGAGAATATATTTGTAAACTTGTGGAGGAATAATAAAGTGTTTTTGTCTCATTTCTGTGTTGTTTTTGAGTTACACTTTTTCATTTATTATTATTTAGTAGTGCAGGTTGGAAACCCTTGTATGTTTTTGTTACACAAGAATGACTGTGGCAGTCTGTCGATTACATACACATCTTGGCAACAACTTGCAATTAGGTCGGTACGTGTTTGACAGCGAGCGGCAATGACTTTCACCTTGGCTGCCGAAACTGGTTCCACTGGGCTGGTGCACTGGCTGCGCGCGAGGCCGCACGGTGCGGTAATAGCTCCGCGCTTGACCTATCCCAACTCCTGACTACACCACGACGGAGCTTGCAGATTCTCCGTAGCTTGTGAGATCCGCATTTACCTGCTATGTCTGGTTTGTATGCCTACTGATCCAAACTTCTCCGAGGCACCTGGCCGGCGACGCCCGATCCGCCTATGCACGGCTGCCAGTGCGCGAGTGCGCTAGGTTGAATCTCGTCGGGTGTAGCTCATTTGCATAATTGGTGTGGCCAATCTTATCTACTAACGAGCAAAAATAGGAAATCTAAAAAGCTAATGTCAAAGAAGTAAAAATGGAGAAAGAGGATATGGAATTCCACCTTAAACACTATAAACGCAGCAAGCTGACGTAACTAAAGTGAAAAGATCTCAGATTTGAAAATTGTTAAAACCAGACTAGGCCTTGGCTTCAAGTTACCAGATTTCGAAAGAGAGGTGTAAAAGTACGTACAGATACGTCGACAAAGACAGAGCATATGTATATAAAGATAATTTTTTAAATATTTATATTTAGAAAATACAACCATCTCAATTACGAAGGATACAAAACTATAAAAAATTGAACAAAAACAGCTGATTTAGAAAAAATAATGATCGAATTCAATATTACAAACACATTTCATTGTTTACAATGTGCAAAATGTCAACAACTTTAATGTATGAAGGGGCCTAACCATTTAGGCTGTTAATATTCATCTATATCAGGTATAAAACTGAAACGATAATAATACTATTTACGTAATATTTGTCAAGTACAATATTACGACATAAATACCATAATATTTATTGTACGAAAAGTGGTGGCACTGACCAACTTGGGTCATTCACAACCGTTCGGCACTCCGATTGGTTATAGCTCGAGGCCTCTTATTGGTAGTTAGCGGGTTCCAGCGGAAGACCAAGTTAGTCAGTTCCGCCGTCGTACATGCTCGACTTCGGAATCCACTAACCACCTTTAAACAATATTAAAATAAACATGATATCAAAATTTGTTTTATTGATTAAAAATACTTTTTAAAGAGCTTAGGTCTAAAGCTATATTGCTAAACATAAAGCATTCACATGGCAATCATAAGTTATGTAGCATATTCTTAAAAATGGTCTGAACTGTAAAAGGGCCTCACAGATCAAGGGTTTAGCTGCAGTTCCATGTGTCCTTTTTACCTAACTATCAAATGAGAATATTTAATTTTGTACTGTTATCGATATATTGAGAGAAAAAACATATTTCATAATTCTTTGGTAATTGGAGTATAATTTGTACAGGTAAATTACCTGTTACAGCGCTCTGCAGAGTTAGATTAGGTCAATTCAAATATAAATAGTAAATGAAAACTAATTATTGATGGGAGCTAAATAAACGGAACTGTGTGCATATGTGCATAATGTGTATATTTATGATTAACTTCCCTAACCAAACTCTTTAGAGCGCTGTATGGCGGTTGGTTGTATACAAAGTAAACCTATTTAATTGGAATTTTCATTAACTTAGCACCGAAACCGCATGGTATGTTTTACACAATATAAGTATGTCGAAATATTAAAATATTAAATAGACTCAAATTATGTAGGCCAGTCGTAGTATAGGCCCTAAGTTCGTATATTTTGATTTTATGGTTTGGCAAGACCTATAAGGAACTGCAGCCGAGGAGGTATTTGGTTAGCATTAAAAAAGATGGGTTTTGGTATAAACTTAGGTGTCAACTTTTCTTTATCTTAAATTTGCTGGTTTGTACTGTTTTTCGATAAACTCAAGTAAGTTTAGTTGTCAGTGATAGAGGCTAGGTATTAGGTTAGATTATAGTCGGTAAGCCACACGCGTATACCAAAGTTTTGCTATTCAGGTCCTTACAGACCTAGGGTTTAAGCAGCGTATAGACGGGGACAGTAGAGACGGCAAGTTGCTGGCTGCAAGTACTTGCCAGTTGCACTTACTGCATACTTACCTTGTGTATAGGGGTACTTTCCTTTCCAGCGGCAAGTATTTACTGGCGGCAAGAAAACTCAAACATGTTTGATTTTACTGGCCTGGCCGCGGCAAGTAGCGGGTCACGTGGGTGGTCACGTGACCACTGGCGGCCAGAACTTTCCTGTCAAAACGTGTACTTGCCGCCAGTAGAGCAGAGGGGCAAGTGAACTCAGAGTTGATCGGGTATATAGAAGTGACAGTGTCTTTGTTTAAAATGTCAGACAAGGGCCCTGCTGAGAAGAAAAAAATCAGTACAGTAAGTGGAGCTGTGAAGACATCACTAAGTTTTTAGAGATTTTTCAAAATTACGAACTATTGTGGAACATACGTCATACTAACTATGTTGACAAACCAAAACGTGAAAGCAATGCGTAGATTATTCGATGATCTTCAAGAGCAAAGTATTGTAGTAACTGACATTCCTTTTTTGCGATCTAAAATTAAGTCGATCAAAACAACGTACAGGCAAGAACGTCCAAAAGTAGAAGAATCTAAATCAAGTGGCAAAGGTACTGATGACCTGTATGTACCAAAACTATCATGGTACGACCTCGCTGATTCGTTTTTAAGAGTTGTGGTAGTAACACGTACTTCAACTTCAAACTTAAAGGTAAGTCTTGTGAACTGTTTGATTATTAATTACGTGTTAGAAGGAGGGACGGACCGATAAATACAATTTGGTTATGTAACTGTACATAACATGACAGTAGGCTGAGTAGTACATTTTGGTTATTATACTTTAATCATGCTTTGTTTCAATGTAATAATTAAAAGTTAAATAAATACTCGGTAGCCTTCCAACCAAAATATTGTAAGATGATTGTTCGAGTAGTTTGTTATGAAACGATTGGCCACCTTCATTACTGTTGCCAAAATAGGACGTTCTCTCTCTTTAGGTGTAAAAATAAATCATGTTAAGCAGTTTGTACATATTGTTTATTTTAGGACACAAAACCAGAAATGAACTACAACATATATGTCTATTTTTTTCATAACTAATCAGTCACATAAGTAGAAACTACTGGGACTACTCAACTCCGATTGATTTCTTTTGCCAAGGTACGGAACCAGGACCCATAAAATAGGCAGCAATCTTGTTCCTCTTATCAGAAGCTTTCTTTGAACAAGTGTTTACTGAGCGATCCACGCTCAAGGACGGTAGTGGTATGATGGTTGACCGCCAGACGCCAGGATGAATCACTCCCGTTTCTGTATCCTCAAAATCGACGCTCCCTCTTTCTAAGTAGGTTGCAGTGGATGTGGTTCGGAGCCAGTTGTGAAGTGTGCATGTACATTGAACAATCAAATCCACTGTCTCAAGGTTGAGATCGATCGCCTTCCCTAATATTCTGAATCGTGATGTCAAAATACCAAACGCATTTTCAACTACCCTACGAGCCCGTGACAAGCGGTAATTGAACAAACGCTCTTCCAGTGTCAGGCTCCTCCGAGAATAGGGTTTCATCATACTCATGCTGAGTGGAAAGGCGTCATCTGCGACAATTATATAGTCGTTTGGCCATTGAAGATCATTAGCATCCAATTTTCAGCAAAGAACTGACTAGTGACTGCCAGCCACTAGACCGTACAATGGCTGCCACTACTGGAAGCCACTAGTTGCCCCGTGTGCAGGGCTTCGTCCCGTCCAGTAGAACTGGCGGCCACTTGTGGGTGCTACTACTGGCCGTCACACCTGTTCGAGTTTTGTGGCCGTTGAAGCGGCCACTAAATGGTCACGTGACCTACTGGCAGCCATTATTGGCCGGTTATTAAAGTGCCGGGGGCCACCAGTAGAGCTTTGTCGGCCAGTGTGAGGAGCTGTGCAGATCGTTGTTTGTGTTTAGATCAAGTGATTTTTGTGCTGTGCTGACGTTTATGAATTAACATGTCGAATTCTAAAGCAACCAAGGATACCGGGACTAATAAAACCGTTGATAAAGAGAAAAAGAACGCAATTAAGTGGGGGCCAGATAATATTCAAACCTTTTTAGAAACTTTTCAAAACTATGAACTGCTGTGGAATGTACGCCATGACGATTACTCCGACAAAGCGAAAAGAGAAAGTAGTATTTTGAAACTAAAGGAAGACCTTATAAGTCAGGGTTTAGTTGTTCCCGATGTTGCATTTTTAAGAGCTAGAATAAAGACAATCAAGACAACGTACAGAAGTGAGTTAATTAATGTTCTCTCTTCGAAAACAAGCGGATCTGGGGCTGATGATGTGTATACGCCAAAGCTTCCTTGGTTCAAAACAGCTGACACGTTCCTTAACAGTGTAGTTGTAACTCGAGAATCCAATCCAATTTGGTAAGTTAACTTATTTATATTTATATAATATTATAAATATTATTATACAAGCCTATTAAAAAAAATAAAACTAACGAACAAAACAGTACCAAATGAAAAATTACTTCCCTATGTTAAACATGGTGATTGTAAAGGGAACCAAACTTCAGGGGTGAATTCCTTACAAAACAACAAGGAAAAATACCCCCGTAGCAGCAAACCTGCGTACTCAGCGAATTTCCAATGCATATGTATGTATCTTAATACCACATAAAGCCAAATACCAAGTTTCATCAATATACATTCATAAATAAACGATTTATGAAATTTTAATTATTCTCCATAAGAATAACATGGCAGCTGAGTATGCAGGTTTGCTGAAGCAAGGAACACAAAAAATGGGGTTTTATACAAATATCAATATAACTCATGTAGGTAAAGCCACATACCAAATTTCATTAATTTATTTTCATAATGAAGGCAGATAACACGTTACTGCCACAACGCAGAAACAAACCAGCTTGGGTTTGTGCTTTTTTTTTCTTATGTTTTCTCCATAAGAATAACATGGGGCTGAGTACGCAGGTTTGCTGCTACGGGAGCCTTGGGTAAAAATTTGTCTTTTAGAGCAAATATCAATGGTCCACAACGATATGAAGCCGTATACCAAGTTTCGTCAGTATACGTTCATAAATAAGCGAGATATAAAATTTTTATTTTTCTCCATAAGAATAACATTAGACAAAGTACTGTGTTTAGCACTTTTAATATCTCGGTAACCAATTGACGTAGAGAAATTATCAAAATACCAAATTGTGTGTTTTTTAAGCTGAATCCAATGGGAACAAATAAAATTTGACTATTTCCAAAATTATATATACAAAATTCGAAAAGCCCATTGTTGGGGTACAAAACCCCCCCATAATACCCCTTCGGACAGAGCGATCTGGCTGGTTTTCGAACTTAAAGTCATAAATGTTGCTTTACACGTTTATACCAAATTGCATCAAAATCGGATAATTTTTACGAGAGTTATCGTGCTCACACACACACACACACACACACACACACACACACACACACACACACACACACACACACATATATCGATAACCCCACGTATCTCAAAATTTTGCTGTTTTGAGATATGTATACCGGTCAGTAGTAAAGACCTTCCGGTACAAAACTATAACAACCTGTATCTTAAAAAGTATTTGGAAAGTAGGTAAAAATGGGAAAATTTTGCACCACGTATCTTGCAGTTGGTCAAACTGAAACTGACACGTATCTTGGAAGAATTGCATAAGAAACACGTGGTTGGATTGGACCAGCTGCTTTCCATCAGGTATGTAATTGTTATTTCCATCATAGAGTATTAATGTACTATTTATAAACATAGGTAAGAGTGCTATAAACATAAATACAGGTGATTAAACAGCTTCCACACTTTAAATGTTTGCAAATATAACCCCCAAAATAGCCTTGTAAGATACGTGGTGTTAGAATTTATTTTATTTGCTTTTCAGGTTTAAGATACGTGGTGTTCTGATCCTGTGAAGAACAAGAATCTATAAAGCTTTGATGACATTCATCAAATAATATAAAATGTCTTCTGATGAAGAGCCCTTGAGTGAAGACAATAATTTGATTGAAGATATTTTATCCTTGTTGGAAGAAGACAAGACTGTCCGTAAGTTAGTTTATTTACTTTATAAAGCTGCGAGACAAGCTCAAGGACTAGCCATTGAATTTAGAAAACTTTACATATAATTTAAATAAATTTAGAGTACAATTTAGAATTTATTTCTGAAATTGTCTTTGGCATGTTTCAAAAATAAATAAAAACCAGGCCTTAACTTTTATCAAAAAAATCCTATGCCTAGTTAAAAATTAAGTTGGTTGAATCGTTCAAAACGTTAATCATGGCGTTAGGTAAGTTAGGCAGTTTTTTACTATTTTTGTTTTCCTTCTGGCTTGATAAATTCATTAAATTTCCTAGCGTCTTCAGTTCGAAATTGCAAGCTAACTCTGCCAGATTTGGCGCTGCATTGCGATATGGTTATACAATTACAAATTAAAAACCAGTATAGCATTTTTTGTATACCTTCAATTGGAATGATTTGATATTATGAGCTGATTTTTGTTGCAGGGATTGAAAAGCCTAATTTGAAGACCTCAAATCCTCCTAAGAAGGCAAACCAATCATTAGTACCTAACGATGCTCCAAGGAACATTACCAATAATGAGTCCTTTGAGGCTATAATTACGAATGCGGAAATCATTTTGGAAGAAGATTTAAATAGTTATGGAATTTTAAATGAAGAAGTAATTGTTGGAAATGAAATCGAGGTTGGTTCTGAAATACCATTAGGAACCAGTGGAAGCAACGCTGAAGCTGTGAATGTTTCCTTCAACTGTGAAGATTTAAATGAAGAAACTGATAATCCAGACGACCCGGATTATGTTTTTTCTGATAGTAATGTATCAGATTCATCAGAAAATGAAATAAATAGTGCAAACAGAAATTACATTTCTTCCAAAGATGCTGATCCTAGAGTCACCGACAATGAAGCAAACAATTCTCTTGTAAATAATTCATGCGACAATTCAAAAACGAAACGTAATGAAAATAGACTGTGCAGAGAAGAGGCTCCGAGTACAAGTGAAAGTGCAGGTAAAATAAAACGAAATAAACGACCATGTGAAAGTTCATGGGATGTTGTTGTAAACAAGAAATTAAGAATGACTGGGCAGAAATATATTGGTTACAAAAAAATTCAAGTTGATGGTAAAGTGAAAATTAAGAGATCAGAAGATAAACGGGAAGAGAGAAGAATTGGTCCATCATGTTGTTCCAGGGTTTGCAGAGCCAATGTAAAAAGAAAGTGTACTGAAATAAAAGAAGAAGACAGGATCAAACTTTTCAACAAGTTTTGGCCAATGACATGGAAAGAAAAACAAATTTACATCCATGCTCATGTAAAGAAAGTTGAAACAAAACAAAAGACGTTAAAAACAGAAAATAAAAAGAGTAGGAGGGCAGGCACATACAAGTATTACCTCAGCAAACCAGGTGGGGAACCTATGCCTGTATGTAAGGTCATGTTTTTAAACACCCTCGGCCTAAAAGAATGGATGGTAAAAAACTGGGTTAATAGAGAAGTTAATTCTTATAAGGATGGCGAAGGGGGAGAAAACAATGAAGATATTCAACCTAACACCTCAGTTACTGAAAGAAATAGAGAAAGAAAGGCCTCCCAGAAGAAAGAAGTTATTTATGATTGGTTAGACTCATTAGCGAAAGTCCCCTCTCATTATTGTAGAGCTTCCTCAACCAAATTATACATAGAACCCCTGTGGGCAACGAAGGTAGACCTTTACAGAGCATTCGCAGAATATTGCACCACAAATAATAAACTGTTGGGATCATTAACCACATTTATGGAGGTTTTTGAAGAAAAGAACCTTGCCATTTATCAGCCGAAGAAGGATCAGTGCGATACCTGCTACAGCTTTAAGGCTGGCAACATTACACAAGAAATCTACAATAAACATATCCAAGAGAAAGAAGCAGCCCGTTCTGAAAAAGATCGTGACAAACAATCCGCAGAAGCTGGTGAAATATACTGCTTGACAGCCGATGTGCAATCGGTAAAATTATCTCCAATGACCAAAGCCAATGCCATGTACTACAAAACAAAGCTGTGCTCCCACAACTACACTGTATACAATTTGGCCAACAGGCACTGCACATGTTTTTGGTTTCACGAAGTTGAAGGTGATCTATCTGCCAATACCTTCGCTTCATGCTTAACATACTATCTGAAAGAGAATTGTTTGACACCACGCCTTCCTATTGTCGTTTATACAGATGGTTGCACGAACCAAAATCGAAACCAATTTATGGCAAATGCACTGCTTCATTTCGCTGTTCAAAATGACATTGAGATAACGCAAAAATACCTTGTAAAAGGTCACACACAAATGGAGGGGGATTCTGTGCACGCCCGGATAGAACATAAAATAAAAGGAAAAGATGTGTATGTACCACACGAATATGTCAAGTTCACCAGAGACGCTCGTGAAAATCCTTTCCCTTATGAGGCCTTATACCTCACTTACGACTTTTTTAAGGACTTCTCAAACATAACGTATTATGATTCTGTTCGTCCAGGGAAGAAAAAAGGTGACCCCGTGGTAGTAGATGTCCATGCCTTCAAATATAGATCTGATGGAAAAATCCAATTTAAATTGAATTTCAGTGACAGCTTTTCTGACTTGCCTCGCAGAGCTAACGAAGTGCCAAAAGATCTTGAACCACTACAATGTTTCAAAAGTAGAATTCCACTTCCGCTCAGCAAATGGAAGCATCTGCAAGACCTAAAGGCTGTAATTCCACCAGACTATCACCACTTTTACGATTCGTTGCCTGTTGAAAAGTAATTTAAATTTGTTTACATGTGTTCGGAGATGGAGAGACATTACATTATTTAGGTAGTGTTAAGATTTTATGAGAAAGTTTTATACGTAAACACTTTATCCACCTATTTTTCATGAGACGGTTAAATTTGTATTTTCAACCAAAAAAATACCTCAATTGTTAGTAGTAATAAGTAACAGTAATATTTAGATTTTTTTACGTTACTACAATTAAATAAGTAATTTTTATGCTAAAAGGCTTTGTGTTTTATTCCTACCAAAGACCACTAACAACACGTATCTTATAAAAAAATGTAGGCCAACCCCACGTATCTCAAAAAAAACTGTTGTATTTTTACTAATTAGCAGTATTTATAAAAATAAACACCTAAAATACAAAAATTAAGCTATTTATCTGTTTTATGTATTTTTCTTTTTTTTCGTTAGCTTACAGTTAAAAAATACTTATGTTTATTCTCTCTCCTGAAAAGTAGCTCATTTTAAGATACGTGGGGTTAGAACTTAGCCATCGATATATATATATATACAGTTTCGAACGAATGGTGTTTTTGGGGTCTGGGGACCTTAAAACGAAAAGTTATCATGGTCCCGGGCCTAGGTCTTACCATGCCGACTACGGTAATAGCTTCTTCCCTATAGGGGAAATTCGCTAAAAGGTCCTATAAACATGGGTCCGTAAATGCTTCGTTTGACCACAAGTCGCCATTTTCCATTAATTATTTTTTCTCTCTGAAAATTGTCAACTTATTATTTTGAAACTTGGTTTTATTTTCTATCGAGTTAAGATCATTTAATGGAAAAACACGAGCACGATCTTACAATACGATCTGTCTCAATTAAATTTGTACATTTTTACATAAAAAAATTACAATATATTGTAGGCAACAGTAGCATCCCTAGAAATAACTAGACTGAAGGTATACTGTTAGTATACAAACAAATACCTGAAATACTTCTAAAAAATAAAATAAGTTTTCGAACCAATAATTCGATATACTTGATATATACTGTACACAGGAAATAAAAATATACTCAATTCGGAACAGTTTATATTTTTCTAGTTTTACAAAAGTTAAAGGAAAAAACATTATTTTTTTACATTACACCATATTTACATTCCGACGGCTTTCATTTGCAAAGGAACTTGTGCTTCGTTGTTGAAATGCAGTGATTTTTTTCCTTTTTTCTGATGCCTGCTTTGAGTAGGTGTTTGTTGTACAAACACTACTAACGGATGGTAGTTCGGTCCCAGTTGTCCGCCATTGGCCTGGATGAAGCACTCCTGTTTCTGTGTCCTCATAATCTGTCCATCCCCTTTCAAAGTATTTACCAGGCGATACTGTACGCAACCAGTTGTGAATCGAGCAAGCAGCTTGCACTATTAGATCAACTGTTGATATATCAACTTCAATGTCTTTTCGAAATACTCTAAATCTAGCTGCTAATATGCCGAACGCATTTTCAACAACTCTTCTTGCCCTTGACAACCGATAGTTGAATATGCGTTCTTCTAAGGACAAGTTTCTTCTATAGAGGGGTTTCATCAAATTTGGGGATAGGGGAAATGCGTCATCTGCTACAATACTGCTACTGTTACACTTCCATCATTAGCCCTTCCATTTGTGCCCACATCTACATACACAAACTTAATATCAGCGTCAACCAAAACCAACAGTATTACGCTGTAACCCCCTTTGTAGTTGTAAATTCTGCACAAGTTCCAGGTGGACGGTTGATGGCTATATGCTTGCCGTCCAATGCTCCACAGCAGTATGGGAAATTCCATTTGATCTCAAAACTACTTTGTATTTGTCTCCACTCATCTAAAGTTTGAGGAACCTGCAACAACAACAACAAACATCAAAATATAACTACTAATAATTGGTTAAATATAACTAATAATAGGTTAATTTATATAATGTCGTATTTGTATTTTCAGAAATCCAACCTTGGACAAGAGGACAATGGACAGCCGGAACCCAGTAGTATCCTTGAAAATGATTCTGAAAATCCTGAACAATAAGGAATCGATGAATTGGATGATAATAATACTTCGGTTGGCTCAGTAAAAGCAACAGGGTCGGTGCAACAGGATGCCCCATTTTTCACATCAATTTTTAAAAAGAGACGCATTTCAAAACTGTCTAAAGTCGGAACTGCAATCGACAAGCTACAGACCATTTGCAAGGAGAAACAAGCGCCTTCCAAAAAAATTATGGACGAGTTCGATGTGTTTGGCCAGCATATTGCCAACCAACTGAGATCACTTCCTGCTAGAAGCTCGGTCATGTTACAAGGACAATTCCAAAGTCTTATTACTGAGGACAAATTTAAACATTTGCCACCAGATTCACTAGTACTGTCATCTTATACAAGTACGACTTCGCATCAGACGGATCAAGATGATGATCTAACCGAGATGGACTCCGAATTATTCAAGGTTGATGATTTGATTTACAGACAACTTCCTTAAAGTGTTTTTTTGATCTTATACAACAGTTTTTGTTAATTATAAAAATTTTTAAAAAACCTGATAAATCTTTTATTTGCCCTGTCAAGGTCTCATAATAGTGGATGATGAATCGTATTTTTTCCGAGTACTAGTTGGTAATAAAATAATCCTAGGTTTTAATCATAAATAATCAGTTACAAGGCAATATTATAAATTTGTCGGATGAAATTTTAATAAATAGCATTATAGTACAACTTCACTACGTCTCTAGCCTAGAGTCTTTCAAGGTGTGGCTTACTATAGTAAACTAGTAAAACTCACCTTTAAGTAAGGTTGTAGTACATTTATGATTGCTTGGAGAATTTCAGGAAGGAATCTTGATATTGTTGTTGCTGGTATGCGAAATAATAATGATAGGGACTGAATTAACACAGGCACAGGGGGAAAAGGGGCAAAGTCCATTAAAAAAAAATTGGGATAGAAGTGTAGAAATATTTGGTTTTTTGTTTACTTTCTGAATATATAAATATTGTGGGGAAAAAGGGGCCTAGTCACCCTCAAATGCCATCTGAAAGTTGTTGACACCTGGGGAATAAGGGGCCAAGTCACTTCAATTGTAGGGAACAAGGGATCAAGTCCAAGACTAAAGGAGGTTTTACTTAAGAATTTCAGCAACAGATCTTTCTAAAATATAATGAAAAAGTATTTAAAAATTAAATTTAAGTAAACTGTATAGTTTATAGTATGATAATAATATTAATAAACAAAATTTGTTTAACCATTTTAATAATTTACAGCTGTATTGAGTACAGCTGGTCATGCTTGTTTATTGTTTCACAACAGCTTATTTATTTGTGCTTTGACGTGATTGAGGTTAGGTCCTTTGATATTTTATGTTATGAGAAGTTAATTTGTTTTTTAGTAAGATGAATGATGAAAGTGATTACAGTGATGTGGGAGTGGTTGTGGAGAAGAAAAGTAAAAAAAGGAAGGTGACTGGTAGGATGAGGGACACATTGAAAAGAATCCGGGTTCAGAGCCATGAAGCTGGAGCAGATTGTAAGTGTCGCCTAAAGTGTAGCGATGTAATTCCTTTAAGTGCCAGATATGAAATTCTTAGGGATTTTAACCTAATGGGAACAACTGATTATCAAAATTCGTATCTATGTGGTCTTATTTCGATTGTTCCTGTTCAGCGGCGACGCTCCAGAACTGACCCAGCTAATGCTGCTTTGAAAGACGTCTCTTGTAAATACAAGGTTCGGGCTTTATATGACGGTCAAATAACCGAGTGGCAGGTTTGCCGCAAAGCATTTCAATACATGGTGTAAGCAAGAAGAAGGTTGAGTATTTAATAAATAGCCTTAAATTGACAGGGAAATCTCCCAAGGATCAGCGAGGAAAGCATTTAAATAGGAAGCATACTCTTGGCACTGACACTTTGAAGTTAGTCAAAGTCCACATCGATTCCTTTAATGGGCGAGGCGCTCACTATAGTTTAAAAGACTCGTCCAAAAAGTACCTGCCCGAGGATCTCAATGTCAACAAAATGTACCAAATGTTTAAGGAGATGTATCCTGATGAGAACATATCATACGAATCTTACAGGAACATTTTTAATAGAGATTTTAATATTTCTTTTGGTTATCCTCGAACGGATATATGCAGTTTCTGCGATGAAAATAATATTAAGCTTGAGTGTTTACGTATTGAATCAAAAGAAAGTGTGTCTCCTGAGGAGAAAGTATTAGTTGAGTCTAAGATCAAGCAGTTGGAATTTCAAATTCAATTGCATTTGAAAAAAGCTGAGAAGTTTTATACTCTAAAAACAAGGGCACGGAAAAATGCTAAAAAGGTAGATGAGTATGTGGGAATCTGCATTGATTTTGGGAAAAATCTATGCATCCCCAACATTTCCACCAATGACGCATATTACAAGCGGCCCTTTCAATTTACTGTTTCAACATACATTCCCTTGGAAATAACAAAAGTTATTTTTATTTATACCCAGAATCAGAAGGGAACAAAGGAAGTTCTGATGTTTGTGACATGCTGCTACATTTTGTTAATAATCATTTGCCACAGTTCAGCATCTACACATATTTGGAGATTCTTGCGGTGGCCAAAATAAAAACATAACAGTGTTTAGATTTCTTCACCATTTGGTCCATGTAAAAAATTGATTCAAAACCATCCGTGTCACATACCCAATAAGAGGCCACAGTTACACGGAGTGTGATAAACAAATGGGGTTCATAAACTCCAATTTTAGAGCTGAACTGCCTGGTGACTGGGCTTCTCATTTCCGTGATGCACGTCAAAACCCATCACCTTTTGTAGTGGAAGAAATTGACTACTCTTTTTTGCATGGTTGGCCTCGTTTTCTTGATATTACTTACAATAAGAATTTGGGTGTTCTGATAAGACCGATCAGAGAACTAAAGATTACTAATACAGGGAAAAAAAAGATGAAGCGAGACTTATGTATTTTCGACATAACTACACAGGGCCATGGGAATCCGTAGTACTGACCCGAGCACTGAGGAAGCGATTCCAAGTTGAGCCATCCACACTCCCTGACTGTTCATATGAAGGTAAAAAAACACAATATTCATTATTTTTCGTGCCTAAAAAATTCGTGAAAAGGTATGTTTGCATTATAAGGCTAGTTGATCAACAGTTTAAAATGTTGTTCAAATAAACAAATTAACTCACTAAAACGTACTTAAAAATCAGTATTAACTTAATACTTAATAACCATTACGGTTCCTGACTCTTGGATTTTTAAGGTTAGGCCTGTATACATTTTTATGAAAACCTATTTAGTTTGTCATTGGAACCTTGGAAAAGTACGCACTCTTAATCATTAAGCCCTAGACAGTACTGATAATATTGTATTGTCACTTGTTATTAAATGAGTGAATTTCAGTGTCAAGGGCTATTTAATTGTTGTTATCATTTTCAGAAACGCTGCCAATTTCAGAAGAAAAATTCAAGGACGTAATGGCACTTACAAAATTTTGCAAAAGCCCTGCAGCAAAAGTGTTCTTTGAAAACTAGACACACAGCTCCGAGGCAAAGAAAAAAAAGGGAACAAAACAAAACAGGGGGGCAATTAATGCTGAAAGTTTCAGGCAGAACTTGGTTGTTTATGTTTGTGGTCATGTTCTATTTCGTTATTTGGAAAATACTAAAATAAAAACTTTTATCTCAATGATGCACATTTATCTCAATGATTTTATTACTAACCCTATTTCAAAGGCATATTACCATTGTTACATCTACTGTTTACAGGTGAAAAAGGGGCGAAGTCCAAAAAGTATGCCCCTTTTTCCCTAGTACATTTTGACAATGACTTAAACAACAAATCTAATGCATTATCTAATATCAATAGTTTTGTTTTTTTCAAAATAAATCAAAAAAGATATATATTTATAATTATTTATCACTGTAAATTAAAGTACCGTAATGATAGTGTACTTTTTAAAGCAACTCTAACTTTAAAATTTCAATTCCCGAAAATTATATAAAACGGACTTTGCCCCTTCTTCCCCTGTGCCCTTCACTACCTAATAATTTAAATTTAAAATAACTTAATAATATTATTGTAAACTGTTTTTTAATTACGTTTCATCAAGGCAATTATTTTCAGCCATAAAATGTAAATAATTTACTTGTAATTGTTTAGTTTCAATTAAGTCTATATTAAAAACAACCACACAACAAAAATACCCCCGTCACAGCAAACCTGCATACTCAGTGAATTTCCAAGACATATATATAATAATAATATATATAATATATGCCTTGATGAAACCTAATTAAAAAACCGTTTACAATAATATTATTAAGTTATTTTAAATTTAAATTATTAGGTTTGTGACGGCCCAAAATCCCTCGACTGATAAAAGCCGTATTACAACACTGTAATTAAATAATTACAGTTTCCCGTTCCAAATAATTAAAATCCACACCGTCACTAAAATCAATAATTGAAGGAAGGAACGGTTCTATTTTTCATTATTTCCATTCATATTCCATTTTAAAGAGTTGGCTAGTATAAAATATAAAATCAAGTTCCAGAAGCCAGAATATTTCATCCCGAGCTAATCTCAATTCAACCACACCATGGTGCCTGGACGGCCGAGGAATGCATGGCGTCAGCATTTCAACTCTCAACGCCGGCTTAAGAGCGCATTCTCAGTGCCTCTTAGTTTGAGTAATGACAGCTTAAATCGTTTGGCCGCAGCACCGCACGGCAACGACGGGCCACGATTTCCGTGACGTCACGTGCTGAGGCCGCTGCTGATTGGTTGGGCTGGGTTCAGCATCGGGGAGGAAGAAGATAGCCTCTCCCCAGTCTCTGAGTTGTTGAGTATTAATTAAGACGTTTTGCGTCTGTCTCTCCCTGTTCATTTTATTAATTGGCATTTTTTCCAAATTTAACTGTTAACTTTTAATAACTTAACTTAATTTTAAACTTAGATCTATTATAAATTGAAATCTTATGTGTGAAATAAAAGTATGTTATCGTAAAAGTGTCCTTGATTTACTTAAAAGTACCTCGTGGTTCGGCGGAAGTTACAGGTTGTCCATATTTTAGGTAGGGCAATGGCGTACAATTTATTTCTGTCAAGTTCACTTGAAATTGGTGTTAGGTAAGTAGGGTGTATTGGACACTCCAAGGGCAGGGGGGACAGGAGGGACGACCCCCCCTCCCACCCTCGCAAATTTTTTTGCGAACTTTTTTTATTTGCGAATTTTTTTTATTGCAAATTTTTTTTTGCTAATTTTGTTTTTGCGATTTTTTTTTTGCGAATTTTCTTGCGAATTTTTTTTTATTGCGAATTTTTTTGTTGCTAATTTTGTTTTTGCAAATTTTTTTATTGCGAATATTTTGTTTGCAAATATTTTTCTTTTTTGCACAAACATTTTTTTCCAATTCTGATTGCAGATTCTTGTTCGTCTAGTCGAGCCGAGTAATTTGAGTACCCACAACGTACCTTTGGATGATGTTGGGGGGGGGCTATATCGGTTACCATAGGTCGGATCTGAATTCTGATTGCAGATTATTGTTCGTCTAGTTGAGCCGAGTAATTTGAGTACCCACAAAGTACCTTTGGACGATGTAGGGGGGGCTATATCGGTTACCATAAGTCGGATTTGAATTCTGATTGCAGATTATTGTTCGTCTAGTCGAGCCGAGTAATTTGAGTACCCACAAAGTACCTTTGGACGATGTAGGGGGGGGCTATATCGGTTACCATAAGTCGGATTCGAATTCTGATTGCAGATTCTTGTTCGTCTAGTCGAGCCGAGTCATTTGAGTACCCACATCGTACACTTTGGATGATGTTTACAAAAAAGGGGCCCGCACCACACTTTAGACTTTTTTTGCATTTTTGGAATATCCTCGTCAAGCCGAGTATTCTCAGTACCCACATGACGTACTTTGATACAAGAGTTGATCAGGGTAACGCTACAACAAACAGAGCTAGCCCAATAGCGCCTGCGGACAATTGAACTACCAGTGAATGCAAATTTTGAGGAGAATATAATTGCAATGCTTTAAACGTATACTGCAAAGGGGGGTGTATCGATACACCCCCCTTCAAGTACTCTGCACCGAGGCAGACGTTCACACAAATAACCGTCGCGTCCAGTCTCCTGTCTGGGAATGCGGATGTTGTAATTTGATACCCCGACTGGAGGGTGCAGGTGTTCACACAAAAAACCGACGAGTCGAGACCTGTCTGGGAATGCGGCTGCTGTAATTTGATACCTCGACGGGAGGGCGACGCGACCCTTCCAGGAACCCATTATAGACCGCTCATATCGAGTTCCATTAGAGCAGGGTGGTCTTTACCCCAGACAGCGGTTGAGAGTTTTTGCCCCGACCTTCTCCGAAATCCAATAGTGGGGAGCGTCACCCCACATCACCAGCCCTCCTTCAGTTCAGTTCGAGAGTTCAGTGCGTGAAGACGTGTTAGTCCGATCCTGTTCCGTTCTACGCGATTTGTGTTAGTTGCTGATTATCATCATTTGCGATTTGCGTAAAGCTCCTTTGAACTATTTAAAACGTTCGTGTTGTGCTATATTGTTCGTGATTATCAAAACTTTTAATCCATATTAAAGATGAACGCCACACACGTTTGTACCATTTGTGGTTGTATTTACGTGCGTAGAAACAATTTGGTGCAACACCACATCAGATTCCACGGCTTGAGACCACAACTACTACCACCAACACCAACGCAGCAAGGTACGTTTTTTGCGTTGCATTATTGTTTTAATCAGACCTAAATGTTAGTAATATAGGAATACTTTATGCAATATAACCGGAGAGTGATAAAATTATTTTTATTTAACAGCTTTAACTATTTAGCGCGAATAGAGAACTCTTTGTTTTTTAAATTTAAAATTACATGACTATATCAATATAATTTAATTTTAATAACTCATGTTATTGCTCGCCCCATCAAGTCAAGTCATCAGAGTACCCACATTACATACTTAAAAAAAATTTTAACCCCCCCCCCACCGTTAAGACGTTTCAAGGGAGGGGGGGCACTGAGAATTTGAAAGTACTCTAAACAAAGGTAGGTGTTAAACATTTCACAATCTAATCGTTTTGTGCGTTTGCAGATGGAGAAGCTGCATGTCGGCTTTGTCGAGCCACATTCGTAGACCGGGGAGCTTTAGAGCGTCAAATGGAAGCGAATCACCGAATCATTCCACCCCGGGAGGTGATTGTTGCTCCGCAGACGACTGCCTATGACAACCGACACTCCGATGAAGGTGAGAATCTACATTAAAATAACTTTTTCCCCTTGAAACTAATTACCTTTTTTATAATTATTTAACTAGGTACCTGAAGAAGAATGAGACCGTGACAACTGGTGTACTATTGATTTAATTGCTAGGGGGAGATTTTCGCTCCCCCTAAAACATAAGGCTTCTTTAGGGTTGGCGCAGTTCAATATTGCAGCTACATCCTTAGCTTTGAACCCAGGTTCATCAATGTAGACAAACAGTACAGAAGATTACATTCCCTGTTTCAAAATTGATATTTTGATTTAACAAACTTAACTTTGAAATGTGATTCTCGAGAGAGGGGAATTTGTATCTTTAGTTATCCTAATTTGTTTTTATTTTTATTTTCAGATGAAGGTCCGGGTCCTGGCCACCACACCTGCCATGAATGCGGTCGCCGTTTCCGTCGTGAAATACACCTGCGTCGACATGTGGATTCGGTGCACAGCAGAGTCCGCAGGTTCATATGCGACACATGCGGCGCCGAATTCAAGAGGGAAGACAACCTGCGTCGACACACCAAGCAATTTCACGGCGATGGTCAAGAACGAAGATTCCCTTGCGCATACTGCGGTCAGGAGTTCAAGCAGCTGTTCAACAAGGACCATGATGAGCGGTTCTCTTGCCCGATCATGAAGGACCTGATCCTGAACCGAGCGGCTATGATACAGGACGAACCCCAGCCAGGACCCAGCACGGAGCCACAACCCGGAACGAGAACACACCCACAACCCTATGATGTTGAGATGACTGGAGCAGGACAGTCAAGCCCCGTATTCTCAATCATTCAACGGGGTTTTCGCAACCGCCTCCTAACCTACCGTCTGCAGCGACCGATGGAGAATCTCGTCACAATCGGAGAAGTGATGGCGTTGTTGATTGTGAGCCTTACGGAGTTGCTTGAGAACACCTTGGCGAAACACCGCAGCATTAAGGTCAACTTGAAGCTGGAGTGTGAATTCCAAAATATTCACAACAACACCTGCCTGCGCAACTTCAAGACGAAGATGACTCCGCTGACGACGACCTCGGACCTGAACCAGTACATCACAACAGCTTTTGCGAAGCTTATCAGAGAGAAGGCTGAGTGTGATCATATCGGCTCCGGGTGGACATACCTTCGCGTTCGTGATTTGGAGGTCGGTATTAACGAATACACTCCACTAGGTGAAGATGGTCGAGCTTGGCTCCCACTGCCTACGTCTCTGGAGAACACCCAAGCAGTCGTCAACGTATCGAATGCCGATGAGCGGTGTTTTATGTATGCAGTCCTGGGAAAGTTTGTTCAAGAGAACCCTAAAAGACAGGCATCGTACACCGACAACATCATCGCCCGATACGATTGGACCGGCCTTCAGTTCCCCGTTGCTCTGAAAAGTATCAAGGCGTTTGAGCGGACAAACAACATCAGTATCAACGTCTATGGTATTGATCACACGTGCGTGGGTCAGAAACCTAACGGACGACCAAAGTATCAGGACACCGTCTTTCCCTTGAAGATTTGTAGGCAGGAGCGCGAAGACCACTGTGACATTTTGTACGTGACAACGGACGGTGATAGTCACTACGCCTACATCAAATACCTTGGTCGACTGATCCGTCCCCAACTCACAGCACATATGGGCAGGATATCAATCTGTAAGCGGTGCTTCGCGCACTTTGACAACCGTCCGAACAAGCTCGGTCTGACGGGTGCACAGCGTCTGGAGGAGCACAGGCGATACTGCTCCGCTTCGGCCCCTATTCGCATGGATACGCCGAAAAAGACAGAAATCAAATTCAGCCATCCAGAGTTCACCCGACGCGAGCGTTTCACCATCTACGCGGACTTTGAGTGTGCTCTACTGCCGACCGCGGAGATGGATGAACAAGTGGATGAACCGCACGGAGGAGTAGCCACCCACATTCACATCCCATACGCCTTTGCGTACCAGATTATCGACTCGTACGGACTTGAGGAGTTCGAGCCTCGAGTCTACTTCGGGGATGATGCGTCAAAGACATTTATGGAGATGTTGAAAACTGATGTTGAGCGATTGTGGAACTTCCTGTACGAAGCAAGAAATCTGCGCCCTGTCCTGATCCCAGCGGAAACGATGCAGTACAACTCGACAGCGAATTGCTACCTCTGCGGATCGACATTTTCAAGCGAAGACCCAAAGGTTCGTGATCACAACCACGCGCCGCCCTACGAGTTCCGTGGCGCTGCGCACAGATCATGTAACCTACGCTACAGGGAGCAGCGAGTAGTCAACTGCTACTTCCACAACCTCTCCAACTACGACGCTCACTTCATAGTGCGGGAGTTGGCGGTCGACCCTGGTGATGTTGAGGTGTTGGCTCACACGGAAGAGCGGTACATCGCTTTCACGAAGCGGTTCCTGTTCGACCGAGCAGCGGCACCGGTTGGGTTGCCAGGGCGTGGAAAAAGACAGCCAGGATTCAGAGTCAGGTTCCTCGACACCTACAGGTTCTGGCTTTGAGCCTCGGCAGCCTCGCAGCTGCACTTCCGCCAGCTCAACTCTTGGAGACGAGAAAGAGATTCCCCGAAGACCACCTCTTCGATCTAGTCCGTAGGAAAGGCGTGTTCCCGTACAACTTTGTAACGTCGAACGCCGTATTGGAAGATACTACGGAACTGCCTCTGCAGCGAGATTTCCACAACGACCTGACCCTGGAGGACATTACGGATGCAGACTACGAGCATGCTCACAACGTGTGGGAAACCTTCGGTTGTAGGAACCTCAAGGACTACGCCGAGAAGTACCTGCGCTGTGATATTGCGCTGTTGACTGACGTCTTTGAACGCTTCAGGGACACATCGATGGCTGAGTACGAACTAGACCCTGCGCACTACTACACCCTACCGTCATACGCCTGGGATGTCATGTTAAGGACCTGTCGAGTGGAGCTTGATACGATACAGGACTTTGACATGTGCCTCTTCTTCGAGCAAGGCATCAGAGGAGGTATTTCCCAGGCGATCACCAGACACGCCAAGGCCAACCATGATGGATGTCGCCCTGAAGATCGACGACCTGAAGAGCCAACGCATCACCTGCTATACTTGGACGCCAATAACCTTTACGGTTGGGCCATGTCCCAGTGTCTTCCACAGGGACACTTCCAATGGCTCAGCCGCGAGGAGATCACGTCCCTGGACATTGCAGCGTTGGACCCCGAAGGACCCACGGGCTATGTCTTGGAAGTTGACCTTCGCTACCCCGCCCACCTGCACGACCTTCACAAGGATCTCCCTTACTGCTGTTAGACCAAACGTCCGCCAGGAGGGAAATTCAAGAAGCTCGTTACGACTCTGGATGACAAGAAGAACTACATCTGTCATTACAGAATCCTGCAACAGGCGCTGGAAAACGGACTGGAGCTTGTGAACGTGCATCGCGTCATCTCGTTCCGTCAGTCTCGGTGGTTGGAGAGCTACATCCTAATGAACACCGAACTGAGGAAGAAGGCCAAGACCAAGTTTGAGCAAGACTTTTTCAAGCTTATGAACAATGCGGTCTTTGGCAAGACGTTCGAGAACGTTCGCAAGCGAATGAACTCTAAACTGGTGTTTACGCCGGAGATGTTCAGGAAGTACGTGGCCAAGTCAAACTTCCTGGACCGAACCTACTTCAACGATAACGTCGCCATTGTCCACATGTCGAAAGTCAATATCGTCCTGGACAAACCGCTGTACGTCGGAATGTGTGTCCTCGATCTGAGCAAGTGGCTCATGTACGACTTCCTTCGGAAGATGAAGAACCGCTACGGTTATCGTCTGAAGGTTGACTACATGGACACTGACAGCTCCGTGTTCGACGTCCAGACTGAAGATGTTTATAATGACATGTTGGAGCATCTGGATGATTTCGACACCAGTGCGTACCCCAGAAACCATCCCTGCTACAGCCCCGTCAACGCAAAAGTGATCGGAAAGTTCAAGGATGAAGCAAACGGACTTCCTCTGCTCGAGTAGCTCGGTCTTCGCTCGAAACTATACTTCATGGACATTGTCGAGTTCGAGGAGAGGACCGAAGATGACGAGTTGCAGGTCATGACAGTGAAGCGCGCCAAGGGAGTCGCTAGAGGTGTTGTAAAACACAATTTAACCTCTGACGACTATCGGGAATGCCTCTTCAACGGCGTGTTGAAGAGAACCATCAACACCAGGTTCCAGTCCCGAAACCACCGCGTCTTCACAGTTCAAGTCGACAAGCTATCGTTGAGCTGTAACGATGACAAACGTTACATCCTTCCGGACGGTGTAAATACACTACCTTGGGGGCATTTTAACGTACCACCTCAGCCCGAAGACATCCCTCAAGACGATGAAGAGGCGGAGGATGAGGAGCGTTGAGTGGTTGTTACATATTACCAAAGACCCTGACTTGACTTGTAAATTATTTTGAAAAATCTAGTCATTAGTTTTTATCGAGTCTCGTAAAACTTAGAAATGTGCTCCTTTTTTCTTTTTTTTCTAGTCATTAGTTTGTGTCGAGTCTCATTTTTGCTAGCCAAACACAAATGTTCAGGAGTACATACTCGATGTAAAATATATAAGGTGTGTAAATAAATAGCCAAATTGTTTGTATATACATTCGTCTTTTTTTTTCTCCCCTCACATAGTCTTAAGATACAAAAGTAAACTACCAATTCAAATGTCTGAATACTTGCTAAAAGTGTAATTGCTAAAGGAGGCGAGGATATGAATGTTACTTTAGAATTATTGTATGATAGGTATGTCCAAAATTGGGACAGCCCTAGTGTTTCACAAACACGCATTAGTAGGACTTTCCTACCTGGGTTAGAGTAATTGAAGGGGGGTGTATCGATACACCCCCCTTTGCAGTATATGTTCAAAGCATTACATTCCTCATTTACCTCAAAATTTGCATTCAATATGTGTCTATCTGACTAATTGCTAAAAGTAATTACTAAAGGAGGCGAGGATGGGGCATAATAAGAGTATTCCTTTTTATTCTGAGTACTCAACTAGTTTATTGAGAAAAAATGCAAAATTTCAAAATTCAATTGGTATACATTTGTGCAAAGAGTCTTCTGATCAGTGCGTCGTTGTGGCCGGCAGAAGAGTGTTCAAAGAGCTGCACAAAGTCCTTCATCTTCATGCCGTAGTGGGTGCGGCAGTACAGGAATACAAGGCAGTATTGACCGCAGACCAGAGTGTTGTCACGTTGAAGGCGATGCTCGTTGTACAGGTAGCGACGAGCGTTGCGTCTCAGGAATCCTTGGTAGAATTGAAGATGTGGCGGTTGAAGATGTGGTAGCTGTCAAAGAAATCAATTATTCCTCCTCCTTTGTTAAGGTAGAAAGCGACCCAGTGAGTGCCGTCTTCATTGTGTGGATCAGTGTTCGCAATCATAGCAGTAGATGGTGAAATATAATGGGGCAATTGATCCGCAGCGTAGACACCAACATTCTGTACGGGTAGTTTAGCCATACACTTTTGTATCTCTAAGGTATTCATTCTACTGTGCCGACGCCACTATCAGTAGTAGGAGTAGTAGAACTAGTAGCAAAACAAAAGCAGGAGCTGGTATCACTCTCACCATCGTCAGCGTAATCATCAGCGTCAGCGATATTTGTACTTAGATGTAACCAACTGCGTAATGTGATGCAATTGGCTAGAGCGCATCGTGTGTGAGCTGTTCTGTGGTGGCGACATCGCACTGCGTTTGTTGATAGTAGACTGTTGATTGACGACAGTGATCCGCAGCCAATATCGTTGATATCCATGACATTAGTAGTACAGTGATCCGTGATGAAATTGTATCGTACAAACTCTTTTTTCTCAGCACCTTTGACGTAGACAATCGGTCGTTTGGCGATACATGCACGTAACTTTTCCTCTAGCACATGATACCAG
Source organism: Allygus modestus (assembly GCA_963675035.1). Classification (NCBI taxonomy): domain Eukaryota; kingdom Metazoa; phylum Arthropoda; class Insecta; order Hemiptera; family Cicadellidae; genus Allygus; species Allygus modestus. The sequence goes on along the minus strand of OY776111.1, from coordinate 63,660,699 downwards.
ATATCACCTTGGTCCCATTCCAATCCGTGACAGTGTTTTGTGAGCCAATAGCTTTCACGCAGTTTCTCTTGTGATAAGAAATCTCGACTGAATGGTGATTTGGCGATATGATGCATTAGCAGTGTTCCACTGACCAATTCCAAGACGCAGACTTCCTTCAGAATGTAGTCATTTGCGTTGTCCTTGAAACATTGAAAATCCACAATAATTGGAGATGCTAAATTTTTACGCGGTACTCTGCATAAACGATCCATCTTGTGCGAATGTTGGTTGTAGACTGAGGAGGACGATGACGCCACCGCCGACGATCTAACCACCAAAGTCCGCAGACACGTTGCGATGACGATCGATTTCTATGACGTTGTCAAACTCTGCGTATACCAGACAGTTGACAGTCTCTGTGAGCCCCGTGTCGAAAGCAATCTCCATACGCACACTGCCGTTGCGCACTAGGTTCCAATGAGTCGTGTCGCTTGCTGACATATCAGGTGTTAGATCGAATGCCATCAGACAGTATCCATCGTCGTAATCGTCTCTATTTATGAGATTACCAGCATCGCTAAAGTGTATGCCGGAGCCTGAAAACAGACTGTGATACGCCATCACGTATTTTCCCTTGCCGGTTTCGTAGTGTGGTTGTAGCGGTTTGGACGGCACTTGTTCACCGTCCACGTACAGCGAGAAGTAGTTGGTTTTGAAACTTTGAAAGTTAAATGGATTCTTTTTTAAATCGCCATTATAAGCGGCGTTGGTGACCAGTCCGACAATGATTCGTTTCGGCACTTGACCTAGAAACACATTGTCCAAAGTTTTGCTCCTCACTCCAAACGGCAGTGTGAATGTTTTCAATTCCACTCTAGTGATTGGGTATTTAGCTGTGCCGGTCTGAAGCGTCTTGCTGTGCGCCAACAGTACAGTGGGGCTAACTTTACACCTTCGTATCCAGAGATTCGCATCAACAATGTGCACCTTGTAGTCACCATCATCCGACATAATGGAGAAGGAATCTTTTGATCGGATCAGTTTAAAACGCAGTTCCACACCGTTCAACAGGAACTTGTTCTGATTACACATGTCCACATGTAGGCGACCGAGCATATCGATTTCACGACTTTTATTTGTCATTTTTCGTCTCGCCTTTAGTCCATCGTTATCGTCCAGAGTATTGTCCATATAGCCGGCATCGTCCGCGTTCCACAATCCACATGTTAAATGTGATTTCCTAGCATCATAGCCGTAATTTAGCAATGTTTCAATATACGCTCGATATGCATAAGTGTTGTTTTGTGGTGTGACCAGTTTCTGATTCATACTCATATCGACTTGACTGAATAACGTGTGCAGCCAATTGTTGACTGGGCCAATTTTGTTCGATTCATCGGCATCTGCGATTGCCGCTCCTGTCGACTTGACAATAGACGCTGTAACTTCCAAAATTGTTTGCGAAAGATCGGTGTATTCTTCGCCGTTGCCGGGCACAACAAACTCGATGGGCGAATCATCAGTCAGTGTGGAGATTGGTTTGTACTGAATCCATTTGCCGCTCTCGATACTGGTCTGCGTCGGCGGTAGGGAGAATAAGTCCAATTCCGTCTTGACGCATTCACACGACTTTTGATTGCTAGCGTGTGTGTGTTAATTGAATATATCGCGTACGGACGTTCTCCTCACTGCTTTCCTCGTCTTTGTCTTCCTCGTCTTCTTCCTTCTAACTGTCCTCCTCTTCTTGCCCTTCTACTTGGATGACGACCTTCCTCGAAGGAGTTTCGTCAAAGACTGCGGTGTGACACGACGGCCGCCGAACATGGCGCGCTTCGCGTTCCTCTTACGCGAGAGTATCACATTAGTCTTTCGCGCAGGAGTAGCGCGTCGGTGTTTCGCGGTATTCTTTCGCGTTACGCGACGGCGTTTCGCACGAGAGCCGCCGCCGCCACTTAGCACACGTTGAAGTTTGCCGTCCGCCCTGCGTTTTAGCGAGTCTGTAAACTGGCTGAAATGATCTCTAGCGGCTTCTTTGGGATCCCGCTGGTGCATGGCCATGTCGCCCAAGAATCCAACACCGGATTTCAACGCCTATTTGGCCACAGCAGAGGCTCCCGACTTGAGTAGCGGTATGATGGTGCGGAACATACCGCCTAGGAAACTGCCAATTCCATGTCCGCACTGGTAGGGTGCACCGCGAAATACCCTATCGATACTGCCTTGTATTCCTGTACTGCCGCACCCACTACGGCATGAAGATGAAGGACTTTGTGCAGCTCTTTGAACACTCTTCTGCCGGCCACAACGACGCACTGATCAGAAGACTCTTTGCACAAATGTATACCAATTGAATTTTGAAATTTTGCATTTTTTCTCAATAAACTAGTTGAGTACTCAGAATAAAAAAAAAGAACATTCATATTATTTCCCATCCTCGCCTCCTTTAGTAATTACTTTTAGCAATTACTCAGACAGGCGCACATTGAACGAGCAAAACAGATATTGAATGCAAATTTTGAGGAAAAAGGTGAACGTAATGCTTTGAACATATACTGCAAAGGGGGTGTATCGATACACCCCATTTAAAAAACAGATTGTGAATGAAAATTTTGAGGAAAAAGATGAATGTAATGCTTTGACCATATACTGCAAAGGGGGATGTATCGATACACCCCCTTCATTAACTCTAACCCAGGTAAAGTCCTACAAATAAAATCTCACTAACAGTATTGGAGTTATGGTGTAAAAAAATTTTGTCAGGGGCGTGGATGGGTTGGATGGTGGGGTGTATTTCGTATTTTGCATTTCCAAGTTTATCTAATTGCTCTGTGCGAAACTTAGGTCGCTCGACCATAAATATATCATACACCTGCAAAACCGGCCAATATACCCTACTGGCGAGAGGTGTGTGTGTGTGTGGTGCATTTTGCATTTGCAAGTTTGTCTAATTGCTCTGTGCGAAACTTTGGTCGCTCGAACATAAATATATCATACACCTGCAAAACCGGTCATTATACTCTACTACACAGAGAAAAATGGAATGGTTGTCATGACCAATATACGATTAGTTAACGAAAGTGGTTGGCCAGGAAAGGTTATCGTAAACAAAGCAACAGTTAGTTTAACTTTTCGTAGTAGTTGTTTCAAGAATCCGGAAATGGTTGATCATATTGAGTTGTTTTTAATAGTTGTTAAGGTTTGTCCTAACCCACCAAAGAGGTAACGTTCAGCAACTTGTTAAAGTAACTACTTTAAACTGGTTAGCTGAAACCAATGCCTTCATGAATTGCGCCTTTTTGTGCTTCAATTTGGCGCCAAGATTATTCCGTGGCAGTGGCAGTCTTTGTGAGTTCCAGCATGGATGATAAAGTTGTGTTTGGATGAGTAGTTGTTAACTACTCTAATAAGTTGGGGGTTGGACGATTTAATACCACGTTTTGAAGGTAATTTATCATATAATTACCAGCTTTCTTTTATGATTAAAGTTATTTGATCCAAACAATTAGCTAATTTACAATCCTAGTACATGGAGGTCTTTGTAAAACATTTATTTTGAATCATTCATTTCGTCCTCATAAAACTGTTAGGCCTCCTTTTCTTATGAATGCATAATCCTTGATCTAGACAGAACAAATTAAAACTTAGATGTAGAACCCAGCAACTTTGGCTATTCTTCCAAGAGCTAAGTTAAGCCTGGGGTTCTAGGACTGTCTAGGTTAAGCATTGAGGCTAACAACTAAATGAATATGGGTTGTAACAAACTAGATTATGGGGTTATTACAACTACTTTGAAAATTGAGGATTGGTTAATTTAACCAGTCAAGCTGTTTGGTTCAACTTAGAGAATATAGGTTGTAACAACTACATTTGAGATTAATCCAACTACTTTAAAACAAATTAGTTATAGTACCTGGGGGGCCGAGCTTTGCTCGGGGGAAGGTCAGTCAGTTTGTTTAGATGACTCGGAGTAATATTTCACCACTGCCCCCTACTGATAATCAGATTTGTATTATTCATTAGCCTCTTTTCTACATTTTTAACGTCCCTCCAGTTGTTATTTTTATCTCAATGTCCCTTTGATTTATTTTACTACTCTATATATGTAATCTTTACTCAAATCTGTTAATCTCTGCTCTCAGGAAACCACATGTTAATAATCATAAACAACATGAGTATTACTTTGACAGGGCCCTGGTTAATCATGAACAGCTGTTACAATACTTTTGTTTTGATTTGAAACTCCATAAGCCCAATGTTAATTTTTATAACTTTTCATTTTATTTTTTTACATTATTTGATTTTTCCTAGGGATGAGGCCTGTCTAGAACTTATTTTTATCCCAGAAATTAGTTATTTTGAACATTTGAAGGAAATCGTTGGAGCCGTTTTTGAGATCCGTGTCGCAAGCAAGCAAGCACGCAAGAAAGCAAGCAAGCAAGCAAACCTTACTCATATTAGAGTATAGGATTAACCAATGAATTTATTGGTTAACTTATAAAATTGTTTGTTCCAACATATAATTTTTAACTCTCTGAGATTAGTTAATTGAACTCATACAAATAGTTGTCCATATAGTAACCTCTGATATTGGTTGAACTAACTTATAAAAAAACTTGGATTAACCAATCATTTTTCTCTGTGTAGCAAGTTCATTCATAGTTCTTTCGAGACTCTGGGATTTTTGATAATTATAGGCCCCCGGCATCGAATTCCATTAGAGCAGGGTGGTCTCCACCCCCGAGGGCGGTTGGGATTAATTTTTTGTCTGTGGCGGCCACTTCCTGTGTGTCACATAACACGCCGACAGCCCCCGACCCCTGTTGTCACATAACACGCCGGCAGCCTCCAACCCCGCCTCCAACGTAGGCTCTCAGCTCACATCCCCTAGCGACTTTAACTAGGCAGGATGTATTTTTACTTGACCAACAGCGACGATGTGCTGGCATTGACGGGCATGCTCCGCATGCATATGGCCTTGGACCATAGATTCCATATGAAGTTCGGCGTCATCGACGTAATAGACGGTGAGGCGATAATCAATATTATCCCGAGGAAACATATTATAAACTTTTATGCGCAGACGATGCTTGGAATTTTAGAAGACAGATGCATCGGCCTGATCCGCAACGGAGCTGTAGCAATATTAGAAGTTGTTAGAATGCATTGATTATTTCACCGAAGATGCTGATGGAAAAAATATAAAATTAAAACCCCCCCAAAAAAAAAAATAAAATATAAAATACAAACAAAAACTGTAACAGTGTTGCTTTCAATAAGCATATCACTATCTGATGAGACCAAACAAGGTTGAAACAGTTTTAAAACAAATTAGTTCATTTCTAGTTCATTCGTGGACTAGAAATGTTGTTATGTAAATATTAGTTTTTATGTAAATAATTTTAATCTAAACTGCACATTTCTGCTTATTAATGTGTTTAGCTCAACAAAAAACATTTTGGTGATTAATCGTTGTTCTACGTCCAACCGTTGCAGAGATATTCAAAGTGCTAAACACAGTACGTTGTCCAATGTTATTCTTATGGAGAATAAATAAAATTCTATATCTCGATTATTTATGAATGTATATTGATGAAACTTGGTATGTGGCTTCAACTAGTTGTGGTATAATGAAGTTTTTGTTAATAGTCCCCGTAGCAGCAAACCTGCGTCCTCAACCCTAATGTTATTCTTATGGAGAATAAATAAAATGCTATATATCACTTATCTATGGATGTATTTTGTGAAACTTGGTAAATAGCTCCATGTAGTAGTGAGTCACATATATATATGCATTGGACATTCGCTGAGTACGCAGGTTTGCTGCGACGGGGGTATTCTGATACACTTCTATTCAAATCCACTTAAATCTTCAAAAATTGATTTTTAAACTCAGATTTACCGTCTAACTCTAGGTGTGCCTAATTAAACACAATTTAGTCAGTACATTTCTCCAAGGGGATCCTATAATTTCCACTAAAAACGAAAAATTAAACAAGATCGATTCTAATTATAAACATGTGTCTTCACCACTTTACCAATATATCTCAATTTCTCTTTGCGATGCCGACGCAACAAGTTAATAAGGGCGTATTTTAATACGAATATGAATGAATGATGAGTGTAGAATGGTTGAGATCTTTGTGTATCCTTGTTACTCACTAAGTCTGACTCATTCTTTAGCATGTATCATTAATTAATAGCCTAATACCATTTCATTATTGGGACTAAAATATTTTAGATTATTTTCTGTCCATCTCAGGGCTCTGCCTCTCTGGCCTTTTCCATCGCTTCCCGATACAAGATGTTGACGTGCTTTCGTCGTTGGATTTGTTTCACAAAGACACATCTCTTGAAAGATTCCCCCACGTTGGATGCCCCCCCTCGCCAAATCAGCCAAATTTTCAAAGTGTTTAGATTATTCTTTACGTCTTTTTGCATGATTATAGTAAGTTTTTATTGCTCGAAAAATGTTGGATAATTTTTTAACTCTTACCTTATTATAATTAAGCTTCATTTTTATGGAGAAACGTTTTTTGGAGCGACGAAGGTGCTCGGTCTAGGCACTTCGTAAATATAAGAGAGATAATATTGAATTTGTTATCTTATAAAAATACTATTAGACAACTCATACAACGTACAGTGTGTTGAGAACAATGAAACAGATTTTTGACAACTATTAAACTCCCCTTTCCATCGTCCAATCTTTCTGGTTTCACGAATCGGAGTCATGAATCTTTGCACATTAATGAAACATTTCACAGCAATCCGATGACGTTTCTTCCAAATTTACCACGATAACGAATCCATACACACACAGTATATACAATATATGAACTACATATTATATTAACAAATATTGTTTTACCACCTGTAGGTCTCAAAGCAAAAAAAAAGTGTTCATTGTATCGGCTAGTATAGGTCCTACCTTGCCACTAATGGTAATAGCTTTTAATTGTTCTCTAATTAGAGGACATTTGCTAAAAAGGTTGATATATTTACAAGGTACAAGAAATGAAATAATTGTATATTTATATTAATTTCTAAATTTGTATGTATGTAAGAAACTATTCATGACGCCTGGCACGAACGGAATAGTTTAATCGTCAATAACTTTAGTTCATTATAGATATTAAACATGAGACTTAAGCCTATTCTACGGGAAAACTATATGAGCAAATTGTGTGTGTTGATAGTCCCTGAAAATTCTTTCATCCCATACAATAGATTTTATATCCTGATGGGTACATTATGTCAATTGTCAATAAATGTTTAGTACGATATTTATTTCACCAATCTTTCTGGAAATCAACTACGATCATAACTATATTTCACTATATCGCAAAGCTTTTTAGTTACATTCAGTTAAGCTAGCTTTGTTCTTGACCAGTCTAGGTCTGCTCTATGCACGTGCGGGAAATTACAATCGACATCGGACCCGCGTACTCAGTCACAATGTTATTCTTATTGTGAATAAGTCAAATGTAATGACTCCCTTAATTTTTAACATAAATTAATAAAACTTAGTACTGGCTTTGCCTTGGTGAGTTATATTGTTATTAGCGTAAAACACATTTTTTCGTTCCTTGCTGCAACAAACCTGCTTACACAGGCCGTCATGGTATTCTTATGAAGAAGAATTAAAATGTTGTATAGTGCTTACTTATTATTGACTATTGATGAAACTTGGTATGTAGCTTCACCTAGTTAAATTCTATTTATGTTTGCATAAAACCGATTGTTTGTGTTTCTTGTTTAAGCAAACCTACCTACTCATAACCAACGTTATTCTTATGGAGAATAATTAAAATTGTATATATCGCTTATATGTGAATACATTTTTATGATACTTGGTATGTTGCTTTGTACGGTATTAAGCCATATATTATGCATTTGTAATTCGATGATTACGCAGGTTTGTTGCGACGGGGTATGTTTTTACATCCGGTCATTCCGCTGCTCGGGCCTGTGGGTTAATTAATTATTCCTAGGACCACCCCTCGGCATCTCGGATGCGCCACCTCCATTACAAAAACTTTCCCTTGTACAGCTGTGTGTTCACTGACCTACTCCAAAGCGTCTCATCAGTCTGCTTCCAACACGCAAGATGAAAGGGCCAGTGTGTGTTCTTTGCCAGAAATTCTTTAGCCGCAACGACCATTACAATCGTCACATGCGTGAAGTGCATGGACAAGGTGACGGTCACGTGTGTTCGGGATGCGGATGCATGTTCAAGCGTCACGCCCATTTGCGACGCCACATCGAGTACTCCTGCAGTCAACGGCGGACCTCATCACCAGCGGTCCAGCAGCTGGAGACGATGCCGAGGCTCGGGGGGTCATCACCACCTGCGAAGAGAGTGTGTCTGGCGCCGCCGCAACGTCGTGCATCGACTCCAACGTCACCGCGCCCCGGGCGGAGCAACTCACCCCAGCCGGAGCCTGAGCCCGCGATGCTCCTTGAGATGTTTGCAGCGCTGGAAAACCATGTGTCGGCGATCTGCGTCGACGTCGCGGTGGGCTCCGATGCTCCATCGCACGCCGATGCAGCGTCAAACACTGCTCGTGTTCGCGTGAGTGATTTCGCGACGAGCCCCGCGAGGCTATGTTTACCGGAGGACCCTGCCGCGGGCCCCGAGGTGCCGGTCGCTCGGGCCGAGGCTGCGACGAACACTTTGGCGGGGGATTTATTCCCCAATCCACGTCGCGTGGTGTGGGATCGGCCGTCCGGTCCCACAGTGGCCGTTGTCGGCGTTGTCAGGGCCCTTCCAGCACCTGAACCTGAGGCTGCCGAGCCAGAGGTGGACCTGCAGTTTGTGTGGGATGTTGGTGCCGGGGAGTTTGTTGAGCGCGCTGTCGACGAGTTTGGCAACGTGCTCGACATGGACAACGACGATGGTGTTGTGGCCGTGTATGACGGGCTGGAGGACGATGGTGTCGTGTCGGAGGAGGGTGATGTTGCTGATGAGGAGGAGGACAATGGTGTTGTGTCGGAGGAGGGTGATGTAGCTGATGAGGAGGAGGACAATGGTCGTGAGTCTGGTGACGAGAACAATATAATTATATTGACGTCATCGGACGAGGAGTTATAGACTTTAGTTTTGTAGATATTAGCTTTTTTATTATTCTAAGGTCGTGTGTCTGGTGGCGGGGACAATGTCGTTATATTGACGTCATCAGGCGAAGAGTTATAGACTTTAGTTTTGTAGATATTTAGCTTTTTTTATTATTCTAACTATGTATATATATATATATATATATATTTGTTATGTAAATATTAGTTAAGACAACTGTAATGGAGTGACTTTTAATAAGTACGCCTCCATCTGATGAGACCCAACTAGGTCGAAACAGTTTTAAAAACCTCGTTGGTACATTGATAAACAAATGTAGTTTATCTTTTTACCAACAAAAAATAAAACATTATCCAACGTCGGGTGAACACTCTGACAGAACGTCACACAGCAACACTATTACACAACCACACACTTCAAACTCCCGAACAAGAATGAGCCCGTGGGTGTTTGACAACTGGTGTTCTGTTGATTTAATTACTAGGGGGAGATTTTCGCTCCCCCTAACACATAATGGCTTAGGGGGAGATTTTCGCTCCCCCATACGTCAGGAATTGTTGAAGACTTGAACAAGAATGAGACCGTGGGTGTTTGACAACTGGTGTTCTGTTTATTTAATTACTAGGGGGAGATTTTCGCTCCCCCTAACACATAATGGCTTAGGGGGAGATTTTCGCTCCCCCATACGTCAGGAATTGTTGAAGACTAGAACAAGAATGAGACCGTGGGTGTTTGACAACTGGTGTTCTGTTGATATAATTACTAGGGGGAGATTTTCGCTCCCCCTAACACATAATGGGTTAGGGGGAGATTTTCGCTCCCCCATACGTTAGGAACTGTTGAAGACTAGAACAAGAATGAGACCGTGGGTGTTTGACAACTGGTGATTTATTGCTCGGAATTCGACGCGGGTGGTCTATAATTATGGGTTCCTGCAAGGGTCGGTCGCCCTCCCGTCGAGGTATCAAATTACAGCATCCGCATTCCCAGACATGTGGGTGACGCGACGGTTATTTGACCGGGGGGGCTCCTCCTGTCCCTCCTGCCCCTCCTGGGGTCGGGCGCAGCTGCACCCCAGACAGGTCTCGACTTGTCGGTTTTTTGTGTGAACACCTGCACCCTCCAGTCGAGGTATCAAATTACAACATCCACATTCCCAGACAGGAGACTGGACGCGACGGTTATTTGTGTGAACGTCTGCCTCGGTGCAGAGTACAATTATATTCTCCTCAAAATTTGCATTCACTGGTAGTTCAATTGTCCGCAGGCACTGATGGGCTAGCTCTGTTGGTTGTAGCGTTACCCTGATCAACTCTTGTATTAATTATCCAAAGTACGTCATGTGGGTACTGAGAATACTCGGCTTGACGAGGAGATTCCAAAAATTCAAAAAGAAAAAAAGGGCAAAAGTGTGGTGCGGGCCCCTTTTTGTAAACATCATCCAAAGTGTACGATGTGGGTACTCAAATGACCCGGCTCGACTAGACGAACAAGAATCTGCAATCAGAATTCAAATCCGACTTATGGTAACCGATATAGCCCCCCCTTACATCGTCCAACGGTACTTTGTGGGTACTCAAATTACTTGGCTCGACTAGACGAACAAGAATCTGCAATCAGAAATCAGATCCGACCTATGGTAACCGATATAGCCCCCCCCAACATCATCCAAAGGTACGTTGTGGGTACTCAAATTACTCGGCTCGACTAGACGAACAAGAATCTGCAATCCGGAATCAGATACGACCTATGGTAACCGATATAGCCCCCCCTCAACATCATCCAAAGGTACGTTGTGGGTACTCAAATTACTCGGCTCGACTAGACGAACAAGAATCTGCAATCAGAATTGGAAAAAAAATGTTTGTTCGCAATAAAAAAATTCGCAAAAACAAAATTAGCAAAAAAAATTCGCTATAAAAAAACGCAAAAAAAGTTCGCAAAAAAATTCGCAAAAACAAAATTAGCAACAACAAAAAATTCGCAATAAAAAAAATTCACAAATAAAAAAAAAATCGCAAAAGAAAAGTTCGCAAAAAAAAATCGAGAGGGGGGAGGGGGGGTCGTCCCTCCTGCCCTCGGAGTGTCCAATACACCCTACTTAGGTACAATATTTTTATTGTATATCAAGACAGTGTAAATTATTTTTTAGACCACTTAAAGAAACTGGAGAATGTCTCATTCTCAAATCTAGAAAGATGCCAGAATGCGCTTCCTCTGGCAAGCGCAAAAAAGAGGAAGTACCTTGTCAAAGACATGGCCATCAAAAGAGCAACAACAAACTTGGTGTGTGACAGGATCACCACCAGTGAGTGTCTGTAGTCTGTGGCAGTAGTTATAGGCCGCCGCATCTGTCCTCAACAACTGCAGGAAGTAGAGGTCGATGAAGAATAAGACGACATCGATAGGCCCCCATCCCCAATGACCCATGAAATTGAAGCTGCTGCAGCAAACTCTGAGGGTAATTTAACTTTATTAAACGAACAATGCTTGAGTTATAACATAAAACTATGGAATGCTTTGACAAGTTAACACAAGCCTATATGTATCATGCTGACGAAACGAGTGGGTACAAACTCCAGCAACTTCATACGATCTCAAACTGCCCGCCGCAAGAATTTGTGACTCAGCAAATTTCTGAGTTGACAGCAGATCTTGCTGAATGTAAATAATCCATACATGAGTACAACATAGGACATCAATCACTTTTATAAGTTGGCCATAATATTCACCACTACTAATGACACAACACAGAAATTATTTTTCAAATTTCATGTGGCACAATGTTCGCATTTAAAAAGTCGATTCTGTTCAACTACTGCATCTTGAAACCAATAACAGATCATACTGCGATGCAAGCTATGGAGTAGACACCTAGTCTATAATGCCTATGTCAGTGTAGTTCACAACTACTATCTACTACCTACCAAATTTGTAAAACGTGCAACAAGTTAGAACTCTAGATATAGGCCCTAGGCTAAGTTATATCACATCTTGTTTACAATAAATCTAAACGGAATAGTAAAGAATGTATAAACCTTCCGGTTCTTTATAATTCAAAATTTGGCCCTAGACTGCTGTTTCACCAATAGATTTCAACGAATGAATTGACAAGGGTTTATATAAGTTGAAGTAATAACTGACACTTCTTCATCCCTGTACTTAAACTTTTTTTATACATAAATAATAGTTCAGCCATTCATGTGTCAAAAACTCCACGATATAGCACAAATATTTAATTATTGATCTTCGCAACACTTTTTATTGGACTACATATAAGCGTGGTATTGGCTGGTTATCTGAAAAAATAAATGACTAAATTAATTTTTCCACAATCTGTATATTAACAAATAAGTTAAATCGGCATAGCTCAAAACAGAGAGCCAGCAAGACACAGGTTTAACAATTAAACAAAAATGAGCATTTAGAAAAATGAAGCCTAAACAAAGAGGTGGCATGTTAAAACAGAGGCCTGAGACCATTGGGTGGCGTAAGTTTCTTTCTTAGGCCCCTAGATGCAAGAATCAGTGAAGAAGGTTTATATTTTATGTTGATGATTGATTCACCAAAAAGGCTCTGAGATGTGTTTTCAGGCTGCATCCTCAAACATCTTGTAGGGAATACTTTAAAAACTAAAAAATGTAAACTGTAACTAGTTTAGACCTACACATTTTAGACAGTGCGCGGCATTGTTTCAAAAATGCAGCTCCAAAAGGCAGTACTCCGAAAAAATATGCAATTCGAAGGCATTAGTCCAAAATGCATAGCTCCGAAAAGCATTACTCCGAAAATGCACTGCTCCAAAAGCAGTGTTCCGAAAATGTTTTCGGAGTAATGCCTTTCGGAGTAATGCTTTCGGAGCAGTGCATTTCGGAGTACTTCTTTTGGGGTTAAAAGGGGTCAGAAGGATTTTAAATGGCAACATTGGCCAATGAAATGAGACTAACTTGTCCCACCCACGAATGTTGACACGCAGGATATTCGTCATATCCATAATGAGGCCTAAATTGGCTTATGGATGTAGGTGCCAATAAATATCTAATTGTCTTTATTATCCTACACCATTACTGTGTTTACTTATGGGGGTTGGTGCACCAAAAAATTTTAATTTTTTCAAAAACCTTTTTATTTTACTAATTTATAGCCAGGAATTTCCCGTTTCCAACGATACATGACAATCAAACCTTATAAAATTGTAAAAATATGTAAAAAATAATTTTATAGGAGTATGTCAGCTGTTTTTACGTCCACTCCGCCCTCCAAGCGTCACAGAAGTTACAATAACTTTATATAGTAACACCTCTTATTCTGTTGCATTGTGATTTTGCTTTGTTGGGTAGGCCAACCTGATAAATAGCTTTTTGCCTTTCTGTTAGCTTTCTGTCTGCTGTTGTTGTTTGTTTACCAAATTTAAGGTTATAAAACATTGTTTCAGTGATTGTGAAGTATGTATACTCGGACGTTGAGGATTTCAGTGTAATCTATTGCAGTGTATTTACTTATTAGTGTTACTTTTACTTCAGAATGCCTCGAAGTACAAGGCTATTCAAGAAGAGAGCGAAAAAGTTTGGCGGTAGGTCTGATGAGAACAACCCAAAAAATGATCTAACCCCATCCAAGCCTAAGGATCAGACTAGGCCTAGTTCCTCTTCCAAAAAACTTAGTAATAGTTTAGAGTGGTATGGAGAACAGGAAAGTGAACAGTTTGAATATACCATCATTGACTTGAATGCTCTTGAGGAAACTTTGAATATTGTAACTTCGTGTAAAATTTTCAATTCTCCACTGAAACTAGTGAAAAGTCAAGTTTGCGGATTGGCGTGTGAAGTTGCTGTAAGGTGTAATCATTGTGAAAACAATACTAAGTTTGAAAACCGTAAAATTGTTTTATTTAATAGGCCTAAGGAAGATAAAGCTTATAAGCTGTATGATTTAAATATTAGATTATCACTAGGCCTGCGCATGACAGGCAAGGGCAGAATCGCAGCGAAAAAAAACTCTGCGCTGTTCTGAATTTAGGACAGCCCTTCCACAGATTTTTCCTGCACGAAGAATATTTAGGTTTGGCTGCTGCTAATGTGTCTAAGGAATCCAAGGTAAAGGCTGTCTTAGAAGCTGTTGAGCTCAATAACAAATGTAGTGACATTGCCGTAGCCGTCGATGGATCGTGGCAGCGAAGAGGTCATAAATCGCTGAATGGCGTATTGACAGTAACCTCCCTGGCAAATGGTAAGGTAATAGATGTAGAGTTAATATCCAAATTTTGCACATGTAAGGATAGGCTTATATATAAACATACTGACAGTTGTGAGGCTAACTTTAGTGGGTCTAGTGGAGCCATGGAAGTGGCTGGAGCAGTGAAAATATTTCAGCGCTCTAAAGATTTGTATGCCATTCGGTATTTGGAATATCTCGGCGACGGAGACAGCAAGGCCTATGCTGCAGTCTGTGAGAGTAAACCTTATGGAGCTACAGAAATAGAGAAGGTAGAATGCATAGGGCACGTGCAGAAAATGATGGGGTCAAGACTGAAAGCGCTAAAGGTAAAGACAAAAAAACTTCCTAACGAAAAGTTTTTAGGAGGTAAAGGACGCTTGACAAACACAGCAATCCTCCAAATCCAGAAATATTATGGCCTAGCCATTAGGAGGAACTGTACAACAACTGTTGATAATATCATTGATTATACATAATATGCATAAAGATATATGGGCCGAATATTATCACCTTCTGTCCTCAAATGAAGACCCACAGCATGACCTCTGTGATGTAACGTGGTGCAAGTACCGTATCGCAAAGAAAACAAAACAAGATTATGATTACAAACAGCACTTTCATTTGCCTCCAGATGTAATGGCCCACATTAAACCTGTTTTCACAGACCTATCAGACAGGAACTTATTGGCAAGATGTTTGAAAGGAAAAACACAGAATCAGAACGAATCGTTCAACAATATTATTTGGACTTACATGTCCAAAACAACGTTTGTGCACCTGAGAACTCTGAAACTTGGAGTAGATATGGCAGTGTGTAGTTTTAATGATGGAAGGGTGGGGATCTGCAAAATATTGATGGACTGTGGCCTAAAACCAGGCAGCCATCTGATTGGTACGATGGAGCAGCTCGACAAAAACCGCATCCGGCAAGCGAACAAGGCGCACGAAGAGCTGGAGAAGAAGATAAAGCAGAGCAAAAGTCTTCTTAAGAGAAAGTTAGAAGATAAATATGAAGAGGAAGAGGGGGAACACCCATCATATGCAGCAGGAGGTCACTAAAGTGAGTTATAGTCTTGTTTTTCTTAATAATACCTGCATTTTCCCTTTTTTGCGTTTTTCCAAAAGTTTGATTTTTGAACACATATTTTCTTTTTTCTGAATAACTACTAAAGGTATCAACTTGGGATTTTTTTTATAGATAGATATAGCTTAGATACATAATTGGAGTGCAAAAAAACCCAGATATAACATACAATAAAAAATTTAAAAAATTAATTAAATTTTTTTTAATATTTTATAAGCGTTTAGAAAAAAAAATCCTGTAAAATCTGAATTTGCTTACTGGTAAATTTTACACACTCCTTTTATGTAAAAAGGTCTGATCTTTCAAATAAAAAAACAGAAGTGAGCTATCTTTATTGGTTTCTGAGAAAAAGGAACATTAGTTAACATGGAGAAAGATAGGGCGCACCAACCCCCTATGTGTGTGTTACTTATTTTAAAAACAAATAATCGTACATATTAATAGGTTTTTTTTTAAAAATTCAGAACTGATTGTGACAATTGAGTTATTGAAATATTTGTCTTGACTATTAGTTGTGCATAAAGTTATGTATTGCATTCGGAGTATTGCTTTTCGAAGCAGTTCATTTCGGAGTGATAAAATCAAGTGTGTGACATTAATCCAAAAATGCGTAACCCCGAAATGCAGTACTCTGAAATACCCCCGTCGCAGCAAACCTGCGTACTCAGCGAATTTCCAATGCATAATATATGTATCCTATACCACATAAAGCAGCATACCAAGTTTCTAAAAATATATTCACAAATAAACTACATATACAATTTTAATTATTCTCCATAAGAATAACATTGAGGATGAGTACGTAGGTTAGCTGCAAAAAGGAAGATAAAAATTTTTTTTGCAATTATCAATATAACTCATCCAGGTGAAGCTACATACCAAGTTTTAATAATTTATGTTCATAATTAAGGGAGATATAAAACTTTACGTATTCTCCATAAGAATAACATTAGGGATGAGTATGCAGGTTTGCTGCTAAGGGGATAGTCAACAAAAAATCAATTTGTAGTGCAAATATCAATATACCAGTAATAGGTGAAGCCACATACCAAGTTTCATCAATATACGTTCATAAATAATCGAGATATAAAATTCTAAATATTCTCCATAAGGATAACATTGGACAACGTACTGTGTTTAGTACTTTGAATATCTCGGCAACGGTTGGACGTAGAATCACAATTTAAACACCAAAATGATTGTTTTGTAGAGCTAAACTGATTGGTAAAAGCAAATATGAAGTTTACAGTAAAATTAATTGAGGAAAAGCTAAAAACCATTTTTTCATAAGCTTAACATGGGAGATTTTATGAACACGTTTTTTGGATTTTCTCCGCAAACACTTAACCTAGGTTAATGATTCAAAATACTATATTATTTGTTTTTTTAAGCTCTATAAAATGGTCAAAACAAAAATTGTGGGTTAAAAAATTTTTGGGGTGAAAAGTGCAAAAAACTGATTTTTGAAAATTGTTAAAACCCCATAAACCCCCTTTCCCATGGTCCAATTTGTCTGGTTTTCAAACTTAAAGTCATGAATATCACTTTACAATTTCATCGAAATCGGACGTTTTTTACTCAAGTTATCGCATTCTCGGACACACACGCAAACACACACACACACACACACACACACACACACATATATATATATATATATATAAATTTGAACGAATAGTATTTCTGGCATCTGGGGACCTCAAAACAAAAAGTTATCATGGTCTCGGGCTTAAGTCTTACCATGAGACCTACGGTAGTAGCTTCTTTCCTAAAGGGGAAATTCGCTAAAATTAGACAGTTTTGAAGGCATTAGCCCGAAATGCGTAACTCCAAAAAGCATTGCTTCGAAAATTCACTACTCGGAAACCAGTATTCCGAAATGCACTGTTCCGAAAATATTTTCGGAGTAATGCCTAACGGAGCTACGCATTTGCGAAGCAATGCATGGCTCTCTGTTTTATAAATAGCAACCTACATCAAAGCTAATAATATTGTAACTCAAAATAGAAACCATACCTTCAATAACCTACAACATTTAAGAACACATACTACGAGCAACACAGACTATCACTTTTTGAAGAAAAAACCGACTTAACAGTTTGACGGGTCCAACGTCACTAGTGACCAATTGGACGACTAGAAAAGTACCAAGTAGGATTACCAAGTATAGTTACCAATTGTCTGTAGGCCAATTATCACAGACAACCTTAGGCCATACAGGCCCTAGTCAATACTTTGCGTTGTTCGGGCTTAATACCAATCCTAATGTTAAAGTAGTTAGAATCAGACATATATGCATCATTTTCTTACAAATGCTAAAATACGTACCGATGTTCTGTTTTATAACTTTAATAAAACCATTAGTAAACTTTAAATGACAAAGTTTTGTGAGTTCCCAATA
The DNA here is from genome assembly GCA_963675035.1 of Allygus modestus. NCBI lineage: Eukaryota > Metazoa > Arthropoda > Insecta > Hemiptera > Cicadellidae > Allygus > Allygus modestus. Next base: position 63,642,945 of record OY776111.1, on the reverse strand, counting down.
ATATGGAACAAGCGAATATTTAATAATAAACAAACATCCATGAGCTGATGAACAACTTGTGGGAAAATCTAACGTTCAAACTAATTTAAGTACAGCTTCATAAGCGGCCACCAACTAATTGGATCTTAAAAACATTCGATATATCGAATCACATTTTTAATCGCTCTTTAACCAAAATAACACAAATGCCTGAACATTCGAGTCCTCATGGCGTGTGTTGAAGCGGTCTCTGAAAACTGGGATTAAGAGCAATGATGTCAGTTTCAAATATATATAGATGAAAAATTTAACAAATAACAAACAAATGAAACCTAAAATTTAAAAATAATGAAGAAACGTATAACCAAGTGTACAACACCCCCTACACAATTTGCCAATTTCAGGAGTGCAGTTATATGTATTTAATTTGGAATAACTGAATAACTGCGCTATTTGTAACCTATAATTCCAGTGGTCCATCGGATGGTATGCAACACTACATGCATGGTAAATCGGGCAACTGATTTGAAAAGAAGTTCATTGCAGTTACAATACACTTTTTATTTAATTAATTTGATATTCCTTGAATAATAATTACACTGTTATTAACTGTGTATACTATGTCAGTATTCTAATGGTCTTACTGTTTTGGTGATTACTTGACTGATTCCCTTGGAGTACATGAACAACCCGTCTGGAACAAATTCCAAACTTAATAATAACAGGTAAATTAAATATATTACATATTAAAACATTATTTGATATATAAAAATTGATTTTAACATTAAATATTCAAGTTTGCAAAATTAGTGACAATGTGCTTTTTGATCAGAATTATACATGAAAGATACAAGAAAATTCACAATTGGTTACTTTACATTTATATCATTATTACTCAGAAATTAGCAAAATTTAATTATACAAAACAACAATAATATATTTAGCAATGAAATTATTTACATACATATACATATAAATTCTTTTAAATATAATAAATTGAGTTTAAAACTTACTATGTCAACGGGTATAGATTTCTTGTTGGTAATCAGCCATCTAATGAATTAATTTATCCTAATTGGTTTAATTTGCAAATACAACAGCTGTTTCTACAGTGTGCCAACATGTAAAATGAAATATTTATAATTAATTAGCTAATAATAATACAGTTATATGATTTCTAATATACATTTGAATTTAAATTGAATTCATTCTATCTAAAATAATGTTAATACATAATAATGAAATTTTAATAATACTCAAGTAATACTCAAGTTAATACAAGTTAATACTCAAGTTTTTTCATGCAAAATTTTACATTTTAAATCGCATAACCTATTCAACAACGTAACCTTTTAAATAATATAACCATTTGATAATATAAATTACTTACAGAATACATGTCTTATGATCTTGATAATCGTTCATGGGGGTTGATATAACTTCAAATCGATAATGTGGACTTTTCTCACACCACTAGGGTCATTAGTTCGCTGCACTAGGCATATCACATCAGTTAGCCAATAGATAAGTCTGTATGTTCCAATGTATCTTGGGGCTAACTTTTTGGAAAACTTGTTCACTTTTTTGCTTTGAAAATGAGTTTTTATAAATACTAGGCAGTTCAACTTGAAGGGATGTTTGGTTTTGGCTTCCGAATATCTATCTCTCTTCTGATTTTGCTGAATACTTCTTCTTGCATTATTGATGGCTTTTCTTAAATTTTCTTGCCTTTCTTGTATAGTAACTTCAGGTGAGATTAAACTATTTAAATTCCATAAATTTGACAATGTGCAGCTAGGTTGGTGATTGAACATTAGCTTAAAGCTACTTGTTTTTATTGAGGAATTATAGGCGGTGTTTATGCTAATCTGAATCATATCCAATTCACTGTCCCATTCTGTTTGTTTATTGTGGTAAAAACTTCTTAATAGAGCAACAAGATCACGGAAAATTCGTTCTGTACGATTTGCACTGCTTCTATAAGCTGGAGTAGATCTTAGGGTAATATAGTTCCTGAATAAAATTTTTTTAAATTGTTTGGAAATGAAGTAGCTTGCGTGTTCTGTCACTATGGTGGTAGGTATGGAAAAATTTGCAAATATATCTTTTAATTTTTCGATTATGGCTTTTGATGTGCTTTCCTTTAAAGGATATAGCCAGGTATATCTAGTATAAGCATCTAATACTCCTAAAATATATACATTTCCTTTTTTTGAGCGAGGTAATGGGCCTAATAGATCTAAATAGATGGTATTCATAGCTTTTTCGACTGGCGTGGATATTAATTTTCCCTCAAATTTACGTTGGGTGCTTTTGCTCATCATACAGGTTTTACAGGCTTTGACTTGGGTTTTTATAAAGTCCTTTAATTTTGTATGGTAAAAATATTCTTCAATTCGTGCGGTAGTTCTTAAAATTCCAAAATGGCCTCCAAAAATACTGTTATGGTAAAATGTAAAGATCAGATTGAAAAGCTTTTCGGGTAGATAGATTTTGCTTTTTCCCTTTGAGTTACGGTGCATCAGTATGTCATTTTTCATAAAAAACTTAAATTGTTCTCGCCCTTGTTAATACTATCAATGAGTTTGCATTCCTCGTCCAATTCTTGCTGTTTGTTTAATTGGGTAAGAGCTAGTGGTATTTCATCTATTAAATTACAAAAAATTTGATTTTCCTTCTTTGATTGGTGGTGATCCTTAATATTAATATTTACATTTTTGTTTATGACAGATGTAGCTTGCCTATGAACATTTTCAACTTGTTTACACTTGGTAATTATTTCATTTAAGTTTTCTTTTGAAGTTTCTTGATTTTCAGGGTTTTCGGTCACTTTTTCTTCCTCTTCTTGATATAGCCTAGAGAGACAGTCAGCTAATAGGTTTTCTGCAGATCTTCTGTGTTCGACAGTATAATCCAAGTCAATTAACCGCTCAGTCCAACGAGCTAAACGGTCAAAACGTTTACGAGCATTTAAAACAAAACTCAGCGACTCGTTATCAGTAATTAACTTGAATGGTTTAACTTCAAGGTATTGTCAGAAATGTTCCATAGCCAAAATAGCGCTTAGAGCTTCTTTTTCATATATGGAATACTTTACTTCAGCTTCGGTACATTTTCTGGAAAATATGCTACAGGTAATAATTCTTCATCTTGGTTGCGCTGTAATAAAATTGCCCCGGCTCCAATTTTGGATGCGTCGGTTTGGAGTACGAATTCTTAATTGAAGTTAGCCAGTTGTAGTATTGGGGGATTGCTTATGGCATATTTTAGCTGTTTAAAGGCTTTCTGACATTCAGGGGTCCATTTAAATTTAACTCCCTTCTTTTTGAGGTTATGTAAGGGTGCACATATTTCAGAATACTTCGGTATGTATTTGTTCCAATATCCAGTCATACCAACAAATCGTCTGACTTGTTTTAAGGTTGTAGGCACGGGAACATTTTTGATGCTTGTGGTTCTGTCAGGATCAATCGCGATGGTTTCATTTTTAATTTTGTGGCCTAAGAAATTGATTTCTTCGCAGAAGAATTTTGCCTTTTCTGGATTTACAGTTAAATTGTGTTTAGCTAAACGGGATATGACTTCATTTAAATGCTTGAGGTGGGATTCTTTATCTTTACTGTAAATAACTATGTCGTCCAGAAATTTTATCAAATATTCAAAATTAATATCGTGGAATATATTGTCAAGATAGCTGGACAGAACACTACTGCCGATTTGTAGTCCAAAACTTACTCTTTTGTACTGGTATTTACCAAATGTAGTACAAAATGCGGTTAAATGACGACTGTCCTTCGTTAATGGGCATTGCAGAAAAGCTTTGTTTAAGTCAATCACAGAAAAATATCGAGCTCCTTGTAAATGTTGATACAGGTTATTTAAATCACCTATGGGGTATTCCATCTTAACTAGTTTCTTATACAGCTCTGTATAGTTAATTACTAGTCGGTCTTTCTTCGTTAAAAATGCAGGTGAAGAATATTGTCTTGTAGAAAACTCAATTATATGCTGTTCTAATAAATCATCTATGATTTCTTTCATTTTCTTTATATTGGGTGGCGATAAATAGTATGGCCTAATACATACTGGTGTTTTGTCTGTAACTTCTAATTTTACCTCTAAATTTAGCGCAAATGCAATTTTGTCAGTAAATACATTGGGGTAATTAGCTATTAGTTTATTTACCTCCTGTTGCATATCAGTGCATCCAATTATTAGTTGATTTAGTGACGAATCGACTTCTTCCTGTGTTGTGGTAACTTTTATTTTATTCTTTGGCTTGAATTTAAAGTAACAAAGATTTTGCTCTAAATCCATAATTAATCCTGTCTCTGTTATGAAAGGTATGCCTAAAATCATATCATATGGGTTGTTTTCCATAATTAGAAAATTTACATTCCATGTAAAATTGTTTACTCTAATTTTAAATTTGCATTTTCCAAGTACATTGATTTGAGTCTCATTTGCCGCTAACATTGTACCTTGCCATGGTAGCATAGATTTTATGACCTTTAGATTTTTGAGTTGCTTATATAGGCTATTTGTAATGAAGTTTTGGCTTGAACCGGTATCCAATAGGCTTTGTGTAGTTAAATTTTTGTGGATACAAGTTTGTATACAAGGTAACCTATTATTTACATTGATCTTGATTTTATTCTGTTTAACCTTTTTAAATTTATTCCAACTCTTAACTAGGTTTCTAAATTCCTTTTTATAACCAGGGGAATGATCACGTATAGCGGTTGAATTTTGTTCCTCGGGAGTACAAGTATTGATTGAGTTGTTGCTTGTAACTCCTTCTTTTAGAAGTTTTTTGGGTTATGATAACACTGTTTTGCATGATGGTTTTTGCGGTTGCAAATAAAACAAGTTTTTATCGGTGGATTTTGGGTTTTTGAAGTAGAAGCAAAGTTATGTTGAGTCTTATGGTGATTCGGGCGTTGATTTGTATAATGTGCTGAAATAGGCCTAGGATTTACTGCTGCGAAGTTTTGAAGTTGACTATGGTGAGGAAAATTGTGTTGTGGTTTGTGACTAGGGTACATTTTGTCACGCAGATAATCGTTCTATCCTACATTGTTCAAGTTGATACACAGTTCATCTAAGTCTTGGAAGGTGAGTGGGTTCTTTTCAAATATAATTTGATTTCTGATTTCTGGCTTAAGTCCATTTTTGATGAAAGAGATGAGATCTGGTTCAGATAAATTTGCCTTTAAAATCTGGTTGTTTGTCTTAATTTCATTTATGTACAGCGATAAAGGTTCTGTGGGATGCTGTGGGCGATAAATCATGTCTTGTTTTAATTTTTCCCTAAGAGTGACGGGAATGAATGTAGCAATGATATTCTCATGTAATTTGTCAAGTGATCGACCTTGAACTTTCCCTTGGATAATTTTTGTAGACAATGGCGGTTTACTGTAACTAGGCAAAATTTCATATAATTGTATGTCAGTTAAATTAGTTTCAGATTTGATTGTAACTAAATCTTTTAAAAAGGCAAGCAAGGGATTTATTTCTAAACCATTGCAAACTGTGAATTTGCCTAGATATATTTCTGCAGGATGCGACAGTTTGTTGAACATATTTACAATGAGGCGGTTTTTGATTTTCACATGAAGTTGAGGTTAGGTTAGAAATAGGCTGAATTTGCGTTTCAGTTTTTTGTATAGGCTGGTTAATTTTTACTGTAGCTAAAGTTTCAGCTGTTTTTTCTTAAGTTGGTTTTATAGGTGTTGAGGTTAGGTTAGGTTTATTTACATTTTCAAGGTTGATTTCTAGTTTTTATACTAAGTTTTCATCATCAATTAATGATTTATTTAGGTCCTCTTCAAATTGTTCTAGTTCTTCGGTAGATATTTTCGCTTTTAATTCTTGAAATTTAGTAAGTAGTTCAGCTAGCTTAGTTTTTTGTTTGTCAAGGATTTTAGCATAGTTAGGATCTAGTTTGCATGAGGTTAGGTTAGTAATCCTAAGCTGTAGATGTGTTAGTTTTGCATTTAATTTAGCTACTTGTAGGTTGCTAGGTTCTAGGCTTGCTTGATCCATTTGAATTTGTACTGAATCCGTCTTAGTTTGGGTAGATTTGATTTCATCACTTAATGTTAACTTACCATCGAGATTTACACCATTTGGTGAAGTGTTGAAAACTGTTCTTAACTGTTTTCTGAGATGTTCCACGTTGTTGTGGGTTGGTTCGATTCCTCTTGACAATAGCTCATATTGCAGCTCATCTTTTGCCAAGTAATTTAAATTATATTTTTCCATGGTCGGAAAATTATTAATTTAATTTTGTTCAGTTGTAGTTGACTTACCGTTAATTTAGCTAAAATTGAGGTTGAAATATTTCATTTCATGCAATTTATTATTGCTAATTGTTACTGCAGGTTGCTTGATGTAAGTTACACTTAAATATAATATAGGCTAAAATAGTAGGGTTAACTGAAATTAAATGATTGAAATAAAATGCACATGATATAGAGAAGTTGTTGTCATCACTGTAAAATAGTCTTTTCCAGTAGTTAATTGTAGAAATGTTTAAATGTTTAAATGTGTAGAATGTAGATTGTTTAAATTGTAGAAATGTAGTTGGTTATTAACTGTTGTAAAATTTATTGGCAGTTGAAATCAGTTATTGGCAGTTATAGCAGTTATTAGGCAGTTATTAGCAGAGTTGCGCACTTTTATTTTGTACAACACCCCAACCACAATTTGCCAATTTCAGGAGTGCTGCACTTATATGTATTTAATTTGGAATAACTGAATAATTGCACTATTTGTAACCTATAATTCCAGTGGTCCATCGGATGGTATGCAACACTACATGCATGGTAAATCGGGCAACTGATTTGAAAAGAAGTTCATTGCAGTTACAATACACTTTTTATTTAATTAATTTGATATTCCTTGAATAATAATTACACTGTTATTAATTATGTATACTATGTCAGTATTCTAATGGTCTTACTGTTTTGGTGATTACTTGACTGATTCCCTTGGAGTACATGAACAACCCGTCTGGAACAAATTCCAAACTTAATAATAACAGGTAAATTAAATATATTACATAATAAAACATTATTTGATATATACAAATTGATTTTAACATTAAATATTCAAGTTTGCAAAGTTAGTGACAATGTGCTTTTTGATCAGAATTATACATGAAAGATACAGGAAAATTCACAATTGGTTACTTTACATTTATATCATTATTACTCAGAAATTAGCAAAATTTAATTATACAAAACAACAATAATATATTTAGCAATGAAATTATTTACATACAAATACATACAAATTCTTTTAAATATAATAAATTGAGTTTAAAACTTACTATGTCAACGGGTATAGATTTCTTGTTGGGAATCAGCCATCTAATGAATTAATTTATCCTAATTGGTTTAATTTGCAAATACAACAGCTGTTTCTACAGTGCTGCCAACAGGTAAAATGAAATATTTATAATTAATTAGCTAATAATAATACAGTTATATGATTTATAATATACATTTGAATTTAAATTGAATTCATTCTATCTAAAATAATGTTAATACAAAATAATGAAATTTTAATAATCAAAAATCAGTACAAAAGATAAGGTAAAAGTCCCAATTATTGACAATGTCCCATTTATTGTGGAGGGCTGATATTTTTTTCTCTAAATTACAGAACAAGAGAGACAATGAAATAATAATATCTTATGATTGTAAAAAAAATTAATTTTGCCGAAAGTTCCTGATCAGGAAGCCTATTACCGAAGGCAGTTGTACCTTTACAACTTTACCGTGTGTCAAGGTAAGACATCTAACTATCTAACGAAATCCAGAACAAAGTAAACACAATTTCTTATCTTTGGACTGAGGATGAATATCCAAAAGGCTCAGTCCAGATTGCCTCGGCACTGCATCACAAGTTAAGTGCTTTGGACTTAACAGGAATCACCACGGTACGTCTTTTTTCTGACGGCTGTGGTGGTCAAAACAAGAGCACCACAATAATTGTTATGCTTTCACATCGGCTGCTCAACGAGGCTCCCAACAATGTAAAAGAAATTGAGTTGTGTTTCCCGATTGTAGGATACGCTTTTATCCCGCCGGACCGTGTCTTTCGCAACCTTGAACTCCAATTTAAAAAACAAACTGTGATAGAAAGTCCAGAAAAATATCTGTCTGTTTCCAACAAACATTGCACCGTGATTCGTCTTGGACTTGATTTCCCAGTATTACATTGGAAACTTCCTTATGATGACATCATAAAGAAAACAACGCAGTGGCACTTCCAGTTCCAAAAATCAAAGATGATCATTCTAAGACGCAACAAAACGTTATCATCGGTTCTGGTTCGTGGTGAACTGTTTTATAACATTGACACCGGGCTTGGTAAGACATTGTGCAAAAAAGATAAAAGCTTGAAAAATGTTAGTCTTGAAAATGTGCCAAAAGGAGTCATTGTGAAAGAAGCTAAAGTTTCGGATGTGAAACGTCTTCTGACGTTGCACTTTGGAGACAACTGGGAGAGCAATCCTGATCTATGTGTTTCAAAATCAACAGTTTCTGGCTAATGACATTATTGCTGATGATCAAGAAGATGATTTTGAACTAATGGTAGACGAATTCAACATTAACTGAATTCTAGACAGTGGTTTTGAACTCATGGTGGACGACTTCAAATTGTTTATCGAACTCCAGAATATTAGGCCTAATTCAATACGGTATGAATAGTTTCTTGTGTTTTTTACTCACGTATGTATTAAACCTTTAGAATTTTTTTATTCCAAAATCAGTGTTTTGTTTTGCACAAATATCTAATTAAAAAAAAAATGTTAATGCAAATCTTTTAAAATATATAGACTCGGCCTATAATTTTAATTTTTGATATTTATTAAAGTTATATAGACTAATAATAATAAAAATGTTCTTATTATTTTTAATAATGAATAATAATAATAATTTACACCTAATTGTAGACCTACTAGTATATAACAGGGTTTGGAACTGAAACAATTTTGCAAATGGCCGACAGTACAGGCCAAAACCTGTTATTTATAAATACTGGCGCAAAACCTGCTAAATCCAAACTAAATATGTAAATAAATATTTGTCTATGAAAGCTACATTATTCATCTTTGTTTAAGTAAGTAGTATGATTATTTCACATTAAAAAAACTGTGATGGTTCTATCATTAATGGTTTAATTTATATACGTTTTTCTTGATTCATGTAAAATTTCAAAAAGTGGATTTAACAGTTTGCGGCTACTCATTTACACTTATACTGTACTTACATACAAGACGGTAAAATATACACAAAAGATGGTACAAGGCATCTTGCATGTACCATCTTTTGTGTATATTTTACCGTCTTGTATGTAAGTACAGTATAAGTGTAAATATACTTATAGTGTTGTAAGACGTATTTTATTTATCCTGATTACATAATTATCCGACTATTCGTGTTTTTCACGGATGCTTTCGAGATTGATCAAATAATTTACAAACCAGGATATGCCTTACTATCATAATTTACGATTTGATAAAATTAACTAAATTAAAATGTAAATGTGAAGCGGACTTTATTATTTGGATTAAATATAAGGAATATAAGGTTTTTAAATAGAAGGAAGTGGTAATTCCATTTCATACAACACTGAATAATTTTACTGGAATAATGCAAACACACCAAATGAATCAAATAGTAAACAAAACATGAATACTATTTTGACATTAGGAAACAAAGTGCGATCAGCTGGATAGGGTATTAAGCTGAGACGGAGGAGTGGGGAAACAATTTAACTTCCCCTTAAACCACCTAAATTTAACAGACAGATTATAAAATTGCTGATTAAGATTAACTTTAAGCTGTGTTCATTTGATGTAAAATACTGAATTTCATTGTTAGAGTGTGCAATGAAACATGTGCTGGCCACTTACGCGCTTTTATCCGCTATGTTATATTTATAGCTGTCGAATAGAAATATATCCATAAATAGATAAGTTGGGTACTTGTAGCCTATAATTTCCTGGATCTAAGGTTTTAGATTTCCTTGATGACATTTTTTCATTAAATTGTATTGATATATTTTTTTTAACAGGCTACAAGTTTTTACTTTACCTCAGTGGAAAGATAACCAGACAGTCAGAAGTTACAGTTACAGTTATTTGTTAATAATGATCTTTTGACACGTATGTGATGGAAATAGTTGAAACACCCATTGTAACATAAAAATCAGTTTTATTTATGGCTCCAGATGGTACTATTGTTACTTTTTTACAAAATAAATTAAGTTAGCTAATTTAGTAGCATAGTTTCATTTTCCTTCAAATTAACTCAATTTTGTATCTAATTATTAGTTTATCTTTTATTTTCACAATATTTTATTTCTCGTTATTTCTAGCCTTTAAATAATTAAATTACATTTTTATTTTTATAAACTAGCCTTCAATATTTCACAAGATTATAGAAACCGTTTGGTTAACATGTTTTTTTATAAAAATTAAATTACGGGTACTGGTTTACTAGCTCTTACATGGTTACTATTGAATACCTGGAAAATTCAGGGTATTCTTTTAACCCATGGAAAGTCAAGTCTTTCCTATGACCCGGTCACGTGGTGACCCCATCGCCCAGCATATAATAAAATTATTCATTCCTGGTAAATGTTATCAGTAATTGGTAAATGTTATTAGTAATGATAAATGTGGAAATACACCTTTAAGTCAGGAAATTGTTATGTTGGGTTTTGGTAAACACCCTTTTGTTATTACTTGTGTTGTTGTTAACTTGTGTACTCACGATGCCTACCAACAGGAAAACCTGGAAAACTAAAGGTATTTTTAAAAATCTTGGAAAGTCATCTAAATGAGGGAATTTTGTAACACCCATGGACAGTCAGGTAATATTGCTCTAATCTGGCATCAGGACGTACATGGCTTTTTTACCCAACACAAAGTTTTATATATCTATGAAACTTGGTAAGTGGTTTTATACGGTATATTGTATATATATATTTGCATGTGAAATTCGCTGAGTCCGTAGGTCTGCTGCGTCGGGGAATTTACCTTGGTACAAATTTATAATCAGGCAATAAGCTTATTAGTAAGAACATGAGGGTTGTGTACGCAGATTTGCTACAACAAGGAACACAAAATAAAGCTTGTTATGCACATATCAAAATAGTATATTGATATGTGCATAAAAAGCTATACAGTATTTTCTGTTCCTTATTGCAGCAAATCTGCGTTATACTCAACTAGGTGAAGTTAAATTCAAAGTTACCAGGTTTAATTATTTATGTTCATAACAATTAAAAGAGGCATGTCAATTTACTTACTCTCCGGACAAATAACATGGGGGCTGAGTACGTAGGTTTGCTGCTATGGGAACCATCGACAACATGTTTTTTTTTTACAAATAGAAATCGACATCAACCATACGAAGCTATATAACAACTTTCGTCAGTATACGTCCATAAATAAGTGAGATGTAAAATTGTTCTTTTTCTAAATAAGAATAACATCGGACAACATACAGTACTGTGTTTAGCATTTTCAATATCTCTGTAACTGATTGACGTAGAGCAATTGATCAAAACACCATATTGTTTAAGCCGAATTTGGTGGTAAAAACCAAAATTTGATTTCTTAACAAAAATTTTTGGGGTACAAAACCCAAGATTTTGGATTTTCCCCAAGTGGGAAATTTTGAGAATTTGGATGTGTTTTATAAAATAGTCTTCTGAACATCTCCAAATTGCAGCTTTTTATTTAAAATTTCCAGGGAGTCATATTTTTGTTTAAATGCACTGAACTACTTGTTTAGCCACTTGGTTAAAATTTGGAAAAAATTATAATTCTGGGTTTTTAAGCTCAATAAACAAGATTGGTGCTGGTTTATCCAGACATAAAAAATCATGTTTAAAATATAAAATTCCATGTTAATTATTCCCCTTCAACCAAACAAAAGTAATAAGTTGTAATAAAAATAGAGACAAAAAAGGTAGTTCATGTCATATATTTTACAACTCATAAGTTTGTAAATATATGAAATATATAGTTGTATCTATTATATAAAAAGGATTTTGGTTTGTATATTTGTTTGTATATATAAACAAATTTGAAGTTTACGGACTCGGACTCCGTTGGATTGTTTGCCAAGAAACATGGCATATATATATGTAAAATTTCACGTAGAAGGTTTTTAAGCCATCCATTTCGTCCAAACTCAATTGGGTTCCTCCCAAGAGGCCCAAAAGGGCCCTCATGGAAAGATTATGGAAAGATAATGTTGTTTACATCAAAGCAAATGATATGTTTACTTGAACAAATGATCTTGGTGAAAGGCATGACAACGTCTGCCGGGTAACAGCTAGTAATATATTATAGTTAGCTATAACAGCTATAGTTAGTTATACTATAGGCTTTATAACTATCACCTTTTTAATACATTTGTACAAAATGGTTTATCGTTCTGTCTGTATAGTACATTTTCAATCAAGTTATTATTTGTTAACTGAGTCATTTCGGAGCTTTGGAGATGAAGTGGAAAATGTTAATTATTAAAAATACTTCTCGCCATTACAGATTACTTGCACTTTGGTAGTGGTTAACCAGCGGGGCATTGGGTTAACCGACTAATCATTTGTATTTCTTCCGAAGTGGCAGTACCTACTTTAAATGAGTTACGACAATACATCACAGTTTTGTATTGGCGAAAATACAGTAACATGTTTAGACCAAACTTAAGTTTTCAGTCACTGGTCTAAAACTTTAAGTGTTCCAAACACTTTTAGAAAATTAAATATAACAAATTTGTATTGTATTTTTAATATATTAATATTAATCAAGTAAATGTTAAGTAGGCTACCACAGATTCCTTATAATTCTAATACTTTTGTACTTTTTCTGAATCCCTCAGCCTAGTTTGACCGTAAAGAGGATGAGCTATCTAATACAGAGTCACCATTAGGCTTGTGTTCACAAAAGTGTCATTGCTTGTTTGCTAAGTGATTTCTCTAAACTTATATTCTTGACCCACTTGAGAGGTTTGTCCAAAAATATTTCTCTGAGCAACATACCGCCTTTGTTTAGATATATCACGGAACCACAAAGGAGCTTTATCTAACATTATAGATCTGATCAACATCAATATCTGAAATATCCACTTGGTACAACATAAAACCCTACATTTGCTATGAACAACATGTGGAGTAAGATCAGGAATATATATATATGGTTAGGTTAGGTATATATATATATATATATATATATATATATATACAGGGTGAGTTTCTACTCGCAACATTAACTTCGCCAGTGAGTTCTCCTTACAAAAAGGAACAAAAATTGTCCTTTGGAGCCATGTCCGATTCTCAACCGTTTGGCTGTATTGGGGAATTTTGTATTTTTTCAAACTCACATGACTTGGTCTCATTAATTGAGCTATAAAATTGTAACCAGTCACTATAACCAATTTTAATTATTACCAATAGGAAGAGCATTAAATTTGCAACAAATCTGAGGTTTAACGAAATAATAATTGATTGAAAACACCAGGTAGTAACGCAAATTATGCAAAAATACGTTTAAATAATGTTTTCATTGCAATTTTAATGCCCCATTTCATCACCTAAAGTTATGCTGCGTGATGTCAAGTTAAATGAAAAACTTTCTTTTTTAATAACCTTTAAAATTATGTGCTATAATAAGGTGTTGAAAGAAAAAATACAGTATAAATACCTAAATATTTAATAAAAAACTTGTTTTCATTTATTATTTCGCTCTTTCAAAGTTACAATTTGCTGTATCTTTGAATGTTGTAAAATCAGCTGTAACTGTTATTAGAATGAATCAGCTGCTATTATTTTGTTTAGCTAATCAGCTGGTATGAACCAGCTGTTGAAAACATCCATTGTTGATTAAATTGTTGTTTTCATGTAATATGCGTTTATACATGCGTTTTTCGTATTGTGTGGATTTAGTATTTTACTATGGAACCTTTTTCTAATCAAGAATATGCTGACATACATTTAGTATACGGATTCTGTTCCTGTAACGCGACTGAAAGCCGTCGCGAGTATAGTAGACGTTTTCCTAATAGAAGACTTCCTAATGTTAGAACCTTTATTAGGGTACATCGATGTTTGACCGAAAATGGAAAGTTTCCCACTAATGGACGTTCAGTTGGCAACGTTGTGCAAGATGTTGGCGTGGAATAAGCTGTGTTGGACTGCGTAGAAAGAGATCCGAGAACTATTACTAGAGCTATTCCTAGAGAAGTGGGGGTGAGTCAGACGTTTGTTTCGAAACTTTTACGCAAAGAAGGGCTACATCCTTACCTTTTTACCAGTGTTCAAACTCTAGAGCCACGGGATCCCCCTCAGAGGCTGCGGTTTTGTAGATGGATCCAACAGAATGATCGTGGTGATTTTTTAAAGAATTTTGTGGACGGATGAGTCCTCATTCACGCGAGATGGCGTTTTCAACTATCACAATGAGCATTATTATGACATTGAAAACCCACATCTTGCCCGAGAATCGAGCAGTCAGACTAGGTTTAAAGTAAATGTGTGGATTGGTCTGATTGGTAACCATCTTGTAGGTCCATATCTTGACCTACCTACGTCACTAAACGGCGTTTAGTACCTTCAGTTCCTCCGAGATGATCTACAAGGGCTCCTTGAGGACTTGCCACTGAATTTGCGCGAGCAAATTATTTTTCAAGCAGATGGTGCACCCCCGCACTTTAGCCTTGATGTACGGGAGTACATCAATAGTACCTTTGTTATGTGGATTGGAAGAGGAGGGACTGTTCCTTGGCCTCCACGGTCACGAGACCTAACTCCAATCGATTACTATGTATGGGGTTTTCTCAAAGCAGTCTACCGTACCCCTGTACACTCTGCAGAAGAAGTGAGGCAGCGAATTGTGAGAGCAGCTAATCATCTTCGGGATGAAATAAACTTGAAGGCTTGTGTAAGAGAACTGAGGAAGAGGGTCCGTGCGTGCATCAATGCTAATGGTGGACATTTTGAAAATTTAATAAAGTAACTTTGTTAACCAGCTGTACGTTGAAACGTACTTAAATTTGTTAATTTCATTTGTTGTTTTTGTAAATAATAAACAAGGTTGTTATTAAATAATTTAGGTATTTATACTGTATTTTTTCTTTCAACACCTTATTATAGCACATAATTTTAAAGGTTATTAAAAAAGAAAGTTTTTCATTTAACTTGACATCACGCAGCATAACTTTTAGCTGATGAAATTGCAATGAAAACATTATTTAAACGTATTTTTTGCATAATTTGCGTTATTACCTGGTGTTTTCAATCAATTATTATTTCGTTAAACCTCAGATTTGTTGCAAATTTAATGCTCTTCCTATTGGTAATAATTAAAATTGATTATAGTGACTGGTTACAATTTTATAGCTAAATTAATGAGACCAAGTCATGTGAGTTTGAAAAAATACAAAATTCCCCAATACAGCCAAACGGTTGAGAATCGGACATGGCTCCATAGGACAATTTTTGTTACTTTTTGTAAGGAGAACTCACTGGCGAAGTTAATGTTGCGAGTAGAAACTCACCCTGTATATATATATATATATATATATATATATATATATATATATATATATATATGGTGAGTTTCTACTGTGTATATATATATATATATATACAGTATTGAACGAATGGTGTTTTTGGCATCTGGGGACCTCAAAACGAAAAGTTATCATGGTCCCGGGCCTAGGTCTTACCATGCCGTACGGTAATAGCTTCTTTCCTAAAGGGGAAATTCGCTAAAACTAGATACCTTTTTTAAAACTATGCAAATTTCTTCTGGAGATACGCCTTTAGTTCAAGTTAGAGGTGAGTATGATTTTGAACCGGAATCTAATATGCGAATTAATTCCACCACAGAAATTGGTCAAACAGGTTATGAAGATTACGACCCCACTCCAACTAATACTCCAAATATTAAAGAAGTCGACCTCATTCCCACTGATACTCCAAATATTGAAGAAGAAAGTAATGGAACTAAAAATACTGCTTATAATCCAGAGTTTAATTTATATGATCCGAATACATGGGTTAATTAAACGTGAAATGTAACTGATAACATAATTAGAAAGTTTCCGAGGCATTGTTTAAACATTAAGGACCGTGATTTAAAGTCTAAACGTGTATATGCAGACAAGGTAAGAGTAGCAAAAGAACACGTGTTATTTACACGATTGCCAAATGGGGAGTTGGAAAAACGAGAAGGGACTATGTACTCTAATTCAAACGGGTGTTTCTATTGTGTCCCATGCAAACGGTTTCAACCTCACGAAAATGAGAACTCGTTTTGCAAGGGTTTTAATGACTGGAAAAATGGCAGCCGGCTTTCTGAGCATGAAAAAGAGTGCAGATCAGAGATTGAAAACAAAAGCATTTGTCATAAGGTCTAACGTTCTTGGTAAAATAGATTCTGCCTTACATGATAACTACATCAAAGAAGTAGATTACTGGCATAAAGTGCTTAAACGGGTTGTGGATGTCGTAAAATCTATTGGCAAACGTGGACTCGCTTTTCGAGGTAGTTCACATTCTGATGAGAAATTTGGTTCCCTAGGAAATGGAAACTTTATGGGAGCCATAAAGCCGCAAAGCCTTGCGGAGTATGATGATTTTTTAAACTCACATTCAAACAAAGGGAAATCCTAGATCAGGATGAGTTAGCTATGTGTCTAAATCTATTTGTGAATAATTTATTGAGGATATGTACAAAAGAGTTGTTACTATTACAGTGGAAGAGCTGAAAATAAGTAAATATTATTCTGTAAGCATAGACTCCACGCCTGACATTAATCACTCAGACCAATTGACAATTCTTCTTCGTTATGTTTTATTTGATGGTATCCCAGTGGAGAGATTTCTATCTTTTGTTAAACTTAAGGACTACACAGGTGCACACATGCAAGAGATAGTTTTAAAAACTCTTTTAAATATAGATATTGCTATAAGTGACATGAGAGGACAGTCATATGATAATGCCAGTAACATGTCAGGCTTGGAAAATGGACTGCAAGCCCTCATAAAAAGCATAACAGTTCAGCTGAATACGTTCCATGCTCTGCCCATTCATTAAATTTGGTTGGCACTCGTGCAGCAGGCTGCTGCTTGTAAGTTACGAAATTGATCATGTTTATCCAAGAAATATACGTCTTTCTGAGTGCTTCGACATCAAGGTGGGCAGTGATAAAGAGTATAGTAAAAGAAAATGAAACAAGACATAAGCTTCTTCCAAAGAGATTGAATACCACGAGATGGGCTGCTAGGTGGCATGCAGTAAGAGCACTTGTACTTAATTATTGGAGCCATCACGACGCCTTTAGAAAAATAGCCAATGACCATGAAGAAAGCAGTGTGACTCGAGCTGGAGCAAACGGAATGTGCAAAGAGTTCTTAAAGCTCAAATCAGCAGAGTTAGGGCAGAGTTCTTATCTTGCTCTGTCTATAGTATGACATCTTACAACGTTTCGACAAAAGCAGTAAAACATTGCAAAGCACAAATACTGCCTTAAGTCTAACATGTAGCATCTACAAATCGCTCAAGGAAGATGTACTTGGACTGAGAGATGAGTATGACTCGTACGAAAAAAGGCAAAGAGCTATCAAAAACAGCGTCGTATGTGCATGACATGAAGAGGCAGCAAAACAGCAAAGTACTTCCGGGCGAGATTGGAGGCAGTTTCCCTAATGAGCTCAAGGGGAGAGAAGACACGAACACCTTTTATATTGTAATCGATAGGCTCACTAAGGAGATAAACAGGCGATCTGAAGTATACTTAACTCTAAATGAAAAATTTTGATTTTTGGACAACTTGTTATCTCTTTCAAATGTAGACATTAGAATCAAAACATCTGCTTTGGCGAACAAGTATCAAACAGACGTAAGTGATAACATTGGGGCAGAATGTGTAAATTTTAAGGAGTTTGTTAAAGACACTGACATTTTTCAAAAAGATAAAACCAACAGTTACATCGTAAACGAGAAGAAAATAAAATATTTTCCTTCGGAGTTTTTAAAAACCATACGTGACAAGCAACTGACGACAATGTTCCTAACTTGGATACAGCTCTAAGAATTCACCTCTACATGATGACTTCAAATGCAACTGGAGAGAGGACATTTAGTATTTTAAAACGGATTAAAAATTATTTTACAAATTCCAGTTTTAACTGAAGGTTTTCTAGTTTAGCCAGTTTTGTTGCAAATGCCGAACAGCTTAAAGACTTAGACTTTGATGACCTAGACAAAGAGTTTGCTTCACAGAAAAGCTCGAAAAGTTGATCTGTAGATACTAATTTAAAATCATGTTGAGTGCTTATAGTGTTATTTATATTACTTGTGTAGGGCTGTAATTTAGGTTTTGTTGGAGACAGTCGTATGTTATATTTAATTTTAAAAGTTTTTAAAGAAGAGTATTGTTTTTAGTTTGACGTTTATTACTTTTTTGTCTAGAGAGGATATAAAATACAATAAACAAATTTGAAATGATGATTTTAGCTGTCTTTCTTTCTGAACCATCGCAAAGAAGCCTCTATGTAATATTCACAGAACTTCGGCCGGGGGGGCGGGGGGGAGGCGCCGCACAGAAAAGTTGGCCTAGGGCCCCAACCTTCATAAATCCACCACTGGACATATATAATTGTAAATACAGACCTAAACAAAGCTGGCTAAACTTGCAATATATTTGATTTTAGCACCTATCCAAAAATACACGAACTGTACCGTGCTCATCTTCCTGAAAAAAGTGAAGCATCTCACTAGTGATGGCAAATGTCCGAAATAATTTCTTAACCAGGAACGAACACTGATGCATGCAAGGTATTAATGTTAATAACCCCTAACACACACAGTCTTGCCTGAGACCTTGCTAGAATAGCAGTAACACCAGAGCACTCCGAACACTTTTATCGCTTTGTACTCATTTCTTCATGGAGCAGAATTTAGCAACAAGTCCAGAGTCAGTTATCAAACGTTAAGTATCAAGTAACTAAAATATTCAATTTTGTTATTGAAGGAAAGTAATGTAGTTTAAGGTATGATTCCTAATTTTCCCTACCGGTTTTATACCTCGTTGCAGCAAACCTGCGTACTCAGACTAATCCTACAGAAAAATTCACAAATTGCGAGGACATTTATATAGAAGACCCTAGGAGCCGCAGGCAACAGTAGGTCTAGTGTAGGGTGACCAAATCCCTCAAAGAGAAACCCGGGACATATCCAGCCGGGTACAAAATGTACAAGGTGTTCCCGGGATTTGTGTGGGGTAAACATCTAAAGGGTGTTTGAAAAGTCTGGGTACGGCTTAATATTTTACAAATCATAGCAGAAATCATCTATAAACTTTGCACAGTGTCATATGGCAATGTAAACTATTTTTCCTTGCTATTACCATGACATGACAAGCATGGGGGGACGGCCCACAGAGGAAGTAAAATGTCAGCGTCAATTCTAAGAGAAAAAAAAAATGCCATCAACTGGATCGTCTGGGCTTCAGCAAGGCCCACGAGCCAGAAACAAAAATAAAAGGCCGCCACCCATCACGGCAGCGGCGGCGGCGGAGCTTGGCCCACGAGCCAGAAACAAAAATAAAAGGCCGCCTCCCATCACGGCAGCGGCGGCGGCGGAGCTTGGCCCGCCTGCCAAAAAAAAAGAGAAGGAAGCTGCTGCCCCTCTCTCCTGCGGAGCTCGACCTGCATCCAGCCAGGCGGGTGAACCAGGAGGAGGGTGGTGATGGGGGGGAGGCTGTCGACCTCGCCAGGAGGGTGAACCAGGGGGAGGCTGCCAACCTCGACAGCCCGGTTTTAAGACATAGGAGGGGTGGGAGGGTGATTCCTCTACCCCAGGAGGCTGAAGAACTGGAGGATCTCCTGCTTGGCACAGACGGCCAAGGCCGTCTCATTGTGGAGGAGCAGAAAACAAGCGCCTTGGCCTTCAAAGCGTTTGATTACTTGGTGCATTGCATCAAAGTAATCAAACGCTTTGTGCAAGCAGGAGAGGGAGACAACTCAGTGCGATACTCCTCCATACAACTCCAGAGGGATACTCCTCAAATTGCGAGGTCATTAATATAGAAGACCCTAGGAGCTGCAGGCAACAGTAGGTCTAGTGTAGGGTGACCAAATCCCTCAAAGAGAAACCTGGGACATATCCAGCTGGGTACAAAATGTACAAGGTGTTCCCGGGATTTGTGTGGGGTAAACATCTAAAGGGTGTTTGAAAAGTCTGGGTACGGCTTAATATTTTACAAATCATAGCAGAAATCATCTATAAACTTTGCACAGTGTCATATGGCAATGTAAACTATTTTTCCTTGCTATTACCATGACATGACAAGCATGGGGGGACGGCCCACAGAGGAAGTCATAGGAATCTTAAGTGTAAGCACGGGTCGAGTGATACCTCATTTCAAAGAGCTCAGTTAGTAGAGTTGAATGCCGCAAACCGCATCTCAAAAGATGTATCCAATCAGAAATGGCGGGTTGTTTTAGGTACACATTGTGAAGTACATTATGCGCTGCCATTTCTGACTGGATCGTCGTATTCAGATGCGGGAGGCGGCGTTTCACTCTACTAATGTTGTCACTGACTTTTGTATCTAGCAAATTATTTTATTAAATTTAATAACACAATAAATAAAACTAAAGTGAATTTGTCGTCTTTATGTTTATGAATTAACTAGTTAAACACTGGCAATGTTTTTTATTCTCTATGTTAAAATACAATCTTAGAACAAATTAATTACTTGTTAATAATTTGCAACTGTCCTTTTTGTTTACAATAAATGTTCAAATTGTTCTCCCATTGCAGTTTGAAAGTGAGCTAGCCGGTTGAAGTAGCCATCCATAACATTGCGTAGTATTTCAGGAGGTATTTCTGCCGCTTCATGTAATATTCTTTGTGTTAAGTCATTTATGTCGTTAGGCTTGGTTTGAAAAACTTTATTTTTTAAACATCCCCAAAAGAAGTAATCTAAAGGCGACTGGTCTGGTAATCTAGCAGGCCATTCTATTCTTCCTCTCCGACCTATCCACCGTTCTCGAAATGTTTGGTCCAAAAGATCACGTACATTTACCGCATAATGAGGGGGCGCTCCATCTTGTTGGAACCAAACAGAATCGAAATTTAATCCTAAATTTCGGATATCTGGAATGATTATGTCAACCAACAAGTTGCGGTATGTGTCACCATTTAGATTTCCATCGATAACAAAAGGACCGATTACATTGGTTCCTATCAGGCCTGCCCAAACATTCACTTTTTGTGGATGTTGAGTGTGAGCTTCTCTCTTCCAGTGAGGGTTGTTATCTGACCAGTACCAACAGTTATGTCGGTTGAGATTTCCATTTAACAAAAAACTTGCTTCGTCTGAAAAAACAATGATCTTAACAAAATTCGGGTCTGTATCTAACTTTTGCATCATTGTATCGCAGTATTCGATACGTCGGTCAAAATCGTCCTCGGATAGTTCATGTACAAGATGTACCTTGTAAGGGTGGTAATTGTTAGAATTTAAAATTTTCCATACAGAATATGAACTAATGTTAAACTCACTAGCAATATTCCTAGTAGTCGAATGTGGCTCTTCCATGACTGTTACGAGCACGTCGGTAGCCATGTCTTCATTAGTCGCTGTTTGAGGTCTGCCAGTGCGAGGAAGATCTTTTACAGTTGCATGTTCTTCGAAACGGCGGACGGTAGTGACAACACCATTTTTTGAAATAGGTTGTCTGTTCGGAAATCGTTCATTAAATAAATCTGCTACGGCTTGATAAGAGCGCTTGAGGTCACCATATCCTCTCATAATGAGAATATTAATTCTGTCAATGTCTGATAATTCCATTCCTCTTTCGGTACTAACTTGAAATTAAACAATTTTAAACTATAAACAACTAACACTGTACGCGCACTCACATACAATCTGAAAGAACTGAGAACTAACAATGTGATTTCCCGTAACAGGAATTCATAGCTGTAGGACTTTGTCTGTTGTTGATAACAACCTGAAATGACAAGGAGGGAAAACCCAGGTCATTTTGTCTAGCATTAGAAAGTGACAGCATTCATGAATGGAAACATTTCCAATAGTAAACATCCAAGTTCCTCTTAAATAAATTAGTTTAATCATTTGAAAATGGATAATATCAATACTTAAGTTCTACCATTGTTTTTCTTGGTGAGCTTATTTAACTTACCACTTCATGTTAAAATTAATTTTTTTATATTTTTGAATCCAGTCAAAAATGGCAGCGCATTCATGGTACTTCACAATGTGTACCTAAAACAACCCGCCATTTCTGATTGGATACATCTTTTGAGATGCGGTTTGCGGCATTCAACTCTACTAACTGAGCTCTTTGAAATGAGGTATCACTCGACCCGTGCTTACATTTAAGATTCCTATGACTTCCTCTGTGGGCCGTCCCCCCATGCTTATTATGTCATGGCAATAGCAAGGAAAAATAGTTTACATTGCCATATGACACTGTGCAAAGTTTATAGATGTTTTCTGCTAAGGTTTGTAAAATATTAAGCCTTACCCAGACTTTTCGATCACCCTGTATATAGAACGTCTTTTGTGTTGTTATTTACAACAAATTGTACTCTGATTTACTTTTATAAAATCTATTTAAAGATGTATAACACAGGCCTAACAAAATACAAACAAATATTATAGTTATAATTGCTTCTTTATTATTCTAAAATAGAATAACATTGGTAATGAGTACGTAGGTTTGCTGAAACAAGGAACATAAACGATTGGTTTTATGCAAATATAAATATAATTTAACTAGGCGAAGCCACATACTAAGTTTCATCACTATTCAATCATAAATAAGCGCCATATAACATTTTAGTTATTCTCCATCAGAATAACATGGGGGCTGAGTAAGCAGGTTTGCTGCAACAAGGAACAAAAGAAGTGGGTTTTTATGCAATTATCAATATAACTCAACCAAGTGAAGCTACACACCAAGTTTTATTAATTTATGTTCATAATTAAGGGAGTCATTATATTTTACTTATTCTCCATAATAATAACATGGGGGCTGTGTACGCAGGTTTGCTGCTACGGGAATAATCAATAAAAAATAAATGTTTGTGCAAATATCAATATACCAGTACTACGTGAAGCCACATACCAAGTTTCATCAACATAAATTCATAAATAATCGAGATATCAAATTTTATTTATTCTCCATAAGGGTAACATTGGACAACGTACTGTGTTTAGCACTTTGAATATCTCAGCAGCGGTTGGGCGTAGAATCACAATTTAAACACCAAAATGATTGTTTTGTGGAACTGAACAGATTGGTAAAAGCAAATGTGAAGTTTACATTAAAATAAACTGAGGAAAATCCAAAAACCTTTTTCCCATAAGATTAACATGGGAGATTTTATGAGTAGGTTTTTTGTATTTTCTCCGCAACCACTTAACCTAGGTTAATAATTCAATTTACTATATTATTTGGTTTTTAAGCTCTATAAAAGGGTCAAAACCAAAATTAAGTTGTTTAAAAATTTTAGGGTGAAAAATGCAAAAAACAGATTTTTGAAAAATTTAAAACCTTCATAAAACCCCCTTCCCATGGTCCGGTTTTTATGGTTTTCGAACTTAAAGTCATTTTATTTATTTTTTTAAATGTAATATACAAATTTATTTCCGGCCATCCACTCCCCACAAACTAAGAGATATCTATCCGTCAATCTGCAAACAAAGTATTTAGTGTAGATGTATTTAATATGGGTTATGCTATACTTGTAAATCTACATTTCACTATAAAAAAAACAATCAAACAACATTGTTTGAAACACTCTTAAGCTGCTACTAGTGTTTATATAATGGTTTATAGTCGAGTTTTTATAATTTATAGCCAAATTGTGACATTAAATTTATCATTTCAAAAAATGTATTTAAAACTTCCGTTAAAAAGTGGGTACAAATGTGTCATCTTTTTTCTGAGAATCAATTAAAAGAAATCTTTATTTCTAAGAGAGAGTTGTTTATTGTAGTAAAAGATGTTGGGTTTTCCAATTTTGATGACATGAAGCCTGCTTTAGAAGTATTTATCCTCGGACGGACTAATCAAACTATCATATCACCTGAAGATAAGGACTTCATTCCTTCCTTTGTATACGACTGTAAGAACCGCTGGCAAAAATGTAACCGGACCATCGATCGGTTCTTGAAGAAAAATGAAGATTGGTTGAACCAAGAAAATATCTTTAGAAATACAGAACAATCCTCTTCAAATGGCAGACCATCTTTACAATTTGTTGAAAGTAGTGAGAGGTTGAAAAGAAGGAAAATTGAAGAAATGCGCTTCAGTTTCTGCTCTGGAGCTGCTATGCAGCACAAATGAGTCTGCGCCATGAAGGCCAAGTTTCAGCAGCAACTGTTGTTAAAGATGTAACCTTTGGCTCACCTGAACGCGCCGATAAATACTTAAAAGCTTTAGAAAATTTTGAAAATTTCCCTAAGCCTACTAACTAACAAAACACCAGTATATTCTTTTAAGAAGCTCTTCTGAAGCAAAGGGTCATAAATTATATCCTTCCTATCACGAAGTTTTATCGGCCAAACAACTGTGCTATCCTGAAATACTGACAATAACAGAATCTTCTGCTGAAATTTCTCTTCAAAGCATCTTAGATCACACCGCAATTAGAATTTCATAAGTCCAAGCACCTGTCTTAGTTTCACTGTGTGAAAATCACCTGAAAGGCCTTGTCCTTATATCAAAATGGGGTTGTGATGGGGGTTCTGGCCAGAGTGAGTATAAAAAAATTTCAGCGGCAGACTTAAAGACTCTTGTTTGATTCAAACTTCAATGGTACCTTTGCAATTATATGAGGAAACAAATAATGGTGAAATTGTACTTTGGAAAATAATCGTCCAGCGTCATCGCGATTATGTCGACGAATCAGACTACAATTTAAGGCTGAAACAGCAGAAGGAAGCATTGAAGAAAAAACTTACACTGAAGATCAAATCAAAAGTCTAACTCCCTCAACTTTCACACTCAACGGCTTACAAATTTTCATTAGGCATAAATTACTGTTTACAATGATTGACGGAAAAGTCTGCAATTCAGTAACAGATAATTCGTCCAGACAAAGGTGTTACTTATGCCAGGCCACACCAAAAATAATGAACGATATAGATCGAGTATTACAGATGCCAGTGAATAAGTCAAATCTAGGTTTTGGCTTAAGCACACTACACGCATGGATTAGGTTTTCGAGTGCTTATTACACTTGTCATACAAATTAGATGTCAAAACGTGGCAAGTTAAATCCGCTGACATGAAAGTTGTTGTTCAAGAAAGGAAGAAAATAACTCAAGAAAAGTTTAAATCTGAACTAGGATTTATTGTTGAAAAACCCAAGCAAAGCTACGGAAGTACAAATGATGGCAATACCGCTCGTAGATTTTTTGAAAACCACGAAAAGTCATCTGAAATAACGGGAGTAGACGAAGACATAATTAAAAGATTCAGGGTGATTTTGCTTACAATATCTTGTGAGTTTAAAATTGACACTTTTAAGTTCAAAAAGTATGCCTTAAAAATAACCAAGCTATTTACTGAAAAATATAACTGGTACCCGTACCCTATAACCGTTACAGTGCACAAAATCCTAATACATGGCTGGGAAGTAATTGATGCTGCAATTCTTCCAATTGGACAACTCACAGAAGAGGCTTTGGAGGCCAGAAACAAGGACATAAAAAAATACAGGGAGGGGTATTCAAGAAAATGTAGTAGAGAAAAAACCATGGAAGATGTATTCAACTAATTGTTAATTTCGTCAGATCCTGTGATTTCTAGCTTAAGAAAAATCAATCCAAAAACAAAAAACTACCCAAAGATGTATTGGCTTTACTTGGAGACAAAACAATTTCAACAGAAGCAGGTGCGACAAGTGACGAAGATAATAGTAGCGAAGAGGACGAGTAAATTAGGTAAATTAATCTTTAAAAGATTCATTAAAGATTTAATCGTAAAAAAATACACTAGATTCCAACATGCAGTGTTTGACCATAGTAAGTATGCATCATAAGATATCTCAACCTAAAGCTTCCCATTTATTATGCCCAAAGGCGCAAAGTATTATTTCATTTATTTCATCACCGCTTATTCATGTTTAAGCTATTAAACAATTAATACATATGTGTATGTGATTTAAACTGAAAGACCCTCTATATAAAACTCAATATTTTGCTTGGAATTCATTAAAAAAGTTAAAATTAAATACATGTTAATAGATCATGTTTAGTTTTTATTGTTTATAACGGTGTAAGTACTTTTGACCACGATATGGGGGTCTCTGAACCATTGTGCGACTGTCGCCATGAGATTGATGAAACTAGTACGAAGCGAGGAAAACAGTACTGTATTGATAATATTGCCTAAACATTTATGAGAATGGCCATTCTTACTTACCTAATGACTATGATTTTGTCTCAATAGAAAACTACAGTAAGACTCAACATATAGTTTTTTCCAAATGGCTAGCATACTGTGATCGCAAAATCAAGAAACAAATTCCATTTCATGTGACTGTAATGTCACATTATGACTTGTTGCCAGTAAATGTCTGTTGAAGGTATATGAGACTCTTCAAACGTCTGATGATGCTGTAGAAAATGGGCCTCTCAATGCAGATGATTATTTAGAAAAATAATAATGATTATTTAAAAAATAATAAAGGTTATTTTCTAAATAATAATACTTATTTAAACAAATAATAATTGTGTTGAATAAACAAAATTGTCAGTGTTGAATGGAAAGGTTTGAACTCGCAAAACTGTGTTCTATAAACATTATCCTTACACATCTACTTTATATCGCAAGTAAAATTATTCCATTAAAAGTTCACAAATATATATAATTTTTCAAAACAAATATTATAATGGTCAATAGAATTAAAATGAACATTGAAGGAAACATTGCTGGAACAAATATTAAAAAATATAAGACGCAAAATTGCCTATAACAAACTTAGATACCCCGTAACACCAAACCTGCGTTCTCAGCGAATTTCCAATGCTTATATATGTATCTTAATACCACATAAAGCCACATACCAAGTTTCATTAATATACATTCATAAATAAACGGTTTATGACATTTTAATTATTTTCCTTAAGAATAACATGGCGGCTGAGTATGCAGGTTTGGTTAAGCAAGGAACACAAGAAATGGGGGTTTATAGAAATATCAATATAACTCAACTAGGTAAAGCCACATAACAAATTTTATTAATTTATGTTCATAATTAAGGAAGATGACACGTTACTTATTCTCCATAAGAAAAACATAGGGGCTGAGTACGCAGGTTTGCTGCTACGGAACTATCGGCAAACAAATTATTTGTTGTGCAAATATCAATAGACCAAAACGATATAAAGCAATATACCAAGTGTTGTCAGGATAAGTTGATAAATAACCGAGATATACAATTTTTATTATTCTCCATAAGAATAACATAGGACAACGTACTGTATTTAGCACTTTCAATATCTCTGTAACCATTGACGTAGAGAAATGAAAAAAAAAATACCCCCGTCGCAGCAAACCTGCGTACTCACCGAATTTCCACTGCATAATATTTGTCTGATTTCCACATACAGCCGCGTACCAAGTTTCATTAAAATATAATCCATAAGAATAACATTGGTAATGAGTTCGTAGGTTTGCTGAAACAAGGAACACAAACAATTGATTTTTATGCTTATATAAATATAATTTAACTAGGCGAAGCCACATACCAAGTTTCATCAATATTCAATCATAAATAAGCGCTATATAACATTTTAGTTATTCTCTATAAGAATAATATGGGGGCTGAGTACGCAGGTATGCTGCTACGGGAATAACCAATAAAATATCAATTTGTTGTGCAAATATCAATATACGAGTACTACGTCAAGCCACATACCAAGTTTCATCAACATACATTCATAAGTAATCGAGATATCAAATTTTATTTATTCTCCATAAGGATAACATTGGACAAGTACTGTGTTTAGCACTTTGAATATCTCAGCAACGGTTGGGCGTAGAATCACAATTTAAACGCCAAAATGATTGTTTTGTGGAACTGAACAGATTTCTAAAAGCAAATGTGAAGTTTAAATTAAAATAAACTGAGGAAATGCCAAAAACCTTTTTCCCATAAGATTAACATGGGAGATTTTATGAGTAGGTTTTTTTGGATTTTCGCCGCAACCACTTAACCTAGGTTAATAATTCAAAATAATATATTATTTGTTTTTGTTAAGCTCTGTAACGGTCAAAAATGAGACCCCTTTATTTTTGTATTACCTCATTTAATTTAGTAATAGAAAGCATGCCACGTTAATTTAAGTTCGCCCGGCAAAGTAAAACAAGAACGGAACAAAAGATGAGTCACGGTCGGCCGGCCTACTCGCCGAGCACGTAGCGACCTGTAGCGAGTAAACAGCTTCTCGCGGCGGCCGCCGGGTCGTCTGGCGCTAGTGTTGCTTGCCAGGAAGGGGTGGGGGAAGCCCGGAACGAGCCTTCGCGAGCCAGACGGACAGTCAGTCTCTCGACCGCCACCATCATCAGTAGTAAGTTGAAGTAGTCTTCCTACACTAGGTTATTAATGAAGTATACAATTGATTTTTATGCTTATATAAATATAATTTAACTAGGCGAAGCCACATACCAAGTTTCATCAATATTCAATCATAAATAAGCGCTATATAACATTTTAGTTATTCTCTATAAGAATAATATGGGGGCTGAGTACGCAGGTATGCTGCTACGGGAATAACCAATAAAATATCAATTTGTTGTGCAAATATCAATATACGAGTACTACGTCAAGCCACATACCAAGTTTCATCAACATACATTCATAAGTAATCGAGATATCAAATTTTATTTATTCTCCATAAGGATAACATTGGACAAGTACTGTGTTTAGCACTTTGAATATCTCAGCAACGGTTGGGCGTAGAATCACAATTTAAACGCCAAAATGATTGTTTTGTGGAACTGAACAGATTTCTAAAAGCAAATGTGAAGTTTAAATTAAAATAAACTGAGGAAATGCCAAAAACCTTTTTCCCATAAGATTAACATGGGAGATTTTATGAGTAGGTTTTTTTGGATTTTCGCCGCAACCACTTAACCTAGGTTAATAATTCAAAATAATATATTATTTGTTTTTGTTAAGCTCTGTAACGGTCAAAAATGAGACCCCTTTATTTTTGTATTACCTCATTTAATTTAGTAATAGAAAGCATGCCACGTTAATTTAAGTTCGCCCGGCAAAGTAAAACAAGAACGGAACAAAAGATGAGTCACGGTCGGCCGGCCTACTCGCCGAGCACGTAGCGACCTGTAGCGAGTAAACAGCTTCTCGCGGCGGCCGCCGGGTCGTCTGGCGCTAGTGTTGCTTGCCAGGAAGGGGTGGGGGAAGCCCGGAACGAGCCTTCGCGAGCCAGACGGACAGTCAGTCTCTCGACCGCCACCATCATCAGTAGTAAGTTGAAGTAGTCTTCCTACACTAGGTTATTAATGAAGTATTCGTTGCCGCTCTTATTCGTTTATTGTTTAACGGGATTAATAAATAATCGTTCGCTGATTTGTGGCGTAATACCCCACGAATTTTAGGGCAGTTCGTTTTTTTATTGTAAGAGCCAAAGTTAGCGGTATTTTCCATCATTTTAATAAACGGATTATTTAATTTGTCTGGAACCAGAGTTATACTCTGACGCCAGGCGTGGTTATTTTCTTTCTTTAGTCGAGGCATATATATTACTTTACAGCAGGACCATCGTATTTTTATCACAGGAACCAGAGGCTATACTCTGACCCCTGACAATTGGTAGCGTTAGATTTTTAATCTTGTAAATCGTATTGCAGGAGCGCGTTTTGGATAAATAGTGGGTGTAAATCAATTTGTGGGACCCAGAGGACTTACTCTGACACCCAGTGATAGGCTTAAATCAATTTGTGGGACCCAGAGGACTTACTCTGACACCCAGTGACAGTTGACCGAATCTTGTAAATCGTATTGCAGAAGCGTGTTTTTGGATAACTAGCGGACGTAGACCAATTTGTGGGACCCAGAGGACTTACTCTGACACCCAGTGACAGTTGACCGAATTTTGTAAATCGTATTGCTGGAGCGCGTTTTTGGATAAGTAGCGGGCGTAAATCAATTTTTGGGGCCCAGAGGAATTACTCTGACACCCAGTGACAGTTGACCGAATATTGTAAATCGTGAGTTCTTCGTAGTAAAGTACTTAGCAGTGTCTCTACAGAGCGCTACTCTACTAGACGGGACGAATATTTTGGGAAGGATTTACTTGCGGAGTAGGACACAGGTTAATACGCTGGTGAGACAGCAGAGCACTTCTCTGCCACCTGAATCCCGAATTAGGCCGTAGGAGTTGGGAATGATGAATTTTCTAGACTAAACCAAGAGTTTTGAGTCTGAATGAATATCTGAGCCTTCTCCTACAGATATTTTACCGTTGTTTTTCTAAAATTTTAGTTTAAGTCGACCCGTGGAAATTAATCCCACGAAGCTGAACTATTTAGGGCACCGTTTTCGTAATTTTAAGACTCGGAGAAAAACACGGTCACAGCTCTATAACATGGTCAAAACCAAAATGAAGTTTTTAAAAAATTGTAGGATGAAAAATGCAAAAAACTGATTTTTGGAAAATTTAAAACCCCCATAAACCCCCCTTCCTTCCCATGGTCCGATTTTTCTGGTTTTCAAACTTAAAGTCATGAATGTCATTTTACACATTTGAGCCAAATTTAATCGAAATCGGACGTTTTTTACTCAAGTTATCGCATTCACGGACACACACATATATATATATACTTATATATAAATTTGAAATTTGAACGAATAGTGTTTTTGTCATCTGGGACCTCAAAACAAACAATTATCATGGTCTCGGACTTAAGTCTTAGCATGAGACCTACGGTAATAGCTTCTTCCCTATAGGGGAAATTCGCTAAAAACACCAAATTGTTTTTCTTTTTAAGCCAAATCCAATGGTTAAAAGTAGAATTTGATTTACTAAAATATTATTTGTAAAAAACTCAATACAACCATTTTTGGGGTACAAAACCCCCCAAAAATACCCCTTTGGATAAAGCGATCTAGCTGGTTTTCGAACTTAAAGTCATAAATGTTGCTCTACATGTTTGTAACAAATTTGATTAAAATCGGACCATTTTTACGGGAGCTATCGCACCCACGGACACACACACACACACACACACACACACACACACACACACACACACACACATATATATATATATATATATATATATACAGATTTGAACGAATGGTGTTTTTGGCATCTGGGGACCTCAAAACGAAAATTTATCATGGTCCCAGGCCTAGGTCTTACCATGCCGACTACGGTAATAGATTCTTCCCTATAGGGGAAACTCGCTAAAAACAGTCAGTATCTAAAAATGAGTGTCGTGGTAGTTGCAACTCTTGGTCTTTAAAGGCCTTATATGTTGCTGCACCATAATGTAGCTGGCTCAAGTCGTTGGTATGTAAAACAAAATATTTAAAAATCTACAAAGCTTGACAAACTTTAAAACTATTAGCACGTTTATAAAATTTGAATCGTACCCTAAAATTGGCAAAAGTGAACCTTATAATACGGGTTATTTTATTATTTGATTCCTTATGTACCACACTTTTATTCAGCAGAAAAAGATGGTTACTCAAACCTCAAACCAAGGCGAAGAAAAGAAAAATATATAAGGTAGAGTAAGTACAATTTTTAAAAAGAAGACCAAGATAAAGTTTATTGAATATTGGCTGAAACTTCCAAAGTTTAAAGAGTAGCTTTTAGCAGGAAATCAAATAGATGAAGCTGTGTCTAAAGTATGTCGTGTTACTGTGAAGGCTGGAAAGTCTCCATTTAGATTTCCATCGATAACAAAAGGACCGATTACATTGGTTCCTATCAGGCCTGCCCAAATATTCACTTTTTGTGGATGTTGGGTGTGGGCTTCTCTCTTCCAGTGAGGGTTGTTATCTGACCAGTACCCACAGTTATGTCGGTTGAGATTTCCATTTAACAAAAAACTTGCTTCGTCTGAAAAAAACAATGTTCTTAACAAAATTCGGGTCTGTATCTAACTTTTGCATCATTGTATCGCAGTATTCGATACGTCGGTCAAAATCGTCCTCGGATAGTTCATGTACAAGATGTACCTTGTAAGGGTGGTAATTGTTAGAATTTAAAATTTTCCATACAGAATATGAACTAATGTTAAACTCACTAGCAATATTCCTAGTAGTCGAATGTGGCTCTTCCATGACTGTTACGAGCACGTCGGTAGCCATGTCTTCATTAGTCGCTGTTTGAGGTCTGCCAGTGCGAGGAAGATCTTTTACAGTTGCGTGTTCTTCGAAACGGCGGACGGTGGTGACAACACCATTTTTTGAAATAGGTTGTCTGTTCGGAAATCGTTCATTAAATAAATCTGCTACGGCTTGATAAGAGCGCTTGAGGTCAACATATCCTCTCATAATGAGAATATTAATTCTGTCAATGTCTGATATTTCCTTCCCTCTTTCGGTACTAACTTGAAATTAAACAATTTTAAACTATAAACAACTAACACTGTACGCGCACTCACATACAATCTGAAAGAACTGAGAACTAGCAATGGGATTTCCCGTAACAGGAATTCATAGCTGTAGGACTTTGTCTGTTGTTGATAACAACCTGAAATGACAAGGAGGGAAAACCCAGGTCATTTTGTCTAGCATTAGAAAGTGACAGCATTCATGAATGGAAACATTTCCAATAGTAAACATCCAAGTTCCTCTTAAATAAATTAGTTTAAACATTTGAAAATGGATAATATCAATACTTAAGTTCTACCATTTTTTTTGTTGGTGAGATTATTTAACTTACCACTTCATGTTAAAATTAATTTTTTTTTATTTTTGAATCCAGTCAGAAATGGAAGCGCATAATGTACTTCACAATGTGTACCTAAAACAACCCGCCATTTCTGATTGGATACATCTTTTGAGATGCAGTTTGCGGCATTCAACTCTACTAACTGGGCTCTTTGAAATGAGGTATCACTCGACCCGTGCTTACATTTAAGATTCCTATGACTTCCTCTGTGGGCCGTCCCCCCATGCTTATCATGTCATGGCAATAGCAAGGAAAAATAGTTTACATTGCCATATGACACTGTGCAAAGTTTATAGATGTTTTCTGATATGGTTTGTAAAATATTAAGCCTTACCCAGACTTTTCAAACACCCTGTATATAGAACGTCTTTTGTGTTGTTATTTACAACAAATTGTACTGTGATTTACTTTTATAAAATCTATTTAAAGATGTATAACACAGGCCTAACAAAATACAAACAAATATTATAGTTATAATTGCTTCTTTATTATTCTAAAATAAAAAAACCCCGTTGCAGCAAACCTGCGACCTCAGCGAATTTCCAGTGCAAAGTATTTGTCTTAATACCACATAAAGCCGCATACCAAGTTTCATAAAAATATAAGCGATTTTAATTATTATCCATAAGAATAACATTGGTAATGAGTACGTAGGTTTGCTGAAACAAGGAACAAAAGAAGCGGGTTTTTATGCAATTATCAATATAACTCAACCAAGTGAAGCTACACACCAAGTTTTATTAATTTATGTTCATAATTAAGGGAGTCATTATATTTTACTTATTCTTCATAATAATAACATGGGGGCTGTGTACGCAGGTTTGCTGCTACAGGAATAATCAATAAAAAATAAATTTGTATGCAAATATCAATATACCAGTACTACGTGAAGCCACATACCAAGTTTCATCAACATAAATTCATAAATAATCGAGATATCAAATTTTATTTATTCTCCATAAGGATAACATTGGACAACGTACTGTGTTTAGCACTTTGAATATCTCAGCAACGGTTGGGCGTATAATCACAATTTAAACACCAAAATGATTGTTTTGTGGAACTGAACAGATTGGTAAAAGCAAATGTGAAGTTTACATTAAAATAAACTGAGGAAAATCCAAAAACCTTTTTCCCATAAGATTAACATGGGAGATTTTATGAGTAGGTTTTTGTATTTTCTCCGCAACCACTTAACCTAGGTTAATAATTCAATTTACTATATTATTTGGTTTTTAAGCTCTATAACAGGGTCAAAACCAAAATTAAGTTGTTTAAAAAGTTTAGGGTGAAAATTGCAAAAAACAGATTTTTGAAAAATTTAAAACCTTCATAAAATCCCCTTCCCATGGTCCGATTTTTATGGGTTTCGAACTTAAAGTCATTTTATTTTTTTTTAAATGTAATATACAAATTTATTTCCGGCCATCCACTCCCCACAAACTAAGAGATATCTATCCGTCAATCTGCAAACAAAGTATTTAGTGTAGATGTATTTAATATGGGTTATGCTATACTTGTAAATCTACATTTCACTATAAAAAAAAAACAATCAGACAACATTGTTTGAAACACTCTTAAGCTGCTACTAGTGTTTATATAATGGTTTATCGTCGAGTTTTTATAATTTATAGCCAAATTGTGACATTAAATTTATCATTACAAAAAATGTATTTAAAACTTCCGTTAAAAAGTGGGTACAAATGTGTCATCTTTTTTCTGAGAATCAATTAAAAGAAATCTTTATTTCTAAGAGAGAGTTGTTTATTGTAGTAAAAGATGTTGGGTTTTCCAATTTTGATGACATGAAGACTGCTTTAGAAGTATTTATCCTCGGACGGACTAATCAAACTATCATATCACCTGAAGATAAGGACTTCATTCCTTCCTTTGTATACGACTGTAAGAACCGCTGGCAAAAATGTAACCGGACCATCGATCGGTTCTTGAAGAAAAATGAAGATTGGTTGAACCAAGAAAATATCTTTAGAAATACAGAACAATCCTCTTCAAATGGCAGACCATCTTTACAATTTGTTGAAAGTAGTGAGAGGTTGAAAAGAAGGAAAATTGAAGAAATGCGCGCTTCAGTTTCTGCTCTGGAGCTGCTATGCAGCACAAATGAGTCTGCGCCATGAAGGCCAAGTTTCAGCAGCAACTGTTGTTAAAGATGTAACCTTTGGCTCACCTGAACGCGCCGATAAATACTTAAAAGCTTTAGAAAATTTTGAAAATTTCCCTAAGCCTACTAACTAACAAAACACCAGTATATTCTTTTAAGAAGCTCTTCTGAAGCAAAGGGTCATAAATTATATCCTTCCTATCACGAAGTTTTATCGGCCAAACAACTGTGCTATACTGACAATAACCGAATCTTCTGCTGAAATTTCTCTTCAAAGCATCTTAGATCACACCGCAATTAGAATTTCATAAGTCCAAGCACCTGTCTTAGTTTCACTGTGTGGAAATCGCCTGAAAGGCCTTGTCCTTATATCAAAATGGGGTTGTGATGGGAGTTCTGGCCAGAGTGAGTATAAAAAAAATTTCAGCGGCAGACTTAAAGACTCTTGTTTGATTCAAACTTCAATGGTACCTTTGCAATTATATGAGGAAACAAATAATGGTGAAATTGTAGTTTGGAAAAATAATCGTCCAGCGTCATCGCGATTATGTCGACGAATCAGACTACAATTTAAGGCTGAAACAGCAGAAGGAAGCAATGAAGAAAAAACTTACACTGAAGATCAAATGAAAAGTCTAACTCCCTCAACTTTCACACTCAACGGCTTACAAATTTTCATTAGGGATAAATTACTGTTTACAATGATTGACGGAAAAGTCTGCAATTCAGTAACAGATAATTCGTCCAGACAAAGGTGTTACTTATGCCAGGCCACACCAAAAATAATGAACGATATAGATCGAGTATTACAGATGCCAGTGAATAAGTCAAATCTAGGTTTTGGCTTAAGCACATTACACGCATGGATTAGGTTTTCGAGTGCTTATTACACTTGTCATACAAATTAGATGTCAAAACGTTGCAAGTTAAATCCGCTGACATGAAAGTTGTTGTTCAAGAAAGGAAGAAAATAACTCAAGAAAAGTTTAAATCTGAACTAGGATTTATTGTTGAAAAACCCAAGCAAAGCTACGGAAGTACAAATGGTGGCAAAACCGCTCGTAGATTTTTTGAAAACCACGAAAAGTCATCTGAAATAACGGGAGTAGACGAAGACTTAATTAAAAGATTCAGGGTGATTTTGCTTACAATATCTTGTGAGTTTAAAATTGACACTTTTAAGTTCAAAAAATATGCCTTAAAAACAACCAAGCTATTTACTGAAGAATATAACTGGTACCCTATAACCGTTACAGTGCACAAAATCCTAATACATGGCTGGGAAGTAATTGATGCTGCAATTCTTCCAATTGGGCAACTCACAGAAGAGGCTTTGGAGGCCAGAAACAAGGACATAAAAAAATACAGGGAGGGGTATTCAAGAAAATGTAGTAGAGAAAAAACCATGGAAGATGTATTCAACCAATTGTTAATTTCGTCAGATCCTGTGATTTCTAGCTTAAGAAAAATCAATGCAAAAACAAAAAACTACCCAAAGATGTATTGGCTTTACTTGGAGACAAAACAATTTCAACAGAAGCAGGTGCGACAAGTGACGAAGATAGTAGTAGCGAAGAGGACGAGTAAATTAGGTAAATTAATCTTTAAAAGATTCATTAAAGATTTAATCGTAAAAAAATACACTAGATTCCAACATGCAGTGTTTGACCATAGTAAGTATGCATCATAAGATATCTCAACCTAAAGCTTCCCATTTATTATGCCCAAAGGCGCAAAGTATTATTTCATTTATTTCATCACCGCTTATTCATGTTTAAGCTATTAAACAATTAATACATATGTGTATGTGATTTAAACTGAAAGACCCTCTATATAAAACTCAATATTTTGCTTGGAATTCATTAAAAAAGTTAAAATTAAATACATGTTAATAGATCATGTTTAGTTTTTATTGTTTATAACGGTGTAAGTACTTTTGACCACGATATGGGGGTCTCTGAACCATTGTGCGACTGTCGCCATGAGATTGATGAAACTAGTACGAAGCGAGGAAAACAGTACTGTATTGATAATATTGCCTAAACATTTATGAGAATGGCCATTCTTACTTACCTAATGACTATGATTTTGTCTCAATAGAAAACTACAGTAAGACTCAACATATAGTTTTTTCCAAATGGCTAGCATACTGTGATCGCAAAATCAAGAAACAAATTCCATTTCATGTGACTGTAATGTCACATTATGACTTGTTGCCAGTAAATGTCTGTTGAAGGTATATGAGACTCTTCAAACGTCTGATGATGCTGTAGAAAATGGGCCTCTCAATGCAGATGATTATTTAAAAAATAATAAAGGTTATTTTCTAAATAATAATACTTATTTAAACAAATAATAATTGTGTTGAATAAACAAAATTGTCAGTGTTGAATGGAAAGGTTTGAACTCGCAAAACTGTGTTCTATAAACATTATCCTTATACATCTACTTTATATCGCAAGTAAAATTATTCCATTAAAAGTTCACAAATATATATAATTTTTCAAAACAAATATTATAACGGTCAATAGAATTA
Source organism: Allygus modestus (assembly GCA_963675035.1). Lineage (NCBI taxonomy): Eukaryota > Metazoa > Arthropoda > Insecta > Hemiptera > Cicadellidae > Allygus > Allygus modestus. Next base: position 63,605,300 of record OY776111.1, on the reverse strand, counting down.
AAATGAACATTGAAGGAAACATTGCTGGAACAAATATTAAAAAATATAAGACGCAAAATTGCCTATAACAAACTTAGATACCCCCGTAGCACCAAACCTGCGTTCTCAGCGAATTTCCAATGCATATATATGTATCTTAATACCACATAAAGCCACATACCAAGTTTCATTAATATACATTCATAAATAAACGATTTATGACATTTTAATTATTTTCCTTAAGAATAACATGGCGGCTGAGTATGCAGGTTTGGTTACGCAAGGAACACAAAAAATGGGGGTTTATAGAAATATCAATATAACTCAACTAGGTAAAGCCACATAACAAATTTTATTAATTTATGTTCATAATTAAGGAAGATGACACGTTACTTATTCTCCATAAGCTTTCCGAGACAACTCAGTGCCTACACTTCTGCCTTGACTGTCTGCATAGATTTTAATTTTAGGCTCAGTCTTATTGTTATTTAGAGTTAAATTTAAAGTCTTACTGGATGGCACTAGGCCTGGAAGTTCACACGTAGGCCTAGGCTTACTCTCTTCTTCATGCGATTCTAACTCCGCTAGCACTTGAAAACTATTTCTAAAAGGCGGATAGTCCATTGGTTTGGATACAAGGTTTGGTTTACAGCTTCTACCCACTGACACTGTTTCCCATCCTCTGGATGAATTAGGCCTAGGCCCAGTTTGTACACCAGATATGTTAGTTACACCAGATATGTACTTACTTAACCTGAGATCACTAGATTCACAGTTCTTCTTTAACAATGCATTTTCACTCTTCAAAAAGTCTATATCTTCTTTTAGAACTCTGATTATTTCAGCTAATGAAGTACTTTCAACCTGATTGTCCAAATTAACACTGTACAAACTATCACCAGCATCAATGCACCTCGGGCAAACCCACTCATCATTTTCATCAGGTAGCTCATCTTCTTTGACATTTGCACATCGAAAGTGGATCCACCTATCACATCCATCGCATAAAATTCCATTTTTAACAGTTCGACAGCATTTCCCACGCTTAATATCAGTCACAATGCGGAGTTTAGCCATAGAAGGCCCGCTTCTATTCGACATTTTCTGCTACACAAACCTGAGAAATGTTCGTGATGGTCCAAATCAACATTTCAAAATGATACACAAATCTTGAATGAAAATATCAATAACTAATATGTTTTTTTTCTTCAAGTTCGTTCCACATTTGAGTAGTAAATTAATTAGTCCTAAATAATCACACTTCCGCCGTTTCTTTTAACATTTAGCTATTACTCCCAATCGGAGAAAACATAAAAATTGTTGAGTGTCTAAACAGGTCAAATAGAATCAACCCGTTTATATATCTAAAGGCACCGTGACTGTGGGCTGGGATACCGTATAGCGTAGACGAAACCATGCCTATAAATGTACCAGAAAAGTCACACTCGTTAATTTCAATCAGATACCAATCGTTAATAATTTGTACTCAATGACTCCGTACAGCTCCAGAAGAGTTTCTTTAATAAGGACACACAAATAATAAGGACACACATGTTTAAGTCCATTGTCGTCTGACATCACAGCAACCTTCGGTGCCTGTTCAGTCAGCAACCCATTCAGTGACTGGTTTTCTTCACACATTACATGGTTTGTAGTTTTAAATTCTGAGTTAATTTGAGTGAGCTGTTGGTTAATTTCCAGTGATTTTGTAAGTGATTGTAACAACTGATTATTCTCTTGTTTGTTTTATACATTCCATATTTTCTTATGGAAGGCAAGACTTCTTCGAAAACCCAGTACTTGAAATATTTAGCAGTTGGTAGTTTGGAGGAAAAAATCAACTCGTATAAACCCGGTTCTGATATAAAAACTACTTTAGAATCATTATAAGATAGGTGGGACCCGTTTCGGGTCCCACCTAAGATCGTCAGAGTTGATTTGTATATTTCACTGATATGTGCTAGAAGAGCTTTTTTAGGGTTAGAGTAGCCCAGGATTTGAGCCACTTATTTTCCATTGAACCAAGGATTATTTTCACTGTCAAACAGAACAGCAACGGGTTGATCATTAAATATATAAGAGGTTAGGTGAGAAATTTTATGTCAAGTATTATGCAATAGTACAGATCAGAGCTACGTAGGGACACGTCTTACCTCGGCAGGAGCAGCGGCAAAGTGACCGAGGCAGAGTGAAGTTAACGCTTGAGAATAAATAGCGCTAAAAGTATCGACCAATCAGGGTGCAGAACGATAATTACAACCAATAGAATGCATTTTTATTCTGTAATTGGTTATAAGTCAGGTTTTTAAAATTTAATTAACACGTGGTGTACGTGTTCTTTATTAAATTCATCATAAATCGTAAGGTCAATGCATGGGCGGTCTTCCGGGTTGCCCCACTCGTCATCTAACACAAACGAGTCAGTCAGACATCCTAGGTTTTTTTCACCGCTGTCAAAATAAATGTTATATTCTAATTCATCGTACTTGGAGAATTTAGCTACTTTTTTATAATCCTTTCTTTAGAGAATCCGCTATTTAGCATCGCCTTACCGCTCAAAAATGCAACTTCTATTCTGTCAAAGTCTGCATTTGATTTTACTTCCAATTTTAATGGCTTTCCTTCAAATTTTATTTTTCGAACAGGTCTTCCGTCACAAAGTAGATTTATAAAGATCCAACCAATATTTTGTTCCCAATCTTCCTCCCCCTCCATTTCAACAGGTACAGCAAACAAATTACAGTAATACAAATGGAGCGATTTTAAAACACGTCCGATCGCTATGGCGGCAGGAAGCAAAGAGAGTGGGTAACGGGAGCGGTAGAGCGCGACGGCACCTGTCCCCACTGCTGGTTTAAGTGATGGTTTTCTTTATCTTGTAACCGTAGGGCAGAGTGTCGTGGTTTTCAATTAGTTTTCTCTTGGGACCTGTGGCTTTAAACTTTTTTATTTCAGTTACTGTTACAATATTTTTGTCCTTGAGGCGCCGTATTCTATTTTCCTCAATTTTCAATGTGTCTTTTGTTTCGCTGAGAACAATTTGTTTAAGAGATTCAAAATTTAACAGTTTAGAGGTTTTCTTGTTTAATGTTAGTCCTTTAATTTTGCAAATAGGGACCAGCATTTGTTTTTTGGTTGACCAAACAAGGTAGGCGTACGTTTTAGGCCCCCCGGAAACAAACTCTACTATATAAGATCCTGGCCCGTACTCTAACAACTCATTTGTCATTTCTCCAAGGTAATCCCCTGTAGGAACCCTGTACAAACCTTGCCTATGATAAAAAAGGACACTGTCAGTATCCACGTATAAAACCTGAGCACCCAAAGCCTCCAAGTGTTCATATAATTTAAGTCTAGCCTGAGCTGTGGTGTAGGCCGCAACTACAACATTTACATTTGTCAAAGTTTCACCGACTTCCTTAATATACTCCCAGTTCACTACCACAACCTCCTCGTTAACAAGTTGAATACGGTTGACTTTTATTTCTGGGCTAATTAACAGATTAAATAATGTTTTAGAGTCCCTGCCGATTGTTGCTTTGGTCTGATTCTCTCTTTGACCGAATTTTCCCCAAAAACTGTTAAGCATTAATTTAGCCAGCGACCTCAAACCCCCGTTTTTACAGATTTTGTCTTTCTCTAATAAAACCCCCTCATGTTGAACATAGTCTGCGATGTAGTTGTCCTTGTCCTCTTCTGTCTTACACCAGCTAGGATAGCCTGAGGCTTCCTGCTTTATTTTTAAGAATTTATTAATGAAATCTGTGAACAGCCCCCCATTTTCATAAGTAGCGACTTTATACTCCCACAATTCAAACATGTCCAAAATAACATAACCCTTCTCAAGCGCCTTCCTAATCTCGTCCATGGTCCATGTCCCGATTAAAACCCGTTCCTCACTATCATGCTCGCATTCCCCTTGATTTAAAGACTCCCCGCAAGTTCTACATAAAACAAACATTAATTTATTATTCATTTTAGAGGGGAGTACGGGGTGATAGAGGTCTCGAGGGGGTAACACTTTGCACATTAGCAAACCATCTACACCAAGCCCTCTCTCTCTCGACATTCCCTATCGCCGACATGAATGGTAGGGTGGCCTAATGGATATTTCCCGTATTTGCAAACATACGGGTACAAAGAGCAGACATCTACATATTGAATGGTTTCTCCCTCACCGCATTTATGGTAAGTTTTAGAATTTCCTGTTCTGCCTCCAAAGAATGCCTGTCTAGGATCCAGGGGAAGGGAATTTAAAATTTCCAAACTGTCTAGGTGTTTAAGATTGTTTGTCTTTTTTAAGTTCTAAACTCGCACTCCCACATTTGAATCACACTGCCGAGTTTTTCAATTTTTTTCCAAGTCTTTTCGTACCTGAGATTTAAGCTGTCTGAGGGATCCTCCTTCAAAGGAGCCTCTCTGTTATATGGGAAGCATTTTGGACAACCGTGCCAGTAGCACCCGTGAAATTCATAGATGTTTTCCCCGTCAAAGCCGTCTTCCTTCACCCCATTAATTTTGACTTCCTTACCTCGCCCCGCATGCTCGATTCTCACTTCACGCTTCTCTTCCTCCCAACTGAGCCACTGAATGGCTATAGCTGACTGATTATCCACTAAACGGTAGCCGTTCTTTGGGATGAGGCCGATCGTGTTTGGTTTTAAAAAGTTGCGGCGGAAGGCCAAGTTACATGCACTAGCGATCGTTACAGCCTCTAGGAAAGGGTTTACGTTACACACGTGTAAAAGAATACTTCTGAATTTAAGACAGGACTGAGCCAGAATTTCTACGTCAGAGATACAGTACTCCAATATTTCTTTTTTGAAATCAAAGATATATTTGTTGGCCACTTGTTCATCGTGCCATTTCTCAAAGTATTTGTGGGGCTTTTTAAACATTGAGTCTGGGCAGTAGAACTGTTTACCGGGCATCGGGCCTACATAATTTTGGTTCGCCAATGTATTAAAAAGATGCGGGAAATAGCCCTTTTTCTTCTCAGGAGGCAGATCAAAAGCTTTAGGGAGTTCTGCGAGAGACATGGGGAAGTAGCTCAAGGAATCTATAAATCTTACGTTGTCCAATTCCATCAAAATAATTTTAGTCCCCCTCATAACTAATTCCGGCGTGAATTTAGTTTCTTCCATTATATGTTTTAGCAAAAACTGAAAATCAAAGCCCTGCCCGTTGTGGGCGATTACACAAACGTGTTTAAACTGTTTACGTACTTGCATCACGTAATCCATAAAATCTTTGACCGGGTCAGAATTGAAGATTCTTGTACGGCACTTACATGTTGTACAAATTTTTCCATCTACACAATTATGGCAAAACTGTTGTGACACACACAAATTGACTTTATGTACTTTTTTATCGGGATCAGAGGGGAGAGACTCGTCTTGGCGAGTCTCCAAGTCAAAAAATATGAAAATATAGTCTTTAGATTTAGGTTTTCCCTTATTGGGTTGGATGTAGCATTTATGATTGGGATCTTTGAATGATTTGCAGGGTTTACAGAAAACTTCCCCGCAATTGTGAGGTCCGGATCTCTCTTTTAAATTAATCAATTTCCCACAGTCTAGACACTTTTTATAAGCTTTGCATCTGTCAACCTTATGGGCGATAAAACAATGCTCGTTCCTCATATTCATATTACAGTCGGGGCAAACTATTCCCCCATGCTCCTCTTTACAGGGAGGCGAGATGGTTTGGCAGTAAGGGCAGATGTTTGAGTATCTGTGTTTAGCTTTGTGGTCATAGGGAACATGGCAAGGTTCGCAGAAATAGTTGCAGGCAAAAGCGGCAGTCAGACTGTTGATTACGTTATAATGGCCATCATGAAAGAGCAAGTTAATTTTGAATTTAGGATTTTCAACGGCCCCCTCAAAGTATACATCCCGGCCTTTTCTGTCATAATTGTAAACAGTGATTTTATAATCTTTGTTATGAGCGGCTCTAGGTTGCAAAATCCTTAACCTTTGAAAATATCACTAGCTCCGTGGCTTGAGTCCAAATTATCTGAATTTCCTTGGAATTAAAATACCACTTCCAGTGGAAGGTTTTTAACGAACAAGACCATCGTTAACCTCAAGGATAAAGCCGGATTTCCCGTGGAAGTTTCTAGATCGAGAGTTGACCAAGGGCGTTTCCATATATGGTCCGATGCCAAAACTAGCTCGCTGATTGGCCCAGGGCAGGGAGGAGTCCCGGTATAAAACCCGGTGACCGCAGGCCGCCGGCAGACTCGAGGGACTCATTCAGAAGACAGTTAGGTAGATAGCAGTCAGCCAGATAGGCGCAGTATTCTTAGTAGATAGGGTCATCCGCGCCACCACGATGTACGGCGTGCTACTACTGCTCTGTAAGTTGCTCAACGACTCTTAGGTCTAGGACTGTCCCTGTCTCACCTCTCCCATAATCTTGATTGACCAATTGTAATTCTGAAACTGTAAATTGCCATGTTAACTTAAGAGAATTTATATCTAGGCTATTCACCCCCTGGACCTTCAGTCCGGTGACTGGGCGATTGTGTCATCCTGACTATGTAAATTGTATTATAAAGAATGTTAATAAAGACCTCCGTTAACTTAAGGGACGCCCACACCGCTCGGCTTGTTATTTAAATCCCAGTCACCCAAAGAGCGCCGCAGGGGTAGGGTGTTACCTCCCCCCCCCCTGGCCACCCATATAACAGTGGTGTCAGAACAAAAAAGTTTTTAAGGAGGCAGTAGGAACTTTTGTTGGGGTGCCTTTTTAATGAGGGGGTGAATATTGAGATTATTGTATGTTTAAAAGGGATAGTAAAATGAAAATGCATTGTTAACATGGAGACCAAACTAAAATGTGAGTGTGTGTGTAGTTGTAAGAATGGCATGATTATAAAGAATAGAAATCGCAAAGCTAAGTTATAAGGTAATAAAGTGAGAGATTGGATTAGGAGCGTAGCCGCTGAGCGTAGGTTAATAGTTGCAGTAAATGTAGAGGATCAACTAACAAGTGTAAATCCAACTATTAAATTAGCTAAACAGGGTTGTTTCCAATTGTGTAAGCAAGTATGTTTGGTGGATTTTGTAGAGATTTAAATCACGGATTATAATTTGTTGTTTAATTGGGAAATTAAATTTGATTAATTATTGGGAAATGTGTAATGGCGGAACAGGAAGCGATTAGACAGTTTTTGGATGAGACTCTTAATAGGACAGGATATATTGAGCATCTTAAGCAAGCAGGGATCGTTTTTAGGGCAGGTACAATCGACTATACTAGGGAGATTATCGTAGAAGAAGTATTCGAAAGAATTTGGAAGGACGTAACGCTCAGGAATACATTGTTATGGACCATTGAAAGGGTGCATTCTCATTTGTCAGGCGTAGTGAGGGATGCTATGCAGCATAGTGAATCGCTCTAGAAATGTTTTCTAAGACGGGAAATTATTATTTATGTAGGCAAAAGTTGTACGAGGAGTTTAGGGATGAAGTTGTAGCTGGAGTAAAGGTAATATTTATGTCGTTTATTTATATCGATGGTGGGCTGACGCATGCGATTAGTGAAACTCTTACTAGACACCTAAATAAATCTGATGTTCACAGGGATGTTTTGTTGCCTAGACACCTTGCGTTTGCTAAGATTCACACGATAACACAAGGACTATTTGGAGAGCGAATTCGCGCGGTTGAAGCTAGAAGCGATTTTATGATTGTTGTAGTGGCGGAAATTTAAAAACTGGGGAGTAAGAATACTAAATTCGTGGAGCCGCCATTAATGACTCAACCACAGGCTAGGGCATTCGGTTCGGCGCCGGGCGAAGTTGTAAAAACTAACGAACCATCACCTTTCAAAACAACGTTTTTCACTAAGGTAGGGACAAAAACGGCTCAGTTAGTGGCGTTTTACGAGCATGTGCCAGAGGCAGCACCTAGGCCAAGGATATTTCAGAAACCTAGTCTTCCGGAACCTACTACTGCACCACCGGCGGTACCAAAAGTGAAATTTGCGTTCGAAGAACAAATAGCGGGACCTGAGGAATTGATTTATGACGTGCCGCGCATAAATGTCGGGCGACCAAGGGAATAAATCTACATATTATATACCTATTGTGGAGCCCAATTGGCTATTAGAGGGGTCACAAACGTTATTGAGGTCATTATTAACGCGGATTATTGAGGGGCGAATAAATGGACGAACAGATTACACAGATGATAAATCGGTAAGGAAAGTTAAAGTTACTAAGATTGTTATTGAATTTACGGAATAATTTAAACGATAACTAGAATTAAATCGCAGGCATTAAATTAGTATAATAATGCATTTGTGTTCATTTGCGAGAGGAATAGCTGTGGGCCTGTTGTTATCTGTATCCGCGGTCACAGCTGGTGTACTGATAACGCTTACAACCAGGAAGTATGACGTTATGATTTGTTTATTTAATGCGATGAGGAAAAATACTACATCAGATTAGAACTTTATTGGTTAACTGATTGATGTTTGAGCCGACAGTACATGGTAAGTCTCCTGTAAAAACCTATAAGACAGCTTTAACAGTAGGAACAATGACGTTTTCAGCAGAGAATCTGGCGAAAGCCTTTAAAGACGCAATGATGGGGATGAGATCGGTGGATTTAGGGCCAGCTAATATGGTAGAGGGCCATTCCATGCCAAATCATCCAGGGGCTGACACCCATGGTCTCAGATTTTAATACAAATTTGTATATATCAAGTGACAATAAAAATAAGAAAAAATGCAAAGTTTCACCAAATTCCATTAAGTAGTTTCAGAATTATAGTCGTTTAAAGTTTTACGAAAATGTAATTTCCGAGGGCAGTATGAGCGGTAAATCAGCTTGTACGTTTCCACGTTTTTCTAAATAACATTTATATTTATGTAGCTAGAGGCTTCAAACTTTATGAATTTGTCCTAAATTTAATGGAGAAGCAGATTATACTATAAGTGTTGGCATTATAACTTTTCATCAATGTTCAAAAATTCATAAAAAACAAAAATTATGGTTTTTTTCAAATTGTGACGGTTATGTAAAAAACAATCTTTGGCTAAAATCTCTCTCCAGATACCCTAATACAACCATATATCACTGAAAAGAGCATAAAATTTCCTTTCAAATGGTGAAATAATATTTGTGGGTTTCTATGTTCTAAAAGTTTTATTACAATGTAAAGTTAATAAATAAATTTTTGAATAGCGGAAAAGGTATTTTCATTGACAAAGACAGTGTTTGTGGTAAGGATGTTAGAAAGTCAATAACATCTTCTAAAATAAAGGACTGTGGAGCTAAAATTATAGATAATATACTTGCATTGTATTTTTGCACTTTATGGTAGACGTATTCTTGGCTGCAACCCACTTAACGCGTTGGCTGCTGCAGACCCCGACGATTTTTTTTCTCAACATAGAAACTTATGCAAATTTCATGTTTAAACATGTTTGCAGCAGCAGAAGTGTTAAAACAAATAATTTTAAACAGTGTGATAACCCTTAATTACGGGTGACCCGGAATCACAACATGGCTCAACATTGAAATATATATAAAATTTTCATCTTTAAACTTGTTAAACAATGTTGACTTGTAGGTTTTAGGTTTATTTAATATGGAAGTAGTTTGCTTTATTCACATTAAGAAAGGGAAGGAATATTTGTTATATTTGTTGGCTCTAAGGGATTAATGTTTATTGAATTAAAATATCAAAATATACCCAATTGAAAGCAATAGTTCATAAAACTGCATTATTTTCAAACATTTAGTTTATTTGCTAGCTATGAAAGTAAAATGTTCTAAAATGTATTTTTAGTTATAAAGCAAAAACATATAACTATATATATTAAGCATTTTTAAGAAACAGTTTGAAGTTTGATTCAGTCAAGTGAAACAAAATTCTGCAGGGACACACTTTTATGTGTGTGTTTTCCTCCTGTCTGGACAGGGCATAACAACTCTCAACATGAGTCCCCTTCCATCTCCAGATTCTCTTGCTGTCTGTTCAATATACAGCTTGCTTTTGTCTAGTTAACATCCTGTGTGTTGTATCCCCATTAATGGCTTTTGATATTTTAAGTGTGTGGTAGTGTATTTATAATGTGTAATATGTAGGCCTTTTTAAAATCATAAACAAAGTGTGTGATGTGAAGTGATGTAAGTAATATACCTGATTATTGTTCTGTTTTTTCTTAACTATGGAAGTTATGGCGTGCAGTAGTGAGTATAGACCTAGTTTCATATGTACTGTGGGTATTTTTTTAAACTCTTGCTGCAAAAATACATCATTAACAAAGAATAGGGATATTTATGTGATTTCTGATCAATTGTCAGAGCAAGAAATAGAAGTGTTGTCTTGGCGGACAAATAATCAGTACAGTGAAAAAGACACAATTTGTTCCCACCATTTGTGTTACTTTGTAAAATATTTTGAAAGAAACCAAAAAGCCTGCTGTGATCCATTTCAAAGACACTCTATTCCCTTAACAAAGATAAACAATCTGAGGGTAATTACATTGCAAAAGGCAAAGGATATTAAGGAAAATAAAAACATTACTTTAGTCCCAGGTAAGTTGCTGTGCACTAACTGTAGAAAATCATTATTGGAGGCAAAATCTGAACAGGATAATGAAGAAATGATTGTAAGTTGTCAGAGTGATGAAGAGACTGAAGAAGAATTAAAAAATGCAAACAGAGCAGTTGAAAAAGACAAACTAAATGAGGCTCTTTTAGGATTAGATATAACACCACTGAAGCTTAAATCATTATCTACACACTCTAAGAAAAAATATGTTCAAAAAAAGTTGAAACAGGCAAAAACTCAGGTTAAAAAAAAATTATCATTTGTCGTACAAGTAAATGATTCCCAGAGTGAATCCTCAAGCGAATCAGAATTTGCAATAGAGGGAAATGAATTGAAGAGTAAATCTGAGGATCTTGATAATTTAGTTGATCTCATGAGGGACAAATTGAAGACAAACTTATCCAGGCGAGAGAAAATACAAATATTAACAATTGCTCCGAAGTCTTGGTCACGCAGGAAAGTTGCGGAGGAATTTAATGTAACAGAGTACTTGATACGAAAAGCTAGAGCTCTAACAAATAAAAAAGGTATTTTGGCTTTACCAGAACCTAAACAAGGTAGAAAAATCCCCCAAGAGACATTAGATATAGTGCAAAATTTTTATCAAGATGATGAATTCTCTTATATAATGCCAGGTGCTAAAGATCGCATTAGCATAGAAAAAAATGTGTACATGCAGAAAAGACTTATTCTATCTAACTTGGATGAATTGTTTGTTGCTTTCAAGGAAAGATTTCCCCACCTGAAAATAGGGTTTTCCAAATTTTGTTCGTTAAGACCAAAATGGTGTGTGCTGGCTGGTTCACCAGGCACCCATTGTGTATGTGTGTGCTTATACCACCAAAATGTAGAGCTCTTGGCTAATGCTATGAACCAATATGACAAGGAATTTGTACATAACATGACAGACAAATTGGTATGTAACAGGCAGAATAGAGATTGCATGCTTCGGCGTTGTGATCAATGCCCTAAAACACCTGAGTCACTTAAACTTTATTTGGAAGAGGTTTTGGAAGACTTTGATGATGAAGAGGAAATAAAATTTTCACAGTGGATTAGTGATGGCCGAATGAGATTACAATCTATGCTTCTGCATCGCCAAGAATTTATTGATTTTACCATCCGTAAAATTGAATCCCTAATCCCTCACTCCTTTATTACCAAATCACAAAATGCATACATAAAGCAGAGAAAAGAAAACCTAGGATTTGATGAAGTTTTGGTCTTAATGGATTTCGCTGAGAACTATAATTTTATTCTTCAAAATGAAGTACAGTCATACCACTGGAGCCATTTAAGTTGTTCACTTCATCCTGTAGTAATATATTCTAAAAATGGAGATGGTACCTTACTAGAAACATCATTGTGTTTCATTTCTGATGACCTAAAACACGATGTACCATTTGTCTACTCTGTCCAAGAAAAAACAATTGATTTCATTAAGTTGACATTTCCATCAGTTGGAAGAGTGGAATACATTACCGATGGGTGCAGTGCACAATATAAAAATTTCAAAACCATGATGAATTTGTGTTGTCATGAAAAAGATTTTCAACTTAAAGGAAGTTGGTCTTTTCATGCAACAAGTCATGGAAAAACTGTATGTGACGGAATCGGAGGTACAGTAAAAAGAACTATTACAAAGAGAAACCTCCAAAGTTCAAAAGAAAGTGAACAGATTGTAAATGCTTGGCAAATGTTCAAATTTTGTAATAATCTATTTTCAAAAATAAAATTTTTCTTTTTGAGTGAAGAAGATATTGAAAATATAAGAATAAACCAAAGTAGTCGTTTTGAATCTGGGCAAAGCATAACTGGAACAAGAAGTTTTCATTTTTTCCAACCTGCATCATCAGAAGAAATCACAGCAAAAAGAGTGAGCTCAGACTCTGATATCTGTTTAAGAAAAAACATGTTTAACCCATCAGGGCCAATGATTGAACCTAACCTCCATTCTTTTGTTGCCTGTGTTTATGAAAGCAACTGGTGGATTGGAATGGTTCAGCAAATTAATGAGGAAGAAGGGGATTATGATAACCTCTTTATGCATCCTCATGGTCCGGCTGAAAACTTTTATTGGCCTCAAAAAGAAGACAACTGTCCTGTACCACCACCTCATCTCCTTTGTAAAGTAAAACCTCCAGTGGCAACGTCACAATTGGGTCGAACTTATAAAATTGATTCTGACTCTCGAAAAGAAATCAACAAAGCCTGGAACAACTTTAAAATGTCACTATAGACGGTCATCAGTTTTAAGTTTCAGTGATTGTTTACTTACATTTTAAGTTACTTCCGAACCAAGACAAGACTTTTTAAAACTTTATAACAATTTTTAACGTTTAACAAATTGTGAAGATAAAAGAATAATGTGTGAGTATAACAGAAGAATTTTCCCAGAAAAATCTGTATAAGAAGTAAGTAAACCAGTACAGTAACTAAAAACTATCAATATTAAATGTAAATATTGTATATTTCGTGTAGGTAGGTATCATAAATTCGGAAGGTTGTTTAATGTAAGCTAAATCAGTACACCCTCAGCATTGGGGTAAAAAAGGAGCACTTAAGCCAGGTAATTTCATATTTGTATATTGTATTAAAACTCTTGTAATGCTACAACTTGCAAATATTATTTCACCATTTGAGACTGACATGCATGCTCTCCAGTAATACATAGGCTAACAAGGGTATACATTTAATTTCAAAATGACATCATGACATAATTTCAAAATGACTGTACAAAATTATGAGTTGTAATTGTGTTATATCCAACAGTGAGCCTTATATAATTACAAAATATGCCATGAAAATTGTATTCCATATGATTTTAGCTCCATAGTCCTATATTTTAGAAAATATTATTGACTTTCTAACATCCTTACCACAAACTCCGTCTTTGTCAATGAAAATACCTTTTCCGCTATTCAAAAATTTATTTATTAACTTTACATTGTAATAAAACTTTTAGAACACATAAACCCACAAATATTACTTCACCATTTAAAAGGAAATTTTATGCTCTTTTCAGTGATATATGGTTGTATTGGGTATCTGGAGAGAGATTTTAGCCAAAAGGTACGTCCACACCGAACGCGCAGAGCTGCGCCGCGCTGCGCAAAACATGTGCGCGCCGAGCGGCGCACTTGGTGTGGACGGCGAACCGCGCAGCTACGCGCACTCGAGAACATCCGCGAACACGATCCGACTGATGGCGGTATTTTGACGAACATCTTTGAAGTTTGTTCGCCTTTGCGCGCTCAGTGTGGACGGGCATTTGCTCAGTTGTTGCTGCGCGTCGTTTCGGCTCGAACTGTCACTACCTGTGTATGATCAAAATGGCTTTTGAATGGAGTCGTGAGTGCATCGAGACTCTGGTGAATGCATATCGAGTTCGAACGGAGTTATGGGACCCAAAAGACAATAACTACCATATTAAAAATAGAAAAAGTGACGCCTGGCGTGAAATTGCCAGTGAGGTGGGTTGTGATCATGGAGAGGCGAAATCAAAAATGACATCCCTGCTCTCATCCTTCCGGCGAGAAAAGGCAAAGGAAAAGAAGACTCAAAATTCCACTGGTTCAGGTGAGTCCGTGCATAATTAATTTTACACTATCTCTAGCCCCGTCGAAACCCGATGGATACAGGTATATTTTTGTCTTTTAGTCAGTACTACTAACATTTCTAAAGAAATAATTATACCTTTTAACAACTTAATAGGCCCACATTATACATCCTTAACTGTACTTAATTGTTAATGTAAAACACGTGATTAAATTAGAAATTTCAGATTTTTTGTAATGAGTACATACATGCAAAAATTGCTTAAAAAACCAAAGAAAGATGGTGGCCATTTAATAATTAATACAACGCATCAACAAAATGTTGATTCTTGCAGACATAATGGGATTTGCCTATAGCCCAGGATGACATAATTCATAGGCGGCCATTTTTTGTGAAATAGTAAATAACAACTAAATATCTTATTTGTTTACACATGGAGGAAATAGCCGCAGTACTGACATGACATCGTTTACTTCCAGGACGTGACCAGTTATATGTGAGCACTTGGTTTGCCTACAAGCTATTTGCATTTCTGAAGGAGAAGGATACACCAACCAATACTTTGGACACAGAAAGCGTAAGTATATTTTATGTTTACTAATCTAAATGTATACATGTTTTACAATGCAGTAATATTATCATTTGTAGAATGATGTTTCCACTATTATAGCCTATCGGTGGTGGTGATTTAATCTAAGAATAAAAGTAAACAAATATTAATATGTAAATTTTACTTCATCAATCAATATGTACACAATTATCTCTGTATAAACCTTTAACAAAATGAAACAGTTTTAAATGAGACAAAAAGGAAAGGTATTAACAATAGCCTATTGGCATTCTGTTTAAGTAGAAACTTATTTATAAAAATAACTTCAATTCTAGATTGAACAATGTTATAATTTCTTTTCAAATTTGGTACAGTATATATTTCATACCAAAAATCAAAAGAATTGGTTGAAATATTTGCTAAATATTATTAATTTGTTGCTATATAACATAGTTCAGCATACTATCAAAACACATATATAAATGTCTGCAAATGCAAAAATAGTATTTCAAAGGGTATCTGAGAACAATTTACTTGAAATCGCTTAAATTTACATGGGCTGTTATGGCAGTTCGGCTACTGTTAACATGAGTTCGGCTACATACTGTTAACACACGTCACATGATGCACAATTACAAAACATTAACACATATTTCTTGTACTCTCTAAAAATATCCGGCTTCAAATGCCAAGATGATTCATAGTCTAGAGCAACCCTTGGCTGAAAGGTTTTTGGTTTAGGTTTATGCGTAACATTCTTGCCACGAGACTTGTCCTGTTGTAACAAAGTACTCTGCAAATTCATTGCGAACTGCCTTTGCAACTTCAGAACTTTTACGGGCTTTCTTTCTCATACCACGAAGTGCTGTACCAAGGATTTCTTTTCTCCAGTTCCCCTCAATGACAGTGCCATTCGGTAGCTCGTTGTCAAAAGTACCGGGAGGAGTGTAGATGTCCCGGGATGTTTCGCTCCTCCTGAGGAAATTGTGCAAAAAAAGAGTTGTAAGCACCACATCTCTAACCTTTTCTGCCTCCAACAGCATCGGTTTTCTCAAAACTCTGAATACAGCTGAAAGAATCCCAAAACTATTTTCTGTGACTCGCCGAGCTCGTGATAAACGATAGTTGAAAATCCTCTCTTTGGATCCATTTTGTGAGACCCCAGAGTAGGGTTTCAAAAAGTTTTCATGCAGAGCAAACGCTTCATCTCCTAAAAAAACGTAAGGAACACGTTTTTCACGCCCTGGAAGTGCCTTTGGTTGCGGTGCGTTCAAAGTTTTCCCTTCAATCTTTTTCCACAATGCACAGTTTTTGAATATACCGCCATCAGATATACGTCCCTGAGCACCGACGTCAGCAAACATAAAATTGTAGTTTGCATCTACGAGCGCAAACAGAACGATACTGAAGAAAGACTTGTAATTGTAGTACTCGCTTCCGCTATCCCAAGGTGCTTGGATTTCGATATGTTTGCCATCTACTGCTGCCAAACAGTGTGGGAAATTCCACGTTTCTTGAAACTCCTTTTCATACCGTAGCCATTCTTGTTGTGAGCTCGGCAGCTGTAACAAATGACTTTAAGGTGCTATATGCTATATATGCTATATGCTATATGCTGACAGCCGGTATTATAGTCAGTTATAAGTAAAATAATTGTTATAGCGAAATTGGTTTTAGATCAATTTTCTTTTTCCCCCAGGTTCTTGTCGAACAGTCTGAAAATGATCCTGATGAAGATGAGGAGGAAGAATGTAATCAATCTGAACCTGTTGTACCATCTGGAAATCAAAGCACGGCAACAGCATCGCGTGCTTTAACATCAAGTCAACAAAGATTTGTACCACCGAAACCCAAAATGCGAAGGAGAACGGCCGTTGACGACCCCCGGCTTGCTCAGGCGTACAACCTCATGGATAATGCGACAAAAACACCTCGTGATGAATGTTCAACATTTGGAGAGCATATTGCGACAAAGCTCCGAAAGTTTGATGACCGTAAACGTAATTATTTGATGCACAAGATTAGTACATTGATATACGAGACAGAAATCGAGGTTGACACTGTTTACATACGTTCTCCTATGCAGCACAGCGGTGAATCCAGCGCAAGCCGAATGTCTACCCCTAGTCCTTCACCTACACCTCCATTGCAACAAGTATACAATCCACCTGCCAACAACCCTTTACAAACATTTATAAGTGCCTTTGTGGATAATAATTCAGAAGTTTTTACTACTCTGTAATGGCTAGACTTTAAAATGCCAATGAACAATTGTTTATGAAATAGGGCTTGTTACAAGTTATCTTTTGGGGGAATTTTGATATTTTTTATTAATATCCATGCCTTTGGTTTTCATTTATTTTCTAGTTAAATTTGTTTTTTTTAATAAATAATTTTAAAAATGCTTATGTATTTCTCAACAATCATTAAAAGAATAAAATAAAAAATTTAAACATGGTGGTGGCTTTCGATAGTTTCAAGTTTGTTACGTCAACTCGAGCTTAAATCACTATCTATAGGATGGCCCTATATGCATTAAATATACAACTTGTCCCTAAATACATTAAACTGCTCTCCCAAGTTCGAAGTTAGATGTTTCGTTATACTGTATTTGTCTGCTAACATAAGATCATTATGTAGACCTAAGATTATTTTTAGTTTGTTTAATTCACTTTCGTTAGTTTTTTTAAACCATTTTTGAAAATGTTACAAGCATATTAATTATGTTAATTCTAAATCAATCACGTTCCTAAAGTACAGTTTTTTATAAAAGTGTTGTACATTTAAATTTACTGCTTAATAAACTATATTACTTACTTGTATGTAGTCTCTCAGTGCATTATTCAGAGCCCTGCAAACTTCCATCACAATGTATGAAATACTCTGTTTAGACACTTTGAAAAGGTACATCAAGCTTGTGAAAGAGTCTCCAGTTGCTAAAAAGCGAACAGTTATCGCCAGTCTGTCCTTAGCACTTATAGCTTTTCTATAATTAGTATCCCGTCGAGTGATTTCTGGCCCAATCAAATTGAGAAGATACTCAAAATCTTCAGACGACATGCGGCAAAAATTTTCGAACTGCCCACCAATACGGAGATCATTGAGCATGGATTCCCCTCCATACGATTCCCGACGTCTCAGTATGGGCGTCACCCAATGACGACGTGGTTTTCTCCTTCTTTTTAACCGATCATTATAAATAACAATAAAAACCGAAGCAGCTATTGCAGGGTCCATTTTCTACATCGGTGTGATTGTGTAGCCCGCGCAACACGGATCACAGCCGCGCAACTATGAACATGGCGCTCTGTTCCGCGCAGTTTAGCGCAGTTTCGCGCAGCGCAATATGCTTTGCGCAGCGCGGCGCAGCGCGGCGCAGCGCGGCGCAGCTCTGCGCGTTCGGTGTGGATGTACCTAAAGATTGTTTTTTACATAACCGTCACAATTTAAAAAAAACAATAATTTTTGTTTTTTATGATTTTTTAAACAATGATGAAAGTTATAATGCCAACACTTATAGTATAATCTGCTTCTCCATTAAATTTAGGACAAATTCATAAAGTTTGAAGCCTCTAGCTACATAAATATAAATGTTATTTAGAAAAACGTGGAAACGTACAAGCTGATTTACCGCTCATACTGCCCTCAGAAATTACATTTTCCTAAAACTTTAAACGACTATAATTCTGAAACTACTTAATGGAATTTGGTGAAACTTTGCATTTTTTCTTATTTTTGTACACACTTAATGTATACCAAATTTCATGAAAATCTGAGAACTTGGGTGTCAAATTGTAATTTGGCTGGATGATTTGACATGGAATGGCCCTAGAGTGTTTTAAGGGAGACGGTACAGGGCCCAGCGTGGGCGAATTTTTCGAACAAGTGGAAAATGCGGCTATTTTGGGCGGATGGAAATCGCAGTTTCGCGTGACGGTTGTCAGATTAAAGGCTCGGGGCGCAGCTGAAACATTTCTGGCGTCGCGTTTCGATTTTTCTAAAACCAATACTGACGGATTACCAGAAGTAACATATGAGGAAATTAAAAAGGCTTGCATTGAGCGGTTTTCCAGTAAAAAGACCGAACAATATCATTATATAGCGTTGCAATCTGCTACTCAAAAACGGGACGAAGCTGTAGAAGTATTTGCTGAAAGGATTCGAAGGCTCGGAGCCAAAACAATACAGAAGAGCGACGATCCTACTGCACAAGCGGTAGTGGAAAGAGAGGCCGAGAGACGTATGTTAGCTGCGTTTTTACATGGTTTGACGGGCAAAGTAGGGGAGGTAACTCGATTCGCCTTTCCTAAGAATTTTGATGAGGCGCTTAGAACTGCAATAATGGCGGAAATGGAGGAGCAGTCCCACCCTTCGGAGGCGGACTCAGGTGTCTTTACAGTTATCTGTTATGGCTGCAACGGAGAAGGACACATCAGGGCGCAGTGCCCGAAGTCTCGAGGGGCAGTAGTCGGGAGCTCATCACGAGGTTTTTCGCGGGAGTTTTCCCGTGGAGGACCGGAGCGAGGATGGAGTAGGGGCGGACCCGTGCGTGGACGGGGTAATTATTCCGGAGGTAGGGGAAGCTACTACTCTAGCCAAGGTGCCCGGATGCCTTTCGAAGCGCCAAGGGGCAGAGGTGCGCCTTATCGAGGTTCTCGGGGTAGTGCGAGGGGAGAAAATCGAGTGCGATTCAACGAGCGAAATTTGCAACAAAACCGGAACGATTCATTCAGATTGGCGAGAACTACATGTTATAACTGTGGGCGACTAGGTCACTTAGCTTGTGATTGTCAAGTAAGAAGGGGAGAGCAGTCTCAAGGTGAGTCTTTAAACTCGACGAGTCCGACAGCGTTACGCAACTAGGCCACCCGGCTGTTGGACAATTTATGGTGCCGAGCCTGTGCGTGGACGGGCATGGCGATTTATCAGTAATTTGTAACATTGGGGGACGAGATTTAAAATTTCTCATAGATTCGGGGTCTAAGATATCATTGTTAAAAAGGGAGGCCTATCAGGGAAATACGAAACATATAACGCATTCAGATATCCGTGCTCTAGGGATCACGGGTACCCAGCTAAGCATTTTGGGAAGGACGGAAGTGGAGATTGAAGTGAGAGGGGAAAGGAGAGTGTTAGATTTTTATGTGGTACAGAATATGGATAGTTTACAGTTTGATGGGGTATTAGGCACAGATGCACTTAAGAGGTTAGAAGTAATCATCGATTTTAGTCATGGGGCGAGTGACGATTTTTGCGTGGGAAGCGTTCAAGCTTCGGAACCACCTGTTATGCATGCGGGTGGATGGAATGGTGAGGCAACGGAGACGGGCGTCATGAACCCGGCTTTGGGGCCAAGCAGTCCCGAGGGACAAAATGATGGGGATGTTAGGTACAAGGTCCGAGCGTGGTACGTAGTCCCATGTGAGAATGTCATCGCCAAGGCTAAATCAGAGTTAGTGTTTGCGGGGGAGTTAAAGCCAGTGAAGGGCTATGATTGGAAGGGAGTAATGGAGGAAGTGCCGAGTTATGTGTATGTGGAAGGTGATAACAGTAGGGACAACTGGTTGGTGTTTGCGAGAGTAATAAGTAAAGTGTTTAAGGATAAAGATGGGAAGTTTATGGTGCAGTGTTGTTCAGTGAATATAAATCCGTATGATATTGAGTTGGAAAAGCGAGAAAGGATAGGTATAGCGCTAATAGTGGAAGAAATGGAAACCGAAGTAAGTGTTTGTGTAGTGGACGTGTCAAAGTCGGTGTGTGTAATAAGAAGTGAAGTTAGTGAAGTTAATGAAGTTAGTAATGGGCAAGTGAGTGAGCAGAAACAAGGAAATGAGAAGAGTGATATGGTAAGTAGAGGAGTAATGGAAAGTGGACAAAGTGGTGAAATAAGTGAATGTACAGTGTCGGAAGTGATAAGAGTGCAAAATGGTAAGTTTAAGAGGAAAGTGAAGATAAGTGGAAGTGAAGAAGAGAAGCCAAATACAGGGAAAAGCGAGTTATGGTGTAATGAAGAGGATTTAAAAGCAGGAAATAAGTGGAGTTTGTGGAATAATGAGAGTGGTAACAGTGACAGGGTTAAGAGTAAACAGAGTAATGAGAGTAAGTGTAGTGTAATGAGCAGTGGAATTATGAGTTGTGAGCATAGAGATGGTGTAACGAGTGAAACAAGGAGTAAAGTGAGTGGAATGGGAATTAATAGTGAAACGGGTAGTGAAGTGAATATTGGTAAAGCGGGAAGCAGTAAGAGTAATGCGAGTAATGCGAGTGATATTGAGTATAATAGTAAAACGGGAAGCAATGGAAGTAAAGTGAGTAATACGAATAAGAGGGAAGTTATGGTACAGAATATAGCAAGTGAGGCTAAAGAGGGAAGTGTTTATGGAGTAAGTGAGTACAGTGATAAAGAGAAATGTGACGGAGTGTTAAATAAGAGCGCAAAGGAAGTAAGTAACGTTGGAAGTAATGATAGTGAAAAATGGAGTGAAGAGTTAAGAGATAAAGAGCGAGTTATGTGGACAAAAGTTGAAGATAGCAATATGGGAGTTGATAAAAGGAGTAAAAGGGAGAGTAATAGTGAGAAGAATTATAGTGGAATGTGTAACGGAAAATTTGGCGAGTTGCAGGATAATGATTGCTTAGAAGGTGCTGTCTGGGGTAAATTAAGGGCGGATAATGACGATGAGCTTGGCTGGGATAGAATGTTTGCGTTTGGGGATAAAATCGATATTGACAACTTGATTAATGATAAATTAGCGCATTTGAGTGAGGAAGATAAGCTGATTATGAAACCAGTCTTGGTTAAGTATAAACAGGTGTTTTACGATGGCGTGTCGCCTTTGGGCTGCACGACAGAGATAGAGCATAGTATACCGACTATAGACGCGCCACCCGTTCGACAGACGCCTTATAGAGTCCCTGAGGCGTTACGGGGCGTTGTACAAACTCAAATTGATGACATGTTACGTAAGAAAATTATCAGGCCTTCAGCCTCGGCGTATGCAAGTCCTATCATTCTTGTAAAGAAAAAACGACCTGTAGACCCTCTTAAGACGTCGGATAAAGAGGAAGTGACATATCGCCTAGTAGTCGATTATCGTAAGCTTAATTCAATTACGATAGCGAGCAACCAGCCGCTGAGTCTAATCCAGACAACACTAGATTCGTTGGGGGGATGCAAGGTTTTTACTACGCTGGACTTGCATTCCGGGTATTATCAAGTTAAGATCGCAGAGGAGGACATTCATAAGACGGCGTTTGTCATACCGGATGCCTCTTATGAGTTTGTCCGGATGGCGTTTGGTTTAAATAGCGCACCTGCCACGTTTACCCGGTTAATGAACAATGTGTTGAGAGGGTTAATTGAGCACGGTGCCCTTGTATACCTTGATGACGTCATAATAGCATCACGGACTATGGCGGAGCACGCCGAAAGGTTAGGCGAGGTATTTGAGCGATTCAGTAACGCAAACTTAGTTGTACAGCCGAATAAGTGTGTATTCGCCAAGGATCAGGTCGAATATTTAGGCCACATTGTTGGTAGCGAGGGCGTGAGACCGGATCATCGGAAAATTGAGGCGGTCAAGAATTATCCGATTCCAACTAATGTCAAGGAAGTAAGATCGTTTGTGGGACTAGCGAATTTTTATCGGCGTTTCATTCCGGATTTTAGTGGCATTAGCCGGCCTTTAACGGAGCTGACTAGGAACGACGTGCAATTTACATGGGGAGAACGACAGCAGGAAGCGTTCGAGGCATTAAGGGACGCGCTAGTTAAAGAGCCGATTCTCCGTTATCCATGCTGGGAGGAACCGTTTATTAATACGTCAGATGCATCAAAGATAAGCGTGGGAGGAGTGCTTTCGCAAGTTTTGGAAGGGGAGGAGCACCCTATCGCTTACTACTCAAAAACGCTTAATCAAGCGCAAACTAATTATTCTGCCACGGAACGCGAGCTGTTGGCCGTGGTAACGCTCGTAAAAGCATGGCGTCCTTATCTATTTGGCCGGAAATTTACTCTAATTACAGACTGTATAGCTATTAAATGGCTATTTAGTATGAGGGATCCAGCGTCAAGATTAATTAGATGGGGACTTCTATTGTCGGAATTTGATTTTGAAATTAAACATAAGAAAGGAGCGCAGAATGTACAAGCGGATGCGTTATCACGCATTCACGCGATAACGGGCCCACTATGGACCCGAGATATAGTGATGCAGAGTCAGCAACTCGACGATTTTTGTCAAAATAAAGTAACAGAGTTAAGCAAAGGGAAAGAATCGGAATTTTTCTTAGACAAAGACGGGGTGCTATTTAAGAGGGAACAAGACTGGAATAAAGTGGTTGTCCCCAAGGGGATGGTTTATCCTGTTTTACAGAATCACCATGATTCAGTGTTTGCCGGACACTTAGGGATTTTTAAGACGCAGGAAGCACTAAAAAGCCGTTATTATTGGCCAACGTTATGTAAAGACACGGCGGACTACATAAATAGTTGTCAGTCGTGCGCGTTGCGTAAGACCGGAAATAAAGCCGTGGCTCCGTTAGGAACATTTGAACATGTTACGAAACCTATGGATATTTGCTCGATTGATATTGTGGGGAAATTGCCAACCACCCAGTCTGAGTATAGCTACATACTGACTTTTATAGATTTTCATTCTAGATATGTTGATGCGGTACCAATAAAGGACCAAAAAGCGGAAACTGTAGCTAATGCGTTCGTACTGAGTTTCGTTACGCGTCACGGTTTGCCCTTACAATTGCTGTCTGACCGAGGAACGAATTTTATGAGTAATCTCTTTAAAGAAGTATGTAGAGTTTTAGGGGTAAAACGAATTCAAACTACCAGTTACAACCCCAAGTGTAACGGGTTGTTGGAGCGCCAACACGCCACCCTAGCTAACGTACTATCACATTATGTTGACCAATATGCGCAGGACTGGGATAGGTACTTGCCGTTTGCACTAATGGCAATGAGGAATAGTAAGTGCGCTGCGATTGACGCGACCCCTTACTTTGTATTTCACGGGAGAGAAATGAACCTTCCTACGGAAGATTATTTCAATTGCTTGCAGGATGTAGGGCAGGTAGGCGAACGACTGATTGACAGGATGACGGAAGCCTATGCGCAGGCGCGTCGGCATACTGAACTATCAAAAGAAAAGAGTAAGAAGCATTATGATCAAGGTAAGAAATTAGTGGAATTTAAGGAGGGGAATGAAGTATATGTGTTTCATCCAGAAATCAAAAATTCGCCAGGCGCGAAGTTTGCAAGGTATTGGTCGGGACCGCATATTATCAGGGCAAAATTATCAGACTTAGTGTATTCCGTGGACATGGGAGGAAAAGTGTCGAATCTTAACGTAAATAGATTAAAAATGTCGCGGGAACACTTAAGGGATGACGTAGTTTTGGAATATGATAAAATTGTAGAATTATTAAATAACCGGACAGTGAGCAATAAGGAGTCGCGACCAGATACGCCGGAAGCGGAAACCACGGGTGACGTCAAGGTAGAATCCAGTAGTAAACCGGAATTACAGATAAGATACTCGCCTAGGCTCGTGTCGGATGTGGCAGTGGACCACGGATCCGAAAGAGAGGGGGAACTTGAGGAGGAGCATCCGGAGGGCGAGGTCACAACGCCGTGTGAGGACGCGTCACGTGCCGGAGACGTAGGGCGTGGTCGCGAGGGGATTTTGAACTTGGGCGATGAGTGTCCAGGACCCTCCGCGGGAGCTAATGAAGATTTAAACAAGACCTATAGGGCTATAAATCTATCAGGAGTGGAGGATGACGAAGGTAACCTGACCTTCGTAGATGACCCGGCCGATAGGGATTGGACACCTCCAGTGTCGGAGTTAGGACGTGGCCCGGAGCCAGCAGTAGCGCCGGCGGCTTTACACCCCTACAATACGCGCCATAAGAGGGGGAAGTAAGCGCGATGTCGTTTAAAAGAATACGTAGTAATGGCGGAAATCAAATGATGAGTGAATAAAATTCGGATGTCTACTTTAAAAATTTAAAATTAATTATCTTATATTCGTGTATATATATAAATATATGTTAATGGGCAATATTGAGCTTGCGTAGAGGAGCTAATCGTTACACGTTATGAAACAGATTATTTAATATAGTTGTTATGGGATGCGAGAATTCCTGCGATTTATACGCGGAATATAAATCTGTTGGGAATAGTTATGTAAATAATATTGTAAATGTTAGCTATTTGTCTGGGAAGCAGAAAGCTAGGAAGGCTGTAATGCGGGAGTTAGCTTTAAATTACGGACGTTTCGAACGAGGGTGTGAATGACTGAGAATGAATGGATAGTATACAAACGGCAGGTAGCGAACGTCGGGTCGGGCGATGACCCAATTAGACGGCGACCATGGGCGCGTCGGAGCCTATTAGCGAGCGGTCGCTAAGTGGGGCTATTATGCGACAAGTGGGGAAGGACAATGGGCCCGTTACGTGGGCGGTTCCTGGCAAAAACACCGCAGGTGGTGAGAGTCGGTCGTGATGGGCCGACGAGGTCTGAGATACTCGTAGAGTATGTTCAGTGAAAGAGCCGCAGCCTGGCGTCAGGTAGGCACGTCAAGGCAACAGAAAATTGTAAGGGGAATTTCAATGAGTAAAAATAAAGTAAGCAGGAAACACAAAATGCGACTCATTCATTGAGGGGCACGGGTATGGCAAGCAGGTAAAAATAAACCAAGAACAATGAAATTATACGTAGTAAACATAACCGTGCAGAAAATAAGCAGGATTCAGTATAGCAGAGGTGTTAAATAGCCGTGTACGGTGTTGTAATAATTGAGGGGCGTATTGTAGTGTGTAGCAGGGAGTAACAAGATAATAACAATAAAATGAATAATAATAAACAAGTCATAATAGGGGTACATAATGGTAGATAATAATAACATATAAAACCTAATTAAATCAAATTATAATAATAAAACAACCTGAAAATAATTTGCAATAATATTATTATGGAATGAATATGATCAGAGAAAACTAAATAATTCTAATTACTAATAAGAGCAATTCCCAGGGGTAGCTACTATGGTTGCGTTATTACAAAACTGAGGTTAATTTTGACACATCTATAAATTGGGTAGGATGACTGAATTAACTTAAATCATAATGGATAAATTATATATGTTTTCACATCCTAGTGATAGGTAGATTTTGGTGGTAGTGCATCGAGGGGATTAGAAATTCGAGGGCCAGTGAGTTAACTTCTTAAATTAGTAGCTCACAGCCGCCGATTTCAGATCCGACAAGTGCCAATTTGAACGAAGGCTCATGAAGGGTTGGTGAGCCGCTGAGGCGTTGTGATGACAGCGGCCAGAGAAGGCAGTCTGGGGATGGATCCCGTTGTAAAACACGGGGACAAAACAACCAGACTGAAGTTTCTGTGCGCGCGGGGTTGTCACGGGGAGTCCTTGGTGGGGTCACACGAGGTCGAGACGTTGGGGTGTGCGAACTCGTACAATTCGGGGGTGGAGTAGGATTTGAATACTATGACCTGATTCCAGCCCCGAGTTGTGTAGCCTGCACACGTCTAGCTAGACGACGATCCTCGGAGCGACTTACGACTAAAATTCCTAATTGGCTAGAATAACTTAAACCTATTAGCAGGGATCGGCTAGGAGTAAAATTAAGCAAGTGTTAATGAGATAGTAAAATAGAAGAAATAATTGGAGCAGTTTACAAATTCCGCATGTATATCTAGCCTATGCTAAACATATAAGTTAGGACACACGAACAGGAATAGATAAAATACTAATGAGGACTAATGTAGCAACAGGTTTGGGTTTCCTTTAAGAGGCGTTTGATTTGTTTGGCTTAATTGGAAGAGTTGCAAAGTGGTCCAATCAGAGGGGCCGGGGTATAAATTTGGTTTAATGAGTTGTATTGAATTAAATTTGTTTCAACTAGGGATTAAAATAAAAGGATAGAGTTATTGTAATTAATATTGGTATTTGAAATCCGAGTTTTTAAAATAATTAAAGATTTTGCAATTGGGTGAGTTCTCTATTATTGTACTGGGCGCTTTGAGCTTAAAGCGTTGGGCTTGAAGTGGCGGTAGGCGACATTGACGAGAGTTGTTGGATTGAGGACACAGAGTGTTATGACCGGGCGTGTGAGCGCGCTAGGGGTATTAACCAAACGCTCTCATACGGCCGGGCCGTTCGCTCAAAGTGTGTACCGATGGCTGTCGGAATGTAAGCTTAACTCAGTGCATAGCGATGGGGAAATCATATTACACTAGTGCAGAAATTTAAAATATAAACGAGTATTGAAATCAAGATTTTAAAACGTGGAAGTATTTAATAAGTCAAATTTAAAATAGTTCCAATTATTGACTAACCTTTAGTGTAGGAGGCCCGCGGCCTCCTTCTCGGCGAAATTATGTATAACCTGGAACAGCAGCACCAGGATCAGCACTAATAGGGTCGCCGCCAGAACTTTAATGAACGAAATGATGTCAAGAGTTGGAGGGTCCATGGCTGACTGAGGATCCAGTCGGGGCTCGGGTAGCCAGAGTATTATCATTTTCGAGTTATCAGTGGACATGTACTCTTGTCACCGGATGTGATATGGTTGTGCGGGAATTATTGTAGTTGGGAAATATAAACGGGAATAAATTATTGGGTGTTAAATTTGTATCTCATGTTAATAATTGGTCCATGGGGAGTATAGTTAGCAGGTAATTGATTAAGGGGATCTTGACTCAAGGTGGATTTTCTGTGTTACGTAGGAACTAGACTGTGATTCGGTTATGGGATTATTAACGAAATATTAGTCAGGATATCGCATAGCTGTATGGGAATAGTAGCTTTAATAGTATTTATAAATGAGTAATAAATAATATGTAAATACATCTAATAGAAATAATAATAACAAAAATGCCTAAATATCATAAAAACTTGAAAATAAAACGTATGTAGGGGAAAAAAAATGTGAAAAAAGAGAAAAAAAAGAAGCAAAAACTTGATAAAAATCGTGCAAATGATTAAGCATACTAATTCCAACACTAGGCCGTGTGTCAACCGAATTTTAACAAGCAGTCAGTCGGATTCCGTCCTTAATAAACTAGTCCCAAAGAAGTTAAGCAGCTGATTGAAAGGAAATAATACACTACTGTAGGAAGCATTTCACGCAACAAACTGTGTCAAACACCCTAGCGAACGGGAGCCATGAAACGGAGGATAACACTAAACAGGAACCTAATATAACGAATACTAGGAGGAGAAGTAAAATTTAAAACGCACATAAAAATAGGAAAAGTAATAAAATTCAAACAAAGTAATAAGCTTACGCAGCTAAGCGTGATACGGAGAATTCACCGTTTCGCAAATTATTGGATAATTATTGGATTGTTTCGAAATTATGGGCAAGAACAAAAGGGGTTTGAGTTAAATGAAGAATAATAGTAAAGACAGTAAATAAATAAGCAGTTATGAAGCATATGGAGCGCAAGAGTTTGTTGCGAGAGTTTGTGCGATAGCGAGTTCCGGTGTCTGATAGCGCTGAGAATTGAAAGAGTTAGTCAACTTAACCAATTGTAATAAATAGTACTGGAAAAATTAACTACCTTAGCTAACAGTATTACTAATTAAACAAATGCATGGCGACCTATTATGAATAGGGAAACTAAAAATAGTAGTCTAAAATTTAAATACTCAATAACCTATCAACTTGATAATATTAATAATATTAGTGGCTTAAACAATAATGAATAAATATTAACAGAAAGGTATTGTTAACTTTGAAGAGTAAAAAGAGAATTAGGATGTAGGGAAGAATAAAATAGCCTGGGACTATAGGTGGAGGATTTTTATATGGGGCATGGCCGAGTAGTAATTCTGAATTCTTGTTTGCAGGGAGTTTTGCGGCCATAGCTAGAGGCCAAGACAGTGAACGTGCTCCTGTATGCGGAAATAGGCATTGCACGTTACTACCTACGGGGATTGTTTATATTAAGGAAAGAGATTTAATTATTAGCGGCGAGACGTGGACCGTAGTTTCCACCCTGGATATTAAACGATACGATGACTTGGTAGCCAATTTGGCAGGGGTAGTTTTTCGGATAATAGATAACGCTACACTAAATGCCGTTCCAGTGCCCCGGGAGGAAATGAGTCACATGAGTGAGGGGATATATAGGTTAAAATCAATGATTGTTCAATTAAATATGCTTATGACGAATGATAAGGAACAAATAGATAGCCGTAGGAAAAGGGCTATTTTTGATAGTGTGGGTTCGGCCTTGAAATATGCGTTCGGTACAATGGATTCGGACGACTTTTTCAAAATCAATGATAAATTGTCTAAACTCGCTGGAGTGACAGAGGAACTCTCACACTTTGAAGGGGAACAGTTAAGTTACGTCAAATCGCTTCAGGATGGTTTGACAGTTACAGAACATGACGTAGGGCATTTGGCTGCGTTGTTTGGGGAAAAATTGGAACAATTCCAGGCCTACCAAGCTGACACCGCACAGGAAATTGGCAAGTTAAATTTTACATTGAGCTTCCAAAATAGTTTATACTCGCTAGTGAGGAGTGTGGAGTTTGTGGTACAGAGCGTATACACAGAACTCATGCAAATTCAAGCCGCTGTTGACAGTCTAGCTCGAGGTCACGTGACCGCCGCCTTAATATCGCCGTATAAGCTTTCTGAGTTGTTAATAGATCTAGAGAAGCGATTGCCGGAAAATTTATCGTTATTGGTATCTCCAGAGTTGGATACTGTGCATTTTCATTGTAGAATACTAGAGGCATATGCAGTAAAAATTAGTCAAGGGGTTCGAATTGTTTTTAAAGTACCTTTAAAGTCACCTGATAGGGCAATGGAACTTTACAGAATTTTATCCTTCCCTGTATATGACCCTACCCTAAAGCAGTCCTTAGGCCTAGCTAGTTTGAGCAAGTATCTGGCTATTTCTCCGGGTCGGCAGAAGTACAGCCTGCTAGACGACCATGACCTGACCTACTGCACAGACGGGGCTTCTGCCCTGTGTCAACCGGTGTTTCCTGTCCGACTGCGAGCGGAAGAATCCTGTGAGGCGACCCTGTTCCTGGAAGTCGGAGGGGACCTACCAACCAACTGCGGGAGACGAGTACACCTGAGCCGAGACATGACAACATTCCATAGAGTGCCAGACAGAGGACTGTGGATCTACTACACGCCGGAGGAGATACTATTAACATTCCAGTGTCGCAATGAAAGTAAACAGCACGCAGTGCGTATTAATGGACTTGGATTCCTACCTGATACATCGGACTGCTACATTTTCAATTCTAAATTTATGCTATATCCATATACTACCGGAAGTTCGAAGTTCAAGGACATCAATGACGGTATGGTTATACCAAACATTACGAATTTATTGTCAGTAGCGGAGCGTCATCAAGTACAGCAGTATCTAAATTTTTCGAGTGATTTTAAATTAATTTCGGACATTGTTAATCGAGCGGTAGTTCCAGGGCAAAAGTATTCACATTTGACTCAAGTGTTGCGGTTAATTAACGCGGAGACCACGGAATTCAAGAGCTGGGAAGTGAAGAGGAACTATTCTATAGGCGCCGGAGTCATAACTGCTCTGGTAGTCATTGTACTATTCTGTGTGTGCTATTTCCGGTCAATTACGAACTGCCTAATGTGGCTCTGGCTATGCTCCCACCGACCTGTTCAGGAGACCGACATCGAGGAAGAAGTGCAGCGAGAGATGGTGGACCGGGCTGTTCGCAGTCCTACACCAACTATGTACCGACAGATCTGCGGACCGTCGTCGGACTTGGACAGCCGTTTGGACGTCGAGCTGCGACCACTACGGAGGTGTTCATTGGGGCGAAGGGAGTCATCAGCCAGCGGAGAGGCGACCGAGCTGTAGTGAGACAAGGACCCGGTACACCTGTGAGATGCGGCTATAAGTGAGTGAGCTAGGGGGATTAAAAAGGGGAAAGTGATAAGAAAAATTTAAGAGAAGGGGGAGTTCTTAATAAGGGGGAAAAAGAAGTGCAGTGTCAGTGGAAACAAAATTTAGAATTAACAGGATTGTATATTTAGCTTATAATATTTTTAAAATTACATAATGTAGAGTAGAGATCTACAATGGAAGCAATACGTTCAGCATCTTGAGTAAAACGTTGAGAGAAGGAAATTTAAATAATGTTTTTTTTTATCATCGTAGATGATAGTTCATGCAGGTTTAACATGCAAATTTAATGAGGCTGCCGAACTAGGGTCCTCATTAGCAGCTGAAGAACGTAGTGGTTCCATAAATTGAATTTATAAGGGGCTAGTCCCCTGGTGTCGGGTAGACATATTTATTAAGCATAAATTTCGATTGGGAAAAGAGAGAGGATACGTTGTTTGGCGTTTGAGATGAGCGACGAAAGTATGACATAACCACTTCCTGTCCCTGATTGGGGATTGGGTTATCTAGTTCGGTTAAGTTGTGGTTCTAGTCGACGCTTTTCTACCTGTGGTTTTTAGGGCAGTTCACGCGTAGCTATGTTCATGGCAGGACGAGGGAACCCGAGTGAGCGTGTGTGGTTCGTGACGGACCCGGTGTTAAGCCCCGTGGGGACGATGAATGGTTGGGTCTGGGGGCGCCCGGGTCAACCGGGAGTGCGGTTCGTGCGCTACCCGCCGGAGCCCATGTTGGGGGCAGAATTAAGCAGGGACAGGCAGGTAGCCCTGTTGGAGCAGCGTCGGCGGCGGCCACCCTTGCCCACAGGGCAAGGCCGAGGGGCAACAATGAGGGCGGCGTTCCAGCGATGGGACGCAGACCGCCGCCTCATGGAGAACCGGGAGTTAATACCATACTGCACTCCCCCGGTCAGCCGTCGCCGCCCGGTCGGGATGGCGCTGCCCACCCGGCGGGCACTGCCGACCGAGGAAACACCCCCCGACCAGGAGGACGGAGCGGAAGCGGAAGCCTCCGGTCAATATGATGATGACGACCCAGGCCCACCCGTGGGTCGGGGGAACTACGCTAGGGGGCGTCCGAGCCGTCACCCACCGCGTTAGGTTTGAGGGGACCCTCGCCTAAATTGTAAATAGAAACTTTTCTTTTTATTTGTTGTTAATTAAAGTGATTTTTTTTCCTTTTCTCGTTTTTAATTTTTCTTATTACATAAATGATTAAATAAAAGAAAAACAATTCGGTGTGCGTGTGCGGAGCCAGCCCAGTAGTCCAAAAGAGGAAACCACAGGTATGTGAAAATTGATAAATTTAAATTGTGAAAAAGAAAGTAAAAGTGCCCTGTCTACTTCATGTCGCTCATCATGTTTAACATTCAGGAAATATAAAATAAATAAATATCTAAATTAAACGTAGTTTGTCAAAAGCAAAATAAGTGTTAAATAACATTCATATGAATTAAGTTGTTCAATTACTAAAGATTTTCATTAGGAATTATTACTGTCAAAATTACCTAAATATTAATCGAAGCAGTAAAGCATAAAGTAATATAATTAATATAATTGAGGGATTAAGCAAATGCGTTGCACGCTATTAGGACAAATCAAACAGATATAAGATAAGATTAACTAAGGACTCAAAATATTAGGTGTTAAGATAAATTAGGTCAAACGCATCCTCTCCCTATTTAATTGAACTATGCAATTTTATTTAACCAATTTGCAATAAATATGCAAAGGTGAAGGCTTAACAATATTCAGTAAATATATTATAGCTTGTGTAAACATATATAATCTGCGTACATCATATATTATATCATAACCAGCTTTAATTAAGGTAACTCATAATACATACATACAATTCTGGTAAGACGATAACTGTGCTAGGAGGTAAGGGATAACAATTTAAAACGTGTGAAAATTTAATTTAAACTAACTAAATTCAAACTTTAAATTAAAATGTAATGTAAAATGTAAAATGTAAATAAACCGAGGAGGCATATCTCGACCCTAACCCACTTAACAAAGTTAAGTAAATTTACTTGCGCAAATTAGCTGTAGGTAGTTGTGAGAAGTGCCACAGTTGAAATATTATAGTGTCACAGAAGTGTGACCGAGGTGTGTATGCAGAAGGTAACAATACGAAATAATGTAATGTAATGTAGTTGTAATGACGGGGTTTAATAAAACCTATGAAATTGCTTAAAGTAAAATGTGTAAAATATTAGTATAAGATTATGTATTCCAAGATTTAAATTGCGACGTAATAAAAGTGAAGCGAAAAGTGTCGAGTGAGAAGGGTGACCCTAGCAACAATGGTGGTAGTTGTTAGAATGGACACTTAACTACATATTACTAGGGAACTGGACTATATCGGTTGACGGTAGCAACAAGGGGACAGTTGTTTAAAAGGTATAATGTAACAAAAATAATTGTGATTAGATATAAGGTGTGGAATTATGGACGACTTCAAGTTGAAATATTATTGTTCTTGCATGAATTAGGAAATAAGATTTAATGCGTCTAATCATTGTATTTGTATAATAAGCGAAGGGCACTTGAGTTCTAATGGGTCATACACAGCAATCCCAACTTAAATTGGGGTTTAAAAATAAAAAAAAAGAATAAATACATATAAGATTTGTAAAAGCCATAAAAAGTAAATAATGAATTAAAATGAATAAAAATATTAATTTTCTTTTGCTTTATTGATATTGCTGGAGGTAGAATGGCAAGTCGATAATGTGTATAATCCTTATACACGAGTACTGCACCATATTTGCATAAATAAACATGTAGAGCTAACTCGACGATGTTAGCTATGGTACTTTGATGATTGCATAAATTAAATTGTATTGTTACTGTATTTTATTATATTGCATTGTATTGGATTGTAAGAAATTGTATTACTCTGTATAACATTGTAATCTATAATACACATGGCATATAAATATTAATTGTTTGCATTTTCAACGTATATATAATGGAACTTGGGAAACAGAATGTCTGGAGACAGTATATCTGAATAATGCTTAGTAAAATCCCATAAATATGTAACCGCTTATTCAGCCACATAACGGTAGAGGTAGATTTTATTATATTTTATTATTACATTCTATTAAAACCTATTTTATTCTATTTTATCGAGTAAAGATATTCAGGTGTTAAGGCCTTTAACTTTAAAAAGGTTTAACAATAAATATGGAGGTAAAGGGTTATTTTGAGTGTGGCTAGCTAAACCCATTTACTAATGCTTGAAGCTTAATTATAAGAGATCATATTAAAAATAAAAACGGGCTAACCAGTAAATGACATAAAATATCAAGGCTTTTAGCCGAGTCATAGCGATCAGTAGATGTAGATACTTAAACTAGTATGATATTCCAAATTTGAGATAATGTGAAAATAATGAACTAAAATTAAACTAAATTAAAATTGAATATAACTTTTGACAATTGCCTAGGTACCAAACAAGGTTAACGCAACCATAGTGGCTTGACTGGGTGAAATTGGTCATGGAATGGATATTATAGAAACTAGCTAATTTGACTACAGATTGCCGATTTGATTTAATGGAAACCAACTTATTCAATACAGAGAAATCATTCTAAAAATTAATCAATTCTAGACCTTTTATTAACTGAAAAGAATTATACCAATTGTAGAAGTACCTGTGTAATCCGTAGTAGAATGGAAATGAATAAACCACTTGTTGTAAGGACACATGTTTAACTGTAAATGACCACACCCTGGCGCGCTAAAAATTCAGCGTTTGGGGTCTGCGCCCACGCGGTTCAGTTATCGCGGGAAGCGATAACGCCAGCGCCGAGCGACTTGGTACGAAAACTGTTACTTGTAAGTTATTAAACAAAACATTGTTGTCAACTGCGTTGACAGATAGAAGTAATTGGTATTTTGAATTAAGTAAGCTGTAGAATATTGGAAATTTTAACTGCTGTATTAACATAAGAAACCCTGTACTGAGGAGAAAGAAACAAGGACACCTATGACCGGGACAATAATCAGAATTTCGCAAACAAGGGTGAAAAACTGGTTGTTCTTCGGAACCCCAGTCTTTCATTTAAGCAGGGGCGAATGTTATGAGCGGCTCTAGGTTGCAAAATCCTTAACCTTTGAAAATATCACTAGCTCCGTGGCTTGAGTCCAAATTATCTGAATTTCCTTGGAATTAAAATACCACTTCCAGTGGAAGGTTTTTTAACGAACAAGTCCATCGTTAACCTCAAGGATAAAGCCGGATTTACCGTGGAAGTTTCTAGATCGAGAGTTGACCAAGGGCGTTTCCATATATGGTCCGATGCCAAAACTAGCTCGCTGATTGACCCAGGGCAGGGAGGAGTCCCGGTATAAAACCCGGTGACCGCAGGCCGCCGGCAGACTCGAGGGACTCATTCAGAAGACAGTTAGTTAGATAGCAGTCAGCCAGATAGGCGCAGTATTCTTAGTAGATAGGGTCATCCGCGCCACCACGATGTACGGCGTGCTACTACTGCTCTGTAAGTTGTTCAACGACTCTTAGGTCTAGGACTGTCCCTGTCTCACCTCTCCCATAATCTTGATTGACCAATTGTAATTCTGAAACTGTAAATTGCCATGTTAACTTAAGAGAATTTATATCTAGGCTATTCACCCCCTGGACCTTCAGTCCGGTGACTGGGCGATTGTGTCATCCTGACTATGTAAATTGTATTATAAAGAATGTTAATAAAGACCTCCGTTAACTTACGGGACGCCCACACCGCTCGGCTTGTTATTTAAATCCCAGTCACCCAAAGAGCGCCGCAGGGGTAGGGTGTTACCTCCCCCCCCCCTGGCCACCCATATAACATCTTTTAGAAGGTGTTGGAATTTCTCAAGCTCTGGTATACCAGCTCCCTCTTCCTAGACCTCTACCCTTGCTTTTTGAATAAGTGTCTGTGCCCTAACGGTTTGTCGTTTACCCTTGTCCATACGTACAAGATTATACTCTGGGTCGTTTGTCACTTTAGCCATGGCTACCACCCAAGCCCGAGGGAGACACAAGTTGTCTTTATTAGTAATTACTACAATACCCTTCCTACATTTACATTCTTCGTCAAATGTGTTGTACAGGCCAGGTCTTTTGTGAGTCCCAGAACCCACAGGTAGATTGATTCGCGTGCATTCGACTCTAAACGTATCAGTGGATTTGATCGATTCGGCATTAGACTGTACAATTCCCCCGAAAATTTCCCATAAAATGTTTTCATTAATATCTCCAGCAGGCCGAAAAGCATTATAGCCGGGTTCCTTGGATTTTAAGTTTAGAGATTGTAATGTGAAACCGAGCTGGTCATTCGCATGCGCTCTGTCTTTCATTTGATTTACAATTTTTGCAAAACCCTCTCTTAGCCAATATATTTTATTACTGTTAGCGGGAGGGTTAGTAAATTTAAATACTGTTCTCGTTCCGTATAGTCGGAAGTTTTTAACATAGGTATCGTCTGTACTGAGAACCTCGATAGGGTTCCCAGCCATTTTAAATAAGTCACTATAATATAAAGTGAGGTTATGTTACAGTTAGGTTAGGAATAAAAGTAAGGTTACTTCACCGGAGCAAAGTAAAAACACGTCCAACCACGAGAAAATCTGGGCGCAAAGAGAACGAATGTTAGTTGTAATAGAGTAGATTAGAGTGGGGGAGATGAATTTGAATTGTTACAGGAGTCTGATGGCAGGGCGGTGGCTCCATCTGGAGACAGGCTGTTAGCGGTGGCTGGGGACAGGACTGAAGGCATGAGAAACTGTGGTGTATGGCGGGTTTTATCTGTAAATAATAAATTAGTTTAGATACAAACTGACTTTTTATTCATTACCTTTGTATAGCTCTGTGTAACGCTTGGCTGGTTACGCCACATGCGGGTGTTGTCCAAGGTCAAGACGAGCTGCCGCCGTGGTATCTAGGTTAGAAAGTGACAGAGCAGAATTACATGATTTTATACATACAGTATTTTATATACAGTATTTTATATAGTATGATACATACAGTATTTTATATAGTATGATACATACAGTATTTCCGTGATACATACAGTATTTTATATAGTATGATACACAAAGTTAGGTTAGGAAATCTCTTCTTCTTGTGACGTCACGGTTCTATCCGGGTGCCTACCCTACTAGCAGATGATAGAAGAAAATAATAATATGGTGAAATAGTAGGGGACAATTTTTCACAAATTAAAATAGTAAGGGTATATAGATGATTCAGAGAGGAATAAAAATAGGATATTAGTATAAAAGCCACTGAAACCTGAGGATAGGTAGATAATAGGTAGATAAATAATTATTATTGATGAATATAGTAAACTTTGTGAAAAATTGACACTTTTAGTAGTGAGTGATTATAAGTGAATCATAAATGGACGTTCTTCTAGAATGCAACATGAACACTTTCGTCGGTGCAATGGATTTGGACATTTTAAAAAAATATGTACTTCTAGGTTAAGATATGTTGTATTCATGTTGATTATTGATGGTCATTGATGAATTCTTTTCTTGATAATAATGAGGTTTTCAGGATTTGTAATTTGTAAAGGGTATATATTTTGTTTCATGATGATATGTATTCTGCTGATTTATATAATATGTGTTAGACTTATAGTGAATATTGTGTAATTTAGGGGAATATTGTAAGGGGGAATGTGAATGGTGATTGGAGAATATGAATTTTTAAAAATAGCCTACCTGAGCCAAGTCTAGTTAGACACAAAACCATGAGTAAATAATTTATTAGATATTAGGTAACACTTTAGCCATGAGATAAACTCCCCCAAAACTCAAAGAATAGATAACAGTTAGATAATAAGCATTGTATTGTTCTTAATATTAAGTACTCACATAAATATGTTTAGTCCAATAATCACAAATAGGTCTATGCGGAAGAAATTTCATACAACTAGGACTAGGTTAAATGTAACGAATTGGTCCTGATACTTTTATTTATTTTGTATCAGAGCTAAACATTTTTGTAAGTAGGATATAGGTAATCCATATATTTTATAAATAACACTGTAAAAGGACATGAATCAACACAAGTAAAAATAATTCCTGTAACAAAAACCGATGAACACACCACAGTCTTGTATGAAACAGCACTACTTTTGAACTATTTAGATGTAATAATTAGTATTTAAGACTAAGCAAAAAAACTTTCCCCCTGCAAGATCTGACACAGGTGTAATTAAAAGTGAAATAAACTATGGCAAAACTTTAACATAACCCAGTTCGTCAACAAGTCCACAGTTCCCTGGTTGATTATGAACAGGTGATACAATTCTTTTGTTTTGATTTTAAACTCCATAAGCTCAATGTTAATTTTTTCACTTTTCACTTTTGTTTTTTACATTATTTGATTTTTCCTGGGGATTAGACCTGTCAAGAACTTATTTTTATCCCAGAAATTAGTTATTTCCAACATTTTAAGGAAATCGTTGGTGTTGTTTTTGAGATCAGAGTTACAAGCAAGCAAGCACGGACGGACGCAAAAAAAACAGCAAACCGTACTCATATTAGAGTAGAGGATTGCAAGCAGTTACTACAGTGTTTATTTCTTAAATAGTACAAAATGAAGAAGAAATCATAAATAACTGGATTGATAACTAGATAAATAGCTATTTAATATATTATTCTATTGCCTCGTTTTTGTCAACCAATGGACACATTGACCAAATAATTATGAAATATTCTATTCCAGGCTATTCTTGTATGTAGGAGGTGGATAATGTACACTCTAACGTTGAAAAGGCCTTAAAAAGTATCTGAGGTTTGGTCTCCAGTTTCACTATTAAGAGTCATTCTAGCCTCAAATAAAAAAATCCCCTTATTGTGTACTCCAAATTTCACAAAATGATTTCTATGATTTTCATAACGAAAATACATCAGATCTATGAAGCTGTGCCGTGTAACGTCGCCCTCATATTGTATATTCGTCTTTACCAACCCGGTAACTGGCTCGCTTT
The DNA here is from genome assembly GCA_963675035.1 of Allygus modestus. NCBI lineage: Eukaryota > Metazoa > Arthropoda > Insecta > Hemiptera > Cicadellidae > Allygus > Allygus modestus. Next base: position 63,566,707 of record OY776111.1, on the reverse strand, counting down.
CGCAGACGGCTGGTCCGGAAGTGGGGTGACGTCACCTTTGTTGCCCCCTTCCGCCAGCAAGGGGAGTGAGCGTCTGTCTTGTTCCGCCCCTCCACAGCACAGCACGTCCCTTATTCGTCGTAGCAGTTTTAAATATTCTTCCGGAACCATCGCCTAGCGATGGCTAGTTAAGTACTAGCAGTAAAGGCCCTGTCACACGGAGCTGGTTTTTTCACAGCTAGTAACAAGCTGCTAGAACCATCAGAAAACCAGCATCGTGTGACAGATCCTCCAGCGGCTAGAAACACTCGCATGAGCTGGTACCTCCAGCCGCTGGAGTGTTTGAACAGTTTAATATTGCTAGCGCTTGGAGGGTGACTAGTAGGTCACGTGACCGCCCAGCTGTAGTTTCTAGCGCCATTCCAGCCCCGTCTGACTGGAGCCGTAGTGTCGTGCCAGTTCTCGCGTCGGCTTGAGTAAACAATCTCGTGGTGTGTGTTGTTGACTGTTTAAAAGTTTTAGTGCGTGGTTTATATATATACCTTTACAAAATGTCTGATTTGAAGTGGAATAGTGAACAAATTGTAAATTTCCTTGGAATTTACAAACAGTATATATGTTTGTGGGATGCTTCTTCTGAAGATTATTTAAAACGGGACAATAGGCAAGCAGCTATGCAAACACTTGTCACTGATCTTGAAAAGGAAGGATATGGAAATATTGATGTTGGGAAATTGAAAGCAAAAATTAAATCTATAAAGGATTCATATAGATTTGAGTTAAACAAAGTAAAATTGTCTATGAAAAGTGGAGCAGGGACTGAAGATATATACAAACCTAGATTGGCTTGGTTTGCTGCAGCTGATTGCTTTTGGAAGAGAGTAGTTCTAGGAAGGGAGTCCACTTCAAATTTGGTAAGTACTTATACATTAGATCGCAATAAAAGTGTAAGTTTTTAGTATAACAAATTAAAACTTCACGTTGGAAAAATATATGTTTATACATTTTTATAATGTATCGTTGTAACGATTGCTAATCTCACCTATATAAATACGTAAATGTGTGTAGGTAAACATTAAAAGATTTTGTGATTACTACAACTTAATTGTTTTTAATTGTATAAATTACAAGTCCAAAGTAGGTAAAAAATAACAGTGTTTATGTTTTGACAATTTTCAGTTATGGCTAGTACATTTCATTTATTGCCTTGCACTCTTCTTACTTCTATGATGGCTGATAATCGATGCTCTTCAGTTGCCAAGGTACTTGGAGGTCTGTCATAAATGCCTTAGCATACCTATTCCGGATACGCTTAACTTCCTGGCTGTAGTTTTTTACTGACACTTTTTTTAAGTCGACCAGGGGCAACACCTCATTACGCCATGACCCTGGAATTATTTGACCAGAGTTGAGGTCCTCGGTGTCAACACATCCAGATGGAATGTATCTGCCAGATATTGCTGATATCTGCCAATTGTGGAGGGCACAAGCAGCTTTAACAACTAGTTCCACAGTATCTACTGATAAATGGATTGCTCGAGTAAACACGCAAAACCTGGCAACTAATATACCAAAGGCATTTTCAGATACACGACGTGCTCTTGAAAGTCTGTAATTAAAAACTCTCTCTTCCAGAGTAAGTTTTCTGTGGCTGTAAGGTGTAAGAAGGTTGTTTCTCAGGGGGAAAGCATCATCCCCAACACAAAGTCCGTTTATAGGCCAATCTAGGAGGTTGTTTTCAATTACAGTGTTTAACTGAGAACACTTGAAAATAGTACTGCCATTGGCTCTCCCATCACTACCAACATCAATGAATGTGAACCTGTACTCAGCGTCAACCATGGCAAATAGAACAATGCTGTAGAATCCTTTGTAATTGAAGTACATGGAAGTTGAGTTACACGGTCGTACAATTCTAATGTGTTTACCGTCCAGTGCTCCACAGCAGTTGGGAAAGTTCCACATCAGTTCAAAACCCTTCTGAATGCTTTTCCAGTCTTCTCCAGTTCTTGGCACCTAAAAAAATTACATTATAAAAAACTGACTGTTGATATGTGTACAGGGTGTCCCATAGGAGTCCCCCCACCATCTCAAATAAAATTAATGAAAACAGAAAGATTTCCTCATGGTAATTTTAATATGAGTAAAGAAATTTGTTTTTGGTGTGTTCAAGGTTGCGCCATTCTTCTTTTATCCAGACTAAAAATAAGGAGCTCTCGGTAGGGGTTGTATTTAATTTTTTTCAGTAACCCTCTCAAACCCCTGTTTTGGGCAAGGGACACAATTTTTGTGTACACCACAACCAACATTATTTAGCAAAATAAACATTCCGAAAAGGAAGCTTTATTATTTTTAGTTTTTTAAAAGTTAAGAAGGGGGGGAGGTGTCTCCTGGGGCACCAAGTATATTAATTTTGTGTAAATCTTGTTGCATTCTTTTTTTTTACAGGATGAGCCCTTGATGCCTAAAAAATTTCAAGAAAAAGATGTAAGCCCAGAACCGTGCGGCAGTGGCAGTGTGAGAATGGCTTCAACTCTGCAAAAAGAGCTAAACTCACACTCTACATCAAAAATGCGTCCGCAACCAAGGCAGACATCGCCAACCAAGAACAAGTTCAAGAAATCAATGAAGCCCACCAGATTTGAAGCAAATTTAAATAAACTTGAAAAAATTGCCACTTTGGCTACTACTGATCCAGACGACGAATACGAAAAGTATGGTAGGCACATAGCTGCTCAACTTCGTGCGATGCCACTACGCAGCTTCATTCTTCTACAGCGAGAGATTAATAACCTCATTTCCACCGAAAGACTACATTTAATTTACTCTGGATCTCCCTCAAACATCTTCACAACAGAAATCCAACGCCCGAATAGTGGTAGTACCCATTCATCGATGTCTTTCGAACCAATGGAAACAAACATAAATACAGACACTCAGTTTGAACTAAGTGACGAATGCGGTGACTTATTGAACAAAGCACTAATAGGTATCTGTTCTCCAACTTCAAATGATTCAATGTAAATGTAAACTTTTTTATTCTGTGTGAATTTCTTCCAATTTTTATTTTTTTATTTTTAAGTACTTTGTTGTGTTCTTGAAATTATCTGACATGAACTTAGAACAAGAACTAAGTATATATTGTAACTTTTCTCACTATATGTAATTTCTTTAATAAAGTAATTTGACGTCTTATCAAAACCACTATCAGAACAAAAGGACTTACATGTTTCCTCCTTCTCTTTATATAAATGCATTACAATATATTAGCCTTTTGGTATATCCATTAACAGTTATACAAATTTATAAATGAAATAATTAGCTAATTAAAATAGGTTACATACCTTTCTGTCATCAATCCTAAAACATTTATTCCACATTACTAGTTTCGGGACTGCTGTCCCATTATCAAATCTGACGTCAAAAGTTAAAAGTTAAATACACGCACATTTAACTTTTAACTTTTGACGTCAGATTTGATAATGGGACAGCAGTCCCGAAACTAGTAATCTGGAATAAATGTTTTAGGATTGATGACAGAAAGGTATGTAACCTATTTTAATTATTCAAGTTTCAATCCTGGAGGCAAATATGAATGAAATAATTAAATCAATATTACCTTGATGAATTGCTGTAAGACATTATAAATTTCATCCAAGACTTCAGGGAGGATAGTTGATATTGTGTTGTGAGGCACTCGAAAGAGGTATTGTAATGACTTTAAACTGTCACCAGTTGCCAAAAATCTTAAGAGTAATTTCAAGTTTAGTTTTACAAGGTATTGCTTGCCTCATGTTGGTGTCCTTTTTCTGTATCAATGGTGTTACCATTTCAAGGAGCTCGTTAAATTTTAATACTGACAATCTCAGCATATTCAGATATGAATTTGGGTCTTCTGATGCTAGCTCACAAATAAGACGTGATGATGCTCCCAACAAGTCCCTTCTTTCGATCCATTGCCTCACCCATCTCCTCCTTTTCCTTCTTAAATACGATAAACATGCTTCGTGTACTCCAATTCTGATTGTACGTAACAAAACATCACGTCTAATGCCAACAGACGACATATTTTTGTCTAACTACACACACACACACACCACACCACCACACACCAGACTGAGCTGGTTCCCCAGCTCCGTCTGACAGGACTTCTAGCACGCTGGAGAAAAAGCAACTAGCGCCGCTGGATCTCACAGCGAGAACTAGCTGCTACAACAAGCACCGTGTGACAGGGCCTTAAAGGCCTATTCACACGAGGCTGGTTCCAGCCGCTGGTTTACTAGCGCTGGTAAACCAGCGTCGTGTGATTGCTATGCCAGCGGCTGGTTGAACTAGCAAGCTGGCGTTTACCAGCGCGCTGGCGACTTCAAGCATGTTTGATTTTGCCAGCGCGAGTAGACGCGAAAATGGTCACGTGACCACCAGCGCTGGCGAACCAGCGCGTCACCGGCGTCGTCTGAACGCTTCTACTGGCGCTGTTTGATACTAGTTGCTAGTTCGACAGCACACTGGAGCCCTGGAGCGCATCATGTCTGTGAAAATCGAACAGTTGAAGTGGACAAGCGATAGTATTATTAAGTTTTTGAACATTTTCAAATCGTATGAATGTTTGTGGGACACCACAAATGTTAATTATGTCAGGAGGGACGCCAGAGATTCGGCATTATCGAACCTTAAAGAGGAATTAAAGTCAGAGGGGTTTGGAGACTGCTCCAAGGAACAAATAAAATCAGAAATTAAGTCTTTGAAAGACTCATACAGATCCGAAGTGAACAAAGTGAAAAAGTCGGTTAAAAGTGGCGCCGGCATAGATGATATATACAAACCAAAGCTGAGTTGGTTTCCTGTTGCCGACAGTTTTTGGAAAACTGTAGTCAGTGGAAGGGAGTCAACTTCAAATTTGGTAAGTTACAATATTATATTATTAATTATGTAATACCAACAATTAACTTTAAATGCATAAGTGCTCATTTACATGCAATTGGTTCTTATAAAACTAGCGTTTATAAAAAAAAAACGCGGCTACACAATATCAGAAAATATTACCGGAACGAGCAAGGTTTAAATGGGAGACACAGGATAGGCTGAAGGGCGAGTAGGGCAGCGAGCGCTCTCGAGGCGGGTTTTTGATGGAAGATCAAAGGAAAGGTCGGCACGATGTCTGGCTCGGGGTCCGTGTGTCACCCGTCACCAGCCGGGTGTGGACCCATCGTCGCCGTCCATGCCCCGGTGTGTAAGGGCATGTTCATAAAAGCGGTATTACTTGTAACAATTTAAGGGTAATAACTCAAGGCAGACAAACTACAGCGCATTATTGGATTTTAAATTTTATTTTAATTCCATTGTTATACATGATATCTAAACTATGCTCAAGATAATGTTACAAAAATAAAATTTAATTAAAAAAACTTGTTGATTGGTGTATTCATTTACTATGTGTCCAATGGATACTTTTCATCTGCCATGGAACTGCACATTCATTGACGAAAGCTTTGGCGTACCTGTTTCGAATACGTTTTACTTCGTTGCTATAGTTTTTGGCTGATGACACAACCATTGCACTGAGCAGAGGTTCCACCTCTGTGCGCCATGCTCCAAGCGTTATCTCGCCAGTATTTAAGTCTTCAGTATCAACTGAACCTGGAGGGAAGTAAACTTTTGCTGATGTTTGTCGTAGAAAGTTATGAAGGGCACAAGCTGCCTTTACCACAAGTTCAGTGGTGTCGACGGACAATGATATCGAATGAGTAAAAACTCGGAACCTGGAAGCTAATATTCCGAATGCGTTTTCTGAAACCCTTCTTGCCCTTGAAAGCCGATAGTTGAATATCCTCTCTTCCAAATTTAAATTCCTATGGCTGAACGGTGTGAGTAGGTTATGGCGAAGAGGAAATGCATCATCGCCAACACATAAACCGCTAGAAGGCCAATTGAGAAGGTTTCTTTCTAAAGCTATATTTAACTCAGAGTTCTTAAAAATTGTACTGTCATTAGCTCTCCCATCACTGCCGACATCGATAAATTTAAAGCAGTAGTCGGCATCAACCATAGCAAAAAGTACGATGCTATATGTTTGTTTGTAATTATAAAACATGGAGGAGGAATTAGGAGGCCTTACGATTCTGATATGCTTTCCATCAAGCGCCCCACAAAAATTTTGGAAATTCCACTGCAGTTCAAACTGATGTTGTTCATTTTTCCATTCTTCTGTTGTGGTTGGTACCTAAAATATTAAAAAAGATTTGTATAATCATGGTTACAGTATTAATTATGATAACATCATTGTAGGTACTGAGTAATGATAAAAATGCATTTTATTGGCTTTCAGGATTTGTCAACCTTGGAAAATACCATCGTGGGAGAGACACTTGAAGCCACAAATGTTGATAAAGTTCAAGACAGCTCTGCAACATCGAGTTCCATGAGCAAAAGATCATCGTCCATGATGGACCCGCCATCATTGAATCCACCTGGAACTTCTCGTCCGGCAAAATTTGCAAGACAGAAGAAACCTACTAGATTTGAAAAATCCGTGTGTCAACTGCAATCCATTGCCGAACAAGTTAATAAAGACCCTGAAGATCAATATGACAAATTTGGCCAGCACGTGGCAGCACAAATGAGGGAGATTCCCCTGCGTAGTTTCCTTATCCTACAGGGAAAGATCCAGGGTCTCATCACAAACGAGAGGATCAGACTCATGGATTCAACAGCCCAATTTCAGTCGCCCGCAGCTTCAAGACCGCTATCTTCTCTTAGCGACCCCTACCTCTCGGAGAAAATCTCGTAGAAGAAGAAGTAGAGGTACAAGAAGAGTACAATAGCGCAGATGTTTTAAATGGTATAATAACAAGATTATAAATATTGTTATACCTAATGAACTTTTTACCTCTCGTTGTTTTTCATGTAATTTAAAATTAATACGGTGTATTTCTTTTTCTAAAATTATTTACTGTAATCATAATATTTCCCCTCCTCACTGCATTTATTTGTAACATGTAATATGATAATGTTATAATATTTACAATGGCTTAATACAACTGACTTTTGAAAAATATCTGTTTCTTTTTACCTTTAATTACGATTAAAAAAGGTTTTGTTACAATAATACAATACGTTCAATTAGCATAAGCTAATAATACGTAAGCTAATATAAATTCAATATACAGCACAACATCCTTTGTTAAAAAATGTGGGCATAGATTGACTTACTCTGATAAACGGTTGTAATACATCATAAATAGCTTGGAGCACCTCCGGCAAAAATGTTGATATGGTATTGGCAGGTACACGAAATACATATTGAAGTGATTTTAACGAGTCTCCTGTTGCCAAATATCTCAAAGTTATCTCCAATTTTGTCTTGCAAGTGATCGCCTTTCTCATAATAGTGTCAAATTTTGATATTAATGGCGTCACGTACTCCAAAAGTTCATTGAATTTCAACTCACTCATTCGCATGAATCTTAAGTATTCTTCAGGGTCTTCCACAGCTAGTTCTCTGACAAGCCTCGCTGAGGCTCCAAGCTCCTCCCTCCTTTGAATCCAATTTCTCACCCACAAAGATCTTCTTTTTTTCTTCAACTCACGCACTGCTAATTTTAAAACCTGTCTCAGCTTTGTTCGATCTAACCCAACGGAGGACATGTTTATACAATGACCATACTTCTTCCAGCTCACGACTAGCAACTACAGTTTTACCTATACCAGCGCCGACAACCAGCTTCGTCTGAATAGTATTTTTGCGCTGGAACTAGCAGCTGGCTGTAGCCGCTGGCACCAGCGGCTGGTAAATCAGCTTCGTGTGAATAGGGCTTTAGGGGAGGGAAGCTAGGGCGAGTCAGGCTAATCTATAATTAATATAATTCAGGAATAGTAGGTTCAGGCATGTGATATTAGGAATATTCTCGTGGCGTGGGCTACCCACGCCACGCCAAAAGATTCACAACAGTATTATTTAAATAGTTGTCCATAATCATTGTTATTTAGTTTTTATCGTTATGTTCATGTGCAGGAATATTTCGTTAGGTTTAAATGTTATTTAAGGTTTAGGCTCAGAGCAATGAGTAGTTGAGGGAATTCGGCAGTTCGCCAGTTCATTATTACGAGATGTTTAACTAACTCATTAAGGCTGGCTATGGCAAGACATTAATCTGGCAGATCGATCGGGTTCTGGGTAATTCAGTCTCCCAAAATAGTCCAGCACGCATTCCGAATAGTTAATCCATGGTAGCAGGGATTCAATTGAATTCATTCTGTCCTCCGGTTCAGTAATGTATTTCAATTTAGCCCCACACAGGAACGTAATTCAATAGTTTCAATATAGGTATTATTTCGCTCCAAATAGAACCCGACAAACTCTATCTATTTAAATACATTCAAATATTTTAATTCATTTTTTAAATCCAAATTATGTAAATTTCTAAATTTTATATGATTTTAACCGGTATAGAATACTGGGTGTCCACAAAGTCTTGGCCTGATTTAATAGCTTTGCTGTACGAAAACCATTAGAGCCACACTTAACTTCTATGCCTTGTTTTGAAGGGAATTTAATCAAGTTTTATTTAATTAAGTTGGTAACACCTAAACACAGCTGATTGACAACAATACAGTTATGATTCAATACAATAACAAATCAGAAATGGTGAGTTTACACGAGAAATCACAGTGTGTTTTGTGGTTTCACGAAACCCAATCCCCTATAGCAGTTCGACGACTTTTCATGCGAACATTTGGAAGGCTGCTCCTGATGGAAGAAGCATCAAGAGATGGTATTCGCATTTTAGGGAAGGAGGCAGTGTATGCGACAAGAAACGCACTGGACGCCTCCGCACCACTGAAGAAACAGTAGATGTCGTGCGCCAAACATTTCAGCACAATCCTCGTAAGTCAATTCGTAAAGCTAGCCAAGAGTTACATATCCCACGTTCTACTTGTAGTGGGTCGAAAACCCTAGTAGCAATTAAATAATAACCTAATAATAATCAAATAAATTCAATAAAACAGCGTAAAGTAATATTAAAATATAAAGTCAGAAGACAGTTGAGATTTATTCGGTAACTTCCAACGGTCAAATATTTTCCAGTTGCAACGAGAAAGACGGTGCTTCACAGTGGACGGGGAGTCGAAATTTACAGTAACGCTAGGGTACTGACCGTGATAGCGAGGGCGGTTCAGACCACGGTATTCTAGAATCAAATATCATTGGCCGAGGGTAGTCACGTGATAAGCTCCCTTATAACCCGGAGCAGGGCCGCACACGGACAGTCCTCAGCCACCACTCTTGCCGGGTTGGCCCGCAGTACTCAGTCATTCGTTACCGAGGCCTAGTTGCCATACGTAAAGTCTTCGCCGATCACCCGTCCCGGGTGTATACATTCAGTTAGTTGTCAGTAGTAGACAATTTTGATCGAAAATAATAGTTTGTCGGTACAGAAGAAAATCGATCGTGACAATTAGTTTTACTACGTATCCGGCCGATGAACTTTAGAATATTACCAGTGGCATAAATAAGACTTTGTTTTAATAATTCGAGACTACATGTGTGCGAGCGTGTTACATTTTAAACACAAGACATTTAGATCTTCATAATAACACTTAAACTTCGGCGTGTTGTAAACAGCGTGTTCCGTATCTCCAGATAAGGACTATATTAATGAACAATCGTCGTGATCATTGACCCGTGGCTGTTCACCTGTAGTAAGGCGTCATGCTGTAGTCTACTCCACCAACTTCCGAGACATCACAGCGACCAGAGTGAATAAAAGCTAAGTCTCCCTTCACCATTCAATGAACTATCTAGAGTGTGATTTTCTGTTTAGAATAACATTAGATTTTTAATTAGAATTGATAACCATAATAACTATTTTAGTATTCAATGTATTGATTTTTCAGTTGACATAAAATTAAAGAAACTCTGATTTTGCAATTTAACTTTTGTTCTCATTTTAAATACTTTTAAGTTCTAATTAATATTAAAATTAAAATAGCGACCCTGAGATTAAGAGTAAATAATGAGCTGTGCATAAAGTTGACTGATCTTGTGGACATCTGAACTTAATCTGAGACCCAAGTCAGTACAAATCAATTAAAATTAAATTTAAAAGTAAAAGCACCCTCCTCATAATGGCGCTTCAACTGTGAGGCAATAATATTATAAAAAATTCTACTTCAAAAGTAAATAGAAGCATTTTTATACTGCTTCATAATGGCGCTCAAACTGTGAGGCTATAAAATTTAACATTCAATAAAAATAAGTAAGAAGCCTTTGCACCCTCCCCATAATGGCCCCCAACTCGAGGCGATAAATTATCTCGATAAATTATCAAAAGAACTTTAGTATTTTCAAGTAAAAGTAAAATTTTTGTTAAAGTAATTTTTGATAAAAGTAAAAATGTCAAGCAAAAGGGTAGGATGTTAGATATAAGTATATGTAGTGATGTCGAGGGTTCAGTGGTAACTTAGCTTAGATGAGTAGTGCCGGATCCGAGTCATCAGACGATAACATACCTCTAAGCTTATTAATTAGTAATAAAGTAAACATGAATGAAGATAATGATTTGAGTACAAATTTTAGTGAAAGTAATGCAGAAATTGAAATTCATAGAGCAGTTGATAATGAAATAGCTAATTTGAGAGATGAAGATGAAAATAGTGTAAAATCAGATAGCGATAGTAATATGTCAGAGTCAGTACTAACAAATATGGAAGACTGTGGAAAAGAAATAGTATTGGGGGGTGGTGAATCCATGTCTGAGGACATTAGTGAACCAAATAATGTGGGAATGACTAGGAATAGTGTTGTTGAACAGCCGCAGTCAGCAGATATGACGGCTGTGATACAAGGTTTGATGGGTCAGATGAATAACATGATACAGGGTCTTATGGGCAAAATGGATGAAAATTCTCTTGATATGAATCTAAAACTTAATGAAATGAAAGGGGAAATGTGTAGTGAAGTTAATCAACAGCTTAATGAGATGAAAGGGGAAATGTGTAGTAAAATGGATGAGAAATTTGATAAAGTTTCAGCAGATAATAAAGTCATAATTGAGCAGTTAAAGGGAAACGTCGCAACTGTTACTGCTAAGATAGAGGTAATTGAAGGAGAAGTAGAAGTAGTCAAGGGAGACGTAGGTACTCTTAAGAGCGATGTTACTAACGTAAGGCAGGAAGTAGAGAGTAAGGTACGGACACTTAATGTTGAGATTACTAATAAACTAGACCAACATTATAGTGAGACTACCAGTGAATTAGTTAAAAGTAAAGAGGAACTACGTAAATTCAAGTCGGGGTTCGAAATCGAGCAGGAGAAGTGGAAAGGTAAATTCGGGGCTGAGTTAGAAGCACAGGTAAGGCAGGAAATCTCTCAGTACAATGAAAAAATAGATGATAAGTTCGTAAATGTTAAGACTGATTTGATAGAGATAAGAAACGAACTTTGTAAAGAAATTGCCGATCTGAGGGATAAACCTGTAATGAGTAAAACTAGTGAGAACAGTAGTGAACATAAGGAGAGCGTAAAAAACGTAGCTTCAAGTAGTAAAACTGCATCAAACTTAGCAGAGGGGTATTTAGTAGATTTTCATGGGGACCACGAGAGGTTAAATCACCCCATGTATTTCCTAAGGTTTGCTAAGGAATTTGTAGAAGTGTCAGATGGTAATTGGGAGAGTAACAAACTAACGTTACTTAAATACTTGAAAGGGCCAGCAAACATATGGGCGCGCGAAATAATTATGTCGCTCAGTAATTATGATGAGTTCGAAACTGCTTTCAAAAGACAGTATTGGAACAGAAATATACAGCGACAGTACGAAAACGAGTTACTAGGTAGGGGAAATTTTGTGGTAGGTAGAACCGACCTTATTTCCTATGTAAGCAAACTATACGACCAAAACGTATATTTGGATTGGCCCCTTAACATGCTCGAATTTATAGATGAGGTGTGTAGGCATCTGCCACAGAACATAGGGTTATCGTTGTTGTCTCTGTCCAGAGCGAGTAGTATACACAACAAGGGAGATTTGATGACGTTGCTCAAACAAGTAAGCCTAGTCATAGATAGACCGACGACGCAACGCGATAACGGACCACCCGTGAGAGTAAACTCAGATAATCGAGGAGGTGACGCTAGGCCATCCGAGAATTATAGACCGAATCAAGGGAAGTATGTACCGTACCGCCGATACGAACAAGAAAATAATAGGGGTAACGATAACCGCCGGGGTTATGATCAGAATACAAGGAGGTACCAACAAGGTAATGAACGGCGCGATGAACAAAATGGCGAGAGGAGAGAGAAACCCAGTATATGAGATAAAGTTGCGAACGGTCGGATAGATAGTAAAAAGGTTAATGTGTTAAGAACAGGTCAAGAAAGTAGTGTAAATAAAACAGAACCGAATATTGAAAACTTCCAATTATTATCAGATAGTTTTGGAGTAAGATTGGGTAATAAGATATTGAACTTAGGTACTAAACGTTCGCAACAAGGTAAGACTTATATTAATTTTTGTGTTGGTGGTAATAAGATAGAAGATTTAATCAAGTTAATAGACGAGAAACCAGATGAGTTAGGTTACAATGTAATTACATGGATCGGAGCTAATAACCTATTGAGAGGTGACAATGTTCAAACAGTATGTTCATGGTATAAGCAGTTATTAGGTAAGCTGGTCAAGTTGCAAAAAAATGTACTAATAGTTGAAACGCCAGTTATATTAAAACTAAGTCAAACTGACAGGAATCACGTACAAAAGGTGAACGAGATAAACGCTTACTTAAAGACTTTTGACGGTTTAAATAAAATCAAGTTTTTAAAGGTAAATGAACTATTGTTAGCAAATGGTCAAGTTAATGAAACCCTCTATGAGAAAAGTATTAAGATAGAAAATAAGATCTACAGTGATCTGGTACATTTGAATGAGGAAGGACTACGGTTAATCTATGGTAAGTGCGTCGAGTTTATTCGAATAAACAAAAAGTCGGTCACGCGCCAAATAAACACATGTCGAGTCGACGGGGATACGCGAAATACACAGTTGATGGGGGTCCAGAAGTTAGGGAAGAGTTATTGGACGAAAGTAATTATAATAACCCAGTTTCCAATGTAGTAGGAACCGAACTCCCAGAATTGATAATTAATGTAGGAAAGACAGAGATTAGATGTATTGTAGATTCTGGTTCGCAGGCGACGATTATGTCCGAGGAAGTTTATAATACTATTAAACAGGAAAATAGTTTTAATATACCAGAATTACCGGTAACTAATGTAACTATCCAGGGAGTGACTGGAAGTAGGTCCAAGAAAATACACCGCCAAGCGTATGTTCCGTGTAGTATAAATAATGTATGTTTTGATATCCCTTGTTTCATTGTAAGAAATATACCAGTAACTGTAATACTAGGATGTGACTTTTTTGAAAAGTATAAGGCAAAAATCGATTTTAAAGAAAACATGCTACATCTAACTCTAGATGATAAGCCGGTCATAGCGAAGTTAACAAGAAGTAATGTAGTCGAACAAATTTGTGGGATAAAGATCATATTTTCCAACTTAACTGCAACTCGGAACGGCGACGAACAGCTGATGCGCGCCACAAATCTATTTATAGAGACACACGCGGGGCCCGGTGCACCTTCAACGCCGACTCCCGACCTGCGGACCGCCACGCAAATTGTAGATACAGTAGTGTTGGAAATAATCACTAGAAATCCCGAAATGTCACAATCACATGTAAGAAAATTATATAAGTTGATAGAGCGAAATAAAAAAGTTTTTTCAGATAAACCTGGACTGATAAAAGATTTTCAAGCTAGCATTAATTTATCTGATAATAATCCATTTATTGGTAAGCCTTACCCTATCCCATTTCAAAAACGTAGGGAGGTACAACGTGAAATAGAACAGCTTTTAGAAGATGACATAATTGAGCGAACCAATAGCCCATACAACAATAGTTTAGTCCCAGTAATTAAGAAGAATGGAGCAATGCGTATATGTATTGATAGTCGCCGTCTCAACCAATATATAATTAGTGATTGCGAACGTACCGAGAAAATGGAAACCATACTACAGCAGTTCGCCGGTACAAAATACTTAACATCTATAGATTTGACGCAAGGTTTTTTACAAGTAAAGTTAGATAAGGAGTCTAGAAAGTATGTATCATTTGTATTTAATGGGTCGAATTATTGCTATAAACGTTTACCATTTGGATTAAAAATTTCTTCTGCCACATTCATTAAAGCCATGACTCATATATTTAAGGGACACTTTGACTCATTCATGACCACCTATGTAGACGACATACTGATTTTCTCTAAGACGTTAGACGAGCATTTGGAACATATAAACTTAGTGTTGGGAAGATTAGTCGAATATGGGGCGACAGTTAAGTTAAATAAATGTGAATTTTGTCAATCAGAAGTAAATTTTCTTGGTTATATAATCTCGTCAGAAGGAATTAAAATGGACCCTGAAAAAGTAGATAAAATATTGGAGCTCAAGGACCCTAGAAACTTAAAGGAGTTACAATCAGTGTTAGGACTTATGAATTACTACCGGAGTTTTCACCATAAATATTCAGATCTAACGGCAAAGTTTAGTCATTTATTGAGCGGGAAAGGAAAATGGGTATGGACAAGAAAGGAATCCGACGATTTTCAAGTGTTAAAGAAAGAATTTTTAAACTCAGTTATGCTAAGTCACCCAGATTTTCACAAAGAGTATTACATAGGTACTGACGCATCAGATAATGCGGTAGCGTGCATATTGTATCAGGAGGATGAGGAAGGTAGTCAAAAGGTAATAATGTTTGCTAGTCGAAAACTATTGGAAGCAGAAAAAGCATATTCTATTACAGAGAAAGAATTGTTGGCACTGGTGTTTGCGTGTAACAAGTTTAGAGCATACATAGTAGGACATCATAAAATCATTGTAAGAACAGACCATAAATCGCTTATCTATTTAAACCATGCTCGTCTTGTGCACGGACGAATTTTACGTTGGAGTTTAGTATTACAGGAGTATAATTTAGATATACAGTATTTACCAGGGAAAGAAAATGTAGTATGCGACGTACTCTCTCGAATAAAACACGACGGATTGGACAATAAAGATAGGCATAACATCAAAGTACTTAAGTATAAGCTAGATCTGGGTTTCAAGGATAATGAAGTAAAACAAAATTCTGGGGGGGTTACAAGATAGTCAACTAACAGATGAAAATTATGGTAAAATAATCGAGTTGTTGCAGAGTCATGACGTTCATAGTAAAAGTAAAGTAGATAAAGTATTCCAAATTCACGAGGGTCTTTTATTCAAGAACGGTAGAGAAGATGACGAATGGTGGAGGCTTTGTATACCTAAAGAAAAAATAAAATCATTGGTAGACTATGCACATCGTAGGTACGGTCATTTTGGCGGGCATAAAATTTACTTAACTTTGAGAGAATTTTGTGTATTCAATAATATGGAAAAAGTAATAAAAGAACAGTTAAAAAAGTGTGAGTTATGTCAAAAAACCAAACATGATAATCGTCATAACGAAGGTAGCATGAAATCAGTTACAGCAGAGCGTCCATTACAGTTAGTAAGCATTGATCTTATCGGGGAATTACCGACGGGAAATTTTGGTGCTAAGTATATATTTTCCATGGTCGATATATTTACTAAATATGTAAAGTTGTACCCAGTTAGGAAGGCGAATTCGCCTACTTTACTTAGGAAAATCGAGAATTTTTGTAATGACGTGGGAAAAATAGAATGTATCCTTAGCGATAACGGAACACAGTTTACTTCTAATAAATGGTACGAAGATCTGAACCAAATGGATATTAAATGTATTCATTCATCTGTGTATAATCCGCAAAGTAATCCGATCGAGCGATTCAATAAAGAAGTGAATAGGATGTGCAGGGCTTATTGTCATGAAAAACACACAAAGTGGACCGATTATTTACAGTATGTTGAGGATTGTTTAAATTTATCCGTGAACGGTGTCACAGAACAAATGCCATATGTGTTAATGTTTAAAACAAGACCAGATACTATTTTTAAGCAGTTAGTAAATTTCCCCAAAGTAAAATTTGACTATGAAAAGCTGATAAGTTTAGTTAAGGAAACTACTGATAAGAAATTGCGTAAAAGAAAGGAAAAATTCGACACAAAAGTAAAAGGTATAAGTTATGAGATTGGACAAAAGGTGTTAACAAAAACTCACTATCTATCGGATAAGCTTGGAAAAAAGATTAAGAAGTATTTTCAACTGTACGAAGGTCCATATGAAATTTGTGAAGTAAAATGTGGTAATGCTTATGTACTGAGAGATATCCAAACTGCTGAGATAGTAGGTACATACAATGTCAGACAGTTAAAAAGGTTTATAACTTAGGTTAACCTTAGATGGGTTTTTTCTTGCTAAGTTTAATCGTTCATTTGCACCCTTAAGCAAATTGAATCGAGGTACAACCTATGTGTAACGACTATAATCGTGAATCATAGCGATCACAAAAAGAAACAACTTTGTTTATGACACATATAATTTGTTTGTAGTAGTAATGAAATTTATATGAAAGGTAAAATAACAAGAATAGTTTGAAAAATAACGTAATAAGTAAATGATTTAAATGTACAAGGGTTAATTGAACGTATTATAACGTACGAATACTGAAAAGATAAAATTGTTTCTTAAAAATACTAGACTAGACCTAATTTAAGTATGATGCATGGATGATGACGAATGTGAATAGAGTGAAAGAACCGTCTAGCCCGCAATAGGATAAAAGCGTGTTTGTGACTTTAATTTAGATTTAAGTATGATGTTAACGGAGGGTCGGCTCAGTCGAGGAGGAATACCTGGCTGAATCGACGATTGAACTTTTTGACCATTGACGACCATTTTTCAATTGCCCCTTTTAAGGCAGATTGACCATTAAGGGCTCTTTACGAGTGACCTGTTATAGGGGCGTGTTGGCTAGCGGGTATATAACTCCCACATCCGGTGTTCCGGCCCTTTCCCCCAAAATTTCCAAAAACGGGACACTGTAAACGGTTTTGCGCTTTGCTAACCGAAGATTATATAAATTCAACACTTTACCTCTGCACTTGTTAACTGTGGGGAGTGCAAGTTAAAATATTTAGCCACTGATAGTTTTAAGATTCCCAGGCCAAAAGCTTGATGCAGAGGAAGTTCGTAAACAGGATGCGAACTGATAAGACGCAGTTGTTTGTTGTGAACAACAAGAAAGGGGGGGGTGAGATGTACTAAGCGTGGGACTGGGCGTGCGAGACGAAAACAGGTGTTTTTGTCGAGTTTGGACAGGAAGTGACTCATCGCTGTGTGAGTCAACCCTCGCTGTTAGAGAATTCATTTTAGCAGGAGAAATAAATAGTTTTGAAGTCTGGTAGTCTCGTTAAAATGTTGAAATACTGTTTGGGAAATGATGAAGTGATGATTAATGGTTAACTGAATTCGATTATTTGATAGGAAATAATAAAAATAACATTAATTGAAAATCCGAATAAAATATTGAGGGATCTTTGATGATTCGTGTGTAGAGGTGAACTATACAATGTTAAGTCAACGAGTAATAAATAATGATGTTTGAACATAATAATATGCGTTTGTGGAGAATGAAGAGAACTCGTGTTACAGTTTATTAAAAGACAATAATGAAGTCTCATCCCAACTTACCTCTGATATCACATTCAGTTTTGTTGTTATAGTCGGTCAGAATCGACTGGTTTAATATATGAAACTTGAGGTGGTATTCACCAAATCGGTTATTCCTACACTACAATTAGTGAGCAGATACGATGTGTTAATGTACGGTTACAAAAGTAATGACTATCTATTGAAAAACAATCTGGAAAATGTAAATATATTAATGTAATAATTATGTAAGTGTATAAATATAAAATATAAAGAGTTTATAAAATGAAGTGTATTATGTAATGTATTTTAAGATGTATTGAATATGGTTATAACTTGTTTTCTTGTTAGATGTTTAAGATGAATGTGTTTGATTATAGTTAAGATGTGTTGATTAAAAATAATTAAGAGTCATGTGATATTCTTGCGAGGTGTATAGTACATGAAAATGAAATATGGGTAAAAAATATGTATATAAAAAATATAAAAAAAAATTAGATTTTAAAATTTTTCAACTTGAAGTAGTAGTGGGAGTCTGATGATTCTGGTCGGGTAAAAAGTAGGTTATTAGGATAAGAGCCACTGAAACCCGAGGTTAGGTAGTTATTAAGGATTATTGTTAAGGATGAACACTATAGATATTTTTAGTAGTGAGTGCATCGTATGGACGTTCTTCAGGAATGTGAATTGGACTTTTCCATCAAGGAGATGTTTTGGACGTTTTGAAAAAATGATGTATTGTTAGTTATAAGAGGGTATATGTATTTTATGATGATGAAGGGTATTGTATTTGATTTTTAAATATGTGTTAGACTCATAAGGAATTGTTTAGTTTAAGGATTATTGTAAAAGGACAATGAATGGTGAAAGGATAGTTGAATTTTTCATAAAATTTTGAGAAATTTTATGAAAAATCCAAGGGGGTATCTGTAGTGGGTCGAAACCCCTAGTAGCAATTAAATAATAACCTAATAATAATCAAATAAATTCAATAAAACAGCGTAAAGTAATATTAAAATATAAAGTCAGAAGACAGTTGAGATTTATTCGGTAACTTCCAACGGTCAAATATTTTCCAGTTGAACCGAGAAAGACGGTGCTTCACAGTGGACGGGGAGTCGAAATTTACAGTAACGCTAGGGTACTGACCGTGATAGCGAGGGCGGTTCAGACCACGGTATTCTAGAATCAAATATCATTGGCCGAGGGTAGTCACGTGATAAGCTCCCTTATAACCCGGAGCAGGGCCGCACACGGACAGTCCTCAGCCACCACTCTTGCCGGGTTGGCCCGCAGTACTCAGTCATTCGTTACCGAGGCCTAGTTGCCATACGTAAAGTCTTCGCCGATCACCCGTCCCGGGTGTATACATTCAGTTAGTTGTCAGTAGTAGACAATTTTGATCGAAAATAATAGTTTGTCGGTACAGAAGAAAATCGATCGTGACAATTAGTTTTACTACGTATCCGGCCGATGAACTTTAGAATATTACCAGTGGCATAAATAAGACTTTGTTTTAATAATTCGAGACTACATGTGTGCGAGCGTGTTACATTTTAAACACAAGACATTTAGATCTTCATAATAACACTTAAACTTCGGCGTGTTGTAAACAGCGTGTTCCGTATCTCCAGATAAGGACTATATTAATGAACAATCGTCGTGATCATTGACCCGTGGCTGTTCACCTGTAGTAAGGCGTCATGCTGTAGTCTACTCCACCAACTTCCGAGACATCACAGCGACCAGAGTGAATAAAAGCTAAGTCTCCCTTCACCATTCAATGAACTATCTAGAGTGTGATTTTCTGTTTAGAATAACATTAGATTTTTAATTAGAATTGATAACCATAATAACTATTTTAGTATTCAATGTATTGATTTTTCAGTTGACATAAAATTAAAGAAACTCTGATTTTGCAATTTAACTTTTGTTCTCATTTTAAATACTTTTAAGTTCTAATTAATATTAAAATTAAAATAGCGACCCTGAGATTAAGAGTAAATAATGAGCTGTGCATAAAGTTGACTGATCTTGTGGACATCTGAACTTAATCTGAGACCCAAGTCAGTACAAATCAATTAAAATTAAATTTAAAAGTAAAAGCACCCTCCTCATAATGGCGCTTCAACTGTGAGGCAATAATATTATAAAAAATTCTACTTCAAAAGTAAATAGAAGCATTTTTATACTGCTTCATACTATTCACAAAATTTTGAAAAAGGAACTTAAGTTCACTGCTTATAAAATGCAGGTTGTTCAAAAGCTTGAGCCAAATGATTTTCCCCTCCGAACTGATTTTGCTACCCAAATGCTAGATTCATTGGAACTTGATGACAATGATTTGAAACGTATATGTTTTTCTGATGAAGCCACTTTCCATTTAAGTGGGAAGGTTAACAGACACAATTGTAGAATTTGGGGGAGTGAAAATCCCAGGATCGTGATTGAACATGAAAGGGACAGCCCAAAACTAAATGTTTGGTGCGGTGTAATGCATGATGGAATCATTGGACCGTTTTTCTTTGCGGAAGAAAATGTGAATAGGTTTGTTTACTTGGATATGTTGGAGTTGTATGTAGTCCCTCAATTAGTAGAACTGCAACCTATGATAATTTTCCAGCAAGATGGTGCCCCGCCTCATTGGGCTAAATGTGTGAGGGATTTTTTAAATCTCCACTTCCCCGGACGCTGGATCGGGCGTGATGGCCCGACGAAATGGCCACCTCGTTCCCCCGATGTAATCCCCATGGATTTCTTTTTGTGGGGATTTGTCAAGGACACTGTCTATTATTCCTCGGTTCCTAATTTACAAACACTGAGGGAGAGAATCAGAAATGCTGTGGCGTCTGTAACCCAGGATATGCTGACTAAAACCTGGGACGAACTGAAAAGACGTCTAGAAGATCTGCAGGCCACTGGAGGCGCACACGTAGAGGTGTATTAAGTTTGTACATAGTTATAAAATCTTAAGAAGTTGCCTATTATATCTGTAAATAAATCTTTATCCTACTGTCACTCGTGTTCATACTATGCGGTTTCCTTATCAGGCCAAGACTTTGTGGACACCCGGTACATATATATATATATATATATATATATATATATATATATATATATATATATATATATATATATATATGGCCGTCTT
Source organism: Allygus modestus (assembly GCA_963675035.1). Classification (NCBI taxonomy): domain Eukaryota; kingdom Metazoa; phylum Arthropoda; class Insecta; order Hemiptera; family Cicadellidae; genus Allygus; species Allygus modestus. Next base: position 63,545,917 of record OY776111.1, on the reverse strand, counting down.
AAAAGTCGCCACTAATGTTGTCTTCATCCTCACCCACCAGCACAACGATGTCTTCAGTCGCTAAAGGTTCTGTGTAATACTCCTTAGAACCTTCTTTTGAACAGAATTTCAACAGAACTTTCAAATCCCGATACTTCTCTTTTGCTAAAGACAGTGGACCATTGTACGACTTTTGAGGTTCCTCAAGAACAGGTGGTTGGGGTAGATTATGTTTCCTTCTATTCGCAGATTCTTGCTGGATTTATTTTTCTGTCAACTTGACCGCTGCAGAATAAAAAGTACAATTGTATGTGTTCCTATGGTCAATAGTTTTGGTTTTTGATTTTGACATCCTAAATTGTTTTACTGGCCGTACTGCAAAGAGAAATGTTTTTTAGCGAATTTCCCCTATAGGGAAGAAGCTATTACCGTAGGTCTCATGTTAATACTTAAGCCCGAGACCATGACAACTTCTCATTTTGAGGTCCCCAGATGCCAAAAGCACCATTCATTCAGATTTATATATGTATACAAAAACAAGCAATTTGGTATTTTGATCATTGCTCTACGTCAATTGGTTACTGAGATATTTAAAGTGCTAAACACAGTACGTTGTCTAATGTTATTCTTATGGAGAAAAAGAAAAATTGTATATCACGCTTATTTATGAATAATTCGACTCCGACGCGACTGGATGATGTAACTGCCACCCTCCTTCGTTTCCCGCCATTTTGCGTTGTTGTGCAATCGGCTTGAGGTTTACGGCACGCGGCCAAAGACATCATTGTCTGTGTTAAACCGGAAATTCTTGGAACTCCTGTATATAGGCCCTTGTACACGAGGACAATAGTGACGTCCAGTAGTGGCCGCCAGTGAAATTCCCTCTACTGGCCTCGTGTATAGGGGTACCGGACGCTTCAACGTCCAGTGACTAGTGGCGGCCAGTAAAGTCAAACAGGTTTGCTTTTAGTGGACGTTGAGCGGCCAGTAAAAGGTCACGTGACCTAGTGGCGGCCACTACTGGACGTGTCTTCTAAGGTACTGGCCGCCAGTAGTTCACTGGACTCCGTAGGGGAAGGTTGTTTTTGTGTGTCCAAGATTAGCTATTATTATTTCTTTGTGAAATTTAATGTGTTTAGTGTCAAATATTTATTATTTCATGTGCGTTCAGTAGTACTTTCTTTGTACTAACCACTTTATTTATTAAAAAAAAACATCTTTTGTGGAGATTTTTTGTTAGATTGAAGACATGTCCTGTTCAAAGTCATTGAAAACTGAAGAAGAGAAGGAAAAACGTAATTTAAAATGGAAACTAGGCCATATAATGATCTTTCTAGACACTTATGTTAACTATGAGTTACTGTGGAACATTCGCCACATTGTGATTATGCTAATAAAGCAAAAAGAGAAAGCGCAATTACGAAGTTGATGGTCGATTTAACAGACCAAGGCACACCTGTACCAGATGTAGCTTTCTTAAGAGCCCGTATAAAGGCTATAAAGAGTACATACAAAACATAACTTTTAAAAGTGTGCGAGTCTAAAAAAAGTAAAGGTACGGACGATTTATACGTACCAAAGTTGCCTTGGTTTTCCACAGCTGACAGTTTCATGAGAGATGTTTCAGTCACGAGAAAGTCGGCATCAAATTTGGGAAGTTGTTCTTGTGAGTACATATATACAGTTTTGTTAGTATGGCTCTTAATGGGAAAATAATGAAGGTAGTTTTTTGTTTTAAGTACACTTTAATAAAGTATCGATCGTTATATAAAATAATACTTTTATTCTTGGATATTTAAAACTAAGGTTTTTACAGTGTGGTCCTAAATTCAGTTGTTGTGCACTATGCATTCAAACAAATGTATTAAAATGAAACCTTCATGTTCAATTTCTCACATCATATTAATTTAGTAAGCATGGTATTTCACGTTTATGGACCCATTGGAAACTGCATTACATGCCTATAGCTTTAGGTTGCCAATAAACTTGTCCTGCGTTACAGTAATAGACCAATTTTTGTCTTGTTTCCGAAGCTCTTTTCGAAAATGAGTTTGTTTTGCGACCTCCTGTTATTGAAGGTAGCTCAACACCCATTTTACGCCACTGACCAGGGTGATAGATTCCTGTCTTCATAGTCGACCCAACCTCTTTCAAAGTAAGTTTCAGGTGATGTTGTACGTAGCCAGTTGTGGAGAGTACACGCACATTGTACGATCAAATCTACATTGGATAAATCGACTCAATGTCCTTTCCAAAGATTCGAAATCTTGCTGCTAATATGCCGAATGCATTTTCAACCACTTTGCGTGCTCGCGACAAGCGGTAATTAAATATACGTTCATGTATACCTAAGTGTCTTTTTTGAAAAAGGCTTCATTATGTTTGGAGACAAGGGAAACGCATCATCAGGCACAATAATGTAATCATTTGGCAAATTTAACTGATTGTTGTCCATACCTGATTTAAGCGTAGACAATCTGAAAACATTTCCATCATTGGCTCTGCCATTGCTTCCCTCATAAATAAAAAGAAATCTACAGTCAGCATCTACCAATGCCAAAAGAATAATGCTATAACCTCCTTTATAGCTGAAGAATTCTGAGCAACTTCCAGGTGGACGTTTTATGTTTACCATCAATGGCACTGCAACATGAAGGGAAATTCCATTTATTATCAAAGTTTTTCTGAATCTTCACCCACTGCTCCTTTGTTTGCGGAACCTAAAATAGTAAACATTGCATTTGAGTGTTATTTGTTAAGAATTTACAAAAAAAAAACAGGTGCACACATACAGAAACTGAATAATGAACACATCAATATGATCACACATTCACGGTCACACCAATTAACGGCCACGCTCCCCCAGTCGTCCATGTTGCATTCCTTACAGGTGTCAATTTAAATGTCATATTATCCCAAAACAGAGTAATACAAAAAATATTTAAATATGATTCAATTAATATAAATTATGTCATCATGTATTTCCTAAAGTGCACAATATTTTACGACATGTATGACGTTTACAATTTCCTGTTTATACAAATATCTTGACTCTATAAGTGAGGGAGCGTGTCCAAAGTTACACTCAGACAACTTATACGATCACGAATACAGTTTCTAACGCTGCCGTTAAATTTCAGACTATACAAGAACCAAGTACTCCCGCCAATGATGATCTCGTTGACAAAAGGAAATGTTGATGATGACAATCTATTTACGGAACCTGATCAAGATGTTAATGTTGAACATTTGGAAGAAGCCCCCCCAAAAGAAACGCCAACAAACATCGAAACTCCACAACCAAAAAAAGACGGATGACCAAGCTGTCAAAAGTAGAAAATGCAATAGCAAATACAGGAAAATGTTACAGCAAATAACTGAAACGACTCGGTCATCTTCAACCTCCTCAACAGAGCTCGACGAGGTAGCTGTTTTTGGAACCCATGTAGCGGCTCAATTGCGGACTCTACCCACCAGGAACCGTCTAACTTTGCAAGTCAAGATACAATCGTTGATCACCAACGAACCACAACCGTCACCCTTGCTGTGTTCAACCTCTAATTCATCATATGGGATGGACTCGGATGAGGACTATACCCACGATGGAAGTAGTATTTATAGAAACCTACATTAACCCCTTAACAATTATCTAACCCAGTGTGATGTGCTCTATCTACATTTTTTGTATTATAATCTAAACAAAATTGAATAATCAAAACACAAGTCTCATTAATGTAATTTTTGTTCATATAACGATATTAAACTGTTTATAAATATTATTACTTTCTGTTTTTCTAAAAGTTTGCTAATAAATAAAAAATATCAAAAATATATATGTTTTTTATAAGCAACCTTTATTACATTTTATATATATATATTTTTATAAAAATTATTTTAGATAAGAGGCCTACACGTAAAATATCACTGCACTTTATTATAATTACAAGTTGCATTAAGCCTACTTAAAAAGCATCCAACTTACCTTCATATAATCACTAAGTGCAGTCGTAATAGCTTTCAGGATTTCTGGCATAAATCTTGAAATAGTGCAAGCCGGAATACGAAACAGTAATGCAAGAGACTGGTAGCTGTCACCTGTCGCTAAATATCGTAAAACAACCTCTAGTTTTGCTCTGGCAGGGATATCATTTCTCATAACTGTATAAGTTTTTTCTAATCTCAGGTTCAATCAAAGTTAACAGCGCGTTAAACTGATCCACACTCATTCTTAAGTGTTTTTTGAACTCAAGAGGATCCTCCTCGGAGAGTTCACGAAGTATTGTGGCTGAAGCTCCAAGTGTATCTCTCCGGGATACCCAATCTTTCACCCAGCATGCTCGACCTTTATTTAATATTCCTTGTAGTTATTCACTTAAACACACAGATATTTCCCTAACAGCCTCTTCAACGGCTTCCTCATACTCCCCAACACCATCCATTCAGAATTATAATGTTTTTAACCTGGATTAAACTATAAAAAATAACTTTATCCACAGCCGTCACTCCTCACACGTCTGACACCGCAGATCTACTGCCGTCCGCTAGGACAGTTTTAGTGGAAGCCACTAATGGCACCGTGTATTGGTGTTCTGACCGTCAAATTCACTGGCGGCCACTACTGGCCTTTGCTACTGGACGTCACTATTGTCCTCATGTACCTCGTACCTCGTTGTCCTCGTGCTTTATCGATCTACCCACTAGTCTTCTAATCTTGTAACTAGATCCATAAGCATTATGTAAATCTCATCGTCTCTACTTTCCTCTAAATAAACGCCAGAACTGTGTACGAGATGACTCTTTTTGTACAATTGAATTTTTAACAACTTATCACCGCGAATGGCGGGATTCTGTATTGATACTTATCGCCTGTCCAAGTGACTGCCGGCGCATCGTTTGTCGGTTTTAACACCCAACGCGTTTTATTACAAACTTCTGTTGTAACACTGGCATTTGTAACTTGTTTATTAATTATTTTCTCTTCTTTTTCTCCAGAACTGATTGCTGTTGAACCGCTGCTGCTGCTACTGCAGGTGTCGGATCATCTGCTGTCGGTGGTTGTAAAGACGGTAAAACGAATAAAGCGTTATCGGTCTGACCCATAAGCCCAATTTACACGCTCCAATTTATCTGCGCAAATCTGGTTTGCACAAACCAAATTGTACAAACCATCGTAACGTGTAAACGACAGATTTGCGCAAACGATTGGATTGGAGCGAGGTTGGAAGGTTTGTAGAAATTTGCACCAACCATGCGATCAGATTGGAAGGTTGGAGCTACAGGTTGGAACGTGTAAACGGTCGTTCATGCCATTTTACTCAAACCTAACCTAAAATCAGTGTTCCCACGAATCAGTTCAGTGATGGTAACAAAAAAATCTTGCTTACGCGGAGTTAGTCGCAAAGTATAAAGAAGTGGATCCCAAAGTCAATCGTGAAAGTGTGGTTAAAAAAATTAACGGTTTACCGAAAGGAGTGTGCGAAAGTGAGTAAGTCAGTGAAATCTGGTGCCGGTACAGAGGATATCTATCAACCGAAGTTATGGTATTTCCCGCTGCTTTAGTTCTTGGATGACTAAGACGCACCAAGAAAAGGAAGGAGCTCAATTGACGAGGACGAGGAGGAAAATGTGACAGAGGTAATTAAATTATAATGAAATATTTATGGAAATTTATTTACAATGGGAATCAATAATCAATTGTACTTTTTTATGTGAGCTACAACAGATATACAGTAATTCCATTATGAAATTAACCACATTTAATTTTGCTCAGTCAGTTAGTTAGTGCTACTCAGAGTTTATTGAAGGCCTCGTTCATATTTAATGCAATTTTTCCTTGCCATGGAACTGCACCATCACCATTAAAATAATCACAAAACTGGTTTCGAACTATTTTTGCTTGTTCTAAAACCTGCCCCCCAGAACGGCGTTGTAGGTTGTGTAACAATTCAGGGTTGCACCTTTCCCATAAATCAATTGTTCCTTCTTCATAATTCTCACGATCCAATGCTTCAACAGTTATATAAGCTCGTGATTTATTCCTTAAAATATTATGTAATGCGCAACAAGCAAGAGTAACTGTCTCAATGGTGTCGACATTTAAGTTAATAGCAGTGTAAAATAGACGAAAACGTGCAGCAAATATACCAAAAGTGTTTTTAATAACTCGCCGGGCCCTAGATAAACGATAATTGAAGACCTAAGTGGAAGAAGGTGGTATGTGACATTTTTTTTAAACCCCGGTTTTCATAGTGAAGGAAGGTGGTATGTGCCTATCTAACTTTCCATGCTCACACCTGCAACTCTATGTTGCTTAGCAACAGAAATTACAGGTGATGAAGGAGGTATGTACAATGTAAATTCAAATATCTTTAATGGAAGAAGGAGGTATGAAACTCAAATGTGCACATACCACCCTCTTCCATTCAACAGCCAATTAAATCTGTAACATACCACTTTCTTCCACCAAACAGCTGATCAAAAGTAGAACACTGGAGGTTAGTTTGGTTAGTTTTCATGCATCAGCAATGAGAATGTAAAATGGATTCAAGAGGGAAAAGGCTCTTAAACCTAGCTTTAAGAGCTAAAGATGGTAGTTCAACAGAAGATATTAATGAAATCAACTGGTCTAATTTTGAAAATGAAGGTAAGTGTTGTTCAAAACTATATTACTTGGGAACCTAACCTAAAACCTGAACTGTTTTCATCATTCTGTTTTTTAATTTCATTAAATCAATGTAATGTAAACGTTTTACTGTAAAGTCAAGTTATGTATATATTTAATTCTGTAAGCGAATCAGTCCCCACGAAATATATCGAGCTAGGAAAAAGGTACGTTAGGTTATGACGATTAATTTTAAAGTTTGAGGGCCAAGGACGGTGAGAAAAATATCAGAAATGTCAAAAATTACGTGGGTTACGCCCCACTGGACTTTAAAGATCCAATGATTTTCTTATGGAAATATCACTACAATGTTTTTATTAATAAGCAAAATTAACTAATGATCAGCCATGATTATCCACTTACGGTACACAAAATTCATATGTAAGTGACTATGGCCCCTGTAAGCCACTAGTTATTGTTTATTTTTTAATCTGGAAAAAGAGTTATGAAATTGTCTAGTCCTCAAAATTTTAGTAGGCCTACAGTAGCCTAATTTGATTGTTATAAGTACTAACAAAAATTAGGCTAATATTTATGGCCTATTTAGGCCTATGTGCCTTTTTATGGAGCTACCGTAGCCTAATTTGATTGTTGTATAAGTACTGAAAAAACAAACATTAGGCTAATATTAATGGCCTATTTAGGCATATGTGACTTTTTATGGAGGATGTTAGCCTCTATAAAACTTACTTTATGCTTAATATATCTGTTTAATTTTAATTTTATGATGTTTATTGAGTTATTACGGTTTTTTTAAACCTAGGCCATTTTCCCTATCGCAACTATGCCATGCTATTCAATAGGCTTACTATGTTTTATGTCACCAAGCAACTACATATTTTTGGTTGTTTTCAGGGTCTGGATTTGAAAGTGACTCTGAAAGCAGCTCCAGCCTATTTGGTGACCCTTCAAGCGACGAGTACAAACCCGATGCTGATGATTTAAGTGAATCTGACGAGGAAAATTATCCAGAACTTCAGAGAGTACCACACCGGAAAACCGGTTTAAGTTTTGTTGACAATGGTGTTGTTGGCCCAAGTGACGACGATGATGAAGGTCCAAGTGTGTCTAGGTCAAGTCAAACGGTCAATACATACCAACACGTGAGAGATCAGCCTCAACATTTATTGAACTCTAATGAAAATGAGGGTGCAACAGTTAACTTTGAAAGTGAAGACGATATTGTTGGCCCAAGTGACGAAGATGATGAAGGTCCAAGTGTGTCTAGGTCAAGTCAAACGGTCAATACATACCAACACGTGAGAGATCAGCCTCAACATTTATTGAACTCTAATGAAAATGAGGGTGCAACAGTTAACTTTGAAAGTGAAGACGATATTGTCGGCCCAAGTGACGAGGATGATGAAGGTCCAAGTGTGCCTAGGTCAAGTCTAGGGGTTAATACATACCAACACCTGAAAGAGCAGCCTCAACATTTATTGAACTCTTATGAAAATGGTGGTACAAGAGTTAAAAAGAAAATCTTTACACCCAAACAAAAAAATTCAAGAAAAAGAAAAAGGAATCCTGATGAGTGGGTTAAGCGTAAGTAGTGTGGGTTTGCCGGTGCTGGACCGGAAGTGACGTCACATCCGGTCAGTGACCGGATGCGCTGAGTGAATAAATACGTCATCTGAGGCTGAGCCAGTGACGTAGGCGGTTTTGTGACGTAATGAGTGAAAGTTCAAAGTTCAAGGTCACGGTGAAGTTTTTTAAAAAAAATCTACCTCGCACTCGTAAAATTCGATTGTGATTCGATAGTTAATCGATAAGAAATATCGAATGAAACAATCGAATGAAGCAATCAAATGATACGAGTGCGAGGTAGTACTATTACAAATATTACTTTATTTTATTTACAATAATTCATGTTTACAATAGTTCCCCGTTGTTCGTTGTCATCGATGTTGTTGATCCGGACGAGTTGCGGCCATCACTTCGCTTTCTGATGAATGACGGTAGATACTTCGATTCCTGCGAAGAGTCCATGTTGTTTTTTGATGCGTAAAGTTCCGAAGATAAATCGTAACCGGACGCAATGAGAAGTCTTAACTCTTCATTAAAAACCTCGAGGTCTTCGAAAGTCGCCAGATGAATAGAGTCATAATGAATACACCTAATTTTGATGGACATTTCAACAGAGAGCTCGATGTACACTGGTCAAGAGCCGGAGGTGTACTGACTATTCGCTAGCTAGCGTTTTGGTATCAAACAAAATGGTGGGGGTAAAAGTGTGGTGGGGCGGAGCAGATGGCGGACGGCAGGCGGCAGGTGGTAGCTGGTGCGAGGCAGATGGTTACTACTACATTCGCCGCCACAGTAATGCAATCCGTCGGCGTAATTCTAGTAATTTATCTTGTCGGTTCATTTGATACGTTTTACACCTACATATGCAATAGCTGAAACACCTGCACATACGACAAGCTTTCCCGTCAACTTGATCGCCTGGTATTTTAAAACATTGTAACTCGCAACAATATGTATTCAAATTGTTATCGAATGATAAATTGTTCATCGGTGGCACCGACATGTTAGCTGCAGCGTGTGTTAGACGAGACTGAGACTAACTTCACTGCTCCCCTCTCTTTTATACCCCTTCATAAGTTAACCCTGAATGAAAGTTCAAGGTCATCCGTTTGAATTTAAAAAAAGCAACAGCAGTATATCAAATAATATACTGCTGTGTTGCTGTTTTTATTTTTTTCTATTCTTTATTAAACAAACATCTTACAATACAATAAGCTTAAGTCTAACATTCATGACTAGAAATACAAACAGAGACAATATGTACAAATATGCGTGATGTGCAGAGTGAGTTCCGTAGAGTTGTTGCCGCTTACACCGTGTGATACCAAATACAACGTCCCCGGTTGAATATCTCGCAAATCTTCATTTTGTAGCAGTTGAACAAATCGTTTTGGAAGAAATACTTGAAACTTCGGCTCATCTCCTGGAGTGAAAGGTCCTTCGCTCAATGAAACTAGAATTGCTTCTCCATGTGTGGTTTCCACTTTCTTGATGTTATGAATAATGTAGTGTTTTTGTTCTTTTAGTTATGAACACTTTTTAGTTAGCAGAAGGTCGGATTTTGAATGAGTGTTGAATTGATCAACCAGTGTTTGCAGAAACTGTTGTGATGCCATCTTCGTCAGTGGTGGTTGTGGTGTCTTCTGTGATGTTGCCTCGTCGGAGTCTCGAATAATACTCGTGCTGGAGCGGTGCTGTCTCCTCGTATTTATAGGCCCCGCTACCCCCACCACATTTCTGTTCTCCGCTACCCCCACCACATTCCTGCGTTTGTTTGCCCGTGTTTAAGATCTTTTGCAGCGACACAAATATTACCGAGATTAATGTTAAAGTCCTTACTGATAGTTATATCGAAAACATCACCGTGCGTGTACTTTTGTATCCAGTTCTTTTTTTCTAATCCTCTTGTGTATATATGCGAATATTGTTTGCAAAAGTTAAACATAATACTGTGCAGATTACTGTAGCTTATAAATCCTTCATACCAATGTATGTGATGAAAGTAGTTTGTTATCCATTTGTTTGTACTTTTTGCTTTGGTGTTAAGTTTGTTAAAATAAAAAGGAGCTTCAAACGTGAATGGGTAGGCTACAAATGTAAGCAAGTCTAAAATTACTAATTCCTTGATAATAAACCTATCATCATTATTTCTAAATGCTTGAAATTCTATTACACAAGGCTTTACACTCACTTCTTCATCCCCTCCGCTCATCATGGCACCTAGCGATCAACTAAACTGTTTTCCACACCACGGTAGGTTAAATACCAGGCCGTACAGTTGCAGGCGCGTTGGTGTATATTTAACGTGGGCACCGTCCCCAATAGGCCTACCCCACGTGTGTTCTTCTTTACTAAGTCAAACTTTAGTCTTTTTTAACTTCTTCTTCTTGTGTTTCGTTTTATTCTTCTTCTTGTTTCTCCGTTTCTTCTTCCTGTGTTGTTTCTTCTGTAGCTTCTGTAGCGATTTCTACAAGTGGTTCAAAATCCTTTAACTTTCTCCACATGCAAACTTCATGAGGTATTCTATTAAAAATAGATGTATCCACAGGTCCGTACACGATGGTGCTATCAGGTTGTTTTTCCAAAGTATCGACCAAATATTCTTTAATAATAGCGCTTGCAAATACCAACTGTCTCATGTACCTTGTAATAGGTTCTGTTGCGTAGTTTAAAACGTAGAATTCTTCACGTGACAGTAGAATCTTATTTTCATGTTGAGTCAAGTCTCTAATTCGCACTTGTAGTTATCCGCGATGTTTAACAATATCGATTTCATTGTCACAATCCAAAAGTCGAATATGTGTTTTCCTTCCACACAAACTGTTAGTTAAATAACATTCTATTAAATGTACATGTTTCAAAAATGACTCCCAAGCATTTTGCGAAAATAAAAACTTTTTGTTCCATGGTGTAGTATTACTGTAGGGGAATAATCCAATGACTTCATCAATCCAACTGATACACTTTTACTGATGCATGCTGAGATGGGGTAAAAGATTCGCAAAAAAACTTCAGTTAAAATGTGAGGAGGAATATTTTCTTCAACTTTCTTCTTCCTCTTTGGTACTACCTTTGATGGGTCTGCATTAATTTCCTCCTCTCTATCTCTTTTACCAAACTTTAAAAATGCAGTTATTTCCTTGATGATTTCTTCTTCACTAGTATTATCACGTTCCAATAACGGTGCTACCTCTGCATCACCTTGTACAACAGATGGAGAACTCATTTTGTAGAAAATGTTACCCATGCGACGATAGACGATCAACTGAAGACCTGCATTGTTGCTCCGCTATTTATAGGTTAGCGACAGTGGCGGTGCCGGTGGTGGTACAACGTTTTACAATACTGTCTTTACAATACCGGTCAACGGTGTGTATGTAACAATTTTATCGTGCAAAATTAAACAATACGCAGATGTATTTGCAGGTACGTTTTCTTGAAATTCCATTTCTATTTTTATATCAACACTAGACGATTTTACAGATTCATTTTGTTTGGAACAATCAATTACAACAATCGGAGCTTTCGATTCAAACTGTACGGGAGATAGTAGAGGTGTATTTGTTTTGCCGTAATATGAATTTTGGAACCTAGCGTAAATATCGTATAAAACACTGTACCTTTTTTTATCAAAAGAAATATTAAAGTTGTCGTAGGGAAAGAATTGTGAATTCAGGAACACTTTACAGTTTGTTAATTTACAATGGTCAAATTCACCAGCATTTTCAGTTATTATACTTTTCTTCTTCGTTTGTAATCCAAATATTACATATCTCGCTTTTTCCAAATGAGTAGAAGTTTTTACAGTCCATGTATGCCGTTGTGTTGTAGGTAAAACGGGGTATTCATGAAACTCCCAGCTTCTGAATGGCATTACAATGTCTCGATCGGATTTTAACTTTCTTAATAATGTAATCCTGTGTTCATCATTTAGTCGCACATGTGGTACTCTCCAAACAATCTTGTCTAATGTTAATCTCCAGTCTAAATTGGCATCAGTTGTTCCAGCAGCTGATTTAATAATATCATTATCGTTTGATGATCTTAATAAAACTAGTTCTTGTTTTACATTTATTATTATTCTTCTGTAGTCTTCAGCAAATCCTAGGAGTAATCTTAAAGGTACGTAGAAATCAAAGTTTCCCGAAGAGTCAGGAGCGATTGTACTTTTGTCTGGTGCAACCCATCCGGCAACAGCTAACAGATTCTTCTCATTTGGTGTTAAAGACGCTAATCCTTTCAATGTACTGGAAATTCCAACCTTTTTTGTTGAATCGACTGTAACTCCTGAAATTTCATATCTAATCTCGTCAAACAAAATTGCCATAGGATTATTTATGAACGGAACAGTGGTTCCAGCAGTATCATCAGTTTTTGTTACTTTTCCTTCAATATATAAATAACTTTCGCATGGAAGAGTATAAATGTCTTGTTGTTGTATAGGAATCCTAATTTCATCGTTATTGTTTAATTTGGACGAAGCGTAAGGGTTGTGCGTGTGATATTCCTTTTCCCATAAGGTCTCGTCGAATGTTGGACCCTGCGCTATATCCAGTATATCCATTGTTAATGACCTTTAATCAAATTTCCTCTAGAAAACGAATGTTGTCACTTGTTAATCCTTCTACAGCTGATGAGCTACTGACCTCTTTGCTGGTTGGCTCTCTCTTTTTAAATGATAACCCCATTGTCTAAGCGGATGATTTTATATGTATTCTTACAGTAATAGCTTCTCCTCTAAAGTCAATAAGGTTTCCGTCTTGATCCACTATGTTCAGCACGATGTCTGAAATGAAACTGGTGTTTAACGGTAGGTACACAAGGTTTTGAGGCTTTTCTACTATCTTGAAACCCGGTGCAACTGATGGGTAGAATGTGTGTAATATATGACGATTTTCTCCATCTCTGTAGGATCCTTGTATAATGTTACATGTAATGTCTATGCTATTAACTTTGATGATCGTCACAGTTTTATTCCCAGAATGAGTTTTATTATGTTCTAATACTTTTGTTTCCTTAGAAAACCCCAATAAACTACCAATTGAATGTTCTTGACTGAAATCAATATAATACTTAGAAGTAATTTCAGCTTTCATTGTATTGTTATTGCCTTTTATCGTTATATTTTCTTTTCCCATATGTTTTTGTATAACTTCATTTATATTATCAATTTCATAAGCTCCTGTTGGTAAACTGAATTCTTCCAAAGCTGAATACTTTCCTTTATCATCTTTTGTCTTGTAATAATGTATTTTGTTATTAATTCCTTCACTAACGTTTGGAATAGAGTTATATGTTGTTAAATCCAATAATGCGGCTTCCCATAGTCTTCCTTTTTGCAAACGTAGCGCTGGAAACAGAATACTGCGCAAAGTACATGAGTTACCGGTTAATGACACTGTATACGAGGACATCTTAAAGTTGACTAACACTTTTAGCTAAACAGTCTAAACATAAATGACCGCAAATGGATGTATCATCAGGTTGTTTTCTTGTATGATTGTAAAAAACATTTTCTGCCGCACGAAAATATCGTTGAAGTTCTTTCGGTGGTGGAAGGTATCCAAAACTGTCGAAATAATAAATGGTTTTACCAAGTTTCTTGTAACACACCCAATGAGTGCCTAATTCTTCACTATTATCCAAATTTACAATACCAGTCTCATTTTTCCACATTTTAACCGGTAATTCATCTTTCATAAATACTCCTCTAAAAAATGGGATTTTCAAAAAAGAAGCATATGTAATCAGTTCTTCATTGGTTAATTCTTTGTTTTTAATTATTAATTGTTCTTTCTTATTTAATACACACGATACGGTCTTAGGTATAATCCTCCTCCCTTTTTTTATCATTGACCATATTGTTGGTTTCTTTTTAGCTTTACCACTGGTAGATCGACGTTTTCTTCTGATATTACCTCCTTGTTTCTTAGCGGGTTTTTTCCCACGCCTTCTTCTCTTTCCTCCTCCAAACGTAGTTTTTACTTTCATTGCTGCTGTTACTGCTAAAGACGCTGCTTTTTCACCAATACTCGCGTCACTAGATTTTACTCTTTGCCAAGCTTTCTCAGCAAGTGCTCTATCTGCTATTGATCTATTTTTAGTATCACCAAATTTGGAATACGCTATATCGTGCTGTTTACAAGCCTGATCGAGCTTATTTATTCCAGGATCTCCTCTAGCAAGACGTTTCTCTAATTTGGTTCCAGGACCACAATATTGATATCCTCCAGGTAAATGTAATTCCACAGGTAATAAATCAATCGCCTTGTTAACTATAGCTCCAACCGGTTTACTTAATAGAGAAAATCCTGTTGATGCTATTCCCCTTCCTCTCTGTAATCTCTCTCGATTATGCCTGATGCGTTTAACCCTCGACATGACTATTTATAGCAAAACCTACAATCAGTATGTGCACTCTATAAATGTTTTACAATGAATGTAATATCAGTTTTGGTTTCTTGTATTATATACTGTTTAAAATCCATTTATTATATATAAATGGATTTATTAATTAAATGTAGACATATTAAATAGAAGTAGTAAAAATTGAAATAAGGTGTAATTGAAGATGTTCCAGATGTTTCTCCGCTGGTGATGGTATCGTTGTCTTCGGTAAAATGAATAAACTTTAAATAGTTGTCATGTTTCCTTAGAAACTTGCCACTAAATCGTTGGTAATTGAATAACATATCCCAGTCTAGTTTATCTTTAAAATTGTCAATGTAATTCTCAGAGAGATTTTGATATTTACTTATTACTTCCCAACAGTTATTAAAATTTGACGTCATTTCTACGAGGAAGTCTTCTGAAAACTGTTGTCTTTGTAAAATATGGATCCAGTTAACTCTGTGAAAATAAATTCTTAACATAGTCATTGTGAAGAGGTAATGTATGGAAAGTTGTTCCCAATCCATATATCTATCAAACCGTTGAACAAAACCATCTGTCAACACTCCTTGGGGAAATCTCGGCTCTTGAGATATTAAACTCCACGCAGTAATATTGGATTCCATCATCCTCTCTGTATCGTCTCTCGAATATGACTGATGCTTTATCCCTTATCATGGGGGTATTTTAAATTCTTTTTTCTCTTATGTAATCTTCATTGTTTTCTGTTGGTTCATTAATCACATTCACTTTATCCCCCTTTCCTAATGTCTTGACTTTAGAAGGCTCAGACGGTTTATCTCGTTGATTAGGTTTCTCTGGATTGTGTATATTTTTCCAGTCTAAATAATTTTGACTGTCAACATCTGAAGCTGCATCTCCTCCTGAAGCCCGATGGATATAATGTAATAGAGCTGCACCAAACCTTTCCAAATGTGTTTCATATTCCGTAGTCCATTTCTTGTGTACAATATCAAACATTTTCTTATTTACAGCGTCTCCATCCTGCTCACAATCACCTACATTTGATAATTTTAATTTTTTTACATCATAGCTTGTGTCAGTTTCATTCCTTTTGTAAATCGTTAACAATTTTAGAGTAGCTAAATTTACTGCTTCACCATCATAAACGGGATATTGTATATCGCTTAACCTTTTACCGGAAAACCCCCAATGATCTTCGTGTACAGTTGGGGTTCTTTTTTTCATGTACTGTACCGTAACCGCATCAGACGACATAAGCGGATCACCAACATTTTGAATTACTTTTCCTTCAAAATTATAGTTGCCATCAGGTGTTAACGGAAACCCAGCTCTTTTTTCACTATGTCCAGATTTTACTCCAAACTCGGAATACCGTCCAAACTTGTCCACAGTCATGATGTAACTGAATCGCTATCGTTTAGGTTCTTATTATATATGTACGTCTACTGAACAATTATTCCTTGTTTTCGCAGTTCATCAACCAAAGCTACCCATTCGTTTTCTAAACCAGTGTGCCCGGCTTCCATAGCTTCATGTAATAACCTCATTCGATCAACTAACTTATTTATATCGTTGTAATATATTATATTAGTTTTATACAAATTTTTCAATAATCCCCTTCCAGATGTGGTAGGATCAGTTGTTTTTCTCTTTTTATGCAAAACATTTAATTCAGCAGAAGATAAAGCTCTTCTTTTAATTTGAGTTTTTTTTTATTTCGAGGGGAAAAGGCTAGATATAATACTTGTATATTTTATTGACCGATTTCTATGAATAGGTAGGTCTTTGGAATACTTCTTTCTATGTGCATTTGTATACTCTAATATATTTTTAAACAATTGTAAATCCCTTTTAGTATATTTACCAGGATTATTTTTTAAAGATAAGTTCAAACAAACCTTTTGTACCTTTATATTTCTTATCTCCAATAACTATATCATCATTTTCGTTTATATCTAACTTGCTATCTCCAATCATTAATCCTTTATCCTCTATTCTAGCTCCATAGGTATGAAAATTTCGATTAGCATGTGCGGCGTGTAACATTTTTAACGTATATGTTCTTCCAAGAGTTCCTTTAAACATAATATCCGTGCCTAATTTGCTTAAGTTGGATGGGATAATATCCTCTTCTTCTGCTCTTGTATCTTCTACACTTGTATCTTCTGTACTTGTATCTTCTGCAATGTCCTTTTCCTTTAAATCCTCTATATCTCCGCTTTCTTCATACTCGTCGCTTTCTTCAGATGTTTGTAACTGGCCAAAACTTTCATCATTCTGAAATTATTTTTCATATTTGGAAATTGGTAGCATTTTGCCTCCTTCGAAGCGAATTGAAGGTTTTTCCATATTTTGTGCTAATCGCTTTAAAGGTTCAGTAACAGGTTTGAATGTTGTTTCTAAAAATTGCTCTCTTTCATTTATACCTGATTTTAAAGCTCGTTTTTTTGTCTAATAGAATCACTAAGTGATTTTATTTCCTTTAATAGCTTTTCCTGGTTAACCATCTTCACACCTTGACGACTTGTACAGTAATACCGCTAATCAGTGTATTAAAACAAATTTATCAAAACCTATTCTATAACGACCATCTTTTATAGCTTGATCTTTCATAATAACCAAAAATCCATACTTTTCCGCCCATGCTTTTCCGCAAAGCTCTTTAAACTTTTCAAATGGCATATCCGCATTCACATGATTGTTATATATGTGTTTTAGGTTAGTATCATCTTGTTTGAATACAATTAGAATATTTGCATTATCTCTGATAATTTGTTTTGGGATTTTGCTATAAGTTTGTCCTATATATATGCTGTCGATGTTATTATGTCTTCCCATGGCAAAGTAGTTTCTAATAGTATCCTGATTTTCACAAGATACATCGTCAAATATAAATACAGAATACGGTTTCGCTTCGTTTGGTTGCATAATGCTATCACTAGCGTTAAATTTGTAAAAATTAACATCAGACACATCAGATAGGATATTATCCAGCAATCGATACTTTGGTTGATGTAGAGACTTTGAAAACATATATAGGTTATTAAACCTTAATCCCTGCGGATTAGTGATCAAATTAAAGACAACATTGGTCTTTCCGCAGTTTGAGGGGCCACTTACTATACATCGAACAGTGTTTGGAAGTAAACTACCGTGTTTAACATTGTTGATTTTAACGTTATCCACAGTTAAATCATCTATGTTATTAATATTGAATCGATCTTTATGGTGAATAATCTCCATCCTGCTCAAAGGTTAACGATGAAATGAGTTGCTTGCATTAAACCAAGCCCTTTATAGGTATCCATGAATCCTCAGTTTTGTTAAACACTAACCACCGCACTTTAACTGCGTTCTTTTTTCTTTGTAACACTTTTTCAACAAGATATACATCACCTACTGTTGACTTTAACATTTCATGTCCATAAAATGCACCTTGCAACAAATCTCCTTTGTTATCTTTTAGGATATACGTTTCAGGTACAGTCGGTTGCACTTTATACACTGTAAAAACTTCATTCGTCCAATTGGGAAGGTATTTCTTGGTAAACACTCCCTTATATTTACTAATCCGTACTTTATCACTTACATTACATTTTCTTGGCTGCATTTTTTCTACTTTAGACTTTGTATTTTTCTTTATGCGTTTTAATACATCTTTTGCATTTCTTCTATTTACTTTGTTAGGTTTCATACCAATAGTTCTATGAAACCTGTTGTTATAATCATTTATTAATTGTGGTAAAACATCATACCATACGTAAGAACCTCTTTTTGAAAATTGTTTATACAGTGCTCCTTTTAAGGTTCTATTAAATCTTTCTACAATAGCTGCTTTTTTCTCTGAATTTGTAGAATAATGATTTATTGTATATTTATTCATTAACTGTGCAAAGTTTGTATTAAAGTATTCTGTTCCATCATCAGTTTGTAAATGTTTAATTTTGTTTTTATCTCTTTTTATGGCTATTTCCATGGCTTCTGTTACGCTTTTACCAGTCTTGTCCTTTAGAGGCAAAGCGTCTGCAACTTTTGTAAAACAATTAATAATTGTGAGTATATATTTAAATCCTTTGTGATACACTTTTACTGATGCATGCTGAGATGGGGTAAAAGATTCGCAAAAAAACTTCAGTTAAAATGTGAGGAGGAATATTTTCTTCAACTTTCTTCTTCCTCTTTGGTACTACCTTTGATGGGTCTGCATTAATTTCCTCCTCTCTATCTCTTTTACCAAACTTTAAAAATGCAGTTATTTCCTTGATGATTTCTTCTTCACTAGTATTATCACGTTCCAATAACGGTGCTACCTCTGCATCACCTTGTACAACAGATGGAGAACTCATTTTGTAGAAAATGTTACCCATGCGACGATAGACGATCAACTGAAGACCTGCATTGTTGCTCCGCTATTTATAGGTTAGCGACAGTGGCGGTGCCGGTGGTGGTACAACGTTTTACAATACTGTCTTTACAATACCGGTCAACGGTGTGTATGTAACAATTTTATCGTGCAAAATTAAACAATACGCAGATGTATTTGCAGGTACGTTTTCTTGAAATTCCATTTCTATTTTTATATCAACACTAGACGATTTTACAGATTCATTTTGTTTGGAACAATCAATTACAACAATCGGAGCTTTCGATTCAAACTGTACGGGAGATAGTAGAGGTGTATTTGTTTTGCCGTAATATGAATTTTGGAACCTAGCGTAAATATCGTATAAAACACTGTACCTTTTTTATCAAAAGAAATATTAAAGTTGTCGTAGGGAAAGAATTGTGAATTCAGGAACACTTTACAGTTTGTTAATTTACAATGGTCAAATTCACCAGCATTTTCAGTTATTATACTTTTCTTCTTCGTTTGTAATCCAAATATTACATATCTCGCTTTTTCCAAATGAGTAGAAGTTTTTACAGTCCATGTATGCCGTTGTGTTGTAGGTAAAACGGGGTATTCATGAAACTCCCAGCTTCTGAATGGCATTACAATGTCTCGATCGGATTTTAACTTTCTTAATAATGTAATCCTGTGTTCATCATTTAGTCGCACATGTGGTACTCTCCAAACAATCTTGTCTAATGTTAATCTCCAGTCTAAATTGGCATCAGTTGTTCCAGCAGCTGATTTAATAATATCATTATCGTTTGATGATCTTAATAAAACTAGTTCTTGTTTTACATTTATTATTATTCTTCTGTAGTCTTCAGCAAATCCTAGGAGTAATCTTAAAGGTACGTAGAAATCAAAGTTTCCCGAAGAGTCAGGAGCGATTGTACTTTTGTCTGGTGCAACCCATCCGGCAACAGCTAACAGATTCTTCTCATTTGGTGTTAAAGACGCTAATCCTTTCAATGTACTGGAAATTCCAACCTTTTTTGTTGAATCGACTGTAACTCCTGAAATTTCATATCTAATCTCGTCAAACAAAATTGCCATAGGATTATTTATGAACGGAACAGTGGTTCCAGCAGTATCATCAGTTTTTGTTACTTTTCCTTCAATATATAAATAACTTTCGCATGGAAGAGTATAAATGTCTTGTTGTTGTATAGGAATCCTAATTTCATCGTTATTGTTTAATTTGGACGAAGCGTAAGGGTTGTGCGTGTGATATTCCTTTTCCCATAAGGTCTCGTCGAATGTTGGACCCTGCGCTATATCCAGTATATCCATTGTTAATGACCTTTAATCAAATTTCCTCTAGAAAACGAATGTTGTCACTTGTTAATCCTTCTACAGCTGATGAGCTACTGACCTCTTTGCTGGTTGGCTCTCTCTTTTTAAATGATAACCCCATTGTCTAAGCGGATGATTTTATATGTATTCTTACAGTAATAGCTTCTCCTCTAAAGTCAATAAGGTTTCCGTCTTGATCCACTATGTTCAGCACGATGTCTGAAATGAAACTGGTGTTTAACGGTAGGTACACAAGGTTTTGAGGCTTTTCTACTATCTTGAAACCCGGTGCAACTGATGGGTAGAATGTGTGTAATATATGACGATTTTCTCCATCTCTGTAGGATCCTTGTATAATGTTACATGTAATGTCTATGCTATTAACTTTGATGATCGTCACAGTTTTATTCCCAGAATGAGTTTTATTAGGTTCTAATACTTTTGTTTCCTTAGAAAACCCCAATAAACTACCAATTGAATGTTCTTGACTGAAATCAATATAATACTTAGAAGTAATTTCAGCTTTCATTGTATTGTTATTGCCTTTTATCGTTATATTTTCTTTTCCCATATGTTTTTGTATAACTTCATTTATATTATCAATTTCATAAGCTCCTGTTGGTAAACTGAATTCTTCCAAAGCTGAATACTTTCCTTTATCATCTTTTGTCTTGTAATAATGTATTTTGTTATTAATTCCTTCACTAACGTTTGGAATAGAGTTATATGTTGTTAAATCCAATAATGCGGCTTCCCATAGTCTTCCTTTTTGCAAACGTAGCGCTGGAAACAGAATACTGCGCAAAGTACATGAGTTACCGGTTAATGACACTGTATACGAGGACATCTTAAAGTTGACTAACACTTTTAGCTAAACAGTCTAAACATAAATGACCGCAAATGGATGTATCATCAGGTTGTTTTCTTGTATGATTGTAAAAAACATTTTCTGCCGCACGAAAATATCGTTGAAGTTCTTTCGGTGGTGGAAGGTCTCCAAAACTGTCGAAATAATAAATGGTTTTACCAAGTTTCTTGTAACACACCCAATGAGTGCCTAATTCTTCACTATTATCCAAATTTACAATACCAGTCTCATTTTTCCACATTTTAACCGGTAATTCATCTTTCATAAATACTCCTCTAAAAAATGGGATTTTCAAAAAAGAAGCATATGTAATCAGTTCTTCATTGGTTAATTCTTTGTTTTTAATTATTAATTGTTCTTTCTTATTTAATACACACGATACGGTCTTAGGTATAATCCTCCTCCCTTTTTTTATCATTGACCATATTGTTGGTTTCTTTTTAGCTTTACCACTGGTAGATCGACGTTTTCTTCTGATATTACCTCCTTGTTTCTTAGCGGGTTTTTTCCCACGCCTTCTTCTCTTTCCTCCTCCAAACGTAGTTTTTACTTTCATTGCTGCTGTTACTGCTAAAGACGCTGCTTTTTCACCAATACTCGCGTCACTAGATTTTACTCTTTGCCAAGCTTTCTCAGCAAGTGCTCTATCTGCTATTGATCTATTTTTAGTATCACCAAATTTGGAATACGCTATATCGTGCTGTTTACAAGCCTGATCGAGCTTATTTATTCCAGGATCTCCTCTAGCAAGACGTTTCTCTAATTTGGTTCCAGGACCACAATATTGATATCCTCCAGGTAAATGTAATTCCACAGGTAATAAATCAATCGCCTTGTTAACTATAGCTCCAACCGGTTTACTTAATAGAGAAAATCCTGTTGATGCTATTCCCCTTCCTCTCTGTAATCTCTCTCGATTATGCCTGATGCGTTTAACCCTCGACATGACTATTTATAGCAAAACCTACAATCAGTATGTGCACTCTATAAATGTTTTACAATGAATGTAATATCAGTTTTGGTTTCTTGTATTATATACTGTTTAAAATCCATTTATTATATATAAATGGATTTATTAATTAAATGTAGACATATTAAATAGAAGTAGTAAAAATTGAAATAAGGTGTAATTGAAGATGTTCCAGATGTTTCTCCGCTGGTGATGGTATCGTTGTCTTCGGTAAAATGAATAAACTTTAAATAGTTGTCATGTTTCCTTAGAAACTTGCCACTAAATCGTTGGTAATTGAATAACATATCCCAGTCTAGTTTATCTTTAAAATTGTCAATGTAATTCTCAGAGAGATTTTGATATTTACTTATTACTTCCCAACAGTTATTAAAATTTGACGTCATTTCTACGAGGAAGTCTTCTGAAAACTGTTGTCTTTGTAAAATATGGATCCAGTTAACTCTGTGAAAATAAATTCTTAACATAGTCATTGTGAAGAGGTAATGTATGGAAAGTTGTTCCCAATCCATATATCTATCAAACCGTTGAACAAAACCATCTGTCAACACTCCTTGGGGAAATCTCGGCTCTTGAGATATTAAACTCCACGCAGTAATATTGGATTCCATCATCCTCTCTGTATCGTCTCTCGAATATGACTGATGCTTTATCCCTTATCATGGGGGTATTTTAAATTCTTTTTTCTCTTATGTAATCTTCATTGTTTTCTGTTGGTTCATTAATCACATTCACTTTATCCCCCTTTCCTAATGTCTTGACTTTAGAAGGCTCAGACGGTTTATCTCGTTGATTAGGTTTCTCTGGATTGTGTATATTTTTCCAGTCTAAATAATTTTGACTGTCAACATCTGAAGCTGCATCTCCTCCTGAAGCCCGATGGATATAATGGAATAGAGCTGCACCAAACCTTTCCAAATGTGTTTCATATTCCGTAGTCCATTTCTTGTGTACAATATCAAACATTTTCTTATTTACAGCGTCTCCATCCTGCTCACAATCACCTACATTTGATAATTTTAATTTGTTTACATCATAGCTTGTGTCAGTTTCATTCCTTTTGTAAATCGTTAACAATTTTAGAGTAGCTAAATTTACTGCTTCACCATCATAAACGGGATATTGTATATCGCTTAACCTTTTACCGGAAAACCCCCAATGATCTTCGTGTACAGTTGGGGTTCTTTTTTTCATGTACTGTACCGTAACCGCATCAGACGACATAAGCGGATCACCAACATTTTGAATTACTTTTCCTTCAAAATTATAGTTGCCATCAGGTGTTAACGGAAACCCAGCTCTTTTTTCACTATGTCCAGATTTTACTCCAAACTCGGAATACCGTCCAAACTTGTCCACAGTCATGATGTAACTGAATCGCTATCGTTTAGGTTCTTATTATATATGTACGTCTACTGAACAATTATTCCTTGTTTTCGCAGTTCATCAACCAAAGCTACCCATTCGTTTTCTAAACCAGTGTGCCCGGCTTCCATAGCTTCATGTAATAACCTCATTCGATCAACTAACTTATTTATATCGTTGTAATATATTATATTAGTTTTATACAAATTTTTCAATAATCCCCTTCCAGATGTGGTAGGATCAGTTGTTTTTCTCTTTTTATGCAAAACATTTAATTCAGCAGAAGATAAAGCTCTTCTTTTAATTTGAGTTTTTTTTTATTTCGAGGGGAAAAGGCTAGATATAATACTTGTATATTTTATTGACCGATTTCTATGAATAGGTAGGTCTTTGGAATACTTCTTTCTATGTGCATTTGTATACTCTAATATATTTTTAAACAATTGTAAATCCCTTTTAGTATATTTACCAGGATTATTTTTTAAAGATAAGTTCAAACAAACCTTTTGTACCTTTATATTTCTTATCTCCAATAACTATATCATCATTTTCGTTTATATCTAACTTGCTATCTCCAATCATTAATCCTTTATCCTCTATTCTAGCTCCATAGGTATGAAAATTTCGATTAGCATGTGCGGCGTGTAACATTTTTAACGTATATGTTCTTCCAAGAGTTCCTTTAAACATAATATCCGTGCCTAATTTGCTTAAGTTGGATGGGCTAATATCCTCTTCTTCTGCTCTTGTATCTTCTACACTTGTATCTTCTGTACTTGTATCTTCTACAATGTCCTTTTCCTTTAAATCCTCTATATCTCCGCTTTCTTCATACTCGTCGCTTTCTTCAGATGTTTGTAACTGGCCAAAACTTTCATCATTCTGAAATTATTTTTCATATTTGGAAATTGGTAGCATTTTGCCTCCTTCGAAGCGAATTGAAGGTTTTTCCATATTTTGTGCTAATCGCTTTAAAGGTTCAGTAACAGGTTTGAATGTTGTTTCTAAAAATTGCTCTCTTTCATTTATACCTGATTTTAAAGCTCGTTTTTTTTGTCTAATAGAATCACTAAGTGATTTTATTTCCTTTAATAGCTTTTCCTGGTTAACCATCTTCACACCTTGACGACTTGTACAGTAATACCGCTAATCAGTGTATTAAAACAAATTTATCAAAACCTATTCTATAACGACCATCTTTTATAGCTTGATCTTTCATAATAACCAAAAATCCATACTTTTCCGCCCATGCTTTTCCGCAAAGCTCTTTAAACTTTTCAAATGGCATATCCGCATTCACATGATCGTTATATATGTGTTTTAGGTTAGTATCATCTTGTTTGAATACAATTAGAATATTTGCATTATCTCTGATAATTTGTTTTGGGATTTTGCTATAAGTTTGTCCTATATATATGCTGTCGATGTTATTATGTCTTCCCATGGCAAAGTAGTTTCTAATAGCATCCTGATTTTCACAAGATACATCGTCAAATATAAATACAGAATACGGTTTCGCTTCGTTTGGTTGCATAATGCTATCACTAGCGTTAAATTTGTAAAAATTAACATCAGACACATCAGATAGGATATTATCCAGCAATCGATACTTTGGTTGATGTAGAGACTTTGAAAACATATATAGGTTATTAAACCTTAATCCCTGCGGATTAGTGATCAAATTAAAGACAACATTGGTCTTTCCGCAGTTTGAGGGGCCACTTACTATACATCGAACAGTGTTTGGAAGTAAACTACCGTGTTTAACATTGTTGATTTTAACGTTATCCACAGTTAAATCATCTATGTTATTAATATTGAATCGATCTTTATGGTGAATAATCTCCATCCTGCTCAAAGGTTAACGATGAAATGAGTTGCTTGCATTAAACCAAGCCCTTTATAGGTATCCATGAATCCTCAGTTTTGTTAAACCCTAACCACCGCACTTTAACTGCGTTCTTTTTTCTTTGTAACACTTTTTCAACAAGATATACATCACCTACTGTTGACTTTAACATTTCATGTCCATAAAATGCACCTTGCAACAAATCTCCTTTGTTATCTTTTAGGATATACGTTTCAGGTACAGTCGGTTGCACTTTATACACTGTAAAAACTTCATTCGTCCAATTGGGAAGGTATTTCTTGGTAAACACTCCCTTATATTTACTAATCCGTACTTTATCACTTACATTACATTTTCTTGGCTGCATTTTTTCTACTTTAGACTTTGTATTTTTCTTTATGCGTTTTAATACATCTTTTGCATTTCTTCTATTTACTTTGTTAGGTTTCATACCAATAGTTCTATGAAACCTGTTGTTATAATCATTTATTAATTGTGGTAAAACATCATACCATACGTAAGAACCTCTTTTTGAAAATTGTTTATACAGTGCTCCTTTTAAGGTTCTATTAAATCTTTCTACAATAGCTGCTTTTTTCTCTGAATTTGTAGAATAATGATTTATTGTATATTTATTCATTAACTGTGCAAAGTTTGTATTAAAGTATTCTGTTCCATCATCAGTTTGTAAATGTTTAATTTTGTTTTTATCTCTTTTTATGGCTATTTCCATGGCTTCTGTTACGCTTTTACCAGTCTTGTCCTTTAGAGGCAAAGCGTCTGCAACTTTTGTAAAACAATTAATAATTGTGAGTATATATTTAAATCCTTTGTTTATTCTGCTATGCGGTCGCATTTCAATTAAATCCGCTTGATATAAATCATTTATCCCTTTTACAACAGTATTTCTTCTTGGAAACTTTATTCTTGCAGGTTTGTGTAGTTCATTAATAATCTTCTCCTTCAGGTCTGACATGATGGTTTCACGAAGGCAGCTGATATGATATTAAATATTCTTTGGTATAAATCTGCTTATATATATATATATACATATAGTTCAAGGTCATTCAAAACTTGTGTAAAAAAAGGGGAAACACAGCTTAACATTGCTGTGTTTCCCCTTTTTTTACGGAAAGGAAAAGGATAAAGGATCTAGGACGATGAAAAGGTTACTCGTCAATAGGGTTGAGGGAGTAGTGACCGAATGGCAATGTGTTGATTTTGTCTGGAAGGGTTTGTCTTTTGTCGTCATTACAGGACAGCGCCTTTTTAACTTCAGTCACGCTGTACAGCTGATGGTTAAAACTTCTGATGGTGTTGAATTTAGCTGTAATGATGTTATCCTCAAATAAGCATTGCTTGTAGTTTTCAAAATGCACTTTCTTCTTTAAATATAAACTCTTTACACCTTTAACTTTCTTAATATAGCTATTCTTCTTTTCTTCTTCTTCTTCTTTTTCATTATAGAGTTTCAAAAAATATAGTTTAGACATCAGTGCAACAATCTCTTCAAGTAGAACACCATTAGCCTCATCCTTGAATTTGCCTAGTACTTTTTTGTGTCTGTCATTGTCGAAGTTTGGATGATCTTTTAGATAATCGGAGAAATCAAAGTCGTTCTTGTAAATAAATGTACGTAAATCTTTATACATGTCCAATGTTACTATGCGATATATGAAAGCGTCAGTGTCCATATATGTATTAGATATATTTTCTCTTCCGTAGAACGCCACCATTTTGTTGTAGTGAAAATTGTACATGTGTGTTTTTGAGGTGTCCAAGATTGACATGCCTGTATACAAAGGACGATCCATCTTCACACTCGTCTTCTTCATGGACACTGCTACAAGTTTTTCATTAATAATTATAGATGTTCCAAAATTTGGCTGCTGTACTAGTTTCTGTAATTTTTTTGCGTCGGTAACAAGTTTAACATTTTTATGTCTTCTTTTGTTTTCCAATGTTTTTCCAAATATCGCATTATTCATTAATTTAAAGAAATCTTTTTGAAAGTCTGACGTAGCTGCTGCTCTTCTGATGGTATTTGAATCAATGTAGGGTTTCAACCAGCATGATTGAGAAAATTCCAAAACTATTAATTTTTGTTAAACGTAGTCCTAATTCGATAGCTTGTTGAACCACCCAAAAGTGAGCCACGTAGCGTTGTTTATTATTTAATGTCATCATTAATTTGGGGTGTTTTCCAATTGGTGAAATTTCTGTTTTTAGCAAGAAGTGGTAGGTCATAATGAAGATCATGTAAATTTTCTGGGTATTCAAAATCGCAATCCAAAATATATCCAGTGTCACCATGTTTCGGAATTTGTAAAATATCGCCAATAGAGTCGGGATTAATCCATTTAAAGTTATCAAAAGGAAGTGGGTTTGGCATTGCCCATCCGTACAGGTTATTTGCATCGAAATATCCTAAATAGGTTGACGGTTTGGTTTCATCGTAATCGGGTAGGTATTTGTTGTTGGCTTTGACATGTCTGGTAACACTTTGGGTCAATCCGCCTCTTACTCCAGCTTCAAGCATTAAAACCATGTCAATGTCTGTTAAAAGTTGGAGTTTGCATTTTGTTTCTTTTAACATGGCTTGCCAAGCTAATCCTGGTGAAGTATACGAATGTAGAGGGTCCAAACCGTATGCAGCAAAACAGGTGTTTCGGAATTCTTCCATTACATCACAAAGAAGAGTTACATCTATTTTGACATAAAAGTCCGAGTAATCTCCTAAGGTCTTCATATCTAACTCGTTCCATACTCGACGTGCGTGTTGATAGTCCTCAAGTGATATTTCCGAATCATTAAGTTTGTTTTTGAAGTGTTCTGGTGGAGGTAGTGATGTTTCATCAAATCTATGCAGTCCATCGATGTAATCATAGGGGAAGACTCCTTTTCGAAGAACCAAATCCATTTTATTATTGGGTACAATTTTGCTTGTTTCTATCAAATCTGTTCTTCTTAGATTTTCAGATAATTTCATGAGGCTTGAAGGCATAAATCTAAATGAATCAACAAACCTTAATTTAATTTTACCCACCTTTTTTGAAAAGCTTATAAATTTTTCCATTGTAGTAGCCAAAACGTCTATTGCTCCATTATCTCTTCCTAGTTCGGGGATTATGAAGTGCGAATCATAACCACTCAGATTGTGCAGAACTACGGGGATGAAATATGGTAGTTTGTAGTTCAAGTTGCAAGCGTTACAGGCTGCACCTCTGAACGCTCCCGTAAGATGATCGTGGTCACGGACTTTAACGTTATCCAGTGTAAAGATGTTATTACACAGATAACACGTTGTTGTTGAATCATAATGTTGAAGCTCTTCTTCTTCCATAGGTGACATGGGTACCTTTGTTCCATACAGTTCTTCTACCTTTGCAGCTATGTCATACAGATCATCGACAAAGTATTTGGCTGCTTCTTCACCGCGATAAATCTTTGGAGAAGATGATAGTCCATATTTTTGAAGATGGTCTTCAGTCAACGTGGATTTAATTAGTATACAATAACTGTTTGGTGAATGAAGTTGGTATTTGCTTCTTCTTGTAACGTCCTCTCCTTGTTGTTCAAGCGGATGTAAAGAAGACTCGAAATCAGCGTAAACAGCAACAGGTACACGGTATTGTTGTATTACTTTGTCAAATTTTATCTGCGCTCTGCTAGGATGCGGCAATTTAATTCTTACTTCATAGTTTCCATTTGATAACCGCTGGTGTTCTACTAGCCAATCTGACCCTCCCCTTCTTAGTTCTTTGTTCACGTGACAAAAACATCTTTTGCAAATTGTCATTTTTTTCATGATTGGATAGATGTTTAGAAACAAGACTTTCAAATTTTTTGATATACACAAAGTGTGAAATATCGCCTTTAGTAATCAATAACAAATCGGTATGGTCTCTGCGCTCATTTGGTGTTATACGTAAGGGGTACACATTGTTTGACGAATCCAATCCGAATAGGTTGACAGAAGCTGAAGGATTTTGTTTTTCAAATTTTGAAACGTCTGTTATAGCAACAGGGTAAGTTATCCCTTGAAAATTATATCTATGTTGTACTTCTTCATAATGGTGACTTGGTCTTACCGGATGGTCTGTTACATATTTGGCCAACATAGCATATTTAAAACACTCAGTATCTTGATTTTGTACGTTGACGCAGGATGAGGTATTTCTAATCTTTGTTGGTAGAGGGATGTAGCTACTTCCTCGAATGCCATAGCCGTGTTTGTGTACTCTTAAGTCTAGCCCTGTGATGCTTAACAAACTCCATCCAGAGCCTCTTCCTTCATGTTCTTGTATTTTCACCATTAGCTCATCAAAACATTCAGATACGATTGAATCAATATCTGACGAGAACATAATAGTTCGGTTTTTTGTTAAGAAACCTCTCGGTGAGGTTTCATTTTGAATGTTTGTAAATAAAGCATCCAGTAATAATCCAAATGTAATAAAATTTAATCTTTTTAATTCATTTTTCAGAGTTTTGCTAACCAATCTTTTGCGTTATTTAAAAATTCTTCAAGTTTCAATTTTGTATTGTCAATTTTAAAGTGGGTTACAACATTACCCGGAAGTGCTCGGGCGTGTAGTTCCACATTTACTGCTGTTGATGCTGAAGGACGGTGAAGTGTAGACAGAGCATGCGTAGAAGTCAATGCAGCTGATGATGTTGAAGGACGATGAAGTGTTGACAGAGCAGGCGTAGAAGTCGATTCAGCTGATGATGTTGAAGGACGGTGAAGTGTAGACAGAGCAGAGGTAGAAGTCGATGTTGATGGTGCATATTGAATAACACTTGGTCTGAAATTTTGGTGTTGAGCTAACATTTGATCTATTTCTTTCAATTCTTCTTCTTCATATTCTTCATCTTGGTTGTTGTTATGTTTTAGTTCTTTATGAATCATTAAAAGAAATTCATCCTTGTAGGTGCGATCTCCACAAGGGTCAAGGCAATAATGAACAACACTGCAAATGCCCCTCTATTTATACCCTAGCAAAAGTGGTGGGGGTACGTATTACGTTAAGTTTACTATTTTTTTTACATTTTATATTTACTACTGTAGCTGGAGGCTACAAAGTTCTGTATTTAGGTCAAGGTCATTGAACATATTTGCCAAAACGGGGAATAGAGCAGTAAATGATTTCATATTAAACCATAAACTGATCTATTCCCCGCTCTGTATTTAACTAGGACAATTTTCTCCAACATGAACATTTGATAGATTTTAAACTCGGATGTGAAGTCGGATTGTACACATTGCATCTCGATCAACTAAAAATTTCATAAAACAATAGGGATCTTCAGTTGTAGATTGATCTTTAACATATTCGATGGTCAACATTGCCGAACGAAGATCATGTGGAATTACATCGACTTTTATTAGTCGTCTTTCGATTTCAAACCGTTTTGTTATTGATGTAAGTTTTATCACATCATCGATATCGAGGAGGGGAAAGCTGTAACAAACGGAGTTTGCTGGTGGGTTCGTCATGGCGATATGATAAATATACACTGTTGCATCGACATTAAATAGACCCCTCCACCATTAAATGTATAAGTTACGCTTCAATTAAAAAAAAAATAAATAAATAAAAAAAAAGATTGAAAGCTGGTAAATATTTTCTGTCTTGTAAATGGGTCAAGGTTATACAACAATATTACCAAAGCGGGGAATAGAGCAGTAAGTAGTTCTCACTTTGACTACGAACTGATCTATTCCCCGCTCTGTATTTAAAGTTTGACAGTTGACAAGAAAAAAAAAACAACACTTAATCAGACTCATTTGATGAACCGGAATCAGTTGTATCAGAAGCATCGGAAAGAAATAGTCGTCGACGAATATGATATACCCCTCGTGCGCTATCTAAAAATAACCCATCCAAACTACTACTACTAGTGGTTGGAGTTTCATCATGTATTTCTTCAGAACAGAGAAGATGCTGATAGATTCTATAGGTTTCAGATTCCACGTCACTTAACAATTCAATTTGTTCCATATATCCTGCTTCAAGATCATCACTGTCCATATCACTTAATAATTCAAGATCTTCCATTACATCCATATTACTTAATAATTCAACATCTCCCAATTCGTCTTCATTTTCATCCTCACTTTCAATCATAATATGTTTTATATTTCCCACGATTGATTTTGCAGAAGTAAATATATTATCCTTTGGTGACATAGCTGCTATATATCCTAGTGCTAACACAAGTAGCAGAATGAGATAAGCACTGATGAAAAACCTCTTTTTATACCCCCCGATTTAAGTGGTGGGGGTAATTAGTGATAGGGAAGGGGTATTGTTGTAACAATATATGAACAATTTAATACTAACAGAGTACAAAGTTCTGTAAGTGGGTCAAGGTCACCTTAAACTATTACCAGAACGGGGAATAGAGCAGTAAGTGATTCTCACTTTGACCACAAACTGATCTATTCCCCGTTCTGTCTTCCGCTGTTCAGTATTTCCAAAGACTCTTAGTTAGTTGAAGAAAGTTTTTCAATTTCTATTGCTAGCAATTCTTCAGGCAGTTGAAATGGTGTATTTTGTGATAACATTTCCAACATTTCAATATATTTTATGGCGTGTGTTATAATAGAAAGTTTTGAAGCTTTTGGTTCAAGAAAAGGTAATTTTGTTCTTAATAAATTATAGGCTTCATTCAATATTGCAATCCTTCTTCTCTCTCTAGCACGCCTTCTTTTCTCTTTATCATTCTCCTCCTTGCCTTTAACATCTAAGCTAGACGACCCTCCTGGGCTATCCATAGCTGAATAATAACTATACTTCGAAGCCGACTGCCTTATATCTGTTTACCCCCACCCTTTTACAATGAATATAGCTGGTTCGATGTCTTTTTCTGGGAAAAAGTCACTATCCTAACGTGTAGTGTAATAAAGACACAAGGTAAACCCCTCTTGTAATAGTCGGTAAATTTCTCTCTTCAAAGGGATTGGTTCCACATCTATTTTTATCTCTTCAGTTTTACGAATACCCAATCCTTTGACCTTAACATCATGATACTCCATAAGCAGTTGGTATACACGCTGGGTAAAGATATCCGCTTTAGTAGTAGAGTTAATATAGTGGAGGTATACCATGGTAGATGCTCTATTGATGCAGTTCACAACCAAAGTGATTATTGACTCTGCAACATCGCGCTTTAATACCCATCATGTAAGTGGGTCAAGGCCGTCTAATTATATTACCAAAACGGGGAATAGAGCAGTAAGCGATTCTCACTCTAACCGCAAACTGATCTATTCCCCGCTCTGTATTTAAATCTCTTCCTTTTTTTGATTTAGTTAAAGGTTTGGTTTGATATAGAACGTTATGTTGATTATCCATCCCTTTTTGATTAACCTGACCATATTAGCAAGAATTTTAAATAACTTCCTACAATCGTTTGTTTTGTATGTTTCATTTTCACTAATATACACTTCACCTGTTGGTCTCCACATGTCCAATTCACAATCAACCTCTGTGACGAGATCCTTGTGCAGTAATCTTCTTACAGCAAGCAGCTGATCGATGTTTTCAACTCTTCTGCTAACTATTAGAGTTGCTACAGAGACAGAAGGAGCGGATGCAGCCATTTCAGCAGAATGATCTTTACCAGCGATGGAGACCCCCCTTTATACTCACTGTAGGTGGTGGGGAGTAATAGGGTTAGGGAAGGAATTTTGTTGTAAAAAAATAATAAAAAAAGATCTTTAATATTTTTTCTTTTTTTGTACCAATTGAATATTTTCTAAGTCCTCAAGGTCATTTGATCCTGTTGCCAAAACGGGGAATAGATCAGTAAGCGGATCTCACTTAGTCCGCAAACTGATCTATTCCCCGCTTTGTATTTTAAGTCTTTAATTTGTTAGGCTTATGCATCCTGATCTTCATCCATAAGGAAGATTTGTTTGTAGGCTGAAGGATCTTCAACGAAAAAATGTTGATCCGCCAACTCATTTTCTTTAAGAAAAACGGCTTCAAAAGGTAGAGGGATATTCAAGATTTCTTCGTGAATTGAGGGCGGATCTTGGAGCTGCGATTGAAGGTTTGCAATGTACTTTATTGTCTTTTTTATAGTGGATAATTTAGAATCATACGGATTGGAGGATGGCAATATGGTTTTTAATATTTTATATCGATCAGCGATTCTCGCTCTCAATTTCCGAGACCTAGCAGTGCTTCTTTCGGCTTTGTGAGATCTCGAGTTGGAGTTTGGTGAAGTACTACCTGTCTCTGGAAGAATGTGAGATAGAATCATAGCCTGGACATGTATCGATGGGGCAGCAGAAGATGAAACAGTACAAGAAGAGGCGGCAGAAGTTGGTTTTCTGATGTGCTCCATGGTGTCTGAGGTGGGCGAACACAAGCAGCAGACTGATTTTACCATCGATGAGGTGTCTCTTTTATACCCAATGGAAGTGGTGGGGGTGCAAGTTTTAGGGAGGAGATATTTTAGTAAGAAATATATATATATATATATATATATATATATATATATATATTCAATGTTTTTTTTTACCAAACAAAAATTTTCTATGTCCCAAGGTCATCTGAACAAATTGCCAAAACGGGGAATAGAGCAGTAAGTGTTTCTCACTTGGACCGCAAACTGATCTATTCCCCGCTCTGTATTTTAAAGTAAACAATAAATCTTCTCACTATTGAGCAACCTTTGCTCTTTGAAGCTCAAGTTCTAAGTCTCCAACCACGCGAAAGTCTGCATCGTGCTCCTCCCATTGTTCAGGAGAACGCGGTTTTCCACACCACTTTGTAAAGGCGTACCTCATTGCCTCATTATACTCCTCCAGGATAACATGATAGGGTCTTGGCTGCTGCGTTGTAGACTGCATCGATGATGTAGTTTGTTGCGGATGTGACTGAGCATCATTCTCCGCAACCTTATCAATCTTAGAAACTTCAGTCACTTCAGCAGCCTCAGCAATCGCGTACAACTCCTCTTCGCTAATTGCCTTTCCCCATGTGTTGCTGTTGACGCTCATGATGATACAACTAATAATTATATTCCGAATCGCTCGCTTAAATACCCGCTTACCCCCCCTCTTTACTGTTGAATAATGTCTTTAGTATAATATTTCTCCTTTTTTCCTTTTAAGTTTTATCTTTGACTTAGTGTAAAATATCTAAGTCCGTTATCTAGGTCAAGGTCGTTGTAACATTGTAATAAAAGTGTGGACAACCTATTTACACTTTGCAGCATATGCTACAAATTGTAAATAGGTTGTCCACACTTTTTTTTTTTAATTTGGAAAAACTTTATTTAATTTGGAAGGAAATTTTTTTTTTACAATTTTCTCCACACAGTGGTTCCTGAATCACCTCGGATTAGATAGTGCTTTTTCGTAGGGTTTTTGGGATGGCGCATGCCTTTAGGTAATCTTAAAATATAAAGGCGGTCTCCACATTTTAACATGACCTTCAGGAATCCCATTATTGTTACAAAGACGTATTGTTTGTTTTTAGCAAGCCTATTAATCCGAGTCTTAGCTGGTTTCACTGTTGGATGTGGTGAAGAAGGAGAAGCGGTATTTTTTAAATGAAGATTGCACAGTTCTTCATTTAAAGTACACTGTTTTGCACAGCGTTCGCCTTTCTTTGCACCTTTTTTGAAGACATAATTACATAGTTGTGCAGGACGTATGCACCTCCTATGCAATGACTTTAATTGATTGAATTTCTCTGAAGGAGATTGAATATTTGTGCAAATTACTGAAGGTCTGGTTGAACTAGTGGAAGGTGGAATTTCAATTGGGGGTCTTGTAAATATTTTTATTTCAATTGGGGGGACTTAGATAAAGCTCGAGGTGGAGCTTGATCTCGAGGTGGAGCTTGATCTTGAGGTGGATGATAAGGAGGAGCTCGAAGAAGACCTTGATCTCGAGGTGGATGATGATTAGGAGCTCGACGAAGGCCTTGATGACGAGGAGGAGCTCGACGAAGACCTTGATCTCGAGGATGATGATGAAGGAGAAGTTGGGCGTGAGCGAGATGTAGTTGGACGATCTATAATGGGTGGTGAAGTTGGACGATCCATGATTGGTGGTGAAGTTGTCTTCTCAGGGATGATCAGGGACATTAAAAGAGCCTGACGAAGAATTGAACCAGCAGCCGAAGTCGAGGGTGATGCAGAAGTCGAGGGTGATGCAGAAGTCGAGGGTGAAGCAGAAGTCGGTAGTGATATCGGTCTCGTGGATGTGGATGTGTGACTCCATAGTTCTGAGTGTGAGCAAGCACAAGCAGCAGAATGATCTTACCAGTGATGGGAAACCTCTTTTATACCCAATATAAGTGGAGGGGGGGGGGGGGTTAGGAAGGGGAAAGGAAAGTTGGGGATAGGCTATGGTTTAAAATATTCATCTTCCTATATGTGACCAGACGAAAGTTTTATAAGTCCTGTCAGTGGGTCAAGGTCATCTGAACTTGTTGCCAAAGCGGGGAATAGAGCACAAATTGGTACTCTATTCCCGCTCTGTATTAGGGGACAGGGAATTACAAGCAATGATTTTAATAACGAAAAATAAAGAAAAAAACCCAAAAAAAGAAAGAATCACAACAGTTTCTCAGGCTAAGAAAGGTAATGTCAACCGGTTTACATGGCCGTATTGACAAGTCCGGTTTTCAGGGCCGAACCTATTTGTCAGGGGTTAGAAAAGGGATGAGAAACATATTACATTACTTTGAAAAAATAAAGACTTTTACCCACAAATATTTAAACAAATTGAACAGTTAAAGTTAAAGTTAATTTTTCAAAGATCAACCAAGGTCGGTTGTACAAAGGTCAACAGCAAACTGGAACCCAGTCGGACGTGGGTCAGTAACGGGCGCCAATCTACTGCGAACCCAAGTTTTGACCAAGGTAGGATTACAAGGACCGATTTTATATTTACAAGTTAAACCCCACGGATAAAAAATAGGGACACTTTACCCAGTTTGGATCAATGTCCATAAGAAAAGGGAGCTGTAGGGAAGGTACATATTAGTAAATAAAACACTTCAAAAACCAACACCAAACATTAATTACAAACACTAACTACATTTACTAGCAAACTACAAGCGTTAATCTAACAATCTACCATGCATAACAAACTAACATACACATGCAAGGGCGCGGATCTGTTAATTGCGCGTCGGGCCCAACGCACACTTAACAGACCTACGCTTCAGCAGAATGCAACCCAGTCGGACGTTGGTCCGTAAAGGGCGGCAAGCTACTGCGAAGAGACCGCGGACTGCTCCGCTTATAAAGGCGGCGGTCAGTGGTGGGAGGTGACTCCGCCCCGTGTTGTCATGGGGGGGTCCGCCCCGTGACGTCGCGGGGGGGGGGGAAGTCCGCCCCGTGACGTCGGGGGGGGGGGTCCGCCCCGTGACGTCGGGGGGGGGGGGTCCGCCCCGTGACGTCAAAGGGGGGGGGGTTGTGTCGACATGGGGGAAGGGGAACCGGATGTAGACCGGTCCTTTGCTTTCTACCCGTATATGGAAATGTCACGGTTACACTTGGCGACCCGCTTTGCTCCGTCTGGTACCTCATTCCAGCTTCAACCTTTACCTGGAACGGTCAACTCGCTCTCTGTTTTAATATGTCTTCTCCATTGACTGTTGAAAAACTTAGAAGGATTAAGGATTCTATGAAGAAGTCGCCTCCAAAGACAAGTGGATTTAAAAGACCGTCGTCGTTCAAGTCAAGAATACAGAAAAGTTTTCAAAATCACCCGCTTTATTTCAAACAAGTTTCATCAGCTGCAAGACATCCGCCCGTCCAAGGTTCTTCAACGCCATCTTCAAATTCATCAACTGCACGACATCCTCCAGTCCAAGGTTCTTCAAGACCAATTTCACCATCACCATCACCAAAAATATCACACAAGTCAGTATTGAGGAAGATAGAAAAAATGAAGACCTTGAAGGAAGACGAACTAATCACCCCAATTGACATTGTTAAAACAAAATTTAAATTTTTAAGGAAAAACTTCTCCTACACAGTGGTGTTTCAAAAGAGCAAATCAACGTATTATTTATCATCCGGCGACGTCCTATTCGAGGTCGATTTGGCGCAATCGATTCCGGCACTACCAGAAGTAGGCTACCGTCAGACTTTGACTTTGGTCAAAGTAAAGGCAAAGTAAAGTGGATTGTTCAATAAAACCCTTGCCCCACCCCCTCCCACAAAAGGTCCTTTTTAACAAAAGGACCGCCTAAGCATATCAAGTTAGGGACTTGGCCTGTACATAGGCATGAGACTGTTAGTCTTATGTTTGTGTGCAACCCACTTTGTGAAAATTTCTAAGTCCCAAGGTCCTTGATCTTGACCTTAACCTTGAACATGACCCAAAAAAGGGGGGGGGTATAAAGTTTGTGCAAAGTATGTCATGTGGGTACTCAAAGTACGCGGATTGATCAGACGAACAAGTTGGTGCAAACAGAATTCAGATCCGACAAAGGGTATAGCAGCAACAGCGAAAAAACAACTATTTTCAAGGACAAACCTAAGTAACTTCTTTGTTTTTGGTTCAAAGTATAACATTTGGGTACTTCAATTACGCGGCTTGACAAGACAAACAAGAAGGTGCAATCTAAATTTAAATCTAACCAACAGTATAGCTTCCGTAAGGTAAAAACGATGGTTTGAAGGACAAGGTAACGTTGTGGTGGGGGGTTAGGTGTCTATCATACACGATAACGCTACATCATTATTCTTCCAGCTCTTGACGGATGAACATCTACCTAGAGGGTCTGAAAAATGTCGCAGTTTTACAGGAACATGAGGAAGGTGACCTTCAGTAGTCCCCTTGACACTACTTTCTACTTCCCTGACAATGAAGACAGAAGGTCTACACTTTTAGTGGACAATGAGCGGTTTCGTCGAAGAATAATCGAGGTTGATACACTTTTAGCCAGTTGTTTGCTACGCAAAAAGAACCATATGAATACATGCACCGGTTTAGATCATAGTAGCTGTTATACTTATACAGCGTTGAAGCGCAAACATTATTGAAGTTTTTTAGTTACGGAGGTAAGGTCTTGACAGTCTAAGAGCTAAACCCTAACTAACACATTTAAACTAGTTATTGTGCGATGTAAAACTTGGTGGGGAGACTGGTGTAGTGGGGGGACTGGTGTAGTGGGGGACTACAATCTGCCGCACACTTGCCACCTGCCACCTGCCACCTGCCGCCAACCATCTGCCGTCCGCCATATACTTCGTTTTACTACACTTTTACCCCCACCATTTTGTTTGATACCAGAACGCTAGCTAGCGAATAGTCAGTACACCTCCGGCTCTCGACCGGTGAACATCGAGCTCTCCAAGACGCTCTTCACAAAATAAAAATATCATTTCACTCAAGATCTGATAGATGTTTCTATTTCATTGCCGTCAGGTATTATTTCCACCTGACAGCAATGAAATGCAAACACCTAACAGAACAGATAGGTGTCAAAAACACAACATGGACTCTGCGCAGGAATCGAAGTATCTACCGTCTTTCATCAGAAAGCGAAGTGATGGCCGCAACTGAATTATTGTAAATAAAATAAAGTAATATTTGTAATAGTACTACCTCGCACTCGTATCATTCGATTGCTTCATTCTATTGTTTCATTCGATATTTCTTATCGATTAACTATCGAATCACAATCGAATTTTACGAGTGCGAGGTAGATTTTTTTAAAAAACTTCACCGTGACCTTGAACTTTGAACTTTCACTCATTACGTCACAAAACCGCCTACGTCACTGGCTCAGCCTCAGATGACGTATTTATTCACTCAGCGCATCCGGTCACTGACCGGATGTGACGTCACTTCCGGTCCAGCACCGGCAAACCCACACTACTAGCGTAAGGCTGCAATTTCTAGACAGAAAGGAGAGGCTTACACTAATTATAAAGGTGTACTTGTTGAAGCAAAGTCTGTCACAGCACAAAACTTTTGTCCAAGATGTCGTTTAAAATGTGATGAAAAGTTTACCTTTGCAAATCGAGAAGCTATCTTTAATCAGTTTTATCAGCTGGACACAAATGCAAAGAACGTATTACTGTTTGGTTGCATTAAAATATGCCCTGTCCAAAGAAAGAGAAAGGGGGCCATTAAACATAAATCAGCAACATTCAAATATATAATAACCGTTGATGGAAAACATACTGTTGTTTGTAAGCAGGCATTTGCTAATTTGTTTTGTATTGGCAGAAAAAAGATCGATTTGCTTCAAAAATCTATAAAGCAAGGATTATCTATGCCTAGCATTGATAAACGAGGCAAACACAACAATAGGCCTCATAAGATTGATGACTTGACGAAATACGCTTTCGCAGAAAATTAGAATTAATAATAAAAGCAAAAATTAAACAGACTCAGTTATAAAAAAACTAATCGCGATAGTGCACCCAAGATCATAGTGTGAAAGAAGACCTAAGTAAGTAAGTAAGCACTGAGATATTTACCCTTCCGTTTGTACCTATATCACAGTATATAAACTCATAATTAGCGTTTGCTATAGCCATTAACACTACACTATGCGTTTTCTTGTAGTTAAAGTAGAAAGATCCACTTCCTCGCGGTGGAATAATTCGAATATGCTTTCCATCCACGGCGCCCAAGCAGTGAGGAAACTGCCAGCTCACTTCATATTCATCCGCCACTTGTACCCACTAGTAGTGTGGGTTTGCGGGTTTTGCGCCGGAAGTGACGTCATCCGGTCACGTGACCGGAAGTGCTGAGTCATGAAAGATGTTATCTGGGGCTGAGCCAGTGACGTAGGCGGTTTTGTGACGAAATGAGTAAAAGTTCAAAGTTCAAGGTCACGGGGAGGTAATTTTAAAAAAGTACTACCTCGCACGCGTAAAATCCGATTGTGATTCGATAGTTTTAATTCGATACAAATATCGAATGAAAACAATCGAATGAAGCAATCGAATGATACGAGTGCGAGGTAGTACTATTTCATTTATTACTTTAATTTTTACATTTCTTTTCATTTAAAATAAGTTATGTTTACAATAGTTCCCCGTTGTTTGTCGTCATCGATGTTGTTGATCCGGAGTCGCGACCATCACTTCGTTTTCTGATGAAAGGCGGTAGATACTTTGACCCCTGCGCAGAGTCCATGTTGTTTTTTTTGATGCGTAAAGTTCCAAAGATAAATCGTACTACCTGACAGCAATGAAGTAGAAACATCTATCAGATCTCGAGTGACATGTTATTATTATTTTGTGAAGAGCGTCTCGGAGAGCTCGATGTTCACCGGTTGAGAGCCGGAGGTGAACTGACTATTCGCTAGCTAGCGTTCTGGTATCAAACAAAATGGTGGGGGTAAAAGTGTGGTAGGGCGGAGCAGATGGCGGACGGCAGATGGTAATTCTTGAATTCATTTACCACCTTATTCCATTATTGTTTAATAAAACGTCCATCAAGGATGACATCGTTGTTTCTGTATCAGATGGTGTTGTTGGAGGAACTTCATGTACTTGTATTTCACCAGATATATTTTGATCAGTGTCATTGTGTTCAACATTATAAGAGACAGATGTGGAAGAAACATTATTGTCTTGTATTTGTGAATCCATGTGTACCGCGCAAGAGCTGGACATATAGTGATGTAGCGTTTGCGCGTAGGTTAGGTACTCGGCTCTTCCCCCACCACACCAGTCCCCCCACCATACCAGTCCCCCCACCAAGTTTTACATCGCACAATAACTAGTTTACATGTGTTAGTTAGGGTGTAGCTCTTAGACTGTCAAGACCTTAGCTCCGTAACTGAAAACTTCAATAATGTTTGCTCAACGCTGTATGATTATAACAGTTACTATGATCTAAACAAGTGTAATTTAAGTACCCACTTGGCGTATGTTAAACTGGAAATAAAGAAATTATTAAGATTTGACCTTCAAAATAGTTGTTTTTGGCTATTATTGTTATACTTGTCTGATGAATCCGCTAATTTGAGTACCCACATGACATACTTTGGACGAAGTCACCCGACCTTGAATTAATAACCTACGGTGGACCGCGCAAAAATTTAAAGTTGTAAACTGAAATTACCCTTTGTGTTACTGAATGGTAGATTGTTTTTCGACATGTTGATTGAAGCGTGAGATAAACAAGACTGAGGTAGCACTAGTGTGTAGGAAAGGTACCTACCTTTCCCCCACCAGACCACTCGGTCTTAATTTAAAACCATAAATAAAGAAGTTATTTAGGTTTGACCTTCAAAATAGTTGTTATTCCGCTAACGCTGCGATGCCCTTGGTCGGATCTAAATTCTGATTGCACCTTCTTGTCCGTCTCGTCGAGCCGCGTAATTTGAGTACCCACATGTTATACCTTAAACCAAAAATAAAGAAGTTATTTAGGTCTGTCCTTGAAAATAGATGTTCTTTGCAAAATGCCCAAGTCCCCAAGGCCACCCGAACAATTTCCAAAACGGGGAACAGCGCAGTTAGTACTTCTCACTTGGATTATAAAGTGTTCTATTCCCCGCTCTGTATTAACGAAGTCACCCGACCTTGAATTAATAACCTACGATGGACCGCGCAAAAATTTAAAGTTGTAAACTGAAATTAACCTTTGTGTTACTGAATGGTAGATTGTTTTTCTGCATCGACATGTTGATTGAAGCGTGAGTTAAACAAGACTGAGGTAGCACTAGTGTGTAGGAAAGGTACCTACCTTTCCCCCACCAGACCACTCGGTCATAATTTAAAACCATAAATAAAGAAGTTATTTAGGTTTGACCTTCAAAATAGTTGTTATTCCGCTAACGCTGCGATGCCCTTGGTCGGATCTAAATTCTGATTGCACCTTCATGTCCGTCTCGTCGAGCCGCGTAATTTGAGTACTCACATGTTATACTTTAAGCCAAAAATAAAGAAGTTATATAGGCTTGCCCTTGAAAATAGTTATTTTTGGCTACTGCTACACCCTTGGTCGGATCTGAATTCTGTTTGCACCAACTTGTTCCTCTGATCAATCCGCGTAATTTGAGTACCCACTTGTCATATGTTAAACTAGAAATAAAGAAATTATTTAGATGTGACCTTCAAAATAGTTGTTTTTGGCCATAACTGCTATACACTTGGTCGGATCTGAATTCTGTTTGCACCAACTTGTTCCTCTGATCAGTCTGCGTAATTTGAGTACCCACTTGGCATATGTTAAACTAGAAATAAAGAAATTATTTAGATTTTTCCTTGTAAATAGTTGTTTTTTCGCTGTTGCTGCTATACCCTTGGTCGGATCTGAATTCTGACTGCACCTTATGGTTCGTTTTGCTGAGCCGTGTCAGTAGAGTACCCACATGTTATACTTTAAGCCAAAAATAAAGAAGTTATATAGGTTTGCCCTTGAAAATAGTTATTTTTGGCTACTGCTACACCCTTGGTCGGATCTGAATTCTGTTTGCACCAACTTGTTCCTCTGATTAATCCGCGTAATTTGAGTACCCACTTGTCATATGTTAAACTAGAAATAAAGAAATTATTTAGACGTGACCTTCAAAATAGTTGTTTTTGGCTATTACTGCTATACCCTTGGTCGGATCTGAATTGTGTTTGCACCTTCTTGTTCATCTTGCCGAGCCGCGACAGTAGAGTACCCACATGTTATACTTTGAACCAAATATAAAAAAGTTATTTAGGTTGTCCTTGAAAATAATTGTTTTTTCGCTGTTGCTGCTATACCCTTGGTCGGATCTGAATTGTGTTTGCACCAATTTGTTTGTCTGATTAATCCGCGTAATTTAAGTACCCACTAAACATTGAGAATAAGCTATCCTTGTACAGCTGACAGAG
This sequence comes from Allygus modestus, assembly GCA_963675035.1. Lineage (NCBI taxonomy): Eukaryota > Metazoa > Arthropoda > Insecta > Hemiptera > Cicadellidae > Allygus > Allygus modestus. The sequence continues at coordinate 63,502,820 of OY776111.1, read as the reverse complement.
TGAGTCTGCATTCTTGGGTAGTATTCTAAGAAACGAGAATCTTCTAAGTCCTCAAGGTCATCTGAACATGTTGCCAAAACGGGGAATAGAGCAGTAAGTGATTCTCACTTGGACCACAAACTGCTCTATTCCCCGCTCTGTATTAGGAGAAGAGGACTAGTTTAATGCTCGCAATTATAGGCATAAACCTGATAACGGAACGCTAACCTCTCCCCCGAAAAGTTATCCCCTCCCCTCCCCCCAAAAATAAATAAATAAATAAAAGCAAAATGGTCAGTTAACAACAGTCGCGCACTCTGAAACCGCAAGGACGTTCATCACTGTGTAGGCGTCAGAGTTTTACGAACCGAAGTACAATAATTACCTGACCAAGATCCCCTTAAATTTAACCAAAAATAAGCAAACTGACTGAGTCTGTTTCTCGTGAGTAAGGGCTAAGATAGGTAATGTCAACCGGTTTACATGGCCGTATTGACAAGGCCGGTTTTCAGGGCCGAACCTTATTGTCAGGGGGTTAGGAAAAGGATGAGAAACAAATTACATTACTTTGAAACAAACTGGACAGTTAAAGTTAAAGTTAATTTTACAAAGACCAACCAAGGACGGTTTTGCAAAGGTCAACAGTATCACTGAAACCCGGTGGGACGTAGACCCAAACACCCGGCGTCAGGCTGCTGCGAACCCAAGTTTTGGCCAAGGTCAGTGTAAAGCGTGAAAGAAAAGTACATATTTCATTAGTAAATAACACACTTCAAAGACCAACACCAACACTAACATATATTAGACTAACTACATTACCTAGCAGCAAACTACAAGCGTTATCTAACATGCTTAACAAACTAACAACACATGCAAGGGCGCGGATCTCTTAATTGCGCGTCGGGCCCAACGCACACTTAACAGACCTACGCTGCAGCAGAGTGCAACCCACTGGGACGTATATCCAAACAACGGGCGGCAAGCTACTGCGATGAGACTGCGGACTGCTCCCGCTTATAAAGGCGGCAGTCAGTGCCATCAGCTGTTTACGCTGTCATACAGAGGAGGCAGATGCCGCGGCGCGCCGGCGCGGCAGATGTCACGGCGAGCCGGCCCGCGTGCGTGGCGGCACTCCGTCTGTGTATGCAACTATGCTCAAAACGGGCTTCAATAAAGTCGAAACGTAGCACCTCTGGCAGGGATCTAACAAGGTTCCGGAGACCTAACCGGTTCTTAAATCACGGCTATCCAGTTTTAAATATGCATATAAAAGGTGTTTATTATTCTTTTCAGAATCTTTAAGGTAAAACATCATTATACATTGTGTAACATGCTATATATTTGTTTTTAAATGTCAATAACAATTTTAAAATAGACCATTATAAATAAAATCTACTATATATTCGTTGTTATAGATTGGAGTTGTGTTGTCGACATTTTTACAGTTTTCTCAATAAAACTACTGTGCAATGCTTCTTTTATATTGAGAAGAAACAGATGTGTCAACGCAATTGGTTGGTTTAACTTCTATAATGACTGAATAAAATGAGAAATTTACATACAAAGTATATTTGGGCTAAATTAAAAAGTGTTGTGACTGAGGGTGTTTTATTGTCATGATTATTATTCGTGAGATAAACAAACACTCTTAGTACCCATAATTTATTTCAAATCATAATATTAATGGGTACAAAATATACCGTAAGTTAAGTGAACTTAAGTTTGAATAAAACTCCAGGATAGACTAAAAATTAAAGATGAAATCACAAGATAAACGAGATTTATTTTAAACACTTCTCTGTAAACGCAACAAGTAACAAGCAGTTAAGATGTATAACAATTTCCAGCCGTCATTTCCCAAGATTGTTGACAAAATATTATCAATTGATCTATGCCAACGTCTGAATATGTTAACAGTTCAATCAACCTTACTTTTAAATTGACAGGTATATATGTGATATTGATATACAAATATCCAAAAAGTAAAATCATTTTTAGAATTTTATATTTCGGGACCATACTAAACAAAAGGTATTGTATGGAACAGCGGAACAGAGCGTTCGTTCGTTTACACGCTTCTGTACATCTTAGTAATTAATGAAAATGCAATAAAACTTATGTATTTCAATTTTTTTCTGCATGTATATAGTACAAATATACAGTATGAATATATTCCAGATCAAATTATATATATATATATATATATATATATATATATATATATATATATACAATGTTTAATAATTAAAACATTAGAGAGTTATAACACCATGGCATGAGAAGTCGGTTGTAGCTTGTCAACCAATCAGTGATTAATGTCACCACCTACAAATACTTGTCCATCTTTGTAGTGTAACAGAAGGAGAAATTTTAATACTGTAAAATGTATATTTTAAACTATAATTCGAGCAGTGGTTGCATGCCAAATAGATCTCGGAATTGCGGGAAAGGGCCAGCTTCATTGTTGCGTTCAATTAATTTAAGTTGGCAGTTTTAGCCTATACATCCATTTAAGGCCGCCCTTTTTCAATATAGCGCCTCGGTAGTGGGATATACAAGGTATAAATGGTAGACATCAAGGTTTTATATAATCACAAGATAAACGACATTCATTTTAAACACTTCTTTGTAAACGTAACAAGTAACAAACAGTTAAGATGTATAATAATTTCCAGCCGTCATTTCTCAAGATTGTTGACAAACTATTATCAATTGATCTATGGCAACGTCTGAATATGTCAACAGTTCAATCAACCTTTTTTTTAAATTGACATGCATATATGTGATATTGATATACAAAAATATCCAAAAGTAAAATCATTTTTAGAATTTTCTAGTAATTAATGCCATATATTGATATTGATTGGGAGGGTTTATTGATATTTTAGGTGTTTGTAGAACTTTAGTTTTACAACAAAATTACACCACCCGCATTTCTGTAAAAATTCATATTAGGCCTACATGTTGAATTGTGGAGAAAGCAAAGATGAGCTTTGTCCGGTCACACGTAAACTGCATCATCTCGGTTATGTATTTCTCGATTGCGACTAAAGTTTAATCAAAATCGTTAGAGCTGTTTTTGATAAATCTTGGTTTTCATGTTTTTTGGCGTTTTTTGGGGGATAATTACCCTTAAAAATAAAAAATTCCAAAAAAAAAAATAAAAAACGTCTAGACATATTGTGGATTAGTACCAACATACCAAATTTCAAAAATCTGACCATTGCATGGTTAACGCTCTAGCTCTGTACACAACCATACAGACAGACAGACACACAGACATCACGTAAAAATCACTGTTTTTGGGTTCAGGGAGCACCAAAACGAGTATTTCCACTAACAACTCAAATTCGAAAATTTTGACGAAGAAAACAGCACGGTTCACAAGACATCCTCCCATGTTAAAAGTCCGTATTAGTGACTGATGGAACTAGTCGGGCGAGACAACTTAACTTTTTCCTTATTCTGCATAAGAATAAAATGGGGGGCTGAGTATGCAAGTTTGCTGCTACTAAAACAATAAATCAATAAACTGCTTTTGTGCAATAGACCACAACGATATGAAGTAATATACCTTACCAAATTTTGTCAGGCTAAGTTAATAAATAAGCGAAAAAAAAAATTGTCATGGTCTCAGGCTTAAATCTTACCCTGAGACCTACGGTAATAGCTTCTTTCCTATAGGGGAAATTCGCTAAAAAGGAGAGCACTTTATTCAATCGTAAAACATGAATAAAACCATTTTTTTTGAATTTTCTTATAATTACGAAACAATATTGTAGGCTATTAGTATTTAGTACTTTCAGCAGGACAGGTTAAAGACAACCAGTTGTGTTGCGAGTTGTGAAGCATGTAATCAACGCACTCTGGCGGAAGCGCTCGTTACCGGACCGGTTGCGCCGTTAAAAATAATATTTGATGTTTAACGTTGTTGTTGTAGCAGACTGTACCGCAAACCTCCGGGTATGAGAATACTCCCACCGTAAAACCAGTTAAGCCAAATCCAACTAAATCCGAGGTAAGGTGACGGGCAGAATGTCCCGTGACATAGTTAAACTAATGATAAATAACTATTTTGTAAGATTCTTACCAACTCTTTTACCTCCAGCGAGGGGGCCGCACAGTGGGGGATTTGACTAATCTAGCTGGCCGAAAACCGAAAAAATAAAGGTTCACCCGGGTAGATTTCAAAGGATTATATTTTCAGTTAGACACTTCCCAAGTAAAACCTTAACTTTCTCTCGACATAGAGAAACCCCATTATCAAAGTATTTTTGTTGGAGGTACAGATAAGAAACTAAGTAGGATCGCTGTATTAACCTAGATTGGTAAACCAGTCTTTGTCAATAGTGACATTTTTTTAATAAATTGGTTGTTTTTTATATTTTTAACTATGGATTGTGATTCGGCAGGTAAGTACGTCTACTCTAATATAGGTTTTATGTAACAACAAATTTATATTAAATTAATAATGTTAAGAAAAGAAAATGCTGTGATAACATAGATTTTTAAAGAGTAAAATGTACAAAAAATTCCCAAAGTTGGGTTTCCCAAGGTTTCCCGGCACTAATTTTATTTTTGACAGACTCTTCAAAGTGTTCTTTTGAAAATCCTGATAGTAATTTCTGCTACTATTTGCTACTCCGTATTTCAAATGCCTTAAAACAATAACATGCTACCATCCACTTACTGACTCAGAAACTTTTTTTAATTACAGGAACGGTGAATGTCAGTATTTTTACTAGATAGTAACTATTCGATTTAATGCAAGGATAAAAAGAATTACATACTGAAGCTCGCAATAAGCATATAAGACCATATCGGGAAAGCTATGCTCGAAAGTTCTCTAGAGTTTACTGCGACAGAGATGTGCTTAACAGGTTACTTATAAGTTCGGATCTTGTCATTACTGGAAAGAGTCCTCTGCGTAAAAAAAAACTACTCCGTTTACGAAAGTAACTATAGCTTCTTCCTGTTCAACCTCGTTTTCAGAGTCCAAGTAAAATCACCATCAGTAAACTTCAGATGAAGATTTCACGGACTCTGTCTGTATGTGTTTTTACTTTCTCTCCCTTATACATAGTATATGGAGAATGTATTGTTGTTTTCAAGAATATATTGTGTTTGACTACACTTTTAAAAAATGGTTCTAAATGTAGGCTTAAAATACAATATTGACGTTCAAAACAAAATAATTTTGCTGCAGGTAAAGTCACATTGATAATGGTATTTTTATTTTATTGTTGGGCAAAGTTATTAAACATTGTCAAAGACAACGGGTATAAAAAACTACTGTTAGTAAATTAGTACACCAATGAAATTTGAACTAGTGAAATTTGAAATTTGTATAAAAATATTGAACCTTGACAAAGTATCCTTTTAAATTAATTTAAGTAAGTCTACTTAACCTAGATTTAAAGGTTGCTTGATAAACTATTCTTAAAAACACTTTGATTGACAGTGCTTGACAAGAATTTTAGAGCGAGTATTAAAAATATAGATTTAACTAGGAGAAGCCACATACCAAGTTCCATCAATATGTAATTATAAATAAGCGCTTTTATATAAAATTCTAGTTACTCTCCATAAGAATAACATGGGAGCTGAGTACGCAGGTTTGCTGCTACAGGAATAATCAACAAAAAATCAATCTTTTGTGCAAATATCAATATACCAGTACTACGTGAGGCCACATACCAAATTTCATCAACATACATTCATAAATAATCGAGATATCAAATTTTATTTATTCTCCATAAGGATAACATTGGACAACGTACTGTGTTTAGCACTTTGAATATCTCTGCAACGGTTGGACGTAGAATCACGATTGAAACACCAAAATGATTGCTTTGTGGAAATGAACATATTGGTAAAGTCAAATGTGAAGTTTACATTAAAATAAACTGAGGAAAAGCCAAAAACCTTGTTCTCATAAGATTAACATGGGAGATTTTATGAGTAGGTTTTTATTTACCGAATAGCTATTGTGTGTTGCAAGTATTTTATTTTTTATTAGAATCCTTTGCATATGTTTTAGTTTTGAGTTTTCTGTTATCAATGATAACATCGATATCTGAGAAAATTACACTTTAGCTGTTCATCAATTCATGCTAACTTCTCTTGTGAGGGATGTTTTTGGAGTGATTTAAACAAATCATATCTTAATTTAACTCTTATTTTAACATCAAATATTATTTTTAACGGCGCAACCGGTCCGGTAACGAGCGCTTCCGCCAGAGTGCGTTGATTACATGCTTCACAACTCGCAACACAACTGGTTGTCTTTAACCTGTCCTGCTGAAAGTACTAAATACTAATAGCCTACAATATTGTTTCGTAATTATAAGAAAATTCAAAAAAAATGGTTTTATTCATGTTTTACGATTGAATAAAGTGCTCTCCTTTTTAGCGAATTTCCCCTATAGGAAAGAAGCTATTACCGTAGGTCTCAGGGTAAGATTTAAGCCTGAGACCATGACAATTTTTTTTTTCGCTTATTTATTAACTTAGCCTGACAAAATTTGGTAAGGTATATTACTTCATATCGTTGTGGTCTATTGCACAAAAGCAGTTTATTGATTTATTGTTTTAGTAGCAGCAAACTTGCATACTCAGCCCCCCATTTTATTCTTATGCAGAATAAGGAAAAAGTTAAGTTGTCTCGCCCGACTAGTTCCATCAGTCACTAATACGGACTTTTAACATGGGAGGATGTCTTGTGAACCGTGCTGTTTTCTTCGTCAAAATTTTCGAATTTGAGTTGTTAGTGGAAATACTCGTTTTGGTGCTCCCTGAACCCAAAAACAGTGATTTTTACGTGATGTCTGTGTGTCTGTCTGTCTGTATGGTTGTGTACAGAGCTAGAGCGTTAACCATGCAATGGTCAGATTTTTGAAATTTGGTATGTTGGTACTAATCCACAATATGTCTAGACGTTTTTTATTTTTTTTTTGGATTTTTTTATTTTTAAGGGTAATTATCCCCCAAAAAACGCCAAAAAACATGAAAACCAAGATTTATCAAAAACAGCTCTAACGATTTTGATTAAACTTTAGTCGTTTGTAGAACTTTAGTTTTACAACAAAATTACACCACCCGCATTTCTGTAAAAATTCATATTAGGCCTACATGTTGAATTGTGGAGAAAGCAAAGATGAGCTTTGTCCGGTCACACGTAAACTGCATCATCTCGGTTATGTATTTCTCGATTGCAATACGTTAAGTATCGTTAGACTTGTCTCAAATCGCCCTAAAAGAAGATTTACTGGTAAATATTTTGTAAAATGACTTATTTTCGAGCCATTTGCGGTATAGTCACCATTTTTTAATTATCACAGATAATTCCTTCATAACGTAGATATACTGGTAAATATTTTGTAAAATGACTTAATTTCGAGCCATTTGCGGTATAGCCGCCATTTTTTAATTATCACAGATAATTCCTTCATAACGTTCATCGCGCAGCCCGCTGCCGCGCCGCGCCCGACCATAGCCAGTGCAGTGTGTTTGTTTCCCGGCTACTGTACGTTGTTGTTTTGTTTTTATTTTAGCTAGGATTAGTAATTATATCGTATTAATTTAAGGATTAGTAAATGAAAAATAATTTGGGTAATAACAAGTTTTATTCACTTATTTATAGGTTTGTAATATCTTCGAACGACCTATCAAAATACTCAGCGTTTTGAGTAGAATCGATATATTATAACAAAATTGCATCGTGTCTTGACACCAAATTGATTGCCAAAAAAGTCAAAGACCTAGCTGAAAAAATATGTATGTTATTGTATACATTTTAGTACTATGCTTATCATATTAGGTGTGATATGCAATATTACGGCAAAAACAGCGTACGTACACATCAAAAGGTTAATAATAAATTTAATTAAATTTTGTTGCATGCAAAGATTTAACATTATGTTAACAGGATTATTGGTGTAAGAGATAAAGTGGCCAATCTGACCCAATATTCAGTCGTCACAACAGTAAAATTGTCGAAGTCCTGAAAGTTACAAAATTTTTTAAATGCAATATGATTATACCAGAAGCCATAAGAAGGTCGTTCGACTTATCAAAATAGTCAGCGTTTTCAGTAGAATTGGTATGCGATACAGAAAGTACACCTTGTCATGACAACAAGTGCGCCATCAAAAATAATCAAGTCCTAGCTGAGAAATGAATGTATGTTAACGTTTGAATTCGAGTAATATTGCTATTATATTATTTGCTATATAAGTTATTAAGAAAAAACACCTTATGCACTTTTTACTAAGTGAGTGATAATAATCAAATTAGGTTTTTTTATATATTTAATATGGGAAAATCCATGATCAGTCCTTATCAGTCAAGAGTTGAAATAAATAAGTCAAAATATTATACAGTCACCGCAACAAAAATTTGCAGTAAACTTTCACGTTCACTGCAGTAAAATTTGCACAATCCTAAACGTATTAGACATTTTAAAATTCATTATAACCATACCATAAACCAAAGGAAGCCCGTTGGACCTATAGAAATGATCAGCGTTTTGAGTAGAATCGTTATACAATACAAAATGTGCACCTTGTCTTATCATTGAATTGACACCGAAATGTTATGCTAATGAATATAACTTGTAAGAAAAGAGTCACTAGTTTGTATTAATTTATGTTCATAATTAAGGGAGACATAGCATTTAATTATTATCCATAAGAATAACATGGGGCTGAGTACGCAGGTTTGCTGCTACGGGAGCCTTTAGCAAAAAAAAAAAAAACTTTTTTTTTTGAGCAAATATCAATAGACCACAACCAGATGAAGCCTTATACCAAGTTTCATTAGTATACGTTCATAAATAAGCGAGATATAAAATTTGTCTTTTCCTCCATAAGAATAACATTAGACAACGTACTGTGTTTAGCACTTTCAATATCTCGGTAACCAATTGACGTATAGAAATGATCAAAATACCTAATTGTGTGTTTTTTAAAGCTAAATTGTAAAAACTAAAATTTGACTATTTTAAAAATGTTATGTAAAAAATTCAAAAAAACCCATTTTAGGGGTACAAAACCCCCAAAAATACCCCTTCGGATGGAGCGATCTGGCTGGTTTTCGAACTTAAAAGTCATAAATGTTGCTTTACACGTTTATACCAAATTTCATTAAAATCGGATTATTTTTACGAGTTATCGGGCTCACGGACACACACACATATATATATATATATATATATATATATTTATTTATTTATTTATTTATTTATACGTATAAAAATACAGTTTCGAACGAATGGTGTTTTTGGGGTCTGGGGACCTCAAACAAAAAGTTATCATGGTCCCGGGCCTAGGTCTTACAGTGCCGACTACGGTAATAGCTTCTTCCCTATAGTGGAAATTCGCTAACAACAATAAATAAGTATGCAATGATATGTTTATTTCATGTCTAATACAATATTTATAAAATATGATTTGTTTAAATAATTACAGATCATCTTAATCCGCGATTGTCTATAACATTACTACATGCTATTCGAGGCACGTAACACACCATTTTTATTTTATTTTATTGGAACCATTTTGTTTAAACTGTATGTTCCTAGAACTATTTTTAAGTCCAACAAACCTTACATTAAAGGCATGTTTCGTGTATTCTGCTTCAAAATATATCATAATAAATTATCATGGTAGTTATTTTTTCAATTACAACCACAATACATTGGGCTGTTATCGTCCTTTGCATAATGTCATTTCGTAACCCTTGATTCTCCATTTGAAGAAAAAGGCCAGTAAAAGATATGTCAGCTTTAAATTAAGTAATGTTTATATTTGCATTTGAATGAACAGCAATAATTGGAAATACGATATTTTTATCGAAACATATAAAGTGATCTTTTGAGCCAATTATTTTAACAGTAAAAGACTAAATCGTTGATGTGAGATGAAAATTATAAAATAAAATTTCCTCACCGATAAAGGTGGATCGGTTTATTATTATTAAGATTAAGTCAAATATAAACAATATTCTTTCTGTAGTTGAAAACCTCGTGCTTTGGGTAATCACTGCAGCTCGTACTATAAATATTCATACGACCCTCGTCCTTGAGATGCACAGACGTGCTGAAATCTATTTTATCATCTCAAGACTTGTATTTGCCCTCATTTTTTATCAAGAGTTTCGTAATTTCAGTTCATTACTCCAAATAAAAGATGCATTTTTTTTGAACGAAGGCATTTTCCCTGATAACCCAGACGCCCTAGAAAATAAGTTTACCAGCCAATTAGGATTATTACAAAACGAGACCAGCTTTAAGATAACCTCGACCGTTGTTTTGCAGTGACATTGTTATAAAAATTGCACTTTGCTCACCAGAGGGTCAAGGAAGCTACTTATTGAAAAACTTACCCCGTTTCCTTCGAGATTAAATTATTCAAATCAAACGATAATTTTGTTGTCTCATGTGATTATTTGAAACTAGAAGTTAATTGGGAGCAGTAGTGCATGTGTCAAACACGATAAATTAGTTTGTTAAATTAAATCAGTGAGTTTTTTATCAGCAGCAGACAAATTTAGGGAAATAAAGCGTTTAAAAAGATATGTTGTCGTAACTATTGTTAGCAAAGGTTTTATTGAAAAGCTTTATAATATTTTACCTCTGATTGTTTTACATGTATAGTTTTACACGTTTGCAGCATATTTACCTTTCGTTCATACTGAGTTTACTGCGACAGAGATGTGCTTAACAGGTTACTTATAAGTTCGGATCTTGTCATTACTGGAAAGAGTCCTCTGCGTAAAAAAAAAACTACTCCGTTTACGAAAGTAACTATAGCTTCTTCCTGTTCAACCTCGTTTTCAGAGTCCAAGTAAAATCACCATCAGTAAACTTCAGATGAAGATTTCACGGACTCTGTCTGTATGTGTTTTTACTTTCTCCCCCTTATACATAGTATATGGAGAATGTATTGTTGTTTTCAAGAATATATTGTGTTTGACTACACTTTTAAAAAATGGTTCTAAATGTAGGCTTAAAATACAATATTGACGTTCAAAACAAAATAATTTTGCTGCAGGTAAAGTCACATTGATAATGGTATTTTTATTTTATTGTTGGGCAAAGTTATTAAACATTGTCAAAGACAACGGGTATAAAAAACTACTGTTAGTAAATTAGTACACCAATGAAATTTGAACTAGTGAAATTTGAAATTTGTATAAAAATATTGAACCTTGACCAAGTATCCTTTTAAATTAATTTAAGTAAGTCTACTTAACCTAGATTTAAAGGTTGCTTGATAAACTATTCTTAAAAACACTTTGATTGACAGTGCTTGACAAGAATTTTAGAGCGAGGCATGATGCAGTTAACTGTTTACTTAATCAGCTGATTGTTGCTGATGGACAATACTTTATTACAGACAAAAATTCCTTCGCTAGAATATGCAAACATTAGATAACTTATTACATTTGTAATTCTCACCGGATTATCATACGACAGCTCGACTTCTGTGCGAGGCAGCTCTGTAACCAGGGACAATGACCCCGCCAAGGTCGACGTGTCCGCTTGATTTTTGTGAAACTTGGTAAGTAGCTCTATGCAGTAGTGAGACACACACACACACACATATATATATATATATATATATATATATATATGCATTGGAAATTTGCTGAGTACGCAGGTTTGCTGTGACGGGGTATATATATATATATATATATATATATATATATATATATATGTGTGTGTCTGTTACCGCGATAACTTTTGAAAGAAGCGCTCGATTTTTATGAAATCAGGCACAAATGTGGAGAGTGATATTTTTTTTTTTGTTTTTTGTTTTATTTTAAATACCTTTTTAAATTAATTAAACGATGCTAAATAATTAACGAAATAATTAGTTATCAAAATTATTGTAAATTTATGGTTGGGTGGCTGATGTCAATTGGTTACAGAGATAATAAAAGCGCTAAACACAGTACGTTGCCCAATGTTATTCTTATGGAGAATAAGACCAATTGTATATCACACTTATCTATTAACTTAGCCTGACAATATTTGGTACGGTATATTACTTCATATCGTTGTGGTCTATTGCATAAAAAACGGTTTATTGATTTATTGTTTTTGTAGCAGCAAACTTGCGTACTCAGCCCCCATGTTATTCTTATACAGAATAAGTAAAAGGTTATCTCCGTTAATGAAGATAAATTAATAAAACTTGGTATGTGGCTTTACCTAGTTGAGTTATATTGATATTTGTATTAAAACCCATTTGTTGTGTTCCTTGTTTCAGCATACTCAGTTACGGTACCTCGCTGTCTCTAGTTCACTGCATGGGTTAATAGCCAATGGTGACGGGCAGTTGAAGTTTTTAAATTCAAAATAAATGGAAAATGTGAAACATATTCAACATAAGAATAATAATATTATTTTACTCACTCTTTTATTTTTACTTATTTATTTTTCAACGTTTTATTACTGGTGTCACCATCTTACAGCGACTAGTTCAACAAACTAGAAACATCCTGCTTAGGTATACAGCACATTAAGACTGAGATGTTGATTCCATTGATGTATTTATCTTGTAGCAACACTTTTGATTTTAATTACAAGTTAAAATTAAACTCATCCAAGTAAGATTATATATGATTGAAATCCCTTATCATAACAAGCTCTTGCGAAGATGTTCTGATAACACGGACACCGTTTGTGTAAACATAATTTAGGTATAGAAAGGTCTAGAAACGCTTCGACGCGTCCTTCACCGTGACCGCAGCAGTTCCACCGACATGGTTACGCAACCACCCCAGTTATCGGGTCACTGTTACAACAGGTCACTGACGTAACGGAACTGGTTCCAGGTAGTGACCTGGCGCAGGTATTTCGTTCGCGTCTACCAGTTAAAGTTCGTCGGCCTCCTCCTCTTGGCCGTCCTGGTCGACGTCTTTGTTATGGTGATCAGTAGCACCACCGCTCCAAAACAATTATGACAAAGATATGCCTAGCGTATTAAAAATATAGATTTAACTAGGAGAAGCCACATACCAAGTTCCATCAATATGTAATTATAAATAAGCGCTTTTATATAAAATTCTAGTTACTCTCCATAAGAATAACATGGGAGCTGAGTACGCAGGTTTGCTGCTACAGGAATAATCAACAAAAAATCAATCTTTTGTGCAAATATCAATATACCAGTACTACGTGAGGCCACATACCAAATTTCATCAACATACATTCATAAATAATCGAGATATCAAATTTTATTTATTCTCCATAAGGATAACATTGGACAACGTACTGTGTTTAGCACTTTGAATATCTCTGCAACGGTTGGACGTAGAATCACGATTGAAACACCAAAATGATTGCTTTGTGGAAATGAACATATTGGTAAAGTCAAATGTGAAGTTTACATTAAAATAAACTGAGGAAAAGCCAAAAACCTTGTTCTCATAAGATTAACATGGGAGATTTTATGAGTAGGTTTTTATTTACCGAATAGCTATTGTGTGTTGCAAGTATTTTATTTTTTATTAGAATCCTTTGCATATGTTTTAGTTTTGAGTTTTCTGTTATCAATGATAACATCGATATCTGAGAAAATTACACTTTAGCTGTTCATCAATTCATGCTAACTTCTCTTGTGAGGGATGTTTTTGGAGTGATTTAAACAAATCATATCTTAATTTAACTCTTATTTTAACGACAGAGGAAACAGATGATTTTAGTACCGTAACCTAAAATATCAATAAACCCTCCCAATCAATATCAATATATGGCATTAATTACTAGAAAATTCTAAAAATGATTTTACTTTTGGATATTTTTGTATATCAATATCACATATATGCATGTCAATTTAAAAAAAAGGTTGATTGAACTGTTGACATATTCAGACGTTGCCATAGATCAATTGATAATAGTTTGTCAACAATCTTGAGAAATGACGGCTGGAAATTATTATACATCTTAACTGTTTGTTACTTGTTACGTTTACAAAGAAGTGTTTAAAATGAATGTCGTTTATCTTGTGATTATATAAAACCTTGATGTCTACCATTTATACCTTGTATATCCCACTACCGAGGCGCTATATTGAAAAAGGGCGGCCTTAAATGGATGTATAGGCTAAAACTGCCAACTTAAATTAATTGAACGCAACAATGAAGCTGGCCCTTTCCCGCAATTCCGAGATCTATTTGACATGCAACCACTGCTCGAATTATAGTTTAAAATATACATTTTACAGTATTAAAATTTCTCCTTCTGTTACACTACAAAGATGGACAAGTATTTGTAGGTGGTGACATTAATCACTGATTGGTTGACAAGCTACAACCGACTTCTCATGCCATGGTGTTATAACTCTCTAATGTTTTAATTATTAAACATTGTATATCTATATATATATATATATATATATATATATATATATATATATATATAATTTTGATCTGGAATATATTCATACTGTATATTTGTACTATATACATGCAGAAAAAAATTGAAATACATAAGTTTTATTGCATTTTCATTAATTACTAAGATGTACAGAAGCGTGTAAACGAACGAACGCTCTGTTCCGCTGTTCCATACAATACCTTTTGTTTAGTATGGTCCCGAAATATAAAATTCTAAAAATGATTTTACTTTTTGGATATTTGTATATCAATATCACATATATACCTGTCAATTTAAAAGTAAGGTTGATTGAACTGTTAACATATTCAGACGTTGGCATAGATCAATTGATAATATTTTGTCAACAATCTTGGGAAATGACGGCTGGAAATTGTTATACATCTTAACTGCTTGTTACTTGTTGCGTTTACAGAGAAGTGTTTAAAATAAATCTCGTTTATCTTGTGATTTCATCTTTAATTTTTAGTCTATCCTGGAGTTTTATTCAAACTTAAGTTCACTTAACTTACGGTATATTTTGTACCCATTAATATTATGATTTGAAATAAATTATGGGTACTAAGAGTGTTTGTTTATCTCACGAATAATAATCATGACAATAAAACACCCTCAGTCACAACACTTTTTAATTTAGCCCAAATATACTTTGTATGTAAATTTCTCATTTTATTCAGTCATTATAGAAGTTAAACCAACCAATTGCGTTGACACATCTGTTTCTTCTCAATATAAAAGAAGCATTGCACAGTAGTTTTATTGAGAAAACTGTAAAAATGTCGACAACACAACTCCAATCTATAACAACGAATATATAGTAGATTTTATTTATAATGGTCTATTTTAAAATTGTTATTGACATTTAAAAACAAATATATAGCATGTTACACAATGTATAATGATGTTTTACCTTAAAGATTCTGAAAAGAATAATAAACACCTTTTATATGCATATTTAAAACTGGATAGCCGTGATTTAAGAACCGGTTAGGTCTCCGGAACCTTGTTAGATCCCTGCCAGAGGTGCTACGTTTCGACTTTATTGAAGCCCGTTTTGAGCATAGTTGCATACACAGACGGAGTGCCGCCACGCACGCGGGCCGGCTCGCCGTGACATCTGCCGCGCCGGCGCGCCGCGGCATCTGCCTCCTCTGTATGACAGCGTAAACAGCTGATGGCACTGACTGCCGCCTTTATAAGCGGGAGCAGTCCGCAGTCTCATCGCAGTAGCTTGCCGCCCGTTGTTTGGATATACGTCCCAGTGGGTTGCACTCTGCTGCAGCGTAGGTCTGTTAAGTGTGCGTTGGGCCCGACGCGCAATTAAGAGATCCGCGCCCTTGCATGTGTTGTTAGTTTGTTAAGCATGTTAGATAACGCTTGTAGTTTGCTGCTAGGTAATGTAGTTAGTCTAATATATGTTAGTGTTGGTGTTGGTCTTTGAAGTGTGTTATTTACTAATGAAATATGTACTTTTCTTTCACGCTTTACACTGACCTTGGCCAAAACTTGGGTTCGCAGCAGCCTGACGCCGGGTGTTTGGGTCTACGTCCCACCGGGTTTCAGTGATACTGTTGACCTTTGCAAAACCGTCCTTGGTTGGTCTTTGTAAAATTAACTTTAACTTTAACTGTCCAGTTTGTTTCAAAGTAATGTAATTTGTTTCTCATCCTTTTCCTAACCCCCTGACAATAAGGTTCGGCCCTGAAAACCGGCCTTGTCAATACGGCCATGTAAACCGGTTGACATTACCTATCTTAGCCCTTACTCACGAGAAACAGACTCAGTCAGTTTGCTTATTTTTGGTTAAATTTAAGGGGATCTTGGTCAGGTAATTATTGTACTTCGGTTCGTAAAACTCTGACGCCTACACAGTGATGAACGTCCTTGCGGTTTCAGAGTGCGCGACTGTTGTTAACTGACCATTTTGCTTTTATTTATTTATTTATTTTTGGGGGGAGGGGAGGGGATAACTTTTCGGGGGAGAGGTTAGCGTTCCGTTATCAGGTTTATGCCTATAATTGCGAGCATTAAACTAGTCCTCTTCTCCTAATACAGAGCGGGGAATAGAGCAGTTTGTGGTCCAAGTGAGAATCACTTACTGCTCTATTCCCCGTTTTGGCAACATGTTCAGATGACCTTGAGGACTTAGAAGATTCTCGTTTCTTAGAATACTACCCAAGAATGCAGACTCACTCTGTCAGCTGTACAAGGATAGCTTATTCTCAATGTTTAGTGGGTACTTAAATTACGCGGATTAATCAGACAAACAAATTGGTGCAAACACAATTCAGATCCGACCAAGGGTATAGCAGCAACAGCGAAAAAACAATTATTTTCAAGGACAACCTAAATAACTTTTTTATATTTGGTTCAAAGTATAACATGTGGGTACTCTACTGTCGCGGCTCGGCAAGATGAACAAGAAGGTGCAAACACAATTCAGATCCGACCAAGGGTATAGCAGTAATAGCCAAAAACAACTATTTTGAAGGTCACGTCTAAATAATTTCTTTATTTCTAGTTTAACATATGACAAGTGGGTACTCAAATTACGCGGATTAATCAGAGGAACAAGTTGGTGCAAACAGAATTCAGATCCGACCAAGGGTGTAGCAGTAGCCAAAAATAACTATTTTCAAGGGCAAACCTATATAACTTCTTTATTTTTGGCTTAAAGTATAACATGTGGGTACTCTACTGACAAGGCTCAGCAAAACGAACCATAAGGTGCAGTCAGAATTCAGATCCGACCAAGGGTATAGCAGCAACAGCGAAAAAACAACTATTTACAAGGAAAAATCTAAATAATTTCTTTATTTCTAGTTTAACATATGCCAAGTGGGTACTCAAATTACGCAGACTGATCAGAGGAACAAGTTGGTGCAAACAGAATTCAGATCCGACCAAGTGTATAGCAGTTATGGCCAAAAACAACTATTTTGAAGGTCACATCTAAATAATTTCTTTATTTCTAGTTTAACATATGACAAGTGGGTACTCAAATTACGCGGATTGATCAGAGGAACAAGTTGGTGCAAACAGAATTCAGATCCGACCAAGGGTGTAGCAGTAGCCAAAAATAACTATTTTCAAGGGCAAGCCTATATAACTTCTTTATTTTTGGCTTAAAGTATAACATGTGAGTACTCAAATTACGCGGCTCGACGAGACGGACATGAAGGTGCAATCAGAATTTAGATCCGACCAAGGGCATCGCAGCGTTAGCGGAATAACAACTATTTTGAAGGTCAAACCTAAATAACTTCTTTATTTATGGTTTTAAATTATGACCGAGTGGTCTGGTGGGGGAAAGGTAGGTACCTTTCCTACACACTAGTGCTACCTCAGTCTTGTTTAACTCACGCTTCAATCAACATGTCGATGCAGAAAAACAATCTACCATTCAGTAACACAAAGGGTAATTTCAGTTTACAACTTTAAATTTTTGCGCGGTCCATCGTAGGTTATTAATTCAAGGTCGGGTGACTTCGTTAATACAGAGCGGGGAATAGAACACTTTATAATCCAAGTGAGAAGTACTAACTGCGCTGTTCCCCGTTTTGGAAATTGTTCGGGTGGCCTTGGGGACTTGGGCATTTTGCAAAGAACATCTATTTTCAAGGACAGACCTAAATAACTTCTTTATTTTTGGTTTAAGGTATAACATGTGGGTACTCAAATTACGCGGCTCGACGAGACGGACAAGAAGGTGCAATCAGAATTTAGATCCGACCAAGGGCATCGCAGCGTTAGCGGAATAACAACTATTTTGAAGGTCAAACCTAAATAACTTCTTTATTTATGGTTTTAAATTAAGACCGAGTGGTCTGGTGGGGGAAAGGTAGGTACCTTTCCTACACACTAGTGCTACCTCAGTCTTGTTTATCTCACGCTTCAATCAACATGTCGAAAAACAATCTACCATTCAGTAACACAAAGGGTAATTTCAGTTTACAACTTTAAATTTTTGCGCGGTCCACCGTAGGTTATTAATTCAAGGTCGGGTGACTTCGTCCAAAGTATGTCATGTGGGTACTCAAATTAGCGGATTCATCAGACAAGTATAACAATAATAGCCAAAAACAACTATTTTGAAGGTCAAATCTTAATAATTTCTTTATTTCCAGTTTAACATACGCCAAGTGGGTACTTAAATTACACTTGTTTAGATCATAGTAACTGTTATAATCATACAGCGTTGAGCAAACATTATTGAAGTTTTCAGTTACGGAGCTAAGGTCTTGACAGTCTAAGAGCTACACCCTAACTAACACATGTAAACTAGTTATTGTGCGATGTAAAACTTGGTGGGGGGACTGGTATGGTGGGGGGACTGGTGTGGTGGGGGAAGAGCCGAGTACCTAACCTACGCGCAAACGCTACATCACTATATGTCCAGCTCTTGCGCGGTACACATGGATTCACAAATACAAGACAATAATGTTTCTTCCACATCTGTCTCTTATAATGTTGAACACAATGACACTGATCAAAATATATCTGGTGAAATACAAGTACATGAAGTTCCTCCAACAACACCATCTGATACAGAAACAACGATGTCATCCTTGATGGACGTTTTATTAAACAATAATGGAATAAGGTGGTAAATGAATTCAAGAATTACCATCTGCCGTCCGCCATCTGCTCTGCCCCACCACACTTTTACCCCCACCATTTTGTTTGATACCAGAACGCTAGCTAGCGAATAGTCAGTTCACCTCCGGCTCTCGACCGGTGAACATCGAGCTCTCCGAGACGCTCTTCACAAAATAATAATAACATGTCACTCGAGATCTGATAGATGTTTCTACTTCATTGCTGTCAGGTAGTACGATTTATCTTTGGAACTTTACGCATCAAAAAAAACAACATGGACTCTGCGCAGGGGTCAAAGTATCTACCGCCTTTCATCAGAAAACGAAGTGATGGTCGCGACTCCGGATCAACAACATCGATGACGACAAACAACGGGGAACTATTGTAAACATAACTTATTTTAAATGAAAAGAAATGTAAAAATTAAAGTAATAAATGAAATAGTACTACCTCGCACTCGTATCATTCGATTGCTTCATTCGATTGTTTTCATTCGATATTTGTATCGAATTAAAACTATCGAATCACAATCGGATTTTACGCGTGCGAGGTAGTACTTTTTTAAAATTACCTCCCCGTGACCTTGAACTTTGAACTTTTACTCATTTCGTCACAAAACCGCCTACGTCACTGGCTCAGCCCCAGATAACATCTTTCATGACTCAGCACTTCCGGTCACGTGACCGGATGACGTCACTTCCGGCGCAAAACCCGCAAACCCACACTACTCCCACTCGCCAGCATTTCTTGGTAACTGC
Organism: Allygus modestus; assembly: GCA_963675035.1. Taxonomy (NCBI): domain Eukaryota; kingdom Metazoa; phylum Arthropoda; class Insecta; order Hemiptera; family Cicadellidae; genus Allygus; species Allygus modestus. The sequence goes on along the minus strand of OY776111.1, from coordinate 63,483,083 downwards.
AAGAAATTACAAATATTTTAATAGTATATAAATTTGTTGATTAGCAAATTTATTTTATTGATGCATTTACTGTTGATTGTTGTTGCATTTGGACTTATAAATAATAATAACTATTGATTATTAAATCAAATTTTTTATTACAATTACAATTTTTATTGTGTAAAGGTATACAGTGTGTAAATTAAGTATAGAAACAAATGTATATTTTTTAAACCAAAATAGAGAGACAATATTTTGTTTGTGGCATTGACTGTTAAAAAAGATCCCGGGGTTTTGTCATCGAAAAAATTGTTTCAACCCCCTAAAAAGGAGGGATAGAGGGTAACATTAATTTTTGAAATGGCAACCCTTATTGAGTAGCACATAATTGTTAAGGTCTTGTTAAAATGAACATTTTGGTGAAAACAGAACTCAAATATCTTAATTTGTTTCAAAATGGCGGTCATTTTTGTGACGAGTATATTTTTGTTATGTTTTCACCAAAATGTTCGTTTTAACAAGACCTTTAATAAAAGCCTCTTCTTATGAAAATGTGTCAAGGTGCAATCATCGTCATCTTTTTAATATAGAACTCGTCACCTTCAAAGTAATCATCATCGGCTAACGGCTTCTTTTAAGTTCGCGCAAGTCGTCATCCGACAGCTCGTTGTCAAACCGTGCTGGCAAGTAGGTGATCGCCCTTGTGCCATCCGGTGTTGCGATCTCCAACACAACCGACGGTCCGTAGCGAGTCGTAACCAGCCTCGCATCGTGTATGAGGTAGCCCTCCTGCCTTGTTAGATCCTTAGTCGAAATTCTGGCCAGCACGTTCGCCTGCTCCAAGCTAGTTAGCTTTGCGGATAGACTCATGTCTGCGAATAAAAGGAAAAAAAATATTTGTCACCTTATAAAAGAAAATTAAATTATTGAGCACTATTCTCTCTCTAGAATAGAATAGTTATTTATTCACATTTTTGCACAAATACAAAGAATAGCGTCACAAGTGCAATGCATATACCTACAGTAAAAAAAAATTACAAGCTCTTTTTTATCTTTGTTTGTACAACAGTACGGCAAATTTCAATCAACTAAATAAAATTCTTCTACCGAATAAAGTGGTCTATTTAATATATACAATTTCAGAAGATTCTTAAATATTTTAAGATTATTTTCATTTTTAATATTTACTGGAAGATGGTTGAAAAACTTAAAACCAATTACAGTTGGTTGCTTTTAAAAAAAATTAGTTTGTGTGATGATACTTTCAATTTATTCCTTCCCCTTGTAGTATTGTTATGGCCCTCTCCAACCACCTTCAATGAATAGTAATTTTCTTTTATGTGCAATATCACTTTATAAATATATAAACTAAAGACAGTCATAAATCCCAGACCTCTGAAATGTTCTTTTACTGAATCACGTCAATTAGGATTTAATATGACACGAATGGCTCTCTTTTGTACTAGCAAAACTCTCTCAAAATTATTTTTTGTAGTTTCTCCATAAATTTCAATTCCGAAAGATATGTTAGCATGAATGTATGCAAAGTATATGGTTTTCAATCTTTTCCAGCTTACAAGGGTCTCCAGCTGTCATAAATGACGACGACGACGACGACGACGACGACGACGACGACGAGGACTGAACATTGATTTTTGTGACAGTGAAAATGAAGGTTATGATGTTAGTAGTCTTAGTAGTGATAGTGAAGTAGTTGATGATACGGATGAAGATCCGACTTTCAACCCTGATCAACCTTGTACATCGTCAGGAATTCCACCACGAGGTAACAGGCTAGCGTTGTTCTTGCCAAGATCCAGGCAAACACCCAACTATGAGACATCTGACTCAGAGGTAGATGACCCTGAACCAACTAGGCCTACGCCTAGTACTGTACGTAGAGGTGGTAGTTCTAGTACTTCTAGTCGTGGTAGAGGTGGTAGGAGTAGAGGCAGTAGAGGTAGAGGTAGAGGTAGAGGAGCTAGGGCCGGCAGACCAAACGTAGCATGTACACAAAATGTAGCAGAAGACAGCAGCAGCTGGGACGAGGTCGAAGAAGGTAATGATCAACCTCCTGACCATGAATTCCAATTTTTGGAGCATAGTGGGCCTAAGCATTGCCCCCCACCAAACTCAAAACCCATTAGTTATTTTTACTTGTTCATCACAGCCTCCTTACTCCAAATGTTTGTGGACAACACTAATCGGTATGCCCGTAAAGTCCGTGCTGATAACCAAGGCCTGTCTCCTTTTAGCCGCATGAGAAACTGGGTTGATGTCACTGTGGCAGAGTTGAAAGCTTTTCTTGCCATGATTCTAAATATGGGGATGATACGAAAACCGAGTATAAAAAGCTATTGGGACACACATTTTAGTTTAGAAACACCGTATTTTGCCAAAATGATGCCGAGAGACCGTTTTCAAGCTATTTTGAAATGTTTCCACCTCATAGATGTCGACACACTACCTAAGCAAGGAGAGCCAGGATATGACCCGTGTGGTCGATTCCAACCCATTATTGATCATGCTAACAGATTGTTTAAATTTTATTATTATCCGAGCAAAGCATTATCGGTTGACGAGTCTCTAGTTGGGACAAAAAAACGAGTCGCCTTAACACAATACATGCCTGCTAAGAAACATCATAAATGGGGTATTAACCTCTGGGTGTTGTGTGACTCTGTGACACGCTATTGTGTACAGTTTTATTGTTATAGAGGGGCTCAACGATCCGATGACAATGAAAGAATTGTGGAGACTGGGTTGGCCAGCTCAGTTGTGATGAAACTATTAGAAATGGCAGGATGTCTAAACAAAGCCCATCGCATGTTCCTTGACAATTTGTTTACCTCCATTGCCCTAGCTAGAAGTTTATATTCTAATAAAACCTTCCTCACTGGTACTCTGAGAAAAGACAGAAGAGGAATACCAAAACAACTGCTGGGTAAATATAAAGTTGGCCAGAAGACTTATCTGAGAAAGGGACCGATTCTTATGATGGCTTACCGAGAGAAGCCCACGAATAGCTCTCAGTTTATTGTTATATCATCTGACAGTGTAGCTAAGCCAGTTACTTATTCCATTCGAAGATCTGGTAAAACATTGCTGAGGAAAAAAACACAAATGCAATTTCAGTATAATAGGGGAATGGGGGGGGGATAGATTCAACTGATCAGATGCTTTACGTTTATCTTGACGAAAGAAGAACGATGAAGCACGCAAAAAAAGTGTTATTTAATGTAATTGGTAGAATGGTTCTAAATTCTTATATTCTTTATAAACTAAATACACCTGGAAAAAAGCTGGAACGGGCTGACTTTATGAGGGAGATAATTGGGGATATATCAAAAGAATGGTTGGCTACAAAAAATGTTCCAGCGGATGTTGGAGGTGGTGGGGATAGGCCTAATGTTGAAGTTGCTCAAAATTTGGGCTTTGGGCTGAGAAAAATTCCTGATGGTAAGGAAAGGGTGTGCCAATTGTGCTCGTATGACAACCATCCTGAAGGGAAAAGGCGGCGATCCAGGACATTGTGTGTGCGTTGTGGGGCGGCCGTGCACGCAGAATGTTTTGTGAGACATGTCTGTTTGTAAACATAGGAAAGATGTACATAGTGTAAATAGTATAATCATAAGAACACAGAATAACAGTGAATAATTTTCATGTTAGATATTACAGTAGGCCTAATGCATTTTGATAAGTGTTCAGAGTTGGTTTTACATAGACCTGCGCTAATCAACATTTTGGTAAGTTTTTTATTTATTTTCATAACTTTTTTATAAATAAAGCTATTTGCATGAAATTTTCAGGATTTATTCATAACAATATATACTTTTAATAAAAAATAAATTTGATATCATTACTTTAAATTTTTTGTATGTTTTTATGTCTAAAATTTAAAAAAAAAATCGTACATATAAAAATATGTACTAGTGTGTATACTTTTGAAATATTTTTCATCCATATTTATATATATTTTTTATTTGGGGAATTTCATTAGTTATAAAATAAAACAAGTTTCAAGTTAATACCTTGAAAATTAGGCAAGTTGTGTTTTTTTTACAAAACACTACAAAATCGCAACTTTTACCCTAGCACTTTTCAGATATTACATGCAAAAAATTCCAGCATTTTTCAGAAAAATATAAAAAAAATTCTAGCACTGAAAGGGTTAAAGGAATCAGATACTAGATACGATTTGAAAAGTGTTGATTCAAAAACTGCAAAAGAAAATCCTCACCACAAAGTCTTAACTGGTGTCTTGCAAAAATGTTTGGCAACACCTCTGATCTCAAGTGGCCTTAGCTTTTACAAAAGAAAGCTATGGACTTTGAACTTCACTCTGTATGACGCATCAGACTCATCAGTTCACTGTGTAATGTGAGACGAGACAAAAGGAGCACGAGGTGGTAATGAAATCGCTTCAGCCCTGCTAAAGTGGGCTGAAAATGTAATACCAAACTCTCAAGTCGATGAAATTACTTTGTGGACCGACAACTGTTATGGATAAAATAAGAACAAATCAATAATAATGTGTTTCTTTTGGCTTTTAAAAAAGTACCCTCAACTGAAAAAAATTTCACAAAAGTTTTTGTTGAAAGGACATACCCACATGGAAGCAGATACTGTACATGCTTTGATTGAGCGGAAAAGGAAGAAGACTCAAAATATGACGATACTCACTCCATGGGATTGGCAGCAGTTAGTGCGTCAAACCTCAAGTAAATACAATGTTCAAAATATGGAAGTTGAAGATTTCAAAAATTTTGAGGCACTAACAACTGGAAAAACTTCTCCTTTTGTAGCCAGAAAAATTGATGTAAATAAACAACCGTTCTTCATTTCCCAATGCGTTCTGATAGAAGTTAGACAAGAAAAGATTGGCACGCTTTTCTTGAAAACGTAATTTGGTGGGGATTTCACCGAAGTTGGCTTGGTCCGACACCGCAGGAATCAGAACATTCCTTTGCCAGATGACCTGCAGTGTGTGAGTAAGGATAGATTGCCTATCAACAGAAACAAGTACAACGATCTAATGTCACTGCTACACCTGCTACCGACGGTGTGCCACGATTTCTATAAAAACCTGCCTCACACCCAAAACGCGCCGGAGTACCCCAGAGATGATCCTCCTGAAGACGATGAATAAAAACTACTTATACAATGTAAAAGTTAGGCTAAGATTGTAATACATTAAACATTTTGTAAAAAACATACATGATTTTGTTATTTAGTTCTGGACTAAAACCCACTGACACACAAAATATTTTAGAGGTAAAAGGCACTATTAGTTTACATTTTTTAATTTTTATTTTTTAATGCAAACATTTTTTTTTCAAAGTAGTAAATTTTGACAGGTTACAGTAAACAATTGTTTTATTAATTAAAATTGGAATTATTTATGACTTTCATGCAAAAAACTGAAACAAGGCAAACAGTCAAACTAAAAAAAAGTTGTAAATCGCTCTCCTGAAAAATTACAAATATGTGACATAGTGCCCTTTACCTCCCATACACAGATATTATCCTGATGATTCGTTTTTGCAATTTAAAAACTTTGTTTCTCTTATCAGAATTACCCCAAAAAAGTATGCCGTGGTTAAGAATAGGATAGACATATCCATAGTAAACCATCATGAGAGTGGCAACATCAACTGATTTAGATAAAATAAGAATTACAAAATTTGCTCAATTCAATTTGTTAACAACTTCTGTAATATGAATTCTCCAGGTTAATTTATGATCAATTGTTACTCCCAGAAATTTTGTTAAATTAGTGCAGCTACAAGGCAGATTAGTATTTTGGTTGCATGATGAATGTGGATTCTGGTAATTTTTTTGGAAATTTACAAAAACGGACTTGTCTTGATTTAACAAAAGGCCATTGACCTCAAACCATCTTTCCAGCTTATGAAAATCATGTTCTATTGCTTGTGACAGAATTAATTTATCAGGATGAGTAAAAATAGCAGAAGTGTCATCAGCAAACATAACTAATTTTGAATTTAACGTTCAGGGCAGATCATTTATATACACCACAAAGAGCAAAGGTCCAAGGATTGACTCTTGAGGCACACCTTCTGTAATCAATCTATAATCGGATTTAAGATTTAAGGCCTGCAAACTTATACACTGTTTTCAGTTGGATAAAATTGAAACCACCTATTTAATAGCCCTGCCCGACACTCCATAAAATTGCAACTTCCTGATTAAAATACCATAGTTGACTCAGTCGAACGCTCTTGACAGGTCACAGAAGAGACCAACTACATTCTGCGACCCGTCAAGACTTCTTGATATCTCGATTATTTATGAGTGTATATTGATGAAACTTGGTATTTGGCTTCAATTAGTACTGGTAAATTGATATTAGTGCAAAAAAAGATTTTTTGTTGACTGTCCCCGCAGCAGCAAACCTGCATAATCAGCCCTAATTTGATTCTTACGGAGAATAAGTAAAGTTTTATAACTCCCTTAATTATGAACATAAGGTAAAACCCCCAAATACCGACCGCACCCTAATTACCAAACAGTCTGAATTAAAATGCTTATACTAATATCTACACCAATAGTATTACCGTATCGATGGTTTAAATAGTTTTTTAAACCCTTCAGTTAAACACACGACGTATAAGTTTCTCAGTTAACAGTTAAACAGTTCGTCTACACTACGTTTGTTCCGCTATTGTTCCGCTGTCGTCTGTTTTCGTTAGTGATTCTAGCGTCTGGAGTAAGGAATAAGGTAAGTTCAATAAGTTATACTAAATATATATACAAGTGAACATGAAATGTAATAGTTTAATAACAATGTACTTTTTTTGATTTGTTGTGTAATATCATAATACATGGTAATTGTGGATTTCTAACATTAATTTAAGTCCGTTCGGTATTTGGTCGGGAAAAAACGTCAATTGTCCAAATACCGAACGCCGTGTTCGGTATTCGGCTGGATACTAGTTTTGTGTTTTAAACATACGGCATTTATTTTTTCCTTAAGGAAACATTGAAAGTGTGATCAAACTTTGCATTTATAGGTAAAAAACGACAGCCAAAATCCGAACAAGTATATATTATTTGTTTGAAGAGAACAAAATGCCTAAAAATAACGTTCGGTATTTGGCTGAAAACTATTTCCCGTTAATTTACCTGAAGTCTTTTAACACAATTTTATCTGTTAAAAATCGTCCAGATATGGAATATTTCTATATTTAGAGGAAAAATCGGGAACCAAAATCAAATTGAGCATGAAGTTATTTGTTTTGTCAAATATATATTCGTAAACCATACTGAGCAAAATATTCGGTATTAGGTCGGATACATGTTTTCGGTTTTAGACTCAAACTTACCTCGTATTTTCAGCGTGCTGCGTGCGAACTCGTTTATTTTACAAATACCATTTACTTTACTTGTAAGTTTGTCTTAAAACCCTACAATAATATTCTTGTTTTGTTCACAGAGAATGTCGACCCCTCCAAATCCTCCAAAGAGGAGGAAATACTCAACAGAAGAAGTAGCGAAAGCAGCAGAAGCAGTAAAATGTGGAATGACGTTGTCTGCGGCTTCGAAGGCATTCGGCGTGCCCAAAACAACATTGCACGACCGAATCAACAACAAATATAAGGAGGGTGCTCCCTTGGGTCGGCCTTCAGTTTTAACCCCCGAGGAAGAAATCGATCTTGACTGGATCGTCAAGATCGCCAAGGCTGGATTCCCAATCTATAAGGACCAGCTTATTTCAAGCGTATCAAAAATAACAAAGGATTTAAACAGAACAAACCCCTTCACCGACAGTGTCCCTGGCGAAAAGTGGTACACTCTCTTTCTTAAACGGCACCCTGAAATTGCCGAGAGGGTGTCACAAGCGCCAACATCGTCTAGAGCTAATGTCTCTTTAGACGATCTAAAGAGATGGTTTTCTGAAGTTAAAGAATACGTAGCTGAACAAAACCTTGCGGACGTTTTCAAAAACTCAAAACGAATCTTTAATGCAGACGAGACAGCGTTTTTTTCTCTGTCCCAAGGGGAACAAAGTTTTAGCTAAAAAAGGGGAGAAGGTTATCTATAGCAAAAGCGGGAATGATGAGGAGTGTTTGACGGTATTGGTAACAGCCAATACAGCTGGAAACGTCGCGCCCTCAATGGTCTTATTCCCCTATGAGAGGCTGCCAGCAAACCTCGTTCGGAATTTCCCTGATGCATGGGGAATCGGGAAATCCGAAAACGGATGGATAACGGGAGAGACATTCTTCGAGTACGTAACAAACGTATTCCATCCGTGGCTTCTAGCCAACAATATTCCACTGCCAGTCGTAATGTTTATTGACGGTCACTCCTCTCACGTGACAAAACATTTGAGTGAGTTTTGTTCTCGTAGTAGAATTGAGCTAGTGGCCCTCTACCCGAATGCCATTCATTTACTTCAACCAATGGACATGGCCGTATTCTGTCCGCTGAAGGGTGCATGGAGGAAGAAGGTCCAGGAATGGCGGCTGCAGAACGGAGGCAGGAAAATGCGCCGAGAAGAATTCACCCCAATTCTAAAAGAGGTGTTGGACGAGTTGAGCCAGGATGCAATAAAAAATGGCTTTGTCACTACCGGCTTGCTTGATCTTGATGTAGAGAAAGTCAACTTCAAACGACTGCTGAAGAAGCCAAATGAAACTGAGGTTTTATCTGACACCAGTCGCCAATCTAAGATAAGAGATATCATAAGCCACCTTGCTTAACTTGAATCAAAAATGGGGCTTGATACTGTACACAGTTTCAATTGCGATGATGTTTCCCCATCTAACGTAGGGCTGTTCAATTTATGGAAAAATATAAAACAAGAAGTATTAGAACTCGAATCAAGAAATCAACCTCAAAATCAAAATCAAACCCGAAATCAAGATCAAACCCAAAATCAAAATCAAGCTGAAAATGACCAGCAGAATGAAGATGTGGATGAACCAGCCGAATGTAATCAAAAGTTAGTTGAAGATTTGTTCAATTATAGTCATGAAATTGTAGATTTAAGTGTAGATATTTCGGCTGAACTCCGTAAGGTAGCGGGAGAAGACATGGATGAAGTCGTCTTTGATAATATTGACTGCACAGTATTGGCAGAGAACACACTATCCGGCCAGTCAACGAATGAAGACGCTTTAAACAAAATTTTGGAAAAGATCAACGAGAATGCGGAGAAAGATGTGTTCATCGTTTCTGCCGAGGTTCATGTGGCTCCATCCATCATAGATGAAGAACCAACCCCTTTAAACGGCGATGACAACGAAGAGCGGGCGGTACTCCTGGAAGTCCCCAAAACTCCCATCATGGATGACAAGGTAATGATAACAATCATCCTTATTTTAAGACAACCCGTTTGCAATGCGTATCTCTCTCATCAAACACACAACGTATCACATTTTGAAAAATATACCGATTATAATTTGTCATGAATAAAATTTCTTAAATTTGAACTCATATGTATCTTGTGTAATTGTTGAAATTATTTGTTATGGGGATATCTGAACCAAGTAACTGAGTTAACCCTTCTCTTCCTTGCTGGAGAACACAATTGACTTTGAGAATGCATCCATGCATATATTACCCTAAGTGATTTCAGAAACCAAACAATGGCGTAACATTGTTCACCCTGAGGCTTCAAATGAATGGGATCTTATGCATTATTCGTAACACAGTGTTATTCTTAAAGATACTATAAATTTGTTTTTCTTGATGCAAAATTTATTTATTTGTAAGGTATTTATGTGGTATTAAGATACATATATATGCATTAGAAATTCGCTGAGTACGCAGATTTGCTGCTACGAGGGTATTTGTATTACAGCGAAGTTCCACATCCTAGTGGAAACAAACCTCCAAATGACCCCGTAATGAAAACGCCACCTGAAGTAAAGCTGAGTGGTTGATGTATTGTAAATAGGGTAAGGGTGGGTAAGAGTACGCAGTACGCAGGTAAATTTAGGACGGTGGGCAGCACTTCAGGGTAATTTCATTGTGACGTTTTAGTTAGTCTACCTCACTGTAAAATCATGCCACATTGAGAACTCAGTGATCCAGAATGGTGTATGTCCCAGTGCGATGTCGGTCCATGAACCCCCATGGTCTCGTGCGGTCCTCGTGTCGGTGGTCCTCCTTTGGTCCTTGTACGGTTGTCGGGTGGCCCATTGTTGGCGATCCTGCTGAAGATCCTCTCTGTACACTCCTCCGGTCGCAGACTCTGGCTTTGTGAATCCCCTCTCCCTTCAGTGTTGGTAGCTCCTGGACTTCTTCTCGTGGATTTGCAAGTACAAGATACAGTATAAAATAAGTATTGGGACATTAGTTAAGTATGTGAGATGTTACAAACAATCCCATCAAGATGAAACTCAAGGCAATGTTAACGATAATGGTACCAATAACGAGTCCGATTCGGAACCTGATGAAATACCAGTAAAAATTGATAGAAAGAAATCGGGCCATCCCACTTGCCTTTCGAAAGAAGATGAATCGATAATAGCTGATAGTTTAGCTTTACTAGTGAGTGGAGGTTTCCTCTGGACAAATTAGAGCTAAGAATTCTAACCAAGTCCTACCTAGATGCATGGGGGGTTGTAGTACCATTGTATAACGACAATCTACCAGGGCAAGATTGTGCGTTATCGTTTTTGAAGCATCACAAAAATGTTTTAACACAACGAATATGCCAGAAAATTTAATAAAAGAGAGCTATGACCTCAAGAGAGCTTCTTCAGGAATATTCTACTACAGTTCGGGTCACAGTGCTTGGCATCTGGTTAGCGTATGCTCTGGAATGACTTCGCCTCTATTTGGCTTAGTACCGTTAGTGTTACAGTCTACTTTTGTCGAACAGAAAGCAATAATCACTTATTTAATTTTAAAACATTTGGTTGTTTTTGTTAATGTTCACTTTTATTAATGAGAAATTTCAGTAGTTTCTCGCTTTTCCCAGGTGCCAAGCATGGTGAACCGAGCTGTAACTTAAAAGAATCATTGGTTGGAATTCCAGATGGAAACATATTGACTAATTTACGATGAATTACGATGAAACAAACTTTAGGCCTACTAATGGTCCAAAAAGCAAGAAGATGATTTTTAAAGCGAGGACTAAAAGACCAGAGCGAATTATAAACTACTCAAAATCAGCCTATTCCGTAATGTTTGCTAATACAGATAATGGCATGTGCCTACCACCATACACTGTATATAAAGCCGAGGCACTTTGGGAAACATGGACAGAAGGAGGAGCACGATACAATTGAACAAAGAGAACAAAGCCCTGGCTGACTGACTCACTCGTCACTAATTCTCCACCTTCCCAAGTAGGTAGAGAGCTGAAATTTTGTACACTGATTCTTTAGGAAAACTAAATGGTTTTCATCCTGATCTGACCTTAGGACTCCGCCAGAGACCCCAACAAAGTTTCCATGTATTCCTTTTGGACATTCAATTTTGTTTGAGCTGATGAAATACAAACAGCTGATCTTGATTTGTAGTAGTTCCACGGGCTAACCACAGAATGCAGCACACACAACTGTAAGTTTTTTAAATCATTTGCGGGGCAAAGCCTGCGGCTATCAGCTAGTTTGTTATAAAATACATAACTAAATGTGTTTTTTCTGTATCAAAGTATCTCCATTCTGTATCAAAGTAGGTAAATTTAGCTTTCTTAATATTGGCAGCACTGTTTAACCTTGGCCACTCTCCCTCCCAATACTTCCCCCCCTCCTCAACCCCTTGCCCTTCCGAAGGTTTTTGGTTAAATGTAGTGTCGGAGTTGACTGAACAGGACGTATTCGAAAACTAAACGGTCAAAATGACTATCTTTCACTTAGCGTAATTTTGCCATCGGTCAAAAATACCGTGTGTGTCGTTTAACGTCGTAACAGTGTGTTTGTGTCTAAAATTAGGGTTTAAGTTTTTATTGAATATCTCTGAGTGTTTTTGTTTATTAATTTATAATTGATCAACCTAGTTCCAGTAGATGTATTGCAATTACTGACGCGGATTTTAGCGATTGTATTTGTGATTTGCTGGCTTCTGAAGATGAAACAGAGGATGAATATTTTGATGATCCTGAAGACGAATCAGATGCCAGTCCAGATTTTGTTATTTCTGACAAAGAGCACGATTAAGACTCAAGTAATGCAAATGATGAGAGTTTGGCAAATAACAAAAATAATAATCAAAATGATAACGACAACTACGAAAATAATAACACTAATGCTATATATTAGCTGTATATTGTGACGATGCATACAATGTACAATTGTGAATGTGTATAACAATTTTAATTTTGATTTGCCATTTTAGTATTTAAAATATCTTGAATATGCCAATGTTAACTTAATTTTAATAATCTCCCACAAATATTGTTACTAATTGTATTCATGTGTATATGTTAGAGCCTACTGTCAGAATTACTTTTCATATGAAGGGTCCAGGGGGAAAACTATCAAAGTAAACAAAAAAATAGATATTTATATTGCCATAATGGTCTTGCATTGGGCTATCACATAGCAGGTTAAAAACCATAGAAAAGTGATCATAATCTGAGTAAATCCCATGTCAAGTTTAGCTATACAATGGAAAACGATCAGAGTCATCTTAAACAGTGGAATATCGATCACAGTCCAAGTGTGGCGGGGAAAAACGATCATAGTCATCCACGTGTTGGCACTACTGTTTGACAGAAATAAAGTCACCTGTTGTTATGATGTTTATGATGTTCTAGTTTGGAGGTTATCCTACAAAGTGGAGTGTTTTTCCTACAAAACTAGTTATTGTGTTTTAAATAAGTTATAATAGTTAATATTTCATTAACAAACAATCTGTGAGGAATTAACAATGTCGAGTGAAGAAGATGATCCTGGGATTCCTAACCAGCGAACCTGTGAAGAACTTTCAAGTGAAGAAGATGATCCTGGGATTCCTAACCAGAAAACAAAGAAGAGAAAGGTAACGGGAAGAATAAATGATGCAAGTAGGTTAATGAGGTTAATGTCACATTAAACTGGGCCCAACTGCAATTGCAAAAGATATAAATGTTTTCAAGAAACCACTAAAGAAGAAAGGGATGTTTTGATAAAAGAGTTTAATTTACTCAAAACGTACGATAGCCAAAACTCACATTTGGCTGGCCTAATTAGTGTATTGCCCATAGCAAATCGTAGGCCTAGTGTTGGTAAGGGTCTGTTTCCAAATGAATGTAGTTATTCTTATGAAGTTTGTGTCGTAAGAAATAACAGTTGTATAGAGATTCCAGTTTGTCACAAGGAGTTTATATCTATTTATGGTATAACTAATAGGAGAACACAAACTCTAAAAAAATCACTTGCAATGCGAGGTATGTCCCCAATTGATGGTAGGGGGAAACATGGAAACAGACCTCAAAAGCTACAGCAAGACACAATAAACTCAATCTGTGAACATATAAGGTCTTTCAGGGCTAGAAATGCTCATTACAGCCTCCACGACACGAAAAAGAAGTACTTATCAGAAGAACTGAATGTAAAGAAAATGCACACTTTGTATTTAAATCAGTACCCAGAACATCAAGTGTCTTATGAAAGTTATAGGCAAATTTTCGTAACTAAATTCAATCTAAGTTTCGGCTATCCTCGTACAGATACCTGCAGCGTGTGCGATGCGTATTTAGCCAAATGTAAACAGATTGACAGTGAACAAATTCTGTCCAAAACGATGAAGATGCTTTACTGCAGTTGGAGAGTGAAAGAAAGCGTCTAGAGCAACAAAATTTTGAGCACAAAACACTGGTGGAAAAATTCTATAGGAAAAAAGGATCTTCTAGAAAGGCATGCCGTAAAACACCAGAGACAATGTGCATTGCAATGGATTATCAAAAAAATCTTCCCATGCCCAATATAACCACTAATGACGTATATTACAAAAGACAGTTGAAGTTTTACACTTTTAATATACATGAACTTCCTACTAAAACCAGCTATTTTTACACTTATAACGAAACTGTTAGTAATAAAGGTTCCGACGAAGTCATTACATTTCTATACGACTACCTGACAACTAAGATGCCCCATACGGTTAAGCACCTCCTTATATTCTGTGACTCATGTTCGGGCCAGAATAAGAACTATAATGTTTTCAAGTTCATGTACCATGTTGTACACACTCTACGATTGCTTGAATTTTTTACCATGATTTTTACTGTCAGAGGACATACCTATCTAGAGTGTGACCGTAATATGGCTATGATCAATGTAAAATCACCTTGTGAAGTACCAGATGACTGGCGTGAGGTATTCAAAAGTGCTAGGAACAACCCCAAGCCTTTCGTGTAGTCGATTGCAAAATCAACTTTTTTTATGGTTGGAATGAATATCTCAGACCACTGTTACTACTTAAATGCCCATTTCCAACACGGCCTATCAGAGAAATATTGGTGACTCAAGAAGTACCCGAAATGATGTTGCATCGACCTCTATTTGAAGGCAGGTGGGCCAAATGAAGTGTGCTCATACCCTCAGTACCCTTTGAGAAGATTCTAAAACTACGTCAACACAAGTTGCCAATCTGCCAATCAGCGTTGCAAAATACAATGATTTACAAAATTTGAAACGATTTTGCAGTCCAGTAGGAAAGAAAATGATCGATAGGCTCAAAACCAGTGCTGATGCGCCATCAGACAGTGAAGACTCTTTAGCTGGTGTGGGTGACGAATAAGTTTAAGAAGAAACAATGACAAGGATTTACATTGATTAATTTTACTTCAAAGGAACTTTTTCCCGTCTAATAATGCTTAACAGTGATGTAGTCCACTATATAACCATGAAATAACAAGAATTGTATAGTAACGTTCTATCATTTTATTATGCTTTTATTTATTTATTGATTGTGCCTTATTTACGCATAGATTATTTAATAGTAAGAACAACTTTATTAAATCCGTTAAACAGGGGAAAAAAGATCATAGTCAATTGACTATGATCGTTTATTCCTTTGCAAGTAGTTTTTGTTTGGTTTTTTATTTTTTTATATACATACAAAAAGGAAATTATTGAAAAATATAGTAAACCATGAATAATAATATATTTACTACCATATTATGTGTCCTGCACTTATATAAAAAAATATTTTAGATTCCATAACACTAAATGAAACCTTAAAACCCGTTTTTCTCACAAGTCTGTTTTGTTGACTTTGATCGTTTTTCCCGTGCACCCTTCATATATTATTATTATTTAAATTGATATTATAGTTTATTCATTGTTTTTATTATGTTTATTTGTGTATTAGTTGTATTATCTGAAATAATACTTTATCTTTTTCACATGATAGATAGGGAAGAGTGGGGATACTTGAGCCACTCATTTTATTTTATTAGTAGGTCAATTTGACTTCCTAGGGATGGTATCACCGTTTAGTATTGGCCACCATCTTGAATTGAAAAAAAACCTCAGCTGCCTTGGAGCAAGTCTTCAAGGGGCCCATATACGATCCAAACTGGTTGGGAAAACGCTTCCCAACCAAGTTGGGAGAATGTTGTTGGACGGACTAATGTTGGGAAGTGTGCTTCACCACACACTATCCAACCCGGTTGGTAGAACGCTTCCCAACCAAGTTGGGACGGACAAATGTTGGGAAGTGTGCTTCGGCATACACGATCCAACCCGGTTGGGAGAATGAGAATGCTTCCCAACCACAGTGACTATGTAGATTACCTACGATAAAATGGTGTAATGCATGTGTAAATATGCATATACAGTTTTTGTTAAAACCGTAAAAGTATAATAAATTTCGAAGAAAATAAAGTTGAAATATGTATTACTATACATAAGTATTTTAAAACCGTTAATCCAAAAACAAACTAATTTAATGTTATGTTTTTAGACACTTGTAATAAACTCTGTATTACAAATGCTCCTGGATTCAATAGTTTTTTTAAACAGTTTTGGTTTGGCATTTTTGTTTACAGCCTATGTTTGAGTCATGTCTTTAATTTATGTTTATATAAGTAAATAAATAAGATATTCCTTCAACAGATTCCGTGTTAATATAATCACTTACTATTCATTTAAACTGAACAGAGTGCGTCCCGGACAGAATGGTCCAGACGTCCCGCAAACCGGAAATACTATTTCGTTCCCATTGTTTTGCCGAGAAACTATTTTGGGAAGTTTGAAAGCCACGTATTTTTAGAAAAGTACTCAGACTCCACATCCCGCAATTCAATGACGCTACTAAAATTTTATTTTTCATAAATTTATTTTCATTAAAAGATTATATAAATACTTCTAAAAAGTACAACACAAAACTAGTATTAATAATAACTCGTTATAATACCTCAAATAATACATTATAATAACTGAAAATAATAAATAATAATTTCTTGATTAGTTATTAACATGTTAACTGCATGGGCTATTTTTTCAATTATGTCGTACTGTCATTCCTTATTTTTTATAGTTTTACACTTAAATAGCATTTTATCATCTGTTTGTATGTAGAGGATAGTAATTGTGAAGAAAATATGACGATAGGGGTAGGGGGTAGTTTTGGACCGATCGGGTCGGCATTAATATTTTTTAACGGTATGTAGTTGAAAAATAACGGCGCCGACCCAATCGGGCCGGCAGAGATTTTGATGTTAAAATGGGGTATTTTATTATTTGCAGTTGGTATCACTCATGCAGAAACTCTGTGTCCATCTGCTACGGGTGCGCGTGCACTGTTTCCCGCATGTTTCTATCCCCACGCCTACCTGTTGCTGTTACGAGATGAGTTTGGCGGCATTCATATGTGAAGCGTGTTTGCTGACGAGAATATTTTAGTTACTTATGTTTTGTTAGTTATTAACCTGTTACAGTGGGTGATAATCTGGACGATGAAGATATAGAAAGGCTTTTTGATGTGCCCATGACAAGTGAACTTGACCATTCAATGGCTGATGATGATTGGGGTAGTAATATCAGCAGTAATGCAGACGATACAGAAGACGACCCGGACTTCGCGATCACTGACGATGAATCTATGTTTTTGAGTGATGATGAACTTGTTGAGGACGGAGAGACAAATGAAAGTGAGTTTGTCAATGAAATGGAGAGTGAGGAAACTGTAAATAATAGTTTGAATGAAGATAATGTAAATACCAGTGTGAATGAGGGAACTTTAAATAGTAGTGCGAATGAAGAAACTGGAAATGGAAGTGAGAGAGGTGAGCCTATGAGTTTGGATATTCCTGATAGGATTGATGAGGTAGGTCCTTATGTAAGTTTAAGGGATGAATATAACAAACTGAATAAAGCAGAGAAAGCAGGAATGGAAAAGGAAGAAAACGAGAAATGGGGAGCATTTGAGGGGAAACAACAGAATTTTGATTTTGAGGGCAGATCAGTGTTTCATTTCAATTTGCATAGAACAGCACAGCCTATTGATTTTTTCTCGTCATACCTAGATGATCACTTGATCATGATTATGGTAAATGAAACTAACCGAAATGCTGCTCAAGTAATTGCTAAAATTAGGTTCAATCGTAGTAGTAGGTTACATAAATGGAAGCGTACCAATCCAGAAGAAATTAAAAAGTTCTTGGGGCTCTTATTGTATATGGGATTGATCCAAATGCCTAGACTGAGTGACTACTGGTCAATACGGGATAAAAAAATTCCAATCGTGCGACAGTAAGACCAATTATGTTGTACACTTAGAGATGTATAGTGGGACTGATTATACCTTTCTGTACCTGACCCTAAAACAGCACCACTCTTCACTCAGCGAGTCGTTATGGAGGTTATGGAAAAGAGCAGACTCCTCGATAAAGGATATCATCTTTTCAGTGATAATTTTTACACAAAAATTCCACTTGCCGAAGAACTGCTTACCAGAAACACTTTTATTACAGCTACCATTATTAAGAAGTCCAAATACTTACCAAATTCAGTCAAGAAAGCAGAGCTTAGAGAGAGGGAAAGTATATATTATAGAAAGGGGGAAATATTGCTTGTGGGATTTAGACAAAAAGTTAGTAGAAAACCGGTTTTAGTTATAACGACAGGATATCATGCTGAAGATCAGCTTATTACCAGTAAAAAGGGACTAGTTGGAAGGAAGCCTGTATTGACACATAATTACAACCAGTCAATGGGAGGAGTGGATGTCAGTGATAAGTCTGTATACCACCTCTCTTGCAACAGGCAAACTTCCAAGTACTGGAAAAAGATTTTTTTTAACCTCATCGATATTTGCATGTTCAATGCATATGTATTATACTCCCTAAATACTGACAAGCCAGTAAGCAGAAGGGAGTTTCATAGGGAAGTACTGCTGTCCCTTGTATCACAAGATAGGCCTGCTGAGCAACCTGTTCCTGGACCTGCGGGAGATGCAGCACACCGAATAGAACACTTGCCTAGAAATTCCGCTAGGAAGTGTGTTGTATGCAACAAGGGGACAAATCAAGGCAGGACCAGATTTTGGTGTCCTGGCTGTAACTCTGGGGTCCACAGAGAATGTTTTGAAAGACTGGAACATTACTGGAGGCCTTTGAGGGGTCCCAAGAGGCAGCTGGTCCGAGACAGTTCGGATTCCGAATAAATCAAAGAGTGAGACTGTGTGTAAATATGTGTTTTATGAACTGAGAACTTTTATTTTTAGTTTTTGGTGTACATAACTGTATATATTCTTGATCCTTATAAAAATACCCCCGTAGCAACAAACCTGCGTACTTAGCGAATTTCCAATGCATATATATTTATCTTAATACCACATAAAGCTACATACCAAGTTTCTTAAATATACATTCATAAATAAACGATTTATGACATTTTAATTATTCTCTATAAGAATAACATGACGGCTGAGTATGCAGGTTTGCTGAAGCAAGGAACACAAAAAATGGGGTTTTATGTTAATATCAATATAACTCAACTAGGTGAAGTCACATACCAAATTTCATTAATTTATTTTCATAATTAAGGGAAATAACACGTTACTTATTCTCCATAAGAATAACATGGGGCTGAGTATGCAGGTTTGCCGCTACGGGAGCCTTTGGCAAAAAATTATTTTTTGAGCAAATATCAATGGTCCACAACCAGATGAAGCCGTATACCAAGTTTCGTCAGTATATGTTCATAAATAAGCGAGATATAACATTTTTATTTTTGTTATTCTTCTAAGAATAACATTAGACAACGTACTGTGTTTAGCACTTTCAATATCTCGGTAACCAATTGACGTAGAGAAATGATCAAAATACCAAATTGTGTGTTTTTTAAGCTAAATCCAATGGGAAAACTGAAATTTGACGATTTCCAAAATTATATGTAAAAAATTCAAAAAACCCATTTTTGGGGTACAAAACCCCCCCCACAATACCCCTTCGGATAGAGTGATCTGGCTGGTTTTCGAACTTGTAGTCATAAATGTTGCTTTACTCGTTTATACCAAATTTCATCAAAATCGGATCATTTTATATATATATTCATATATATCATATATGAATATATATATATATATATATATATATATATATACAGTTTTGAACGAATGGTGTTTTTGGGGTCTGGGGACCTCAAAACGAAAAGTTATCATGGTCCCGGGCCTAGGTCTTACCATGCCGACTACGGTAATAGCTTCTTCCCTATAGGGGAAATTCGCTAAAATGAACAAAATGGCTATTCCAGATCTTTCATACAGTTATGGTAAGGACATTTTAGTGGACTGCAAACTTTGTGACAATTTTTTTTTATATATAATAAAACAAGTTTTGAAGACTACACATCCTCAACAAGTTATGTAAGTAAATTATTTTTGCTAATTCTTTGTAGTTAGATTTATGCTGAAAAAAATGACATATAATTTGCTATGTTTTTCATGATTTTTAAAATTGTTATGATTTTTTAAAATAAACCTTTCAAAACTGCAAAAAATCATCGTCGTCGGCGGCGGCAGCGGCAGAGAAAGCTGGAATGGAAAAGGAAGAAAACGAGAAATGGGGAGCATTTGAGGGGAAACAACAGAATTTTGATTTTGAGGGCAGATCAGTGTTTCATTTTAATTTGCATAGAACAGCACAGCCTAGAGATTTTTTCTCGTCATACCTAGATGATCACTTGATCATGATTATGGTAAATGAAACTAACCGAAATGCTGCTCAAGTAATTGCTAAAATTAGGTTGAATCGTAGTAGTAGGTTACATAAATGGAAGCGTACCAATCCAGAAGAAATTAAAAAGTTCTTGGGGCTCTTATTGTATATGGGATTGATCCAAATGCCTAGACTAAGTGACTACTGGTCAATACGGGATAAAAAAATTCCAATCGTGCGACAGTAAGACCAATTATGTTGTACACATAGAGATGTATAGTGGGACTGATTATACCTTTCTGTACCTGACCCTAAAACAGCACCACTCTTCACTCAGCGAGTCGTTATGGAGGTTATGGAAAAGAGCAGACTCCTCGATAAAGGATATCATCTTTTCACTGATAATTTTTACACAAAAATTCCACTTGCCGAAGAACTGCTTACCAGAAACACTTTTATAACAGCTACCATTATTAAGAAGTCCAAATACTTACCAAATTCAGTCAAGAAAGCAGAGCTTAGAGAGAGGGAAAGTATATATTATAGAAAGGGGGAAATATTGCTTGTGGGATGTAGACAAAAAGTTAGTAGAAAACCGGTTTTAGTTATAACGACAGGATATCATGCTGAAGATCAGCTTATTACCAGTAAAAAGGGACTAGTTGGAAGGAAGCCTGTATTGACACATAATTACAACCAGTCAATGGGAGGAGTGGATGTCAGTGATAAGTCTGTATACCACCTCTCTTGCAACAGGCAAACTTCCAAGTACTGGAACAAGATTTTTTTTAACCTCATCGATATTTGCATGTTCAATGCATATGTATTATACTCCCTAAATACTGACAAGCCAGTAAGCAGAAGGGAGTTTCATAGGGAAGTACTGCTGTCCCTTGTATCACAAGATAGGCCTGCTGAGCAACCTGTTCCTGGACCTGCGGGAGATGCAGCACACCGAATAGAACACTTGCCTAGAAATTCCGCTAGGAAGTGTGTTGTATGCAACAAGGGGACAAATCAAGGCAGGACCAGATTTTGGTGTCCTGGCTGTAACTCTGGGGTCCACAGAGAATGTTTTGAAAGACTGGAACATTACTGGAGGCCTTTGAGGGGTCCCAAGAGGCAGCTGGTCCGAGACAGTTCGGATTCCGAATAAATCAAAGAGTGAGACTGTGTGTAAATATGTGTTTTATGAACTGAGAACTTTTATTTTTAGTTTTTGGTGTACATAACTGTATATATTCTTGATCCTTATAAAAATACCCCCGTAGCAACAAACCTGCGTACTTAGCGAATTTCCAATGCATATATATTTATCTTAATACCACATAAAGCTACATACCAAGTTTCTTAAATATACATTCATAAATAAACGATTTATGACATTTTAATTATTCTCTATAAGAATAACATGACGGCTGAGTATGCAGGTTTGCTGAAGCAAGGAACACAAAAAATGGGGTTTTATGTTAATATCAATATAACTCAACTAGGTGAAGTCACATACCAAATTTCATTAATTTATTTTCATAATTAAGGGAAATAACACGTTACTTATTCTCCATAAGAATAACATGGGGCTGAGTATGCAGGTTTGCCGCTACGGGAGCCTTTGGCAAAAAATTATTTTTTGAGCAAATATCAATGGTCCACAACCAGATGAAGCCGTATACCAAGTTTCGTCAGTATATGTTCATAAATAAGCGAGATATAACATTTTTATTTTTGTTATTCTTCTAAGAATAACATTAGACAACGTACTGTGTTTAGCACTTTCAATATCTCGGTAACCAATTGACGTAGAGAAATGATCAAAATACCAAATTGTGTGTTTTTTAAGCTAAATCCAATGGGAAAACTGAAATTTGACGATTTCCAAAATTATATGTAAAAAATTCAAAAAACCCATTTTTGGGGTACAAAACCCCCCCCACAATACCCCTTCGGATAGAGTGATCTGGCTGGTTTTCGAACTTGTAGTCATAAATGTTGCTTTACTCGTTTATACCAAATTTCATCAAAATCGGATCATTTTATATATATATTCATATATATCATATATGAATATATATATATATATATATATATATATATATACAGTTTTGAACGAATGGTGTTTTTGGGGTCTGGGGACCTCAAAACGAAAAGTTATCATGGTCCCGGGCCTAGGTCTTACCATGCCGACTACGGTAATAGCTTCTTCCCTATAGGGGAAATTCGCTAAAATGAACAAAATGGCTATTCCAGATCTTTCATACAGTTATGGTAAGGACATTTTAGTGGACTGCAAACTTTGTGACAATTTTTTTTTATATATAATAAAACAAGTTTTGAAGACTACACATCCTCAACAAGTTATGTAAGTAAATTATTTTTGCTAATTCTTTGTAGTTAGATTTATGCTGAAAAAAATGACATATAATTTGCTATGTTTTTCATGATTTTTAAAATTGTTATGATTTTTTAAAATAAACCTTTCAAAACTGCAAAAAATCATCGTCGTCGGCGGCGGCAGCGGCAGAGAAAGCTGGAATGGAAAAGGAAGAAAACGAGAAATGGGGAGCATTTGAGGGGAAACAACAGAATTTTGATTTTGAGGGCAGATCAGTGTTTCATTTTAATTTGCATAGAACAGCACAGCCTAGAGATTTTTTCTCGTCATACCTAGATGATCACTTGATCATGATTATGGTAAATGAAACTAACCGAAATGCTGCTCAAGTAATTGCTAAAATTAGGTTGAATCGTAGTAGTAGGTTACATAAATGGAAGCGTACCAATCCAGAAGAAATTAAAAAGTTCTTGGGGCTCTTATTGTATATGGGATTGATCCAAATGCCTAGACTAAGTGACTACTGGTCAATACGGGATAAAAAAATTCCAATCGTGCGACAGTAAGACCAATTATGTTGTACACATAGAGATGTATAGTGGGACTGATTATACCTTTCTGTACCTGACCCTAAAACAGCACCACTCTTCACTCAGCGAGTCGTTATGGAGGTTATGGAAAAGAGCAGACTCCTCGATAAAGGATATCATCTTTTCACTGATAATTTTTACACAAAAATTCCACTTGCCGAAGAACTGCTTACCAGAAACACTTTTATAACAGCTACCATTATTAAGAAGTCCAAATACTTACCAAATTCAGTCAAGAAAGCAGAGCTTAGAGAGAGGGAAAGTATATATTATAGAAAGGGGGAAATATTGCTTGTGGGATGTAGACAAAAAGTTAGTAGAAAACCGGTTTTAGTTATAACGACAGGATATCATGCTGAAGATCAGCTTATTACCAGTAAAAAGGGACTAGTTGGAAGGAAGCCTGTATTGACACATAATTACAACCAGTCAATGGGAGGAGTGGATGTCAGTGATAAGTCTGTATACCACCTCTCTTGCAACAGGCAAACTTCCAAGTACTGGAACAAGATTTTTTTTAACCTCATCGATATTTGCATGTTCAATGCATACGTATTATACTCCCTAAATACTGACAAGCCAGTAAGCAGAAGGGAGTTTCATAGGGAAGTACTGCTGTCCCTTGTATCACAAGATAGGCCTGCTGAGCAACCTGTTCCTGGACCTGCGGGAGATGCAGCACACCGAATAGAACACTTGCCTAGAAATTCCGCTAGGAAGTGTGTTGTATGCAACAAGGGGACAAATCAAGGCAGGACCAGATTTTGGTGTCCTGGCTGTAACTCTGGGGTCCACAGAGAATGTTTTGAAAGACTGGAACATTACTGGAGGCCTTTGAGGGGTCCCAAGAGGCAGCTGGTCCGAGACAGTTCGGATTCCGAATAAATCAAAGAGTGAGACTGTGTGTAAATATGTGTTTTATGAACTGAGAACTTTTATTTTTAGTTTTTGGTGTACATAACTGTATATATTCTTGATCCTTATAAAAATACCCCCGTAGCAGCAAACCTGCGTACTTAGCGAATTTCCAATGCATATATATTTATCTTAATACCACATAAAGCTACATACCAAGTTTCTTAAATATACATTCATAAATAAACGATTTATGACATTTTAGCGAATTTCCCCTATAGGGAAGAAGCTATTACCGTAGGTCTCATGGTAAGACTTAAGTCCGAGACCATGATAATTTTTTGTTTTGAGGTCCCCAGATGACAAAAACACTATTCGTTCAAATTTATATATATGTATATATATATATAGATGTATATTTATATATATATGTATATATAGATCTATATATATATATATCTATATATATATCTATATATATATATATATATCTATATATGTGTCCGTGAATGCGATAACTTGAGTAAAAAACGTCCGATTTCAATGAAATTTGGCTCAAATGTGTAAAATGACATTCATGACTTTAAGTTCGAAAACCAGAAAAATCGGACCATGGGAAGGGGGGTTTATGGGGGTTTTAAATTTTCCAAAAATCAGTTTTTTGCATTTTTCACCCTACAATTTTTTAAAAACTTAATTTTGGTTTTGACCATATTATAGAGCTTAAAAAAACAAATAATATAGTATCTTGAATTATTAACCTAGGTTAAGTGGTTGCGGAGAAAATCCAAAAAAACCTACTCATAAAATCTCCCATGTTAATCTTATGGGAAAAAGGTTTTTGGCATTTCCTCAGTTTATTTTAATTTAAACTTCACATTTGCTTTTAGAAATCTGTTCAGTTCTACAAAACAATCATTTTGGTGTTTAAATTGTGATTCTACGCCCAACCGTTGCTGAGATATTCAAAGTGCTAAACACAGTACGTTGTCCAATGTTATCCTTATGGAGAATAAATAAAATTTAATATCTCGATTATTTATGAATGTATGTTGATGAAACTTGGTATGTGGCTTCAAATAGTACTGGTATATTGATATTTGCACAAAAAATTGATTTTTTGTTGGTTATTCCTGTAGCAGCATACCTGCGTAATCAGCCCCCATGTTATTCTTATGGAGAATAACTAAAATGTTATATAGCGCTTATTTATGATTGAATATTGATGAAACTTGGTATGTGGCTTCGCCTAGTTAAATTATATTTATATTAGCATAAAAAAACAATTGTTTGTGTTCCTTGTTTCAGCAAACCTACGTACTCATTACCAATGTTATTCTTATGGAGAATAATTAAAATCGCTTATATGTGAATATATTTTTATGAAACTTGGTACGCGGCTTTATGTGGGATTCAGACAAATATTATGCATTGGAAATTCGCTGAGTACGCAGGTTTGCTGCGACGGGGGTTTTAATTATTCTCTATAAGAATAACATGACGGCTGAGTATGCAGGTTTGCTGAAGCAAGGAACACAAAAAATGGGGTTTTATGTTAATATCAATATAACTCAACTAGGTGAAGTCACATACCAAATTTCATTAATTTATTTTCATAATTAACCCATTGGAGACTTTTCACGAGACTGTCTCGTGATAGGTTATGGCGGCCCAAAAGCCTCATCACGGGACTATCTCGTGATGACGACATGACTTTTTTTTTTAACTGCAGTAAATTTATTTCACGTTAAATAATTGAAATTAGTGTTTCTAAACGTAAATAAAGACTTTTACTTTCAGAAAAAAAATATATTACTGTTAAAAATACTCTAAAAAGTGAAGTTTTTCCAAAAATAATTTGCATCGCATTTTTATTTCGTATAAATTTGTTACAGTATAACTTACAATATGAATATATGTTTCTTGGTTGTTATTTTTCCGAAACCGAAATTTATCTTTGAGACTCTTTGACAAAATTCTCGTCTGCTTTACTATATTGCAGTGTTGGTAGTCCTGTAAAACAGATGACTAATAGTAGTTGTATTGTTTTGATGCGTTCGAAGTTGTACTACGTGTTGTACTACGTAACTACGGTACTACTGTTTATCACAGTGATTGTATGTGTATTGTTCAATTCTTTGGATTGTTTTCTAAATGGCGGGACCTTCAAAAAGTAAGTTTGACCGTGTATTTTCAAGTGAAATTGACAAAATCCTACAAGAAAGTGATTCGGAATTGGACTCTGAGAACAACAGTGATGATGATTTGTTTGAAACTATTGGACAGGCAGACATTCGGGATGAAACTGAACTTGATCCAATGGAAATGGAGGAAGATATTGTAGGCCTAGATGAATTCAGGTATGAGATCGATTTTCCTATACCTAATCTGGACCAAGTGATAGGTTATGATCTAGAACTAGAGGACCAAAATGTAGAAGAACAAGTTCAACAAACTGTAGCCCCTCAACCAATGGATGTCAGTGACAGGGATGAATCTGAAGGAGAGCAGGGTCAGGGTGATAGACCAAGGGGTACGGTAGGGACACGGCCTAGCAGAGGAAGAGGTAGGGGATCAGTACGAGGTCAGGGATCAGTACGAGGTCGGGGTAGAGAAAGAGGACAAGGAAGAAATGAACCACAGGTTGTGAAACAGAAAAAGAGAAAAAGAAAAAGAGGGCAGATGCTTGGGTGTGGGCTGATGAAGACAATGTGGTGAAAGACATACCGTATGTTGATGTGTCCGGACTAAACGCTCTGTCAGCTAGAAAACTCGGGGACAACCCTTCAGCTTTGCAGTGTCTCGAAGAATTCCTAGGAGAAGAATTCTTTCTGATGGTGTGTCGTGAGACAAATGATTATGCTGAAAAGCAGCTATCTAACGTAAACAGGCAAAAACTTCATGATGATGATAAGTGGCAGGATCTAACAGTCCCTGAGCTGAAGGCATACTTTGCCCTTTACATTTTGATGGGCCAAGTTAGAAAGCCAACCATAAAGATGTACTGGACATCAAGAAAAATCCTAGAAACTCCAGTCTATGCAGAAGTAATGACTTACCAGCGGTTCAAGCTTATATCAAGATTTTTGCATTTTTCTGATGAAGAGTTCACAGATCGAAGTGATAAGCTGAAGAAGCTAAGGCCAGTTATTACATACTTACAGACAAAGTATATGCACACCTATACAATGAAACAAGACTTGGCCATTGACGAAAGCCTTGTAAAACTTAGAGCTAGGCTATCCTACATTCAATACAATCCCAAAAAGAGAGCAAGATTTGGAGTGAAAATATACAAGCTTTGTGAAAGTTCAAGTGGATATTGTGGGGACTTCAAAATTTACACTGGAGATGACAAGACTCCAAATGTCCCAGCTAGCGAAGCCGTTGTTATGAATTTGGCAGAACCAGTTCTGGATTTAGGCCATAAATTGTTCATTGACAACTGGTACAACTCTCCAGGACTTTGTCAACGCCTACTGACAAGGAATACCCATTGTATAGGCACAGTAAATCTTGAGAGAGTGAATATGCCTGAGGATTTTGACTCTGCAAAACTGGAAATGGGAGAGGCAATGAGGCGCAGTAAGGACGGAATACTGGCAGTCAAGTGGAAAGACAGAAAGGACGTCCATGTTCTGTCCACAATAAATAATGGAATTGAAATGTCAGTTGACAAGGAAATTGAGAGGAGGGGAGAAGTGCGACAGATCATGAAACCTAAATGCGTAATCCAGTATAACAAAGGAATGTTCGGTGTCGACGTACAAGACCAGATGTTGGCCAGTCACCCGATAATGAGACGAACTGTCAAGTCCTACAAAAAGTTGTTTTTTTATCTAATGGATATGACGGTTTTTAATTCCTTTTGTATCTGGAAAATGATCCATGGAAAAAAGATACACTACAGGGACTACAGGATTGATTTGGTAGAGCAAATCCTTGAAAATGTTGCTTTACCAAATCGTGCAAGTCCAGGTCGTCCGTCAAAAGACAACCCAATGCGCCTGCAGAGTAAAGCATGGGGCCATTTCCTCATGCAAATCCCCCCCACTGAAAAAAAACAATTCCCTACAAGAAATTGTAAAGTCTGTTACAAGAACAAACTTCGCTCAGAAGTTAGGTGGCTATGCAAGAAATGTCAAGTGCCACTCCATCTCGAGGGATGTTTCGAGACCTACCATACTACGTCCAGTTATTAGAAAGGACCTCAACAAACTTGTAAATAGTGTAAATATTTATGTAGGCTAGGCACAATTTAGCCTAAGTTTATTAAAACAGTATGTTAGGAAAAGTTGTGTGTGAGTGAACATGAAATTTGTATATGAAATCCTGGATTTGTGAACTTCACGGCGAGTGCAGTGAATAACGTTCATGGTAAGATTCCATTGTTATTATTATTATTTATTTTCACTAGTTTTATTGTTCATAATTGTTGTGCAGTTAAATAATAGATTTAATCACAACAGTAAAAAATCCTGACTTGCTTTTATTTTGGTTTAGATATTGAAAAATGACTTCATTTCAATATTTGTCGTAATTTACAAAAACATTTTTATTTTTCTAAGTATAAGAGATAAAAAAATAAATTTTATATTTCCACGTAAGGAAATTAATACAGTATAGATTTATGGAAATTATAAAACTCTAGCACATAAAAATAAAATTTTTTTTTATCCTTGCTTTCAAAATATATTTTTTTAATTTTTTTTTATAAATGTTACGTAAGATAACAAATAAAAAAAATTTTTATATTAATTAAAAACTTATGTTACGTGAAAGAAAATTAATTTCAGATTAAAACAACACCAATTGCATGTATCTAGGTCAAGCAACAGATTTGTTATGGATTTTATACTAAAACCTTACAAATTCGCTATTTTTAATAGGGTTCTGATGGTCATGCTAGTTCAAAGAATATTCAGTCTCCAATGGGTTAAGGGAAATAACACGTTACTTATTCTCCATAAGAATAACATGGGGCTGAGTATGCAGGTTTGCCGCTACGGGAGCCTTTGGCAAAAAATTATTTTTTGAGCAAATATCAATGGTCCACAACCAGATGAAGCCGTATACCAAGTTTCGTCAGTATATGTTCATAAATAAGCGAGATATAAAATTTTTATTTTTGTTATTCTTCTAAGAATAACATTAGACAACGTAGGGTAAGTCCGGGAGAGACGCCACACTCGGGAGAGATGCCACACCCCTTGTAGTTCATAAGACAACCGCTAGATCGTAGCGCAGACCAGCCCGGCTACTCAGTTGGACGTCTGTGTTGATAGGAAAACTGTTTTTATGTGATTGTGGAGAATATTTTACTGACTACAGGCTAAAATCGAAGGTAAGACTCGCATTACACACTCTAAAGTTTTTCTTAATCTTCACTTTTGGATTTATTAAGAGCCAATATTTTAAATATTCTAATGAAGTCAAATGGATAGTAAACAAAGAGATCTCTAGTAAGGTTATGAGTCGGTTTTTGGTTTGTTTGCTGCTAATGGCGGCAAGAGGGAGGGTGTGGCGTCTCACCCGTACTAAATGGGAGAGACGCCACACTCCGAGTCAGGGTTACATGCCGCACTTGTTATTCTGAATTATTATAATAAAGATAACTTACTGTCATAATTTGATGTTATAAATTTTTACTACACGAATAAACCAAGCAACGAAACGTGTTTAATAATTTAAAAAACATGTTTTTACGATAATTTGCAGTTTAAATCATGTAAAATGTTAGTCACAAATTTACATTTTTATTTTTATCGTTACTGATATTTTTTAATAACTTACAGTTACAATGCCAACACGTTACAAAAGGAAGCCTGGTGTTAAACCACGAGGAAAGTGGACCATCGAACAACTAAATGAGGCCATAACTAGATACCAAGCCGGAGAAATAGGGTTGAGGGAGGCCGAACGCTATTATGGTGTCCCTGCTAGAACCATAAAAAGGCGAATAGCATCAAACAATACTACGTCAACTTCACTTGGGCCATCTTGTAAGTGTGAAACAACAGCCAGTTTTAATTTGCCTAAGCAATTTTGCATTTACTAGGTATTGTTTTAATGTATTGGTTTATGTTTGGGTATTAAGTATTGTCCATGGTGCACAATTTGAAAAAAAATTGTTGTGCACTAATTTTTAATGGGTTTTTTAGGCATTCTTGGGCCCGAAAATGAAGAGCGGCTTGTGAAACATATCAACAGGCTGTGTGATGCTGGATTCTGTCCTGATAGAACTACTGTTAGACGTTTGGCATTCGAGTTCGCTGAAGCGTTGAAGATAGACCACCGTTTTAACAGAGAAACAAAACTTGCAGGATATGATTGGCTTTGGTCATTCCTTAGAAGAAACCCTACTTTAACCATTCGAAAAGCAGAAGGACTTTCTATGGCTAGAGGTATGGGGCTGACCAGAGAGGCAACAACCAAGTTTTATGACATTTTAGAAAAGGAGCTTAAAGAATACCAACTCGAGAAAAAGCCCCAAAATATATTCAATGTCGATGAATCAGGAGTTCAACTGATCAACAAAGTTGGGCATGTGGTAGCAAAAAAAGGTGCCAAGGTTGTCCATAAAATTACAACAGCGGAAAAGGGTGAAACCGTTAGTATGGTTGTTTGCTGCTCAGCTGAGGGCAGATTTCTACCACCAGTTATCATATTGAAAGGCAAAAATTTAAAAGCTGAATTTCGAGACGGTCTGCCTCCTGGATCAAACGTGTTTATGAATCCAAAATCTGCGTACATAAACACTGACCTCTTTTACAACTGGTTTAAGGACATTTTCATTCCCAGAAAGGCTCCGGGAAGAAATATTTTAATCCTGGACGGTCATTGCTCACACGTGTCTTCCATCGCTCTTTTAGAGCTTGCCGACGAGAATGACATCTCACTGATTTGCCTTCCGCCACACACAACCCACGCTTTGCAGCCTCTCGATAAATCTTTCTTTGCCCCTTTTAAGGCCTACTTTAAAACTGAGAGCAACACTTGGGTAGAACAAAATATTGGAGAAGACTTACTAGATATCAGGTGGGACCCTTAATCTGCAAAGCGTGGAACCGATCTGCATCTGTTGGAAATGGCACCATTGGTTTCAAGTCGACAGGGATTTTTCCCCTCGACAGAGAAGCAATCCCAGACCATTTTTTCTCGGTTTCTGACAATATAATAAAGGAACCTTCTACAACACCTTCTGCAGAGGCCATAATCCCAAGGGAGCCACGTCCAAAAAAACTAAGGCCGACAACATCCGTCACTACTCAGCTTCAATCTGATCCACAGCCATCTACCAGCCAAAATGGGTCACAACTTCAACCGGAAACGCCAACAAAAATTCTCCACGAAATTTCGCCTGTTCCCAGAATGAAAGAAGTTAAAAAGGCAAGTAAAGGTGCACTACTTCTGACATCCAAATCGAATCGTGACAGTCTAATAGAGAACAAAGAAAAAAAAGAACAACGAGCTAAACAATCGGAAAATAAGAAAAGGAATTTGTTTGGTGAAATAAAGGTCCCTAAGAGCTGTAAGAAGAGTAAAATGGAAACTAATGAAGTTGACAAACTGTTGGATATGTGCAAGGAATGCGATGAAAACTACTCTTCAACTTCCAAGAAATGTGATTGGTTGCGTTGTGCAACATGCAAGAGATGGCTTCATGAAGACTGCACTATTTTTGAAGAATTTTGTGTCGATTGTGGTCGTCAGAATAGAAAGAAAAAAGACTAAATATTGTCCAATTATTATTATTTTAATTTGACAAAATTTTGTTTACAATATTTAAAGATCTTTTTCTATATGCAAAATATATATTTTTAGCTCTTTTATATACCTAAAAAAAAAAGTGATTAAATACTCTTATTAACAATGTTTTTACTGGTATTGTAATTTTTTGTTTACGATTTTAAGAGGTGCGGCGTCTCTCCCGAAGGGTGTGGCATCACCCCTGACACCATGGGGTGAGACGCCACAGTGCAAAGTTTTAGAAATAAATTTTTTCTACTTAATATACAGTTTTTAATTTAATAATAACCCATTACCCACTTAATACATTTTATTGTGTTAACATAACAACTATTTATTTATAATTGTGTGCACCATGGACTTTAGAATAATGGTTTTTGAAAATGTGTGGCATCTCTCCCGAACTTACCCTACTGTGTTTAGCACTTTCAATATCTCGGTAACCAATTGACGTAGAGAAATGATCAAAATACCAAATTGTGTGTTTTTTTAAGCTGAATCCAATGGGAAAAACTGAAATTTGACGATTTCCAAAATTATATATAAAAAATTCAAAAAACCCATTTTTGGGGTACAAAACCCCCCCCCCACAATACCCCTTCGGATAGAGCGATCTGGCTGGTTTTCGAACTTATGGTCATAAATGTTGCTTTACTCGTTTATACCAAATTTCATCAAAATCGGATCATTTTATATATATATATATATAATATATGAATATATATATATATATATATATATATATATATATATATACAGTTTTGAACGAATGGTGTTTTTGGGGTCTGGGGACCTCAAAACGAAAAGTTATCATGGTCCCGGGCCTAGGTCTTACCATGCCGACTACGGTAATAGCTTCTTCCCTATAGGGGAAATTCGCTAAAATGAACAAAATGGCTATTCCAGATCTTTCATACAGTTATGGTAAGGACATTTTAGTGGACTGCAAACTTTGTGACAATTTTTTTTTATATATAATAAAACAAGTTTTGAAGACTACACATCCTCAACAAGTTATGTAAGTAAATTATGTTTGCTAATTCTTTGTAGTTAGATTTATGCTGAAAAAAATGACATATAATTTGCTATGTTTTTCATGATTTTTAAAATTGTTATGATTTTTTTAAATAAACCTTTCAAAACTGCAAAAAATCGCTCTCCGCCAAGGGGTAACATACATGCCACCCGGAGGGTTAACCTATACAAATCAATCTAATGAATGTGTTTTTTATTTTAGGTCCTGATAACAATGCCTAGAAAATACATCTAGGCTCTAGGCCTTACGGAAACTATTCGTCAGAAACTTTAGAAGAATGTTTAAGAGCAATCCGATCCAAGGAGATAACACAGCGTGCAGCTGAGAAGAAGTTTGGAATTCCACGAGCAACAATTAAAAACAAGCTAGCTGGTAAACACTCTAAAGCAAGAGGAGGTTGTACGACGTTCACAGCAGAAGAGGAGCTAACATTTAAGGAACATCTTGTGCGGTTAAGTGACTTTGGATTTCCTGTAACTGAACTTGATTTTCGTTTAACTGTAAAAGAATACCTCGATAAAAAAGGGACCAAAATTGCAAAGTTTAAAGACAATTTGCCAGGCTATGACTGGGCTAAAGCATTTTTGAAACGACACCCTGATCTGTCAACCTGAGTGAGTAAAAACATTAAAAAAGTTCGAGCTCAGGTAAGTGCAGAAGTGATTGATACCTAAATGGACCATTTGGCTAAAGAACTTGAGAATGTGCTGCCTAGTCACATATGGAATTATGACGAGACCAACTTAACAGATGATCCCGGAAACAAACGAATCATCTGCAAACGAGGCTCAAAGTATGTCGAGAATATTTGCAATTTTTCTAAAAGCTCTACCTCAGTAATGTTTTGTGGCAATGCCTTAGGCCAATGTTTACCGCCATATGTCGTGTACAAGGCGGAACATCTGTGGTCTACTTGGACAGAGAATGGTCCAGAAAATAGCCGTTACAATCAAACTAAAAGCGGTTGGTTCGACAGTAATACATTTGAAGATTGGAGATAATCTTTCCTCTCATATCAGCATTCGAGTTCTGAAGTTGTGTAAGAAACATGACATTAGATTTATTTGCTTACCGCCAAATACTACGCACCTAACCCAGCCCTTGGACGTGGCTTTTTTTGCCCCAAAGAAAAGGATTTGGCGATCCATACTGCGTAAGTGGAAAGAGTCTAAATCAAGTGCTAAGTTTCAGACAGTCCCGAAAGATATTTTCCCAGGACTGCTACGTGAGCTTATGAATGGCTTAGGGCAAAATCAGGCTCAAAACCTTGTCTCTGGTTTTACTAAATGTGGGATTTTTCCACTAAACAAACAAAACTATTTGAACGCCTCCCTAAGAATCTGTCTGATGAAGAAATAAGCTTAGTGGGTGAGGCATTTATTCAGCAGCTCGAGAAAAATAGAAGGGATTATGTCAACCCTTCCAACTCAGGAAGGAAAAGGCGAAAGAAGGTAGAAGTTGCTGCTGGAAAGAGCATTTCAGTCAAAGATGTCACTGCTGCTGTGGGGGAACAAGTTTCTTCGTCTGTTACAGCAAAACCAAAGTCTAGGCCTACAAAGAAAAGACCGAACAGTCGTATTCCAAGTTCCTCCTCCGAAGATGATGAGACACAACTACCTTTGGAATCAGATGGCGAATCAGAAACATTCTCTGATCTTGAAGTAGGCTCAGATGATGGCTCTCCAAAAGCTACCACCAGTTTGACTTCTACTAGTAGGCCGATTGGCCATTGAGTTAAAACCACGCAAAAAAAGGCAGAAGTAAACTTTGGAAACTGCAATATTGACAACTTTGTAATTGTAATATACAGGGAAAATGGTCAAAAATACCCTGGTAAAATAACAAACATGACTCAAGAATGTGTGACCGTTGAATGCATGAACAGAAGTTTGAAATGTTGGAGGTGGCCGGAGCGTGTGGACTCATACGAATACCAGTGGGAAGATATCATATGTAAAATAAATCCTCCAAAACTATTAAAAAGAAACCAGTTTTTGGTCCCTGAAATGGACACATTCACCTAAATTCACTGAGATCTGTGTTGTTAGGCTATGTAGGCTTTAGGCTATGTTTTTTGTGGTTTTTGAATAAATAAGTTACACTAGAGACTGAGTTAGCTTATTACAAATATTTGTAATTTTCCCAAAACTCAATTTTACATTCAGTGAAAGCTATATTATAGGAAACATTGGGGTAGAATTAGCCCAAGTCATGTAGGATATAGCTTTATATGGGTTATTAACT
Source organism: Allygus modestus (assembly GCA_963675035.1). NCBI lineage: Eukaryota > Metazoa > Arthropoda > Insecta > Hemiptera > Cicadellidae > Allygus > Allygus modestus. The sequence continues at coordinate 63,448,230 of OY776111.1, read as the reverse complement.
TTCGGGCTAAAGTAACCCCAAGTCAGTGTTAGCTTTAGCCCAAATTTAAAATTTTTTTCAAAATTTAAATTAAAGGCTAACACTATTGTTTATCATACAAAAATGTTCATTGGTTAGTGTATAAAGTGAAACAGACATCAGTATAGCGTTTTTTTTATTTATATTAGTTATGTGACTAAAAGCGTTAAAAACCATTAAATTTGGGCCAAAGCCACACCAGCCGACGGTATCAGTATGAAATGTAAATATTGTATATTGTACTATTGTATATTTCGTGTAGTTATCATGAATTCAGGAGGTTGTTTTAAATGTAAGCTAACTCAGTACACCCTCAGCATTGAGGTAAAAAAGAGCACTTAGGCCATGTCATTTCATATTTTTATACTGTATTAAAACTCTTGTAATGCTACAACCTGCAAACATTATTTCACCATTTGAGACTGACATGCATGCTCTCCAGTAATACATAGACTAACAAGGGTATACATTTAATTTCAAAATTACATCATACTGTACAAAATTATTTGTTGAAAATGTGTTGCATCCAACAGTAAGCCTTATGTAATTACAAAATATGCCATGCAAATTGTATTACATATGATTTTAGCTCCATAGTCCTATATTTTAGAAGATATTGACTTTCTAACATCCTTACCACAAACTCTGTCTTTGTCAATGAAAATACCTTTTCCGCTATTCAAAAATTTATTTATTAACTTTACATTGTAATAAAACTTTTAGAACACATAAACCCACAAATATTATTTCACCATTCATAAGGAAATTGAATGCACTTTTCAGTGATATATGGTTGTATTAGGGTATCTGGAGAGAGATTTTAGCCAAAGATTGTTTTTTACATAACCGTCACAATTTGAAAAACACCATAATTTTTGTGTTTTACGATTTTTTAAACAATGAAGAAAAGTTATAATGCCAACACTTATAGTATAATCTGATTCTCCATTAAATATAGGACAAATTCATAAAGTTTGAAGCCTCTAGCTACATAAATTTAAATGTTATTTAGAAAAACGTGGAAACATACAAGTTGATTTACCACTCATACTGCTCTCGCAAATTACATTTTTCTAAAACTTTAAACGACTATAATTCTGAAACTACTTAATGGAATTTGGTGAAACTTTGCATTTTTTCTTATTTTTGTACACACTTAATGTATACCAAAATTCATAAAAATCTGAGAACTTTGGGTGTCAAATTGTAATTTGGCTGGATGATTTGACATGGAATGGCCCTCAAGCGTACAAACCACACCACCACCAAACTATGAAGGAACTGGTTAAATACAAAACATTGTATACAAATTAAAAATGTGTACTGGTAGATTTATATTTGGACGAATACAGAAAAAATCACAATTGAATCTAATTTAAATTATTTTCCTCCCAATTTTAAATTTATTAAACACTCCTAAAAACCATCAAAGTAATATAAATACCCAGTCCTGGGTATTTATCTCGATACAGTACAGAAGTTAAATGCTTGTGGTACGGTAACCATGTTATACTCTTCCAAACAGTTCTTATTTTAATTTTATAATCCTTACAACATGGGAATTTCAATGAACCTAGTAAAAATCCCCTAAATGTTATATACAAATCATAAATACCCACGTTTTGTGTATTTACCCAGGGCTTGGGGCAAGTACCCGGGTAAATACCCATTTTTATTTACCTACCCGCTAGGTATTTAGCCGGCCCACATCACTAGGTAAGCTTACCATGGTAAAAAAATGGCTTTGTAGGGTTACCAGATATTTATGAGACCAACCCAGGACAGTTAGAGATATGGTCCATCAACATATCCCCAGTCGCTTATTAGTGCAGCAAAATAGATAGGTCTAATAAAAGAAAAAAATTGCATTTATTAATACAAGTTTAACTTATTTTATTTTACATTTTCATGTCATAGCACTTTAGGAGCCTATTAGGCCTACCAGTTTATCATGGGCAAATTGTCTGATTACTGCGGGTTCGCCAACTTTGGTCTTTTTATGTAAAATTTACCTCGCCGCTCACCAGGAAAACTTAACAAATTGAGATATAATATTGTAACTTTTTCAAGACAAAATGTATTTTATTGAAAATTCTAAAACGCAAGACAAGTAGCAATCCCGGATTGGACACCGGACAGACTCGAAACCCGGACTAAACCTGTCGATATCTAGTATCCCCTAGGCTTTGGTCAAATTAAATGAATGAACGAGTTTATTCCAGAAAATAAACAATACCAAAACGTACAGCATTTGATATGTAACAAAAATATATAATATATTACATTATTAAATTTCAGTAAATTACAGGAAAAAATAACAAATTTAAGCTCTTGAGAAATTATAATAGGCTACAACCTTTATAGTTATAAAACAAAACCCAACCAAAGACATAGGAATTTAAGCGGACTTCGGCACTGAGATCTGTGCGTCGCTTTGCATCCAAAATAAAAATTACCAAATAATTGATGTGTTGTAAAACATAAGATCAAGTATTAACAAAATATAATGAAAAACAATGGAATGTTGATTTACTCAGCTTTCCTTCGGCCCCGTAAAAACCAATGCTTTTGAGGATCACTTGTCCACGCGACTGGCGAGGCCAGATATCTGGGGATTACAATTGACAGCGACCTAAACTGTAAACCACAGGAAGACCAGCTTTGAAAAACTTGGTAGCACTATACGTAATCAAAAGACTCAAAACACATAGAAACAGCAAGAACAGCTTACTTTGCCCTTTTAGAGTCACGCATAAGCTTCGGGTTAATGGTGAGGGGGTATTCATTCCAGGGAAACTTAAGTAGAGTACACATACTCCAAAAAAGAACAGCCAGAACTCTAGCAGGTCTAGACTTCCGTGATTCCTGTCAGGGTGTATTTAAGGAGCTGAAAATACAAACAGTGGCCAATACCTGTACATCAGCGAGGTTGTAATGCATGTAATTAGCAAAGGTCTCCAACAGTTCTCTAAGACCCACTCCTACAACACCAAGAATAAAGCTACAGTTTGTGCACACCCTACCCAACCAAGAAAAAACATCCTAAGTTACATCGGGGCCAAACTTTTCAAAATGCTCCCACCCACATTAAAGCAACAAACATTTTGAAGCAAAACTTATAGAATGGCTGCTGGAGGGAATTATTCCATCAAGGAATGCCTTAAGCGAAGAAGGATGCCATGATGATAAAACAACAATATTGATGCCTGGATCCTATTCTCAAGGAACATGGATCAAGATCATTAAGTTCAAGTTTAAGTAAGCTCACCTAATTAAGATAGTAGGCCTGGGCTACATTATATAGGTATGTCAAAGAATCAAACAAACCCTCTTTTAAGTTGTAGAAAAGTGACTGAGAAGCAATTTGGCTCTCAGTGAAAAGCTTTCTCGAAGGACAACAGATGCTAGATATCATTCATCTCGCCTAGTACCTTCAAATAAATCAGGCTAGAAATAAGCTGAAATTATCTCCGACACAAGGAGTTATTGATGCCCTCGAGTAAATCATATGAATCGCTTTTCAATGTACAGGCTGATGAGGAACCTAGAGCCAACGAAGGGTGGTTTTACAAGGGAATATTATAATAAAACAATGTTTCATGTGGCCTATATCTAGAGGGTTACTTAACAACGCTAATGATAAAAATCATTACCTATTTCCAAAGATAATTGAACTGAAATAGAAATAAGTCGGACAAGTTCCCTAAGATCAGCAACAGCGACACACACAACACACGACCAGTATTGCCAATCAAAATCTTCTAAATTCCTACCTGGACCTAAAATAATTACCACCTGTTACCTCAAATTACCACCTCACACAAGTATACCTATTTAGGACCAATGTGAACGCGTTATCATCGACGTTTTCGTATTAAAAACATGCTGGTACTTTTTAATTCGCTTCAATATGCATTAATTATTTTATTTTTATTTGATTAGTTTGGAAGTTTAAAATTATGTATTATGGAGATATTTAGAGCTCTACTACAGTATAAGCCAGAAGGTATACAGTTAATCAAGTTATTAAAATACCCCGTCGCAGCAAACCTGCGTACTCAGCGAATTTCCAATGCATATATATGTGTCTCACTACTTCATAGAGCTACTTAACAAGTTTCACAAAAATCCATTTATAAATAAGTGATGCTAAGAATGTAGCTACAATATTGAGCTGCGCTAACCCTAAAGAAGCAATCAGAGAACATGTTAGAGAAAAATATCGCAAAACTACGTCGGAAGTGCTAGTCGAACTCCCCTTCCCCGCCCCGCCACAAAAGGTGAGCGAATCACTAACCCCTTTGAATTTTCAATTCCAAGCAGTTTACATCAATAGAAAACCAGTTGTCAAACACCCGCAGACGCATTTTTGTTCTAGTATTCAACAATTCCTGAAGTATGGGGGATTGAAAATCTCCCCCCTAACTCATTATGTGTTAGGGGGAGCGAAAATCTCCCCCTTGTAATTAAATCAATAGAACAACAGTTGTCAAACATCCACAGTCTCATTCTTGTTCTAGTCTTCAACAATTCCTGAAGTACGGGGGAGCGAAAATCTCTCCCTATTAATTAAATCAATAACGACTATCGGGAATGTCTCTTAAACGACGTATTGAAAAGAACCATCAACACCAGGTTCCAGACCCGAAACCACCGCGTTTTCACAGTTCAAGTGGGGGCAGACCTATAATCGTATGATAGGTCTGTCCCACTTTGGGGTAGACCTAGTGGTTTTCTCTAACTTGCATTTGTAGGACTTTACCTGCGCTAGAGTAATTGAAGGGGGTGTATCGATACACCCCCTTCGATGATCGTGCGACCAAAGGGTTAGAGTAATTGAAGGGGGGTGTATCATTACAGCCCCCTTTGCAGTATATGTTCAAAGCATCACATTCACCTTTTTCCTCCAAATTTGCATTCAATGTATGTTTTGCTCGTTTAATATGTGTCTGTAAACTAATTGCTAAAAGTAATTACTAAAGGAGGCGAGGATGGGAAATAATAAGAATATTTATCTTTATTCTGGGTACAAAACTAGTTTATTGAGAAAAATAAATTTCAAAATTCAATTGGCATACATTTGTACAAAGAGTCTTCTGATCAGTGGGTGAGGTAGTACAGGAATACAAGGCAGTATTGACCGCAGACCAGAGTGTTGTCACTTTGAATGCGATGCTCGTTGTACAGGTAGCGACGAGCGTTAAGTCTCAGGAATCCTTGGTAGAATTGAAGATGTGGAGGTTGACAGTAAGCTGTCAAAGGATTCAATTATTCCTCCTCATTTGTTAAGGTAGAAAGCGACCCAGTGAGTATCGCCATCATTGTGTGGAACAGTATTCACAATCATAGCAGTAGATGGTGAGATATAATGGGGCAATTGATCCGCAGCGTAGACACCAACATTCTGTACGGGCAGTTTAGCCATACACTTTTGTATCTCTAAGGTATTCATTCTACTGTTTCGACAACATCAGAAGAAGAAGAAGAAGTAGTACTAGTAGCAAAGCAAAATCAGGAACTGGTATCACTCACGCCATCATCAGCGTCATCATCAGAATCATCGATATTTGTAATTAGATGTTGCCAACTGCGTAATGCGATACAATTGGGTTAGAGCGCATCGTGTGTGAGCTGTCTTGTGATGGCGACATCGCACTGCGTTTGTTGATAGTAGACTGTTGATTGATGATAGTGATCCGCAACCAATATCGCTAATATCAATGACGTTAGTAGTACAGTGTCTAGAATACGGTGGCGTTCGCGAGAAGCTTTTATTACAAGAATAATTCAATCACAATTTTGAGTTTTGATGCGATGAACTAAGATATAAATAGTATGTGGCAAAAAACAAGCCTCCATGTATCATTTCATGGTAAAGAAATAATTTACATCCGTACAATATATATTTTTTAAATGTGAAGTTTTCTAATTTTTAAATATTTAAGTCATCACACAACATAAACATAACAAATATGGTAGCTGTAAAGGATCTGTTGTTTATTTTCCTAAATAACAATGCTTTTAATCGTTTAAGTGGGCCTAAAATACAATAATACTAAGCAAAAAATAATAACATGTCATGTTTATTTTTTTCAGGAGTTTAAAATTCTTATACAGAAGGACTGCTGAATCACATAATACTGCAGACCCCATCTCCGCATACCGCTTTTTCTCGTTTTTCCCTATATATGCTGTTGACTGTATACCGTTTGACAACTTGTATTTTTAAATGGATTAGTCTACCATCAATAAACGTTACAACCGTAACATATTATGTTTGTAGCGAATAAAAGTCATCTGTAACATATTTAACCTAATTCATGTAGGGCTTTTCCCACAAACTATGTGAAACAAAAGACCAACAAATCTACTTAATGTGCTAATTATTTGGTTTTAGCGTTTATTTGAGAGTAAGCACTTCAAATTCATTAAATTAATTTGTAAATATTATCTGCGATGATAAAACCTCGTTGTAGATCGTCTAGAATCCGTTTCACAGTGTGGTGTTCGTGAGAAGCTTTTATTAAGAGAACAATTTAACAAATTAATTCTGAATACTTAATTTAGATAATCTTTGTGACATATAAGAAATACATTTGTACGCTTGGCCTATGTACAAAATACATGACACATTTTAAAAATAAACGAGTTCGCACGCAGCACGCTGACGTGAGGGAAGTGAATTTCCGCATGAAAAACAATAAAAACTCAAAATCAGTTAAAAACATATAATTATTTCAATTTTTATTCAAATCCGAAAATATTGTTTTTTGGCTGTTTTGATGCTCCTGGTTCTATTTACCTGCAATGCTGGGAATACAATTTTGCGCATTATAAGGTTAGGAGAAGGTCCAGTCAGGCTTTAAAGTAGGCGTGAGGTTGTTGGGGATGATAAAAGTACACCAACAAATGAATAACAGGCTTTTCTAAAGTAAAACCCCCATAAGACAACGTACTGTGTTTAGTCAATACACATTTTCTTTAATAACTCGGTAAATATATATGCTAGAATGACGAGAGAGGGCTTAAAAGTTTCGCCACATTAATTCCCACCGTTTTTCACTCGTTAATTTCACATCCGGGACTTTTCTGACTCTTTTTGGGCCCAAAAGCTCAAATTTCTAAATTTAAAATCCCCTAAAAAAAGGGGGTTAGAGTTTTCCGATTGTTTTGCCCAACGAACTTGTCCAACTGATTACAAAAAGTAATGTCCCTACCAAATTTGAAGTAAATCGGATAAAAAATGCGACCGCTAGAGTGCATACACATATATTTATATATGTCTATATATATATATATAATTTTGAACGAACCCCCAAAACGAGTTCAGGGGGTCACATTAGGAACTTCTATGGTGGTCCCGGGCTTAGTTTCACCGTGCGGGTCATGCTAATAGTTCACTTTCCATAGGAAATTCACTAATAAGTTTAATTACAAAAATATCTAAATTCGTAATATAACCACTAAAACATACCAATTGACCTGCATACTGCATTACCGACATCAGTTAACCTCAAAAACGAGAACTAAATTATTTATTTAAATTGTTAAGGGAAATCTATATCTATAAAATAGGAAGTATGTATGTATATATGTATGTAGCCTATGGACTCCGAAACCGCTCGACAGATTGTAATGAAACTTTCAGGCATTATTAAGCATTATTCAAGGATGGTTTGTGTGAAGTTTGGTGCAAATCTGTCTAAAGGGCTCCGACCCAGAGGGCATACAAGGGTGCAGTGTCAGGTTTTAGAAATTTAGTGATTACACAATTAACAGCTGTAATTAATTAATAGCTGTAATTAAAAACGGGTTCGCACGCAGCACGCTGACGTGAGGGAAGTGAATTTCCACATAAAAACTTTTAAAACTCAAAATAAGTGTAAAAACATACATTTGTCCAATTTTTATTGAAATCTGAAAACACTGATTTTTTGGCTGTTCTGATACTCCTGGTTTCATTTACTTGCAAAGCTGGGAATACAATTTTACGCATTATAAGGTTAGGAGAAGATCCAGACAGGCTTGAAAGTAGGCGTGAGGTTGCTGGGGATGATAAAAGTACTCTAACAAAGGAATAACAGGCTTTTCTAGTGTAAAACCCCCATAAGACAACGTACTTTGTTTAGTCGATACACATTTTCTTTAATAACTCGGTAAATATTTATGCTAGAATGACGAGAGAGGGCTTAATACTTTTGCCTCACTAATTCCCATTTTTTTACGTGCATTAATTTTACACCTGGAGCTTTTATGACCCTCTTTGGGCCCAAAAACTCGAAATTTGAAAGATTGATCCCCAAAAAAATGGGTTTAGAGTTTTCCGATTATTTTGCCCAACGAACTTGTCCAACTGATTACAGAAAGGAACGTCCCTACCAAATTTGAAGTAAATCGGACAAAAAATGCGACCGCTAGAGTGCAAACACATATATATATATATATATATATATATATATATATATATAAATTTTGAACGACCCCCCAAAACGTGTTCAGGGGGTCACGTTAGGACCTTCTATGGTGGTCCCGGGCTTAAGTTTCACCGTGCGGGTCATGCTAATAGTTCACTTTCCAAAGGAAATTCACTAAAAATCAAAGTTTTGGGCGCAGCAACGCGCGCCGGGTAACTGCTAGTGTAATATAATACCTCCGTAGCAGCAAACCTGCATACTCAGCGAATTTCCAATGCATATTAATTTATCTTAATACCACATAAAGCCACATACACATTTTCATCAATATACATTCATAAATAAACGATTTATTACATTTTAATTATTCTCCATAAGAATAACATTGCGGCTGAGTATGCAGGTTTGCTGAAATAAGGAACACTAAAAATGGGCTTTTATACAAATATCAATATAACTCAACTAGGTAAAGCCACATACCAAGTTCTATTCATTTATGATCATAATTAAAGGAGATAACACGTTAATTATTCTCCATAAGAATAACATGGGGCTGAGTATGCAGATTTGCTGCTACGGGAACTATCGGGAAAAAAATGGGTTTTTGTGCAAATATCAATATACCATAATGAAATGAAGCAATATACCAAGTTTCGTCAGGATAAGTTGATAAATAAGCGAGATATACAATTTTTCTTATTCTCCATAAGAATAACATTGGACAACGTACTGTGTTTAGCACTTTCAATATCTCAGTAACCAATTGACGTAGAGCAATGATTAAAACATCAAATTGTGCGTCCTTTTAAGTTGATTCCAATGGGAAAAAATAAAATTTCACTTTTTCAATAATTGTATGTAACAAACTCAAAAAACCCTTTTTTGGGGTACAAAACCCCCCCAAAATACCCCTTCGGATAGGTCGATCCGTCTGGTTTTCAAACTTAAAGTCATAAATGCTGCCTTACACGTTTGTACCAAATTTCATCAAAATCGGACCTTTTTTACGAGAGTTATCGCACCCACGGACACACACACACACACATATATATATATATATATATATATATATATATATATATATATACAGTTTTGAACGAATGGTGTTTTTGGGGTCTGGGGACCTCAAAACGAAAAGTTATCACTGTCCCGGGCCTAGGTCTTACCATGCCGACTACGGTAATAGCTTCTTCCCAATAGGGGAAATTTGCTAAAAGGCCAAATAAAATTAAAGTTTTTTAAAAATAAAACTTGATTAGGTCGTTAGATTAAATTGCCCTCAATTACCCTCCTTCAGCGATTACCATATTTTACCCACGGTCCTTAGAATTACCCACTAAGTGGGCAATTATTACCCACGCTTTGGCAACCCTGCTCTGCTAAAACCTAAAACTAATCAAGGCTACTGACTGGGTGTTAAGAAGAAAGTAGAAGAAAATACTTTTGATTTCTCCGATTTGTTTTAATTTATGTTCATGTATAGCTGAGGCTGTGTGTAATGTATTTCTTGTAATCTACAAACACTATTACTCAAGTATTAAGTTACTAGGCAGTAGTTTATGAAGTGTCGGACTCTACAATTAGTATAGAGGAGTCAAGGTCCGGTCCTTAGCCTATGTCTTGTGGTTTTCTTAAAGCTTGCTGCAGGTGAACCTTAGAGAGAGTGGGTGAGAAAGTAAATAAACTAGTTATACGCTCCTATGTCCCGTAATATGAAGTGAGGATTTGTAACACCACCATAATAGACAGTATAGGTGCCGGATTAAGTAATTAAAAGTATCTTACCTCACTTCACTTAGGCCCACATTAATACTTCGACTAGCCTACCACATTCCAGTGTATTGTTGAATCTAGTAGGCCTATTTAGGTGAAGAACCAAAATTTATTCGCCCTGAAAAAGAACCAGGGTAAATGAGCCAATAATGGGCATAGTCAAGAATATTTTTATTTTAAAAAATTGTGTAAATTATCACATTGATTTAATCTCAAACTAACTATTACCAGTTTGATCACTGAAAATTTGCCTTTCTAAAGATACAATTAAAGTATTAGAAAGTATGCTTACAATTTGAATTTAAAAAAATTACTCATATGTATTCAATTATTTTAGTAATGGTCATGGAAAATCGAGTAATGGTCACTCCGGTAATGGGCAACCCGAAATAACGAGACAAGATTATCTGAAATGCACTTATTATAGTCTACATTAAAGATACTAGGGCATAGTGTATTATTTAATACAGCCTATATGTTATGTAGCTGAAACTTAAGTTATTCTAGGCCTACTTGAAAAACAAGTAATCAATTTAAAATAAAATTAAATGTAAACCAAGGCCCCTAATCCTCATCGCGGTAGACTTTCATAAGCGGTATCCCAAACAACCGAATGAAAATATCGAACTTAAATATATCGATTACTTTCAGTCATTTAATAATTCGATATTTTTATTTGTAATAATAAAAAAAACTAAACAAAAGAAGTTGAATTTATTTACAATTTGTGATATGATTTACATTCCTGGATACAAGGCCTTTGTTGCATTCACAAAGTGTAAGAAAGCATCCTCTTTACTCATTTTGACCTCTCTTCGGTAAAGATATTCACAGAGGTGCTCCGCCAGGTAGTCCGACCGGATCCCCGTTGGCAACCCAACCCTGCTCTGCTAAAACCTAAAACTAATCAAGGCTGCTGACTGGGTGTTAAGAAGAAAGTACTTTTGATTTCTCCGATTTGTTTTAATTTATGTTCATGTATAGCTGAGGCTGTGTGTAATGTATTTCTTGTAATCTACAAACACTATTACTCAAGTATTAAGTTACTAGGCAGTAGTTTATGAAGTGTCGGACTCTACAATTAGTATAGAGGAGTCAAGGTCCGGTCCTTAGCCTATGTCTTGTGGTTTTCTTAAAGCTTGCTGCAGGTGAACCTTAGAGAGAGTGGGTGAGAGAGTAAATAAACTAGTTATACGCTCCTATGTCCCGTAATATGAAGTGAGGATTTGTAACACCACCATAATAGACAGTATAGGTGCCGGATTAATTAATTAAAAGTATCTTACCTCACTTCACTTAGGCCCACATTAATACTTCGACTAGCCTACCACATTCCAGTGAATTGTTGAATCTAGTAGGCCTATTTAGGTGAAGAACCAAAATTTATTCGCCCTGAAAAAGAACCAGGGTAAATGAGCCAATAATGGGCATAGTCAAGAATATTTTTATTTTAAAAAATTGTGTAAATTCTCACATTGATTTAATCTCAAACTAACTATTACCAGTTTGATCACTGAAAATTTGCCTTTCTAAAGATACAATTTAAAGTATAAGAAAGTATGCTTACAATTTGAATTTAAAAAAAATTACTCATATGTATTCAATTATTTTAGTAATGGTCATGGAAAATCGAGTAATGGTCACTCCGGTAATGGGCAACCCGAAATCACGAGACAAGATTATCTGAAATGCACTTATTATAGTCTACATTAAAGATACTAGGGCATAGTGTATTATTTAATACAGCCTATATGTTATGTAGCTGAAACTTAAGTTATTCTAGGCCTACTTGAAAAACAAGTAATCAATTTAAAATAAAATTAAATGTAAACCAAGGCCCCTAATCCTCATCGCGGTAGACTTTCATAAGCGGTATCCCAAACAACCGAATGAAAATATCGAACTTAAATATATCGATTACTTTCAGTCATTTAATAATTCGATATTTTTATTCGTAATAATAAAAAAAAACTAAACAAAAGAAGTTGAATTTATTTACAATTTGTGATATGATTTACATTCCTGGATACAAGGCCTTTGTTGCATTCACAAAGTGTAAGAAAGCATCCTCTTTACTCATTTTGACTCTTCGGTAAAGATATTCACAGAGGTGCTCCGCCAGGTAGTCCGACCGGATCCCCGTCTTAAGTGATCGCTTGACAGACCGCCATGAACTTTCTATAGTCTGCGTATTAGCGCCAGTTAACGGATCTATGAAGTTCTTACTATGGTTGACTGTAAAGTGTACGTAGCCTTTATCAGTCAAACCAAAGTAAGACTTCCATAGATCCGTTACAATCGTCGTTTCAGGTAGTACGTGCTTCACTATAAGGGGAATGAGTGTTGCGGCATCTCTTTTGTTGTCCAAACACAGTTCAATGCGGTATCTTCCTCCGCGAACTTTACCTTCAGGTACGATCTCGATCATACCGAGGATCCAGGTGCCCTCGACCAATCTCCCACGGTTGTATTTTCTTTTGCCTATCTTACATTTGTCGATTTCTACGACTACACCTGGACCCCCTAGTTTCTCTTCGTTTTGGAATTTGTCTTCAATATAATTGATACAAACTTCTCTACAAAAACTCAACCAATCAGCGATCGTTCTGCTCGACGCATCACAATCATCCAAGCTACACTCAATCATTAATACCCCCGTAGCAGCAAACCTGCGTACTCAGCGAATTTCCAATGCATATATATGTATCTTAATACCAAATAAAGCCACATACCAAGTTTCATCAATATACATTCATAAATAAACGATTTATGACATTTTAATTATTCTCCATAAGAATAACATGGCAGCTGAGTATGCAGGTTTGCTGAAGTAAGGAACACAAAAAAATTGGGTTTTATACAAATATCAATATAACTCATGTAGGTAAAGCCACATACCAAATTTCATTAATTTATTTTCATAATGAAGGCAGATAACACGTTACTTATTCTCCATAAGAATAACATGGGGCTGAGTACGCAGGTTTGCTGCTACGGGAGCCTTGGGTAAAAAATTGTTTTTTTGAGCAAATATCAATGGTCCACAACCAGATGAAGCCGTATACCAAGTTTCGTCAGTATACGTTCATAAATAAGCGAGATATAAAATTTTTATTTTCCTCCATAAGAATAACATTAGACAACGTACTGTGTTTAGCACTTTCAATATCTCGGTAACCAATTGACGTAGAGAAATGATTAAAATACCAAATTGTGTGTTTTTTTAAGCTGAATCCAATGGGAACAAATAAAATTTGACTATTTCCAAAATTATATGTAAAAAATTCGAAAAACCCATTTTTGGGGTACAAAACCCCCCCAAAATACCCCTTCGGATAGGGCGATCTGGCTGGTTTTCGAACTTAAAGTCATAAATGTTGCTTTACACGTTTATACCAAATTTCATAAAAATCGGATAATTTTTACGAGAGTTATCGTGCTCACGGACACACACATATATATATATACAGTTTCGAACGAATGGTGTTTTTGGGGTCTGGGGACCTCAAAACGAAAAGTTATCATGGTCCCGGGCCTAGGTCTTACCATGCCGACTACGGTAATAGCTTCTTCCCTATAGGGGAAATTCGCTAAAAACGTGAAATTTGTTACGTTTCTAGCAAAAAAATACATCACAGTTACTATGTTTCTTAATCCAAATTTTGATTTCTCAAAAAACGTATTTCTTAGAGCGTTTACACATTTACAATGTTCTACATCCTTACCCTTCTTTAAGCATCGGTATTGTACTTGATTAGGTCCTTTAATGATCACTTTCATAACATCCCCGCAAATATCACAATTACCTGGTTTTGGAATCAATTGCAGTTCTTGAAGGTATTTTATAAAAGTAAGATCGTAAGAACTAAGTAAGAACTAATTTAGTTTAACTTACGAAAATTAAACGTCATTTTGGACAAGAAGTAAGATATTTGTATAAATCTCAATGCCTTGTTTATTTATTAGTTTTAAGATCGATATAATTGTTAATATTTACCGATTACTTATATCGAAATAGCAATCGATATATCGATATATTTAAGTTCGATATTTTCATTCGGTTGTTTGGGATACCACTTATGAAAGTCTACCCCCTCATCGCTAAAATTCAAGCTTGCAAAGTCATCATCTGAATCCTCTAACTTGGCACATTCCATACACATAAATGTAACATCTTCTTCATCGTCACTCATTGTTAATCCGAAGGAATCAACATGTGATTTTGGTAGGCACTTAAAATGATAAGTATTTTTACATCTGTCACATTCCATCCACTTTCTAGATTTATTTTTCTTTTTTCTTCGTTAAAACTGCTTTTACACTTTTTGCATGTCCAATCTTCTTCAGTTTTCCTATTCTTTACTTTTCTCGGTTTCTTCTTTTTTTCTTCCTCTACCTTCTTGTAATATTGTTTCCATTTTTCCGAGGATACCACTGCAGGGAATACAACTTTTGCTCGCGTATTGGTAACTTTTTCGGGGGTTTTAGGCTAAAAAAGGCATTTCTTAAATGGACTTATCAAGTCACCAGGCTTCTTCGGGCCATACTTTGACGAGCCAACGCTTGAAGCACTTGTTGATGGTGTGCTTAACTCTCTTTGAAGCAAGCCTGAATCTCGAGTTTGAGTCTCTGCGGGAGGTTTATAGATTTTTACAAATTTTGACGTGTTCGGTTTATCATCGGTGGCTATCTTTGATTGTTTGGTAGACTGAAAGGTTGAAGTTGGATATGACGACATTTGTTTCCTCTCTACAGCTGGTTCAGATTGGCTTTGGCCTGGTGGACAATCAACTGTACATGTAACAGGGGGGGGGGGGGCAGGGGACTAGGTATTTGTTCTCTTCGCATGTCATGTAATGTATCTTCTATCTTGGATTTCCTCCATAAATAGAAGAGAGCTGTTCCCTGCTCCTCTCCTGTCCATTCTTCACCATCTGGTTTGGCCTTGAATTGACCTAAAAGTGTAGGTTCAATTTTGATTCTAATGTGGTAAAAAAATTTTTTCAGTCTCGCTTTACCTCACACACTTTCACAAAAGGGTCTGTTATTTCCCTGTTTTTTAAACACTTATCGAAATTTATGTTGTCAGGCTTGAACGGAAAAATTCCTGTAGCTTTGAAGCCATTCTTCACTATTTCCGGGGTTGCTTTCTCGTTAAAAACTTCTTTTAGCAAAGGGGCAAAGGTTTTCCTTGTGATTTCTTCAGGATAATGATCTATCCTCCACTTTAGGGTCATTGCGGTCCATCCTGCTTTTAACGGACGAAACACACATCTGCAGGTTGATGTAAATGAGTACTATTTGGATGGAGTGAAATCAATATGATTTGGTTTTCTGTGCAAAAAGCACTAACCTCTGGTGACAAATGTGAACGGTGACCATCTACATACAATATTACTGGTCTAGCCTAACTGTGACACTTGTATGTCAAAAATCACTAATTTTCAGGAGGTAGAAAAAACTGTTTGTTTTCAAGGTGTCTAGTGATATTTTATCTCAAAATTCAAGACTTTTTCCAGACTTTTTCCAAAATTTTTCAGACTTTCGTAAGATGGTACAAATATACTACAAACGTCATAAGAGTAAAAATATCATGTTTTTACCACTTTATGGATTTTTGAAAGCAATGAAGATTAAAATAAAATACAGTACCGGTAAGTTAGTAGCCTGTTCATGTACAGAAACAAATACAAAATTTCTAATAGGTTGGCATCTGAAAATAAAAGGCTAAAATAAAACTAATTTTTACTCATAACTTTGAAAACATATTTAGGCATATATCTAGGCCTGTCGTTCTCATCACTGGCCAAAAAAAAATATTTAAGAAGTCACCTAACTTATATTTTTTATATCAGTACCGGTACCTAAATTAATTTTAATTAAGTTCAGTTTTTAAAAACTAGGCCTAACTTAAATTTTTACAATTTCTCCCATGTTGGCAATTAAATCAAAGTTTAAAATTACCCAGACGAATAGTCATAGAAGCTTTGGCCTAGTTAAAATGTTTTCAAAGGTACGGTAAGTTAAAACATTACATTGACTAGGCTTATTTGATATTTAGGCCTATTCGATATAGCCTATCTGTATAGAGAGAACCACTTTATTAAATGTTAGAAACAGTTAATTAGTAAATATGTTCAGACCACAGTTTAATATTTCCAAGGGTGAAAGTACAGTAACTTAATTAGTCCAGCTTAACATCCTAACATGGGCATAGGCCTATTATCAAACTTGGGAAAAAGTTCATTAAATTTCATTAAAATATAGGCCTAATAAGTTATAGAGCCTAGGGTAACTATTTTACAGATTTAATAGTTGTAGTTTTCATATGTTGTAATTTGAAATAATATTAGCAGAGGGTAAACCATAACTTATTATTCGCGAAAATAAAAGTGTTCCAAGATATAAATGCCCATTTTATAGGGGCTTCGATTGCTACAAATACCTTCATATTAGTTTATTGAGTAGGCTATATTATTTATGACATTGTTCAAATGTCACTAAGCCACTGTTTAATGGTCTTCTTGTGATCTGAGAAATAGTTGACAACTGTAATTAAAACCATGAAATTGTATAACTTAATACTACTTAACAACTGTCGGGCGAGTTACTTCGCCCCGTTCCGTTGAAACCAGGCCACAGGACAAGCGGTGCAGACGACGAAATTCGACCTTGTTCGAAGTAAATTGCAACGTAAACTTAAAAGTTTTAACATGTAAAATATTAACTTAATTGTGTATTGCTCACGCTCACCGTTGAACAAAATTTGAAGCATTGTTGGAATGTAAAGGGAAATAAGAATAGATCATAGTTAAGTTGTTAACCTGTACCGCCAATAATTTGCAGGCATTATTCAATATTTACGGACAAATCCCGGTTTTAAACTCACTTCACTCGTCAATATAATCTTTAACCTACAGGTTTCAATGCTTCACTATGCGTCAATGCGTGCAACTGCGCAGGTACTACGACGACGCGACATGTGCGTGTGAGAATCAAGAGTCAGAGTCTACGGACGTTCCGATATGATACTACTGGCTACTGGGTTGGACCCGATATTTGGTATCGCTACGAATCAAAACCAAAGTATTGATACCCGTTACTGTAAGAGGAACGTGGGAGATAGCTTGGAGTCGATTCTCTTTATCATAAGTTACAAGAACTATATTTGAAGTTATTATTTGTGTTTATTTTACTAAAAAGTACATTAAACAAAAACTAATCTATGTTTTAACAACGTAAAAATGTACTATTTTTCCGATACCGATACTCCAACTTTTCTTTCGATACCACGATAATATCGGTTAACCGATGCCCAGAGTTCCGAAAACAAAGTTTCGATACTACTCGGATCGGAAGTATCGGAACTTGTCTATCAAAGTCCAGAGTCCACTAGCCGAGCGATGACGGACGAACGACGCGGGCGAGAGTGTAGAGGTACTTTCAAAGTCACCGTTCTCCACCCCTCTCCCCTCGTGACTCATCTTCCTTTTCGCGTTGCCATAGTAAAGGCATGTACTTGACTGGCTTTCTTAATTTCTACGAAAAACTATGGGCCAAGCACTTGCTTGGGTTATTCCACAACGTACATCTTGTTGCAATTGCCATTGATTATAAATACTAGTACCTTGATATCACTGTTTATAAGTTTTATCCATTTTCCCGACTTGATAACACTTTTATATATTAATTCCCGCCTTTCCCGACATTTTATTAATTTCTATACAAATTCCCGACTGCTAGACACCCTGTGTTTTGAACAAGAATATCTCTAGATGCCTTTAATGTTGACTAACTGTTATGTTCATATTTTAGATTATAATAAATACTTAAATAAGTGTTTCCTGTTCCAATAAAAAAAATCTTCCATACAAGGTATCACTTCCTACGGTCTGGTACATACGAGGTATCACTTCTTAAGCTAAAGGACATACGAGGTTTTTAAGTTACAAAATAGGTCTTTCAAATACAACACTTTATTAATACAAAAGTATAAAAATCATTACAATGAGAAATCAGTCTTAAGATTCCTAACGTCCCTTGCGGTTGTTAATACTAAAGTATAAAAATCATTAGCCTACAATGAGAAACCTAGAATATCAGTCCTAAGAAAGTTAATACAAACTTTCTGTTAATAATACTAAATTGTAAAAATCCTTACACATTTATGTTGGTATACGAAAATCAGTCCTGAGATAGCCCGTTAGCAGTTATCAAAAATACCAAGTATACTAAAGTATAAAAATCATTACAATGATGTACTTAAGAAATCAGCCTTAAGATTTCTAATATCCCTTGTGGTTGTTAACACTATATTATAAAAATCATTACAATGAGGAACCTAGAATATCAGTCCTAAGAGTGGTAATACAAATTGTCAGTCATCAATACTAAATTATGAAAATCATTACATATTCATCTAGGTACTTAGAAAATCAGTCTTGAGATTGTATAATGCCGTTTGCAGTTATAAAAAAATACAGAGTATATAAACAATTACAAAGATGTACTTATAAAATCAGCCTCAAGAGTGGTCAGTGTCCCTTGTGGTTGTTAATACTATAAAAATCATTATAGTGACCTCACAACGTACAGTAATTTTACGTATAGACAAACTGAGCATAATGATTCTTAAGATCCCTCGTGAGGTAGCTGGTCGTAGAAAGCATGACAATCGCGTGGAATGACTTCCTTCAGTTGCTATAAATGTTGCCATTTTCTATGCGTTATCGGTATTGGCGCATTTCTAACTACTGGAAAACTTGACATACTTGGGCAAGATCGTTTTACCCTTTGGGGCAGGACGAAATAAGTTTTGTCAAATTTCAATTTCACCTCAATTTCTCCATTAGCATACTTAATAGCCTTGATATTAGTAACTTTAGGGTCCCCTGGTTTTCGTCCAGGCCGTATGCTGTCGTACACCAGTAATGACTTCTTACCATAATCTTTAGGGAAGTCAAATTCTACTACTTTCGTCCGGATTATAGGAACTTTCTAGCCATTTCTGTGAGCCTAATGTAGTCACTTGGTAAGTGTATTTTTTGATCTTTAACTTTTCTTTCAATCAATGAGGGGATTGAATCCACTTCCATTTTTGTGTGGCCTTTTGTTCGCACGTTCACTGCTGAAAAAACGCTAATAAAACATATTATTTGCTAAAAAAAAAATATTCTACTCACCAACAGTAGTATTGTGACGTCCATGGATGGAAATAAGACACCATGGAAAAAAAACTCATTTTCTGCCATTTTAAAATTGCGGGAACTGTGGTTACCGCCAGCTCCTAGGGACAGCGTTCCTCGCCAGCCGGTTACTTGGGTTACCGCTCGCACCAACGGATGGCCTTTTTCGGCACAAACAATCTTCCATGACGACACACACTAAATATTTACACTTTCTTGTTTAGTTTTTAACACTTAATACTTTTAAAATAATTACCTAAAAATTATAACAATCTATTTACATCCCTCCAACCCACCCGAATGTCTGTTATTACTCAAAAGAGTTAGCCTATTTCAATATTGTTCACAAGAGTACTTTCAATTTATACTAATATAATAATACTTAAAAACTGTATATACATCCCCTCCAACCCACCCGTATGTCTTTTGTCCATTAGTCATGGAACTTGTCGAAGCAGTGAGGTACACACAAGCCGGGCTGCCCGTCACACTCAAGACAATGCCAAACAACTCGTTTCACAACGCCATTAGCACTACATACACGGCACCGTTTATTTTTCAACTTTTTCCCACTCTTTTGCTTTTCTTCAATTTTAGAGGGAACATGGGGTATTTGCTTGCGCTTGAGAGGCCTTGGAGGTTTTACTGGATCTGGTAGGAGACCGTCTACGACTGCCAAGTGAAAATCATAAAGTTTCATTTTGTTTTCACCGCAAGCAACACGAACTTCGTTGAAAAGATAATGCGAATTGATCAGCAGTATTTGCAGTACATGAATAAATATTTTCTTGTACCACCTGAGGGTTTTCCGTTCACAGGGGTAGTAAGATAACATTTGATCACTGCGATCAACGCCTTTCATAAAATGGTTGTATTTTACAATTGGCAGTGGTTTGATCCTTTCAACTCGATTTAGATTTAGGGAGGTTACAAGTTCGTTCGTATGTTCTGTGGATATGTATGATATGACTCTCTTGTCCCTCCACTTTCCAGCCATTACACTTTCGGCGTATTCAGAGATGGTTTCACCTTTTTTCAATTTAGCCGACTTTACCGTCTTAGATATATATTTACGGTCTAACCGAAGCGTGCCTGTGGTGTATGTATTTCTGCGTAACAGGAAAGATGAAAGAGAAAAGCTGTTGTAATAATTATCCATATATAAGCTGTGTCCACAGTTCAATTTTCCCTGCATAAGGTTTAACACAACATTTGCCGCATGGCCATGACCACCAAAATCCTCTAACACTCCACAGTACATAAAAAATCTCAAAATCAAGCCACGAGGGTCACACAAGCTGTATAGCTTGATTCCGTACTTGTGGCGCTTCCCTTTGATGTATTGTCTGAAATGGAGCCGACCACGCCATAGGACCATACCCTCGTCAATACAGAGATTTTGTTGTGGATAGTAGATGTCCTTCATCTTATTATTAAAATAATCAATCAGAAATTGAACTTTGGACGATCGGTGACTGGGGTTAGGACGTTGTTCAAAATTGATGCATCGAAGAATTAGTAGGAAACGGTCTCGAGTCATAAAGTTTGGGAATACTGATGTGAACAATTTGTTACTTTTCCAATAGTCTTGTATTCTTGGCAGTTTTACTATCCCCATGTGCAATAGGAGGCCAAAAAAAAAACAACAGTTCTTCCACAGTAAGATCTTTCCATTTCGCTACTCTGGAACCAGGTACGGTGGATGGTCCACAAAACAAATCAAAAGCGTATTTGTTAGTGGCGGGAACTATTCCTTCTAAAAAAACAATGTCAACGAGAAATTTAAAAAATGAATTGGCGACTTTACCTCTGGCAAGGGAGTTAAAAATCCTTCTTCCTTAGTAAATGGTATTGATTTCATACCAATCCGGTTGTGAGCACTCCACTGAGGTGGATTTGCTTCGTAATCAGGGTCTTCGACTTCAGAGTCTGTTTCATACTCCGCATCATCCACATCATATTCTTCATCATCGGAATTAATAACACTAGTATTTCGTAAGGTTCGTAAGCCACTTGGTCCCGGGGTACCATGATGACCACAAACAATCACAAAACTAAAACGCCAAGAGAAAATAGAAGAAATTTTCAGAACAAAACTAACTGCACAAAAACGCGGGAAAAGTACCTCCCGAGGAGCGAGAAACGCGTGGTGTACACAGCTCGGTTGCTGGCTGCCAACTAACCTCGTTTCCAAACAAAGGCCACGTGGTAACCAGAGTTGCCGCGCGCTCGTGGCGCTGTTACCGCTCGCACGCAACGTGTTAAAAACTTTTGCTCAATTTGTACATTTTTCTCTTAACTAAAACAAAGCAAAGCATTGGACATTGTCGAGTTTCGGTTTTGTGCAGTGCAGCCATCACTATATATTATAATCGGCTTGGAACAATCACACATTATTTCCTCTAAATACTTAATAACACAGCTAGCGAATGTACTAGCACACAGATCTGCTTGGCTCTCATTTTACCAATAGCATTTAGTGTCATGAGTAACTTCATCATAAATGGTAAAATTGTGGCAGACCAATTTCGTTTTGTAATACAAGGCACTTGCATTTAAACTTGGGGATACTTTTACTGACTGTACATCCCTGGTAAATACGATGGATGAGCCCTTTTTTGCTTCTTTTATGTCATTTTCTTTTTCTGTCCTGGCTTTCTTTTCAATATAATCTCGATAGTTTTCCTCGTCTCAGTTTCCAGTCTCGTACATGACGCACTTGTCACATCATCGGTCCTTCTTAGGCTGCTGAAAAGCGAGATTTTTTTCTTTTACGAAATTATCAAAAACACATTGTGGCAGAGGCTTTACTGGATTAGTTCCATCTCCAAAACATACTTTTACGTACTCGTTGTACACATTAACCCAACTTTTACCAAATCCAGGTTCTAGGTATAACTTACTGCTGTTTTTTCGACAATAATGAGAGGGCAATTTAGGCAATGATTCCAAAAATGTTTCTAAAGCTCTTCTCCCCTCAACATTTCTTATTTTTCCAATAGATCCTATTTTACGCCTCTCTTCATTTACGGCATTTTGACTTGGTGTCATTCCATGACTGTGCCCTTCACTAGCTCCTGTGGCCCAGCTATGTACTGACCATTCACCCAAACTGAATGTGCTTAGAAAAAGCTTGTACACTTCCACTGACTTGCCATTGGGGAGCTTTATAGTGTATACAAACGTGTATTGCCTCATAGAGTCCTCTCCCTTTTTTGTTTTTGTTCTAGATTTTTCAGTCCGTTTCACAAGAGACGCTATGTAAATTTTTTTTTGGTCCCACAATAAGGTTTTCCAGAATGAGTCATACAACGTTTGTCTATCTTCCTCCGATATCGAGTAACAATCTCTTACTTTTGATTTAAGACAAGCTGAGCTTTGGCAGGGTGGTCCCAATTTTCTTTCTTCTCTTACTGTACCTCTCTTTCCCTTGTACACTGTTTCACCACTCTTTTCATCAACTAACTTCTTTCTTGACCAGCCCACATACTTCTGTCCTTTTTCTCTTAAAACTTTATTTTTTCTGTCTTATCCAGTCACGGGGACTAGCAATTCTCCTCTTTTTCTTGATTACACCCAGAGCGTTATCTTCATCTTGCCTTCCGTCATCACCCACTGAATCAGCTTCTTCACTATGTTCTTCATTTTCGCCAGGTTCGAAATCAGGATCATCAAGATCTTCATCATCAGCATCTTGTAGGCCAAAGGTACGATTGACATGATTGTTTTCTTCAACAGTTTGAACAGTTTCTACAACTGTTTCTATGCCCAACATATCCTCTTGAAAGTTTTCTGGTGCAACACCATTCGTATTGGTAGGTCCATTATCAGGAACATGAACGTCAAGATTATCAGTTTCTACTTGACCCACAGTGTTAAGTGACAAATCACTGTCAAGAACGTCAAAGCTAAAACTTAAATTGCCAGTATGACTATTCGGATCCAGCATAATATTATCCAAACCACTAATAGACAGGTTGCCGTCGTCTAAACTATCTGGTTGCCTCTGTTGTTCATCGTGGCCGTTGATTCCAGAAGTGGAACTGCAGTTTTTATTTTTTACAACTTCTACAACGGCACCGGGATATTGGTCTTTAAGTGCATTTAATAGGTCATCTATGGAGCTAGTATTACTATTTTGACTACAATCCAAATTTTCTTCGGTATCCATGGTTTTTCAGTATCTGAAAACGAGTAATAGAGCTGTTTAGAACTAATATTCACCAAGAGATAATCGTGTGATACCTCGTATGTGGCCAAACTTCAACACAGTGATTCCTCGTATGTCCATGCTATCATTAACAACACGTTTTACCCAATTCATACTACTGCAAAGTACTTAATCAACAGAAATAGTAAAAGAACAATAAATAAATAATGCAAACTTATGTATAAACAGAACTTACAATCAGTGTGTCTGAGATGCAAAGCCAAATTCCACTAGCATACTGTGTGAGACCACCTGTTACTGCTTAATCCAGGGACATCCGAGGTATCACCAGGAAAAATCAGTGTTGCCACATACAAGGTATACTCAAAAGTTAAATTTACCCTAAATTAAAAATTTTCTTACCTACAAGGTATCTCTCAGTAGATATGGCTTAACTTGCTGCATATTCTGATACCAATATCTCAAAATCGAAAAAAATGGACATACGAGGTATCACAGTTAGGCTAACGAATATGACGAGTAACAGAGGTTACTGTCAAAGTAACGGAGGTTACTTGTTTGATAAATTACTCACTTTTAGTATTCTTAATTGGGTTGACTGGGGTAATTGTGAACGGATTTTGCAAGTTTCATGTATCAAAAATTGTACTGACTTTATTTTAAATAGGATAAATCTTGTTTTTTTTCCTGTAATATTCAACTCCTTACCTTCCTTTTGCACATTAAAACCATAAAAATGTCTAGTTTCCAAGGGTAAATTAATGCAATTTACAATTACCCGATTCATTCACAATTACCCCAACACCGCTAGGGTAATTGTGAACAGGTATCTTTTTATTAGTTTTGATATACAATCCAAACTTAGAGGAAATATACCTTGAATAATATTTTAATGATAACCATAAACATTTTCCAGCTAAACCATTGTTCACAATTACCCCTCAAACGTCATAAATGGGTAAATTAATTAAAACTGCACAAATTAGTTAAACTTATTTTATTAAATCATAAAAAAGAGGTACATTATTATAAGAGAGTTACTGATAAACATCACAATTAAGTGTAACTAGTTTAATTCTGTTAAAAATTAAAAATACAAAGAATAAAATTCCTTCTTAAAATTCTCATATCGTACATTGTCATTTTGGTTAAATTATTTTTCATAAACAGAAACAGACCCGCTGAATTCATACACTACTTTTCTGTCAACTTCTTTAACAGCTGGTTCAGGCAAAACTGCTAAAATTTGATTAAAATTAACAATACTAACATCATTGTCCTTAACAAAAAACTGAGTTGAAATTTCATTAAGCCTGGTATAGCCTGCAATGCGGATCTCCCCATCATCTTCATCTTTGTCTTGTACACAGCATACATATTTGTAATGTGTTGTGCTTCTAGATCCTCCGATAAAATCAACTAAAATAAATGTCCCCGGTTGTATCTTCTCCCAGTTTGGTTCATCATAATCCACTTCCGCCGTATTGTCTTTCAAAACTGCGACTTGTAATGATTCGAAGTCATCGTCTGAAAAATGTTGCACGTAACTTTCATCCTCCCTTTTCTTGTGCTTGGTTTTTTTCATGCCAAAATTAAGTTTTCTTTTCAGATTTGGTTTCCTTTGTTTTTCATCTTTATTCTTAGACCTCTCGAGCTTTCTTCCTTCCTTTACTTTATTTTCAAGTTTCTTTTTTTCTTCAGCTGCTTTTACTTTTCCAAGCACCGCCTCGGTTGTTAGAACTTCGCCATAACGTTCTGGTTTCAACCGTGGGATTTTACGTTCTCTTCTTACCAAAGGATTTGAATTACTTGGACCAGCAGTTTGATGGGTTTTGCTCATCGATGATGTGAATATTTCTATAATACCTGTTGGCGTGTTAGGAGTAGGCCTACTTTTCTTAATTTTTTGTGGTGTCTTTTTCGGTGTGTCCCGTACATTCCATTCAACATCTGGATTAGTTCGGTTAGTTTCAATATTAAGATTGGATTCTTGGGCAGGAATTACAGCCAGATCACCATTTGTTTCAAAATTCTGATTGGGTTCTTGGGCAGGAATTACAGCCGAATTAGTTCTGTTTCTTTCAATATTCTGGTTGGGTTCTTGTATGGGAACTAGAGCTCGACTTCTTTTGTAATTTAGAAGCTCTTGAAGGTTGAAAGCAGTCTCAGGAAATTTACAAGCATCAACTGGGAATAATCCGGTAGTGGTAAAGCCTGAAACAATGTTTTTACTTAGCATAGCCTCCTTCCACACTTCCCCGATTAGGGTGGCAAAGTCGGATTTAGAGAGTCGACAGTTCCCCTGCTTCGCAATTTGTTTTTTTCCAAAACTTATTAGGTTTTTTCCCAGCAGTTTTTTACTGGGGCAAATACGCATTTGTCAGGTGGCTGAATTTTATCTGTCAAATGACTTGGCATCTTGATGAGTTTGATTTTGTTTTCCACAGCCTTTTTTATTATCCTATAACTAATATGGCTTGTATGGCCATCGTATAGCAAAATCGCTTTCTGATCAGGGCAATTTTTGCTGACCCTCAGTCTTTCAACATGGGGCACAAACCCGTTGCAAAACCATTCATAGAACTGGGGTTCCTCCATCCACCCGTTGCTAGAAGCAGAGTATAAAGTGCCAGGGTATGGATTGGGGGAAACCCACCTGGCCTGGACAGAGACACCTTTGTACACTATGAATGGGGGCAAATATCCTCTATCAGCTGAGACTGTTGCTAGGACAGTGACAGACTCCCTACCTGAACCACCGACGACCCTGGTTAGTGGACTTCCTTTTTCACCAATTGCTCTTAACTCTCATTGGGTCTGTGTTAAAACCACTTTCATCACAATTGAAAATGAAACATGACTGTTCTTGTGAGGTAATACCACAGTTATTAACAGTTTAATTTAATTCAGAGTAAAAATTGTATATTACATCTGGTTTTCTTGCATCTTTCCTGTTTTTTTGTTAGAGTTCAGGTTTTTTAAAGGATAAACTTGGGTGACTATGCAAAAACCCATAGCACCAATCGTTTCCAAGTACTCCGTCTGCAAATGGCGATTTAATATCATTTACTTTGATATATTGTGCCACAATGTTGATGACATCTTGTTTATAACAAGGGTAACCTATACGGGCTCTTGCCTTGATACAGTTTACCAGGTCTTGTTCTTCTGATGCTGAAAGAACAGTTGGCCGACCAGCTCCTATTTTCTCTAATGACGATCTCCTACCTTTTATTATGTTAAAAATAACGCTCTTGGGAACACCATATCTCTCCTGTGCTTCATTGAAGGTGCAGATTTTGTTCTCTACATCTCGCACAGCTGTCAAAACATCTTCTGCGGTGTAGTTTGGGCCGGGTTTCTTTTTCACTACGTTCTCGGCATCTGAAAAATAAATATATTTTTAGTTTCATAATAAAAATACCCCCCGTCGCAGCAAACCTGCGTACTCAGCGAATTTCCAATGCATTGATATGTTTCTCACTAGTACATAAAGCCACTCGCCAAGTTTGACAAAAATACATTCATAAATAAGTGATTTATTACATTTTATTTATTCCCCATAAGAATAACATTAGGACTGAGTACGCAGGTTTGCTGCAACGAGGAAGATAAGAAATGAGTTTTTATGCAATTATCAATGTAACTGAACCAGGTGAAGCTACTTACCATGTTTTATTAATTTATGTTCATAATTAAGGGAGATATAAAACTTTACTTATTCTCCATAAGAATAACATTAGGGCTGAGTATGCAGGTTAGCTGCTACGGGGACAATCAACAAAACATTTATTTTTTGTGCAATTATCAATATACCAGTACAACATGAAGCCACATACCAAATTTCATCAATATACATTCATAAATAATCAAGATATCAAATTTTATTTATTCTCCATAAGGATAACATTGGACAACGTACTGTGTTTAGCACTTTGAATATCTCTGCAACGGTTTGACGTAGAATCACAATTTAAACACCAAATGATTGTTTTGTGGAGCTGAAGTGATTGGTAAAAGAAAATGTGAAGTTTAAAGTAAAATTAACTGAGGAAAAGCCAAAAACCTTTTTCCCATAAGATTAACATGGGAGATTTTATGAGCATGTTTTTTGGATTTTTTCCGCAACCACTTAACCTAGGTTAATAATTCAAAATACCATTTTATTTGTTTTTTTAAGCTCTATAACATGGTCTAAACCTAAATTAAGTGTTTTAAAAATTTTAGGGTAAAAAATGCAAAAAACTGATTTTTGGAAAATTTAAAACCCCCATAAACCCCCCTTCCCATAGTCCGATTTTTCTGGTTTTCGAACTTAAAGTCATAAATGTCAGTTCACACATTTGAGCCAAATTTCATCGAAATCGGACGTTTTTTACTCAAGTTATCGCATTCACGGACACATATATAGATATATATATATATATATATAGATATATATATATATATATAGATATATATATATAGATATATATATATAGATATATATATACATATATATAAATTTGAACGAATAGTGTTTTGGACATCTGGGGACCTCAAAACAAAAAGTTATCATGGTCTCGGGCTTAAGTCTTACCATGAGACCTACGGTAATAGCTTCTTCCCTATAGGGGAAATTCGCTAAAATGGGCAAATATCTGGTAAAGAAATCATCTTTGGGAAGTGAAAACTTGGAATTACTCAACAGGCCTACACATTTGGTCAAAACAATTACAGGCCTGGATCGATTGAACTTATGAAAATACCTGAATGACAATACTAGTGGGCCTGTCACATTTTTTGTCCTCACATTATTATAGCATACTAACCAAGGTTTAAAGTAAACTGCTTCTAAAATGATTCTGTTAAATCCTAGTAAGTTTAAGGGAAATATTCAGGTTTAGGCCTATCTCTTTTAGTAACACACTCTTAGACCTTGTTAAACATAATTTCAGTAGGCCTAAGTAAAACTATCAGCTTAAAACTTTGTTAAGGACTATCATTTTACTATTCACAATGATAAATCAATTGAATTATTATGTGTACTGCTGAAAAATAACTACTTTAAATCATTCACAATTACCCCAAACCAGGATTCACAATTACCCCAAAGTGATTTTTCTGTGGGGTAATTGTGAATAGCCTTGAGCTCATCCCTCTCTTGAGGATTCCTACTAAAATGAAGTGAATTTGCAAGTTTATAACATTGTTATTGCTCTAATATTGTTAACATTGAAATTGATCTTACCTTTCAACTAGAAGTTGGACCAACTTCCGAAGACTGCAAAACTTTTTTCCAAACTTTTCTGCACAGGTAAACTGAACATATAATTTATAACCTTAAACAAAGGTCTGGAGGCCAGAGCAAGACAGAGGTTTTGGAGGGAAGATCAACATATGGTTTGATGCTAGTGCTGCCAACCTAGTTGCTCTAAAACATTAATTTTCCCTAGTGTTCACAATTACCCCGAATTCACAATTACCCCAGTCACCCTAATCAATTTGGGTTAATAATTTACAACTACTCATAGCAAATAGTCCAAGATATATTTTCACATCACTTCAGAAGTTATTAAGAATGTTTTAAACTATTTATTGAAAAACATTACATAATATTTAAAATCACTCAATTTAAGTGGTAAAATCAAACAAAACAAGTTTCAGAAAAGCCTACTTAAATTATACATGAACAATGAAATTATTTGGCATAAAATAAGAAAGGCAGTCCTTGGCTACTCAAATTAGGCCTAAGTTAAAGTTATAAGCAATGGGTCTACTTTTCACAAACGTCTCGAACTTCCTTTTCAAACACGTACTGAATTCTATCACCGACCAGTTTCATTTTTGGGGGTTTTAAGATTTTCACAATCTGCCCAAAGTACACAAATTTAGTGTCACAATCATTCATTATGAAAACTTAGATCATTCTTGTACATTTTCATAAACATAACTAGTACCTCTCCTTCCTCTTCACACACACTACCTTGGCAAACGCCAACATAATTAAACGCCTTCTTTGTAACTTCACAGGAATTAGGAACTTGCTCCTGAACTGACATGCAGCATTGTCGGAGAAAAAAATGAGATTGTCCACAAAGGGGAATTCCTCCTTGATGACATTTCCAATAACTTTTAAAAATGTCCAAACAGCATACTTACTGTGATTTAAGTCATCACTGATGATTGCTACACATTTTTTCTGCCCTGACTCCAAATAACACTCCTGTGAATTGGAGTATAAAATTGGTGTTTTAAAATGGATTAATGGCGTATTTTAATTAAAATATTGCACAAACATTTGCACAAGAACATAATTGTCTGAACGAATATTCAGTGCACTAAGTTCAAATTCAGTTAGCATGTTTGATGGCCCTGGTAGTTGGTTTGAATCTTCGGCATCACTAGAATATACATCCGAGTAATGTTCTCGCTTTGTCAAACTGTCATCCATGTCAGACAGTTAATAGTCTTCAAGGTTTTGCAAAACAGAAACTTCATGAAGTTCTGAACTTGCAGTTCGCCCAGCAAAAACAGATTTGTCATAACTTTTCTGAAAAAAGTGAAAAGAGTTTAAGCCCAGTTTGTTTTTGGTTTTGCCTTTTTGCAATGGGTTCACTTCAATTTCCAAAGTTACGTTATCAACAACTGACTCCCATCTGTGATTTAACATTACTTCATTTCCTTCAATGTGTTCTTTTGGAACATAATGTACTATTACATTTCCACAGGACTTCTCAACTTCATTGTAGTATTCCTTTGCTGAGTTAATGTTTAAGTTTTGTGATTTCACTTTATGCCAGATTTGGTTTTTAATGACAGCTCCAACTCCGTCTACGGCACCTTTCCCATGTGATGCTGCAAACGTAACCCACTCAACGGACCAACCTCCTAAGTCTTCTTCAAGAAATCACAGATTGGAGACCGTAAACTTGCTCCTGAACTGACATGCAGCATTGTCGGAGAAAAAAATGAGATTGTCCACAAAGGGGAATTCCTCCTTGATGACATTTCCAATAACTTTTAAAAATGTCCAAACAGCATACTTACTGTGATTTAAGTCATCACTGATGATTGCTACACATTTTTTCTGCCCTGACTCCAAATAACACTCCTGTGAATTGGAGTATAAAATTGGTGTTTTAAAATGGATTAATGGCGTATTTTAATTAAAATATTGTTTTCTTTCAGTTTAGAGAGTCACATTGGCACACACACAGTAGACATAAGTAAAAATTAGCAAAATCAGTGTTGACCATGCCCAAGTCTCAAAGAATTAACCGATCCCGTCAACTTCCAAGCAAGCCTGCTACCGTTTGTTTTACTTGGGCCCCCCCACCAGCGTTGCCACAGACCGGTTAACTCATTGAGAGTTGCACAACTGGTCAGTTTTGGTCTTGTGCGGGAATCAAACCCATGAACACCGTATCACCACCTGGCCAAGGTGTTTCCACGACGTAGCCAACTCAGCTAACACGACCAAAGGCCTGGCGGCGATATTAAGGGTTTTGTCTATTCACTTCACAACCTTCTACAATTCATTCCCTTAAATCCCAAATATTGTCAACAGGGGTGTGGTAAACCAGATTTTAAATAGCCCCATACAAAAAAATCTAGGGAATTAACCCATTGGGGTAGTAATTTTATTCTATTTGCAGAAGCCTATAACGGGAATTGATTGGTGCTGCACTCTAGTAGCAAAATATGTAACTAATGACCGCGGGCGTCTACGGTTCTATCCGCTAGGGGCGTGGACTGACTGATTTTTCCCCAATGGGTTAATTCCCTAGATTTTTTTGTATGGGGCTATTTAAAATCTGGTTTACCACACCCCTGTTGACAATATTTGGGATTTAAGGGAATGAATTGTAGAAGGTTGTGAAGTGAATAGACAAAAGCCTGGGGTATTTGAAAGAATGAGGGAGTCGATGAGAAAGAGGATGGATTGTGTCATAGAAATGAATGGAGGACACATGGAAGTTGTAATTGTTAACTTTTAAAAAAGCTATCTTGTGTTAAGATTTTATTTTGTATTTAATTTAGTTTCTCATTTTTTAATCCCATTATGTGTTGTCACTCAATAAATGGTTTCAATGTACCTCGGTTATGTTTTGTTCGATTCTCATGTTTTTGGTGTTGGCAGATTGAAAATAAAATTTTCTAAAAAAAATTGGTCTTAGTACATTTTTGTATTTTTTACCGTTTTCCCGCCATTTTAGATTAAAAGTTTAAAATGTCCGCCATTTTGAAATTTTAAATTGGACCAAGTTGAATTTTTTTTTCTATAGTAGGTCTCTTTTATTTAAACATACTTACCGAGTTTTATAATGATCGGATGAAAAACGTTGAAGATAACAATTATTTTGTAAAAAATCCAAAATGGCGGATATCTGGTAAACAAAGCGTTTTTGTAAAAAAATTATTCTTGATTTTCTCTTTATTTTGACCCATATAACCTTTTCCCAGAATTTGGCCCTTTACTCATGGGACACCCTGTATTTTATTATTTATTATTATTAATTAAAATATTGTTTTCTTTCAGTTTAAAGAGTCACATTGGCATACACACAGTAGACATAAGTAAAAATGAGCAAAATCAGTGTTGATCATGTGCAAGTCTCAAAGAATTAACCGATCCCGTCAACTTCCAAGCAAGCCTGCCACCTTTTGTTTTACTTGGGCCCTCCCACCAACAGGGGCGGATCCAGGGAGTCACGTTAGGGGGGGAAATTCCGGGGGTTGAGGGGGGGGTTGCGGGGGTTAGGGGGGTATGGAGTACCCCTCAGGGCTGGGGGGTACGGGAGTTCTCCCCGGGAAATTTGTAAAATATTCTAGATCAATCATATTTTAATCAGCCGTAAAAATAGCCGAACGCGTTTTATTGACCAAAATGAGTGTTATCGGCCTAAAAAGACGACTATATTGAATTCATTGATCAAAATCAGCAATTTGACCTGATGTTTCCGATTATAAATGGGAATTTGACCGCATTTCATGGTCGCCGTAGTTGTTAGACCAAAAACGACAAGTAAACGTTTATCGGCAAATAAATAACAAACAAAAAACGCAATAGTTTATACCCAAACCGCAATTTAAAGGCCAACACGCCAGCGGGGAAGTGTCAAAGTATGTTATCGTCGAAAACAAAGATTTTACCGAAATAAGATCGGAAAAATGTATCGGCCGAGATACAGCGATTTTAAACGATTTTAAAAGACGCCCGAGATACATATTATCAGCCTAAAATACCTAAAATATATTCTCATTTTTACCGCCTAAAACGTCATTTGGGCCGTAGTTTTAGCCTGAAAAAGATCAAACTGTTTTTAGGCAAATTTACCGACCGGCGTGTCAGCAAAAATCGGTAATTTTACCAGCAATTTTACAGCATATTACTAGCCAAAAACTACGACCGCAAAGTTTTTATCTAACGAAAATTGAGTACAACCCATATTTTATGCCAGAAATGTACTTAATCGCTCAAAAACGGCAATCGGACCGTATTTTCTCGGCAATAAATAAAGCCGGGTCGTGTTTTATATACCAAAAACGACGTCCGAAACGCGTTAGAAACATAAATTTTGCTGCGACTTGGTAAAAAACACTGAAATGACTAAATTTTTAGGTATAATGGACTGGACCGCGTTTTATTGGCCCGAAGCGGCAAGCGAGCCGCATATTATCACCCATAATGCGATTTGTGGGAAAAACATGGACTACAATCAAATTTAGGGCCACATTTTGCGGGCCGTAAAATGTTGCCAGACTGCGTTTTACAGAAAAAACATACTGACTAAAACAAATTTTATAAAACAAAATAGGCAATTTCACAGCATTCTATTTGCCGAAAACGCATTTTAAAGTCCAAAATTGATGGCCGCAACGAGTTTTATTGACCGAAAATGACGACCGAGCCTCAATATATGCAAAAAATCACAATCTAACAGTGATTAATCATTAAAAAAATATTAATCGGACCACATTTTCCTAGCGAAAAATAAAGCATTGCGAAATTTTGGGAAGTTTCGAAACTGGACCTAGCTGCCATTTGTCACTGGGCTATTAATTAATAATGCTTTCTAAGAACAGGTCGACCTTAGATAGTATCAAGAACAGGGTTTGATAGGGGTTTCCCTATCAAAATGTAAAAGAATGCCACGGCCGTAGATATACACAAAAAGCCGGATCGCGGGTTATACGAATATTTTTACGAAGACAAACGGCGATTTGACCAGGATTCGACCCCGTTCTACCGCCAATGTATGCCTATTATTCCGCGTCGGATGGGTCAAAAGAAGGAATTTAGTTGCATTCCTAATGGCCCGAATATAACGATCTGCAAAATTTCTTATTGGCTGAAAATGACAACCAAAACGTGTTTTATTGGCTGTAAACGACAACCGAGCCGCATGAACGAAAATGGCCGAAAAAGGCGTTTTAAACTAAATTCCCGTATATTCCCGCATTTTCCCAGCATGCAAATTCCTGTATGATTATTTGATTTTCCTGGAATTTCCGGTCTGTAGTAGTATTACAGGCATATAAGTCTGACTGACGACGCATCAATCAGACGACAAGTCGTGATGACGCGGATGACGCTGCTGGACAGACGTAGCACTGGTGCGGGGGTGCGTGCGCAACTCCAACCTTTTGCCTTGGGGGTGGAAATTTCCCCCATTTCCTCCCCCGTGGATCCGCGCCTGCCCACCAACGTTGTCACAGACCGGTTAACTCATTGAGAGTTGCACAACTGGTCAGTTTTGGTCGTGTGCGGGAATCGAACCCACGAACATCGTATCACCACCTGGCCAAGGTTTTTCCACGACGTAGCCAACTCAGCTAACACGACCAAAGGCCTGGCGGCGATATTAAGGTTTTTCAGTCAGTCCGCGCCCCTAGTGGATAGAACCATAGACGCCCGCGGTCATTAGTTGCATATTTTGCTACTAGAGTGCAGCACCAATCAATTCCCGTTATAGGCTTCTGCAAATAGAATAAAATTACTACCTCAATGGGTTAACACCTTTACCGAGCCATGACTCGGGAAACGTTAGTAGAGCCACCCGGTCTCAGAGACCCATATATAATTCTTAATTTAAACACATTTGTATTTATTCATGTATAGAAACATAATTACGCATGTTTATATCAAATTAAATGCATGCGTTAAGTGTGTTTAATTGTACATATGTAAATATGTACATATAAATATATATATTGAAATATTTACATGTAAACACGTAATACATATTTATAAATGCATATATTGTCTACATATATGTATGTAGATATCATCTACATGCATCATATAATTGTATATATTTACATATATGTAAACTTATTTTACACATGCCATGTAATTTGATATAAATATGTGTAGTTATATTTCTACACATGAATATATACAAACATAGGAAATATAATAAATTTA
Source organism: Allygus modestus (assembly GCA_963675035.1). Classification (NCBI taxonomy): domain Eukaryota; kingdom Metazoa; phylum Arthropoda; class Insecta; order Hemiptera; family Cicadellidae; genus Allygus; species Allygus modestus. The sequence goes on along the minus strand of OY776111.1, from coordinate 63,413,259 downwards.
ATGATGCAAACAACTCGACTATTTATTAATACAATATCTAAAACTGGATAATTGAAAAATGGCGTATAGAAAATGTTATAAAAACAGTTGTAAATTGTCGATGACAGTTTGTATATACACCCTTGAAAATGTCAAAAACAGTTCGGTTCACTTAGGGTAGTCTTGAGTTTTGAGTGATCATACACGATCTCGTGCACAGTCTACACACAATTTTCTGGTACACTCCAAGCAGACAGGTGTATCGCACTGTATACACTTGTACTGAGTTTTCCTTTCTTTGGCCGAAGGGCACTTTCCACAAGTTTTTCTTTTCTCCATTTTGTCCGAAGGAACTCCTTCTGGCCGGTTTTCTGTGACGCCAAGGGCTTTTCTTATTTCATCCTTTACATCCCGGCGTATATTTGGAATTATCAATTTTCTCTGCAGGTATGGCTCCACTAATGAGAGCGCTACCTGTTTTGTAAATTCAAACGTGTCATCATTTTGTTTCCTGAGTAGCACATGTAAAGAATGAACGAGTTGATACTTGCAATGTTTACTATTCTGTAAAACACGGCCATAGGCCACCTTCTTGTCTGCTTGTTTGACGAGTAGATGGCACATTTCATGTCAAGAAGATCAACTCCTGCTTTAGTGGAATTATAAAAGCAGACGATTTCAGGCTTCTTTTTTTCTTCATTGATCTCGTTATTGTGGTGCATGGTTGACAACAAAACAACTGCTCTATTCTTTTTTGGAACCAACGTCAGAAGTGTGTAGTTGTCGTTGAATCCAAAGCGGGATGACATGACTGCCCTATCCTTTTCAGGAAGGAATTCTGTAGGGATGATTTTCTTATCTTTTTTAAGCGTCCCTACATATGTTAGCCCTCTATTATGTAGCTCTTCAGCTACTTCGATACTGGAGAACCAGTTATCGGCGGTTACGTTTCTGTTTGTATTGTGTATGTCATTAGTCAGTCGAATAACTGATTATGTCGGCTTACTTAGATTTATTTCTTGTTCTGTTAGTCTGATTCTATCACTGTTTTGGCCAGTGTATATGTAAGCGTCAAATAAGTCAGACCTTTTCGAATCAGCAAGACACATAATTTTTATGCCGTATTTGTGTGGTTTTCGTGGTATATACATACGGAAACATACCTTCCCCTAAATGGGACCAACAGTTCATCGATTGTGACATGCTCTGACAAGCAGTAAACTTTTTTAGAGTAGGCAATTACTTTATTGAACACTTCTGATATAGCAGCTGCCTTATCTTTCTATTTCCTTTCGCGACGTGTATTACAGTCATCAAAACGTAAACACCTTAGTATTACTTTGAAACGCTTATACGCCATGGCAGCAATGAAATAAGGCCTACCTGTTACATCTTTAGAAAACATAGAAAGCATTGTTTCGTTGTTAGATTTTAACACGGATGCCAATAGCAAAATTCCAACTAGAGCGTTTCTCAGCAGGATCAGTGTCTCTATACAGGGTGATCAACTCAAGGAGGCCACCATTTGGATCTCAGAAAGTATTAATTTTACAGCAAACTTTTAATTGGGAACTTTACCTTATTTGTTATGCTCATTAGAATTACGTAGTCAACATTTTAAAATTTGGTCGCCATTTTCCAATATGGCGGCCAACTTTGAAATTTCTTATGAAAACACCTTTTTGTGACTGATATGGGTTTTAAATGCAGTTTTAAGATTTTATTCTTGTTGTTATTTTGATAAACTTGACCGTTTAGCCGCTAGGAGCGCTGAAAGTTTCAGAAACTCTTATTTCAACACTTGTTAAATAGGCATGTTTTACTATTTGCAAACAATAAAATTTAACTCGGAGTGCAATATTATTGTACAATGGAATGTAAAAAGCTGTTGCAAATTCACAAATACTTTATTTTATACAACAAAAGTACTTAAATTATTTAAAAACATCACTAATGCAACATCTGTGTATTGGGTAAGTCCAAGTACAGCTCGCTACAATTGAACAACAGTAACACATGATTGTGTTGCTAGGCAATAATCAGCTGTTTCATTGTTGCAAATTTTCACAGTTGCTTTTACCTCTTCTAACCTAGTAATTGTTTTGTTGCTGGTATTATTACTGTTAACCAACGTCTGTTGTAGTTTTGAATAGAAAAAATATTACTTTTGTTTCAATGTAGTTCATGTGTACTTTAAATATTTTTGTGTAGTTGTTTCTATGATAAATTGAGTTATAGTGAATTCTGCTCTTTGTTTAATCTTTTTATGTTTTAAATATGGAGTTAGCTAACACTGAAAAAGTGGACATGTTGGAAGTTTATTTTCTATGTGGAAAGAACAGTACCTTGGCAGAAAACCAGTATGCTGAAAAATACCCGGATAGGGCAGCACCCAACCGTAAGATGTTCATAAGACTGGTTGGAAATCTAAGATTAAATGGGTCTTTTCTTAAGAAACGACAATGTCAACCAAGAGTTGTGACCGAAGATGTCGAGGCAGATATTTTAGAATATTTTGAGGTACACCGCAAGGACTAATCAGAAATGTAGCACGTATGTATCACTTGTCATTCGGATCAATACAAAAAGTACTTCGTAAGCACAATAATTATTCACCCTTGCAAGTTTATGCCCTTTCAAGCTTTAATGCCTGGAGATGAAGGAAGGAGGCTTACGTTTTGCGCTTGGCTAGCTGAACAGTTTACTAACAACCCTGGTTTCTTACATAACATTATTTGGACAGATGAGACGAATTTTTCGAATAATGGCATCTTTAACCGTAAAAAACAACCATTACTGGTCAACAGAAAACCCTCTGGTTGTAAGAGAGCGTAATCACCAAGTTAGATTTTCCATAAACTGCTGGTGCGCCATATTGGGTAATCGTGTCTTAGCTGTCCATTTTTACCATGGGAATCTTACAGGAGCCCGCTACCTTCAGTTATTAGAGGAAGTTTTGTTGCCCGCTATTGATGATTTGCCGCTGAATGTGAGAATGCAACTTATGTTCCAACAAGACGGAGCTCCGCCACACAACGCTCACAAGCCGCCGACTTTCTGAATGGCTCCTTCCCAGGTAGAGTAATAGCCACAAACGGAAATGTAGCTTGGCCAGCAAACGGAAATGTAGCTTGGCCAGCAAGGTCCCCGGACCTAACCCCAATAGATTTCTTCCTATGGGGACACTTGAAGGATGAACTGTACACCGATAGGTATGCTTCGGTGGAAGAAATGCGCAACAAAGTGATGGACATTTTTCATAACATTCACCATAACACGTTATCACGAGCCGTAAATGACTTGCACAGGAGGGCTCACGCATGCATTTATGAAGATGGAGGACACATTGAACACCTGCTTTAAGTCATCATAGATAATTACTTGTAATCTAAGCATGTTTTTGTGCATAATAAAGTATTTGTGAAATTGCAACAGCTTTTTACATTCCATTGTACAATAATATTGCACTCCGAGTTAAATTTTATTGTTTGCAAATAGCAAAACATGCCTATTTAATAAGTGTTGAAATAAGAGTTTCTGAAACTTTCAGCGCTCCTAGCGGCTAAACGGTCAAGTTTATCAAAATAACAACAAGAATAGAAAGGTCTTAAAATTGCATTTAAAACCCATACCAGTCATAAAAAATAGGTGTTTTATTATGTATTAGGGCTTTTAGTAGAACACGGATACGCAGGTCCATACTCATTTTTTCTTAGACGTCCAAACACATATTCTGGCAGATTTCTGTCAACTAAATCTATCTCACCTTCATTCATTAGTAGATCATCTCCATTGTCATGTTCAGAATCAGAGTCGCTTTCATCACCTGAGTCATCTATTTTTTCGTCCTCTTCTGATCCTACATCACTCAATTCTTCATCGTTCAGTAGTCTATTTATTACACTGGCGTAGTTCTGACTGTTAACACCTATACGAGTACCGGTGTCAGTGCTGGTGCTCGGGCGATTCATTTTTATACACAATTTACAGTTATTAGAATATATTTACTATAATCATGAATATTAAAGTTGATTTTACACTATTACGAGCTATCTGGTATCAGATACCGAGAGTAAAAATTAGGCAAGTAGAGCTACCCGGTACAAGAGACCAGTAAACTTTATAAAAACGATAAGCCACAGGCGAGCGAACAACTCAAACTGAGTGAAACTGGTTCTGCGCCCTTGAGGGGTGGAGAGGAGAGGCTACGGAAGTGGAGGGGAGCCGCAGTCAACCAGTGTGGCCACTACACGCAAACAAATTTTACCTCCGGTCTCACAGACCGGTGGCTCGGTTAAGGTGTTAACTTTTTTCTTTGAAATTTTATATTTAGGGTTGACCCTAACATTGTTGTGCTGATTTCTTATTAATGTTTACTAAAGTAGGCTTAGGCCTAAGCATCCAATACTGAATATTTAATCACAGCAGTTGTTATTAGTAAGTTTTGTACCATCGTGAGCTATATTCGATTTTTTGCATAAAACAAAACGGTACACATAATTCCGAGGTCACTGATTTTTAATGATAAATGTCTCCAAAAAGTCCCCGATTTTTATTTTAGGGAGCTGGTACACACCATGCTAAATAATATTTTGATCAGGAGTAGGCCTAAATCTGCCTTTTAGTTTATTAGCTAACTTCCATAGGATTTTCGGAACGAGAATAGCCCTAATGTTTCATTCTGATATACCTACAATTGATCTTACTTCCATATTTCAGCTTCATCGGCTCAGTAGTAGGTGAGATGGTAAACATAACATTGAATGCGGGGGGTGGGCTCAAAATATATTTAGCTGAAGTAAATGTCTTTATTTGAATTATCCTACTAAATTGCGGCTCCATCGGTGCAGTAGTTAGTTTGTAATGATTAAAATAGGTATATTAAAGGCCAGTAAGGCAAAGCTGTGAAGTATAATATAATTGAGAGAAGGCCTCCTTCTGCCTTTAATTTAACCATTATTAGATAATATTAGATAATGCCGATTCGTTGTTAGATAATAATGAGAAAAAACATCTTCTTTGGGTCAACATGAACCGACTTTAGTAATCAATTGCAATATATGTGATGCATCGTTGTAAGATACTGGCCACTAATTTTCTCTAAGCCACCTAATTCCTTTTGCCACAACCTATCCAGTTTGTTTGTTCTTAGATATATAATATACATGTTATAATAATCAGTTAGTTAAGTACTCGCGCCTCTTTTTGTAATAGCAGTACTCGCGCGGGGGTCTGCCAGACCCCCAAACATAAATATTTATTTTTATGATGCAAAAAGTAAATTTTGAGGAAGCAAAACTATAGAACTTACTCTTGAGTCTATTTTATTTAAACTTTCACAGTTTTAATGTGTTTTACATGTTTAATATATATGTAGTAATTGGTCACAGACACACCAGTTTGAGTTGATTCTCTTACCAGTGTAATCAGTAAAGTTATGTATAAGAATTTCGTTTCACTCAATCCAATTACCAGTGTAAGCAGTAAAGTTATGTATAAGGATTTAGTTTCACTCAATCCAATTATGAAAGCTACAAAATTATAATAAAAAATGTAATATTTACAATAATTTTTCATAACTTTTTTATTGAAAGAGAACAAACTAATTTTTTTTTATACCTTTGTTCAGTAATATAACTACAAAAAAATAGAAACTTCTTTAGGATTTTCTAAAAAATACCTTATTATTGGTACTTCAACTTAGAGAATATTAATGGTTCTAGGAATGGGGCGATTCTCCAGAAAGTGAAACTGACATGGTATTTTTGAAAATAATGTTTTGGTACTTGTAATTGGTGTATTTTGTTTGTAAAATACATAATTTAATGGTTATGGTAAAAAATATATATATTTAACCACCATATTTTGAAAAAAATTCTTGCAAATTTAACAAACCTTGTAAGCATCACTGAACCAGAAAAAATACTCCAATTTAAATGTAATTTTTTTGGCCATATTGCAATATTTTCATAAAATCATATAACTATATTAACCTTGTCTTAGAGCAATACGCCAATAACATAAAATGGGTGTTTTATGTTTTTGAAGTCATTTTAAAGTACAATTTCCCAACACACCTCACCGTGTCCGTGTGTCATAAAAAACATCTAATTTTCTTTCTGCTGACTTAAAAAATAACATTATTATTACTATACTTTATGTGCAAAGGTACTGTGTTAAGGTTTATCAGAAAAAAATATAACTCTATTTTTATTTTGAATATACGTTGATTTATAAGACTTTTAAAATCTGTCCCGTGCATCACGTGATACACGTGACATAAGTAAAAGGGCAAATAAGTGCAATAATTATACTTAGTTGAGATGGATCTTATCATATTTATTTATCATTAGGCCTACAGTGTACTTAAAATACACCTTGGTAAACATGAACCTTAAATAAAAATAAAAAACATATTTTTAAATAAAAGAAATTACTCTATAGCTAGTAATTAGTGTAGTAGGCACTTTTCAAATACCATTCCATATTACTAATATAACACATACGGTAACATACATAAAATGTGCCTTGGAAAAAATAAAACTAAGCATGTTTAAACAACTTTGTTTATAGGCCTAAGGCTAATCTAAAACTTATTTACGAAATGGTTCTTTACGAGCTTTTTCAGGCTTTTTCGAAAATGTCTATTGGACCAGAAAATTTGTAAAACATTCTTTCTCCTTTGAATCTGACATCTGGTGTCAAGAATATTTTTAATATTTGGTTAAAATCAACACCCATAAGAAATGTCATTTTCATCTGGGATAAACCTTCGCTGAGAATTGTCCATACACTTCAAACACAATACTTGAACTTCTCCATCTTCTTCTACTTAACTCTCCGAAACACACAAATACTTATACTTTACTTTGTTCTTCCTTGCACCTGAATCAAATTCAACCAAAAGAAATTCCCCAGGTTTTACGTTTTCAACTGAAAGTGTCTTTGTTTTTACTTCCACACAATTAGGAACCTCTTCAACGTCTTCTTCATCACTCGAATATATCAAGTTGTCTTGTTGAGATATTTTTTAAATTTTTGATCTCCATTTCTTTGTCAAGAGCACTGTTGAAGTATTTGACTTCTCCTTTACTACACTTCACTATATGTTTGCTCTGTATTCCTGGGTTTTATCTGCATCTTTCCAAACTGCATCGTCTCTGGGAATATCCTTTTCATGAATTAATATTACATCTGTTGATGTCATGAGTTTCTTGGCGAGTTCTGCAAACTGGGTAGCATTTTGCACTATGGGGGCATTAGACTTCTGGCTCATTACTGCGGTTCTTACAATAGACTTTACCCTTCCTCCTATGCCATCTACCATGCCCTTACCATGGGAGGTAGCAAAGTACTTCCACGTGAAAGTTTTCTTAAACATAGAACTCAACTCCTTAATAAGTTGGACCATAAAACGATTTTTAAACTCAGAAGAAGGGCCGTCCTTCCAAATTACCTCATCTATGTTTTTCCATTTTTCTTGGTCAACTAGCAATTTCTGTTCGTACAAGTACTTAATAAAACAAGAAATCGTATTTTTCTTTCACTTGTGGGTCTGAGCAGACAACATAAGTGTTGCACGTCCCGTTATGGATGGCCGCAGCTGTAAATAAGGTTACACTGCCTCGAGTCCACAGCGCGCTTTGGACCTCTCTTTGATACTCGCAACTGTAATTCATAGCAAAATCCATCTGTAAAATGCGGACATCTTTGTTTTTCTTGTCCTCCTCAAAATTAGTTGCTTGAATTCTCTTTAAATTAATATGTTTGGACACAACGTTGAAGGAATTTTTTAGCTTTTCCATAATTTCTTCCTTTAAGAATTCTTCAGCTCTACAAAGTGGCCTATTGTCCACTTTAATCCATTCTTTCAAGTAAGTTTTAATTAGCTTCTCATCCTCATTCAACTCTGGTAAACATTGCCCAAAGCTGCAGTCATTGAAATTACCAAGCCAGCATTTTCAATTTAAACTGTCATCGCAGAGATATTTTTGCCAAAATTGTTCATAAGACAGCTTAAGAGATGACAATTTCAAAAATAAGTTCTCGCATGTCACAAATTTACACTGATCAGCTGGTGTTTCATGCAAAAGAAGAACATTTTTAGGTCTCATTTTACAAAACGTAGAAAATCCAATATCTACGCCAGGATTAGAACTCTTGAACAGTTCGTAGGCTTCTTTCAAAAACATCGTCAAGTATGACTTCCTTAGTGTTATTTCCACCTTCATCTCGAACTGTGACTTCATCTTTGATACCAGGACATATGTAAACTATGTCTGGACGGTTAAAAACATCTTAAACCTTCTCAGCCAGTTCACAAGGCTTAGGCCTACTATTGAATGGTTTCTTTTGCATTTTGGTCATTACATCATAACCACAGTTGATAATTGGGTCATTCTTCTAAAAAGGGCAGATTTCATAAAAATGAAAAAAAATTTAAAAAATAAATATTATTTGGTCATTATTTTTGTGTGCATACACCTTATACTGCTAAACACTATTCCACAAATGGTTCTGTAAAATTTAATTTTTTATATAATTTTAAAATGTTTATATAATTTACACAGTAACGGAGTTGAGGTTGTGGTAACGGAGTAGATAGCATGTATAAGAAAACAATTTATAATAGAATCCAATACATTTTATTTAAGAGATACATTAACCATTAGGAAAAATAGGATGAAAATATCTTATAAAGTATAACAATGAATCATTAGGATATGCCACTTGTCTTTTTTTAAATGTCACTGTATCCTTAGCTCCAGTGCTCATTTGGCTTTGTTCATCTTTTTCCGAACAAATTTAGGCTAACAGCTAAACATCACTTGAAAACTTTTTAACTTTAATGTCTATTTCATTGAAGCATTTCAACTTGACATGTCTGTTTGAAATAGGAATAGGGGCATCTCCAATAGCACAAAATATTTCGCTGATTTTTATTTCCTGGCGATCTTCTTTGGTGGGCCAAAACAACTTATCCCTTGTTTTGTTCATGAAGGAGACAGTTACATGGTCAGATTTTTCATTTCTTGCTTCAACAATTCCTGAAATACACAAACCACATATAGTCTTAAGCTAAGATCGATTTCTTTTAATTTCACCTTTCAGTAAACATATTTATTATAAATTTATTGAATTGCAGTACTATGTTATGCACATTAACATAGAGTGCTTAATCTACTTACCAGGATACCATGTTTCATCATAAATTACGGCAACCCAGTCCCCAATGTTCACAGTTTTAACCACATCTTGGTTTGAGTTGAAATTATCATCTTCTTCACTGTCTGTGTATGCAATAGCTTATGTGAAGTCGATTTATATGCTGTAAAAAGCTGGTTAAGAATAAATATATTATAAATTGGAACATTTTCCCTAATTTAAGAAGTTTTCAACAGGGTTTTTTGTAACAAAAGTAGGTGTTTAATTTAAACTATTGCGTATTGACATAAATATATGAGCAATATTACACACTTAAAATTTTTTAAAGCTAACTAAAAAATAGGTACCATAAAAAACTATAATGAAAGGATACATGTTGCTGAAGGTAGCTGAATCTTGCCAAGACCATAATGTTCACAGGAAGTATTAGGACCACATGTGAAACAGCTCAGAGACCTTGCATGCAAGTCTTCATTTGGGTTAGACCATATATTATGATGTACTTTCAAAGTCCCTACAAATGCGACTAGTGTTGGAAACTTTTCATAAAGGAAGAAATTTTCTTCATCAACAGGAAATATTTTTATTCCTGTACAGACTCGTTTGAGTTCGAAAACAAAAGATTCAAAATTTGAAATATCTTTCCCTTGGGCTACAAGAGAGTCAGCAGATCGTTTCAAGCAACCACCAATACCATCAGGGGCCCCTTTACCGTGGCCTGCTTCTGAGTAGTGCCAATGAATAATGTCAGCTTCAAACATTTTGGAAATTTGAGTTTTGATTAAATAGAACATTTTTTTATTCCTATACTGATTTGTCACGCTGTCACTTAGGAAATGCACTTCTTTTAGATTTGGAACAATTTCTTTTGCCACTTTAGCAATTGGATTCAAGTGAGCACAAATAGCAGAAGAGTCATGCCTAAGATTGGCAGAAACTGTACAGAAACATTTTGACTCAACTAGATTTGTTTCTTTACATCTGTAATATAAGACAACAGTGTGGAGAGAAATCTGCGGTTTTGATCCCCCAAAATGTGCTGACTGTATTTATTTTCCATACTTGCAGCCGTAATTCTCGGAAAAGTCCATGTGTATCAAGACTTGTTCAGTTGAAAGATGCTCTTTAACATGTTCTACAGCTTTGTATTGATGTTTAATATTGTTCAAGTGCAACATGGATTTCAATATAGATTTTTCTAATCTTGTAAATGCCTCCTGTTTAGTTGTTTTAATTACTTCTTTCACAGTTTTTCTGCATACTTTTTTCTTCCCTTTAACTAATATATCAGTTTTCTTTGAAATCAGTGTTCAAAACTGATATCTTGACTAAAATCACAATCAAGAATTTCAATTTTATTGTTCTTGCATGTTGAACATGTTCTTGACAAACATTTTTCTTTTAAATGTTCACTTTTACAACACAATGTTTTACATACTTCTTTTGGAGAACTCTCTTTAATCACCTTGTTATGGAACAATTTACTGACCAGTAAATCCATATTCTCATGGACAGTGCACATACAAGTATCCCTGCCAGTGACCTTTGGCATTATGATCCAAAAGGGCCGAAGCTTACAAAATGAAGCATAACTTAATTTGAAATGGGGGTTTTCAGATGAAAATATCTTATAAAGGTTTAAAACTGAATTATTCAGATATCTCTTTTGCCGCTTGTCTTTTTAAATGTCACTGTATCTTTAACGCCAGGGCACATTCGGCTATGTTCATCTTTTTCCAGAAATTGTCTTACACAGTTCTTTACAGCTTGAGAACGCTGTATTCTCTTTAAGCTTTCCTTTTTGTTAGTTGTTATACCTCTTACCATTTTAAATGACAATGTTTTGCTAAGTTCAGTAATAAATCGGTATTTTTTCACCTTTTTACCTGCTACACTGGAAACAACCTTTCTGTATTTTGCTTTGTCTTTAAAATTTTCTCTTAGCTGCTTTGCTATCACTTCTCCAAACAGTAGCTTCCTTTTTATTCCAGGTGAAACATTTTGACCTTTGGTAAGCTCTTCCACATTCTTTGTTGGAGTGTCCTTTATAGTTTTTTTAAGTCTATGTGCTCTCTTTTTGTACTTTTCCATGTTCCTTTTAGCCTTCTTAAGACTGTCTTCCAGTTCCCTAATTTTATCTTTTAACTTTCTTGTATTTCTTCTCCTTCTGTGTCTATTCATTCGTTCTCTATTGGGTACATTTACAAGTTGGAAATCCATACATGGAGAGGGAAGAGGAGATTTTTCTTGAATTCATTTCTCAAACTCTATTTCTTTTTTCTTTTGGTCATATACTTTTTTACTGCTTTTACGCCAAATTTTTCTAGTTTTTCTCTGTTCACGCTCACTCATTTCATTGATAGATTTTATTTTTCCTGCCTTTTTTCTGGCATGGTACCGTTCTCTTTCCTTCCTTTTTACTTCTTCATACAGAGCTGGGTCATTTTTTCTTGCTTCTCTTAGTCTTTGCATGCTTTCCTTTTTCTTTTTATTAATTGTCTCCTTCCTTGGCCGTTTTGAAACATTGCCATTGTTATTATTTTTTGCCATGGATAACACTGAAAAAAAAACATTACTGAAACATGTTGAAAAAATAGTTCTACAGTGAATTTTTTGAGCAACTCTCAATAAAGAGTACCAACATTTTATGCAGATTTATACAGTTAAGAGTGAGTTGTGACAGTTAGGCTAGATTAGTTCAGTTTATAAAGACAAAATTGCAGCAAAAAATATAATGCCTACCAAGAGTTAACATTTTACTAGACTATTACGGTATGATTATTAATTTAGGCCTATTCCAATCACTGCAAATCCCATCTAACTTCCTGTCAAGAAATAATTTATAAAGGAATAAAGAAACATATTTATAAATAAAGTTTAATGTATATATAAATAAAACTATTAAAGTTGCATTAAGGTGATAAGTGAGACAAAATATTCCCATACAATACCTACTTAAATAAATACAATAAAACCTATTAAAATTGAAGGATATGGTAGTTGGCTATTGCTTTTGATAATTAGGATTCTTGACATAGCCTATATTGACAAAAAGTTTAGTTTAATACTGCCTCATAAAGCCTTGTGATTTTCATTCTCAACTCTGATACTCTTTCTCAACTCCGTTACTAGTGTGAGTAACGGAGTTGAGGGTAACGGAGTTGAGTGTTTTGTCTTAAATGATGCATAACTTGTAAACATTTGAGGTTAGTGGTCAAGATATTGCCACTGAAATTGTGTGTTTTAACTCTAATTTATTTCCACTATTAATTAACCAATTATTCTTAGTTACTTACCTTTTACATTAGGTAACGGAGTTGAGAATCTGAAATGTCCAACTGAACTTTTTGTTGTATGTGAACTAAATAACAACACAACTGTTAACCCACAAGACACAGCTTCTCATACAGCAAACAAAATGGCTGTCCCCTCTTTGCTCAGTGAAGAAGAAGGACTAGTGTTGCCATCTGTTGGAGATTTTTAAAACTTCATTCAATGGTAATGGAGTTGAGAATTTGCTCCTGGACAAAATCTACAAATATCTTGGAGTCAACAATTTTCAATTTTTTAGGTGATAAGTATCACAGAAAATAACAAAACTAATGCACTAATAAATTAGAAATAAATTAGGAATTCTAAACTAATTAGAATATTTTCTCATAGATTACAATATATCTGGTTTAAGATAAGGTGTTTGAAATAATGAGAAGTGACTCGGCACGGAGTTGAGGTTTACATCTTACAATTGTTTAAAAGATATTAAATCAATATTTTTCCAATAAATTATTAATGTTAGTAGTAACTTTGTATTTTTAGCTACCAGTATACTAATATATTTTATAATTTTAATTGTAAAAATTATAAAAAAAATCTGTAGGGACTGAAATCTGCCCTTTTATGGAGAATGACCCAATTAAGTGGTTTATTAAAGCCTTTTTTTTATTTGGGGACTTAGGTGGGCTGGAAATAACTTTCTTTATTGCTTTACCAAGCCCCTGTGGTGATTTGTAAGGTAGGCCTACCTTTTTTGGAGAAACGGTGCATTTTGTTTGTGTTTTCTTCTTTTTTCTGTATTCACGTTTCCTATGACGTTCTTTTCTTCTAAGCTCTTCTTTCAGTATATTATTGGAATCATCAAGAGTAGCTTTTAATTGGCTCCTTGCTTTCCTCATTCTTTCCCTGTTTTTCAACTTAACCCTGTGTTTCAGTCTATACTTTCTGCTTCTTTCAGCATCACTCATACAGTTTTTAGATTTTCTTAGTGGTTGATCACTAGCACTATCACTAATCAAATTAACTTTCATGCTGAATCATCAAAATGATGTAACTACTTCACTAAGTTTCAACTGGATAACCAAGAAAGTCGGTAACCTCAGCTGCTTACCGTCTTTCCCTCCAAATTGAGTTTCCCTCCAATTCCGATTCCCTCCAATATGATCTGTCAAGTATGACAATAAGAAATGGAGGGAAGGATCGTATAGTTATAGATTATACCAGTCATTATATTTACTTATTGTATATATCCATTATTAAGGATGTTGGATATACATCCTTTGAATAATATAAAAATATATGCAAATTCCACCATAGGTCGCAGATATAAAACTGACATATTTGAAATAATTTATTTGTATTAATTTATTAATGAAAACCCTTTAAACACCCTTTAACATATTCATTCCAATATATATTAACTAAATCTTGGTCACTACTGCCTATTAATTGTAAGAAATGGCAAATAACGCAATCAGAAACTCTGGTCCCGTGCATCACGATGCATTAAAGTTTACAAATATTTTTTTAAACTTAAAAACATGTTTTTTTAGAATAAAAAATATTTTTCAATAGAAAACATTTCAAATAATAAAATAAACCTTTTCAAATCAAAGAATTACCACATAAATCACAGAAAAAATAGCATTCACCTTACTTAGGAAACTCAGCACCTTCACCGAGTCCCGTGCATCACGATCACATTTCCAGTAATAAATGATAAATATTATACAAAAATTAATTTTTCTTCATATGAATAGAATCTGCAGGATAAAATACAATTCACCTGCATGAAGAAAAAAAGATAAATTATTATTTTGTAAAATTTACAATTTTTTAAAGTGTCTGAATGTCCCGTGCGTCACGTAGAGAATCGCCCAATGGGTGTATAAGAACAGTAACTCACCAAATTTTCTTTCAACACTTTTTATTCACAACAAATAGTATGAGAGGAAAGAAAATACATCATATAAAATGGAATTACATAAACTCTTTGATTTTGTCATTTGTAAGTTCAGTCAGATTCTGTTTCCTCATTGGGATTCAAGCACTCCTTACACAAGTTTTCCATGTGTTTCAGGCACATCGTTTTTTGACACTTTATACACAGAAATAGCTTGTTTTTATGTCCTTACTTCTCAGGCATACAACACATCTAACCTTCTTTCCTTTTACATTAGGTGCGTGCATTGCCGTTTCCTTCTTTCCTTACTAGCTCTTTTGAAATGTTTTTTGCTGACTCCTTGATATGTTTAGGAATGCAGTCAATTGTTGATAGTTTTACAGCCTGTGACTTTAGTAGTGTCAACCCAGCTTCTTTCAAAAATAATCTTCTTTCCACATTAACACTTTCATTGTTGAATAGATAAATTACTTGACTGTTAATTCCTGCAATGTCCAACAGCCGGTACAATAACACAAGGGGCCACCTTCGACATCTCCTAGACGTTGAGTAGGTGCCGCACTTCTCGTCTATTACATCTACTTCAGATTTAGTCGCATTGTAGAAGGTAACAATCTCTGGGTTTTTCTGGTTTCCAGAATCGGGATCAGTTGTATTGTCATTATGCAAACTGGAGATGAGTACCACACTTCTCTTTTTCTTTGGGAGCATAGGATACGATGGTTACATTCTCCTGAAAACCGAATATGCTGCTATTAGCTTCTCTTTGTTTTGCTACAAATTCATATGGGAGCTCTCCTTTGTCCTTTTTTAATGTTCCCACGTAAGTTAGTTTTTTTTATAAGCTAGTAAACCAAAGGATAACTGGAGAACCAGTTATCTGCCGTTTTGTTTTGTCCAGTACCCTCAATGGTTCTTGCCAAACGCAACACAACGTCACTCGGTTTGTTGGATAAAGCATATGGACTTGTTTCTGGCTGAGCCCCAACGTAAACTTCCATTGTTTTTACGTAATACATCTTCGCATCAGTGAGAGTCTGTATTTTTAAACCGTATTTGGCAGGCTTGCTCTTTATGTATTTTCTGAAACCACACTTTCCCCTAAAGGGCACAAGCTGCTCATCAATAGTTGCACATGAACTCAGTGAGAAGTTTTGTTCACAGCTGTGTACAAATAATTCAAAAACTTCCCTGAACGCTGAAAACTTGTCAATCTCACGCCTTTCTCTCATGTCAATAACATTGTCAAACCTAATTACTTGTAGGAGAAAGTTACATCGAGACAAACTCATCGATCCGTAAAAAACTTCGATCCCAAAGCCATCCTGCCTAAAGAGGTCATTCAGATTTTGATGGCCGGATCTGAAAGATCCCGCTAAAATTAGCAGACCGATAAAGGCTTTCATCTCAGTTTTATCTGTTCGTCTGCACTCTCTTTCTCTTTTGAATGCATCTCTGATTTTAGATATGAACACATTTGTTTGTTGTAATTATATCTAAAATATGATCACTTATGAAGAGCTCAAAACAGTCTATAGGGGTTTTAGCTTGCTTTGCATTGTTCACTGGTCCGGGGAGACGTCTTACACAAGATTTTCACTTCTGGTGTGAACATTCCTTACAGTACAAGTTTTCTTCCACCGTGTAAGTCTGTCTTTACCAAGGAATTCATTTCTTTCTCTCCTCTTTTTTACAATATCCCCTTCTCCAAGGCCTTGCACAACAGCTTCTATTGTTAACCCAAATTGGAATGAAAAATGGCAGTTACAGGAATAGTAGTTTCTGGAATAGCAGTTTCAGGAATGACATTATTGCTTGTGGAGGGAACACTTATATCTTCCTCTACCTCCATTTGTTCTGCACCATCACTATTTGCAGAAGGATCAGCAAACGAAGTGTCTGAAACTTCACTTGTTGGAATATAGTCCGGGTCCTTATCCTCATCATCTAGCTCCGAATTTGTTTCATGTCAAGTCCTTATTGAATCGAGCTGGTAGAAAAACAGTTGCATTAGTTTTGTCCATCATTATTACTTCCGCCACTACCGATTTACCGAACTTGGTGTTGACTCTCCTAATGTCTACAAGACTATCCACAAGGGTTAGTGAGCTCCTTTGCTGACACCGTAGGTATAGAGCTGGATGCTGTTCAAGCGACTGGAGCTTCAATGACAAACTCATAGTTCTGTAACACATAGTGAATAAAAATAACACTTTGTATTGAAAATGTGTATTATAAAAACCAAAAGAAGGTAGTGTATGTGTATGACTTTAAAGAAACATAAAAGGTGGTCATTAACTACATTATTAATTAACTTCTTGATTCAAAATGTATTAAGTATTTTATTTCTTTATTATTTTAGAATAATGTAACTTATCCTGGACGTGATGAAAATAATTAACCCTAACTGTGGAGTAGCTGATTAATATTTACCTAACATCCACAGCCTGGAGTAATGTCAACCTGTTCGATAAACGAGCGAGCACATCTTGTACAGTTGTATTTGCTGTTAATGTAATTCGTGGTTTTCTGGGATGATTCAAATTTAACCACTTGTTCATAGTTGACATTATCGGCCACACTTTTATTATTGAAACACCTACGACATATCCAAATGTCGCCTCGTTTATAACAACAGATTAAGGATGTTATACAATTCATACAGTGTTCTAGATAAGTTGTTCGTACACCTCACTTGGTAGTCTTTTTATAACGACATCTAGTTCATCCAAATGTTGAAACTCCTCCAGAATAGTTTTCTTAGTTAACTGATATAAGGACATCATGACTAACAGTGCATGCTCGTCTCTAAAACAAAACAGGGGAAAATAGGTTTATGTTAATTACGAACGGATAATCCAGGGAGTGAAACTGAACTGCCGTAGTATATATATATATATATATACCGGGTGTCCCACGTAAGGTGTCTCAAATTGATTACGGAAAAACGGCTTAACGTACAAGGATGAAATAAAATTATTTCCCGCTAAATCGACCCCAAGGAATAACGTAAAAATATTTTTAACTTTTTCCCATACAGGGTGTGCCAAAAACTGAGGGTCACTAGTTCGAATCTCGGAATTTTCAAATGGAAACATATGTCATATTATACATCATTTTAAAGGTATTTAATAGACAACCATTTTGGCGAAAACAGAAATTAATTATCTTTTTCCGTTTCAAAATGGCGGCAGTTTTTTTGGGAAAAATCAATATGTTTTTAATACTCTGTGTTTCCTATACCACTGTACATAGCCCTTCTCCGGTTGAATTTTCTTACTCGTTATGAAATTAGCTTTACGGTGATATGCTACAAGTAACGGTTTTTTGAAATAATAAAAATTCCAAAAAAATTAATTTTTGAAAATTTGCAAATGCCCATTGTTCAAAATTTATAAATAGCAACATATGTCAAGTGGCACATCATTTTATAGGTTTTTTAATTCTTAACAACTTTCTAATTTACACTTACTTCGTATCTCTTTTAGTTTTTATGTAAATAACAAAAAACCTAATTTTCCTATATCAAATGCATGTTACTTGGGTTTAACACTAAATGAAATGGGGCCATGATCAGCTGTTCAGTGTTAAACCCAAATAACATGCATTTGATATAGGAAAATTAGGTTTTTTGTTATTTACACAAAAACTAAAAGAGATACGAAGTAAGTGTAAATTAGAAAGTTGTTAAGAATTAAAAAACCTATAAAATGATGTGCCACTTGACATATGTTGCTATTTGGAGATTTTTAACAATGGGCATTTGAAAAATTTCAAAAATCAATTTTTTTGGAATTTTTATTATTTCAAAAAACCGTTACTTGTAGCATATCACAGTAAAGCTAATTTCATAACGAGTAAGAAAATTCAACCGGAGAAGGGCTATGTGCATTGGTATAGGAAACACAGAGTATTAAAAACATATTGATTTTTCCCAAAAAAACTGCCGCCATTTTGAAACGGAAAAAGATAATTAATTTCTGTTTTCGCCAAAATGTTTGTCTATTAAATACCTTTAAAATGATGTATAACATGACATATGTTTACATTTGAAAATTCCGAGATTCGAACTAGTGACCCTCAGTTTTTGGCACACCCTGTATGGGAAAAAATTTAAAAATATTTTTACGTTATTCCTTGGGGTCGATTTAGCGGGGAATAATTTTATTTCATCCTTGTACGTTAAGCCGTTTTCCGTTATCAATTTGAGACACCTTACGTGGGACACCCGGTATATATATATATATATATATATATATATATATATATATATATAGTTAAAGAACCACTGTATTCTAAGTTAATGTTCTTTAACAACATTATTAAAACTATGCGACATAGTAGAGCTTATTAAGGGAGATTATTGTGTTTACATAAAAATTGACTTTTATACAATAATTCTGTTATATCGATAAAAATAAAACTGAGGATATTATTAGGGATTCATCCTGGCATAAGTATAAAAAAATCTTTAAAACCACATGAAGTGAAACAAGTATTAGAGCTAAAGTGTTAATTATCCTATTTCTTTATAACATATAAAGCAATTATTAATATTGATCAATCTATATAAAATTACTACAGTTATTGTTTTTCTTTCTTGTAGGTATTCCACAGACAATATGTTTGGTGGAAGACGGTTCCAATCCTCTGTAGAGCACCACGCTCAACAGCCTCGTCCCCGCCGACCTCACCACGGCTCACCACAGCCTCGCCCCCGCCGACCTCACCACGGCTCACCTCAGCCTCGCCCCTGCCGACCTCACCACGGCTCACCACAGCCTCGCCCCCGCCGACCTCACCACGGCTCACCACAGCCTCGCCCCCGCCGACCTCACCACGGCTCACCACAGCCTCGCCCCCGCCGACCTCACCACGGCTCACCACAGCCTCGTCCCCGCCGACCTCACCACGGCTCACCACAGCCTCGCCCCCGCCGACCTCACCACGGCTCACCACAGCCTCGCCCCCGCCGACCTCACCACGGCTCACCTCAGCCTCGCCCCTGCCGACCTCACCACGGCTCACCACAGCCTCGCCCCCGCCGACCACACCACGGCTCACCTCAGCCCCGCCCCCGCCGCCTCCACCACACCACAGCACCTCTACCACCGACCTCACCACAGCTCACCTCAGCCTCGCCCCCGCCTCCTCCACCACACCACACCACAGCACCTCTACCACCGACTTCACCACGGCTCACCTCAGCCTCGCCCCCGCCGCCTCCACCACGCCACACCATATCACCTCTACCGCCGCCCTCACCACGACTCGCCATTGTACCTCCACCGCCGCCCTCACCATGCCTCACCACAGCACCTCTACCGCCGCCCTCCCCACGACTTCTTCTGCCTATCCTCGCCGCATCACCAGGTCTCAATCAAAATCATCCACCACCAACCCTCGCCATACACCCTACTCCTCACAACTCAAACATAAGTAAATTCTGTACAGCGCATTAACCAACAACCATTTCACTAGCACCACCTCCACCTCTACGTGCTCCTCCTCCTCCAAATAAACGAAACATTTAAGTAAGAATAGTGTATTCATTGTGTTCTCCATGCTATACCTCTTAAAATTATTGACCCGAGTTTTTACTTGAATACAAAACGTCCAAAGAAAACTTAAAAATTATATAACTTATAATAGAAATTTACTCTTGATCCATATATTATTTCCTACACGAAGAATTTTATACGTTAAAGAATACCTTTATCCGAAAACCTATGGAAACATATTTATATAAAAATATTAGCAACCCACTACTCTGATACAAAAGCATTCTCAAAACTACAAATATAAATTGCAAAGTATAGCTGAAAATCACCATGCAAGCCTTTATGTAAAATTAAATACTAAAGCTGGTGAGGGTACAATTCATGACAATCGATATTTAAAACCAAACTAATAACTCTATAATTTCAATACCACTGATGACAATGTTCCAGAAACCACCACACAATTAGCTGTAAGGGTCAATATATATTACAAATTGGTTTAGACATAAATAAAATTCATAAAGAGCACCAGAATCAACAATATATTGAAGCAATCTGAAAAACAAAACATCCTGAAAACATTAAAATGATTATTCGAGTAAACAAAATTACACTTACAACTAGATCGGAGGTGCGACTGGGGTGCAGATAACGTGCGGAGGCGCGATCGAGTGAACTCAACTGCTAAACCATACGGGTATTTATAGCAAAACCCGCCCGTACTCCTCTATGTTGTTGTCTCCCTCACACTATAGCTCTATCTTTTTCTATTGCTCAGCTTCAAATGAGCACACTCAACTGAGTGTCATCCTTGTTGCACACACTGTTCCTCTCGCTCTTGCTCACAGCGTTAGTGGGGGACTATTTCCTTATCCCTTGCTCCACTGTTAGCCAACATAAAACGACCACGCCCAAAAGGTTTTCTGTTTCTTTCTTGCATGTTTTCGCTCTCTCTTTTACTCATAGAGTAGCATTGTGTAGCCAACGCCCCTATCTCTGTCCCGCTCGCTCATACCCGCCCCTAACAGAGAAGGAGGCCACGGCTTTATAAGCAGATGTGAGCGGTGTTTGAGTCACAGTTCACCGGCTCGCTTACACCCTGTTCACATGGAACAATGTTTATGTGCGCAGTCTGCCGCGAGGCGTTTTTCCTCAACGCAAGTTCTCGGGACAACCATCAAAAAGTTTGCCTCGTCCTCGCCAACTTCTACTCGCCTCCAATACAGCTGAGTGATGAAGTTCGACTTCAAGCTGGAACCAATATCGACACTCCAAGGAATCTACACACAACCTCATCATTGCTGCAACGAGAAACTTCTGCTCCACAACAGCGACATCTGCTTGACGACCAGCGACACACCAGGGGAGGCAGTACTGTCCAGGAAGTGGAAACATCGTCTCTGCAGCCCCCATCAATAGCAACGGATCATCAACGCTCACGTAGTAATGCAGTCAAATCCAGGCAAGTGTCATCCTCTTCAAGAGGTGCTGCTAACGCCCTTGATGCTAAAACAAACAGCAAAGCTTCCACAAAAAGAAAACAAACTACCGATCTATCTGCAATCTCAAAAAAGCTACGCAATTAGCAGGTCATTGAAATACAACATGGTTCTCGAGGCTCGCTACAAACATCCTGAGGAGGGGCTGATCAACATGCGGAACTTTAAGACGTGCTCCCGGATGCTGTTTCCTGAAAATGACGACCTGGACTCTCGGCTGCAAAGCGATGCGGTAAAGCTGCTTCAAGAGGATGAGGAAACAGACGCGAGAAGAGCGGCTGGGTCTTCCTAAATGTCAAACATTTAATACTACGTGTAAGTAAATTTAACTATAAGACTCCTAGTGGTTCAAGTTATGTAGCCCTGCCCCCAAAATTAGCTAAGCGAAAGGCCTGCGTTAACGTTATTAACGAAGACAATAAGTGTTTTGTCTATAGTATACTTACTAAGCACATTCCAAATGTTAATCCTAATTCTACACTAAGTGAAACATCATTTCAAGGTTTGTTGGAAACTTACAATTTTGAGGGTCTTAAATTCCCAGTAGACATTCATCAAATTAAACACTTTGAAAAACAAAACCCAAACGTCTCTGTAAATGTTTTTGAATACAATAACGAAAATAAAGTGGCTCCCCTCAGTATTGTTGATGAATTGAGTGATCATACTGATCTTCTTATCTTACATGGAAACGACAATGAATCTCACTATGTCTACATTCAAGACTTCGTTAAATTAATTCAACCGCAAATTTGAAAAGGTTCAAATAAAATTGTAGTATGCAAAAGGTGTTCTCAGAGCAAAGAGGTTAGGACCTACTCCCGAAGTTTGGTTAAAAGATCATTTAACACTTTGTGGAAAGTACAAACCGACTTAAATAAAGCTTCCCTCTCCTGAAAATAACACTTTGCAGTTCCAACAGTATGAAACCCAAATAAAAAATCCTTTTATGATTTGTGCTGATTTCGAGTCAACTTTAAAACCTGTTAACATAGACGATATTGACAGCGATGGTGAAACTTATCAGATACATTTTGCCAATAGTTTTGCCACTCTTACAACTTCAACATATAACAACGATATCCTTGATCAGTATGAAATTTCAACAAAGCCATTCTTGTTCAGGGGTCAAAATGCAGATGCAAAGTTTTTGTTACACTTGAAAGAGTTAGCAGAGAAGATAAGCAAGTTGCTTTCTCGCAACGAAGAAATAAGCATGAGTGAAGAAGAACGCATTCGTCACGAGGAGGCTATTGAATGTGACCTATGCAAACGGACGTTCAGCGATCTTAATCCTGATACTGTGAAATGTAAAGATCA
The DNA here is from genome assembly GCA_963675035.1 of Allygus modestus. Lineage (NCBI taxonomy): Eukaryota > Metazoa > Arthropoda > Insecta > Hemiptera > Cicadellidae > Allygus > Allygus modestus. The sequence continues at coordinate 63,390,619 of OY776111.1, read as the reverse complement.
CGATCATGTCACATCACGGTTTAGACACTCTATGTAGTAAATGCAACCTCAGATGCAAAACTCCAAACTTTATTCCTATTTGGATTCACAATTTAAGCAACTATGATCAAGCATTTATTATATCGAATTTAAATGTCCTTAAGGGATGCGACATCAGGATGATACCCTCTAATAAAGAAAAGGTGATATCAATATCAGTTAAAATAGGCAATATATGGTTGAGATTTCTTGACTCTTATAGAATGATGTCAGAAAGTCTAGATGAACTAACAAAAAATCTACCTCCCAGTGAATTAATCGAGAGCTCCAAACTTGTGCCGCGTGAACATATAGAACTGATCAGAAGAAAAGGATGCTATTTTGGACCACCAAAATGACCACCAAAAAGAATGCCACTTTTGGACAGCTCCATCTCTCACTTGGCAAGCGATGTTGAAGCACACTGAAATTGTGCTAGAGCTTATGACTGACTACGACATGGTATTAATGATAGAAGCTTCAATCAGAGGAGGCCTGGTACAGAGTAGCCTAAGATATGCTAAATCAAACAATCCATTTCTTGAGTGCCCTACTGATTACAACCCTGATGAAGAATCTAGCTCTCTCCTTTACCTGGATTGTTGTAATCTTTATGGGTTCAGTCTTGCTCAGCCACTTCCTACAGGAAACTTCAAGTGGAAAAATAATCCCGATAAAGTAGAGTGGTCAAACCTATCCAGCGATTCTCCTTTTGGATATATTTTGATTGTGATGTAGATGTTCCACTCGGCGTTCATGACAAACTAAATGACCTCCTTTGCTTGAAAAGTTAGTGCCTCCGAATGGAAAACTCACAAAACTCACTGCTACGCTGACTAAAAAAGAAAGATACCTAGCTCACTACACTATGATCCAGCAGGCTCAAAAACTTGGACTGCGCGTTACAAAAGTAGGTACATAGAATATTGAAATTTTCTCAATCCCCTTGGATGAAAAAGTACATAGAATTTAACTCAAAATTAAGAAGCAACTCTGAAAACAATTTTTCCAAGAACTTCTTTAAGCTCATGAATAATGCAGTCTCTGGTAAAAGTATTGAGAATACACGACGGCACTTTGATGCACGTGTTGTAACAAGTAAAGAAGGCTTTGAAAAATACTCAAGGCAGTCGCGCTTTATTGACAGAACCATCATAAAAGAAGGAGAAGAGGACGGGATCATTTTGGTGTTCCTCAGAAAGAATGAAGTTTTGCTGAACAGACCTATCTACATCGGCAGTGTTACGCTTGATGTTTCAAAAGTGCACATGTACCATTTCTGGTATAAAATGTTGTTGTCTTGTTTTCACCCTCCAGGATGCTGCATCCACCTGTGCTATATCGATACAGATGGGATTGTAATCTATGTGGAGACGAATGAAAATGTCTACGATATCCTAAAGACAATTGCTAAAGATCACCTGGATTTATCCAACTATCCGGATGGACACGAAATGAAAGATGATACAAATAAGTTAGTGGCAGGAAAGTTTAAGGATGAATGTAAGGGAGGAGCACTCTATGAGCACATTGGTCTAAAAAGTAAAATGTATGCTCAGCGTTACACCTCTACTCAAGTCACTGATCAAACAATACAGAAAGAAGTTAAAAAGGCAAAGGGAGTCAAGGCATCGTTTGTTGATAAGGAAATGTGCTTTGATCACTACAAAGACGTTCTCTTCAACCAAACTGACTACAGAGCAAATTTCAATCTTATAAGATGTAGGAAGTTCAATCTAACGTCTGTCAGCGTGAACAAACGGTCTCTATCGTTCAATGACGATAAACGTTTCATTCTTGATGATAAAATTCACACCCTAGCACACGGTCACTACAGGAGTGATGAAATTCTTCAGGAGCATCGGAGAGAAAGCTCATCAAAATCCGAGGGGAGCATCAATTAGATTGCTCTAATCGTTTCTATTTATTTTCAATTGAAATGTCTTCCCTTTATGAAAAATCTGTGGTTGCTTTTAGCAGACATATTGACAAAGAGATCGATCTAGAAACGATCGATAGTATTAGCATTGTATCACGTCTTCCTGTGACTGTACAGAGAGACGTAAGAAAAGCTTTTAAATCTATCTAGTTCAAAGAGACGACTCCGCCAGAAAATCCCTATCAGTTTGAATATAGATACCTAGATATTTATTGTTTGGATAGAAAAGAGTTTATAATGTTAATTAACCACCAATCAGAGGTGAATCCAGAGTATTTACCTTACGAGATGCAAACATGTCACATTAGCTTTAATTACTATGAATTTAGTTTTGGATTTTATTCTTTCAAAAACACCTTTGTTTTATGTCAATCATGTTTCGAACTAACTTGTTGTCCATCTGATAATCATGATTACTTTGAGTTTGACTGCGTCCATGATACCACTGACTGGTGTGCCGGGACGCTCGGTTCGTTTTTATACTGTCTGTAAAAACTTGTTTGTAGTTTTGTATTTTTTAGATTCAAAATCCTGGTCAACGAACCGGGGAGACTGACACAGACGTTCATATAGGGTTCAGATGTCTGTTCTCCGTCATAGGTTTTTGTTAAACTTTTCACACAAACTTTCCTTATACGTTACTAGTTTACCTCCTCTGTTGTAAACATTAAATTTAAGGTTATATTCAGTTTAAACATAAGTAGAGAACCCGGTCACTGAGCTTCTGTCTGCCACTACAACAGGTCGTAACAGATCGTTTATCACTAACTTAAATTCTCTGGTACCACTTAAATGTATTATTGTACTCGTCATATATAAGTGTTTGTTTTACAGTGTTCACATCATTCTCGTCTACTCCGTCAGCTACGTTTGAAATTCTTTTATTTTTTGCATCGTAGCAACAACCTTCAGGTTGGGTTGCGTCTTTTATTAAATTTAAAGACGTTTGTAGTACTGTGTTTGTTGTTTGTATTGTATCAAAACACGATTGTTGTTCTGATTTCTCTGTTGTAGTTCACTTAGTATTGTTTGAAAACTAGCCAGTTGTCGGCTTAAACCCTCCATGTCGGTCTTGGGAGCATAGAACCTGTCTAGATAAGCCCTGCTTACTGGTTTGCGATCTCTTTCAGGATCACCAGCTGTTCTTAACTTTTTAGTTCCATCCTCATCGACAGTATAATCATCTTCCACGTCGGACGATCCACGTTTTTCCCCGAGGAACAGGGAGTGTCCATATTTGTCTATAATATGACGTCTTATCATGGTGTTGAGCGTTCGATATCACAAAGTAGACTAATGAGTATACTCGCGTAATACTGTACTTATATCCAACTGTTGTAACGTGATGGGAATCCCAACCACTTAACATATAATTTATTTCCTTTCCGTTTTACAATTTTCTCTACAAGATAAGTGTCGGGGTAGTTGGTCCGTTGCAGTTCAGGTCCGTAGAAGACACATTTAATCGTATTCCCTTCCTCGTCTTGTAGATAGTAAACTGGAGGTGCTGTTTTACGTACACGGTTAATTGTAAAAAGCTCGGTAGTCCACGATAGAGTGTATCCTTTAGCAAATAATGTTGTATACTTGGATACTCTCACTTTATCATTAACTTTAAACTAGGTTTTCGCTCTGCCGCAGTTTTAGTTAACTTTCTGGCTAAAGCATACTCGTGCTGTTTTTTCACCTCTTTTGGCCTCATTCCTACAGATCTATGGACTCTTGAATTGCTCTATTCAGTCGTTCCACTACGGATGCTTTTAAATGTGTAAATGAACTGTAGTGGTTTATGTTGTATTGCTCCATTAACGCTTTAAATTCCTTGTTGTAAAAGTCAGTACCTAGATCACTCTGAATATTTCTTGGTATACGTTTGCTTTTTTCAAAAACTCCACGCATCGCCAACGCCACGGTCTTGCCTTTTTTGTCCGGCAGAGGTACAGCCCACGCATACTTTGATAATACATCAATTATCACGAGAATGTATTTTTTACCTCTGTTGATTTTAGCAAAAGGTTTCATTTCGACTAAATCCGTCTGATGAAGATCGTCAACAGCACGTACGAAAACTCGACGTCTAGCGAAATTCTTTCTGGCAGGTCTATGAAGCTCGTTCACGATCCCTCTCTTGAAATCGTCGACAGGTCTGCTAGCTTTCTTCCTCATCTCCAAGCCGATACTGATTTACTTTTAAGCAATTATTTTGTTATATCGAAGAAGTTGTATTATGTAATTTATTTCTTTGTTGTGCTGTGTGGCCAGCCTGTTTTGATAGAATAAGAGTTTTTAACCGTTTTACAAGCAAATTGGCGTTAGATTCGTAATACTTGGAATTTCCAACACACATTCCACTCCCTGTGCTCGCGTGTTCTACACTCTCAGTGCCAGACTTTGGTCGAAACAACACAGATATAACATTTACATATTTTTTACCCCTATTGCTGTTTATGGGTTTTTCTGCCGAATACATTTGGCGATAGGCGTGTGTCTCCTCTAGGATCTCTTTTTATGCTTTCAAATCTTTGTCTTTAATAAGGATCCTTTCTGGAACTTGCATAAATAGTAGCTCTAAAAGTCCAGGTGTAGCGTTAAACCTTCGATTATTCAAAATCACTTTATTCCTAGTGAACGTTATTTTTGAATCGCCAATCGTCCTGTTCCCTCTGCCGTCAGGCTTGACTCCGTAGGTAAAATCCATCTTGTCTTTTAACATTGGATTGGAGAGGTTTTTTAATACTTTTCCACCAAGTCGGTTTCTGTAGTTTGCGTTGATACGTCTAGTGACTTGTTCAGTCCAACGTCCTCTTCGACAGTGCTGCTGCTATCTGTCAAAGAACCCTTTTCCTCCTTTTAACCTCCTTTTTTATAGATTCGTTAGCCACAGAGCCCTTTAAACTTGTCTCCACTGTATACTGTAACGGCTTTACAATCGGTTTTGCCTGTGCTTCCAAAAGTCGTTATACAATATCTGCATTATGCTTCAGGTCTTGGTATTTCTTTCGCACTGTATTAGTTAGTCTGATTAGTTCATGCTTTAGGGAATATTCTTGTTTTAGGCTATTGTCACGTTTTGGTTCTGATTTAGTTCTATTCACAATTTTCTTACTTGTATTTCCCTTTGCTTTTCTTCCTTTCTTGGATTTAGCTACAGCAGGGACGTCCATCGTGAGAGTGAGTCTACTATAAGAATAACCGTCGTTGCCCAATCCCGTATTTATATATCACTGATAAAAGTGTCTAGTCCAAACCGATAACACCCCTTGCTTATCTCCGAATCCTCGTTTACTGTCACAAAGCCGTATTTATGTTGGTTCTAACATTATTGACATAACGTTTTGAATTTTTCAAATGTCATATCTGTGTTTACGTGATCACTGTACTCATGTTTGAGGTTCTGCTCGTCTTGCTTGAATAGTATTATAAGATTCGCGTTGTCTCTCAGAAGGTGTTTCGGAAGACGTGTGTACGTTTGAACTAGGTAGAAACTATCCACACCTTTATGTCGCCCCATGCTGAAATATGCTCGTATGTAGTCCTGTTTATCACAAGCCACATCGTCAAATATCATTATTGAATTCTTTTTCGCGTTTCCAGGATCTGGTACGTCTTCGCTGTTGGAGTAAGTAAAATAACGCATGTCGGAAAGACTTTTCATTATTTTCTCCAGAATTTTGTATTTCGGTTGTTGGAGCGATTTGCTAAATACATAAATATTAGCGTATTTTAAACCTTAGAGATCTGTCAAAAGGCTGAACATTATATTTGTTTTACCACAGTTGGACGGACCGCAGATAATACAACGGACAGTTTCAGGCAAAAGAGGGCCGTGTTTATTTACCGCTTTACTCTTTTCACCGTCTGTCAAAGCTTTGATTATGTTCTCCAATGAGTCGTCGACGGCAAATGTCTCTCGTTGCTTTTCGAATTTCATCCTTACACTGTGAGCGTCAAGAGTGAAGTAGTCGAGTCCTATATAAACGGTGCAAGATATATTGTGAATTCAGTATGAGACGGTTCTCCAAAGGATGCGGTCTTCTTAATCGTGCTATAGACTCTTTACCATTGAACTTCATTTATCGGGCTATCAGTTTTGCGGCCCAGGTTTGCGTTTAAAAGAACGATTGGCGAGGAAGGAACAAGGTATTAACTTGCTGGATCAAGCGTGTAGACAACACGACATCGAATATAATCAACACAAGGACTTGACTTCGCGTCACGCTGCAGACAGAGTTCTAGCTGACAAAGCTTGGGCCAGATACAAGTCAAAAGGAGTTTCCCTTGGTGAGAAACTTGCCTCTTGGTTTGTCGCGAGTGCAATGAACGCTAAACAAAATTGGGAGCTGGTTCGTTGAACAAGACTTCGGCTAAAGGAAGAAGATGTAGAAAAAAAGGTTTTAAAGAAACTTGGAAGGGCTCTAAGACCGAAAAAGTACATAAGAAGAAGAGAAAATAATACTTGCTCTTCGGCACAAGCAGTTTGCTTTTTCCGATATTTTGAAGCAGACGCGGACGGCCGTACGTGGATCTGGCGTGAAATTTTTTGGTGGTGGTGGAAGTAGTAAGCTACTTAAAAAAGCCGCATCTTCTGCATTGAAAGCTATCCGGATGATGAGAAAGGGAAAGAAGGGAGTTTTCAGTCATATTAGAAGAAAAGAACGTATTCTCGCTTTACCAAAGTCCGGTGGTGTTCTTCCCTTACTGCCGGTCTTTACTGGATTGAGTGCTTTGGGAAGTTTGGCAGGAGGAGCGGCAGGAGTTGCCAAAGCTATAACGGAAGCAAAGGATGCTAGAAAGCGTTTAGGCGAAATGCAACGTCACAATGAAACTATGGAAGCCATAACATTACGCCAGGGGAAAGGACTGTACTTTAGACCGTACAAAAAGGGACTGGGAATCTACATGGCCCCTTATCAAAAGCCGGTAAAAAACTTATAAACCTCTTGCCCAATAGAGCGTTATACGATGTATCAACGCTTCGATGTATCAACTGTTTGCGTTTATTGTGGAGTTAATCTATTTAAGTGGGAAGAAGGCGATGATCCGTTGGAAGACCACAGCTACAACTCGCCGTTTTGCTCTCTCGTCCACTACAAACTACAACAGAAAAACAAGTGCAACCCTGAAGAGAAAAGTGAATGTCGTGGAGACATTTCTGCAGGATAGGATGTCACTGGCCGATACGTCTTGTCTTTAGACATTACTCAAGAAGAGCTCTCTAACATATGCAAGGCATAATGTTCACGAACCTCATATACACTGTTTTACAAAACTGACGTCAGACGATTTTCCATCGTCATAGCGCCATGTCTCAATTTTACAGAAATATGAAAGAACTTACCTTCGCTAACCCTGTTGCCACCACCTTCTACTTTCATGACGACGACGATAGAAGATTTCATACTCAGGATTCAACAAGCAGAACTACTTTTGTCTTCTTCTATTCTTGCAAAGAAACATCACATAATCATTTGTAAACTTTTAGACCACGCTATGTGTTTTTCAATAAACAAATGATTGTTTTTAGTAAACTATTGTTTTCTTTTTGTTGATTTAACCTCTCATCAATCCGTTCTCCACATTGAGCCATATAGCGCTCCTCACAGCCGCGACCCGATACCCAATCCTTTCTAGGCGAAACCCAGTTTTGTATTCCATAGCTCTTCACACAATCATGACGTCACAGGTCAGCTGACTTTTGCAGGTCTATTATACTACTTAAAGTAATGCAATTTGTATTGTCTTTTCTTTTAAATTGTCAGAATTCTATGCATATTTCATCGATATAAACTGTAAATTTATACTTCCCTAATACATGTTTTATTGTAGTTATACTTGTTATCTGATCTTTATACTAGTTATTCAATTTGGTTTAAAATACTAAAACTATAAATAAAACTTGCAATCAATTATACTAAAATTGTTCTGGAATATGAAGGATGTCCGTGGGATGTCCCCAAGATAATATCCACGTTATCCCGGGAGATCGTGCACATCCCTGGGACGTCAACAATATCGCGGGACATAGCAGGATATCCTAGGGAATCCTAGGGATATCCTGCAATGGGATGTGTGGGACACAAATGGGATATCCTGGGGATGTTGTGTGCTGTGTGGGATTAGTTTGGTGTTCGGCCGCTTCGTCTGGAAGCAGCACTGTCTGGCGGGACCCAGCTGATCAGTGAATAACACACATATATGACTAGTGCTGGGCGAAGCTTCAAAGTTCTAGCTTGGATCCTGAATTGAATTATTGGTGGGTCGCTTTATGAAGCATTACACGACAGCGACATATGTTGCCGTCAGGATGGCGTTGAAGACCTGGCGACAACAATTGTCCCGTCCCGAATGTGTTAACCCTCCTGAAACTGAAAATACGTATGTGTTTTTCATAAATATCATTGTTGTTTCATCAATAAACTGTGCTGTGTTAATGAAGGCTAATGTATATGTGTGTCATTATTATATTATAAATCTCATTCATTCTAAAAAATAAAATTCCTAATTAATAATTGACAAAATATAATTACTATTGATTGAAAATTGAAAGAAAATAACATTTTAGTAAATGCCCCTGCCCCGCCCTCTCGCCGGCCTTGCATCTTTATCCTTATTAAGGAATCAAAGTTGTACTATAGTTAAGACGTCAAAATGATTATAACTGTTAGTAATGTTTTGTATTTCATACCATACGTGGTGTCAAACTGAAATTAAAAGATGGACTGTGATTTTAAGTAGGAACTTAGATATTTATAATTTACATTTTAGTGACACATAAACTATTTTAATCGTACTAATATTATAAATGTGATGGATGTAAAAGTTTGGATGTTTGTGTGTAACTCTGTAGTTCCATCACGTGAAAACTACTGGACCGATTGAGCTGAAGTTTTGCAGAGAGGTACTTGATAGTCCTGAGTAACATATAGGCATATTAAAGTTGATGAAATCCTATGTGGCTATGCCCCATGGGGGTTCAAAGTTCCCATGTATTCCTTATGGACATTCATTTTTGTTTGAGCTGATGAAAATACAAACAGCTGATCTCGATTCGTAGTAGTTCCACAGGCTAACCACAGAATGCAGCACACAAAACCATCATAGTGTTTATAAATGATTCACGGGGCGAAGCCTGTGTGTAACAGCTAGTATATAATATTTTCCTATGTTGTTTTATAAGAAATGTTACAACAAGTTAGTGAAGCCAAAAATAAATTTCCCAACAAATTACGTAGTTTTAAAATTGGTTTGGTTGACCTACTCAAATGACAAATATGGGCCATTTAAAAAAAGTGTACATTTTCAAAAACAAAAATTTTACATTGTTGTACTAAAAAAATGTCTAATGGCTTTAACAAATATTTACCGTTAAGGAAACAATTATGGTCAAGCTTAGCATTTTTTTTGTCGAGAAAAATATATAAAGTTTTATTGTGTCCACAGGAATGACTGATTTGTCCACAGAAGTGACTCAAGTATAATATTTCTAAATAATAAAGATTTGTATGAAGACTTTTTAAACAACTGATATACTGATTAATATCAGCAATATTTGTATGGTCTATTAGTTAGGTTATAAAAAATCGTATTCAATTCCTTGTCATAAACTAATACAACAACATGGCGTGTCCACTGAAAGGACCGAGTTGTCCAAAGAAGTGAAGTAATTCTAACATTAACAAAATATCACACTTATGTATTAAAGGCTTGTTTTTGTATGAATACAAAATTTTTATAGTTGATTGCCTAGGCCTAATTGTCTTATGATTTAAGTATTAAATACCGTAATTGATTCACCGAAATAATCAACAAAAAGCCTTTGACATGATTGTTGAAAATACCATTACCTGATGGCCTACCACCGTTTTTACAATTTATTACAGTAGTTAAAAAGGTGCTAATAAAACATACTTTGCATGGAGCAAGTACTATTTTATTACGTCCTAGCTTAATTTAAAAAAAAATTGATTAAAAAATGCTTGGGTTATAAACAGTTCAGTTTGGATTTGTTATAAGAGTCACTGAACACCCAAACAACACTAAGGGGAGATGCCCACTTTGACCGTCCAATGCATTTCAAATGGGTAAACGTCATTTTGGTTAGGTACCATTTATTAATAAACCCTTAAAGCTATGAATCTGAAATTTTTACTAGATATTCTTATAGATATGTTTAACATAATGTACTAATAAATACCCCCGTCGCAGAAAACCTGCATACTCAGCGAATTTCCAATGGAAATATAAATGTCCTAATACTACATAAAGCCACTGACCAAGTTTCATAAAAATATATTCGAAAATAAGCGGTATATACAATTTAAATTATTTTCCATAAGAATAAAATTGGGGCTGAGTACGCAGGTTTGCTGCATATACGATCACAATAAATGGGTTTTTATGCTAATATCAATATAACTCAACTAAATGAAGTCATATACCAGTTTTTATTAATTTATGTTCATAATTAAGGGAGACATAGCATTTAATTATTATCTATAAGAATAACATGGGGCTGAGTGTGCAGGTTTGCTGCTACGGGAGCCTTTGGCAAATTATTTTTTTGAGCAAATATCAATAGAACACAACCAGATGAAACCATATACCAAGTTTTGTCAGTATACGTTTATAAATAAGCGAGTTATAAAATTTGTTTTTCCTCCATAAGAATAACATTAGACAACGTACTGTGTTTAGCACTTTCAATATCTTGGTAACCAATTATTGACGTAGAGAAATGATCAAAATACCTAATGTTGTGTCTTTTTAAACTGAATTCAATGGTAAAAATTAAAATTTGATTTTTTTTTTCAAAAATATGTAAAAAATTCAAAAAACCCATTTTTGGGGTTCAAAACCCCCCCAAAATACCCCTTCGGATGGAGCGATCTGGCTGGTTTTCGAACTTAACGTCATAAATGTTGCTTTAAACTTTATACCAAATCTCATCGAAATCGGATAATATTTACGAGAGTTATCGTGCTCACGGACACACACATATACATATATATAGTTTCGAACGAATGGTGTTTTTGGGGTCTGGGGACCTCAAAACGAAAAGTTATCATGGTCCCGTTCCTAGGTCTTACCATGCCGACTACGGTAATAGCTTCTTCCCTGTAGGGGAAATTGACTAAAAATTCTTTATTTGAGATTAAAATATATATATATATCTATCTATATATTTAATAAAACCTTTTTGTGTGTTTATTTTATTTGATTTCTTGTGATATTATTTACTTGAAGCAAGATTCTAGTACACTTTGCTCACTATGATGTCCTGAGTAAGCAAACAAATTTTGAAGTCAATAGCACTAATAGTTATTGAGAAAATGGGTACCTAAACGTTTAAAAAAAATGTTTTGGAAAAAACACATTTAAAGACAGAACAGTAAAACTCATCTCAAGAGCCTACCTGAATTAAAGTCCTTTTCTGTTTCATCCTCTTCGTCCCTGGTCCTTTTAAGTAGCCTTCTTCTGATTCTATTCTTCTTATTTTGTTCATTCACTTCTTTGTTGGCTTTTAAATCCGTTGTCGATCAATTGCTTTCAATCCTTCCACTATAAACTTTCCAGGCTTTATTCCCATTTGCTGCAACACATTTATCTTACTCACAGATCCTTCATTGAAACATGTAACTGCATCAGTAACCCCCAATTTTAATATAGTTAAACCCACAAATTCTGAGTTTGGAATTCTTTTCCAAATGATTTGATTCAAACTTTCAGTGGGGTTCTGGGTCTTGCCATGTAAACAGCGTTTCAATTAACTTTCATCAGCAAGGTCCTTGTAGGTAGGTTTTATAGCCTTTCATAGACTCTGGCAATGAATTTGTATGCCTCTATTGGTATAATGTATTATTGGCTAGAGACTGGTTGTATTTACACCAAAAATTCATTACCAGCGGGGCACAAATCATGCTGTGGGACTTCGCCCGTTGAAATTTTGTGAAAAAACGTTGCCCATACTGCATCTTTCATCTTTTTTACTTCTGTAGCATTATTCCTTATATCCAAACCATAGTAACTCTGAAGGTTGTCAATTGCTGCATCTGTCAGTCTCCCCTTTCCACCAATAACCTTACCGTCAGACAGTTGTACACCTTTTAGCGATTTCTTCAAATTTCGTAGTCTTGTTCCGAGTCTTTTTTGGACATGTCCAACACATTCTAATTTTTCAAGTTTGACATCCTCACCTTAGGGCTAACTCTCAACTACCGAAGAAAATCCCTTCGACTCCCCATCCCCTAAGTATCTTGTATACCATACTCCAAGCTTCGTCTCAGATCTGCTGCACAGCACGTTCGCCCCTCTCACTTCCATTGCCCCACTAGACCCTGAAAAATTTGCTTTGCACAATTTCTTGTGGGCTTCTAACTGATCTGGTTTGTTTTTATATTGGTCTCTGGAACAACTTATACAAAACTTTGACAGACACTCAAAGTCCAGCACTTTGCCCGTATCGAACTATGTTACAGACATAACCCCATTCAGCGAAGTAAAACCTCGCTTTTTTCACGTTCCATCAAAAGCAGCTGCAATGTCTTTATTGTCATCATTCTCAATAATAGCTTCAGCAGCTGCATTTCTTAGGGATGCCTCACAAACTTCAGTAGCTTTAGGTAATATTTTCTGATAATAACGCTGCACTCTCTTATTTGGTGGCGCAAGATTAATGACAGCGCACAACATTTTGACAGCCTCAATGCCTTTTCCAATTGGTCGTAATGCGTAGGCAAACCTTGTATTCACGTCATATAGGTTATTAATAACATTTGAGTTTATACATGAACTTTCTGTTTTGCAATTTTCACAAACAATTATTATTCTATGGGCTAGGCCATTTGTGAAATTATCGTCAATGCCTATAGAAATACAATCGCTTGCACCACATTCCTTACAAATAGTGAATGATCTCACTAAATCTGAGATCATCGTTAGGTTAATAACTGCATTGACATTTTTACTATCATATTAGTAGGGGGCATTGGAGGCTTCTGTGGCAGCAGCAAGTGCACCTTTGAGGAGGAGGACGCGTCCTCCCCCCCCAATGACCTTGACCTGCCCCCCTCGACACCCCTCAACTATAATTTTTGTTATGTTTCAATAAATATGATATGTTGTAATCGATTGTTTTTATTTGTCCTTTCAATCCAATATTTAAGAAATAATTTTTGTCCAAGTTTAGATAGTTTTTAAAATTGTATAAAAGTTATTTCAATATAAAGTATAACTTGGACATTTTTATAATTTTGAAAAAGAGGGGAATATGGGGAGGTAATAACAACACAGATTTCTGCTGTAAACCAAACTATTACAATATAATTGCTTAAAAATACTATTTACAAATAAGCTTACAAATACTATTTACAATTGGACTTAAAAATACTATTTACAATTGAACTTAAAAATAATATTTACAAATAAACCCTAAATTGGGAACTTTTCTTCATCCTCCTCCTCTTGCCTCTGCTGCTGCTGGTCCTCCTAAGGGCGGTCTTGTCTTTCGGCTCTGGGCAGCGGCGGGATGTCCTTGTGCCCCCACGGCAAGGTGTGGACCCAGTCAGCCAGGACGTAGCGTTTGTCATCCGCAGGGCTCAAGGAGAGTTTCTCCACCTGGACAGTGAAGACGCGGTGCAGGTGGGACTGGATTCGAGTGTTAACAGTGATCTTCAACACCCCGTTGAACAGGCACTCCCTGTAATCGTTGGGGGTGAGCACGTTCTTGACGACCCCTTGGTGACTCCCTTGGCGCGCTTCAGGGCCTTGGAGCCCGTTTCTTCGCTCGGGTCCTCGATGTCCATAAAGTATAGCTTGGAGCGAAGGCCGAGGTACTCGAACAGGGATCGACCGTTACACTCGTCCTTGAACTTGCCAATCACCTTGGCGTTGACGGGGCTGTAGCAGGGGTGGGACTTGGGGTAGGCGCTAGTGTCGAAATCGTCCAGGTGCTCCATCATCTCCCTGTAGATGTCCTGGGACACGATGTCGAACACAAAGCTGTCAGTGTCCATGTAGTCTACGGTGAGGCGGTTACCTTAGCGGTTTTTCATGTTCTGCAAGAACTTGTACACGAGCCACTTGCTCAGCTCCAGGACAGACATGCCTATGTAGATGGGCTTGTCCAGGACGATGTTCACCCTGGCGCCACGTCCCCCGTGTAGTACGTGCGGTCCAGGAAGTTGGACTCGGCTATGTATTTGCTAAATCTCTCCAGGGTGCACACCAGCTTAACGTTGAGGCGCTAGCGGACATTCTCGATTGTCTTGCCAAAGACCGCGTTATTGATGAGCTTGAAGAAGTCCTACTCGAACTTGGTCTTGGCCTTTTTCCGCAGCTCGGTGTTCATTAGGATGTAAGGTTCCAACCACCGAGACTGGCGGAACGAGACGGCCCTGTGCACAGCCGCAAGCTCCAGCCCGTTTTGCATCGCCTGCTGCAAGATCCTGTAGTGGCAGATGTAGTGCTCCTTGTCGTCCAGGACGGTCACCAGCTTGGGGAACTTCCATGTCGGAGGCCGCTTGGTCTCGCAGCAGTAGGGAAGATCCTTGTGCAGGTCGTGGAAGCGAGCGGGGTAGCGGAGGTCCACTTCCAATATGTAGCCCCGTTCGGCTTCTGCGTCCAGCGCAGCGATGTCCAGGGCGTCGATCTCCTCGCGGTTGAGCCACTGGAACTCTCCGGTGGGCAGGTACTGGGTCATGGCCCAGCCGTAGAGGTTATTGGCGTCCAGGTACAGGAGGTGGCGCGTTGGCTCGTCGGGGCGTCGGTCTTCCGGGCGGCACCGGTCATGGTTGGCCTTGGCGTAGCGGGTGATGGCCTGGGAGATACCTTATCGGATGCCTTGCTCCACGAACAGGTACATGTCAAAGTCCTGCAGCGTGTCCAGCTTCACGTCGCAGGTCTTGAGCATGATAACCCAGGCGTATGAGGGCAGGGTGTAGTAGTGCGCGGGGTCTAGTCCGTACTCGGCCAAAGAGGTGTCACGGAACTGCTCAAACACATTGGTGAGCAGGGCGATGTCGCAGCGCAGGTACTTGTCTGCGTATTCCTTGAGGTTGCGACACTCGAAGGCTCGCCACACGTTGAGGGCGTGCTCGTACTCCTCGTCCTTGATGCCTTCCAGGGTCATGCTGTTTTGGAACGCCGCCCGGGGAGGTAACTCCCTGGTGGAGTACAGCATGTAAGACGTGACAAAGTCGTAGGGGAACACGCCCTTCCTGCGCACCAGGTCAAAGAGACGATCGTCGGGGAACCACTTCCTAGTTTCGCGCATGTTGTCGTTGGGCAGCCCCGCTGCGAGGCTGGCCAGGCTCATGGCCGGGCTGGCCAAAGTAGAACCGCTTGGTGAAGGCGATGTAGCGCTCTTCGGTGTGCGCCAACACGTCCACATCACCGGGGTCGATCGCCAGCTCCCGCACTATGAAATGGGCGTCGTAGATGGCCAGGTTGTGGAAGTAGCAGTCGATGACCCGCTGCTCCCTGTACCGCTGGTTGCACGAGCGATGCGCCGCTCCACGGAACTCGTATGTGGGGCGTGGTTGTGGTCCCGCACCTTGATGTCCAGCTCGGTGAACTCCTTGCCGCAGAGGTAGCAGCGGGTTGCCGCGAGATACCCGTCCATCTCCTGCCGGGTTAGGGAAGGGTGCAGAGCTCTCATGTTGAATAGGAAATCCCACAAGCTCAACACGTCCATCTTCAGCCTTTCCATAAACATCTTGGACGCATCGGCCCCGTAGTAGACCCAGGGTTCGAACTCCTCAGGCGGTAGAGGAGGAGTATGCTAATGAGGAACTTCTCACTATCGTTGAGGCGGTAGAAGAGGAGTACGCTGCTCAACTGCAGGAACCACGTCCCTATGACGAGTACGTAGGGAGTATGTAGAAGTATGGGAGAGGATTGCTACGTGTTATATATATAATGCTGTTTACTTGAAACCTTGGCTAAACCAGACCCAAGTGAGTCGAGCGAGGAACGGGTGTAATAAGATGCATATGATTTTTTTACGCCCGTTTGCCGTTTGAAACATAATATAAGTACTTATTTTCTTAATCGAGATCAAATGTAGAATTATGTTATGCAGTACAATTTTTTTGATATTTTTGACGGTAAAAGTGGGCATCTCCCCTTTCATAAAATGAGCTCGGCTTAAGCAATTCCAGTGTAAGGCTATTACAAAACTAAAAAAGCTTTGAATGGCATACATGGCCAATTTCATTGTTGTTTAGGTTAACGAAGATAAGTGCTTGTCATTAATAATAAGCTCATGTTATTGCCTGTTATTAATAACAGGCTAATCAAGAACAGTAATAATGTCTGACACGTAAACAGGAGCCATAACATCTACTTCAGGGAAAACAAACATTTTCCCACTTGATTTCTTCATAAATTTAACCATCAGTTCATCACATGTTATATGTAACACTAAACTAATGTAGTAATGTGCCGTTTTGAGTCTTTGAAACTTTACAATAATGTAATCGTTCAACCTCGCTTTTTTAATTCTTGATGAGACCGATTCCTCAGTCTCAAAATCATCAGAGTAAACATCTCCGTACCGAAGCCTTTTTGTGGAAGATTAGGTTAATTGACGTAATGCGCCATGGGAACTAAAACTTAAGTTAAGGAAATAACAATGGTAACTTATAAACTATTATTTGTAATAGTCTTTTAATAATCCTTACCGGTAGGCTCACCTATGTTAAATTATTGGTAAAATATTTTAAGACCTAACATGAAAATTACAATATAGAATGACCACGAATAAATAAATTATTTTCAACTAAAGTAGATAATGATTTTAGAACATATGAGTTTAAAAGAATACCAGTGTCAGCAGATGATGGATTTTCCGTAGGTAGATGAATTACTCCCAAGTCGTAGTGCATGTATGTTTTTATACTAAAACATTTCAGGCAGCTCAGTTTTCTTGCCTGAATAACCTCGGGTCTCTCTTCATCCCATGTTAGCTGGTGAACAATGTCTGACATAAATAAATGCCTTCATAGTAATTATAAATTGTTCAAATAATATCTATTAACTGTAGGGGAAAAAATAAATAAAGTTATTTTGCCGACTCGTGCCCACGCACAGGCTTAAGCCCATGTGGGCATATTCCTTAATATAAAATAAGATAGTAGGTCTAATCTATCAATGTATTTATTTTTTTAACCCATTGAGGTAGTAATTTTATTCTATTTGTAGTAGCCTATAATTGATTGGTGCTGCACTCTAGTAGCAAAATATGTAACTAATGACCGCGGGCGTCTACGGTTCTATCCGCTAGGGGCGCGGACTGACTGAAAACCCTTAGGCTACTTGCACACACACCGATTTTGGACGGCCGGACAAAAATCGACCGATATTTTATCGGTAGTCGGTGTTTGCAGACATACCGGATTTTTACCGGTCAAACAATCAGTTGCTTGGTTGTTGTGACACGAGATTATTGAATAATAATGAATCCTAAAAGAGTGGTTGCTATGTGGTTATTGTATCGTCGTATTAAGCGCCGTAGAATTAAGCGTAAGTATTGGATTCATCCAATCAATCAAAGCAGAGAAAACACGGGAACATTCTACACACTTTTTGAAGAACTAAGGCTTGATAGCAGTAAGTTTTTTAACTACTTCAGAATGTCTATTGCATCCTTTGACGAACTCCATGAGAAGTTGAAAAATGAAATCCAACATCAGAATACTAAAATGAGAAACTCTATTCCTTCAAAAGAAAGGCTCGCTCTAACATTGAGGTAAGTAATCAAATATATTATATATGACACTTTTTAGTGATGATCCCAATGTACTAATTATTATAACAAGATACCATCCACAATAAAATGACAATTAAGTCCCAAAAATTCTGATATGCTTTCGTCATGATTTTGGGAACTTATGTTTGAAGCTAATTGTAAATTTTAAGGTGATATGTAAAGTACACTTTCTTTAGTAACAATTTTAAAATGGTTGAAATCACTTAACAAGTACCCCAGCTTTTGCGAATGTTGTGTACAAATAACCACTCATGGTAGTTTAGAGAACAAATAAACACACTAGTTATTTTTTCAATATTAATATAATTTTATTGTACATTTTTCTTGCAAAACGCTATACATGAAATGCGCTAAAACCTAATGGGTGTCAATGATTGTAATATTCTTTTTCGTGTAAATGAAATTTTAACAAATTTGAATTTATGAAGAAAAGTCATAGGTACAATCTGAAAACGCAGAACCAGCTGGGGAGGGGCTTGCCGATGGATAGGTCTCTGGAGAAGTGGCTGCTGAACTGTGTACAAATTCTTGGTAATATTGTGCAGTTGTTTGCTGTTGATGTGCAGTGGGATGCTGTTGAAGTGTCTGTGCTGTCGAAGAGCGTGCCTGCTGGTGGTTTGAAACGCTGTTGTTGGGATTTGGTGGATTTTTTATTTGGTGGTTTTGGGGATTTGGGTACTGATGGGTTTGGAGCTGTTGTGGTTGGATGTGGTAGTTCGGGAGGGGGGTGTAGTTGTTATGATAGTAGGAAGGGGTTTGGTGGGGGTAAAATTGAGGTTGAGGTTGAGCAGTATTTTTGCGTTTGTTGTTTATTTTTGAAATTACTTCCAAAACACCCATTTGGAATTCAAGAATTTCACTGTCGTCGAACTTGTTCAAATGTGGCAAAAGTCCTTGAAAAAAGAAATATGAGGATTTTGATGAGGTTCTTCTAGTGCTTTAATCATTTTTAGCTCAACCTCATCAGGCTGGCGACGTCTTTTGTACTTTGACGGTTTAGTAGTCTTCTTGGGGGGTAGTGGGGCTCCGGGTGGATTATCAAAATCTTCGTCTTCATTGTTGTCTGTTATTGTAGCTTCTAAGCTTTCTGCAACAGTGGAAGCTGTCTGGAACAGTTTATTTAAAAATTGCATTTGCTCAGCGTAGACGTATTTCTTAATATTAGGGGCACCAGCTCCACTTTTCTTACACTCTTTTAGTTTCCTCTTCGACTTTGAGAACGCATCCCGAAGATTGCCCCATCTCGTTGTTACTTCTTTTCCTGAAACAATTAAATAAAAATATAAACTGGGCTATTTTGCAAAAAAAGGAAAACATAAAAACTGTCCATTTTAAACATCAGGCTGAAATTTGGTGGAGATGTTTAATACAACATCCTGTAAAACGCACTAAAAGTCTAAAAAAATCTATCGCGGGCCATGCCCGCCCTCTTGGATTTTTGTTAATTGCCATTAAAAAAATTATTATCAGATCGACTTTTTAGATCTTTTTATATGTCTGAGGGCATAGCCTTGTGAGCACCCACGCAAAATATCAAATCATTTTCAGGATACGTCACGGTAAAATAAAACAAATAATAATTTGTATAATGGTGATTATAACAAACCCAAGATGGTGGACCTGAACCAAGTGTATTATTTATTACAGTTAATTGAACATGATTTCCGTGGTATTTAGGCGATGGAAAAATATTCCTACGATAATAATATGCTTCGATACACGGTAAGTTTACAAAATCCAAGATGGCGGGCGTGGCCCACGATAGATATTTTGGGGCTTTTAGTAAGTACTGTATGTTGTACAGGATGGTCTACTAAATAGCTCCACCAAATTTAAGCCTGTTACTTTAAATGTCTAAGTCAATGCCTAGATGCTGCGGTGTAATAGTGTTTTAAATTGCAAACCTCTTCATAAACCACCATACTGATACTAAGCCATTTTTTCCAGATATCTTGCGAGTGGGTGCACCTTTACCGACCTACATTACTCCTTCAGAGTTGGGATTTCAACTGCAAGGAAAATAGTAAAAGAAGTATGCCAAGCCATCTGGTTAGTTATGAAGAATGAGTGTATACCTGAACTCACTAAAGATTATCTTGAAACCATAGCTTCTGATTTTGAAAAAAATTCCAACTTCCCACATTGCATAGGTGCTGTCGATGGTAAGCACATTCGGATTATTTGCCCGATAAGAAGTGGTTCCATGTTCTTTAATTACAAAGAATACTACTCTGTAGTATTAATGGCAGTAGCTGATTCCAAATATCGTTTTGTATATGTTAATGTTGGAAGCTTTGGCAAAGATTGTGATCCTTCCATTTTAAAACAATCTTCTCTTTGGCAATCGATACAGAATAACTCAATGCAACTACCTGAAGAAAAATGCCTTCCGGGGACAGAATCTCCTAAAGTTCCCTACTACTTTGTTGGAGATGAAGCATTTGGTCTTCACACTCACTTAATGAGGCCCTATGGTGGGACACATCTAACGCTTGAAAAGAAAATATTTAACTATCGTTTGTGTAGGGCTCGGCGTTATGTCGAGTGTGCTTTTGGGATATTGAGCAACAAATGGCGCATCTTCCACAGGCCTATAAACGTTGAACCAGATTTTACAGTTGACATTGTAAAAGCGTGCATTGTTCTACACAATTTTGTTCGTGACCGGGACGGTTATTTGCCAGAAGATACAACAACAATAAGTGGTTTGGAAGATTTGCCAAGAGAACCAACAGCACGGGGTGGTCTACAAGCTAACAATGTTCGAAATATATTAAGTAAATACTTTGTTACACGTATCGGGGCAGTACCCTGGCAAATGAGTAAGATATAAGTTATGAAAAATATGTGATAAGTTTGAATTTGTTCACATTGTTGAGTTAAGTTGTTGGGTAAATATAAGTATGTAAACAAGTGAGTAGGACGAATAGAATAGTAGTCCAGGCTATGATCCAGCCGTAACATGGGTTTCTTATGAGAAAACGTGTAGCCAACCTAAATGAATTGCAAAACAAAAAACATGACCTACATACCAGTGGTACCAACCGTAGTTATATATATATAAAGATGTATAACAAGGTAGTTATATATATATATATAATGATGTATAATAAGGTTTTATATATATAACAAGGTAGTTATGTCACGCTTATAATGTAAGACACAAAATACCTGCAGTATTATAATGTAAGAGAGAGAATAACCCGCATCGCCGGGTCGCGCTTGAGCGATCGAGCTTATCGTTTGCCACAAATCAAATGCAAATAGAAACAACAGCGTCCTGGTGACCTCGCGTCTGAGTTATGGTCGACCAAAACGTCGACTCATGGCATTAATACTAGTGATCAATCAGTGACATCTGGTTATGGAACCGCCAAGTGACTATCGTATGGTTACTATCTATCATAGTTGAGCGTTCCTTACGCAACTGTGTGACTCTACTCAGCACATACAACGCACAACACTACTACAGTCCGTACCAGGCACTGGACCACATCACATCACACACCAGGTAAGTAAAAAAATCATTTTAAAAAAAGAACATTTATTTACTTCTTACATTGTAACACAGAATTAAATACTCAAGCTGAACTGTTATTAAAACTTAGTAAAATGTATTAAATACAATTACAAATTGTGTAGACTTCAAAAAATGTCTATAGCTTAAATAGTTTTTCTTTAACAAATCATTTATAAAAATGTACTTTGAACAATTCGAGACTTACTTTAATACAATATTGTGTAGACTTCACAAATGTCTATAGCTTAAATAGTTTTTCTTTACAAATCATTTATAAAAATGTACTTTGAACAATTCGAGACTTACTTTAATACAATATTGTGTAGACTTCAAAAATGTCTATAGCTTAAATAGTTTTTCTTTAACAAATCATTTATAAAAATGTACTTTATGTTTTCTGAACAATTCGAGACTTACTTTAACACAATATTATACAGTGAAACAATGTAGGACTTTAAACTGCCTTAGGACTTAGAAAAATAATTTTAATTTACCTTAATACAATATTATACAGTGAAACAATGTAGGACTTAGAACAATAATTTAAAAATACATATCAAACACTTTGGGACTTATTAAATGTACTTTATGTTTTCTGAACAATTCAAGACTTACTTTAATACAATATTATACAGTGAAACAATGCAGGACTTTAAACTGCCTTAGGACTTAGAAAAATAATTTTAATTTACCTTAATACAATATTATACAGTGAAACAATGTGGGACTTTAAACTGCCTTAGGACTTAGAACAATAATTTAAATTTACTTTAATACAATATACAGTGAAACAATGTAGGACTTAGAACAATAATTTTAAAATACATATCAAACACTTTGGGACTTATTAAATTTATTTTATGCTTTTGAACGACTTACTTTAATTTATTAATGCAGTGAAACAATAATTTACAAATTTACAATAATTTAAAAAATACAACATTAAAAAAACCTAATAATTAAAAAACAACCTTGTGCGGCTATTAATGACAGTCCTGCAAAAGGGGCAGCAGGTGACCCGGAGACTACAAGCCGGGCACAATGCATGCCCACAGGGGTGTAGGGCCACAGTTGGGAGGGCACTTATACAAATTTGACAAACTATGTACCTCGGCTGTTCTGTGGGTGGAGGTGTGCCACGGATAATAAGGTTGTCCATCCGCCGGTCGTTATAGCTCAGGATCCTTTCCATGGTGGCACGGAGCTCCTCCCACACAGCCTGAGCAATCTCGCGGATTTGGTCGACCTCCGTGTCCTCCAAGGCGTTCTGTGACAAGGTCAGAGCTTCACCCAGCTCTGTCCGGACGGCCGCGATCCGGTTGACGATGCCCGGAACATCCTCGGTGGTGTTTGTCCCACGCTCCTGAAAACCACATCAGGTAAGAATCTATTCGTAAAGTTAATTATTACCCTATATCTTACAAACGAATGACTTGGAACCTTACCATTTCAAAAAGCCGCATCCTCATCCGTAACAGGCCTTCCTCAAAGCGACAGACGGCGCAATCGGCAGGGGGGTCGACCGCGGGCATTCGTTCCTCACACCTTAAATTCTGAAACATTACAAATTAAATATAATACAAGTTTACAAAACAAAAATAAACCCTAACCCCGATAAAGATACTTACAATAGGTTCAACCCGTCTTGACGGTCCCGCTACCTCCCTTGCACCGGTGCTCGGCCTGTCTACCCTCTCCTCCAAGGCAGCAATGTGGACCTCCGGTATTGACTTAAAAAAAAAACGATCAATTATCACAAGGTACACACACAGTAAAAAAAAACAAAATACAACAGTATAACAAAATAAAAATTACCGAAAGTCTGGGAGCTCTCGAGCCCGAGGGAAAGGCGAATACGTCCCCCTCCACCCTTGCACCAACCTCGTCCCGATCAGCAAACGGAATTGCAGGCACCGCCCTAATCCCAGTTACGTTCTGCCCCTGTAAATAATGTTTATATTATTATTATTACTATAACTAAAACCTAAAATGTATATCAAACATACGCAACTGTTAAACCTTATTACTTACAAGACTATTTAGTGAAGGTCTGCTATGCCAGGAGGGGAGTACCCTTGAGGGTGTAGGGCTGTTTGGTCGAGCCCTGTCCCGCCGACGCACATCCTCTTCCTCCATCCTTGCACCTGTTACGTTCTGCCCCTGAAAAAACAGAGACCGTTAACACCATTATTAAAACCTATGACTAAAAAAAATACTTTAAACAATACGACGATACTAACCGTATAGTGTAGATGGCTGATTAGTGTCCTCGCACTCGTTTCCTCTGAGTGAATAGAAACCGGCCCACCCGATGTTATCCGTAGAGGGGGTTCGGCCAGGTGAGTCCGTCTTACCGGTTCACCACCCCTCTGTAAATAAAAAACAAAGGTATCAGATACCCATACCATACAATACAATATCAACACCATACCATACTCATACCATACCAAAACATACCATTAAGCGTGTGAGGCACCAGCCGTCCCCAGCGATAATGGCCCTCTCTCCAAACGAGTACAACCCCATCTCGTAGGTGTTCCTAATTTCCGCCCATAGCTCAAGTCTCCGCTGAGTAAAAGTTGACTCTGTCACCTGGCGGTACCGTGGCGGAAATCTGACGCTTCTGGGGTTGTTCTGAAAACAAAATACAATTAGTGTAATAAAATACCCGTACTTAAAACTATATACTTCCCCATAAACCAAAATACTTACTGCACGTATAGAGAGCAGGTATCCATCCTCGCTTATAAAATACTGGGATTCGCCATCACTACCGACGAGCTGAAAAAGGAAATATAAAATCAATTATACAATTCTAAAAATAAGCAAGTGAAAAAAACAAGTACCTATATAATAATAATTAATCACCTCAGTGTTAGCCAGATGAACCGCATATGACGTAATTGGGGTATCGGGCCGGGGGTGTGGAGACCGGTCCCTTACCTGAAAAGCAAACAGTATATTGTAACTAATTTTATTATTTTATTGTTTAATACATTATTAACGCTAAAAATCACATAGCAATGATATATCCTTACCGAGGTGCCGCGTCTAATAATATTAGGCATCGTCCGCCTGACAGGAGATGCTGGCCTCTGCCACTGAAAAAAAAACTTTAGAGTTAAAGAAAACCACAAACAACCCCTAACCTCTACGTGCAAGTATTGCTAAATAAGCTAAATAAAAAAATATAAAACTTACAGTTCCTAACTCTCGCATGCTAGTCTCTATAAGCTCAGGAGCTATCTCATACTGCAACAGATAAATAAAATAAAATTTAGACTTACATTTTCTAAACCTTTAGAGATCGCCTCCCGGGCCTCAGGGCTTAGACCGGCAATATCATCCTGTAACAAAAAACACAAACCAAATAATACTATTAAATAAATAAAAAACTATAAACGTTGAAAAAAAAACACGGAATAAAACCCATACTAACCGTAAACCTATTTCTCGTCAACAAACTGCCGTCATCAAGGAAGGTCCGCGAGGTCTCGATATATACCCCAGACTCGCCAGACAATCTTAACATCTGCCTAATCCTGCCGTTATATTCTTCCTAAACACATAAAAACATGTATAAACAAACGCTGTTATAAAGGCTAATATAATCATAACGAATATAAAAACTAAATAAATTAACCCACCTGAGATATGGATTGTAAACCGCTAACCGTAGAAGACCCACTCTGAAAAAATAAAAAATTATAATTAACCTCATTTCAATGTAAAACCTAAACTCTTGTATTTAAAAAAAATATTTGTAAGTACGTTTTTACCTGTTGTGACAGGCGCTGGGATAAACTGCTCAGTCCCGAACCGCTCTGAAAACAAAAATAATAAACTGTCTAAGTATACACATTTTATTAATACTAACCCTACCATAAAGTTTAAAAAAGAGAAAACAAATTACTTACTGCACGTATAGACAGCACGTCAAGATCATCAGCAAAAAACATATCTTGACTTAGAGGTTGGGGTGTTTGGTCACCATCCTGAGGAGTCGTCGATGACAGATCCTGAAAAAAAATTATTAACTAAGTAAACTACTAAATGTATAGTGGGTAAATCTATAGTGTAATTGTTTGAAACTTTGATTACCTGATTATTGGGTGGGATGTTTTCATCTTGGTCGAAACCAATCACCAAGCGAAGGCACACGAGAGCTAAAACTTGGAACAACATGATAACTAAAACAACCACTGCAGAGTGCATAGTACCATAACACCGGGTCAGAGACCCGTATTTATACGCAATATCCCTTCCAACACCGGTGTAAACAGCCGACCAATCACATCCCGCAGATTCCGTTAGCCGCGCCCCCCCACACTGTGCTCCTCTCTCAGTTAGCCGTGATGTCGCCTCCGAGCTTAACCAAACTTTGCTGTCAGCAAATCTGTTCAGACCTCCCTAGACTTTTCCAAATTGAAAATTTAAACGCTCCGTATCTTATCAAATCATTAATAGAATTAGAGCATTACGATAGATGCTGGACACTTAGACAATATTTTATCCGTAAATTTCTTAGATATGACCTATATGAGACTTGTCCAGAGTGCTACTGGGTAAGTTTAAAGTAATGAAAGGTAATCAAATCCTTTATTAATTATTATTATTGTTGTTTTATTCTTGCTTTTATGTTACAGGACTCGTTTGAAACGAGGTATGAGAAGCTGGAGTCCTTGGGCTACAGCTCCAAAGAACCCCGACCCCCTCTGCAGAGATGCATCTCGTGTATGGAGCGGAAACGCATCAACCCTGTGTTTCCCGAATGCACCTGCCTCAACCTCATAGCAACCATGCCGGAAGAGGAGTGGACAGAGATGGTCTTAAAGCTATTGTGAGTACAATATATTTTAACTGTAGGTTTGTCCGTTAAAATGTCCTGTAGAAAAGCACTTAGCCGGTCGTTATGCGGGCGGTATGACGGTTAGGGCGCGCCCCTTGAGTTAGTCAGTCAGTCGCCGGACCGCATCGCCGGGTCACGCTTGGCTCGGCCGCCCACAGTGTTTGTTTAGCGTCGTCTCAGTCTGCACCATGGATCCGCCGTGTACAGAGTCCATGGTGTTTTGTGGAGTTTTCGAGCCGTATTTTAGATTTGGGTTTTGTAGCGACGGGCACTGTGTCGAAGTTACCCCGCATTTCAGACTAACATATCATTATTGTAACAATTTAATATCGTGCGCTACTTTAATTTATTCCTGGAAGCTTGACTACAAGTGCCTCGCGTGTGAGTACGAGTTCTCCACCGACTGGGTAATTTACACGTTATAAAGGTATGTTTTTCTTTAAACTATAATTTTAAACGCTCGCGTTTCCACACCACGGTAAGCCTTTAGGCTAGGCCGTAGGAGCGTCAGCGCGTTCTTTTTGGTTACCCAGAGCTTCCCCTGGAGGCCTAACCTCTGGGGTGAGAGGCCCCAACCATCGCCTCTCACTGTGGTAGCCACTTCATAACAAAATGCTACCTCCTTTTTTATATTTTTGTTCTCTGTTTACCCCAATAGGCTATTTACTAAGACTGTGTCCTTTCATTTTAGCCTAGAAAATAGACAGAGAATTTTTTTTACTTTATATATTTTTTTTGTCGCGCTTTTCAATCCGCTTTTCCCTGACAGTCGGAGGATTACAACAAACGGTTTCACGGTTTTTTAGGCCAACATCCCCACACCCCTGGACTTACAAAGGGTTTAACCCTGCCTGATGGTGAGCGACTGCCGGGCCTTATTTTTATTAGGCCCCACTCGAAAATATTTTTCGAGCGTAGTACTTTGCGGACTTCAAAGCGCAGTTTTCATTTTTATTTCCATGTACAATAATACAATCTACAAGTTCATAACTATCGCTACTATTTACAATATTTATTTCTTTAACATTAGGGTGAAATTCCCGAAGGAATTGAGCCTTTTCCAAACCTTTTGTGTAAATAGTTTCAAAAGGTTTACAGAGTGAGCTTAAAAGCTCCTCACTATACTCTACTTCGCCATCGTCCCACTTAATGTGGTGATAATGACGAGTCAGCCAGCGAGCTGTCCTTTGCATTTTACTATTCAACAAATTAAAACAGTATGGAGGTCGGAACACAATCTGTGTTCTATACGACCTCCCAACTATAGCAAGTTCTTTAATAATAAATCTATTACCGTTACTCCAGAAAGCTTGAAACTCCACTATAGCTTCCATAATAAAATTTCCTGATATAAACGGTCGGCTACGTGAGGCGGTAATTGATCTGTACAGGTTTCAGCACCGGTTAAAACCTGATTAATATAAACT
Source organism: Allygus modestus (assembly GCA_963675035.1). Classification (NCBI taxonomy): domain Eukaryota; kingdom Metazoa; phylum Arthropoda; class Insecta; order Hemiptera; family Cicadellidae; genus Allygus; species Allygus modestus. The sequence goes on along the minus strand of OY776111.1, from coordinate 63,363,100 downwards.
TGTATAATATCCTCAATATAAAATAATTGCAATACCTCGCGACCAATTAAAGGAATATTTTTTACAAGTTGATCCCACTCGTGACGGTTAAGAGCCAAGGAGTGTTCTCCATCAGAGACACAAACGTACTGATGCCCAAAAATATTGTTAACCTTTATGCTAGGCCCCGCGTCTATAGTTATGAAACACTGATAATTCCCCAATAAAGCCAAAGTTACTTCGTTAAACCTGTCAATTAGTTGACAGAAAGAATCGTAAGACCAAAACACAACACCTTTTCTCCCTTTAATCAATACACCCAGACTATTGTCTCGACTTTTAAAAATACCCGTCACAATACATTTAGTTAATTCGGGGTCCAAGAAATGGACTGACTTTAAAAATACTCCAGTCATTAAATCTATTGGCTCTTTACATTTAGGAATGATTATAAATTCTTGCAAAGCCATATTTAATATTCGTCTTCTGAAGTCTCGCTATTATCAAAATCTGTACACCAATTAACAATAATGCTATCAGCCCCCGAAGGTAGTTGAAACTTTGCACTAGCGGTATTAAATACACAACAGTCTAAGTAATCCGTTTTGATTAAAAGCCCGTCTTTAAAGTATTCAATCTTAACACAACCGTTGTAACCCATGTTTACCCAACGAGTTCAAGAAAGAGACTGATTAATTATCTCTTTTGGACATATAAATGTATCTTTTACCCCCACCCCTTTGATTAAAATATGAGTCACGTGACCCTCAGGGTCCACTGTTTAAAAATTACTCGGGAAATCTTTTCTTCTGTTAATTTGATACGTCTCAAAAACCTGGCTCGGTCCCGTGCCATGAGTTCCCAATCTGATTTCCTGTCTTCTTCTGGCAAACTGTATATTTCTGTAACTACCGGGTTGGAAAAACTAACTCGAGATTTTCCTGACATCTCCCGTTATAGGCTTATAGGAATAATGTATATCATGTAGTAAAAGGCAGTATGCCCAAGTATTACCTGGAAAGGCCCTTTTTGTTGTAATTTCGAGCCTTACGTCTACAGGCCCTGTTTTAATAGTATCGTCCTGTTTTGAACAGTCAATTACATACAGAGGACACTTTGCTTTAAAATCGTCAAAATTTAATATAGGCGAACCGATTCTTCCATAATACGAGTTTTGGAAGGCAGCAAACATATCATACATTAAAGTAATATTTCCTCGAAGGTTATCGTACGGGTAAAAGTTTGAGTTTAAATAAAGTTTTACATCAGTTAGGTCGCAGGCATCAAATTGTGAGATGTCCTTTGTTAAGTCGTTTTTTCTGTCTGTTTGAAAGGCGAGTACGATATACCTGGGCTTTTCTGTCTGAGTAGACGTTTTCAGTGTCCAGGAGAATGTCTCCGTACTCGGCAGGTTCGGGTATTCAATCATGTCCCACTGACGGAAGGGAACATGTATTGCAGGGTCTTTCTCTATATATTTGTACAGTTTTAATTTTTGAGCGTCATTGATTGTTATGTGAGGTATACGCCAGTAGATTTTTTCTACTTTCAAATCTAAAGTACCGGCGTTCGCTAACTTTACAGCGTTAATATCCGAAGCCGAGCGTAAAAGTATCAATTCCTGTTTTACGTTCACTAGCACCTTTTTGTAATCTTCGGCAGACCCTAACAAATGTTTTAATGGGATCGAATATACAAAATCTGTTACGTTTTCAGAATTACCAGGGCCTAGCCAGCAGGCGTTTTTAAAAGTATTTTTTTCTTCCTCGCGAATGGACAGGATATTCTTTAAAGTTGTAGTAATACCAACATTTCTCGTTCTGTCAATCTCCTTGCCACAAATCTCGTACCGGATTTCTTCAAACATAAAGGCCACTGCGTTATTTACAAAGGAAACATCCTGAGGAGTCCCGTCCGTCTTTTTAGCGCTGACTTTACCGTGAATAACAATAAAGCTTTCAAAAGGCGCAGTTATTATATCTTGCTGTAATATTGGTATTCTTAATTCATCATTATTATTGAAAGTAGAATTTGCATAGGGTAAGTGCGTGTGAAATTCCATCCCTGTTATCAAATCATCGTATACAGCCGGGCTGTCTATCGCCAATAGCGCCATTTTTTATTACTTTAAAACCGATAGAACGAAGAAACGATATGTTTTTACACGTTAACACCTTGGCTTTCTGAACACTACTGACTGACTGCCCCGTAGGCATTCCTCTAAATAGTAGCCCCATTACTCTGTCTTAAATGTAGTCTAATCGAGATTCTTTCTCCGCGAAAGTTAACAAGATTACCGTCCTGGTCTTTTATGGACACTGTTAAGGTATTGATCCTTTGACTGATTACCGGTAAGTAAATCACGTTTCTCGGGAGCTCAACTATTTTATACCCTTGTGGTTCGGCCGGGTAAAACTCGTGTATCACATGACCCTCGACTCCGTTTAGGTACGACCCGCGTGTGACATTACATTCGACCCGTATTGAATTAACTTTAATTATATCCACAGGCAGTTCAGAAACATGATGTTTATTAGCCTCGTATATTTGTTTTTTGTAGCCCAAGAGTGTTCCCAATGAATGTTCTTTAGTAAAGTCAACTTTTTCAGAGCAAAATATTGTAACTTTTAAAGTGTTATTATTTGGCTTTAACGTAAATGTTACTTTTTTCGGCAGTTGAGACTGTATGTATTTTTCAATGTCCTCGATCTCGTAAGAGCCCTCAGGAATTGTAATACTTTTATCATCACCGTAGTAAAACTTATCATTAATGTCTTTCTCAATGTTTGGTATAGAATTATAAGTGGTCAGTTCAATTAAACCAAGTTCCCATTCACCCTTGCTAACATCTATGGGAAATGCTAGCTCGTGGGATAGAACACTAGTTGATCCCGTGAGACAAAACATTATAATTACAGAGAAACTTTAAACAAAGATGTCCGCAAACAACTGAGTCAAAAGTCTGTTGTCTTTCGTAATTATAGTAAAGTTCACAGCCCGCCAAGTATCGTGAGATTTCTGGTGGTGGTCTTAGGTTTCCAAAACTGTCATAATAATAGGCTTTCTTATTAATCTTTTTATAACAAACCCAGTGGGTACCTTGATTAGCTGTACTGTCCAAGTTAAGTCCCTCTAAAGTTAGGAATCTTTAATAACCTCGCGTATTTGATTAAATCGTAATTTGTTAGCGGTTTTACAGGTATCGAGATGCTTTTTTTTCGTTCGCCTTTTTCTCCCCTTACCTGCACCTCTCTTACTACCCGCACCATCCTTCCTATAAGGCCTAAGATACAACCCTCTGCCCCGAGGACGTTTAACGGGGCGTTTATTTTTACGGCCTCCCCCCAATTTTGATTTTGCTTTCATGGCCGTGGTGACTGCCCAAGCAGCGGCTTTCTCACCAACACTGGCGTTACTAGACTTGAATATTTGCCAAGCGCGTTCCGCCAACTCTTTGTCAGCTTGCCTTCGCCGCTCGCTGTCGGAATACCGCGATTTTGCTATGTCGTGGACCTTACAGGCCTCGTCCAAACCGTTTATTCCTTTGTCTCCTCTTGCCAATCTCTCTTTTAATCTCGTGCCAGGACCACAAAATTGATATCCTCCAGGTAAATGTAATTCAACAGGTAGGAGGTCTATGGCCTTATTAAGAACGGATGAAACAATACCTCCACCTCGTACGACCGCTAGCTTACGTCTGAGAGGTTTCCTTCTGTTTTTAGCCATTTATTGTAAATATCTAATAACCTCGTAGAGTTTATTTAGTAGTGTCTCACGTATACACGGGATATTTAAAACTTCAAAAATGTCAGGCACCGTACGAGACACAGCGTTTGTGTACTCACTGTATTCTAACGAGCCACTGGATGTGGTAAAGTAAATCATCCCGTTTATATATCTAAAGGCACCGCTACAGTGGGCTGGGATACCGTAAAGCGTAGACGAGACCATACCCATAAAAAGACCCGTATAATTACACTCGTTTATTTCAATCAGATACCAATCGTCAATAATCATGTAGCTCTTCCCCGTGTTAGTTGCAAAGGCCGCGTTAACTTTATGTACCATTCTACCGGCTATGTTATTGACATAATACATTGTAATCAAGGACAGTGAAGGTTATCTAAATAAAAACACTTCTCTGTCAGTAAATAACGCGATTTCACCGTTAGGCCGTTGGTAAATGGCCGATATTTCAGTAAAGTTTCGTGGTAAGAATTTGAGCCAGTGTGATATTCTTCTTGGTCGTGTTAAATCCTCAGGAATCCTATCTGCAGGGTTTAGACTAATAATCCATACATAATCCCTAAAGAAAGCAAATATCCTTTTGTTCACAATAACGTACGTATCAATTTGACCTTTTAATTCGCAAATATCGCGTTTTTCAAATATTTCGGGTGGTGTTACGGCTGTAGTTGTTGTTGTTGTTGTTGTTGTTGTTGTACTGGGCGTTGTAACGGTAGTGGGTGTGGCTGCTGTTGTATTTATTTTTGGAATGGTTGCAAATGTTTTAGTGGGCTTGCCGTAAAGATACTCCATAGCGAGTCTGTCATCGTTGCTTAGCTCGTATTCGTTCAAGTCAATCCCTGTAGGATCCCTGTTAAAAGGAAACATTACTGATTTATCATCACCTGAATGATCCAATCCTAAGGCGTGACCAATCTCATGAACCAAAGTTAAAAAGAACGAAATATTTCCATAGCGTGGTAAATTCATAGTAAAATCCCAATTTTCTTCCGCATTGAAGTGGATATCAGTCGAATTATAACCAGTGTTGGGGAGATAGCCGTGGGCGAGAACTAACCCAGGCCCGTCAAAGTCATAGGGGCAAGTATCGTGTCTAGAATAAAACACATGTTGTCTACCCGTAGAAAATGATATAATTATTGTTGGATTATTTATATCCTTTTTAAATGTTAAATTCGCGTGTTTGGCCCATACATCAAAAGCTTTCTGGATCAGGTCGGGGTGCTGTGGTGTTCCGTATTGGTACCACGTTATTACTGATGTATTCCACTTTCTATTGGGTAAAGCCGAGAACGGTAGTATATTGTCTCGGTGACCGCACCGAGGCGTGGACATGAGGGCCAAAGTATCGTTATCAAATACCCCCGTTGGTTCAAGACGAAAGTACTCTTGAAATTGTCTTACTGCAGAAGTAATGTTTTGTGTCAAAGCGTTTTTTTCCAAATACCCGTAATAAGTCAAAAAATCTATCGACTTGTTGCACGAGGCAAGAGGCAGAAAAATCAATAAAACAACCCGCATGTTGAACGGCTCGGCGAAGACTAATTAGTGTTTGCCAGTTAATGTGTTTTTAAACCGGATCCCGTCCTGAGGAAACTGGGGAAAGGGTCCGTGTCTATAATTTCCTCTTCATCATCATCATCATCTTTATTACGGAATTGTCGTGTATTTTCATCTAAAAAGTATTTTTTTACAACGTTTAATTTGACCCAGGTGTCCTTCTCTGTCTGTATTGGAGCTCCTAAGGTATTGTAAATGTCAAATAGAACTTTACCCAATAGTCTTACAATATAATTTAAGTTAAGTACGTCTTGAAAATCTGTCGGATCCGACAGATTTTTTATTTGCTTTGACTGACAATCATAAAAAGTGTTATCTACGAGCTTTAAGGCTGATTTTGATGATTCTTTTAACATCCGCAAGTTTACAGCATCATACTCTTGTTCGGCATCCCGTACGTCTCTTAGTATTTTGTTTCCTATAATATAATGTTCTCCTGTAAAAGGAATACATTTGTAGTCTACGTAATATTTTGTAGCGGCGTCGTCGGAATTTTGTGGTACTTTTACATGTCGAATAACACATTTATTAGCGTCAAAATCCCCTTTTTTTCATCTAAAATCAAGGTATTGTCAGACATAAACTTTTTTGTCACCGCGTCGTTATCGTCTGCAGGTCTTTTTAGATTACATAACCGTTTATTTTGAATATCGTAGTCACCGTCGGGCGTTAAATTAAAACCCTCTCCCTTGGGGCCCTTGACGGCCTCACCTCGGGATTTTCGGCTACTACGTCCGAATTTGTCAATGGTCATTTTAATAATGCTTTAAATCTACTGTTGCCAGCTCCTTTTATAAAGACGGCCTCTCTCAGTTCCTCCACGATACTTAGTATTTCATTGCTATGTACTCTGTTTCCACTCTCTGTTGACATAGCAATGTGTCGCAACCGATCCACTAATTCATTGGCGTCATCCCAATGTATTATATCACGAGATCTTGCATTCTTCCACGCTAGACCCTTACCCACTTTGGCCGGGAATAGGTCTTTAATAATTCTTCTGTACTTTAGGTTGTTGTCCCTTCTAATTGCATTGTGGAATCTGTAACCTTTCTTGTGAGCGTTGGTGGCGATAATAATACTCTTATAGGTCTTAAGATCGTCATTATCGTACATTTCCTCGTCAGGGGCTCTCTTAAATATGAGCTCATACAAGCCTTCAGTAGGACTATATCTTGTGTTGTTTATTAGAATAGTTCCAACGTTGTCAAAGTCTAACACCTTATCTCCCATCATTAAAGTACTGCCTTCGTATCTAGGGCCATAGTCATGGTCAATAACTCGGACCTTACCGCTAGCATCCTTTAAAAGCATTGTCATATATCTCACTGTCATGGGGTTACTAAACTGGTTTTCGATATATTGGGACGCTGTTTCCAGTCCCGTAGGGGTTGATACAATTTGCTTTAACCCGCTGGTTTCAGGTGTAGAGACACTCGCTGGGATAAATTCAGTTATTTCTCCTTCATCGTCTGTGGTATCGTATTCCATTGGCTTTTCTTTAAAGGTTTCAGGTTCAGTTTTTATGTCTGCTGTGTTTGTTGTCGTTTTTCTAAGTTCTTGAATAATCGGTTTATACTGCTTCTCAAGCAAAATATCACTTTCCGCAGCACCCTCCTTAAAAAGTTTATATTTGCGTTTAATAGCATTACGCAACTCTATGAGTCGACTAGTCAGTTGTTTACTGTTTCGCTCCATAGTCATAAATGATAGATTTTAGCAATCACATTTAGATTTAAGGTAGTTCAACCTGTCTAAAAAACAGGGCACGCTTCTTGCATCTTTTCATGTAACGTATTACATCTTTCAAAGAAACACCAGCACTAAAGTCTAATCCTTTATAATATCTACTTTCCTCTCTTACAAGACTGTGTCTCGGTATTACATAACGGTTTGTTAAACTTTTAAAAACAAAGGCTCGCTTTACATTGTCTCTCCATTGGGATATATGTGTTACTATATACTTGTCGTTCTCAACGGTTTTTTCCATATACTTGCTCAACATTCTCAATGGTTTATCATGATGTCTGTTGTACATTAAATACGAGTTGAGAAGCCAAAATTCACACGGATTGGTCCCTGTAAATGTTTTCCACTGTTCAAATAATGTTTGATTTGTCACTCTATATACACCGTTTTTTAAACTAATACCAAATCTCTCACACCGTGAGGCCACTGTGGGCAGGGCTGCTCTTAAAAACTCTGTAGTATATAACCCCTGGCAGTAGTTATTTACGGCAGCAAAAGGTTTACCCCTAGGCCCTTTGGGAGTATCGTCAGGAATCGGCCCCCAGGCTGTATTATAACTAATGTCAATATAACATTTGAGATATACGCATGTGTTATAAATACCTATAGGCGACCTGATGGGAATAGTTCTCTCTGTCAAAACTATACAACCGATCGCGTGAGGTATTTTGCAACCGTACTCCAACATTCTCAAAACAATCTGAGCAAAATTAATACTACCATGAAGGTTACGTAAAGGCAATACTTTACCAAATATATCCGGAAAGGGTCTAAATCTAGAGATCAAGTTTTGAGGGTCCCTGACGGTATAGTTGTTCATGTCTTCATGATAAATTACCAACTCTAAGGGTACACTCTGTTCCTCACACTTTTGTAAAAAGTTTAACCAAGTATCTCTATTATATGTTCTCTCACTCGCAGATATCATTAATAAAACTACGGGTGGTAGTATCGCGGTGCTTGGAGGTTTTTTATGTCTCCAACACCTTTTATTAAACAGATGGCCGTGTTTACCCTTCCTACTGCAATAGTTTCCACAAAATTTATTTTTATCCTTGTAATAATATGTACAGAGGTTAGACCTTACGTTATGAAGTTTTTATCAAATCCCCTTATATCGTTATAATAGTAGAAGCGACCCATTAGAAAGCTTCTATAAAACTGTCCATTCCCACTCTGTACCTTCCCTTATAAAGGTCCAAAGTTTTGTCAATAACTAGGAATCCAAAATTATCAAGCCACGCTCGAGCGCATATTTCTTTAAATTTGTCAAATGACATGTCCGTAGTGATATGATCGTTGTAAGCATGTCGTAAGTTCTTATCGTCTTGTTTAAATAGAATAATAAGGTTGCAATTGTCTCTCACCAGTTGTTTGGGAATAGCGCTGTATGTCTGACCGAGATAAAATGTATCTAAATTGTTGTGTCTTCCCATAGTAAAGTAGTTTCTAATGTTATTGTGTTTTTCGGCGGATATATCGTCAAAAATCATTATAGAGTTTGTTTAGCTTGATTTGGGTGTATAACTAAACTATTATCGTCAAATTCATGATACCCAACCTCCTTAGGCATAACTTTTTGTAATAGTTTGTATTTTGGTTGATAGAGGGATTTTGAAAAAACATAGATATTTTCAAATCTCAGACCGTTTGGATCAAATAATAGATTAAATAAGACATTAGTTTTTCCACATGAACTGGGCCCCACTATAATGCAACGTATCGAATCTGGCAATAAAACACCGTGCTTATTCTTTTTTACCATACCGGAGCCTGTGAAATATTCGTCAAAGTTTTGAACAGAGATTTCGACTTCCTGCTTTACAAGCCGCATCGTGACTGGTTACATACAACTAATTGCTTTGGTTTTAAGTAATCACTTCACGTGAGAGCTTTTAAGTCACGGTAGAGTGACTTTAGACACGGTTGAGCGCTTTTGCATGTCACGTTGCCTCGTTACCGCAGGTTGTCAACATCAATCTAAGATAATATCCTACGTGGTTGCATGTCATTTCCTTTCGCTAACGGAGGTCAGCCAGGTGGTCAGCCAGGTGTCGGGCCTCCGGTCATCGACATTAAGCCAGATGGTCGGGCTCCGGTCATCGGCATTAAGGCAGATGGCCGGGATCCGGTCATCGGCACTAAGCCAGGTGGCCGGCCTGCAGGTCATTGGCATTAGCATGTCGTTGTCCCTCACTAACGGAGGTCGTTAGCATCTATCCAACTGTCATGGCTGCTATCATACCCCTTCCATCGTACAAAGAGTCTGTCTCCTTTCCTTTTTAATACTCTTTCAACTAAATAAACGTCACCGGTTTTGGACTTGCTAATTTTTTCGGCATAAAACCCACCTTTGAGTATCTCTCCTCTACTGTCTTGCAGTATGTATGTTACCGGTCTTGTTGGTTTAATTGCGTATACTGTAAACGTCTCGTTTGTCCAATTTGGTAAATACCCTTTTTTGAAAACTCTTTTCACTTTACTGATTCTAACGCTGTCGCCTACTTTTAATTTTTGTTTAAGGATTTTGTGTTTTGGTTTCTTAACTTTATTTATTCTCTTTAAAATATCTTTGACGTGTTTTTGTTTAAAATCTTTGGGTTTCATACCTATAGTCCTGTACTTTGTATTGTTGTAAGACTCTACAATTTCTGGCAATATACTTAACCATTCGTAACTTCCACGGGCTGTAAATAGTTTGTACATTTTTGACTTGAGAGTCCTGTTTAATCTTTCTACTATACTGGCTTTAAGTTCAGAAAATGTAAAATAGTGATTGATTTTATATTTTTTCATTAGAGCGTTTACATGTTTATTAAAAAAGTCGGTTCCTTGGTCTGTTTGAAAGTTTTTCATTTTATACTTAGCTAAAATAGGTTCTAAAGCTTTAGCGACTTGTGGTCCTGACTTGTCTTTTAACGGTACGGCAAACGCTACTTTGGACAAACAGTTAATCATCGTCAATATGTACTTGTACCCTTTATTAACTTGGGAATAAGGCTTCATTTCAACGAGATCAGCCTGATAAAGGTTTGTTAGCCCCTTAAGGGTGACTTTACGCCTAGTATAGTTTCTCCTGGCAGGTCGGTGTAGTTCATTAGCTATAGCTGTTTTACCGTCCATTTTGATAATGATTAAAATTATCCAAATATTAAACTTATATATTTTTTTTTTTTAGTAAAGTCGTGGCCCCTCCACCGCCATGACTCGTGGAGACCTTCCAAAACAAACTAGTTGTCTCCTCCGTTTATTTTTTTTGTATTTTTACTTTTTATACTTTTTTTACCCACCGGACCGTTCCAAGGAGTAGCCTAGGTGTTGGCCAGGCTCCTCAATGTACAAAGTCCTTCTTTCACCCGAGGTCTTTTCGATGGAGTAGCCGGGGTGTTAGCCCGGCGCCTCAATCTACTGGACCCCTCATTCACACATGGGTCTTTCGAAGGAGTAGTCTGGGTGTTAGCCAGACGCCTCGATCTACTAGACCCCCTTTCAGGTTTACGGGGCTTTTCGTCACCCGCGCCATAGACCTCCATTCGTTCATGTACATTCATGCAGTGGGGATTTTTTACAAAGCTAACTGTATTTACATGTTCTTTTTTACATAGTCTGGTACTTTAAGAGGTACCAGCTCATCAAAGTCGATGTTATCTCTGGTACATGGCCTAGCTTGATATTGACTATACAGCTTCTCTGTAAAATAATTTAATGGTTTACAACAGCTTTCATTCCAGTACGGACAAACACAGAAACCCGCATGGCCTACATAAAATCTTTTACTATTATCTAGGCCTTCTGCAAACCAGTAACGCCAGTGGGTTTCTACAAACTTTTCGAAAATTACTGGGGGCATGTTTAAACTAAATAATTCTCTGAGACACTCTGTACGATCCCAGATTTGTTTTTCGCAAAGTTGAAAAAGTGATTTTGGTTGATTCATAGTAAAGAGCAGGGACACGTCAGATCGCTATGGCGGCAGGGAGCAGAGAGTGAGAGAGAAAGCGCGCGAGATAATAGAAAGCGGTGGTGGGGGAAGAGTGACGCAACCTGTCGGGGTTACTCGAGTCTTTGAACTTTTTGGTAGCCAAATGGCAAGGTGTCGTACTCACCCTCGACCCTCCTTTTAGGTCCTGTGATTTTAAACTTTTTAATTTCACTTACTGTTACAATATCTCTGTCTTTAGTCCTCCTGATTCTGTTTTCTTCAATTTCTAAAATTTCAGCTGCTTCACTAAGGACCATCTTTTTTAACTGTTCAAAATTTAATGTTTCGGATGTTTTCATGTTTAATGTTAGACCCTTGATTTTACACACAGTTTGTAGTTTTTGCTTTTTGGTTGACCAGACAAGGTATGCGTAGGTCTTTGGTCCCCCAGAAACAAACTCCAAGATATAAGAGCCGGGCCCGTACTCACTTGCCAATTCGTCCGTCATTTCCCCGAGGTAATCTCCCGTAGAGACCTTGTACAATCCTCCCCTGTATAGATAAATACACGAGTCCGTGTCATAGTAAAGGACTTGACCTCCAAGGGCATCTAGATGTTCATACAGTTTAAGCCTCGCCTCATACTATTTAATGTTGGAAATAGTCTGCGATGTACTTGTCTTTGTCCTCTTCGGTATTACACCAGCTAGGATAGCCTGAGGCTTCCTGCTTCATTTTCAAAAACTTATTAATAAAATCGGTAAAAAGTCCACCTTTCTCGTATGTGGCTACCTCGTACTCCCACAACTCGTACATGTCCAGTACAGCGTAACCCTTCTCAATCGCCTTCCTAATTTCATCCATAGTCCAAGTCCCAACTAACGCTCTTTTATCACTCTCATGTTCACAGTCTCGCTGGTTTTGAGTTTCCCCGCAAGTCCTACACAACACAAACATTAATTTATTATTCATTTTAACAGGGAGTACGGGGTGGTAGAGATCTCGAGGCGGTAGGATTTTACATTTTAGCAAACCATCTACATTTAATCCTCGCTGTCTGCACTCCCTATCTCCCACATAAATGGTAGGGTGGCCCAAAGGATATTTCCCATATTTATTTACATAGGGGTAGAGGGAGCAAACATCAACATACTGTATCGTTTCTCCCTCTTCGCATTTGTGGTATGTTTTTGAATTGCCCGTTCTGCCTCCAAAGAACGCTTGCCGGGGGTCGAGGGGAAGATTATTGAGGATCGGCAGGTTGTTCAAGTGTTTAAGTTTGTTGTCCTTTTTCAAAGCTCTAAATTCACACTCCCACATTACTACAACTTCGTAGTCACTGATTTTAGACATTTTCTTCACAGTCCTTTCATACCTTAAATTAAGTGAATCTGAGGGATCCTCCTTCAGAGGAGCCTCTCTGTCGTAAGGAAAACATTTCGGGCACCCGTGCCAGTAACACCCGTGAAACTCGTAAATTCTTTCCCCGTCAAACCCGTCAACTTTTAGCCCGTTAATTTTAACTTCTTTACCCCGGCCAGCGTGCTCAATCCTCAACCCTCGTTCCTCCTCTTCCCACGTTAACCACTGTAAAGCAACGGCTGATTGATTGTCAGTAAGTCTGTACCCGTTTTTAGGGATTAGGCCGATTGTGTTTGGTTTCAAGAAGTTACGGCGGAAGGCCAGGTTACAAGCGCTAGCAATAGTTACGGACTCGAGGAAAGGATCTACGTTACATTCTTTCAAGAAAATACGTCTAAACTTTAATGAGGCCTGAGCTAAAATCTCTACGTCAGAGATGCAATACTCCAGGATTTCTTTTTGAAAGTCAAAGACATAGTTACTCGCCACCTGTTCCTCATACCATTCTTCAAAGGCTTCGTGTTTCTTTTCAAACATGGATTTGGGGCAGTAGTATTTTTTGTCAGGAATAGGGCCTACATAATTTTGGTTCGCCAGAGTGTTGAAGAGGTGGGGAAAGTAGCCCTTTTTTTTCTCAGGAGGCAGTTCAAAGGCGTTAGGGAGCGCAGCGAGAGCCATGGGGAAATAGCTCAGTGAGTCAATGAATCTCACATTGTCCATTTCCATTAAAATAATTTTGGTCCCCCTCATAACCAGTTCCGGAGTGAATTTAGTTTCTTCCAACACATACTTTAACAAAAACTGAAAGTCAAAGCCTTGCCCGTTGTGGGCAATTACACAGACATTTTTGAACTGTTTACGAGCTTGCATCACATACTCCATGAAGTGTTTTACTGGTTCTTCTTTAAAAACTTTAGTTCTGTTTCTACATGCCGTGCAAAATCTAGACTCGATACAATTAAAGCAAAACTGTTGTGAGACGCACAAGTTAACTTGATGTACTTTTTTATCAGGGTCAGAGGGGAGAGACTCGTCTTGCCTTGTTTCCAAGTCAAAGAAAATGAAAAGATAGTCTTTAGTTTTAGGTTTTCCATCGTTGGGTTGCATGTAGCATTTGTGATTCGGATCTTTGAATGATTTGCAGGGTTTACAAAAAACTTCCCCGCACTTGTGAGGTCCGGATCTCTCTTTTAAATTAATCAGTTTCCCGCAGTCTAGACACTTTTTTATTGTTTTGCATCTGTCAACCTTATGGGCGATAAAACAATGCTGGTTTTTCATAGTAACGTTACAGTCTGGGCAAACTATTCCCCCATGCTCCTCTTTACAGGGAGGTGAGATGGTTTGGCAGTAAGGGCAGATGTTTGAGCATCTGTGATTTGCTTTGTGTTCGTAAGGGACGTGGCATGCTTCGCAAAAGTAAGCACAGGCAAAAGCAGCGGTCAAACTGTTGATTACATTATAATGACCGTTGTGAAACAGCAAGTTAATTTTGAATTTAGCGTCTTCAACAGCCCCTTCAAAGTAAACATCCCGGCCTTTTTTGTCATAGTTGTAGACTGTGATTTTGTAGTCTTTTAGCAAGTCTTGAAACTTTTCCAATTCGGGGATACCGGCACCTTCCTCAGAGATCTCTACCCTAGCCCGCCGAATAAGTTCCTTGGCCCTAAACGCTTGCCTTTTACCCATGTCCTGACGTATTGCTTTGTACTGGGGGTCTTTAGTCACGTTTGCTATGGCCACCACCAAAGCCCGGGGGAGACACAAGTTATCTTTGTTGTTAATTACTACTATTCCCGACCTGGCTTTACATTCTTCATCAAAGGTATTATAAAAGCCAGGCCTTACTCTCCCAGGACGGCCGGAACCCACAGGGAGATTAACTCGGGTACATTCAACTTTAAATGTGTCAGTAGATTAAATTGATTCAGAATTGGATTGAACAATACCCCCGAAAATTTGCCAAAGGATGTCCTCATCAATTTCACCAACGGGCCGGAAAGCTACAAAACCGGGTTCTTTACTTTTTAGGTTTAGGCTGTGCAAGGTGAAACCAAGCTGATCATTTTCATGGGCCCGCTCTTTCATTTCATTAACAATTTTGGCAAACCCTTGTCTTAGCCAATCAATTTCAGTAGTTTCAGGAGGAGGATTAGTAAATTTAAAAATTGTTCGTGTTCCATAAATACGAAAGTGTCTAACATAGGTTTCGTCCGAACTGAGAACCTCGACAGGATTTACAGCCATTTTTCAAATAAAAGTGAGGTTATGTTACGCAGAATAAAACAAATTAAAAGTGAGGTTATAAAAATACAAAGCAAAAAGTGAGGTTAGGAAAAGTGAAGCCGCTATGGGGAGCAAACGCTCAAGTTTAATCTTTGCAAAACGCAACGAACGGAGCAGCGCAAAAACACGTCCGATCGCAACGGGAGCAGGGAGCAAAGAGAGAGAGAAAGCGCGCGGGATAATAGAAAGTGGTGGGGAGGTGGCTGATGCAATATGTTTATTTGTTACAGGAGGTAGCGACAGGGCAGTGGCAGCGTGGCTGGGGACAGGTCGGGAGGAGGAGGCAGTGGCTGGCAAAGGTATGGATAGACGGTGGCGGGTTTACGGTAATATACATCTTTATATATATATATATATATATATATATATATATATATATATATATATATGTATAACTACGTAGTATGATATTATATATATTCTCTCTTACATTATAATACTGCAGGTATTTTGTGTCTTACATTATAAGCGTGACATAACTACCTTGTTATATATATAAAACCTTATTATACATCATTATATATATAACTACCTTGTTATACATCTTTATATATATAACTACGGTTGGTACCACTGGTATGTAGGTCATGTTTTTTGTTTTGCAATTCATTTAGGTTGGCTACACGTTTTCTCATAAGAAACCCATGTTACGGCTGGATCATAGCCTGGACTACTTAGAATGTTAAATAATGGATACTACTTACCAAATGCATTTTTTTCTCTATCCTCCAGATCCTCAAAACCGTTTTTCAGAGCGCAGCAAACTTCTCGCCATGCATCCCTGGTAAGATTCCTGTCTTTAAATGTCTGCAAAGTCTTATCCCACAACACAGGTCTTGCTTCCACTAACGAAATAAGGACATCGTTATCTATGGAGTCACCCATTTCAAACGTAATTAGCACGCACTACCAAAACTAGTAAAAATTATAGCTCTTATGTCAGCAGAGCAGTTGGCTGTAATGGAGGCTGGTGTAGCGAGAACTGCCGCGGACGGTCGGAAAACAATCGGTGTGTGTGCAAGCGTGTATTTAGTCACGTACGCCACTGTATCGCCGGCACGTCCCCGGCACCGGCGGTATACAGTGGCAGTGGCCGGCATTTTACCGGTGCCGATCAGCGGTCGGCGTGTGTGCCAGGTCCCATTCCCACCTGCGGTTCACTATTGGAATTTGGACGCCCGGTAAAAAATCGGCCGTCCAAAATCGGTGTGTGTGCAAGTAGCCTAAATATCGCCGCCAGGCCTTTGGTCGTGTTAGCTGAGTTGGCTACGTCGTGGAAACACCTTGGCCAGGTGGCGATACGATGTTCGTGGGTTCGATTCCCGCACACGACCAAAACTGACCAGTTGTGCAACTCTCAATGAGTTAACCGGTCTGTGGCAACGTTGGTGGGAGGGCCCAAGTAAAATAAACGGTGGCAGGCTTGCTTGGAAGTTGACGGGATCGGTTAATTCTTTGAGACTTGCACATGGTCAACACTGATTTTGCTAATTTTTACTTATGTCTACTGTGTGTGTGCCAATGCGACTCTCTAAACTGAAATAAAACAATATTTTAATTAAAATATGCCATTAATCCATTTAAAAACACCAATTTAATACTCCAATTTACACGTTAATAAAATTACAAGTTAGGAACGAGATCTGCTCGTATGTCTACGCCAATGGGTTTGTGGCGACCCAGCTGCACATTTTAATTTATTGTAAGATCAGCTGTCAATTTATTACTATTCTTTTGTTTATATTGACATTCAACCAGAGTTCAAATAAAAATCGCTTCTATCTGACATTATCTGGCAATTCATTTTAACAACCCCACAATTGGTGACCCCGACGTGATGTTAATGTTAGGGGTAGCCTCCGTTTGGGATTGTCCTGTTTTTTCCTCTGCTATGAATTGAGCAATGAGATGTTCCAGAAGCTTGAAAGACGCAGAAGCAAGTAGTTCATGTTGGGCCTTCGCAACTCGAAGGAGTTCTGTGATGGTCGTGTAGGGAGCGTGGCCTTGGTTGGCAGGATCCAAGATAGCTGTAGCGATCCCAGCACTGATGCATGACCTTTCACAGAAGGTGTAGACGGCCATATGTTTGTCCAATGTCTCCGGAGGCGTTGAGAACTCGACGTTAACAGGAGATCCAACAGTTGTATTTGTGAGAAATTGAGGGCTGTCGAAGGAGTACCCGGTATGATAGAGCAACGTCCACACCACCTTTGTGTCAACACGATATGCGCCATGCCAGTTCTGAATGGGGAGTCCGGAGGCTCTGTACTCAGTGTTATCAAAGACGGAAATAAGAAGGGGAATGTTGGTGTTGAGCACACCATCGTAGGATTGGAGTACATTCGTGCTCAAATCAACCATCCCGCAGAAAAGCCTGTGCATCCCTCTCCCTAGGCCCGTTCCAACCTTCTGACATCGATCTCTTACATCCATGACTAAGCTTGCGATTGCACTTTTTGTCACTCCAGGCTGCGCAAAGGTTTTACTGACAAGACCAAGGATGCTCGTCAACACGAATGCAGCGATCGCCTCGATCCGCTGGGTGACAGCAGTCCTCGCAAAAACCTCATCACCAACGTCATCCCAGGGAACGAAAACATTCTCGTCGAACATTGGCAAATTCGCTGCCCGCGCACGCGCCCTGGGTCTTAGCACTCCAATCGGAATGATGAGGCTAGCAATGGTCCTCATGAGGTCCCATCCCTGATTGGCGGCAGGTCCATAAAACAAGGAGGGTCTCTGTGCATTGATGAGGTAGCCAATTCGATCAAGCTGCAGGTCCACACCGCGACTACCATGGATAAACCCACTCTGGGTCACATAGGCGTTCCATTTTATGGGGTCAAGTCTCATCATAATGTGGCGAATGCGATTAGCTAGCTCATCACCTATCAGTTTTGCCATCTTTGGAAACAGTATGAACATGAACTCTGTCTCTAGCATACAAAAGACCATGGCCGGAGCAGTGAATGGCCTTTCCTGTGCCGGGTTGGGGTACTCGAACGTTGGTCTGATCTCGAAGGCAAAAGCTTCAATGACGGAGGCAAAGTCCCCAGCTCCAACTCGAGCATTGAACTCTATTTATTTGTTTAACCCATTGAGGTAGTAATTTTATTCTATTTGTAGTAGCCTATAATTGATTGGTGCTGCACTCTAGTAGCAAAATATGTAACTAATGACCGCGGGCGTCTACGGTTCTATCCGCTAGGGGCGCGGACTGACTGAAAACCCTTAATATCGCCGCCAGGCCTTTGGTCGTGTTAGCTGAGTTGGCTACGTCGTGGAAACACCTTGGCCAGGTGGCGATACGATGTTCGTGGGTTCGATTCCCGCACACGACCAAAACTGACCAGTTGTGCAACTCTCAATGAGTTAACCGGTCTGTGGCAACGTTGGTGGGAGGGCCCAAGTAAAATAAACGGTGGCAGGCTTGCTTGGAAGTTGACGGGATCGGTTAATTCTTTGAGACTTGCACATGGTCAACACTGATTTTGCTAATTTTTACTTATGTCTACTGTGTGTGTGCCAATGCGACTCTCTAAACTGAAATAAAACAATATTTTAATTAAAATATGCCATTAATCCATTTAGAAACACCAATTTAATACTCCAATTTACACGTTAATAAAATTACAAGTAAGGAACGAGACCTGCTCTATGTCTACGCCAATGGGTTTGTGGCGACCCAGCTGCACATTTTAATTTATTGTAAGATCAGCTGTCAATTTATTACTATTCTTTTGTTTATATTGACATTCAACCAGAGTTCAAATAAAAATCGCTTCTATCTGACATTATCTGGCAATTCATATTAACGACCCCACAATTGGTGACCCCGACGTGATGTTAATGTTAGGGATAGCCTCCGTTTGGGATCGTCCTGCTGTTTCCTCTGCTATGAATTGAGCAATGAGATGTTCCAGACGCTTGAAAGACGCAGAAGCAAGTAGTTCATGTTGGGCCTTCGCAACTCGAAGGAGTTCTGTGATGGTCGTGTAGGGAGCGTGGCCTTGGTTGGCAGGATCCAAGATAGCTGTAGCGATCCCAGCACTGATGCATGACCTTTCACAGAAGGAGTAGACGGCCATATGTTTTTCCAATGTCTCCGGAGGCGTTGAGAACTCGACGTTAACAGGAGACCCAACAGTTGTATTTGTGAGAAATTGAGGGCTGTCGAAGGAGTACCCGGTATGATAGAGCAACGTCCACACCACCTTTGTGTCAACACGATATGCGCCATGCCAGTTCTGAATGGGGAGTCCGGAGGCTCTGTACTCAGTGTTATCAAAGACGGAAATGGGAAGGGGAATGTTGGTGTTGAGCACACCATCGTAGGATTGGAGTACATTCGTGCTCAAATCAACCATCCCGCAGAAAAGCCTGTGCATCCCTCTCCCTAGGCCCGTTCCAACCTTCTGACATCGATCTCTTACATCCATGACTAAGCTTGCGATTGCACTTTTTGTCACTCCAGGCTGCGCAAAGGTTTTACTGACAAGACCAAGGATGCTCGTCAACACGAATGCAGCGATCGCCTCGATCCGCTGGGTGACAGCAGTCCTCGCAAAAACCTCATCACCAACGTCATCCCAGGGAACGAAAACATTCTCGTCGAACATTGGCAAATTCGCTGCCCGCGCACGCGCCCTGGGTCTTAGCACTCCAATCGGAATGATGAGGCTAGCAATGGTCCTCATGAGGTCCCATCCCTGATTGGCGGCAGGTCCATAAAACAAGGAGGGTCTCTGTGCATTGATGAGGTAGCCAATTCGATCAAGCTGCAGGTCCACACCGCGACTACCATGGATAAACCCACTCTGGGTCACATAGGCGTTCCATTTTATGGGGTCAAGTCTCATCATAATGTGGCGAATGCGATTAGCTAGCTCATCACCTATCAGTTTTGCCATCTTTGGAAACAGTATGAACATGAACTCTGTCTCGAGCATACAAAAGACCATGGCCGGAGCAGTGAATGGCCTTTCCTGTGCCGGGTTGGGGTACTCGAACGTTGGTCTGATCTCGAAGGCAAAAGCTTCAATGACGGAGGCAAAGTCCCCAGCTCCAACTCGAGCATTGAACTCTATTTATTTGTTTAACCCATTGAGGTAGTAATTTTATTCTATTTGTAGTAGCCTATAATTGATTGGTGCTGCACTCTAGTAGCAAAATATGTAACTAATGACCGCGGGCGTCTACGGTTCTATCCGCTAGGGGCGCGGACTGACTGAAAACCCTTAATATCGCCGCCAGGCCTTTGGTCGTGTTAGCTGAGTTGGCTACGTCGTGGAAACACCTTGGCCAGGTGGCGATACGATGTTCGTGGGTTCGATTCCCGCACACGACCAAACCTGACCAGTTGTGCAACTCTCAATGAGTTAACCGGTCTGTGGCAACGTTGGTGGGAGGGCCCAAGTAAAATAAACGGTGGCAGGCTTGCTTGGAAGTTGACGGGATCGGTTAATTCTTTGAGACTTGCACATGGTCAACACTGATTTTGCTAATTTTTACTTATGTCTACTGTGTGTGTGCCAATGCGACTCTCTAAACTGAAATAAAACAATATTTTAATTAAAATATGCCATTAATCCATTTAAAAACACCAATTTAATACTCCAATTTACACGTTAATAAAATTACAAGTAAGGAACGAGACCTGCTCTATGTCTACGCCAATGGGTTTGTGGCGACCCAGCTGCACATTTTAATTTATTGTAAGATCAGCTGTCAATTTATTACTATTCTTTTGTTTATATTGACATTCAACCAGAGTTCAAATAAAAATCGCTTCTATCTGACATTATCTGGCAATTCATATTAACGACCCCACAATTGGTGACCCCGACGTGATGTTAATGTTAGGGATAGACTCCGTTTGGGATCGTCCTGCTGTTTCCTCTGCTATGAATTGAGCAATGAGATGTTCCAGACGCTTGAAAGACGCAGAAGCAAGTAGTTCATGTTGGGCCTTCGCAACTCGAAGGAGTTCTGTGATGGTCGTGTAGGGAGCGTGGCCTTGGTTGGCAGGATCCAAGATAGCTGTAGCGATCCCAGCACTGATGCATGACCTTTCACAGAAGGAGTAGACGGCCATATGTTTTTCCAATGTCTCCGGAGGCGTTGAGAACTCGACGTTAACAGGAGACCCAACAGTTGTATTTTTGAGAAATTGAGGGCTGTCGAAGGAGTACCCGGTATGATAGAGCAACGTCCACACCACCTTTGTGTCAACACGATATGCGCCATGCCAGTTCTGAATGGGGAGTCCGGAGGCTCTGTACTCAGTGTTATCAAAGACGGAAATGGGAAGGGGAATGTTGGTGTTGAGCACACCATCGTAGGATTGGAGTACATTCGTGCTCAAATCAACCATCCCGCAGAAAAGCCTGTGCATCCCTCTCCCTAGGCCCGTTCCAACCTTCTGACATCGATCTCTTACATCCATGACTAAGCTTGCGATTGCACTTTTTGTCACTCCAGGCTGCGCAAAGGTTTTACTGACAAGACCAAGGATGCTCGTCAACACGAATGCAGCGATCGCCTCGATCCGCTGGGTGACAGCAGTCCTCGCAAAAACCTCATCACCAACGTCATCCCAGGGAACGAAAACATTCTCGTCGAACATTGGCAAATTCGCTGCCCGCGCACGCGCCCTGGGTCTTAGCACTCCAATCGGAATGATGAGGCTAGCAATGGTCCTCATGAGGTCCCATCCCTGATTGGCGGCAGGTCCATAAAACAAGGAGGGTCTCTGTGCATTGATGAGGTAGCCAATTCGATCAAGCTGCAGGTCCACACCGCGACTACCATGGATAAACCCACTCTGGGTCACATAGGCGTTCCATTTTATGGGGTCAAGTCTCATCATAATGTGGCGAATGCGATTAGCTAGCTCATCACCTATCAGTTTTGCCATCTTTGGAAACAGTATGAACATGAACTCTGTCTCGAGCATACAAAAGACCATGGCCGGAGCAGTGAATGGCCTTTCCTGTGCCGGGTTGGGGTACTCGAACGTTGGTCTGATCTCGAAGGCAAAAGCTTCAATGACGGAGGCAAAGTCCCCAGCTCCAACTCGAGCATTGAACTCTATTTATTTGTTTAACCCATTGAGGTAGTAATTTTATTCTATTTGTAGTAGCCTATAATTGATTGGTGCTGCACTCTAGTAGCAAAATATGTAACTAATGACCGCGGGCGTCTACGGTTCTATCCGCTAGGGGCGCGGACTGACTGAAAACCCTTAATATCGCCGCCAGGCCTTTGGTCGTGTTAGCTGAGTTGGCTACGTCGTGGAAACACCTTGGCCAGGTGGCGATACGATGTTCGTGGGTTCGATTCCCGCACACGACCAAACCTGACCAGTTGTGCAACTCTCAATGAGTTAACCGGTCTGTGGCAACGTTGGTGGGAGGGCCCAAGTAAAATAAACGGTGGCAGGCTTGCTTGGAAGTTGACGGGATCGGTTAATTCTTTGAGACTTGCACATGGTCAACACTGATTTTGCTAATTTTTACTTATGTCTACTGTGTGTGTGCCAATGCGACTCTCTAAACTGAAATAAAACAATATTTTAATTAAAATATGCCATTAATCCATTTAAAAACACCAATTTAATACTCCAATTTACACGTTAATAAAATTACAAGTAAGGAACGAGACCTGCTCTATGTCTACGCCAATGGGTTTGTGGCGACCCAGCTGCACATTTTAATTTATTGTAAGATCAGCTGTCAATTTATTACTATTCTTTTGTTTATATTGACATTCAACCAGAGTTCAAATAAAAATCGCTTCTATCTGACATTATCTGGCAATTCATATTAACGACCCCACAATTGGTGACCCCGACGTGATGTTAATGTTAGGGATAGCCTCCGTTTGGGATCGTCCTGCTGTTTCCTCTGCTATGAATTGAGCAATGAGATGTTCCAGACGCTTGAAAGACGCAGAAGCAAGTAGTTCATGTTGGGCCTTCGCAACTCGAAGGAGTTCTGTGATGGTCGTGTAGGGAGCGTGGCCTTGGTTGGCAGGATCCAAGATAGCTGTAGCGATCCCAGCACTGATGCATGACCTTTCACAGAAGGAGTAGACGGCCATATGTTTTTCCAATGTCTCCGGAGGCGTTGAGAACTCGACGTTAACAGGAGACCCAACAGTTGTATTTTTGAGAAATTGAGGGCTGTCGAAGGAGTACCCGGTATGATAGAGCAACGTCCACACCACCTTTGTGTCAACACGATATGCGCCATGCCAGTTCTGAATGGGGAGTCCGGAGGCTCTGTACTCAGTGTTATCAAAGACGGAAATGGGAAGGGGAATGTTGGTGTTGAGCACACCATCGTAGGATTGGAGTACATTCGTGCTCAAATCAACCATCCCGCAGAAAAGCCTGTGCATCCCTCTCCCTAGGCCCGTTCCAACCTTCTGACATCGATCTCTTACATCCATGACTAAGCTTGCGATTGCACTTTTTGTCACTCCAGGCTGCGCAAAGGTTTTACTGACAAGACCAAGGATGCTCGTCAACACGAATGCAGCGATCGCCTCGATCCGCTGGGTGACAGCAGTCCTCGCAAAAACCTCATCACCAACGTCATCCCAGGGAACGAAAACATTCTCGTCGAACATTGGCAAATTCGCTGCCCGCGCACGCGCCCTGGGTCTTAGCACTCCAATCGGAATGATGAGGCTAGCAATGGTCCTCATGAGGTCCCATCCCTGATTGGCGGCAGGTCCATAAAACAAGGAGGGTCTCTGTGCATTGATGAGGTAGCCAATTCGATCAAGCTGATGGTCCACACCGCGACTACCATGGATAAACCCACTCTGGGTCACATAGGCGTTCCATTTTATGGGGTCAAGTCTCATCATAATGTGGCGAATGCGATTAGCTAGCTCATCACCTATCAGTTTTGCCATCTTTGGAAACAGTATGAACATGAACTCTGTCTCGAGCATACAAAAGACCATGGCCGGAGCAGTGAATGGCCTTTCCTGTGCCGGGTTGGGGTACTCGAACGTTGGTCTGATCTCGAAGGCAAAAGCTTCAATGACGGAGGCAAAGTCCCCAGCTCCAACTCGAGCATTGAACTCTATTTATTTGTTTAACCCATTGAGGTAGTAATTTTATTCTATTTGTAGTAGCCTATAATTGATTGGTGCTGCACTCTAGTAGCAAAATATGTAACTAATGACCGCGGGCGTCTACGGTTCTATCCGCTAGGGGCGCGGACTGACTGAAAACCCTTAATATCGCCGCCAGGCCTTTGGTCGTGTTAGCTGAGTTGGCTACGTCGTGGAAACACCTTGGCCAGGTGGCGATACGATGTTCGTGGGTTCGATTCCCGCACACGACCAAACCTGACCAGTTGTGCAACTCTCAATGAGTTAACCGGTCTGTGGCAACGTTGGTGGGAGGGCCCAAGTAAAATAAACGGTGGCAGGCTTGCTTGGAAGTTGACGGGATCGGTTAATTCTTTGAGACTTGCACATGGTCAACACTGATTTTGCTAATTTTTACTTATGTCTACTGTGTGTGTGCCAATGCGACTCTCTAAACTGAAATAAAACAATATTTTAATTAAAATATGCCATTAATCCATTTAAAAACACCAATTTAATACTCCAATTTACACGTTAATAAAATTACAAGTAAGGAACGAGACCTGCTCTATGTCTACGCCAATGGGTTTGTGGCGACCCAGCTGCACATTTTAATTTATTGTAAGATCAGCTGTCAATTTATTACTATTCTTTTGTTTATATTGACATTCAACCAGAGTTCAAATAAAAATCTCTTCTATCTGACATTATCTGGCAATTCATATTAACGACCCCACAATTGGTGACCCCGACGTGATGTTAATGTTAGGGATAGACTCCGTTTGGGATCTTCCTGCTGTTTCCTCTGCTATGAATTGAGCAATGAGATGTTCCAGACGCTTGAAAGACGCAGAAGCAAGTAGTTCATGTTGGGCCTTCGCAACCCGAAGGAGTTCTGTGATGGTCGTGTAGGGAGCGTGGCCTTGGTTGGCAGGATCCAAGATAGCTGTAGCGATCCCAGCACTGATGCATGACCTTTCACAGAAGGAGTAGACGGCCATATGTTTTTCCAATGTCTCCGGAGGCGTTGAGAACTCGACGTTAACAGGAGACCCAACAGTTGTATTTGTGAGAAATTGAGGGCTGTCGAAGGAGTACCCGGTATGATAGAGCAACGTCCACACCACCTTTGTGTCAACACGATATGCGCCATGCCAGTTCTGAATGGGGAGTCCGGAGGCTCTGTACTCAGTGTTATCAAAGACGGAAATGGGAAGGGGAATGTTGGTGTTGAGCACACCATCGTAGGATTGGAGTACATTCGTGCTCAAATCAACCATCCCGCAGAAAAGCCTGTGCATCCCTCTCCCTAGGTCCGTTCCAACCTTCTGACATCGATCTCTTACATCCATGACTAAGCTTGCGATTGCACTTTTTGTCACTCCAGGCTGCGCAAAGGTTTTACTGACAAGACCAAGGATGCTCGTCAACACGAATGCAGCGATCGCCTCGATCCGCTGGGTGACAGCAGTCCTCGCAAAAACCTCATCACCAACGTCATCCCAGGGAACGAAAACATTCTCGTCGAACATTGGCAAATTCGCTGCCCGCGCACGCGCCCTGGGTCTTAGCACTCCAATCGGAATGATGAGGCTAGCAATGGTCCTCATGAGGTCCCATCCCTGATTGGCGGCAGGTCCATAAAACAAGGAGGGTCTCTGTGCATTGATGAGGTAGCCAATTCGATCAAGCTGCAGGTCCACACCGCGACTACCATGGATAAACCCACTCTGGGTCACATAGGCGTTCCATTTTATGGGGTCAAGTCTCATCATAATGTGGCGAATGCGATTAGCTAGCTCATCACCTATCAGTTTTGCCATCTTTGGAAACAGTATGAACATGAACTCTGTCTCGAGCATACAAAAGACCATGGCCGGAGCAGTGAATGGCCTTTCCTGTGCCGGGTTGGGGTACTCGAACGTTGGTCTGATCTCGAAGGCAAAAGCTTCAATGACGGAGGCAAAGTCCCCAGCTCCAACTCGAGCATTGAACTCTATTTATTTGTTTAACCCATTGAGGTAGTAATTTTATTCTATTTGTAGTAGCCTATAATTGATTGGTGCTGCACTCTAGTAGCAAAATATGTAACTAATGACCGCGGGCGTCTACGGTTCTATCCGCTAGGGGCGCGGACTGACTGAAAACCCTTAATATCGCCGCCAGGCCTTTGGTCGTGTTAGCTGAGTTGGCTACGTCGTGGAAACACCTTGGCCAGGTGGCGATACGATGTTCGTGGGTTCGATTCCCGCACACGACCAAACCTGACCAGTTGTGCAACTCTCAATGAGTTAACCGGTCTGTGGCAACGTTGGTGGGAGGGCCCAAGTAAAATAAACGGTGGCAGGCTTGCTTGGAAGTTGACGGGATCGGTTAATTCTTTGAGACTTGCACATGGTCAACACTGATTTTGCTAATTTTTACTTATGTCTACTGTGTGTGTGCCAATGCGACTCTCTAAACTGAAATAAAACAATATTTTAATTAAAATATGCCATTAATCCATTTAAAAACACCAATTTAATACTCCAATTTACACGTTAATAAAATTACAAGTAAGGAACGAGACCTGCTCTATGTCTACGCCAATGGGTTTGTGGCGACCCAGCTGCACATTTTAATTTATTGTAAGATCAGCTGTCAATTTATTACTATTCTTTTGTTTATATTGACATTCAACCAGAGTTCAAATAAAAATCGCTTCTATCTGACATTATCTGGCAATTCATATTAACGACCCCACAATTGGTGACCCCGACGTGATGTTAATGTTAGGGATAGCCTCCGTTTGGGATCGTCCTGCTGTTTCCTCTGCTATGAATTGAGCAATGAGATGTTCCAGACGCTTGAAAGACGCAGAAGCAAGTAGTTCATGTTGGGCCTTCGCAACTCGAAGGAGTTCTGTGATGGTCGTGTAGGGAGCGTGGCCTTGGTTGGCAGGATCCAAGATAGCTGTAGCGATCCCAGCACTGATGCATGACCTTTCACAGAAGGAGTAGACGGCCATATGTTTTTCCAATGTCTCCGGAGGCGTTGAGAACTCGACGTTAACAGGAGACCCAACAGTTGTATTTGTGAGAAATTGAGGGCTGTCGAAGGAGTACCCGGTATGATAGAGCAACGTCCACACCACCTTTGTGTCAACACGATATGCGCCATGCCAGTTCTGAATGGGGAGTCCGGAGGCTCTGTACTCAGTGTTATCAAAGACGGAAATGGGAAGGGGAATGTTGGTGTTGAGCACACCATCGTAGGATTGGAGTACATTCGTGCTCAAATCAACCATCCCGCAGAAAAGCCTGTGCATCCCTCTCCCTAGGCCCGTTCCAACCTTCTGACATCGATCTCTTACATCCATGACTAAGCTTGCGATTGCACTTTTTGTCACTCCAGGCTGCGCAAAGGTTTTACTGACAAGACCAAGGATGCTCGTCAACACGAATGCAGCGATCGCCTCGATCCGCTGGGTGACAGCAGTCCTCGCAAAAACCTCATCACCAACGTCATCCCAGGGAACGAAAACATTCTCGTCGAACATTGGCAAATTCGCTGCCCGCGCACGCGCCCTGGGTCTTAGCACTCCAATCGGAATGATGAGGCTAGCAATGGTCCTCATGAGGTCCCATCCCTGATTGGCGGCAGGTCCATAAAACAAGGAGGGTCTCTGTGCATTGATGAGGTAGCCAATTCGATCAAGCTGCAGGTCCACACCGCGACTACCATGGATAAACCCACTCTGGGTCACATAGGCGTTCCATTTTATGGGGTCAAGTCTCATCATAATGTGGCGAATGCGATTAGCTAGCTCATCACCTATCAGTTTTGCCATCTTTGGAAACAGTATGAACATGAACTCTGTCTCGAGCATACAAAAGACCATGGCCGGAGCAGTGAATGGCCTTTCCTGTGCCGGGTTGGGGTACTCGAACGTTGGTCTGATCTCGAAGGCAAAAGCTTCAATGACGGAGGCAAAGTCCCCAGCTCCAACTCGAGCATTGAACTCTATTTATTTGTTTAACCCATTGAGGTAGTAATTTTATTCTATTTGTAGTAGCCTATAATTGATTGGTGCTGCACTCTAGTAGCAAAATATGTAACTAATGACCGCGGGCGTCTACGGTTCTATCCGCTAGGGGCGCGGACTGACTGAAAACCCTTAATATCGCCGCCAGGCCTTTGGTCGTGTTAGCTGAGTTGGCTACGTCGTGGAAACACCTTGGCCAGGTGGCGATACGATGTTCGTGGGTTCGATTCCCGCACACGACCAAACCTGACCAGTTGTGCAACTCTCAATGAGTTAACCGGTCTGTGGCAACGTTGGTGGGACGGCCCAAGTAAAATAAACGGTGGCAGGCTTGCTTGGAAGTTGACGGGATCGGTTAATTCTTTGAGACTTGCACATGGTCAACACTGATTTTGCTAATTTTTACTTATGTCCACTGTGTGTGTGCCAATGCGACTCTCTAAACTGAAATAAAACAATATTTTAATTAAAATATGCCATTAATCCATTTAAAAACACCAATTTAATACTCCAATTTACACGTTAATAAAATTACAAGTAAGGAACGAGACCTGCTCTATGTCTACGCCAATGGGTTTGTGGCGACCCAGCTGCACATTTTAATTTATTGTAAGATCAGCTGTCAATTTATTACTATTCTTTTGTTTATATTGACATTCAACCAGAGTTCAAATAAAAATCGCTTCTATCTGACATTATCTGGCAATTCATATTAACGACCCCACAATTGGTGACCCCGACGTGATGTTAATGTTAGGGATAGCCTCCGTTTGGGATTGTCCTGCTGTTTCCTCTGCTATGAATTGAGCAATGAGATGTTCCAGACGCTTGAAAGACGCAGAAGCAAGTAGTTCATGTTGGGCCTTCGCAACTCGAAGGAGTTCTGTGATGGTCGTGTAGGGAGCGTGGCCTTGGTTGGCAGGATCCAAGATAGCTGTAGCGATCCCAGCACTGATGCATGACCTTTCACAGAAGGAGTAGACGGCCATATGTTTTTCCAATGTCTCCGGAGGCGTTGAGAACTCGACGTTAACAGGAGACCCAACAGTTGTATTTGTGAGAAATTGAGGGCTGTCGAAGGAGTACCCGGTATGATAGAGCAACGTCCACACCACCTTTGTGTCAACACGATATGCGCCATGCCAGTTCTGAATGGGGAGTCCGGAGGCTCTGTACTCAGTGTTATCAAAGACGGAAATGGGAAGGGGAATGTTGGTGTTGAGCACACCATCGTAGGATTGGAGTACATTCGTGCTCAAATCAACCATCCCGCAGAAAAGCCTGTGCATCCCTCTCCCTAGGCCCGTTCCAACCTTCTGACATCGATCTCTTACATCCATGACTAAGCTTGCGATTGCACTTTTTGTCACTCCAGGCTGCGCAAAGGTTTTACTGACAAGACCAAGGATGCTCGTCAACACGAATGCAGCGATCGCCTCGATCCGCTGGGTGACAGCAGTCCTCGCAAAAACCTCATCACCAACGTCATCCCAGGGAACGAAAACATTCTCGTCGAACATTGGCAAATTCGCTACCCGCGCACGCGCCCTGGGTCTTAGCACTCCAATCGGAATGATGAGGCTAGCAATGGTCCTCATGAGGTCCCATCCCTGATTGGCGGCAGGTCCATAAAACAAGGAGGGTCTCTGTGCATTGATGAGGTAGCCAATTCGATCAAGCTGCAGGTCCACACCGCGACTACCATGGATAAACCCACTCTGGGTCACATAGGCGTTCCATTTTATGGGGTCAAGTCTCATCATAATGTGGCGAATGCGATTAGCTAGCTCATCACCTATCAGTTTTGCCATCTTTGGAAACAGTATGAACATGAACTCTGTCTCGAGCATACAAAAGACCATGGCCGGAGCAGTGAATGGCCTTTCCTGTGCCGGGTTGGGGTACTCGAACGTTGGTCTGATCTCGAAGGCAAAAGCTTCAATGACGGAGGCAAAGTCCCCAGCTCCAACTCGAGCATTGAACTCTATTTATTTGTTTAACCCATTGAGGTAGTAATTTTATTCTATTTGTAGTAGCCTATAATTGATTGGTGCTGCACTCTAGTAGCAAAATATGTAACTAATGACCGCGGGCGTCTACGGTTCTATCCGCTAGGGGCGCGGACTGACTGAAAACCCTTAATATCGCCGCCAGGCCTTTGGTCGTGTTAGCTGAGTTGGCTACGTCGTGGAAACACCTTGGCCAGGTGGCGATACGATGTTCGTGGGTTCGATTCCCGCACACGACCAAACCTGACCAGTTGTGCAACTCTCAATGAGTTAACCGGTCTGTGGCAACGTTGGTGGGAGGGCCCAAGTAAAATAAACGGTGGCAGGCTTGCTTGGAAGTTGACGGGATCGGTTAATTCTTTGAGACTTGCACATGGTCAACACTGATTTTGCTAATTTTTACTTATGTCTACTGTGTGTGTGCCAATGCGACTCTCTAAACTGAAATAAAACAATATTTTAATTAAAATATGCCATTAATCCATTTAAAAACACCAATTTAATACTCCAATTTACACGTTAATAAAATTACAAGTAAGGAACGAGACCTGCTCTATGTCTACGCCAATGGGTTTGTGGCGACCCAGCTGCACATTTTAATTTATTGTAAGATCAGCTGTCAATTTATTACTATTCTTTTGTTTATATTGACATTCAACCAGAGTTCAAATAAAAATCGCTTCCATCTGACATTATCTGGCAATTCATATTAACGACCCCACAATTGGTGACCCCGACGTGATGTTAATGTTAGGGATAGCCTCCGTTTGGGATTGTCCTGCTGTTTCCTCTGCTATGAATTGAGCAATGAGATGTTCCAGACGCTTGAAAGACGCAGAAGCAAGTAGTTCATGTTGGGCCTTCGCAACTCGAAGGAGTTCTGTGATGGTCGTGTAGGGAGCGTGGCCTTGGTTGGCAGGATCCAAGATAGCTGTAGCGATCCCAGCACTGATGCATGACCTTTCACAGAAGGAGTAGACGGCCATATGTTTTTCCAATGTCTCCGGAGGCGTTGAGAACTCGACGTTAACAGGAGACCCAACAGTTGTATTTGTGAGAAATTGAGGGCTGTCGAAGGAGTACCCGGTATGATAGAGCAACGTCCACACCACCTTTGTGTCAACACGATATGCGCCATGCCAGTTCTGAATGGGGAGTCCGGAGGCTCTGTACTCAGTGTTATCAAAGACGGAAATGGGAAGGGGAATGTTGGTGTTGAGCACACCATCGTAGGATTGGAGTACATTCGTGCTCAAATCAACCACCCCGCAGAAAAGCCTGTGCATCCCTCTCCCTAGGCCCGTTCCAACCTTCTGACATCGATCTCTTACATCCATGACTAAGCTTGCGATTGCACTTTTTGTCACTCCAGGCTGCGCAAAGGTTTTACTGACAAGACCAAGGATGCTCGTCAACACGAATGCAGCGATCGCCTCGATCCGCTGGGTGACAGCAGTCCTCGCAAAAACCTCATCACCAACGTCATCCCAGGGAACGAAAACATTCTCGTCGAACATTGGCAAATTCGCTGCCCGCGCACGCGCCCTGGGTCTTAGCACTCCAATCGGAATGATGAGGCTAGCAATGGTCCTCATGAGGTCCCATCCCTGATTGGCGGCAGGTCCATAAAACAAGGAGGGTCTCTGTGCATTGATGAGGTAGCCAATTCGATCAAGCTGCAGGTCCACACCGCGACTACCATGGATAAACCCACTCTGGGTCACATAGGCGTTCCATTTTATGGGGTCAAGTCTCATCATAATGTGGCGAATGCGATTAGCTAGCTCATCACCTATCAGTTTTGCCATCTTTGGAAACAGTATGAACATGAACTCTGTCTCGAGCATACAAAAGACCATGGCCGGAGCAGTGAATGGCCTTTCCTGTGCCGGGTTGGGGTACTCGAACGTTGGTCTGATCTCGAAGGCAAAAGCTTCAATGACGGAGGCAAAGTCCCCAGCTCCAACTCGAGCATTGAACTCTATTTATTTGTTTAACCCATTGAGGTAGTAATTTTATTCTATTTGTAGTAGCCTATAATTGATTGGTGCTGCACTCTAGTAGCAAAATATGTAACTAATGACCGCGGGCGTCTACGGTTCTATCCGCTAGGGGCGCGGACTGACTGAAAACCCTTAATATCGCCGCCAGGCCTTTGGTCGTGTTAGCTGAGTTGGCTACGTCGTGGAAACACCTTGGCCAGGTGGCGATACGATGTTCGTGGGTTCGATTCCCGCACACGACCAAACCTGACCAGTTGTGCAACTCTCAATGAGTTAACCGGTCTGTGGCAACGTTGGTGGGAGGGCCCAAGTAAAATAAACGGTGGCAGGCTTGCTTGGAAGTTGACGGGATCGGTTAATTCTTTGAGACTTGCACATGGTCAACACTGATTTTGCTAATTTTTACTTATGTCTACTGTGTGTGTGCCAATGCGACTCTCTAAACTGAAATAAAACAATATTTTAATTAAAATATGCCATTAATCCATTTAAAAACACCAATTTAATACTCCAATTTACACGTTAATAAAATTAC
The DNA here is from genome assembly GCA_963675035.1 of Allygus modestus. Taxonomy (NCBI): domain Eukaryota; kingdom Metazoa; phylum Arthropoda; class Insecta; order Hemiptera; family Cicadellidae; genus Allygus; species Allygus modestus. The sequence goes on along the minus strand of OY776111.1, from coordinate 63,330,819 downwards.
AAGTAAGGAACGAGACCTGCTCTATGTCTACGCCAATGGGTTTGTGGCGACCCAGCTGCACATTTTAATTTATTGTAAGATCAGCTGTCAATTTATTACTATTCTTTTGTTTATATTGACATTCAACCAGAGTTCAAATAAAAATCGCTTCCATCTGACATTATCTGGCAATTCATATTAACGACTCCACAATTGGTGACCCCGACGTGATGTTAATGTTAGGGATAGCCTCCGTTTGGGATTGTCCTGCTGTTTCCTCTGCTATGAATTGAGCAATGAGATGTTCCAGACGCTTGAAAGACGCAGAAGCAAGTAGTTCATGTTGGGCCTTCGCAACTCGAAGGAGTTCTGTGATGGTCGTGTAGGGAGCGTGGCCTTGGTTGGCAGGATCCAAGATAGCTGTAGCGATCCCAGCACTGATGCATGACCTTTCACAGAAGGAGTAGACGGCCATATGTTTTTCCAATGTCTCCGGAGGCGTTGAGAACTCGACGTTAACAGGAGACCCAACAGTTGTATTTGTGAGAAATTGAGGGCTGTCGAAGGAGTACCCGGTATGATAGAGCAACGTCCACACCACCTTTGTGTCAACACGATATGCGCCATGCCAGTTCTGAATGGGGAGTCCGGAGGCTCTGTACTCAGTGTTATCAAAGACGGAAATGGGAAGGGGAATGTTGGTGTTGAGCACACCATCGTAGGATTGGAGTACATTCGTGCTCAAATCAACCATCCCGCAGAAAAGCCTGTGCATCCCTCTCCCTAGGCCCGTTCCAACCTTCTGACATCGATCTCTTACATCCATGACTAAGCTTGCGATTGCACTTTTTGTCACTCCAGGCTGCGCAAAGGTTTTACTGACAAGACCAAGGATGCTCGTCAACACGAATGCAGCGATCGCCTCGATCCGCTGGGTGACAGCAGTCCTCGCAAAAACCTCATCACCAACGTCATCCCAGGGAACGAAAACATTCTCGTCGAACATTGGCAAATTCGCTGCCCGCGCACGCGCCCTGGGTCTTAGCACTCCAATCGGAATGATGAGGCTAGCAATGGTCCTCATGAGGTCCCATCCCTGATTGGCGGCAGGTCCATAAAACAAGGAGGGTCTCTGTGCATTGATGAGGTAGCCAATTCGATCAAGCTGCAGGTCCACACCGCGACTACCATGGATAAACCCACTCTGGGTCACATAGGCGTTCCATTTTATGGGGTCAAGTCTCATCATAATGTGGCGAATGCGATTAGCTAGCTCATCACCTATCAGTTTTGCCATCTTTGGAAACAGTATGAACATGAACTCTGTCTCGAGCATACAAAAGACCATGGCCGGAGCAGTGAATGGCCTTTCCTGTGCCGGGTTGGGGTACTCGAACGTTGGTCTGATCTCGAAGGCAAAAGCTTCAATGACGGAGGCAAAGTCCCCAGCTCCAACTCGAGCATTGAACTCTATTTATTTGTTTAACCCATTGAGGTAGTAATTTTATTCTATTTGTAGTAGCCTATAATTGATTGGTGCTGCACTCTAGTAGCAAAATATGTAACTAATGACCGCGGGCGTCTACGGTTCTATCCGCTAGGGGCGCGGACTGACTGAAAACCCTTAATATCGCCGCCAGGCCTTTGGTCGTGTTAGCTGAGTTGGCTACGTCGTGGAAACACCTTGGCCAGGTGGCGATACGATGTTCGTGGGTTCGATTCCCGCACACGACCAAACCTGACCAGTTGTGCAACTCTCAATGAGTTAACCGGTCTGTGGCAACGTTGGTGGGACGGCCCAAGTAAAATAAACGGTGGCAGGCTTGCTTGGAAGTTGACGGGATCGGTTAATTCTTTGAGACTTGCACATGGTCAACACTGATTTTGCTAATTTTTACTTATGTCTACTGTGTGTGTGCCAATGCGACTCTCTAAACTGAAATAAAACAATATTTTAATTAAAATATGCCATTAATCCATTTAAAAACACCAATTTAATACTCCAATTTACACGTTAATAAAATTACAAGTAAGGAACGAGACCTGCTCTATTGAACCACGCCCCCGCACCCGCACCCAAGCGAACCAGAATTGGAAGCGTGCTCCCATGGACGCGGGGCGAGGGGCGGCTCACAGCCCTACCTAAATGTAAAGACCGTGGAGGAAAAATTAAAACGCACCATTTGAGAGGCACAAATTGTAATAGCAATCAAAAACAACAATAATACATGTGAGTTAAATCCTTTTGGAAACAAAAATCTTTCTCACCTGCCTTCTAGTTTACATGTTCAAATAAAGGTGCTTTCATTCTATAAGATTTCCAAAAAAAAGCAGTTTTAAAGTTTGGCTAAGTTAAAAAAAAAAATCCATTCAAAATTAATTTAAGTTGATGGAGTTGAGTTAAATGTTGACATTTTCAATTTAAAAAAAATTAACCAACAATAGATAAACATTTAAATAAACACTTCAACAATTCAATAAATAATTAACAATAAAACAAATAGGACAACGAACATTTCAATAATAATTTACTTAATTGCCTTTTATAGATCATTGGTTGGAAGGGGCCCCCTTAAATAAATAACGACGATTTCCAACAATTGTGCCTAAAAACTAAATAACAATTATAAACATTAAGAGTCCATGGTGGCAATAGTGTTCAAAAAACAACAATCAATAAATAAATAAATATATAAACAATAACAACAAAATTCTTATGATAACTTGCGGCAGGCGGCGGTTTACTGGGCGGGTCGAAGCGGCCCACCGGAGGGGCGACGAAGCTGGGCGGAGAGGGGGGCCAGGATCCGATGACGGCAGCCAAGTTGGAGAAATCCCTCTCCGCCGACGCTCATGATGTTGAGGTGGTCGCGCTCCTCCGGGACCCTGGGAAACACAAACCCAGAAACCCCAATAGTAACAGTTCAAAATCAAAACGGTTCTGCCACTTTCAAAGTTTTTTTTTTTTTTTTTTTTTTTTTTTTGTCACAAATTTTCCAACCACAATTGCTAATTACATAAAAAGAACGTTTTACCCTAACTAAAATGTCAAATTTTGAAAAATCAAATAAATTACCACATAAAAAAAACAAGTACAAAATTTTGGGACAGAAGTCCCCAAGCTCCCCTACTACTGTTCACAAAAAATAATTTAAAAAAGATTAAAATTTCAAAAGGTTGATTTTACTAGTTTACAATGATGAAAACAAGTTAAATAAACTAAACACTGGTATTTTAAAATGAAACAAAGTACAGTACAAGAATAAACAAGTTAATATTTTTAATAAATTCACTGTCAGGTCAGGTGAGAGATGAAATCCATTTAAAATTCAAAAATTAGGAACAAACCCAAAACTATCTGGTCCAGAGTGGCAAAATATAGAATAAAACAATAAAACATTAACAAATAAACATAGACAAACACATGAAATAAGCAGTTTTAAAGAAAAAAGAAAATTTTGGCCTAGAGGAACATTCACATGTATTTTGTGTAATAGCTTAAAAAATTACCAACAGAATTTGCTCGGAATAGTCTTAAAAGTTGGGGGGAATATGCCCCCAGCTTTCCAAGCCTAAACCGAGTCATAAAAACAGGCCTCAGGCCAGTTGGCCTAAAGAATACCCAAGGGTACCTCAGTACCAGAAAAGTCAAAATTGAAAAAACTCATAACTTAATTATTTATGAACAGAATTGGCTAAAACTTACAGGGAACATTCATGAGCATAAGTTACAACTAATAATAACCAAACTGGCCCCTGGGAAAAGCCTAAGGCCAACTTATACCACAAAATCAGAAATGCCACAATGGCCTAGCTTTGTCAGTTACAAAAACACATTTACCCTAATCCAAAATGAATGATTGACCTCGCCAAGGTGTAGGCCAACACAAGAATACAAACTAAAGCTATTTGGAGGCCTTAGGCCTAAAATTACACAAACAATAGACAAAAGCAAACTGAGTTGGGCCTCCCAAGTAGTGTATTTCAAAATCTTATATCTCGGGTTATATTTGCTCTAGGACCTCGGGAAAGGTCTTAAACTAAACACAGCAATGCAGACTACAAAACAATGACATAATATTTGGTCTGACGCCCACCAAGCCTTGGCCAAAGGCCAAAGAAAAGTGAGAAAACGCTCAAGTTCAACTAGGCCAGAAACATGGAAAAACACATTTAAATACTGTTCAGAGCTATAATCTGAGGAACAGAATGATGTTAAACCTTTAACAGAACCCAAGGGGCTCCCATAAATCCTACAGTGACTGGCCTAAGGCCGCGTGGAAAAATCCAAAGTTTTAACCTAAAATTACAGAAATCAAAATATTACGTACCCATCAGACGATGACGGCTCGTTTAGACGAACATTACGATGACAACATTCAACGAAAACATAACATACAACTTTACTTATCACAAAACTTTAATACAGAAAACACAACAGATGCTCGTCGTTTGACAGCCACACGATCTATGAGCAAATTGCACATTGTGCAACGGAAATAATCCTCGGGGGTCACAAGTCAACGCCCAAGGACTCTGCACACGAGGTTCACGGCCGTGCAAATGGGGACGTCAGACCACAGACACTACAATCGGTACTATATAAACACTAAATGAGGCGTGACATTCGTCGGTGGAAAGTAGTCACGGCTCACTATGTCTACGCCAATGGGTTTGTGGCGACCCAGCTGCACATTTTAATTTATTGTAAGATCAGCTGTCAATTTATTACTATTCTTTTGTTTATATTGACATTCAACCAGAGTTCAAATAAAAATCGCTTCTATCTGACATTATCTGGCAATTCATTTTAATGACCCCACAATTGGTGACCCCGACGTGATGTTAATGTTAGGGATAGCCTCCGTTTGGGATTGTCCTGCTGTTTCCTCTGCTATGAATTGAGCAATGAGATGTTCCAGGCGCTTGAAAGACGCAGAATCAAGTAGTTCATGTTGGGCCTTCGCAACTCGAAGGAGTTCTGTGATGGTCGTGTAGGGAGCGTGGCCTTGGTTGGCAGGATCCAAGATAGCTGTAGCGATCCCAGCACTGATGCATGACCTTTCACAGAAGGTGTAGACGGCCATATGTTTGTCCAATGTCTCCGGAGGCGTTGAGAACTCGACGTTAACAGGAGACCCAACAGTTGTATTTGTGAGAAATTGAGGGCTGTCGAAGGAGTACCCGGTATGATAGAGCAACGTCCACACCACCTTTGTGTCAACACGATATGCGCCATGCCAGTTCTGAAAGGGGAGTCCGGAGGCTCTGTACTCAGTGTTATCAAAGACGGAAATGGGAAGGGGAATGTTGGTGTTGAGCACACCATCGTAGGATTGGAGTACATTCGTGCTCAAATCAACCATCCCGCAGAAAAGCCTGTGCATCCCTCTCCCTAGGCCCGTTCCAACCTTCTGAGACCGATCTCTTACATCCATGACTAAGCTTGCGATCGCACTTTTTGTCACTCCAGGCTGCGCAAAGCTTTTACTGACAAGACCAAGGATGCTCGTCAACACGAATGCAGCGATCGCCTCGATCCGCTGGGTGACAGCAGTCCTCGCAAAAACCTCATCACCAACGTCATCCCAGGGAACGAAAACATTCTCGTCGAACATTGGCAAATTCGCTGCCCGCGCACGCGCCCTGGGTCTTAGCTCTCCAATCGGAATGATGAGGCTAGCAATGGTCCTCATGAGGTCCCATCCCTGATTGGCGGCAGGTCCATAAAACAAGGAGGGTCTCTGTGCATTGCTGAGGTAGCCAATTCGATCAAGCTGCAGGTCCACACCGCGACTACCATGGATAAACCCACTCTGGGTCACATAGGCGTTCCATTTTATGGGGTCAAGTCTCATCATAATGTGGCGAATGCGATTAGCTAGCTCGTCACCTATCAGTTTTGCCATCTTTGGAAACAGTATGAACATGAGCATTGTCTCGAGCATACAAAAGACCATGGCCGGAGCAGTGAATGGCCTTTCCCCTTTGATAAAATGAGCTCGGCTTAAGCAATTCCAGTGTAAGGCCATTACAAAACTAAAAAAGCTTTGAATGGCATACATGGCCAATTTCATTGTTGTTTAGGTTAACGAAGATAAGTGCTTGTCATTAATAATAAGCTCATGTTATTGCCTGTTATTAATAACAGGCTGATCAAGAACAGTAATTTTTGCGTTTGTTGTTTATTTTTGAAATTACTTCCAAAACACCCATTTGGAATTCAAGAATTTCACTGTCGTCGAACTTGTTCAAATGTGGCAAAAGTCCTTGAAAAAAAGAAATATGAGGATTTTGATGAGGTTCTTCTAGTGCTTTAATCATTTTTAGCTCAACCTCATCAGGCTGGTGACGTCTTTTGTACTCTGACGGTTTAGTAGTCTTCTTGGGGGGTAGTGGGGCTCCGGGTGGATTATCAATATCTTCGTCTTCATTGTTGTCTGTTATTGTAGCTTTTAAGCTTTCTGCAACAGTGGAAGCTGTCTGGAACAGTTTATTTAAAAATTGTATTTGCTCAGCGTAGACGTATGTCTTAATATTAGGGGCACCAGCTCCACTTTTCTTACACTCTTTTAGTTTCCTCTTCGACTTTGAGAACGCATCCCGAAGATTGCCCAATCTCTTTGTTACTTCTTTTCCTGAAACAATTAAATAAAAATATAAACTGGGCTATTTTGCAAAAAAAAAAGGAAAACATAAAAACTGTCCATTTTAAACATCAGGCTGAAATTTGGTGGAGATGTTTAATAAAACATCCTGTAAAACGCACTAAAAGTCTAAAAAATCTATCGCGGGCCATGCCCGCCCTCTTGGATTTTTGTTAATTGCCATTAAAAAAATTATTATCAGATCGACTTTTTAGATCTTTTTATATGTCTGAGGGCATAGTCTTGTGAGCACCCACACAAAATATCAATCATTTTCAGGATACGTCACGGTAAAATAAAACAAATAATAATTTGTATAATGGTGATTATAACAAACCCAAGATGGTGGACCTGAACCAAGTGTATTATTTATTACAGTTAATTGAACATGATTTCCGTGGTATTTAGACGATGGAAAAATATTCCTACGATAATAATATGATTCGTTACACGGTAAGTTTACAAAATCCAAGATGGCGGGCGTGGCCCACGATAGATATTTTGGGGCTTTTAGTAAGTACTGTATGTTGTACAGGATGGTCTACTAAATAGCTCCACCAAATTTAAGCCTGTTACTTTAAATGTCTAAGTCAATGCCTAAATGCTGCGGTGTAATAGTGTTTTAAATTGCAAACCTCTTCATAAACCACCATACTGATACTAAGCCATTTTTCCAGATATCTTGCGAGTGGGTGCACCTTTACCGACCTACATTACTCCTTCAGAGTTGGGATTTCAACTGCAAGGAAAATAGTAAAAGAAGTATGCCAAGCCATCTGGTTAGTTATGAAGAATGAGTGTATACCTGAACTCACTAAAGATTATCTTGAAACCATCGCTTCTGATTTTGAAAAAAATGCCAACTTCCCACATTGCATAGGTGCTGTCGATGGTAAGCACATTCGGATTATTTGCCCGATAAGAAGTGGTTCCATGTTCTTTAATTACAAAGAATACCACTCTGTAGTATTAATGGCAGTAGCTGATTCCAAATATCGTTTTGTATATTTTAATGTTGGAAGCTTTGGCAAAGATTGTGATCCTTCCATTTTCAAACAATCTTCTCTTTGGCAATCGATACAGAATAACTCAATGCAACTACCTGAAGAAAAATGCCTTCCGGGGTCAGAATCTCCTAAAGTTCCCTACTACTTTGTTGGAGATGAAGCATTTGGTCTTCACACTCACTTAATGAGGCCCTATGGTGGGACACATCTAACGCTTGAAAAGAAAATATTTAACTATCGTTTGTGTAGGGCTCGGCGTTATGTCGAGTGTGCTTTTGGGATATTGAGCAACAAATGGCGCATCTTCCACAGGCCTATAAACGTTGAACCAGATTTTACAGTTGACATTGTAAAAGCGTGCATTGCTCTACACAATTTTGTTCGTGACCGGGACGGTTATTTGCCAGAAGATACAACAACAATAAGTGGTTTGGAAGATTTGCCAAGAGAACCAACAGCACGGGGTGGTCTACAAGCTAACAATGTTCGAAATATATTAAGTAAATACTTTGTTACACGTATCGGGGCAGTACCCTGGCAAATGAGTAAGATATAAGTTATGAAAAATATGTGATAAGTTTGAATTTGTTCACATTGTTGAGTTAAGTTGTTGGGTTAATATAAGTATGTAAACAAGTGAGTAGGACGAATAGAATGTTAAATAATGGATACTACTTACCAAATGCATTTTTTCTCTATCCTCCAGATCCTCAAAACCGTTTTTCAGAGCGCAGCAAACTTTTCTCCATGCATCCCTGGTAAGATTCCTGTCTTTAAATGTCACAAAAACACAAAGTGTTATCCCACAACACAGGTCTTGCTTCCACTAACGAAATAAGGACATCGTTATCTATGGAGTCACCCATTTCAAACGTAATTAGCACGCACTACCAAAACTAGTAAAAATTATAGCTCTTATGTCAGCAGAGCAGTTGGCTGTAATGGAGGCTGGTGTAGCGAGAACTGCCGCGGACGGTCGGAAAACAATCGGTGTGTGTGCAAGCGTGTATTTAGTCACGTACGCCACTGTATCGCCGGCACGTCCCCGGCACCGGCGGTATACAGTGGCAGTGGCCGGCTGCTCACCGGCATTTTACCGGTGCCGATCAGCGGTCGGCGTGTGTGCCAGGTCCCATTCCCACCTGCGGTTCACTATTGGAATTTGGACGCCCGGTAAAAAATCGGCCGTCCAAAATCGGTGTGTGTGCAAGTAGCCTAAATATCGCCGCCAGGCCTTCGGTCGTGTTAGCTGAGTTGGCTACGTCGTGGAAACACCTTGGCCAGGTGGCGATACGATGTTCGTGGGTTCGATTCCCGCACACGACCAAAACTGACCAGTTGTGCAACTCTCAATGAGTTAACCGGTCTGTGGCAACGTTGGTGGGAGGGCCCAAGTAAAATAAACGGTGGCAGGCTTGCTTGGAAGTTGACGGGATCGGTTAATTCTTTGAGACTTGCACATGGTCAACACTGATTTTGCTAATTTTGACTTATGTCTACTGTGTGTGTGCCAATGCGACTCTCTAAACTGAAATAAAACAATATTTTAATTAAAATATGCCATTAATCCATTTAAAAACACCAATTTAATACTCCAATTTACACGTTAATAAAATTACAAGTTAGGAACGAGATCTGCTCGTATGTCTACGCCAATGGGTTTGTGGCGACCCAGCTGCACATTTTAATTTATTGTAAGATCAGCTGTCAATTTATTACTATTCTTTTGTTTATATTGACATTCAACCAGAGTTCAAATAAAAATCGCTTCTATCTGACATTATCTGGCAATTCATTTTAACAACCCCACAATTGGTGACCCCGACGTGATGTTAATGTTAGGGGTAGCCTCCGTTTGGGATTGTCCTGTTTTTTCCTCTGCTATGAATTGAGCAATGAGATGTTCCAGAAGCTTGAAAGACGCAGAAGCAAGTAGTTCATGTTGGGCCTTCGCAACTCGAAGGAGTTCTGTGATGGTCGTGTAGGGAGCGTGGCCTTGGTTGGCAGGATCCAAGATAGCTGTAGCGATCCCAGCACTGATGCATGACCTTTCACAGAAGGTGTAGACGGCCATATGTTTGTCCAATGTCTCCGGAGGCGTTGAGAACTCGACGTTAACAGGAGATCCAACAGTTGTATTTGTGAGAAATTGAGGGCTGTCGAAGGAGTACCCGGTATGATAGAGCAACGTCCACACCACCTTTGTGTCAACACGATATGCGCCATGCCAGTTCTGAATGGGGAGTCCGGAGGAAGGGGAATGTTGGTGTTGAGCACACCATCGTAGGATTGGAGTACATTCGTGCTCAAATCAACCATCCCGCAGAAAAGCCTGTGCATCCCTCTCCCTAGGCCCGTTCCAACCTCCTGAGACCGATCTCTTACATCCATGACTAAGCTTGCGATCGCACTTTTTGTCACTCCAGGCTGCGCAAAGGTTTTACTGACAAGACCAAGGATGCTCGTCAACACGAATGCAGCGATCGCCTCGATCCGCTGGGTGACAGCAGTCCTCGCAAAAACCTCATCACCAACGTCATCCCAGGGAACGAAAACATTCTCGTCAAACATTGGCAAATTCGCTGCTCGCGCACGCGCCCTGGGTTTTAGCTCTTCAATCGGAATGATGAGGCTAGCAATGGTCCTCATGAGGTCCCATCCCTGATTGGCGGCAGGTCCATAAAAGAAGGAGGGTCTCTGTGCATTGCTGAGGTAGCCAATTCGATCAAGCTGCAGGTCCACACCGCGACTACCATGGATAAACCCACTCTGGGTCACATAGGCGTTCCATTTTATGGGGTCAAGTCTCATCATAATGTGGCGAATGCGATTAGCTAGCTCGTCACCTATCAGTTTTGCCATCTTTGGAAACAGTATGAACATGAGCATTGTCTCGAGCATACAAAAGACCATGGCCGGAGCAGTGAATGGCCTTTCCTGTGCCGGGTTGGGGTACTCGAACGTTGGTCTGATCTCGAAGGCAAAAGCTTCAATGACGGAGGCAAAGTCCCCAGCTCCAACTCGAGCATTGAACTCTTGGCTGACTGGTGCTGCGAAAGAGTTTCCCTGCAGAGCGTCCAACACATCACTGAGCGGCTCCATACGCAACAGCCCTGCACGTGTAATGTAGTCAACATACAGTTGCGCAATAACGGTCTTAAGTGAAGGTTTACGGGCGATAGTGTAGATGAACTGCGCCAACATCGTCATTGGATCTTGAAGGACAAGAGGATGAGCGGTTCTGGGATCAAGCGTTCCATTCGTGAACTGAGTGTTCAGTGGAGAGTGAGCGGTAAGCAGGGCGATGAACTTATCGTAAGAAACCACGTTGTTGTCAATGTATCTCTGAGCGATTCCCAGCAGCTCAATGGTGAAGTTATCATACGTAGTAGAATACTTAGCAGTAAGCGGAAGTCCACCAGGCCCCATGGTGAGAGTATCCATGCGTCCGAAGAAGAACCTCTCACGATCCCATAGGCTGGCGTCGACATACGCGAGGTTCAACAACTCGTATACCATAGCGGGGTTCGGTATTTGTAGCTCTGTCCATGTTCTTTGTAGCCAGCTGAGAGAGGCGATGAGATGACTTCCACTCACGCTCCTAATCTTATTGCGGTCAAGGATGAGTTTCCCACAGTACATAAGAATCATTAACCCCGCTGCTCCAATAGCCCCAGATACGAATTGAACGACATCACACTGAATGTTAGTGCTAGTTCCTGTGATCAGGAACGGAGCGGCGAATGTGTCTCCTAATACAGCACCTCCAGATGTCCGTAGACCCTTAACCTTAAACAACTTTGAGTCTAACTCATAGTACGCTAAGTTAACGCCACGGTGGAAGACGTCAAACACAGGCTTGAGCAGAAGATCCTGAACGCTCTTATCTATGGTCACTGCGAGGCGGAGGTCATCTTCAAAAGGGAGAAAAACTGACTGCGAAGTACACGTCACTAGTGGAGGGGACTGTCAATCAACTTCACGGTCCATCCCTTAGGTAATATAAGAGACGGGGGCTCTGAGACATATCTGAGAAGTGGTTCAGACTTGAGGATGAAAGATCGGCCAGCAGGCTGAGGAATTAACCTCAAAGCATTCATGAACTTCGATGCAACGCCTAAAACTGGATCATTATCCACAGGGGTGGCCTGGAAAGTAGATCCTGACGTAGAAGGAGCAGCAACGTCTGCTTCTGTGACGGGTTTGTTCTAAAATGGTGTCTCAGCCGGAACTGGTGGAACAGGCGTAGGTGTGCCATTGGGGGGAGCTGGTGGTATCGGTGGCACAGGCTGTGTTGGAGGAGCATTTGGCTTTACTTTTGTGTTAGGAAGAGTTGTGACTGTAGGTTGAGTCTTTGGTGTTTCCGGCTGTGTTTTTGTTGTATCTGATTTTACTTTTTCTGAATCTGGTTTTGTGTTTGTGCTAGGGGGAGTCATAGCCGTGAGACGGAGTAAGAAAAGACTGGCAATTCATTTTAACAACCCCACAATTGGTGACCCCGACGAACAGTTTTCCCTTTTATTTACCAAGATAACTTCGACCCTTCCTTGTCCATCACATCACTTCCACTTCACTACTTCAACCGTTCTTCAACATGAACCACGCCCCCGCACCCGCACCCAAGCGAACCAGAATTGGAAGCGTGCTCCCATAGATCGGTGTTTGCAGACATACCGGATTTTTACCGGTCAAACAATCAGTTGCTTGGTTGTTGTGACACGAGATTATTGAATAATAATGAATCCTAAAAGAGTGGTTGCTATGTGGTTATTGTATCGTCGTATTAACAGGTTATTGCCTGTTATTAATAACAGGCTGATCAAGAACAGTAATAATGTCTGACACGTAAACAGGAGCTATAACATCTACTTCAGGAAAAACAAACATTTTCCCACTTGATTTCTTCATAAATTTAACCATCAGTTCATCACATGTTATATGTAATACTAAACTAATGTAGTAATGTGCCGTTTTGAGTCTTTGAAACTTTACAATAATGTAATCGTTCAACCTCGTTTTTTTTAATTCTTGATGAGACCGATTCCTCAGTCTCAAAATCATCAGAGTAAACATCTCCGTACCGAAGCCTTTTTTGTGGAAGATTAGGTTAATTGACGTAATGCGCCATGGGAACTAAAACTTAAGTTAAGGAAATAACAATGGTAACTTATAAACTATTATTTGTAATAGTCTTTTAATAATCCTTACCGGTAGGCTCACCTATGTTAAATTATTGGTAAAATATTTTAAGACCTAACATGAAAATTACAATATAGAATGACCACGAATAAATAAATTATTTTCAACTAAAGTAGATAATGATTTTAGAACATATGAGTTTAAAAGAATACCAGTGTCAGCAGGTGATGGATTTTCCGTAGGTAGATGAATTACTCCCAAGTCGTAGTGCATGTATGTTTTTATACTAAAACATTTCAGGCAGCTCAGTTTTCTTGCCTGAATAACCTCGGGTCTCTCTTCATCCCATGTTAGCTGGTGAACAATGTCTGACATAAATAAATGCCTTCATAGTAATTATAAATTGTTCAAATAATATCTATTAACTGTAGGGGAAAAAATAAATAAAGTTATTTTGCCGACTCGTGCCCACGCACAGGCTTAAGCCCATGTGGGCATATTCCTTAATATAAAATAAGATAGTAGGTCTAATCTATCAATGTATTTATTTTTTTAACCCATTGAGGTAGTAATTTTATTCTATTTGTAGTAGCCTATAATTGATTGGTGCTGCACTCTAGTAGCAAAATATGTAACTACTGACCGCGGGCGTCTACGGTTCTATCCGCTAGGGGCGCGGACTGACTGAAAACCCTTAGGCTACTTGCACACACACCGATTTTGGACGGCCGGAAAAAAATCGGCCGATATTTTATCGGTAGTCGGTGTTTGCAGACATACCGGATTTTTACCGGTCAAACAATCAGTTGCTTGGTTGTTGTGACACGAGATTATTGAATAATAATGAATCCTAAAAGAGTGGTTGCTATGTGGTTATTGTATCGTCGTATTAAGCGCCGTAGAATTAAGCGTAAGTATTGGATTCATCCAATCAATCAAAGCAGAGAAAACACGGGAACATTCTACACACTTTTTGAAGAACTAAGGCTTGATAGCAGTAAGTTTTTTAACTACTTCAGAATGTATATTGCATCCTTTGACGAACTCCATGAGAAGTTGAAAAATGAAATCCAACATCAGAATACTAAAATGAGAAACTCTATTCCTTCAAAAGAAAGACTCGCTCTAACATTGAGGTAAGTAATCAAATATATTATATATGACACTTTTTAGTGATGATCCCAATGTACTAATTATTATAACAAGATACCATCCACAATAAAATGACAATTAAGTCCCAAAAATTCTGATATGCTTTCGTCATGATTTTGGGAACTTATGTTTGAAGCTAATTGTAAATTTTAAGGTGATATGTAAAGTACACTTTCTTTAGTAACAATTTTAAAATGGTTGAAATCACTTAACAAGTACCCCAGCTTTTGCAAATGTTGTGTACAAATAACCACTCATGGTAGTTTAGAGAACAAATAAACACACTAGTTATTTTTTCAATATTAATATAATTTTATTGTACATTTTTCTTGCAAAACGCTATACATGAAATGCGCTAAAACCTAATGGGTGTCAATGATTGTAATATTCTTTTTCGTGTAAATGAAATTTTAACAAATTTGAATTTATGAAGAAAAGTCATAGGTACAATCTGAAAACGCAGAACCAGCTGGGGAGGGGCTTGCCGATGGATAGGTCTCTGGAGAAGTGGCTGCTGAACTGTGTACAAATTCTTGGTAATATTGTGCAGTGGTTTGCTGTTGATGTGCAGTGGGATGCTGTTGAAGTGTCTGTGCTGTCGAAGAGCGTGCCTGCTGGTGGTTTGAAACGCTGTTGTTGGGATTTGGTGGATTTTTTATTTGGTGGTTTTGGGGATTTGGGTACTGATGGGTTTGGAGCTGTTGTGGTTGGAAGTGGTAGTTCGGGAGGGGGGTGTAGTTGTTAGGATAGTAGGAAGGGGTTTGGTGGGGGTAAAATTGAGGTTGAGGTTGAGCAGTATTTTTGCGTTTGTTGTTTATTTTTGAAATTACTTCCAAAACACCCATTTGGAATTCAAGAATTTCACTGTCGTCGAACTTGTTCAAATGTGGCAAAAGTCCTTGAAAAAAAGAAATATGAGGATTTTGATGAGGTTCTTCTAGTGCTTTAATCATTTTTAGCTCAACCTCATCAGGCTGGTGACGTCTTTTGTACTCTGACGATTTAGTAGTCTTCTTGGGGGGTAGTGGGGCTCCGGGTGGATTATCAATATCTTCGTCTTCATTGTTGTCTGTTATTGTAGCTTTTAAGCTTTCTGCAACAGTGGAAGCTGTCTGGAACAGTTTATTTAAAAATTGTATTTGCTCAGCGTAGACGTATGTCTTAATATTAGGGGCACCAGCTCCACTTTTCTTACACTCTTTTAGTTTCCTCTTCGACTTTGAGAACGCATCCCGAAGATTGCCCAATCTCTTTGTTACTTCTTTTCCTGAAACAATTAAATAAAAATATAAACTGGGCTATTTTGCAAAAAAAAAAGGAAAACATAAAAACTGTCCATTTTAAACATCAGGCTGAAATTTGGTGGAGATGTTTAATAAAACATCCTGTAAAACGCACTAAAAGTCTAAAAAATCTATCGCGGGCCATGCCCGCCCTCTTGGATTTTTGTTAATTGCCATTAAAAAAATTATTATCAGATCGACTTTTTAGATCTTTTTATATGTCTGAGGGCATAGTCTTGTGAGCACCCACACAAAATATCAATCATTTTCAGGATACGTCACGGTAAAATAAAACAAATAATAATTTGTATAATGGTGATTATAACAAACCCAAGATGGTGGACCTGAACCAAGTGTATTATTTATTACAGTTAATTGAACATGATTTCCGTGGTATTTAGACGATGGAAAAATATTCCTACGATAATAATATGATTCGTTACACGGTAAGTTTACAAAATCCAAGATGGCGGGCGTGGCCCACGATAGATATTTTGGGGCTTTTAGTAAGTACTGTATGTTGTACAGGATGGTCTACTAAATAGCTCCACCAAATTTAAGCCTGTTACTTTAAATGTCTAAGTCAATGCCTAAATGCTGCGGTGTAATAGTGTTTTAAATTGCAAACCTCTTCATAAACCACCATACTGATACTAAGCCATTTTTCCAGATATCTTGCGAGTGGGTGCACCTTTACCGACCTACATTACTCCTTCAGAGTTGGGATTTCAACTGCAAGGAAAATAGTAAAAGAAGTATGCCAAGCCATCTGGTTAGTTATGAAGAATGAGTGTATACCTGAACTCACTAAAGATTATCTTGAAACCATCGCTTCTGATTTTGAAAAAAATGCCAACTTCCCACATTGCATAGGTGCTGTCGATGGTAAGCACATTCGGATTATTTGCCCGATAAGAAGTGGTTCCATGTTCTTTAATTACAAAGAATACCACTCTGTAGTATTAATGGCAGTAGCTGATTCCAAATATCGTTTTGTATATTTTAATGTTGGAAGCTTTGGCAAAGATTGTGATCCTTCCATTTTCAAACAATCTTCTCTTTGGCAATCGATACAGAATAACTCAATGCAACTACCTGAAGAAAAATGCCTTCCGGGGTCAGAATCTCCTAAAGTTCCCTACTACTTTGTTGGAGATGAAGCATTTGGTCTTCACACTCACTTAATGAGGCCCTATGGTGGGACACATCTAACGCTTGAAAAGAAAATATTTAACTATCGTTTGTGTAGGGCTCGGCGTTATGTCGAGTGTGCTTTTGGGATATTGAGCAACAAATGGCGCATCTTCCACAGGCCTATAAACGTTGAACCAGATTTTACAGTTGACATTGTAAAAGCGTGCATTGCTCTACACAATTTTGTTCGTGACCGGGACGGTTATTTGCCAGAAGATACAACAACAATAAGTGGTTTGGAAGATTTGCCAAGAGAACCAACAGCACGGGGTGGTCTACAAGCTAACAATGTTCGAAATATATTAAGTAAATACTTTGTTACACGTATCGGGGCAGTACCCTGGCAAATGAGTAAGATATAAGTTATGAAAAATATGTGATAAGTTTGAATTTGTTCACATTGTTGAGTTAAGTTGTTGGGTTAATATAAGTATGTAAACAAGTGAGTAGGACGAATAGAATGTTAAATAATGGATACTACTTACCAAATGCATTTTTTCTCTATCCTCCAGATCCTCAAAACCGTTTTTCAGAGCGCAGCAAACTTTTCTCCATGCATCCCTGGTAAGATTCCTGTCTTTAAATGTCACAAAAACACAAAGTCTTATCCCACAACACAGGTCTTGCTTCCACTAACGAAATAAGGACATCGTTATCTATGGAGTCACCCATTTCAAACGTAATTAGCACGCACTACCAAAACTAGTAAAAATTATAGCTCTTATGTCAGCAGAGCAGTTGGCTGTAATGGAGGCTGGTGTAGCGAGAACTGCCGCGGACGGTCGGAAAACAATCGGTGTGTGTGCAAGCGTGTATTTAGTCACGTACGCCACTGTATCGCCGGCACGTCCCCGGCACCGGCGGTATACAGTGGCAGTGGCCGGCTGCTCACCGGCATTTTACCGGTGCCGATCAGCGGTCGGCGTGTGTGCCAGGTCCCATTCCCACCTGCGGTTCACTATTGGAATTTGGACGCCCGGTAAAAAATCGGCCGTCCAAAATCGGTGTGTGTGCAAGTAGCCTAAATATCGCCGCCAGGCCTTCGGTCGTGTTAGCTGAGTTGGCTACGTCGTGGAAACACCTTGGCCAGGTGGCGATACGATGTTCGTGGGTTCGATTCCCGCACACGACCAAAACTGACCAGTTGTGCAACTCTCAATGAGTTAACCGGTCTGTGGCAACGTTGGTGGGAGGGCCCAAGTAAAATAAACGGTGGCAGGCTTGCTTGGAAGTTGACGGGATCGGTTAATTCTTTGAGACTTGCACATGGTCAACACTGATTTTGCTAATTTTGACTTATGTCTACTGTGTGTGTGCCAATGCGACTCTCTAAACTGAAATAAAACAATATTTTAATTAAAATATGCCATTAATCCATTTAAAAACACCAATTTAATACTCCAATTTACACGTTAATAAAATTACAAGTTAGGAACGAGATCTGCTCGTATGTCTACGCCAATGGGTTTGTGGCGACCCAGCTGCACATTTTAATTTATTGTAAGATCAGCTGTCAATTTATTACTATTCTTTTGTTTATATTGACATTCAACCAGAGTTCAAATAAAAATCGCTTCTATCTGACATTATCTGGCAATTCATTTTAACAACCCCACAATTGGTGACCCCGACGTGATGTTAATGTTAGGGGTAGCCTCCGTTTGGGATTGTCCTGTTTTTTCCTCTGCTATGAATTGAGCAATGAGATGTTCCAGAAGCTTGAAAGACGCAGAAGCAAGTAGTTCATGTTGGGCCTTCGCAACTCGAAGGAGTTCTGTGATGGTCGTGTAGGGAGCGTGGCCTTGGTTGGCAGGATCCAAGATAGCTGTAGCGATCCCAGCACTGATGCATGACCTTTCACAGAAGGTGTAGACGGCCATATGTTTGTCCAATGTCTCCGGAGGCGTTGAGAACTCGACGTTAACAGGAGATCCAACAGTTGTATTTGTGAGAAATTGAGGGCTGTCGAAGGAGTACCCGGTATGATAGAGCAACGTCCACACCACCTTTGTGTCAACACGATATGCGCCATGCCAGTTCTGAAAGGGGAGTCCGGAGGCTCTGTACTCAGTGTTATCAAAGACGGAAATGGGAAGGGGAATGTTGGTGTTGAGCACACCATCGTAGGATTGGAGTACATTCGTGCTCAAATCAACCATCCCGCAGAAAAGCCTGTGCATCCCTCTCCCTAGGCCCGTTCCAACCTCCTGAGACCGATCTCTTACATCCATGACTAAGCTTGCGATCGCACTTTTTGTCACTCCAGGCTGCGCAAAGGTTTTACTGACAAGACCAAGGATGCTCGTCAACACGAATGCAGCGATCGCCTCGATCCGCTGGGTGACAGCAGTCCTCGCAAAAACCTCATCACCAACGTCATCCCAGGGAACGAAAACATTCTCGTCGAACATTGGCAAATTCGCTGCTCGCGCACGCGCCCTGGGTTTTAGCTCTTCAATCGGAATGATGAGGCTAGCAATGGTCCTCATGAGGTCCCATCCCTGATTGGCGGCAGGTCCATAAAAGAAGGAGGGTCTCTGTGCATTGCTGAGGTAGCCAATTCGATCAAGCTGCAGGTCCACACCGCGACTACCATGGATAAACCCACTCTGGGTCACATAGGCGTTCCATTTTATGGGGTCAAGTCTCATCATAATGTGGCGAATGCGATTAGCTAGCTCGTCACCTATAAGTTTTGCCATCTTTGGAAACAGTATGAACATGAGCATTGTCTCGAGCATACAAAAGACCATGGCCGGTGCAGTGAATGGCCTTTCCTGTGCCGGGTTGGGGTACTCGAACGTTGGTCTGATCTCGAAGGCAAAAGCTTCAATGACGGAGGCAAAGTCCCCAGCTCCAACTCGAGCATTGAACTCTTGGCTGACTGGTGCTGCGAAAGAGTTTCCCTGCAGAGCGTCCAACACATCACTGAGCGGCTCCATACGCAACAGCCCTGCACGTGTAATGTAGTCAACATACAGTTGCGCAATAACGGTCTTAAGTGAAGGTTTACGGGCGATAGTGTAGATGAACTGCGCCAACATCGTCATTGGATCTTGAAGGACAAGAGGATGAGCGGTTCTGGGATCAAGCGTTCCATTCGTGAACTGAGTGTTCAGTGGAGAGTGAGCGGTAAGCAGGGCGATGAACTTATCGTAAGAAACCACGTTGTTGTCAATGTATCTCTGAGCGATTCCCAGCAGCTCAATGGTGAAGTTATCATACGTAGTAGAATACTTAGCAGTAAGCGGAAGTCCACCAGGCCCCATGGTGAGAGTATCCATGCGTCCGAAGAAGAACCTCTCACGATCCCATAGGCTGGCGTCGACATACGCGAGGTTCAACAACTCGTATACCATAGCGGGGTTCGGTATTTGTAGCTCTGTCCATGTTCTTTGTAGCCAGCTGAGAGAGGCGATGAGATGACTTCCACTCACGCTCCTAATCTTATTGCGGTCAAGGATGAGTTTCACACAGTACATAAGAATCATTAACCCCGCTGCTCCAATAGCCCCAGATACGAATTGAACGACATCACACTGAATGTTAGTGCTAGTTCCTGTGATCAGGAACGGAGCGGCGAATGTGTCTCCTAATACAGCACCTCCAGATGTCCGTAGACCCTTAACCTTAAACAACTTTGAGTCTAACTCATAGTACGCTAAGTTTACGCCACGGTGGAAGACGTCAAACACAGGCTTGAGCAGAAGATCCTGAACGCTCTTATCTATGGTCACTGCGAGGCGGAGGTCATCTTCAAAAGGGAGAAAAACTGACTGCGAAGTACACGTCACTAGTGGAGGGGACTGTCAATCAACTTCACGGTCCATCCCTTAGGTAATATAAGAGACGGGGGCTCTGAGACATATCTGAGAAGTGGTTCAGACTTGAGGATGAAAGATCGGCCAGCAGGCTGAGGAATTAACCTCAAAGCATTCATGAACTTCGATGCAACGCCTAAAACTGGATCATTATCCACAGGGGTGGCCTGGAAAGTAGATCCTGACGTAGAAGGAGCAGCAACGTCTGCTTCTGTGACGGGTTTGTTCTAAAATGGTGTCTCAGCCGGAACTGGTGGAACAGGCGTAGGTGTGCCATTGGGGGGAGCTGGTGGTATCGGTGGCACAGGCTGTGTTGGAGGAGCATTTGGCTTTACTTTTGTGTTAGGAAGAGTTGTGACTGTAGGTTGAGTCTTTGGTGTTTCCGGCTGTGTTTTTGTTGTATCTGATTTTACTTTTTCTGAATCTGGTTTTGTGTTTGTGCTAGGGGGAGTCATAGCCGTGAGACGGAGTAAGAAAAGACTGGCAATTCATTTTAACAACCCCACAATTGGTGACCCCGACGAACAGTTTTCCCTTTTATTTACCAAGATAACTTCGACCCTTCCTTGTCCATCACATCACTTCCACTTCACTACTTCAACCGTTCTTCAACATGAACCACGCCCCCGCACCCGCACCCAAGCGAACCAGAATTGGAAGCGTGCTCCCATGGATCGGTGTTTGCAGACATACCGGATTTTTACCGGTCAAACAATCAGTTGCTTGGTTGTTGTGACACGAGATTATTGAATAATAATGAATCCTAAAAGAGTGGTTGCTATGTGGTTATTGTATCGTCGTATTAACAGGTTATTGCCTGTTATTAATAACAGGCTGATCAAGAACAGTAATAATGTCTGACACGTAAACAGGAGCTATAACATCTACTTCAGGAAAAACAAACATTTTCCCACTTGATTTCTTCATAAATTTAACCATCAGTTCATCACATGTTATATGTAATACTAAACTAATGTAGTAATGTGCCGTTTTGAGTCTTTGAAACTTTACAATAATGTAATCGTTCAACCTCGCTTTTTTTAATTCTTGATGAGACCGATTCCTCAGTCTCAAAATCATCAGAGTAAACATCTCCGTACCGAAGCCTTTTTTGTGGAAGATTAGGTTAATTGACGTAATGCGCCATGGGAACTAAAACTTAAGTTAAGGAAATAACAATGGTAACTTATAAACTATTATTTGTAATAGTCTTTTAATAATCCTTACCGGTAGGCTCACCTATGTTAAATTATTGGTAAAATATTTTAAGACCTAACATGAAAATTACAATATAGAATGACCACGAATAAATAAATTATTTTCAACTAAAGTAGATAATGATTTTAGAACATATGAGTTTAAAAGAATACCAGTGTCAGCAGGTGATGGATTTTCCGTAGGTAGATGAATTACTCCCAAGTCGTAGTGCATGTATGTTTTTATACTAAAACATTTCAGGCAGCTCAGTTTTCTTGCCTGAATAACCTCGGGTCTCTCTTCATCCCATGTTAGCTGGTGAACAATGTCTGACATAAATAAATGCCTTCATAGTAATTATAAATTGTTCAAATAATATCTATTAACTGTAGGGGAAAAAATAAATAAAGTTATTTTGCCGACTCGTGCCCACGCACAGGCTTAAGCCCATGTGGGCATATTCCTTAATATAAAATAAGATAGTAGGTCTAATCTATCAATGTATTTATTTTTTTAACCCATTGAGGTAGTAATTTTATTCTATTTGTAGTAGCCTATAATTGATTGGTGCTGCACTCTAGTAGCAAAATATGTAACTAATGACCGCGGGCGTCTACGGTTCTATCCGCTAGGGGCGCGGACTGACTGAAAACCCTTAGGCTACTTGCACACACACCGATTTTGGACGGCCGGAAAAAAATCGGCCGATATTTTATCGGTAGTCGGTGTTTGCAGACATACCGGATTTTTACCGGTCAAACAATCAGTTGCTTGGTTGTTGTGACACGAGGTTATTGAATAATAATGAATCCTAAAAGAGTGGTTGCTATGTGGTTATTGTATCGTCGTATTAAGCGCCGTAGAATTAAGCGTAAGTATTGGATTCATCCAATCAATCAAAGCAGAGAAAACACGGGAACATTCTACACACTTTTTGAAGAACTAAGGCTTGATAGCAGTAAGTTTTTTAACTACTTCAGAATGTATATTGCATCCTTTGACGAACTCCATGAGAAGTTGAAAAATGAAATCCAACATCAGAATACTAAAATGAGAAACTCTATTCCTTCAAAAGAAAGGCTCGCTCTAACATTGAGGTAAGTAATCAAATATATTATATATGACACTTTTTAGTGATGATCCCAATGTACTAATTATTATAACAAGATACCATCCACAATAAAATGACAATTAAGTCCCAAAAATTCTGATATGCTTTCGTCATGATTTTGGGAACTTATGTTTGAAGCTAATTGTAAATTTTAAGGTGATATGTAAAGTACACTTTCTTTAGTAACAATTTTAAAATGGTTGAAATCACTTAACAAGTACCCCAGCTTTTGCAAATGTTGTGTACAAATAACCACTCATGGTAGTTTAGAGAACAAATAAACACACTAGTTATTTTTTCAATATTAATATAATTTTATTGTACATTTTTCTTGCAAAACGCTATACATGAAATGCGCTAAAACCTAATGGGTGTCAATGATTGTAATATTCTTTTTCGTGTAAATGAAATTTTAACAAATTTGAATTTATGAAGAAAAGTCATAGGTACAATCTGAAAACGCAGAACCAGCTGGGGAGGGGCTTGCCGATGGATAGGTCTCTGGAGAAGTGGCTGCTGAACTGTGTACAAATTCTTGGTAATATTGTGCAGTGGTTTGCTGTTGATGTGCAGTGGGATGCTGTTGAAGTGTCTGTGCTGTCGAAGAGCGTGCCTGCTGGTGGTTTGAAACGCTGTTGTTGGGATTTGGTGGATTTTTTATTTGGTGGTTTTGGGGATTTGGGTACTGATGGGTTTGGAGCTGTTGTGGTTGGAAGTGGTAGTTCGGGAGGGGGGTGTAGTTGTTAGGATAGTAGGAAGGGGTTTGGTGGGGGTAAAATTGAGGTTGAGGTTGAGCAGTATTTTTGCGTTTGTTGTTTATTTTTGAAATTACTTCCAAAACACCCATTTGGAATTCAAGAATTTCACTGTCGTCGAACTTGTTCAAATGTGGCAAAAGTCCTTGAAAAAAAGAAATATGAGGATTTTGATGAGGTTCTTCTAGTGCTTTAATCATTTTTAGCTCAACCTCATCAGGCTGGCGACGTCTTTTGTACTCTGACGGTTTAGTAGTCTTCTTGGGGGGTAGTGGGGCTCCGGGTGGATTATCAATATCTTCGTCTTCATTGTTGTCTGTTATTGTAGCTTTTAAGCTTTCTGCAACAGTGGAAGCTGTCTGGAACAGTTTATTTAAAAATTGCATTTGCTCAGCGTAGACGTATGTCTTAATATTAGGGGCACCAGCTCCACTTTTCTTACACTCTTTTAGTTTCCTCTTCGACTTTGAGAACGCATCCCGAAGATTGCCCAATCTCTTTGTTACTTCTTTTCCTGAAACAATTAAATAAAAATATAAACTGGGCTATTTTGCAAAAAAAAAGGAAAACATAAAAACTGTCCATTTTAAACATCAGGCTGAAATTTGGTGGAGATGTTTAATACAACATCCTGTAAAACGCACTAAAAGTCTAAAAAATCTATCGCGGGCCATGCCCGCCCTCTTGGATTTTTGTTAATTGCCATTAAAAAAATTATTATCAGATCGACTTTTTAGATCTTTTTATATGTCTGAGGGCATAGTCTTGTGAGCACCCACACAAAATATCAATCATTTTCAGGATACGTCACGGTAAAATAAAACAAATAATAATTTGTATAATGGTGATTATAACAAACCCAAGATGGTGGACCTGAACCAAGTGTATTATTTATTACAGTTAATTGAACATGATTTCCGTGGTATTTAGGCGATGGAAAAATATTCCTACGATAATAATATGATTCGTTACACGGTAAGTTTACAAAATCCAAGATGGCGGGCGTGGCCCACGATAGATATTTTGGGGCTTTTAGTAAGTACTGTATGTTGTACAGGATGGTCTACTAAATAGCTCCACCAAATTTAAGCCTGTTACTTTAAATGTCTAAGTCAATGCCTAAATGCTGCGGTGTAATAGTGTTTTAAATTGCAAACCTCTTCATAAACCACCATACTGATACTAAGCCATTTTTCCAGATATCTTGCGAGTGGGTGCACCTTTACCGACCTACATTACTCCTTCAGAGTTGGGATTTCAACTGCAAGGAAAATAGTAAAAGAAGTATGCCAAGCCATCTGGTTAGTTATGAAGAATGAGTGTATACCTGAACTCACTAAAGATTATCTTGAAACCATCGCTTCTGATTTTGAAAAAAATGCCAACTTCCCACATTGCATAGGTGCTGTCGATGGTAAGCACATTCGGATTATTTGCCCGATAAGAAGTGGTTCCATGTTCTTTAATTACAAAGAATACCACTCTGTAGTATTAATGGCAGTAGCTGATTCCAAATATCGTTTTGTATATTTTAATGTTGGAAGCTTTGGCAAAGATTGTGATCCTTCCATTTTCAAACAATCTTCTCTTTGGCAATCGATACAGAATAACTCAATGCAACTACCTGAAGAAAAATGCCTTCCGGGGTCAGAATCTCCTAAAGTTCCCTACTACTTTGTTGGAGATGAAGCATTTGGTCTTCACACTCACTTAATGAGGCCCTATGGTGGGACACATCTAACGCTTGAAAAGAAAATATTTAACTATCGTTTGTGTAGGGCTCGGCGTTATGTCGAGTGTGCTTTTGGGATATTGAGCAACAAATGGCGCATCTTCCACAGGCCTATAAACGTTGAACCAGATTTTACAGTTGACATTGTAAAAGCGTGCATTGTTCTACACAATTTTGTTCGTGACCGGGACGGTTATTTGCCAGAAGATACAACAACAATAAGTGGTTTGGAAGATTTGCCAAGAGAACCAACAGCACGGGGTGGTCTACAAGCTAACAATGTTCGAAATATATTAAGTAAATACTTTGTTACACGTATCGGGGCAGTACCCTGGCAAATGAGTAAGATATAAGTTATGAAAAATATGTGATAAGTTTGAATTTGTTCACATTGTTGAGTTAAGTTGTTGGGTTAATATAAGTATGTAAACAAGTGAGTAGGACGAATAGAATGTTAAATAATGGATACTACTTACCAAATGCATTTTTTCTCTATCCTCCAGATCCTCAAAACCGTTTTTCAGAGCGCAGCAAACTTTTCTCCATGCATCCCTGGTAAGATTCCTGTCTTTAAATGTCACAAAAACACAAAGTCTTATCCCACAACACAGGTCTTGCTTCCACTAACGAAATAAGGACATCGTTATCTATGGAGTCACCCATTTCAAACGTAATTAGCACGCACTACCAAAACTAGTAAAAATTATAGCTCTTATGTCAGCAGAGCAGTTGGCTGTAATGGAGGCTGGTGTAGCGAGAACTGCCGCGGACGGTCGGAAAACAATCGGTGTGTGTGCAAGCGTGTATTTAGTCACGTACGCCACTGTATCGCCGGCACGTCCCCGGCACCGGCGGTATACAGTGGCAGTGGCCGGCATTTTACCGGTGCCGATCAGCGGTCGGCGTGTGTGCCAGGTCCCATTCCCACCTGCGGTTCACTATTGGAATTTGGACGCCCGGTAAAAAATCGGCCGTCCAAAATCGGTGTGTGTGCAAGTAGCCTAAATATCGCCGCCAGGCCTTTGGTCGTGTTAGCTGAGTTGGCTACGTCGTGGAAACACCTTGGCCAGGTGGCGATACGATGTTCGTGGGTTCGATTCCCGCACACGACCAAAACTGACCAGTTGTGCAACTCTCAATGAGTTAACCGGTCTGTGGCAACGTTGGTGGGAGGGCCCAAGTAAAATAAACGGTGGCAGGCTTGCTTGGAAGTTGACGGGATCGGTTAATTCTTTGAGACTTGCACATGGTCAACACTGATTTTGCTAATTTTTACTTATGTCTACTGTGTGTGTGCCAATGCGACTCTCTAAACTGAAATAAAACAATATTTTAATTAAAATATGCCATTAATCCATTTAAAAACACCAATTTAATACTCCAATTTACACGTTAATAAAATTACAAGTTAGGAACGAGATCTGCTCGTATGTCTACGCCAATGGGTTTGTGGCGACCCAGCTGCACATTTTAATTTATTGTAAGATCAGCTGTCAATTTATTACTATTCTTTTGTTTATATTGACATTCAACCAGAGTTCAAATAAAAATCGCTTCTATCTGACATTATCTGGCAATTCATTTTAACAACCCCACAATTGGTGACCCCGACGTGATGTTAATGTTAGGGGTAGCCTCCGTTTGGGATTGTCCTGTTTTTTCCTCTGCTATGAATTGAGCAATGAGATGTTCCAGAAGCTTGAAAGACGCAGAAGCAAGTAGTTCATGTTGGGCCTTCGCAACTCGAAGGAGTTCTGTGATGGTCGTGTAGGGAGCGTGGCCTTGGTTGGCAGGATCCAAGATAGCTGTAGCGATCCCAGCACTGATGCATGACCTTTCACAGAAGGTGTAGACGGCCATATGTTTGTCCAATGTCTCCGGAGGCGTTGAGAACTCGACGTTAACAGGAGATCCAACAGTTGTATTTGTGAGAAATTGAGGGCTGTCGAAGGAGTACCCGGTATGATAGAGCAACGTCCACACCACCTTTGTGTCAACACGATATGCGCCATGCCAGTTCTGAATGGGGAGTCCGGAGGAAGGGGAATGTTGGTGTTGAGCACACCATCGTAGGATTGGAGTACATTCGTGCTCAAATCAACCATCCCGCAGAAAAGCCTGTGCATCCCTCTCCCTAGGCCCGTTCCAACCTCCTGAGACCGATCTCTTACATCCATGACTAAGCTTGCGATCGCACTTTTTGTCACTCCAGGCTGCGCAAAGGTTTTACTGACAAGACCAAGGATTCTCGTCAACACGAATGCAGCGATCGCCTCGATCCGCTGGGTGACAGCAGTCCTCGCAAAAACCTCATCACCAACGTCATCCCAGGGAACGAAAACATTCTCGTCAAACATTGGCAAATTCGCTGCTCGCGCACGCGCCCTGGGTTTTAGCTCTTCAATCGGAATGATGAGGCTAGCAATGGTCCTCATGAGGTCCCATCCCTGATTGGCGGCAGGTCCATAAAAGAAGGAGGGTCTCTGTGCATTGCTGAGGTAGCCAATTCGATCAAGCTGCAGGTCCACACCGCGACTACCATGGATAAACCCACTCTGGGTCACATAGGCGTTCCATTTTATGGGGTCAAGTCTCATCATAATGTGGCGAATGCGATTAGCTAGCTCGTCACCTATCAGTTTTGCCATCTTTGGAAACAGTATGAACATGAGCATTGTCTCGAGCATACAAAAGACCATGGCCGGAGCAGTGAATGGCCTTTCCTGTGCCGGGTTGGGGTACTCGAACGTTGGTCTGATCTCGAAGGCAAAAGCTTCAATGACGGAGGCAAAGTCCCCAGCTCCAACTCGAGCATTGAACTCTTGGCTGACTGGTGCTGCGAAAGAGTTTCCCTGCAGAGCGTCCAACACATCACTGAGCGGCTCCATACGCAACAGCCCTGCACGTGTAATGTAGTCAACATACAGTTGCGCAATAACGGTCTTAAGTGAAGGTTTACGGGCGATAGTGTAGATGAACTGCGCCAACATCGTCATTGGATCTTGAAGGACAAGAGGATGAGCGGTTCTGGGATCAAGCGTTCCATTCGTGAACTGAGTGTTCAGTGGAGAGTGAGCGGTAAGCAGGGCGATGAACTTATCGTAAGAAACCACGTTGTTGTCAATGTATCTCTGAGCGATTCCCAGCAGCTCAATGGTGAAGTTATCATACGTAGTAGAATACTTAGCAGTAAGCGGAAGTCCACCAGGCCCCATGGTGAGAGTATCCATGCGTCCGAAGAAGAACCTCTCACGATCCCATAGGCTGGCGTCGACATACGCGAGGTTCAACAACTCGTATACCATAGCGGGGTTCGGTATTTGTAGCTCTGTCCATGTTCTTTGTAGCCAGCTGAGAGAGGCGATGAGATGACTTCCACTCACGCTCCTAATCTTATTGCGGTCAAGGATGAGTTTCCCACAGTACATAAGAATCATTAACCCCGCTGCTCCAATAGCCCCAGATACGAATTGAACGACATCACACTGAATGTTAGTGCTAGTTCCTGTGATCAGGAACGGAGCGGCGAATGTGTCTCCTAATACAGCACCTCCAGATGTCCGTAGACCCTTAACCTTAAACAACTTTGAGTCTAACTCATAGTACGCTAAGTTTACGCCACGGTGGAAGACGTCAAACACAGGCTTGAGCAGAAGATCCTGAACGCTCTTATCTATGGTCACTGCGAGGCGGAGGTCATCTTCAAAAGGGAGAAAAACTGACTGCGAAGTACACGTCACTAGTGGAGGGGACTGTCAATCAACTTCACGGTCCATCCCTTAGGTAATATAAGAGACGGGGGCTCTGAGACATATCTGAGAAGTGGTTCAGACTTGAGGATGAAAGATCGGCCAGCAGGCTGAGGAATTAACCTCAAAGCATTCATGAACTTCGATGCAACGCCTAAAACTGGATCATTATCCACAGGGGTGGCCTGGAAAGTAGATCCTGACGTAGAAGGAGCAGCAACGTCTGCTTCTGTGACGGGTTTGTTCTAAAATGGTGTCTCAGCCGGAACTGGTGGAACAGGCGTAGGTGTGCCATTGGGGGGAGCTGGTGGTATCGGTGGCACAGGCTGTGTTGGAGGAGCATTTGGCTTTACTTTTGTGTTAGGAAGAGTTGTGACTGTAGGTTGAGTCTTTGGTGTTTCCGGCTGTGTTTTTGTTGTATCTGATTTTACTTTTTCTGAATCTGGTTTTGTGTTTGTGCTAGGGGGAGTCATAGCCGTGAGACGGAGTAAGAAAAGACTGGCAATTCATTTTAACAACCCCACAATTGGTGACCCCGACGAACAGTTTTCCCTTTTATTTACCAAGATAACTTCGACCCTTCCTTGTCCATCACATCACTTCCACTTCACTACTTCAACCGTTCTTCAACATGAACCACGCCCCCGCACCCGCACCCAAGCGAACCAGAATTGGAAGCGTGCTCCCATGGATCGGTGTTTGCAGACATACCGGATTTTTACCGGTCAAACAATCAGTTGCTTGGTTGTTGTGACACGAGATTATTGAATAATAATGAATCCTAAAAGAGTGGTTGCTATGTGGTTATTGTATCGTCGTATTAACAGGTTATTGCCTGTTATTAATAACAGGCTGATCAAGAACAGTAATAATGTCTGACACGTAAACAGGAGCTATAACATCTACTTCAGGAAAAACAAACATTTTCCCACTTGATTTCTTCATAAATTTAACCATCAGTTCATCACATGTTATATGTAATACTAAACTAATGTAGTAATGTGCCGTTTTGAGTCTTTGAAACTTTACAATAATGTAATCGTTCAACCTCGCTTTTTTTAATTCTTGATGAGACCGATTCCTCAGTCTCAAAATCATCAGAGTAAACATCTCCGTACCGAAGCCTTTTTTGTGGAAGATTAGGTTAATTGACGTAATGCGCCATGGGAACTAAAACTTAAGTTAAGGAAATAACAATGGTAACTTATAAACTATTATTTGTAATAGTCTTTTAATAATCCTTACCGGTAGGCTCACCTATGTTAAATTATTGGTAAAATATTTTAAGACCTAACATGAAAATTACAATATAGAATGACCACGAATAAATAAATTATTTTCAACTAAAGTAGATAATGATTTTAGAACATATGAGTTTAAAAGAATACCAGTGTCAGCAGGTGATGGATTTTCCGTAGGTAGATGAATTACTCCCAAGTCGTAGTGCATGTATGTTTTTATACTAAAACATTTCAGGCAGCTCAGTTTTCTTGCCTGAATAACCTCGGGTCTCTCTTCATCCCATGTTAGCTGGTGAACAATGTCTGACATAAATAAATGCCTTCATAGTAATTATAAATTGTTCAAATAATATCTATTAACTGTAGGGGAAAAAATAAATAAAGTTATTTTGCCGACTCGTGCCCACGCACAGGCTTAAGCCCATGTGGGCATATTCCTTAATATAAAATAAGATAGTAGGTCTAATCTATCAATGTATTTATTTTTTTAACCCATTGAGGTAGTAATTTTATTCTATTTGTAGTAGCCTATAATTGATTGGTGCTGCACTCTAGTAGCAAAATATGTAACTACTGACCGCGGGCGTCTACGGTTCTATCCGCTAGGGGCGCGGACTGACTGAAAACCCTTAGGCTACTTGCACACACACCGATTTTGGACGGCCGGAAAAAAATCGGCCGATATTTTATCGGTAGTCGGTGTTTGCAGACATACCGGATTTTTACCGGTCAAACAATCAGTTGCTTGGTTGTTGTGACACGAGATTATTGAATAATAATGAATCCTAAAAGAGTGGTTGCTATGTGGTTATTGTATCGTCGTATTAAGCGCCGTAGAATTAAGCGTAAGTATTGGATTCATCCAATCAATCAAAGCAGAGAAAACACGGGAACATTCTACACACTTTTTGAAGAACTAAGGCTTGATAGCAGTAAGTTTTTTAACTACTTCAGAATGTATATTGCATCCTTTGACGAACTCCATGAGAAGTTGAAAAATGAAATCCAACATCAGAATACTAAAATGAGAAACTCTATTCCTTCAAAAGAAAGGCTCGCTCTAACATTGAGGTAAGTAATCAAATATATTATATATGACACTTTTTAGTGATGATCCCAATGTACTAATTATTATAACAAGATACCATCCACAATAAAATGACAATTAAGTCCCAAAAATTCTGATATGCTTTCGTCATGATTTTGGGAACTTATGTTTGAAGCTAATTGTAAATTTTAAGGTGATATGTAAAGTACACTTTCTTTAGTAACAATTTTAAAATGGTTGAAATCACTTAACAAGTACCCCAGCTTTTGCAAATGTTGTGTACAAATAACCACTCATGGTAGTTTAGAGAACAAATAAACACACTAGTTATTTTTTCAATATTAATATAATTTTATTGTACATTTTTCTTGCAAAACGCTATACATGAAATGCGCTAAAACCTAATGGGTGTCAATGATTGTAATATTCTTTTTCGTGTAAATGAAATTTTAACAAATTTGAATTTATGAAGAAAAGTCATAGGTACAATCTGAAAACGCAGAACCAGCTGGGGAGGGGCTTGCCGATGGATAGGTCTCTGGAGAAGTGGCTGCTGAACTGTGTACAAATTCTTGGTAATATTGTGCAGTGGTTTGCTGTTGATGTGCAGTGGGATGCTGTTGAAGTGTCTGTGCTGTCGAAGAGCGTGCCTGCTGGTGGTTTGAAACGCTGTTGTTGGGATTTGGTGGATTTTTTATTTGGTGGTTTTGGGGATTTGGGTACTGATGGGTTTGGAGCTGTTGTGGTTGGAAGTGGTAGTTCGGGAGGGGGGTGTAGTTGTTAGGATAGTAGGAAGGGGTTTGGTGGGGGTAAAATTGAGGTTGAGGTTGAGCAGTATTTTTGCGTTTGTTGTTTATTTTTGAAATTACTTCCAAAACACCCATTTGGAATTCAAGAATTTCACTGTCGTCGAACTTGTTCAAATGTGGCAAAAGTCCTTGAAAAAAAGAAATATGAGGATTTTGATGAGGTTCTTCTAGTGCTTTAATCATTTTTAGCTCAACCTCATCAGGCTGGTGACGTCTTTTGTACTCTGACGATTTAGTAGTCTTCTTGGGGGGTAGTGGGGCTCCGGGTGGATTATCAATATCTTCGTCTTCATTGTTGTCTGTTATTGTAGCTTTTAAGCTTTCTGCAACAGTGGAAGCTGTCTGGAACAGTTTATTTAAAAATTGTATTTGCTCAGCGTAGACGTATGTCTTAATATTAGGGGCACCAGCTCCACTTTTCTTACACTCTTTTAGTTTCCTCTTCGACTTTGAGAACGCATCCCGAAGATTGCCCAATCTCTTTGTTACTTCTTTTCCTGAAACAATTAAATAAAAATATAAACTGGGCTATTTTGCAAAAAAAAAAGGAAAACATAAAAACTGTCCATTTTAAACATCAGGCTGAAATTTGGTGGAGATGTTTAATAAAACATCCTGTAAAACGCACTAAAAGTCTAAAAAATCTATCGCGGGCCATGCCCGCCCTCTTGGATTTTTGTTAATTGCCATTAAAAACATTATTATCAGATCGACTTTTTAGATCTTTTTATATGTCTGAGGGCATAGTCTTGTGAGCACCCACACAAAATATCAATCATTTTCAGGATACGTCACGGTAAAATAAAACAAATAATAATTTGTATAATGGTGATTATAACAAACCCAAGATGGTGGACCTGAACCAAGTGTATTATTTATTACAGTTAATTGAACATGATTTCCGTGGTATTTAGACGATGGAAAAATATTCCTACGATAATAATATGATTCGTTACACGGTAAGTTTACAAAATCCAAGATGGCGGGCGTGGCCCACGATAGATATTTTGGGGCTTTTAGTAAGTACTGTATGTTGTACAGGATGGTCTACTAAATAGCTCCACCAAATTTAAGCCTGTTACTTTAAATGTCTAAGTCAATGCCTAAATGCTGCGGTGTAATAGTGTTTTAAATTGCAAACCTCTTCATAAACCACCATACTGATACTAAGCCATTTTTCCAGATATCTTGCGAGTGGGTGCACCTTTACCGACCTACATTACTCCTTCAGAGTTGGGATTTCAACTGCAAGGAAAATAGTAAAAGAAGTATGCCAAGCCATCTGGTTAGTTATGAAGAATGAGTGTATACCTGAACTCACTAAAGATTATCTTGAAACCATCGCTTCTGATTTTGAAAAAAATGCCAACTTCCCACATTGCATAGGTGCTGTCGATGGTAAGCACATTCGGATTATTTGCCCGATAAGAAGTGGTTCCATGTTCTTTAATTACAAAGAATACCACTCTGTAGTATTAATGGCAGTAGCTGATTCCAAATATCGTTTTGTATATTTTAATGTTGGAAGCTTTGGCAAAGATTGTGATCCTTCCATTTTCAAACAATCTTCTCTTTGGCAATCGATACAGAATAACTCAATGCAACTACCTGAAGAAAAATGCCTTCCGGGGTCAGAATCTCCTAAAGTTCCCTACTACTTTGTTGGAGATGAAGCATTTGGTCTTCACACTCACTTAATGAGGCCCTATGGTGGGACACATCTAACGCTTGAAAAGAAAATATTTAACTATCGTTTGTGTAGGGCTCGGCGTTATGTCGAGTGTGCTTTTGGGATATTGAGCAACAAATGGCGCATCTTCCACAGGCCTATAAACGTTGAACCAGATTTTACAGTTGACATTGTAAAAGCGTGCATTGCTCTACACAATTTTGTTCGTGACCGGGACGGTTATTTGCCAGAAGATACAACAACAATAAGTGGTTTGGAAGATTTGCCAAGAGAACCAACAGCACGGGGTGGTCTACAAGCTAACAATGTTCGAAATATATTAAGTAAATACTTTGTTACACGTATCGGGGCAGTACCCTGGCAAATGAGTAAGATATAAGTTATGAAAAATATGTGATAAGTTTGAATTTGTTCACATTGTTGAGTTAAGTTGTTGGGTTAATATAAGTATGTAAACAAGTGAGTAGGACGAATAGAATGTTAAATAATGGATACTACTTACCAAATGCATTTTTTCTCTATCCTCCAGATCCTCAAAACCGTTTTTCAGAGCGCAGCAAACTTTTCTCCATGCATCCCTGGTAAGATTCCTGTCTTTAAATGTCACAAAAACACAAAGTCTTATCCCACAACACAGGTCTTGCTTCCACTAACGAAATAAGGACATCGTTATCTATGGAGTCACCCATTTCAAACGTAATTAGCACGCACTACCAAAACTAGTAAAAATTATAGCTCTTATGTCAGCAGAGCAGTTGGCTGTAATGGAGGCTGGTGTAGCGAGAACTGCCGCGGACGGTCGGAAAACAATCGGTGTGTGTGCAAGCGTGTATTTAGTCACGTACGCCACTGTATCGCCGGCACGTCCCCGGCACCGGCGGTATACAGTGGCAGTGGCCGGCTGCTCACCGGCATTTTACCGGTGCCGATCAGCGGTCGGCGTGTGTGCCAGGTCCCATTCCCACCTGCGGTTCACTATTGGAATTTGGACGCCCGGTAAAAAATCGGCCGTCCAAAATCGGTGTGTGTGCAAGTAGCCTAAATATCGCCGCCAGGCCTTCGGTCGTGTTAGCTGAGTTGGCTACGTCGTGGAAACACCTTGGCCAGGTGGCGATACGATGTTCGTGGGTTCGATTCCCGCACACGACCAAAACTGACCAGTTGTGCAACTCTCAATGAGTTAACCGGTCTGTGGCAACGTTGGTGGGAGGGCCCAAGTAAAATAAACGGTGGCAGGCTTGCTTGGAAGTTGACGGGATCGGTTAATTCTTTGAGACTTGCACATGGTCAACACTGATTTTGCTAATTTTGACTTATGTCTACTGTGTGTGTGCCAATGCGACTCTCTAAACTGAAATAAAACAATATTTTAATTAAAATATGCCATTAATCCATTTAAAAACACCAATTTAATACTCCAATTTACACGTTAATAAAATTACAAGTTAGGAACGAGATCTGCTCGTATGTCTACGCCAATGGGTTTGTGGCGACCCAGCTGCACATTTTAATTTATTGTAAGATCAGCTGTCAATTTATTACTATTCTTTTGTTTATATTGACATTCAACCAGAGTTCAAATAAAAATCGCTTCTATCTGACATTATCTGGCAATTCATTTTAACAACCCCACAATTGGTGACCCCGACGTGATGTTAATGTTAGGGGTAGCCTCCGTTTGGGATTGTCCTGTTTTTTCCTCTGCTATGAATTGAGCAATGAGATGTTCCAGAAGCTTGAAAGACGCAGAAGCAAGTAGTTCATGTTGGGCCTTCGCAACTCGAAGGAGTTCTGTGATGGTCGTGTAGGGAGCGTGGCCTTGGTTGGCAGGATCCAAGATAGCTGTAGCGATCCCAGCACTGATGCATGACCTTTCACAGAAGGTGTAGACGGCCATATGTTTGTCCAATGTCTCCGGAGGCGTTGAGAACTCGACGTTAACAGGAGATCCAACAGTTGTATTTGTGAGAAATTGAGGGCTGTCGAAGGAGTACCCGGTATGATAGAGCAACGTCCACACCACCTTTGTGTCAACACGATATGCGCCATGCCAGTTCTGAAAGGGGAGTCCGGAGGCTCTGTACTCAGTGTTATCAAAGACGGAAATGGGAAGGGGAATGTTGGTGTTGAGCACACCATCGTAGGATTGGAGTACATTCGTGCTCAAATCAACCATCCCGCAGAAAAGCCTGTGCATCCCTCTCCCTAGGCCCGTTCCAACCTCCTGAGACCGATCTCTTACATCCATGACTAAGCTTGCGATCGCACTTTTTGTCACTCCAGGCTGCGCAAAGGTTTTACTGACAAGACCAAGGATGCTCGTCAACACGAATGCAGCGATCGCCTCGATCCGCTGGGTGACAGCAGTCCTCGCAAAAACCTCATCACCAACGTCATCCCAGGGAACGAAAACATTCTCGTCGAACATTGGCAAATTCGCTGCTCGCGCACGCGCCCTGGGTTTTAGCTCTTCAATCGGAATGATGAGGCTAGCAATGGTCCTCATGAGGTCCCATCCCTGATTGGCGGCAGGTCCATAAAAGAAGGAGGGTCTCTGTGCATTGCTGAGGTAGCCAATTCGATCAAGCTGCAGGTCCACACCGCGACTACCATGGATAAACCCACTCTGGGTCACATAGGCGTTCCATTTTATGGGGTCAAGTCTCATCATAATGTGGCGAATGCGATTAGCTAGCTCGTCACCTATAAGTTTTGCCATCTTTGGAAACAGTATGAACATGAGCATTGTCTCGAGCATACAAAAGACCATGGCCGGTGCAGTGAATGGCCTTTCCTGTGCCGGGTTGGGGTACTCGAACGTTGGTCTGATCT
Organism: Allygus modestus; assembly: GCA_963675035.1. Classification (NCBI taxonomy): domain Eukaryota; kingdom Metazoa; phylum Arthropoda; class Insecta; order Hemiptera; family Cicadellidae; genus Allygus; species Allygus modestus. The sequence goes on along the minus strand of OY776111.1, from coordinate 63,294,433 downwards.
CGAAGGCAAAAGCTTCAATGACGGAGGCAAAGTCCCCAGCTCCAACTCGAGCATTGAACTCTTGGCTGACTGGTGCTGCGAAAGAGTTTCCCTGCAGAGCGTCCAACACATCACTGAGCGGCTCCATACGCAACAGCCCTGCACGTGTAATGTAGTCAACATACAGTTGCGCAATAACGGTCTTAAGTGAAGGTTTACGGGCGATAGTGTAGATGAACTGCGCCAACATCGTCATTGGATCTTGAAGGACAAGAGGATGAGCGGTTCTGGGATCAAGCGTTCCATTCGTGAACTGAGTGTTCAGTGGAGAGTGAGCGGTAAGCAGGGCGATGAACTTATCGTAAGAAACCACGTTGTTGTCAATGTATCTCTGAGCGATTCCCAGCAGCTCAATGGTGAAGTTATCATACGTAGTAGAATACTTAGCAGTAAGCGGAAGTCCACCAGGCCCCATGGTGAGAGTATCCATGCGTCCGAAGAAGAACCTCTCACGATCCCATAGGCTGGCGTCGACATACGCGAGGTTCAACAACTCGTATACCATAGCGGGGTTCGGTATTTGTAGCTCTGTCCATGTTCTTTGTAGCCAGCTGAGAGAGGCGATGAGATGACTTCCACTCACGCTCCTAATCTTATTGCGGTCAAGGATGAGTTTCACACAGTACATAAGAATCATTAACCCCGCTGCTCCAATAGCCCCAGATACGAATTGAACGACATCACACTGAATGTTAGTGCTAGTTCCTGTGATCAGGAACGGAGCGGCGAATGTGTCTCCTAATACAGCACCTCCAGATGTCCGTAGACCCTTAACCTTAAACAACTTTGAGTCTAACTCATAGTACGCTAAGTTTACGCCACGGTGGAAGACGTCAAACACAGGCTTGAGCAGAAGATCCTGAACGCTCTTATCTATGGTCACTGCGAGGCGGAGGTCATCTTCAAAAGGGAGAAAAACTGACTGCGAAGTACACGTCACTAGTGGAGGGGACTGTCAATCAACTTCACGGTCCATCCCTTAGGTAATATAAGAGACGGGGGCTCTGAGACATATCTGAGAAGTGGTTCAGACTTGAGGATGAAAGATCGGCCAGCAGGCTGAGGAATTAACCTCAAAGCATTCATGAACTTCGATGCAACGCCTAAAACTGGATCATTATCCACAGGGGTGGCCTGGAAAGTAGATCCTGACGTAGAAGGAGCAGCAACGTCTGCTTCTGTGACGGGTTTGTTCTAAAATGGTGTCTCAGCCGGAACTGGTGGAACAGGCGTAGGTGTGCCATTGGGGGGAGCTGGTGGTATCGGTGGCACAGGCTGTGTTGGAGGAGCATTTGGCTTTACTTTTGTGTTAGGAAGAGTTGTGACTGTAGGTTGAGTCTTTGGTGTTTCCGGCTGTGTTTTTGTTGTATCTGATTTTACTTTTTCTGAATCTGGTTTTGTGTTTGTGCTAGGGGGAGTCATAGCCGTGAGACGGAGTAAGAAAAGACTGGCAATTCATTTTAACAACCCCACAATTGGTGACCCCGACGAACAGTTTTCCCTTTTATTTACCAAGATAACTTCGACCCTTCCTTGTCCATCACATCACTTCCACTTCACTACTTCAACCGTTCTTCAACATGAACCACGCCCCCGCACCCGCACCCAAGCGAACCAGAATTGGAAGCGTGCTCCCATGGACGCGGGGCGAGGGGCGGCTCACAGCCCTACCTAAATGTGAAAGGATGACCGTGGAGGAAATTCATTGAAACACACCATCTGAGAGGCACAAACTGTAATGACAAACATCAACAATAATACATGTGAGATCAATTCCTTTTTATCAAAACAACAATCCTTCCCACCTGCCTTCTAGCTTACAGTTCCTTTCCTTTTATAAGTTAAATGAAGTTAAATCAGTTTCAAAAAATATATATAGTATTTAAAACATTCTTTTTTTATATATTTCAATTATTTACGGGAATTTTCTTTTTCAGTTCAAATTTACCAAGGTTTCGATTAAACGATATAAATAAAAAAATCAACAATAAATAATTAATAAATAAATAAATGAATTAACTGATTAACGAATAAATAAATAACAATAAGACAGAATTACACACAAATACTTCAATCACAATCTAAATTAATTCTGTAGGGGCCCTCTTTAACAAGTAAATAACAATGAATAAATAACTGCGCCTAAAACTAAATAACAATAAATAAATTTTAAAGTCCATGGTGGCAACAGTCTTCCAACAAATAAATAAATAAATAAATGAATAAATAATTTAACAACAATTAGTATTTAATTTGTAGACTTGCGGCAAGGCGGCGTAACTGGGCGGGTCAAGGTGGCCCACCGGAGGGGCGACGAAGCTGGGCGGAGAGGGGGGGCCAGAGTCCACAATTGGCAGCCAAGGAAGAGAAGTCCCTCTCCGCCAACGCTCATGGTGTGAAGGTGGACGCTCTCCTCCGGGACCCTGGGAAACATAACCCAGAAGCCCCAATAGTAACAGTTCAAAAAAAATTCAAGATAGTTCTGCCACTTTCAAGTTTTTGCCAAATATTTTTCAACCACAATTGCTAATAATATAAAAATACAGTTTTACCCTAACCAAAATGTCAAATTTGCAATAAGAATGAATCACCGTATGAAAACAAGAACAAAAATTGTTTTTTGGCTCAGAAGTCCCCAAACTCCACTACTACTGTTCATAAATAATATTAAAAAAAATTAAAATTTCAAAAGTTGATTTTAACAATTTGCAATGATGAAAACAAAATAAATAAACTAAACACTGGTATTTTAAAATGAACCAAGGCACAGTGCAAGAATAAACAAGTTAATATTTTTAAATAAATTCACTGTCAGGTCAGGTGAGAAGTTAAAACCATTTAATATTCAACAATAGGGGAAAAACCCAAAACAATCTGGTCTAGAGTGGCAAAAGATACAATAAAACAATGAAACAATTACAGATAAATAATGAAAAAGACAAGAAAAAAGCAGTTTTAAAGAAAAATCAAAATTTTGGCCTAGAGGAGCAATCACATGTAATCTTGCTAATAACTTGAAATATTACAGACCGAATTTGCTCGGAATAGTCTTAAAAGCTGGGGGGAATATGCCCCCAGCTTTCCAAGCCTAAACCGAGCCTTAAAAACAGGCCTCAGGCCAGTTGGCCTAAAGAATACCCAAGGGTACCTGAGTACCAGAAAAGTCAAATTTAAAAAAACTCATAACTAAGTTATTTATTAACAGAATTGGCTTAAACTTGTAGGAAACCTTCAAGAGCATGAATTACAACTAATTATAACCAAACTGTCCCTTGGGAAAAGCCTAAGGCCAACTTATACCACATAATCAGAAATGCCACAATGGCCTAGCTTTATCAGCTACAAAAACACATTTACACTAATCCAAAATGAACGATTGACCTCGGCAAGGTGTAGGCCAACACAAGAATACAAACAAAAATTATTTGGAGGCCTTAGGCCTAAAATTACACAAACAGAGAACAAAAAGCAACTTGAGCTGGACCTCTCAAGTAGTGGTTTTTAAAGTCTTATATCTCGGGTTATATTTGCTCTAGGACCTCGGGAAAGGACTTAAACTAAACACAGCAATGACGACTACAAAACAAAGAAATAACATTTGGTCTGACGCCCACCACGCCTGGGCCTAAGGCCGGTGAAAAGTGAGAAAAGGCTCAAGTTCAACTGGGCCAGAAACAGGGAAATACACATTAAATCCTGTTCAGTGCTTTATTTGAGGCACAGAATATTGTTAAACGTTTAACAGCACCCAAAGGACTTCCATAAATCCTACTGTGAGACTGGCCTAAGGCCGAGTGAAAATCCAAAGTTTTAACCTATATATTTACAGAAATGAAAAGGTTACATACCCATCAGACGGTGACGGCTCGTTTAGGCGAACATTATGAAGACAACAATAACAGAAAACATTACACAAAAGTTACTTTACACAAAACTTAGTCACAGAAATTTTTCACAGATGCTCGTCGTTTGACAGCCACACGATCTATGAGAATTTTGCACGTTGTGCAACGGAAATTGGCCTCGGGGTTCTCAAGTCAACGCCCAAGGACTCTGCACACGAGGTGCACGGCCGTAGAAATGGGGACGTCAGACCACAGACACTACAATCAGTACTATATAAAACACTAAATGAGGCGTGACATTCGTCGGTGGAAAGTAGTCACGGCTCAACCTCCCCCCCCCCAAAAGAGGACACTCCTCTCCAAAGGGACAAAACAAAGCCTCTCCCCGTTTCTGAAAAAACAGCGACACCCGAAGACGACTCAAGTGTCTGGAGTGGGGAACGCCGAGGGACTTCCAAACTGGGGGGAATACTCACCCCCAGGATTTGCTCTGGCCAGAGCTGGGGATTAAAAAGGGAAAATCATCAGCAGCGCACAAAGGACAGAAGAGGTGATCAATCTCTCTGGCCCAGTGCACTTCCCACCCAGACACAAGAGTGACCTAGCCCTGGAGTGCTTCATGAAGAATAACCACCCGGCTAAACTGACTCCTCAGAAGTTCGGAGTCCATCGATGCCAACTTGCTCATGTTGTTCAGTCAGTGCGTCACCTACCCTACAACAAAAATACACCAGTAACACTACACATACTTACCCTCCTAAGATCCCTGGACTGAAATGCCTATCCGCCTGATGAGGTCCCAAAAGAAGAACCTGCCCATTCATACCACCTATACCGCAGAAATTGAACAACGATTCACACACACATACATACACAGATACATACACTAACAACAACACCTAACACTTGTCTGGTGGGGTTAGCACACAACAAGATTTAATTTTGAGTGTCGGCCATGCTTTAGAAAATTCTTGCCCCCTAAGTTCGGAAGCAAGACTTTAACCAGATTCCACCCGGTGCCTCGGCTAAGGGCGAGCTCCTAATTGAAAAAAAAATTTGTCTCCCCCCACCAGAACAACAATTTTTTCCAGAGTCAGCTAGGACAAAAACACCCGAGAAAGCAATCCATCCACGGTCCTTCCAAAAAATTTCAGAACGTGGCCAGTGATCGGGTCTCCCAGTCCCTCAGTCATGAACCGATAAGGTCCACAGCCAAGGCCCAGGACCACAACCACTAAACCACGCTCTGCTACCATCTGAACCACGCCCCCGCACCCGCACCCAAGCGAACCAGAATTGGAAGCGTGCTCCCATGGACGCGGGGCGAGGGGCGGCTCACAGCCCTACCTAAATGTGAAAGGATGACCGTGGAGGAAATTGATTGAAACACACCATCTGAGAGGCACAAACTGTAATGACAAACATCAACAATAATACATGTGAGATCAATTCCTTTTTATCAAAACAACAATCCTTCCCACCTGCCTTCTAGCTTACAGTTCCTTTCCTTTTATAAGTTAAATGAAGTTAAATCAGTTTCAAAAAAAATATACAGTATTTAAAACACGGTGGGCGGGTCAAGGTGGCCCACCGGAGGGGCGACGAAGCTGGGCGGAGAGGGGGGGCCAGAGTCCACAATTGGCAGCCAAGGAAGAGAAGTCCCTCTCCGCCAACGCTCATGGTGTGAAGGTGGACGCTCTCCTCCGGGACCCTGGGAAACATAACCCAGAAGCCCCAATAGTAACAGTTCAAAAAAAATTCAAGATAGTTCTGCCACTTTCAAGTTTTTGCCAAATATTTTTCAACCACAATTGCTAATAATATAAAAATACAGTTTTACCCTAACCAAAATGTCAAATTTGCAATAAGAAATGAATCACCGTATGAAAACAAGAACAAAAATTGTTTTTTGGCTCAGAAGTCCCCAAACTCCACTACTACTGTTCATAAATAATATTAAAAAAAATTAAAATTTCAAAAGTTGATTTTAACAATTTGCAATGATGAAAACAAAATAAATAAACTAAACACTGGTATTTTAAAATGAACCAAGGCACAGTGCAAGAATAAACAAGTTAATATTTTTAAATAAATTCACTGTCAGGTCAGGTGAGAAGTTAAAACCATTTAATATTCAACAATAGGGGAAAAACCCAAAACAATCTGGTCTAGAGTGGCAAAAGATACAATAAAACAATGAAACAATTACAGATAAATAATGAAAAAGACAAGAAAAAAGCAGTTTTAAAGAAAAATCAAAATTTTGGCCTAGAGGAGCAATCACATGTAATCTTGCTAATAACTTGAAATATTACAGACCGAATTTGCTCGGAATAGTCTTAAAAGCTGGGGGGAATATGCCCCCAGCTTTCCAAGCCTAAACCGAGCCTTAAAAACAGGCCTCAGGCCAGTTGGCCTAAAGAATACCCAAGGGTACCTGAGTACCAGAAACGTCAAATTTAAAAAACTCATAACTAAGTTATTTATTAACAGAATTGGCTTAAACTTGTAGGAAACCTTCAAGAGCATGAATTACAACTAATTATAACCAAACTGCCCCTTGGGAAAAGCCTAAGGCCAACTTATACCACATAATCAGAAATGCCACAATGGCCTAGCTTTATCAGCTACAAAAACACATTTACACTAATCCAAAATGAACGATTGACCTCGGCAAGGTGTAGGCCAACACAAGAATACAAACAAAAATTATTTGGAGGCCTTAGGCCTAAAATTACACAAACAGAGAACAAAAAGCAACTTGAGCTGGACCTCTCAAGTAGTGGTTTTTAAAGTCTTATATCTCGGGTTATATTTGCTCTAGGACCTCGGGAAAGGTCTTAAACTAAACACAGCAATGACGACTACAAAACAAAGAAATAACATTTGGTCTGACGCCCACCACGCCTGGGCCTAAGGCCGGTGAAAAGTGAGAAAAGGCTCAAGTTCAACTGGGCCAGAAACAGGGAAATACACATTAAATCTGTTCAGTGCTTTATTTGAGGCACAGAATATTGTTAAACGTTTAACAGCACCCAAAGGACTTCCATAAATCCTACTGTGAGACTGGCCTAAGGCCGAGTGAAAATCCAAAGTTTTAACCTATAGATTTACAGAAATGAAAAGGTTACATACCCATCAGACGGTGACGGCTCGTTTAGGCGAACATTATGAAGACAACAATAACAGAAAACATTACACAAAAGTTACTTTACACAAAACTTAGTCACAGAAATTTTTCACAGATGCTCGTCGTTTGACAGCCACACGATCTATGAGAATTTTGCACGTTGTGCAACGGAAATTGGCCTCGGGGTTCTCAAGTCAACGCCCAAGGACTCTGCACACGAGGTGCACGGCCGTAGAAATGGGGACGTCAGACCACAGACACTACAATCAGTACTATATAAAACACTAAATGAGGCGTGACATTCGTCAGTGGAAAGTAGTCACGGCTCAAACAGTTGATTTTCATCCTTCAATTCTTCAATTGACATGGACCAAGAGCTTTTGGAACGTCTAGCCCAATTACAAAATGAAAATGAAAACCTTCTGAGACAGCTACAGGACCTGAATCGAAGACCCGATCGAGACGAAGACTTACCACAACAACTTCAAGCAGCGGTGAACCAACCTGCGCTTCAACCTCTTCCACCGCAGCTCCCGCCGGATCACGCCGCCCATCCAGAACAACTCGAACATCTGGGAGTCAATAGGGTAAGTGTCAAATTACCGCCCTTTTGGAAAGAAAAACCAAAACTTTGGTTCGCCCAAGTTGAGGCCCAATTTGCCCTGGCGAGGATCACGAGTGAACTAACAAAATACTCGTATGTAATTTCACATCTTGACGAACGTTATGCCAACGAGGTGGAGGATCTCATTGTCAATCCTCCTGCTGATACTCCATACTCCACCCTCAAATCCGAGATTATTCGACGTTTGTCTGTATCAGAGGATCGGTGCGTTCGTCAATTGTTGTTGGAGGAGGAGCTTGGTGATAGGACTCCTTCACAGTTCCTACGCCACCTCCGATCTCTTGTGGGTTCTGCCACAGTACAGGATGGTTTGTTGAAGACCATATGGATGCAACGGCTCCTATCATATGTACAAGCGATTTTACAGGCCCAAGCTGGACAGGCAGGCGTCCAAACTGACATGTTGGCCATTACCGCTGATAAAATCTTAGAAGTACAACCTAATTCATATTTCTGTCCTTCACCTGTAACTTACGTAAACGCAGTCGCTTCAACATCGCCTGCGCCTAAATTTGTAAATATTTCTCAATTTGACGAACTAGTAAAACAAATGTCAGATATGCAGCTTCGAATGAAATCTATGTGTGATGACATGCACTCCTTACGTGACGAGCAATCAAGGCCTCGTCAAAGGAGTTTGTCTAACAGACGGTATCGCAAAAGTAACTCATCTAACAGTTCAGAGCAGGCTGGCTTATGCTGGTACCACAAGCGTTTTGGCAACCAGGCTAACAGGTGTATTCTACCATGTACTTTTGGAAGTCCAACAAATTCCAGAGGCAGTCAGTAATGGCGTCAACTGACTGTCAACCTTCTGGGCGCCGATTACTAGTACTAGATAAAACTACTAATAATAGATTCCTAATAGACACTGGTTCTGATATCTGCTGTCTCCCAAAATCCTTTGTTCATAACCATCCAAAATGTGTTGAATACGATCTTCGCGCCGCAAACAACTCTACAATACATACATACGGAATGATGACAATGTCTTTAAATCTAGGACTTAGACGAGCTTTTACCTGGAAGTTTGTTGTCGCTGATGTTAGCACACCAATCCTCGGATCAGACCTTTTGGCACATTTCGGGTTACTCCCCGACTGTCGCAATCAACGGCTGATTGACAGCGTAACCAACCTTTCTGTCCCTTGCCAGTCGACTTCAATCTCTCATTTTAGTATCAAGACCACCACTCCCAATTCTTCCAAATCAATATTGTCCGAATTCCCCGAGCTTACCTCAGGTACTCCTAGAAAAGTCCTTCATTCTACCATGCACTTTATCAAGACAACTCCTGGCCCCCTATCTCGTCCCGCCCCCGGCGTCTCGCTCCTGAACGCCTTGTTCTAGCGAAAGCAGAGTTTGACGCAATGCTCACTGACGGTACTGCACGTCGGTCTGATGGACCATGGTCGTCGCCCCTTCATATGGTCCCCAAGAAACCCGATGGGTGGCGCCCATGTGGCGACTACCGTGCCCTGAATGCCAGAACAATCCCCGATAGGAACCCCGTCAGACACATCCACGATTTTACGTATCGTCTCCGTGGTTGCAAAGTTTTTTCCGTGATTGATTTAGTCAAAGCCTACACCCAAATCCCTGTGAATCCTGATGACATACCTAAGACAGCCATCACAACACCTTTTGGCTTGTTCGAAATTCCCTTTATGTCATTCGGCCTCCGCAACGCAGGTCAAACGTTTCAGCGTTTTATTGATGAAGTCGTGTTAGGTTTAGACTTCTGCTTCCCTTATATCGATGACGTTTTAGTTTTCTCTAAGGACGAAGCTGAACATGAAGAACATCTACGAACCCTATTCAAACGTTTTTCTGACTATGGCATCCTAGTTAATGTAAAGAAAACTGTTTTAAACACCGCCACGGTCACATTTCTTGGTTATGAAATTTCTGCTGCTGGTACCAGACCACTCCCCGATCGTGTTGAGGCTCTCCGACAATTCGCCCGCCCCTCCACAGCAAAAGGCTTGCGTCGTTTCTTAGGCATGTTGAACTTCTACCGGAGATTCATTCCCTCAGCCGCCGAACACCAAGCGCCGCTCCACAGTGCCCTATCATCGCTTCGTGGAAATCAACCAGTGAACTGGACACCTGAATTGGATTCTGCATTTTCCGCCTGTAAAGAAAATCTTGCCAAGGCTACACTGATAGTCCACCCAGATCACAAGGCTCCCCTTGCATTGTTTTGCGACGCATCGGGCACACATGTTGGAGCTGTCCTTCGGCAGCTGGTCTACAATTCGATCTGGGAACCCCTATCCTTCTTTTCACAGAAACTCACACCTAAAATCTCTTAGGCCAGCATACTATCGTGAACTTTTTGCTGTCTATGCTGCCATACGCCACTTTCGTCACATTCTTGAAGCAAACCATTGCATTGTCTTTACTGACCACAAGCCAATCACCTTTGCTTTCAACCAGAAACGTGAAAAACTTCCCCCAGTTCAGCAAAACCAACTAACATTTATTTCACAGTTTACTACAGATATTCGACACGTTTCTGGATCAGCCAACATAGTCGCTGACAGTTTCTCTCGTGTCGATGCCTCATCAGGCACAACTTCTAACATCGTGGATTCCAACATATTGGCTCACCATCAAGCAACTGACCCTGAGCTCCAAGAGATCCTGAAAGGCAATTCCTCCCTTCAACTAAAACACGTCAATATCCCAGGAACAGATCTCCACGTTTACTGCGACACATCAACGTCTGCACAACGACCCTTTGTCCCTGAAACTCTCCGACGATCAATTTTCGATTCATTACATAATCTTAGTCATCCTGGCATCAAAGCTTCAGCAAAACTTGTCTCAGAACGTTTTGTGTGGCCCCGAATTCAACAAGACTGTCGAAACTGGGCCCGCGCCTGCGAACTTTGCCAACGTGCCAAGGTAACTCGTCATGTACACACACCTCTTGGGAATTTCTCACTTCCATCATCACGTTTTGACCACGTTCACATTGACATCATAGGACCCCTTCCGCCGGCCGGACCTTACAGATACTGTCTCACGGCCATTGACCGTTATACCAGGTGGCCGGAAGTACAACCCCTCAAAACAATCACTGCAGATGAAGTCGCTGAAGGTCTCGTAACGTGCTGGTTTTCCCGTTACGGCTCACCCCTGCCTCACGGATCAAGGACGCCAGTTCGAATCAGCTCTTTTTCGTTCCCTCGGAAAAACTTTTGGAACGGAACGAATCAGGACCTGCAATTACCAGCCTTGTGCTAACGGTTTAATTGAGAGGTTCCATCGCCAGTTAAAAGCATCCCTTATGTGTCATCGTGATTCGACTTGGCTCGAGGCCCTCCCTATTGTCCTTCTCGGCATCCGTAGCGCTTATCGCGAGGATCTTCGGGCATCTACAGCTGAATTAGTTTTTGGACAGCAGCTGCGCCTCCCTGGAGAACTTCTAGACATACCTAGAGATACACCACGACAAGAGGACCCAGCTGATTATGTCGTCCGCCTTCGCCATCATATGTCATCCATCAGACCAGTTCCAGCGTCTCGTCACGATAAACCAAAGACCTTCGTTTTCCAGGACCTTGAGAAATGCACTCATGTTTTTCTGCGTGACGACGCCGTGAGACGATCACTACAGCCGCCTTACACTGGGCCATATCCTGCCATCCGCCGTGATACGAAAACTATTACCATCCGACAAAATGGCGTTGATGTTCGAGTCACTTTGGACAGAGTAAAGCCCGCCTTCCTCTTGTGTGACAAACCTGAACACGGTCACACCACTCCGATGCCACCTCCTGCGACTGACATACCATCGGAGGCTGATGCCTCGCCGCCTTCTGCTTCTTTGGAACCTCGTTACCTCACACGCTACGGACGGCACGTCAAGTTCCGAATCCCGAGTAGCAACTCCGTTTCTCCGTAGGGGGCTTCTGTGGCGACCCAGCTGCACATTTTAATTTATTGTAAGATCAGCTGTCAATTTATTACTATTCTTTTGTTTATATTGACATTCAACCAGAGTTCAAATAAAAATCGCTTCTATCTGACATTATCTGGCAATTCATTTTAACAACCCAGACAGCTAATTCAAATTGACAGCTGATCTTACAATAAATTAAAATGTGCAGCTGGGTCGCCACAGGTTAAATAAAATTATGCGTATTTGTGTTGTTCTAGTAAATGATTCGAGAGGTTTCCTTGGCAACATTTTGTCAATACAGTAAGTGTAATTTACTCAATTGCAACAGAACAAATTGTGGTTTCCTTGCTATTTTCCTTAACCCTTTGCTGCCCAAATTATTAAATCAGCTGTGGAAAAATTATTTTCTGCATTTTTTATTTATAATAAATTTTAAATTATACAACATTTTTTCAAATTTTTTTCCACCTTTAATATAAAACAAATTGTGAGTAATTGGGATGTTATTAAATGACCATGAGTAAAATAATCATTATTGGGATTATAAGGTAAGACTGTGTAGAATGAAAACAAAAATTATTTATTATTTTATAAAATTTATAAAAATGTTTTAAAGTATTTTAATATAACAATAGGTGAAAAAATTGTCTTTTAAAAATTAAATTAAATATGTTTCTTTTCATCAAAATCCCTTAAACTTAATGATAATCACTTACGATAAAAACAACTTATGGTGGATGAAGTTACCTTAGGATTAAATATAAAATAAACAGTCTTTATTTTAGTCTTCAAGTCTTTGATCATAACTAATGAATCATAAATACTTCTTTTACCAACTTATTTACTGTGGAAGCTAGCCTACAAAGAAATTCCTTCTCTGGTTCAGGCACAAGTCCAGGTTACATTTATTTATTGCACTTGAAAGTGGAATAATTTGTAATGCAGAGTTTGCATCTCATTTTTGATCCCGTCGGAATCGGCCAATGCTCCAACCCGTCGTAACGAACTTCCTCAGCAGATCTAGCAGTAACACTATGTTTCTTTGGTCCAGGGTTTTCTGGCGATTCCACAATTGGTCTTCCCCTATTCTTAGTACTCTTACCTTTACCACGTTTGATTCGGGATTCTGCGAGTTCTGCTTTGAAGACGACCAAGGCCTTTGGCTTACTTTCTGGCGATATTTGATTCAGGTGCCTCCGGTCCAGAAGCCTTGCGTTACTACACACATTTGATAAACTATCCTCAGAAAAGGTTTACAAACCCTGTTGTTATTCCGGTACAGTTCGACTAGCATATGGTGCAGGTCCACTCCTCCAATTGACAATTGTGGACACTGACACTGACCGGCTGGAGCCGGTCACCGACAGTCAGATCGTTGTGTTGTTGTTTTGTGAAGTTCCAGTGGGCGGGAAAGTCCCTGGCCCACTGAGGCTGCTTTAGGGCGCTTGGGCCCTCTTCAGCCGTCGGATAGGGTTGGTTGTGGAGGGGGAGATTGACACACTGCAACAGGACTTTTTTATTATTTTTTTTCCTGCTACAGTGGCTAGGGTATGGTGTGGGGGTTGAAAAGATAAACACACTGCAACACGACTTTTTTTATTTTTTTTTGCCTGCTACAGTGGCCAGGTGAAAAAGGGGGGTGGAAGGAGGGACTCACTGCGACAGGACTTTTTTGTTTTGTTTTATAACGAGTGCCTGTCACAGTGGGGAAGGGTGGGAACTAGGGGAGGTTTACATGGGGTTTAGTGGTGGGGGTAGTGGTGCGGGCTGTTGTTCGAGGTTGGCGAGGTGGTGGATCGTGAGGCTGGGGCGGTCTGTGAAGTAGGGTTGGAAGTAAGGTTGGAGGATGTCGGAGGTGCGGGCTTTGTCGAGGTAGGTGGTGTTGAGGTGGTGGAGGAAGTCTTTGAGTTTGGGGATGGAGTGGGCTTCGTAAGCCGTGTGGTTACGGGCCCAGGGTGGGAGGTGGGTTGGCAAGGCGGAGGGCGCGTCTCTCAGTGGCCTCGAAGCTTGAAAGGAAGCTGTTCGGGGCGAATAGAAGGAGCGGGTGGGCGTAGGTTAAAACAGGGCGGATGACTGAGGAGTACAGGCGGGCAAGAGTAGGTTTGGAGCAGCCACGGCTGCGGTGGTTGATGATACGGAGGGCACGGAGGCGGGTGGTTGCTCTCTTTTTGGCTTCTCGGAGATGAGGGACGAAGGAAAGTCTGGAGTCAAGGGTGACACCTAGGTAGGTGCAAGATGTTTTGAGCTCGATAACGGCGCGGCGGAGGGGTTATGTTAGTTATGTCTGCAACATTAGGCCTACCACTTTGTTGAAGCAGCCAATCTTTTGAGAGTTCCTCGACAATACAAATTGTAAACTAATATCTGGTGACAGGCTTATCAGTATTCAATTTATAAAGTAGGTAGCAATTTAGCAACATCCGCGAAAAAATATTAAAAGTCACCTTGTTCCAAAATCGCAAAGTGCGCCTATCATCCAAATACTCATACAACATTTGATCCCCTACATCCACACCTACTATAAAATCATTGTAATTTCTTATTACTTTAGGTTTATTAGTTACATTTACTGATGCTCCTCTTGGTCGGCTACGCCGTTCACTTTCGGCTTTACCATCTGTTGTCAGGAGTAGCACTTGTTTTTTCTGAAATTTTTTTGCCGATAGCCAACAATCATCATTTTGTTTTTTTTTTCAGATATTTTGTTTCCCCTACATCAAATTTGACTTTCATATTTTGTGGGATTCCCTTTCTTGACTTTTTCAGGGTACCAGTAATGAAGGTAAGTTTTGAGTACAAAACCTTTTCAAGTTTAAATGAGGTGAACAAATTAAATACAAATACATGGTATCCCTTATTTAACAAATTTGTCATTTCTAGCAATTTCTCAACCACATAAAAACCTAAACCTTTACTTTTGATTTCCCTCTTATCTGATTCCTTGGAACCTCTGTAAACAAAAATGATATGAGTAGAGGAGAACTACCGGGGAGGGGCCACTTTCGGCACTTTTTTCCCATGTTATTCTTATGGGGAGCCATTTTTGCGCCAACGCCGACTCCCGCCCTATACAAATTTCCTTTTTGGCCTATACTAGTACCCGACCCTTGCCTATATTAAATACAATTCCCCATCCGCCCCCATATCTTTTAAAATTAATTTTCAAAATCATGCTAAAAAATTAACTTTGGTCCGATTTGTCTGCAATTTGGATATGTTATTGTCCTAAGCTAATGCATTAATAAATTACACCTACATTTCCTAAATTAACTATTACGGTCAAATTTTAAAAAAATTGTGAAAATACTATAGTGCCAGTTGCCAACTTCTTTATTTACTGTCCGAGGGTTGACTGATTTTTGGATATGTTATAGCCTTAAACTATTATATGTATAATTACCATATCTAAGTTCAAAATTTTATACTTTGTATATATATATATATATATATATATATATATATATATATATATATATAATTCATAAAAAAATTAAATTTCGTGTTTATGGTCCGATTTGACTGATTTTTGGATATGTTACTATCCTAAGCTAATGCATAAAAAATTCCCCCTACATTTTCCAAATTCAATACTACAATCAAATTTAAAAATATTTTGAAAAATATACTACCAATTGCCAACTTCTTTATTTATTGTCCGATTTGATTTATTTTTGGATATGTGTCCTCCCCCAACTATTATATTGTAATCCCGGTCCTCAACGTCCTCCAGGGTCGTTTTTGGGGTAAAATAACCCAAAATCCCCCTTTAGATGGTGCGATTCGTCTGGTTCTCGAACTCGTTCAAATAGATGGTACTTTACACATTTTTACCAAATTTTATTAAGATCGGACCCTTTTTACGAGAGTTATCGTGCTTACGGACACATATAAGTATATATACATATAAACAAATTTGAATGAATGGTGTTTTTGGCTTCTGGGGACCTCAAAACAAAAAGTTATCATGGTCTCGGGCTTAAGTCTTACCATGAGACCTACGGTAATAGCCTCTTTTCTATAGGGGAAATTCGCTAAAAATATCGAAATATCTTAAAACGGTTGAGGAAATAAATGTACCGTAAGGGCAAAAAACACTATTTTCGGGAAAATGCATTTAATTCTGCCATTACTAGATTTTAGAACCTTAGTTCATGCCTGGTCCATACGATGGATTGTCTGGATCCTCTTGGGCCTCATAGGTGTCCTCCAGCCTTCTTTTTGCAGATGTCAGCTTCTGTCTACACTTTCTTTATATTTCGTAGATGGCTTTCTCGGCTTTCCTGATCCGGGTCTCGTCAAATATTCTCATCGCGTTGACACAGTCTTTTCCTGGAGTAACTCCTAGCTTACTTAAAATTTCACATTTCACTGTATTTTTCTTATTGAAACAAGCCATTGCTTCATAAACTCCTAGTTGCAAGGTGGCAATCATGACAAATGTTGTCTTTGGAAGCCTTGACCATATAATATTATTCAAGGACCCGCTGGGATTTGGTGTTTTCCCATGCAAACATTTTTCAAGGAGGGTCCTTCCTGACAAATTCTCAAAAATTGGTTTAACTTTCTCCATTACAATGAGTTCAACATGGTTGTGCATGGTGTGATCATATTTTTTCTTTGTTTGCTCTGCCTTCCTATACTTGCACCATGTATCAGGAGTTTGTGGGCATAGGCTATGGGCAGAATGGTCGTTTGTGGAGATCATGTGAAAATATTTAGCCCAAATTGCAGTTCTCGTGGCTTCTGCACTTGAAATATTCCTGTGAATGGCTAAACCATAATAAAGCTGCATATCATTAATTACAGAGTGTGTCAGACGTCCTTTACCTCCAATTGTTTTTCCGTCTGGAAGCTGTGACCTCGCCATTTTTTTAGAGTTCTTAGACGCGAACTTACCCGCTCCTGAACATGCCCAATACATTCTTGTTTAATTATTTTAAAATCTGGGCCATATGTTGTTTTTCTCAACTGTAGGAAACGCAGAACTGTCGCCATCACCTAAATAATACTTATACCTAATTCCGTACTTCGTCTCAGATTCTCTGAACATCTGCAGTATACCCTGACATTCCATGCCTCCACTTGCACCTTGGTAATTATCCACACATCTAAACTCATGTTGCTGTTCTAACCTTCCTGGGCATCTACAATACTTGGTTATTATTTTTGCATCTATTACCCTGTCTATTTCTCAGCTAATGACACTTATTACACCATTTAATGATCCGTAACTTTGCTTCTGCCATGTTTCTCAAATATCGCAGTAATATCTTGCTCAGAATCATTTTCCTTTAGGCCTATTGTTTCTTCAGTAGCTTCTCTCATTGAATCTTCACAGACAGCAGCATTTCCCAGAATTTTTGTATAATATTTGAAGGTCAGAGGGTTTGGTAAGTTCAATATTCCGCAGACAACTTTAGCGGCTTGTTCGGCTTTGCCGATACTGCGAAAGGCATTTTCCAACCTTAAATTTACCTAACTTTTAGCGAATTTCCCCTATAGGGAAGAAGCTATTACCGTAGGTCTCATCGTAAGACTTAAGCCCGAGATCATGATAACTTTTTGTTTTGAGGTCCCCAGATGCCAAAAACACTATTCGTTCAAATTTATATAAATGTATATATATATATATATATATATATATATATATATATATATATATATATATATATATATATATATATATGTGTGTGTGTGTGTGTGTGTGTGTGTGTGTGTGTGTCCGTTAACACGATAACTTGAGTAAAAAACGTCCGATTTTGATGAAATTTGGCTCAAATGTGTAAAATGACATTCATGACTTTAAGTTCGAAAACCAGAAAAATCGGACTATGGGAAGGGGGGTTTATGGGGGTTTTAAATTTTCAAAAAATCAGATTTTTTGCATTTTTCACCCTACAATTTTAAAAAAACTTAATTTTGGTTTTGACCATGTTATAGAGCTTAAAAAACAAATAATTTAGTATTTTTAATTATTAACCTAGGTTAAGTGGTTGCGGAGAAAATCCAAAAAAACCTGCTCATAAAATCTCCCATGTTAATCTTATGGGAAAAACGTTTTTGGCTTTTCCTCAGTTTATTTTAATGTAAACTTCACATTTGCTTTTACCAATCTTTTCAGTTTCACAAAACAGTTTATTTTAATGTAAACTTCACATTTGCTTTTACCAATCTTTTCAGTTTCACAAAACAATCATTTTGGTGTTTAAATTGTGATTCTACGCCTAACCGTTGCAGAGATATTCAAAGTGCTAAACACAGTACGTTGTCCAATGTTATCCTTATGGAGAATAAATAAAATTTGATATCTCGATTATTTATTAATGTATGTTGATGAAACTTGGTATGTGGCTTCAAGTAGTACTGGTATATTGATATTTGCAAAAAAATTGATTTTTTGTTGATTATTCCCATAGCAGCAAACCTGCGTACTCAGCCCCCATGTTATTCTTATGGAGAATAAGTAAAATGTAATGTCTCCCTTAATTATGAACATAAATTAATAAAACTTGGTATTTAGCTTCACTTGGTTGAGTTATATTGATAATTTTATAAAAACCCATTTTTCTGTTCCTTGTTGCAGCAAACCTGCTTTCTCAGCCCCATGTTATTCTTATGGAGAATAACTATAATGTTATATAGCGCTTATTTATGATTGAATATTGATGAAACTTAGTATGTGGCTTCGCCTAGTTAAATTCTATTTATATTTGCATAAAAACCAATTGTTTCGGTTCCTTCTTTCAGAAAACCTACATACTCATTACCAATGTTATTCTTATGGAGAATAATTAAAATCGCTTATATGTGAATATATTTTTATGAAACTTGGTTTGCGGCTTTTTGTAGTATTAAGACAAATATTATGCATTGGAAATTCGCTGAGTACTCAGGTTTGCTGCGGCGGGGGTATTTCCCTTGCATTCCTTTAGTCTGCTATTGTTGTATTCGCTAACCTCATATGCATAAGAATTACATTTAACATGAATATTTACACTTAATCTCTACCGATTTGTTGAAAACATTTAAAGTGACCCTCCACACTTGGTGCATACCGCTATCTTACATAGTAACATTTCTAACTTACCAAGACTTACTATATCATTAGCCCCTTCATCAAAACTACAAATCCCTTTATATTTATCATAATTGTCTATTAGTGGACCTACTTTCTTCTTTGAAGAGCTTTCCTTTTCCAAAACAGTATATTGAGGAGTTTCTGTTGAACAAGTCCTAGGACCTAGGCCTAGCCTAGGCTGTAGGTTATCACCAACATCACTATTAAAACTCACTTTCCCACCAGGATTCCTTGTGCCACTAACACTAGCCTTTGGGTTCGGTAAGGCCTATCTTAACAATGTTAATTTTAACAACTTTATGTACATTTTTCTCATGAACCTCTTGCCCTATCACCTTCAAACTTGATAATATTGTTTTTATAGCCTTTTTAAACAATTACAGCGCAAAACATTGAAAAAAATGTCTTAGAAGTAAATTTTTTTCAAAATTAGAAATATGTTAATTTTTTTCTAAAAAAATAGCAATATTATTTTTTTATTATAAAGGTACACATTATTTCTATAATATTTTCTGCTCAAAATGTGAGGGTTAATGTAAAGTACCTCTGTAATTTTGTTCAACTCAATCAGACGAGGGGTTCCTGAGAAAAAGGTACATGCGTAAAAAAAAGTAAATTTTCGGGAAATCGCAAATAAAGGTAAAAGTTAGGTATCACTGACCTGAATCATTTGATTAATGGCACCCTGCTCCATAACTGGGGTCATCAGGATCCTCCAAATCTTCCCACTGATCTTCCAATTTCCTTTTTGCATTAGAATGTGCCTGTCTTGCTTTTTTGGCCACTTCAGAAGCCATGCGTTGCGCTTTATGCAAGCGGGCGAAGTCCAACTTTTTCATGGCTTCGCAGAAGTTTTTCCCAACAGTCATGCCTAAATGTTTTAGGACCATGCACCTAGCTATGTTCCCCTTGTTAAAGGAACTGATGGCATCATAAACACCCAGGTGCAGTGTTTTTAGGCCTACAAAAACTGTCTTTGGTAGCCGAGACCAAATTACCTGATTGACGGACTCGTTCGGGTTTTGGGAACGACCATGAAGACATTTTTTCAGTAAGTCTGGTGCACTCAAGTCTGTGAAAATAGGTTTTATCTTTTTCATTATAACAGGAGCAAGATGTAAATGTTTTGAGTGATCATAAGGTTCTTTTGCAGCTAATGCCTTTTGATATTTACACCAACTTTCACTTCCTTTAGGACATAGTCCGTGATGAGGCATGGCATTACTTGAGATCAAGTGATAGTATGTTGCCCATAATGCCTTTTGCATGGATTGTAAATCATTAGTATTTCTTCGAATTGCTAGTCCATAGTACTTCTGTACTTCTGATGGCTAAAATAGCTGCACCTGATAGCCGTTTTTTACCCCCGATAGTTTTGCCATCGGTTTGTTTGGTTTTCCCTTCTTTCGTCTTCAAGGTTTTTAGTCGGGATCCCATGCGCTTTTGCACGTGACCTATACATTCTAATTTTGTCACTGGCCAATCATCACCATAAGGATTGCTTTCTACAACGCTGGCGAAACCTTTCGAATCTCCGTCTCCTAGGTACTCGACATAGCGAACCTTATGAGTTGGTAAGGATCGATGAGATATCGCTCGAGCTCCAGCTACTTCCATACCTCCGCTTACTCCCTGATAATTTGCACTGCAGTTTTCATTGTGTTGCCCAATAAACTTGTCTTTACAACGACAATGTTTTGATAATATTTCAGTATCAATTACCTTGCCAGTATTTACAGACGTTGCAGTGATAACTCCATTTTGCGAAGTATGTCCTCTCTTCTGCCACGTGCCGTCAATGGCAACAGTCAAGTCCCTTACACCTTCATTCACTGTCACTGCTTCTTCAACAGCTTCTGTCATAATTTTAAAACACACATCTTCAGATGAAGAACCCAACAGTTCTGTATACCTCGAAAACCGCGTTGGAGGAGGAGGCAAATTCAACACGCCACATAATGTGGAGGCCGACGTCTGGCCTTTTCCAATAGTACGTATACCATATACTAATCGCATATTTATGTCATATAAGTTTTTGTCTTGAGGTCTAGTAGCTATAGCAGAAGAGCTTTCAAAGCAAGCCAATGGTTGTGTTTCACAGCCAGTGCAAGAAAAATCACATGAAAAGAACAGGCCTGCGCGGTTCTTCAATTTAAAGTCAATCGGTTCATTGCACAGTTTACAAACCGCTATTTCTGAGATAACTTTCATCAGTTGTTGAAAATTAACTATTTCATACATCAACTCACACTCACTATCAATAATATTATTGTAGTTTTCAGAAATGTTTCCTAACTTTACTTTAGAAGCACTAACAACCTCTGCTTCAGGAGTAGGCCTAGGCCTAGGAGAGGGCACATTTTCTAACCTATCTTCCTCAATATCACCACTATCATCACTTACAGCTTCTACACAGACTTTCTTCTTGCAAAACTCTCTCTTACTTTTCTTAAAAATTCGTTTACTTCTAGGCATTATGTAAATAAAAGCACAGTTATAACTACAATTCAACAAAACAACAAAGCTTTGTTTACATTTGCACCACAACAATATTATTTTTCCTACACAACAGATGATGTGAATAAACTGTCTGCTTGAGCACTAATAACCAGGTCTACCAACATTTGAAAACTAAATCATAGCTTGGTCGAAACCAATGTTAATATCATCGTTTGTGTATAATAAACACCATCGTTTCCTAGGATACGTAAATTGATTGTCGTCAAAATAAATTAAAAATGGTTCCTATCATCGGATTTTAATAGTTTTTGCACCAAAATGATCAGAAAGAAACCTAAATCCATAAAATATAAAAAAATTCGTATTTTACCATACTGAACCCCCTTAGAGCTTTCCTTTTCCAAAACAGTATATTGAGGAGTTTCTGTTGAACAAGTCCTAGGACCTAGGCCTAGCCTAGGCTGTAGGTTATCACCAACATCACTATTAAAACTCACTTTCCCACCAGGATTCCTTGTGCCACTAACACTTTAGCCTTTTTTTAAAAGCTTTAAATCCAGGCATTTTAAAAACGAATTCTCGGAGATTAAATATCAGATTCTCAAACACAAAACAGTAAACAAAACATCAACAATAGTTTAGTTAGTAAACGTAAGGCTGTGGTTTCCTAGACGCGTAGTAGATGCGCTGCGGCATTTATCCAGGTCGGAAACGCAGCCGCTGTTCAGTGGTTTCCTAGACTGCGTAGAATACACACGGTTGTGCGTAACATGGGTTCTCGTAAGAGATTACTAGCGCTGCTCTAATGTTATACGATGATTCAGATAATGACATGTATATTTTGGCATTACAAGCTTCGATGAAGCTTAAGCAGTGCAGTGAAATGTTCAAGAGAAGAGACAGTGAAGGTGCTTATAATTGATTAGTGACTAAACATCTGATAGACAGTGAAGTAAAGTTTAAAGAGTCCTTTAGATTTACTAAAGAACAAATTTCCTATCTTGCTAACTTAATAAAGAAAGACTGTTCTATGGAACCAACAAACCGGGTGAACAATCCGATGTCTCCTGAAATAAAACTAACAGTTACTTTAAGGTGGGTGTAATTCAAAAAATACATGTTAGAATTCTTAGAGTAAATAAAAACCAGTACTCATAGGTGTACAAGTCGTTTTACTTGACGCAAGGATAATAAATAAAATAAAATATACTTTACTAAATATATATTTTTATAAACATTTTTATTTGTTAAAAAACCTAGTTCATTGAGATTGTACATTACAAATTAGGAATTAAACAGTTTGTACATACTTCGTCCAAAATGGAGACTTTAAATACACCCATTTATAATAAAGCTATATAATAGAATATGTTGTGCAAATTGTAAGATAATGAGGAAAAAATAATTAGTTCTTGTTGTATAAACAAACTAAAAACAAAAAAAGTCATAACTTACTAAATAATTTAATTAATTTAGGGTAGTTAATAATGATATAACTAACAGGGGGCTAGCCTAGCTCAAAACGCAAGGTTTTATCAAAAATGTCACTGTGCAAATACTTATTAACTTAGAATTTTGAAACTTTCAGGTCATTTTAAGTACAAATCCAGGTAATTAATAATATAAAGTAAATTTAAAAATGTTGATGAGTTTAGGAATTATATAAAAAAATACATAGGTTGATAAAAACCTAGGTAACGATTTTACACATTGTTGTTGTTTATATTTAACTTTCATAAATGAATTTGGTATTATTCCTTTCCTTATGGCTAGGACTATGGCCTGAACTAGAAATATGGTTAGATAAACAGTTTTGGCTAATTGGCTTAATTTTTTAAATTATAAAAAATAAATTTTAAAATGTTGTAGGCCTTAATTTAATAATTTTAACTTTTACCACTCCTTATGCTATAATCCTAGTTCATGTCATAGGTACTAATGGTATCAACATCCACTGAAAATTTGGTGATGATATCATTATTGGTTTAGGAGATATCTCGTAAATAGTAAGAAAAAAACACAAGTTTCGGGAAATCAGCGGTAAAGTATATATTAAAAATGAACAGGCCTAAGATGTAGGATTGAGAGCCTACCTTTACATGCAGGCTAGTTAAAATTCCCCAGCAGCATATGTAAGTCCTTCTATTTCTTCAAAATGGCTTCCCCGATCCAATCTTAATCTTCTTCTGGCTCGTCTCGACTCCAAGGTCTCCATCGTAGCCCTCTTATCAGCGTCAAAAACTCGTCGCTCATCACATTTTCGAAGGGACTCTTCACAATAATTGCCTGGTACAATGTCCGTACAACTAAGTACTTGCATTCTGCCTATGCAGCCTTTATTGTAAATCAAGGCTGCCTCATATGCTGCTATCTCCAAAACAGTTTTTCCAGCGAATCCTCGTTTCGGACAAATACTCCAAAGACATTATTGTATGACTCATTAGCATTTTGGGTCTTCTCTTTCAAACATCTTTGCAAAAGTTCAGGTTTGCTCAAGTCCATAAAAATAGGTTTAATAAACTCCATTATTGGCTCTGGAATGGTGTTTTTGTGCTTAAAAGTACTAACTCTTTGGTTTGATACGGCCTGCTGGTACTTACACCAAGATTCCGGTCCTTTGGGGCAAAAATGGTGTAAAGGTGTTTTGTCTGAGCTGGCTTTGTGGTTCCATGTTACCCAGACAGCCTGTATCATTGATTGTAGTTCATTTGTGTTAGCTCTAATTGCATTACCATAGTAAACAGCCAGTTGGTCAATCAGGGTATTTGTTAGTCTATTTTTACCACCTATTTTTTTCCCGTCACTCAACTCTACATGTTTATTTTCCTTTTTCAAGTTTCTAAGTCTAGTCGACATTCTCTTCTGGACGTGACCTATGCATTCTTCTTTCACTATAGGTACATCTGGACCATAAGGTTTACTTTCCGCAACGGTATGGTAAGTGGATGTATCACTGTCACCAATGTAATTTGTGTATCGCACACCATACTGATCTTCTGATCGGTGAAAAATATTCATGATATCCTTTACCTCCATACTTCCTGCAGAACCGAAATGATTTTTTGTGCATTTCCCACTTTCTCTATGACTTATTACAAAATCTGTATATTCATTCCCTGTTTTGGGTCCTTTCCAGGTGCTGCAGCCATGACAAAATGACGAGAGGACTTCAATGTCGATGATTTTGCTACAGTTTGCGCCAATTACACTACAAACTCCCATTAGCGACGTATGTCCCCGTTTCATCCATGTCCCATCACCTGATACAGTAATGTCAGTGTTACAATCTGTATTTGTTGCTCTTATCTCTTCTAAAGCAGCTTGCTTCATGCTCTCATTAGCGGCCATTTTCGTTGCTCGTGCAATTTGACTGTTAATTAGCCTGTATGTAGTTGGACCGACAGGAGGTGGCATATTCATGACCCCACAAAATCTTTTTAAACCAGTTAGGCCTACACCAGCAGTTCTCATAGCATACACTGTCCTTCTATTTACTTCATATGCTTGGTTTGTTTTGGCAATTGTCTTACTCGTATAAAACTCACCAATATTGCTTGGTTCGCACTGCTCACATTGTATAACAAGTTTTGATCCTAGACCCCGCACATTAGTTTCAGATAAAAACACATCACCTCCACAGAATTTGCAGTTCAAAGAGGTTTTTAGTCCCACACTTAACAGTTCTAAATCAATAAACCTATATTCAATAAGATTCTTAGTACTGTTGTTCAACCCAACTGGACTTTTGGTTGAAACAATAGGCCTAGGCCTAGGTTGAGGAGAAACACTACTTAACTTCAGTTTTTTACTAGATGTACTTTTATAAACTACTTCACTAGTATTAGAAGAATATATATTACCATAGAACTTCCTTTTTTTAGTCCTATACACACCTTTTTTGTCCATTTTACTGAAAAACTTTCACTCAAAACATAAAATGTTCAAATAACCTAAACTTTCTACAGCAACAATAATTGGACATTGTAAACAAAACAGACAACAGGTGACCAACATATATGTCATCAACAAATGGCTTTTCCAAAGGCATCTAAACACCAACATATTGCATTAAACGCTAGAGGTATACTATATAAATGTATTTTGTACCTCAAGCGTTGCTTGAAATGTTAGTCTGATACCGCGAAAAAATTAGGTGCACTCGTAAAATTTTTGGTCATATCTCAGCCAAAACCTAAGATATCTTATAATTTTGGTACCAAACTGTTCAGAAAGAACTCACTATAATAAAAATAGTATTTAAAAAAATTGTAAATTTTGAAATTTTTGGCTAGACTAGCCCCCTTCAGCTAATGCTCTTCTAATTTTGTGTGAACATAACTTTATATTGGTTATTAGTTGAATTTGGAATATATGTGCTATGTGACATAGCAGAAGAAGACCTGTTTGAGGGAGGGTAGTTATATGTATCGAAAGTACTACCAGTCTGATGGAGTACTTCTATGTCACTAACCACATTGTCAATTTTTATCTTGGCCTCAGCTTTTTCTGCTGGTGTAAATTGTTTCTTTGTTGAACTTACAGACTTGTCTTCGATAATAGACTCGTCCACTACATTCTTATCCCCACCTGTTGGACCGTCAAGCTCCTCTGTATTAGTAAATCCCCTGAAACAAGAAAACCACTGGGATCTCTGAGCAGTTAGCAGAAGGGGAGGATACAGCAGTGGTGATGAGGGGCTGACCTACTAATTTCATTGAAATTTGGTACATATGTTTACATTTACACCCTTTTACGTATTTTACACCCGCTTACGTTTACATTTATCCCCTTCAAAACATAAATTGAGCAATAATAACAATTGATTTCGCTAAATTATCTCCAGAATCTTATTTAATTTACTTTATTTATCAGGATGAATGCTATATAAACAATCTAGTAAACACAACATAATATGAGAGTCTGTCATCTCGCTAATGATCCGTGGGCACGTGATGGGGAGCGATGACCTTGACACAGCTCTAGACACTGCACCTGTCTAGGCAATGCGACGGAGGACGGTCGGAGGCGGACGTCTAAAAATAGAAACATCTCAAAACAATCACCCTTCCCGCCGCTTTACACCCTCAAGGGGGTTTCCCCCATTGCGGAATTAATTATCATACTGTTCGGTGTAGTTTAGAGATTTCGGTGTTTAGAGATCTTTAACCTATTAAATATCATTCGGCGTTTTGGATAGTATTTACTGCTATCAGCCATTGCTAGTATTATCGTGATTGTTTGTACATTTTATCACAATTTCAAAATCTTCAAAAGTATATAATTTACATAAATATATCTTAAATTACATTAAAACACATTATTGTAGTATACAAATGTTAATAAACCTTTATTATATTTTTAATATTCAATTTATTTAATCCTTTTGTTTTAACCGTGGTTTTGGGTTATCCATGACCCTCCAACCGGTCATTACCCCGGATAATCGGGATTTGACTGTACTGTATAGTGTATTCGCACACTTGCTAATGACAAATTGCGTTCTCATACAGAATTTCACATAGTACAATATCGACATTTGTGCCTCAAGTCCTAGCGTCACTGAAAAATAGTTTGCAAGACATGTTCCTTCCTCCGGCATCTCAAATCAACTGGAATCAAAAGGCCCAAGAGTTTTGAGATCGTTAACAGTTTCAAAACTGTGTAGTGTGTGTATCGATGGGAAACATGTCAGAATTTTATCTCCTGAAAATTCTGTAAGTCTTTTTCATAATTTTAAAGAATTTTTCTCAATCGTTCTATTTCCTATGGTTGTTGCCAATTGCAAATGTCTCCTCATTTCCTGTGGAAAAGAAGGAGATGCAGGAATCTTCCAAAAGTCATTAATGGAATGTAAAGTGTCAAACGAGGAATATTTCCCTCAACCTCAACATTTACCGGCCTCAGACATCAAGCTTCCTCATGTTATTGTCGGTGATGAAGCATTCTGACTGGACAAACATGTAATGAAACTTTTCACCCAGAAACAAGCTGTAGCAGATTCCTCTAAGAGGAACTACAATTACGCCTTGTGCAGAGCTCGAAGGGTAACGGAAAGTGAATTTGGAATCGTGTGTTGTGTTTAGAATCTTCTTTACCAGAATTAATTTTAATCCTGAGACAGTGGATTTCGTAATATTAGTGTGTTGTTGCCTCCACGATATGTTAAGGAACGAGTTCATTGCTAACAACCCCCAAACTCCTACACATGTCGTGGTGGATGAGGTTCCAACAAACAACATGATCCCATTGGCTGGCACCGGGGATTTGCTAAATCTGAAGGTTTCAAAGTAGTAGTAGGTTCATGGAGTATTTCAACAGTACGTATTACAAAAAACACGTAAGAGAATGGCAAAAACAACAGAAAACTACATGGTGAAAAACTGTATGTGGCCCTCACGGATGTTTTAGCTGTAGTATTAAAGCAAACCTGTTATTTTTCAATACAAAAAATTAAACTAACAGTTTATGAACAGCGTACCTGATTTATTCAGCGAAACTCCTATTTTCTTCCATATGACATCCTTCTTCATATTACTCTTACAGTCAGGATGGCTAAACTTCCATAATATTTCATTAGAAGAGACCAATTTAATAAATTATTAGTCGTCGTTGTTTGAGAATATTGCCTTCTGGGCATATTGTCTGTTACGCAGCGTATCTCAGATTTGTCTGCTCTGAAAGCAGCCAGTCAAATACGCACCTATTGGTGCGCATATTTGATGCGCGTGCACTTGATACGTTGTCTTGGAAACCGCTTATACGAAACTCCATAAGACAAAGTGTGCTGCGTCTTGGATGCGCATACGCAGCGCATCTATTACGCGTCTAGGAAACCACTGCCTAAATAAACAGCACGACCAACTGCGCAAAACGAAAAACCCGTTGTGACATTGAGTTCGTTGCATATATGAAAGTGATCCGTATGTAATTACAACCAGTAGCTCGTTTGGAAAATGCACTCGGTTCTAAGTGTGTAAAGTGAAAGAGCACGTCTTTCCTAAAATGCTTGTTACTATGGTAATAACTGTCAGAATGAAATAATGTTTATATAAAAATACTCAAAAACCACTATGAATTAAATTAAATAAAAAAACTAAAAATTGATCATTTTTACCCAAAAAGACATCCGACTTCAATGTATAAAATAGAAACATCTCAAAACAATCACCCTTCCCGCCGCTTTACACCCTCAAGGGTGAACCCCCATACGACAACGTACCGTGTTTAGTTGATAGACATTTTCTTTAATAACTCGGTAAATATTTATGCTAGAATGATGAGAGAGGGCTTACAACTTTAGCCCCATCATTCTCCATCTTTTTACATGCATTAATTTGAAATCCAGTGTTTTTCTTGCCCTTTTTGGGCCCAAAATTTCAAAATTAGAAAACTTAAAATCCCCTAAAAAGGGGGTTAGGGTTTTCCGATTGGTTTGCCCAACGAATTTGTCCCTACCAAATTATTAAAACAAGATATGTCCCTACCAAATTTGAAGCAAATCGGACCACCATTCGAAGATAACGTTTGCATCTGAAATCGGTTCTGTAGAGCTCTACCAACATGTCATGGAGATCAACACCTCCCATTGCCGAGTTATATTCTGCCACAATGGTAGGTCGTTTTACATCAACCCTTTGCTTTGTTTCAACTGACCACCACTTCACGTTATCAACAGGTTCTGTACCGACATAGGTTGACGCTACAGCTTTATTGTCAAACCACTTGCATGCGATGATTTTATTATCATCATCAAATCTGGCATCATAACTTCCACGTCCCTCTTTAACTAGATCCTTGAAATTTTTCAAGGGACATCGACCAATCCGGTCTTGTCTGACAGTACCCGTTGATACAATACCTCTACCTTTTAGCTCACACAGCAAACCATGTGAATTGAACCAATTGTCTATGAACAATTTATAGTTTGCATTTTTTTGGGACAAGCTCTGTTAGCCTTAAAACAATATCTTCGCTAATGCCTAGAAGATGTTCTTTTACGGTGTTCTTCCCTATATAAATCTCAAAATCATGTACAATTCCGCTTATAGAGGCAAGGGCAAAAACCGTTATACCTTTTTTCCAAACCTTCTGATCCTTTTTGGTCAGTCGGTTGAAGAGAGGTACTTCATCTAGAGGTATTGGCTCAGGAGCAGTTTCATCGTCCATATTATCATTATAATTATCACCTACCTCAATCCCAAGGTCTGATAAATAATTTTCAAACTCTTGAAGCTGTTCTTGTAGCTGGGCTTCACTCGCAACCTCCTGAAGCTCATCTACTAATTCATCGTCGTCCAGCTCTTCGATGTCGGACAGGACTCCACAAAAGGCTGACGATTTCAGACGGGGTATAGTGTTCATTGTCCATTTTAGAAGGCTGAAACATAGGCTCTAGCTCTGTACATACACACGGACACACACTGCCCCCTAACTACTCACACACACTGACAGCATCACGTAAAAATCACCTTTTGGGTTCAGGGAGCACCAAAACGAATATTTCCACTAACAACTCAAATTCGAAAATGTTGACGAAAACATACTATGTATAGGGGGGGGGGAAGTAAAAGGTAAGACAAGAAGAAGCTCCATTACTTTTTTCACATTTTTAAAAAGTGGAACTCCAGCAGGACTCTTCATTTTGCCAACCTTTTCTTAATAGGCATTAGCTGAAGGTGGTGGAACAAGGCCTAACTCTTCATAATTTAGGAGGTTCCCTCCATTCTTGGTCAAGTTTCTTGTAACCTACAACTGTTGATAATATTGGAAATCTATTAACAACAGGTTGCAGAGAGTTGATTGTAAAGCTCTTCGCTTTTTCGGGATCCGCACCCTCAATAATCTTAAAAAGTGGATCTTCAAAAGAAAATTTCTTCTTCATGTGGGTGATTGTTTCAATATCAAAGCTTCGGCAAGTCTCTAGAAATTTAACTAAGTTTCCATGAAGCGTATTTGGATCTTTCTGGAGATTTGTGTAAGCAGACAAACCAATGTACAGTTTTTCGAGAGGTATGATTTTGGTTGGATCCTCATGATTGACTTCGTAAATGTTCTTACTTTTACTTCCTCCCTGATCATAAAGTTAAGACAATCATTCCGAAGCAGCTTCATGACCTCAGGCTTCAATTTATGGAGCAATGGGTGTTTACCCTGGACCATTTTATTGAAATCTGTCAACAGCCAAAGTGCATAGGCCACACATGAACACGAATGATGTGCATGGACAAGAATGATGAACAATGGTGAATGGTGTTAGAAAATGGTGAACACATTCTCCAGTGTAGCAGCAATACCATTTAAGGTTTTCGGGGGGTCTTCAAAACAAGTTTCTCTGAAATAGTGCTGTAGAGCTGTGTATTGGCAACTCAACCGTAGTGGAGAGTAAAGAATTGATCGGTGAAATTCGGATATTGACAGAAAATGTTAACAACTTAACACAAGATACCGTTAGAAAAAGAAGAAAGAAGTCTAATTCAAAAGATTGGGATATCTCAATTACTAAACGTCTCAGAGAGACAGGAATAGGCTACGTGGGGTTTGAAAGGAAGAAACATGAAGACTCAGGAAAATTTGTGGTAAAAAGATCTAAAAAAAGAGAGGAAAGGAAAATGGGACCGCGGTGCAACACACAAATTTGTAATTCAAATAAAAAACGAAAATTAAATTAAGTTACTGATACCCACAGAAAAGAAATATTTAAATCATTTTGGGGTCTTTCTTGGAAGCAAAAAGAAGCCATGGTCAACTCACTAGTATCAATCACAGCACCAAAAAAAAATAACAGGTAAAACCCCTTCAAGTAGAAGTGGAACATTGTTTTATCATTTGATAGCCAATGGAGAGTTAAAACCAGTTTGTAAGAAGTTGTTCTAACACACATTAGGAATTAATGAGTGGATGGCCCACAACTGGGTAAAAAAAGGCAAAATAATAATATCTGAAAATGATACTATTGAAAATGAAGTAGATGAACCGAATGAAATTGAAAATCCTACAACTGCTAGACAAAGAGAAAAGACTGCCACAAAAAGATAAAAGGTCGAGGAATGGTTGAGGCGATTGCCAAGGTTGCCAGCTCATTACTGCAGGAAAAATACTTCATAACTGTACTTAGAGCCAGGCTGGGAATCAAAAATTCATCTGCACAGGTTTTACAAAGACAGTTGTCAAATGAATGGAAAGAATGGGTCAGTCAAGCATTGTTTGACTATGTGTTTGCAGATAAATTTTTTTTATATTCACCGCGGAAAGATCAATGCGATACGTGTTGTGCCTTTAAAGCTGGCAACGTAAACAAAGAAGATTGGCAGGCACACATGGAACAAAAAAACACTGCTCGGGACGAAAAGGAAGCCGATAAAAAACTGGGAAAAGAAGGAAAAATTCATTGTTTAACAGCTGACTTAGAAGCAGTCAAAGTGGCTCCTTTTACAAGAGCTAGTGCAATGTATTATAAGACCAAGCTATGCAGCCATAATTATACTATTTATAACCTCGCAAATTACCAGGCTACGTGTTATTGGTTCAATGAAACTGAAGGGGACCTATCTGCTTGTACATTTGCGTCTTGCTTGATAAGACTATCTGGAAAAGCATTGTTTGGATCCCAAGTTGCCTATCTAACATATATACAGCCGCTTGTGTAACTGACTGACTCACTGAGGTATACGAATTCTAGACCACTTCTAGAAGAGCTATCGACGTGAAATTTTGCATGCAGGTAGATTTAACCTTGTAACCCCCAGAAAAATTGCCAAAACTCACAATTTTTAATTATTAAATCTAAAAAAAAAATAGTTTAAAATATATTAGTTACGTAGACTACGTTACCGACATGCATAATTTCGATATTGTAACCGTTTTGGTAATGTAGTTTACAAAAATCTAAATCGCCTTTCTCGTGTAAGCGTTATGTGGCAATCCAGTCATAAAAAATGTGTTTCTTATTAAATATTAATAATTTTAAACTTAACTAAATATGTTTACATAAACTCATGATTGCTTATTGCTCAACATCGAAACATATAAGTTAGGTTCTCGCTGGTAAGAAAACTTGTTGTTTCAACCACACCCTTTGATGATGTTTTTTCCAGTTTTTACGTATTTTTGGTAGTCATGGTATTTTCTTGCGTTACCCGCGGATCAATTTACTAGGCCTAGGGTTATTCTCAGCTTCCTTTAGCAACTACGCGCAGTGCATGGCGAATTCTGCTTGTGTTTGGGGGTGAGTGGTGCCATAAATTAAACATACTCCTTAGGGATATGCTCAATCTATGGTTGTGCGTGTGCGCCATTGACGAGATTCTCGTAGCTTGCGACCAGTTGTATACGAGCTCGGTGTAACTGCTGACTCAGTTATACGAATCTTACCCCACTTCTAGATGAACTAACAAGGGAGTGACATTTTGTACACTTTTGCCTTGGCCACTTACGGATGAGCTAGGAACGTGACTTTTGGCATACAGTGTAGCTTGTAACTCCCAATGTTTAATTACTAACCTTAACAAAAATATAGAAATCTATGAGTACGTAAACTACGTTATTTAAATGCATTATTTGGATTTCAAAATGTTTTCGGTAATATCGGTAATGTAGTATGCAGCTTATGCTGGTAATATTAAACCTATTATTTTTTTATTAGACCTATTTATTTTTAAACATTTCAAAAGAATTGGTAGTCACTAAACTATGTTCTAACTTAAGGTGGTAACTGATGGTTTTATCCTTTAAGACTATTTATTCTATTTCATTATATATTCTATTCTATTTTCATTATTCACAAGCCCTTAATAATATATATGGGTGCATATACCTATACAGTACACACAATACGTCTGCATGCCAGGGCCAACAACAGTCATAGAAACAATTTTATTTATTATAACCCATAAGAAATGTCTAAATTGTTGTGGATTTTTTGGTCTTTTGGTCATAACAAGTGGGAAAAGCCCCACTTGAATTAGGTTATATTTTTTACAGATTACTTTTATTCGGCACGAACATAATATTTTATGTTATTATAGTGTTTTTCCCTTTAACAACACAAATTTTGTCAAATAAGGACAGTTAAGAGTAAGGATTTAAATTATGTCACGCACTTGCATAGTGTCTGGTGGCGTAACAAATTGCATACGATGTAGCCTTAAACTGTAACCTGGAATATCATCATTTCATATCCGATTTCTGAATACTATGACCTATACGTAGTATGCAGCATGCATATGAACAATTTGTATGATTTAACCCTCTATAAGAAAGCTAAGCCTTAAAATTTGTGTACTTTAATACATTTACCTTATTAAATAGATCCTTGAGGAACTCTGTATTTTATTTATTGAAGTTGTATGACGATTTGTAAAATGTTTACTGGTTATTTATTTATTTCTTTGTTTTATTTCCACATATTCTGCATGATTTTCAGGATTGGTTTTGACCGAATTTAGAGAATTTTCAAGGTTTCAGGTTCTGAAATCGTGTTCTACTTCAATATTGTTCTTAGAGGCCTAATTTGTTGCACATAATATTTGCAGATTTCACTATATGAACTACAGATTAAAGGTTTTTGTACGATTTTTTAATTACGTACATAAACTACAACTTATCGATGGTTACCACATTTTCTAGGTTTTTAGTTGTTTGTGATGATTTTAACCCTTGGAACTTAAAAAAAAATATATTTTATAAATCTTGTTTGATAGAAGAAGAGTTGTATTTTGGTACAACTAGATTTTTCAAATTTCGGCATATTTTCGAGATTTTGTGGTGGTATTTTATTTTGTATCATGTTAATATAATTGATGAAGGCCTAATATTGGGCACGAAGTATGTCTATAAAATATGTCTTAGTAAATAACAGCAGTAATTTGACCAGTCTTGATTACTTAAACCTGTCGGAAAATCAAAAACTCTAAAAAATATCTTTAGATTTTACCATTGTCTTCGTATAAGTGTAATGCTATGATGGTTTTATGCCAATTGAGATTAATTAACATGCACGTGACACCATTTATACTTGAGCTATGGACTTGATATTTAGCATGGTGGTGTTTTTCACCTATTAACCCCAGAGAAAATTTCCAAATTTTACTTTTGTCAGTTTAAATTCCCTTAATAAAAATTAATAATGGCAAATTAAATTAAAAAAGTGTCGTTTTATTTGAGTTCTAGCGGCCAAACAGATTGTCCTATAAAAAACGGCGACTACCACGTCCCACGGATTTTAGGCGATCTACAATTTTCTTCCTATGACTTTTTGCCGTATCTCGTCCCCTTAACCCTTAGATAGCGCTATATTTGTTAAATTTCAAGATTTTTACGTGGTTTTCAATGGTTTGCCGTTCTAATACAGAACTTAGAGGCCTAGTATTTGGCACAAAGTTTTCCTATATTACAATTAATTAGTATTTAGAACCTGATTATATCACTTAAACACCCGAAAGAAAAAAAAGACTTTGAACTTTTGTAAATTTATTTGTGTTTTTAGGTGTATTTTTTATGTAGCGCTCCAGCAAGGGTAAAACCCCTTATAAATAATGTTATATTTGTTGCAGAATGCTTATTGTTGACCAAATACATAGCAATTTAGGTTTTTAATTTGTTTTTCCCCCTTAAAAGGTTTAGGCGACGTCCTATAAAGGCTATATCACAAAATCCAGTGTAGGGTTTCAATTTTCTTTCCAAGGCAATAAATGGAGACTTAAAATTTAACATACAATACGACCTGGGGGCGAAGGCCCCCACAGGGGTCTGGGGGCGGAGCCCCCAGCGAGCGAAGCGAGTAGTAATATATACAGATGGATGTGTGTACCAGAATAGGAACCAGTATCTTGCAAACGCACTGATTCACTTTGCAATTAAAAACAGTACTACTGTTACTCATAATAAAAACTGGGCTGAGAGTAGTAACGCTTTCTGACGGTGTCAGAGCGAATTAAGTATTACCGAAACACAAGCGGCCAATGTCGGAACTACGTGCTGTTTTTATCTAGTAGCACATCCTGGCAGCGATGGAGTGAACTACGTACTGCTTTACCGATCTGAATACCATGCTAGCCCTACTGGCCACGGGCAGAAAGATACATTGAATCGTTAACCGCCTATAATGATGTAACAGGAATTTACGTTATAATTAATCTCAGAAAAAAACGGGTTTACAGTTGGTAATTAAAAAAAACAACATCCTCCTATTAGAATTATATTGCAACCTACAATACCCTTCAATGGACACACATAGTAAATCATAAATCAAGACTTTCAGTTCATATGATCAACAAGCAAGATTCAAAAAACTAATAACTAGGTATTCAAATCAGTGTTCAAATTCTATATTCAATTGTGATAACAAAATCAACGTTGGTGGTCACCGCTGAAAGTGCAATTACAGAAACAAACATTTTACACTTAACATTTAAATCTACAATAAATACATTTATCAATACACTAACAATATCTACAACTGAGCACGTGAAGCTATGACCACTGAAATCTCCCGCCAATGATTAACATCACCGCAGTTTGAAAAATTAATCTCAGTCCAAATCTGAGCTGCTCATCAAAATTAATAATTTATTCAACTCCTTAAAGTGAATAAAATGCTTATTCTATCACTTATCAGTTTTAAGACGGACGACAAATCTCGAAAGTGCCAAAGAACGGAAGTCTCATCCACTGTGAATGGTCAGGTGCAGTCACAACGGCGATGACAAAGGTAGCGGCGATGTGACGTGACGCTGATGACTGCGGGTGATTCACCGTCATCCCGCTTGACGTTGTCAGGAACGTAATCCATATATATTCAACCCTTCATAGTATCTTCATATAATAAATAAAATAGAATGATATAAAACAGTTAAATTTACAAGAGACATATCCGCAAACAGTTAACATAATTATGTTAAACTGGAATTGAAATGAAATGGAGTTAACTTGTCATAAGTTTTTCCTAGCCGCAATTCTTGATATATTAAACTGTATTTTAAATAAAATTAAAAAATGTTCATAATAATTATTATTGCTCGGTACCTGATGACCGAGCTTTTGTTCGGTAAAATAGCTTATTCACTGCCCAAAAGAAATGCTTGTTCATTTCAGGATGAGCTCGCTGGCTACGCTCAATCGCCTCCGAGACGAGCACAGGTTTGTAAGTCTTGGTGTAACCTCTCAAGTAAGTTTAGTTCCTCTATTATAGAGAGCATAACATGTTTGACATTTGTTCATAACTCATTAGGTACACTTCAACACAATCGCAGTAACTATATCGGCTATAATCGGTTTACCACACACATCAACAATGAGCCCCCAAAACAGTAATCCTACATTCTTAGTTATAATGTTATTCTTATGGGGGATAAATCCAATTTTTATATCTTGCTTATTTATGAAATATTGATGAAAGTTGATGTTATTTCATTTAGTTGAGTTCTATTGATATTGGATAACAATCCAATTTGTTTTGCTTCCTGTGACAGTGTGAGTGAGCTTTTATCCTCAATCTCATTCTTAACATATGCTGTTGAATCTTGGTATATGTATCTTTATATAGTTGTGATCTATTGATATTTGTACAACCTTTTTTTGGACAACGTACTGTGTTTAGCACTTTTAATATCTCCGTAACCGATTGACGGTTGATCAGCAATGATCAAAACCTCAAATTCTGTGTTTTTAAGCTGAACCCAATGGTGACAAATAAAATTTTATTTGTTAAAATATATGTAAAAAATTTAAAAACCCATTTTTGGGGTACAAAACCCCCCAAAATACCCCTTCGGATAGATCGATCTGTCAGGTTTTCGAACTTAAAGTCATAAATGCTGCTTTACACGTTTGTAACAAATTTTATCAAAATCGGACCTTTTTTACGAGAGTTATCGCATACCATAACGGCTGTTGACTGTTTTATTTTATTGTGCGTTCATCAAATAAAGAATGCTACCAAACGGAACCGGCCCGTTAGCCTAATCCCACGTATCTGTTTTTTGACAACTTTTCAGGGTGTCCAAAACACTTTGTTGTTTTTTTTTTTCATTTGGAATGCTTTATAAAATGTAAAAACGTCATTTTGAGTAAGTGTATGCTTATATTCAAATATTGTAACTCACCTTGCCCATTTTAAAAGAAACACTTTTAAATAAAAAGATGTAAGATACTTGGTATTTGTCGTAAATGTTACCGAGATACGTGGTATTGTTGTAAGATAGTGTTATTCTTGTTATAAATTTATATCAACTTACGAGGTATTTTGTATAAAAAGAACACTTAATTATAATAATAAATCAATTAATGAGGAGGGTAGCTGAGTAAAACATTTAAATACGTAATAAATATTTAAAAACACAGTTTTATTTCAAAATGGAGAAAACATTAGTTTCAATGGATGATAGTCAGCAGGGATTACAACTTTTACTTCTTGTTAGTGTTTGAATTTAGAATCGGGCACGGGCAATCTACTTTAGTACAGCCTCGGACTATCTGTCTCTTCAACCTTCTTCGGTATTCTTGGTAGATCCTTGAATACTTTATCTTTGAAGTCTAGTTTGTAAACAATTTTTCCTGTCAGTAAACATTGCAAGACTCGTAGGTCAGTAACTACATGGTCTCATTTAACTCTTCCGGGACGTATGGAATCATAGTACTGGACTTTAGAAAAGTCCTTAAACAATTCATGGGTGGGATACTTGACTTCATAAGGATTCGATTCTCTTACATTCAAAGTATATTTTTGTATTCGTAAGGAACATACAACTCTTTGTTTTTTAATTGCCTTTCAATTAGAGAATGGACACTGTCGCACTCCATCTGGGTGTGACCCTTGATTAACAACTTTTAAATTCCTGTTACATCATTATAGGCGGTTAACGATTCAGTGTATCTTTCTGCCCGTGGCCAGTAGGGCTAGCATGGTATTCATATCGGTAAAGCAGTACGTAGTTCACTCCATCGCTGCCAGGATGTGCTACTAGATAAAAACAGCATGTAGTTCCGACATTGGCCGCTTGTGTTTCGGTAATACTTAATTCGCTCTGACACCGTCAGAAAGCGTTACTACTCTCAGCCCAGTTTTTATTATGAGTAACAGTAGTACTGTTTTTAATTGCAAAGTGAATCAGTGCGTTTGCAAGATACTGGTTCCTATTCTGGTACACACATCCATCTGTATATATTACTATAGGCAACTTGGGATCCAAACAATGCTTTTCCAGATAGTCTTATCAAGCAAGACGCAAATGTACAAGCAGATAGGTCCCCTTCAGTTTTATTGAACCAATAACACGTAGCCTGGTAATTTGCGAGGTTATAAATAGTATAATTATGGCTGCATAGCTTGGTCTTATAATACATTGCACTAGCTCTTGTAAAAGGAGCCACTTTGACTGTTTCTAAGTCAGCTGTTAAACAGTGAATTTTCCCTTTTCCCAGTTTTTTATTGGCTTCCTTTTCGTCCCGAGCAGTGTTTTTTTGTTCCATGTATGCCTGCCAATCTTCTTTGTTTACGTTGCCAGCTTTAAAGGCACAACACGTATCGCATTGATCTTTCCGCGGTGAATATAAAGAAAAATTTTAATCTGCAAACACATAGTCAAACAATGCTTGACTGACCCGTTCTTTCCATTCATTTGACAACTGTCTTTGTAAAACCTCCTGTACAGATGGATTTTTGATTCCCAGCCTGGCTCTAAGTACAGTTTTGAAGTATTTTTCTGCAACATTTCATAGATTTGATGTATTTAAATTTAACATATAATAAATAAACCCCACATAAATGTAAAATAGGCCTATCTAGGTAATAAGAAGGTTCATTAATTCATTCATGTAAACTGCTTCAAATTATTTGATTTTATTTATTTTTCAAAATTGATCTCACTCCAAATTCAATTTGATATAGTACAAGTGTTTAAAACAAGTGACAGTGTCTACAAGAACTTCAGAAACATATATGGCTGTGACTGACATTATTGAGAACCATGCTGATACAATTTTTAAAATTAGTTCCCAAGTATGATGGCCAAGTGATAACTTTTTTTGTGGGCATCTACCCAAAATTAACATTTTTCCCCATAAATAAGTGTAGTGGACCAAACAATCCACTCTTTTTGTTAGATAAGAAGAGTCACTGGCAAGGTTTACCCCATTTGCAAGGCCAAGAAGAAATGCCAGTGATGAATAATATAAAACTATGGTGAGACCACTCCAACTTACCTTGTAGATTGCAGCAATCATTATAATTGGTGTCTAATTTTCAAGCCTAATATCGTTTCTAGTATTTTAAAATACTTTAAAGCAAATTAACAATATCAACCTCAAGACTAATTCTCTGGACATATTTTTCTATCAATTAACTTTTCAACAGACTAAAGTTTCAAGGCTTAACCTACCTATTTCCTCAAGATTGAAAGAAGCCAATAACAGTGCATTACAAACTTTTGATTTCTGAGATCCCCAATGGCAAAATTTACGATATATCAAAATTAATATTATAACCAAGCATTAAGTTAAAAATAAAGGATATTTTTACTAAGACAAGAACAGACA
The DNA here is from genome assembly GCA_963675035.1 of Allygus modestus. NCBI lineage: Eukaryota > Metazoa > Arthropoda > Insecta > Hemiptera > Cicadellidae > Allygus > Allygus modestus. The sequence goes on along the minus strand of OY776111.1, from coordinate 63,254,815 downwards.
GTCATTCTCGCCGCACGAGTTCCCCCCTGCAGATTTCATAAACACTGTGTAAACCCTGAGCATTCTATGTATCAAATAATAAATATCTTATAGTAAAGTTAATCCCCTATATTTGTATACAACAATTTGTAAATCTCTATTTTTTTTATCCTGAAATGTCAACCCAATTAATAAATCTAGTCATTGTATTGTAAATCAGTCTTATTATTTGTAGTATAGACAGCCATTAATTGTTGTTATAATTATCAGATGCGAATAATTAATTAGGCCAAGAACAGCTGTTAGGTTATCCATATAGCAAACCCTACAATCAAAATAAAATGCAGTAACGCAGGAAAGTCAAGGTAACAAGGTAAACAAACAAATAACTCCCTACCTATCTATTGTTTACATATATTTTTATATTCCTATTAAGTAAAGGTGTGTTTTGCAATTGGCGCTTCCAACGTAAGGCTTGAATGAGGGTCTGTTCTTAAATTTTAAGCAGTTAATTTAAGTAGGCATATATGTTTAGAATAAGGAAAAATCAAGTAGGCTACTAAGAATTATTGTAAAGATAAGATTTATTCATATACTCCTTTCCCCCCTCCCCACGACAATTGACAAACTTCATAGTGAAATAAGATTATGCCCAAACATTACAACTTAAGGCCTTATGTCAACCCACCCCGTCGTCTAATCGAGTCACCAACAACAACTATGAGTTCCCCAAGTAACGAATCTACGGAATCACAGACGTCCGAAATACTTACTGCTTCTGACATTACGACATTACACGAAGAACACACTCCTACACTAAACGTTCCCAAGCAATTTAACTTCGGCGACAACACAAACACGCCATTCCTTGGTTTCGACTTAAGTAATAACACAGGCAACGTAAACGGTCCAGCAACAGACATCTTGCATGACAGTCCTGCCATGAGCGCCATGACACCCGCTCCAACAGGTGATACCCTCACTCCCGCCGTTCCCATGACGACCATCCCTCCATGTCATCACTACGACTACAGTCCCAGAATCTACCACTCGCGACTACACCAAACCCGCTCAGCCCGCACTCGACAACTAATATAAATCCCGCTGACATGTTTTCCCAAATCAGTATTATGTTTCAACAATTAGACATTAAGCTAAACACAGTCCAAACTGAAATCAAATCCGAGTTAGACATTAAGCTAAACACAGTCCAAACTGAAATCAAATCCGAGTTAGACATTAAACTAAATGCCGTTGACGCTAAACTAAACGCCGCTGACGCTAAACTCGACACAAAATTCAATGCTGTTCATGCTGAACTACATAACCTAGGCCGCGCTCAAGCTAAATTTCAAGACGAACTAAACCAAATCCGACAAAAATAGAGTGAACAATCCATTAGAATCGAAGGAATTGAAACCAAATTATCCGCCGAGACCACCAAACAAACATCCGATTTAAAAGAAAATTTCATAGCCGAATTTGAACGGCAGAGAAACGAGACTAACAATCTAATCTATTCTACTAACAACCAAATCCGTACCGAGCTAATCACTAAAATTAACGAAGACGTAGATGACGTAAACCACCAAATCAAAGAACTTAAAGATGAGACACTACAACGAATATACGACACCATGGACCGTCACACCAAAACTGCTCAAGACGTGTTCCTACCACTAATCCAACAAAATCAAATTAAAATCGAGCAGACCAAAAACGATTTTAGTCATTTGAACGAAATTGTCAACACAGAAGTTAAACTCCTGAAAAGCGAAATCGTACAGAAATCAGCTATCGTCCCCTCAACCATCAATGTTGTTTGCGGAAACAATGGCAATGCTGTCGACCAAACCATACCTAAATTTTATGGGCGTGCACACAACCCTCAAGAATATTTAGTTAAATTAAAAAACTATTACAAACTGAATACTAATAGAAATAATTGTACTGATCTGAGAGAAAATTTGATTGACATAATTGAGGCCAGCTTCGAAGGTCATGCATCGCGTTGGTTCTCTTTGATAAAAGACGACATCAAAGATTGGAATGAGTTTGAAAATGAATTCCTGGCCAAGTTTTTGAATCGTTCGGTTCAGAGGGGAATCCGCCAGAAATTGGAGGTTGAAAAATTCCGGACGAATGGTAAACTGTCACGCTCCGAGTACTTTATAGAACGTGTCATCACACTGAGGTTTTTAACACCACCATTAAGCGACGATGAAATCGTATCCTGTCTCGCTGAACACTTTAGCGAAATAGTACAAGACGCAAGAAGAGTCCAAAACGCTAACACTGTTCACGAATTCGAGTCACTATTACAAAGAGAGGACCTAAAAGACGCACAGAAGAGAGACAGACACTGTTATTCAGCGCATAACAACCGACCGACTTCACCCCAAAATCAACGGCAACCGAATTATCAAAACAATCAGAACGACAGAAGACCAAACAACAACAACAACTTCCAATACAATAACGGACATCAACATGGTAACCAATACCGAAATCACAACGTAAACCCACACGCTTACCAGCCTAGAGATAACCGTGCACAGTATCACCCCTACAACAACGGTTACAGAAACAACAACTACAACAACAACAGTCACTACTATCAATCTCAACAACATGACAGGAATCCCCCCAACAACAACAACACACACAATTACCATTTTCCATCCCCCCGACAAGGAATATCTAGTAATGAAAGAAAATATCCGTCACGTGAACAACACAACGTCTGTACGACAATCCTAGAGAGGACTGACCCTAACCAAAAAACCCCATCACCCAACCCCACTACATCGCCACCTTTAAACGGGTAAGCACTGAAGCAATCGAAGGCTGTATTACGGATTTGTCACTTCCCTCCCGTTTGATGATGTCTTCAGTGCCCACACAACATATCGGACATAACAGGCCTAATAATACTAATGATACTAATATTACACATAATCCCATAAATAACGAGTACACTGTAAGTGCGATCTGCTGCGACAGAGAATTCTTAATGAGAGAAGAATCTGATGTAAATAATAAATCCACTGATAAAAAAATTTTAACTGTCCAGAACTTAAAGTCAAAATTAACAATCTATTTGTAAATGCGTTAACTGATACTGGCTCTAACATCACGTGCATGTCAGAAAAATGGTTTGAAGAGAATAAACATAAGTTTAACAAATTTGAAGAATTGCCCGTAACCAATACATTCATCAAGACTGCAACAGGCGAACGATCGAAACGTATAGCGAAAATAATATTAATATCCATACAGATAGAGAAACAACAAACTAATGTACAGGTTTTATTGGTTCCCAACCTAGTTAGACCATTTATTATAGGGATTGATTTGTTAAGTTACTGGGAGATGGAAATAAACTTTGAACATGGAACGATTATGTTGAAAATAAACAATAATGTTACCAATTTGAAGTTTGGAGAAGCGTATATTGAAGGTATATCATGTTACATCGTAAGAGATGAAAGCCACAGGCAAAATAATATTAACAGTAATACTCGCATAAATAATCATACTAATCAGTCTAACTATAATGCCAATAATCCTGCTACTTGTAGTATCTCTTTTATCGTTCAGCAATCACTAAACAACAATGAAGTACTAAACCAACAACAACAGGAGAAGTTAACCGATTTGTTAATAAGTTACCAGAATGTATTCTCTGATGATCCCGGAACACGTAACAGTATAAATTCGGACCATACTACATTAACGCATTGAAAAAGTACATTAGCAGACCTGTGAATAACTGAACACATCATCATCGTGAACCCCAACAATTTCCCCCCCTTGTTGTATTGTAAATAGTCATGCCAGCGTATAATATTCATTATGTTGTTATTTCAAAGTGTTATGTAATTTCCCCTATCAAGTGTTTTCCCCATTTAATGTATGTGTTTTCCCATTGTGTTTATATACCCCTTTGAAAACACAATGGGTCTTCTCCTATTTCATGTGTCTCCCCTCCCCTCCCCAAGACTCCCAAGTGACAAACCCGTTAGGATATGGACCAGAATAACAATTTCCCCCCCTTGAATAAACAATTATTATAATATTTCTACCAGTGAGCTAGTTTTAAAAAATGTATTAATTTTAAGGAATAACAATATCAAGTGGATATTCTCCCTACCAACCCCACTATGGACATTTCACCCTTTTCGTAACTTATGTCATGATATTCCCCATTTGTCTTTAATGTTTGATGTATGTCATTTAATCCCAACTTTTGTTCATCCAACGTTATAATTTTGTTATGTGTTAATCTTCATGTATTTTCAATGTTTATCCAATTGTTATGTGTGTTCATGTTATCGTAAATATTCATATTATGTGTACCATCAAACCCATTTATGTTGTTTCGAAATCTCAGCTTCATTTCATTCTCTTCGACTTCTGCGGGGATCATTGCAACATTTCATAGATTTGATGTATTTAAATTTACCATATAATAAATAAACCCCACATAAATGTAAAATAGGCCTATCTAGGTAATAAGAAGGTTCATTAATTCATTCATGTAAACTGCTTCAAATTATTTGATTTTATTTATTTTTCAAAATTGATCTCACTCCAAATTCAATTTAATATAGTACAAGTGTTTAAAACAAGTGACAGTGTCTACAAGAACTTCAGATACTTATGGCTGTGACTGACATTATTGAGAACCATGCTGATACAATTTTTAAAATTAGTTCCCAAGTATGATGGCCAAGTGATAACTTTTTTTGTGGGCATCTACCCAAAATTAACATTTTTCCCCATAAATAAGTGTAGTGGACCCAACAATCCACTCTTTTTGTTAGATAAGAAGAGTCACTGGCAAGGTTTACCCCATTTGCAAGGCCAAGAAGAAATGCCAGTGATGAATAATATAAAACTATGGTGAGACCACTCCAACTTACCTTGTAGATTGCAGCAAGCATTATAATTGGTGTCTAATTTTCAAGCCTAATATCAGTAGGGTAAGAAGGACATTCCTGGCTCAGGAGGGACAGGAGGGACGCCCCCCCCCGAGCCCCCCCCCCCCCCGAGGTCTCGTCTGTGACACTTTGCGAATTTTTTTTTTTGCGAACTTTTTGCAAACTTTTTTGCAAACTTTTTTGCGAATTTTTTTTTTTGCGAATTTTTTTTTTTTGCGAAATTTTTTTTGCGAATTTTTTTTTTTTGCGAAATTTTTTTTTTGCGAATTTTTTTTTGCCAAATTTTTTTTTGCGAAATTTTTTTTTTGCGAATTTTTTTTTTGCGAATTTTTTTTTTTTGCGAATTTTTGTTGTTGCGAATACTAACCTAACCTAACCTAACGTAACGTAACCTAACCTAACCTAACCTAAGGTAACCTAACCTAACCTAACCTAACGTAACCTAACCTAACCTAACCTAACCTAACCTAACTTAACGTAACCTAACCTAACCTAACGTAACCTAACCTAACCTAACGTAACCTAACCTAACCTAACCTAACCTATCCTAACCTCGGATCAGATTTCTGATTGCAGATTCTTGTTCGTCTAGTCGAGGCGAGTCATTTGAGTACCCACATCATACACTTTGGATGATGTTTACAAAAAAGAGGCCCGCACCACACTTTTGACCTTTTTTTTTTTTTGCATTTTTGGAATCTCCTCGTCAAGCCGAGTATTCTCAGTACCCACATGACATACTTTGGATAATCAATACAAGAGTTGATCAGGGTAACGCTACAACCAACAGAGCTAGCCCATCAGCACTTGCGGTCAATTGAACTACCAGTGAATGCAAATTTTGAGGAGAATATAATTGCAATGCTTTGAACATATACTGCAAAGGGGGGTGTATCGATACACCCCCCTTCAAGTACTCTGCACCGAGGCAGCTGTTCGCACAAATAACCGTCGCGTCCAGTCTACTGTCTGGGAATGCGGATGTTGTAATTTGATACCTCGACTGGAGGGTGCAGGTGTTCACACAAAAAACCGACAAGTCGAGACCTGTCTGGGAATGCGGATGCTGTAATTTGATACCCCGACGGGAGGGCGACGCGACCCTTCCAGGAACCCATTATAGTCCGCCCGTATCGAATTCCGAGCAATAAATCACCAGTTGTCAAACACCCACGGTATCAATCTTGTTTTAGGCTTCAACAATTCCTGACGTATGGGGGAGCGAAAATCTCCCCCTAGTAATTAAATCAACAGAACACCAGTTGTCACGGTCTCATGCTTGTTCTAGTCTTCAACAATTCCTGACGTATGGGGGAGCGAAAATCTCCCCCTAAGCCATTACGTGTTAGGGGGAGCGAAAATCTCCCCCCTAGTAATTAAATCAACAGAGCTAGCCCATCAGCGCCTGCGAACAATTGAACTACCAGTGAATGCAAATTTTGAGGAGAATATAATTGCAATGCTTTGAACATATACTGCAAAGGGGGGTGTATCGATACACCCCCCTTCAAGTACTCTGCACCGAGGGAGCTGTTCGCACAAATAACCGTCGCGTCCAGTCTACTGTCTGGGAATGCGGATGTTGTAATTTGATACCTCGACTGGAGGGTGCAGGTGTTCACACAAAAAACCGACAAGTCGAGACCTGTCTGGGGTGCAGCTGCGCCCGACCCCAGGAGGGGCAGGAGGAGCAGGAGGGGCAGGAGGAGCAGGAGGAGCAGGAGGGGCAGGAGGAGCAGGAGGGGCAGGAGGAGCAGGATTAGCAGGAGGAGCAGGAGGGCCAGGAGGGACAGGAGGAGCCCCCCCCCCCCCCCAGACGCCTGCACCAACACTTGGAAGAAAATCCTCCTACATTAGAAGGATTTCCTTCTGTTCCCTAACATGAAAAGCTTTTGTGGCCTTGAAAAAGGCCGATTATGATGGTGGGATCAGGTGGAGGCTAAGGTGTTGGAAAACGTTTATTTTTTACTGTTGAAAAACTTTGTTACTTCATCAGGGTGCAGTTCATCGGTCCGCCGATTCCACCACATTTCAACAAGCATCATGTACTTCTGCTCATGTTCAATGGCGTAGAAGTGCTCCTCTTCAATGGGGTAGAAATTCATCTTGTAGTCCATGTCACGCTGCCAATATTCCCACTCCAAGCCGTCCAGCGGGCAATGGTTCCACATGCTGTTGATTCCCCGTCGTCTGGAGTACAGAGCGTCGTCAATATCTTGAGTAGTTGAATACATTTTTGGTTCATGAACGTACTTGAACTTTTTGTCAATGCGCCATAGCCTCTTCTTATGGAAATGCTTCAAGGTGCATTCATCGTCGTCTTTTCGGTTGTAGAATTCATCACCTTCGAAGTAATCATCTTCATCGTCAAACGGTCTCTTCTTATTATTGCTATTCATTGTCGTTTCCGCTGCAACACATACATCCTCCAACTCAACGTCTGTGATGTCACAATCCCACTCGATGTTGGCCATGATCTCTTCGTAGCTGTTGACGCTTCGAAACTCAAGACTAAACTAAACTTTACTGCTAGGGGCGGGCTGTGCGTCGTGGGATGATGGGCGCAGGTGTACAGACAAAAAACCGTCGCGTCACCCTACTGTCTGGGAATGCGGATGCTGTAATTTGATACCTCTACGGGAGGGCGCGGGTGTTCACACAAAAAACCGACGAGTCGAGACCTGTCTGGGAATGCGGATGCTGTAATTTGATACCCCGACAGGAGGGCTACCGACCCTTGCAGGAACCCATAATTATAGACCACCCGCGTCGAATTCCGAGCAATAGTACACCAGCTGTCAAACACCCACGGTCTCATTCTTGTTCTAGTCTTCAACAATTCCTGACGTATGGGGGAGCGAAAATCTCCCCCCATAAGCCATTATGTGTTAGGGGGAGCGAAAATCTCCCCCTAGTGATTAAATCAACAGAACACCAGTTGTCAAACACCCACGGTCTCATTCGTGTTCGGGAGTTTGAAGTGTGTGGCTGTGTAATAGTGTTGCTGTGTGACATTCTGTCAGAGCGATCGCCCGACGTTTTGACCTAACCTACAAAATGAACCACTTAACCGCCTATGTGTTTAATGATCGGCCTTTGTCTGTACTGTTTGACAGCAGCGATAATCCATGGTTCAAAGCTAAGGATGTAGCTACAATATTGGGATACGCTAACCCTAAAGAAGCAATCAGAGCACATGTTAGAGAAAAATATCGCAAAACAATTCCTGAAGTATGGGGGAGCGAAAATCTCCCCCTAACCTATAACGAGAAACATTCAATCTTTCTTAACGAGCCGGGATTATATTCGTTACTTATGAAATCTAAAATGCCCATCGCCGAGAAGTTTCAAGATTGGATCTTTGAAGAAGTTTTGCCATCCATTAGAAAAAATGGTCAGTACAGACTTATAAACGAGAACCAACGGCTGCTACAATCACTTACAAAGTCGCTAACAAATAACCGAAAGCTAGATCAAACAAATTCCGAGTTTAAAACTACAAATGATATATTGTGTATGGAAAACCAATCCATGAATCAAACGCTGATCGAACAGACACCTAAAGTGGCAGTGTTGCCTGAAGATGTAAATCTGAAGCATATATTTTGTGTGATGATTAGGGAAACCCTTCTAGAGCAGTACGGAGTTTGTGAATACAAGTGCATTCGAACACAGAAGAGGAATTTCAAACAAGCCTTGAAAAAAGCAAAGGAAGAAGGATTTACAATGTGCTACTGTAGAGAAAATGTCCCCAACGGCATAAACATAGTGAATAAGGCTAAAGAAGTGATGAAGAGTTACGGCATGCACATTGACTGCAGATACAACAACATCCTAACCTCGCACAATTTCATTAATGTAGTTGAACATATCTTTGACAATGCATAGGTCTGCGCTTGTGGACTCGTTCCAGAACCTTCGACGCTAGACAGGTAGCAACAGTCGATACGTGCTCCAAAGATGACCAGTGTGGATGACGCAAGAAAAGTAATCACCATATCAATGAACAAAATACGTTATAAACGTAACAACATCCGAGAAAGGCTCGCAATCAAGTTAGTGTTGGATAGAGCGAGAGATGTGTTTGAGAGAAAATATCATATGAAACAGCATACTTATGAAAAAAAAAAAAAAAAAAATATTGAATATCATGTGAAAGAATATAACTATGAAGAAAACAAAACAGACTGTTAAATTTAACGAGGAGCTAAATACACAGTACACTTACGAGCCCTGTGAGGATGTACAACAATTAACGTGGACTCAAATCGCAATAGATGAAATGAGATTCCGCAGACCGTTGGAACTGATGTTGGGTGAAAAAATCAAACATCTAACCTATTGCAACAAGATGTGTCACAGCGAGTGCATACAGTTTACTTCAAGGGTGAGCAGACGCACCACCAGTCCGTAGTACGGTAGAAGTCACACGGTAAGGACGTCAACATGGACGCTTACGTTTCTGCGGACGACTATATCAAATCGTTTATTCAGGAGATTGAGGTTATGAACAATAATGCTAGTGATCAGACATTAGCATCACCTCAGACGTCATCTGTAAAACCGATCACTGCCTGCAAGAGACGAAGGAGGCCAACTCCCATCGAAGTGGAAACCAAGAAACCAGGATGGGTGCCAAAACCAACAGATGATTCTCCCATAGTGTCATGGATGGACGATGGGAATACTTTTGCTGTTCAAAACCCGGGAAACAAAGGACAAATTTTATTGAAAATGGAAATGTACGATGGTACAGATATGGTGTTCATGTGCAGTTTATTTTTGGACAAAGATGGTGAAATGCTCCAAAGTGTTAGACAAGTAGTTGATAAAGTGGAAAACATGTGGATCGATAAATCAACAGGAGTACCGAAAATTACAGGCTTAACTCAAACTGTTACACAACGCAGTGCAGTTTCGCAACCAACGTCGAAGAAGCGAGCTGTGAGGAAGAAACAACGAGTGTCGCCAGCAGTCAATTAAAGCATCAGCATTCCCAGACAGGAGGGCGACGCGTCGGTTTTTTGTGTGTGAACACCTGCGCCCGGCCAACTACTAGAGATGTCGAGCAGCAGCACTTTCAAGCTAGAGTTTCCGAGCGTGAACGGCACTGCAGCAACCGAGGACCTGAGAGCTACCCTCAACAACTGCAAGTCCGACTCTCCGCTCTACACCAGGATAGACGATCTCAGAGAGGAATGCGGCTATCTCATCACTGCGATGGAGCGAGCCACAACACCCTTTGGCGAGACGATCATCGTGATCCTGGAGGGACAGGTCGGGGACGACTTCTTTCTGCGAGTCTACCCGCCTAGGCGCTTCAACGAGGTCCTGAGCAACACCGACATCGAGCGCTACAACAGCGGGTTTGGAGAACGCCTTCGCTTGGTGAAGCGCAGCCCGAGGGGTTCCAATAGCAGATTCACACCTTTGGAGTTTATGTAAAGCAAGACTTGAAGATTATGTAAATACCTTTGTAAATTAGTTTTCGTAGTCAATACTTATAGTCACGTTCAGAACATAACCACTGTGTTATTTATTTCACTTAACCCCAAAAATGTCCTTTGGTAGTAAGTTTAAGAGCGTGAGTATGGTAACTGTGAGGTGTTTAGCTCATCAGCGTCATCATCAGAATCATCGATATTTGTACATAGATGTAACCCACCGCGTAATGCGATACAATTGATTGGAGCGCATCGTGTGTGAGCTGTCTTGTGATGGTGACATCGCACTGCGTTTGTAACAAAATAACGTGTACATTAACACGACGATCACTTTTCTTGCTTAAGTCACGAGGGGCATTATGGCGTACGGGACGATTGGTAATAACAGCGTTTAAAGTAAACTGTGCACATTCGTTGTGATACGTCTTGTCACAGCACGTTAGATTTCACATTCTCACATTCTACATCAATTACAATTGTAGACGTAATCTCATTTCATCTGTTGTGATTTAAGTCCACGTTAACCGTTGTACATCCTTACGCGGCTCATAAGTGTAATGAGTATTTAGTATGACAATAAACTTCTCGAATGTTAGTACGTTAAATCGTAGCTTGTTCATTGACGCATCGATCCCTATTCTTGTTTCAGTCTCAATATGCATTATGGCGTACGTGCCAGATGGTACTAACAACGCTTGAAATAAACTGCACACATGTGTTGCGATACATCCAAACACAACAAGTTAGATGCATCATTCAATCATTCAGCATCAATTGAAATGTTATGCGTGGCATCATTTCATCTGGTGTAATTTGAGGGAATAACTCGACTACGAACCTTTATCGTATGTTAGTTCGTTAACAAAGTAAATTGTACATTAACACGACGATCGTTTTTCTTGCTTAAGTCACGATGTGCATTATGGCGTACGGGACGATTGGTAATAACAGCGTTTAAAGTAAACTGTGCACATTCGTTGTGATACGTCTTGTCACAGCACGTTAGATTTCACATTCTCACATTCAACATCAATTACAATTGTAGACGTAATCTCATTTCATCTGTTGTGATTTAAGTCCACGTTAACCGTTGTACATCCTCACGCGGCTCGTAAGTGTAATGAGTATTTAGTATGACAATAAACTTCTCGAATGTTAGTACGTTAAATCGTAGCTTGTTCATTGACGCATCGATCCCTATTCTTGTTTCAGTCTCAATAGACATTATGGCGTACGTGCCAGATGGTACTAACAACGCTTGAAATAAACTGCCCACGTGTGTTGCGATACATCCAAACACAGCAAGTTAGATGCATCATTCTAACATTCAGCATCAATTGAAATGTTATGCGTGGTATCATTTCATCTGGTGTAATTTGAGGGAATAACTCGACTACGAACCTTTATCGTATGTTAGTTCGTTAACAACGTAACTTGTACATTGACGCATCGATCACTTTTCATGCTTAAGTCACAATGTGCATTATGTTGTATGTGACGACTGGTAATAGCAATGCTTGAAGTAAACTGAGCACATGTGTTGCTATACGTCTTGTCACAGCAGGTTATATTGCTCATTTCCCCTTTCAACATCAGTTACAATTGTATGCGTAATCTCATTTCATCGGTTTTAATTCAAGTCCGCGTTAACTGTTGTACATCCTCACGAGGTTCGTAAGTGTAACGAGTATTTAGTTTTACATTAAACTTCTCGTATGTCAATCCCAAGTAATCGGTGTTTGAAGAAGTTTGCCTTTCCCTCAAGAATTGTCACTAGCATTATAACATACGCGTTTAATAACCAGATCGCACTTGTAATATTTTTGTATACCAATAACAATTACAAGTAATCGAGGTTTGAAGAAGTTCGCACATTGATAAAAAAAAAAAATCCAAGTAAACGATGTTTGAAGACGTTTGAGTTTTCGCCATCACACAAGTTCCAATCTTGAGTAATGTCAACCCAAGAAAATGAAAGCTAACAGCATCACGTAGTTGTGTTAAGTTACGATAGGTATAGTTAGGTTTATTAAGACTGTTTCCAGTTAGAAAGGGGAAACATGGAGAGACTTATCTCATCGTTAGGTTACGATATCCAGTGTAAAGTTAGGTCCCTGCATAGAAATAGGAAACGTAGACAGTTGTATCTCATCCTTAGGTTATGTTATGCTCTGTTAAGTTAGGTTTGTGCTTATAGATAGGAAATATTGTCAGTAGTATCTCGTCGTTAGGTTAAGTCATGCTCTGTTAAGTTAGGTTTGTTGTTGAATATACAAAAAAAAAAAAAAAATCTGTACCTTAATGCCGGCGTGCGCAATTTAAAAATGGTATGATCATAATGCGCACGCCGGCATTAAGGTACAGATTTTTTTTTTTTTTTTTGTATATTCAACAACAAACCTAACTTAACAGAGCATGACTTAACCTAACGACGAGATACTACTGACAATATTTCCTATCTATAAGCACAAACCTAACTTAACAGAGCATAACATAACCTAAGGATGAGATACAACTGTCTACGTTTCCTATTTCTATGCAGGGACCTAACTTTACACTGGATATCGTAACCTAACGATGAGATAAGTCTCTCCATGTTTCCCCTTTCTAACTGGAAACAGTCTTAATAAACCTAACTATACCTATCGTAACTTAACACAACTACGTGATGCTGTTAGCTTTCATTTTCTTGGGTTGACATTACTCAAGATTGGAACTTGTGTGATGGCGAAAACTCAAACGTCTTCAAACATCGTTTACTTGGATTTTTTTTTTTTATCAATGTGCGAACTTCTTCAAACCTCGATTACTTGTAATTGTTATTGGTATACAAAAATATTACAAGTGCGATCTGGTTATTAAACGCGTATGTTATAATGCTAGTGACAATTCTTGAGGGAAAGGCAAACTTCTTCAAACACCGATTACTTGGGATTGACATACGAGAAGTTTAATGTAAAACTAAATACTCGTTACACTTACGAACCTCGTGAGGATGTACAACAGTTAACGCGGACTTGAATTAAAACCGATGAAATGAGATTACGCATACAATTGTAACTGATGTTGAAAGGGGAAATGAGCAATATAACCTGCTGTGACAAGACGTATAGCAACACATGTGCTCAGTTTACTTCAAGCATTGCTATTACCAGTCGTCACATACAACATAATGCACATTGTGACTTAAGCATGAAAAGTGATCGATGCGTCAATGTACAAGTTACGTTGTTAACGAACTAACATACGATAAAGGTTCGTAGTCGAGTTATTCCCTCAAATTACACCAGATGAAATGATACCACGCATAACATTTCAATTGATGCTGAATGTTAGAATGATGCATCTAACTTGCTGTGTTTGGATGTATCGCAACACACGTGGGCAGTTTATTTCAAGCGTTGTTAGTACCATCTGGCACGTACGCCATAATGTCTATTGAGACTGAAACAAGAATAGGGATCGATGCGTCAATGAACAAGCTACGATTTAACGTACTAACATTCGAGAAGTTTATTGTCATACTAAATACTCATTACACTTACGAGCCGCGTGAGGATGTACAACGGTTAACGTGGACTTAAATCACAACAGATGAAATGAGATTACGTCTACAATTGTAATTGATGTTGAATGTGAGAATGTGAAATCTAACGTGCTGTGACAAGACGTATCACAACGAATGTGCACAGTTTACTTTAAACGCTGTTATTACCAATCGTCCCGTACGCCATAATGCACATCGTGACTTAAGCAAGAAAAGCGATCGTCGTGTTAATGTACAATTTACTTTGTTAACGAACTAACATACGATAAAGGTTCGTAGTCGAGTTATTCCCTCAAATTACACCAGATGAAATGATGCCACGCATAACATTTCAATTGATGCTGAATGATTGAATGATGCATCTAACTTGTTGTGTTTGGATGTATCGCAACACATGTGTGCAGTTTATTTCAAGCGTTGTTAGTACCATCTGGCACGTACGCCATAATGCATATTGAGACTGAAACAAGAATAGGGATCGATGCGTCAATGAACAAGCTACGATTTAACGTACTAACATTCGAGAAGTTTATTGTCATACTAAATACTCATTACACTTATGAGCCGCGTAAGGATGTACAACGGTTAACGTGGACTTAAATCACAACAGATGAAATGAGATTACGTCTACAATTGTAATTGATGTTGAATGTGAGAATGTGAAATCTAACGTGCTGTGACAAGACGTATCACAACGAATGTGCACAGTTTACTTTAAACGCTGTTATTACCAATCGTCCCGTACGCCATAATGCCCCTCGTGACTTAAGCAAGAAAAGTGATCGTCGTGTTAATGTACACGTTATTTTGTTACAAACGCAGTGCGATGTCACCATCACAAGACAGCTCACACACGATGCGCTCCAATCAATTGTATCGCATTACGCGGTGGGTTACATCTATGTACAAATATCGATGATTCTGATGATGACGCTGATGAGCTAAACACCTCACAGTTACCATACTCACGCTCTTAAACTTACTACCAAAGGACATTTTTGGGGTTAAGTGAAATAAATAACACAGTGGTTATGTTCTGAACGTGACTATAAGTATTGACTACGAAAACTAATTTACAAAGGTATTTACATAATCTTCAAGTCTTGCTTTACATAAACTCCAAAGGTGTGAATCTGCTATTGGAACCCCTCGGGCTGCGCTTCACCAAGCGAAGGCGTTCTCCAAACCCGCTGTTGTAGCGCTCGATGTCGGTGTTGCTCAGGACCTCGTTGAAGCGCCTAGGCGGGTAGACTCGCAGAAAGAAGTCGTCCCCGACCTGTCCCTCCAGGATCACGATGATCGTCTCGCCAAAGGGTGTTGTGGCTCGCTCCATCGCAGTGATGAGATAGCCGCATTCCTCTCTGAGATCGTCTATCCTGGTGTAGAGCGGAGAGTCGGACTTGCAGTTGTTGAGGGTAGCTCTCAGGTCCTCGGTTGCTGCAGTGCCGTTCACGCTCGGAAACTCTAGCTTGAAAGTGCTGCTGCTCGACATCTCTAGTAGTTGGCCGGGCGCAGGTGTTCACACACAAAAAACCGACGCGTCGCCCTCCTGTCTGGGAATGCTGATGCTTTAATTGACTGCTGGCGACACTCGTTGTTTCTTCCTCACAGCTCGCTTCTTCGACGTTGGTTGCGAAACTGCACTGCGTTGTGTAACAGTTTGAGTTAAGCCTGTAATTTTCGGTACTCCTGTTGATTTATCGATCCACATGTTTTCCACTTTATCAACTACTTGTCTAACACTTTGGAGCATTTCACCATCTTTGTCCAAAAATAAACTGCACATGAACACCATATCTGTACCATCGTACATTTCCATTTTCAATAAAATTTGTCCTTTGTTTCCCGGGTTTTGAACAGCAAAAGTATTCCCATCGTCCATCCATGACACTATGGGAGAATCATCTGTTGGTTTTGGCACCCATCCTGGTTTCTTGGTTTCCACTTCGATGGGAGTTGGCCTCCTTCGTCTCTTGCAGGCAGTGATCGGTTTTACAGATGACGTCTGAGGTGATGCTAATGTCTGATCACTAGCATTATTGTTCATAACCTCAATCTCCTGAATAAACGATTTGATATAGTCGTCCGCAGAAACGTAAGCGTCCATGTTGACGTCCTTACCGTGTGACTTCTACCGTACTACGGACTGGTGGTGCGTCTGCTCACCCTTGAAGTAAACTGTATGCACTCGCTGTGACACATCTTGTTGCAATAGGTTAGATGTTTGATTTTTTCACCCAACATCAGTTCCAACGGTCTGCGGAATCTCATTTCATCTATTGCGATTTGAGTCCACGTTAATTGTTGTACATCCTCACAGGGCTCGTAAGTGTAC
Source organism: Allygus modestus (assembly GCA_963675035.1). Classification (NCBI taxonomy): domain Eukaryota; kingdom Metazoa; phylum Arthropoda; class Insecta; order Hemiptera; family Cicadellidae; genus Allygus; species Allygus modestus. The sequence goes on along the minus strand of OY776111.1, from coordinate 63,238,567 downwards.
TGTGTATTTAGCTCCTCGTTAAATTTAACAGTCTGTTTTGTTTTCTTCATAGTTATATTCTTTCACATGATATTCAATATTTTTTTTTTTTTTTTTTTCATAAGTATGCTGTTTCATATGATATTTTCTCTCAAACACATCTCTCGCTCTATCCAACACTAACTTGATTGCGAGCCTTTCTCGGATGTTGTTACGTTTATAACGTATTTTGTTCATTGATATGGTGATTACTTTTCTTGCGTCATCCACACTGGTCATCTTTGGAGCACGTATCGACTGTTGCTACCTGTCTAGCGTCGAAGGTTCTGGAACGAGTCCACAAGCGCAGACCTATGCATTGTCAAAGATATGTTCAACTACATTAATGAAATTGTGCGAGGTTAGGATGTTGTTGTATCTGCAGTCAATGTGCATGCCGTAACTCTTCATCACTTCTTTAGCCTTATTCACTATGTTTATGCCGTTGGGGACATTTTCTCTACAGTAGCACATTGTAAATCCTTCTTCCTTTGCTTTTTTCAAGGCTTGTTTGAAATTCCTCTTCTGTGTTCGAATGCACTTGTATTCACAAACTCCGTACTGCTCTAGAAGGGTTTCCCTAATCATCACACAAAATATATGCTTCAGATTTACATCTTCAGGCAACACTGCCACTTTAGGTGTCTGTTCGATCAGCGTTTGATTCATGGATTGGTTTTCCATACACAATATATCATTTGTAGTTTTAAACTCGGAATTTGTTTGATCTAGCTTTCGGTTATTTGTTAGCGACTTTGTAAGTGATTGTAGCAGCCGTTGGTTCTCGTTTATAAGTCTGTACTGACCATTTTTTCTAATGGATGGCAAAACTTCTTCAAAGATCCAATCTTGAAACTTCTCGGCGATGGGCATTTTAGATTTCATAAGTAACGAATATAATCCCGGCTCGTTAAGAAAGATTGAATGTTTCTCGTTATAGGTTAGGGGGAGATTTTCGCTCCCCCATACTTCAGGAATTGTTTTGCGATATTTTTCTCTAACATGTGCTCTGATTGCTTCTTTAGGGTTAGCGTATCCCAATATTGTAGCTACATCCTTAGCTTTGAACCATGGATTATCGCTGCTGTCAAACAGTACAGACAAAGGCCGATCATTAAACACATAGGCGGTTAAGTGGTTCATTTTGTAGGTTAGGTCAAAACGTCGGGCGATCGCTCTGACAGAATGTCACACAGCAACACTATTACACAGCCACACACTTCAAACTCCCGAACACGAATGAGACCGTGGGTGTTTGACAACTGGTGTTCTGTTGATTTAATCACTAGGGGGAGATTTTCGCTCCCCCTAACACATAATGGCTTATGGGGGGAGATTTTCGCTCCCCCATACGTCAGGAATTGTTGAAGACTAGAACAAGAATGAGACCGTGGGTGTTTGACAGCTGGTGTACTATTGCTCGGAATTCGACGCGGGTGGTCTATAATTATGGGTTCCTGCAAGGGTCGGTAGCCCTCCTGTCGGGGTATCAAATTACAGCATCCGCATTCCCAGACAGGTCTCGACTCGTCGGTTTTTTGTGTGAACACCCGCGCCCTCCCGTAGAGGTATCAAATTACAGCATCCGCATTCCCAGACAGTAGGGTGACGCGACGGTTTTTTGTCTGTACACCTGCGCCCATCATCCCACGACGCACAGCCCGCCCCTAGCAGTAAAGTTTAGTTTAGTCTTGAGTTTCGAAGCGTCAACAGCTACGAAGAGATCATGGCCAACATCGAGTGGGATTGTGACATCACAGACGTTGAGTTGGAGGATGTATGTGTTGCAGCGGAAACGACAATGAATAGCAATAATAAGAAGAGACCGTTTGACGATGAAGATGATTACTTCGAAGGTGATGAATTCTACAACCGAAAAGACGACGATGAATGCACCTTGAAGCATTTCCATAAGAAGAGGCTATGGCGCATTGACAAAAAGTTCAAGTACGTTCATGAACCAAAAATGTATTCAACTACTCAAGATATTGACGACGCTCTGTACTCCAGACGACGGGGAATCAACAGCATGTGGAACCATTGCCCGCTGGACGGCTTGGAGTGGGAATATTGGCAGCGTGACATGGACTACAAGATGAATTTCTACCCCATTGAAGAGGAGCACTTCTACGCCATTGAACATGAGCAGAAGTACATGATGCTTGTTGAAATGTGGTGGAATCGGCGGACCGATGAACTGCACCCTGATGAAGTAACAAAGTTTTTCAACAGTAAAAAATAAACGTTTTCCAACACCTTAGCCTCCACCTGATCCCACCATCATAATCGGCCTTTTTCAAGGCCACAAAAGCTTTTCATGTTAGGGAACAGAAGGAAATCCTTCTAATGTAGGAGGATTTTCTTCCAAGTGTTGGTGCAGGCGTCTGGGGGGGGGGGGGGGCTCCTCCTGTCCCTCCTGGCCCTCCTGCCCCTCCTGCTCCTCCTGCTAATCCTGCTCCTCCTGCCCCTCCTGCTCCTCCTGCCCCTCCTGCTCCTCCTGCTCCTCCTGCCCCTCCTGCTCCTCCTGCCCCTCCTGGGGTCGGGCGCAGCTGCACCCCAGACAGGTCTCGACTTGTCGGTTTTTTGTGTGAACACCTGCACCCTCCAGTCGAGGTATCAAATTACAACATCCGCATTCCCAGACAGTAGACTGGACGCGACGGTTATTTGTGCGAACAGCTCCCTCGGTGCAGAGTACTTGAAGGGGGGTGTATCGATACACCCCCCTTTGCAGTATATGTTCAAAGCATTGCAATTATATTCTCCTCAAAATTTGCATTCACTGGTAGTTCAATTGTTCGCAGGCGCTGATGGGCTAGCTCTGTTGATTTAATTACTAGGGGGGAGATTTTCGCTCCCCCTAACACGTAATGGCTTAGGGGGAGATTTTCGCTCCCCCATACGTCAGGAATTGTTGAAGACTAGAACAAGCATGAGACCGTGACAACTGGTGTTCTGTTGATTTAATTACTAGGGGGAGATTTTCGCTCCCCCATACGTCAGGAATTGTTGAAGCCTAAAACAAGATTGATACCGTGGGTGTTTGACAACTGGTGATTTATTGCTCGGAATTCGATACGGGCGGACTATAATGGGTTCCTGGAAGGGTCGCGTCGCCCTCCCGTCGGGGTATCAAATTACAGCATCCGCATTCCCAGACAGGTCTCGACTTGTCGGTTTTTTGTGTGAACACCTGCACCCTCCAGTCGAGGTATCAAATTACAACATCCGCATTCCCAGACAGTAGACTGGACGCGACGGTTATTTGTGCGAACAGCTGCCTCGGTGCAGAGTACTTGAAGGGGGGTGTATCGATACACCCCCCTTTGCAGTATATGTTCAAAGCATTGCAATTATATTCTCCTCAAAATTTGCATTCACTGGTAGTTCAATTGACCGCAAGTGCTGATGGGCTAGCTCTGTTGGTTGTAGCGTTACCCTGATCAACTCTTGTATTGATTATCCAAAGTATGTCATGTGGGTACTGAGAATACTCGGCTTGACGAGGAGATTCCAAAAATGCAAAAAAAAAAAAAGGTCAAAAGTGTGGTGCGGGCCTCTTTTTTGTAAACATCATCCAAAGTGTATGATGTGGGTACTCAAATGACTCGCCTCGACTAGACGAACAAGAATCTGCAATCAGAAATCTGATCCGAGGTTAGGATAGGTTAGGTTAGGTTAGGTTAGGTTACGTTAGGTTAGGTTAGGTTACGTTAGGTTAGGTTAGGTTACGTTAAGTTAGGTTAGGTTAGGTTAGGTTAGGTTAGGTTACGTTAGGTTAGGTTAGGTTAGGTTACCTTAGGTTAGGTTACGTTACGTTAGGTTAGGTTAGGTTAGTATTCGCAACAACAAAAATTCGCAAAAAAAAAAAATTCGCAAAAAAAAAAATTCGCAAAAAAAAAATTTCGCAAAAAAAAATTTGGCAAAAAAAAATTCGCAAAAAAAAAATTTCGCAAAAAAAAAAAATTCGCAAAAAAAAATTTCGCAAAAAAAAAAAATTCGCAAAAAAAAAATTCGCAAAAAAAGTTTGCAAAAAAGTTTGCAAAAAAGTTCGCAAAAAAAAAAATTCGCAAAGTGTCACAGACGAGACCTCGGGGGGGGGGGGGGGGGCTCGGGGGGGGGGGGGGGGCGTCCCTCCTGTCCCTCCTGAGCCAGGAATGTCCTTCTTACCCTACTAATATCGTTTCTAGCATTTTAAAATACATTAAAGCAAATTAACAATATCAACCTCAAGATTAATTCTCTGGACTTATATTTTTCTATCAATTAATTTTTCAATAGACTAAAGTTTCAAGGCTTAACCTACCTTTTTCCTCAATATTGAAATAAGCCAATAACAGTGCATTACAAACTTTTGATTTCTGAGATCCTCAATGGCAAAATTTACGATGTATCAAAATTAATATTATAACCAAGCATTCAGTTAAAAATAAAGGATAATTTTACTAAGACAAGAACAGACAGTCATTCTCGCCGCACGAGTTCCCCCTCTGCAGATTTAATAAACACTGTGTAAACCCTGAGCATTCTATGTATCAAATAATAAATATCTTATAGTAAAGTTAATCCCCTATATTTGTATACAATAATTTGTAAATCTCTATTTTTTTATCCTGAAATGTCAACCCAATTAATAAATCTAGTCATTGTATTGTAAATCAGTCTTATTATTTGTAGTATAGACAGCCATTAATTGTTGTTATAATTATCAGATGCGAAGAATTAATTAGGCCAAGAACAGCTGTTAGGGTATCCATATAGCAAACCCTACAATCAAAATAAAATGCAGTAACGCAGGAAAGTCAAGGTAACAAGGTAAACAAACAAATAACTCCCTACCTATCTATTGTTTACATATATGTTTATATCCCTATTAAGTAAAGGTGTGTTTTGCATTTCCTGCAGTAATGAGCTGGCAACCTTGGCAATCGCCTCAACCATTCCTCGACCTTTTATCTTTTTGTGGCAGTCTTTTCTCTTTGTCTAGCAGTTGTAGGATTTTCAATTTCATTCGGTTCATCTACTTCATTTTCAATAGTATCATTCTCAGATGTTATTATTTTGCCTTTTTTACCCAGTTGTGGGCCATCCACTCATTAATTCCTAATGTGTGTTAGAACAACTTCTTACAAACTGGTTTTAACTCTCCATTGGCTATCAAATGATAAAACAATGTTCCACTTCTACTTGAAGGGGTTTTACCTGTTTTTTTTTTTAGGTGCTGTGATTGATACTAGTGAGTTGACCATGGCTTCTTTTTCCTTCCAAGAAAGACCCCAAAATTATTTAAATATTTCTTTTCTGTGGGTATCAGTAACTTCATTGAATTTTCGTTTTTTATTTGAATTACAAATTAGTGTGTTGCACCGCGGTCCCATTTTCCTTTCCTCTCTTTTTTTAGATCTTTTTACCACAAATTTTCCTGAGTCTTCATGTTTCTTCCTTTCAAACCCAACGTAGCCTATTCCTGTCTCTCTGAGACGTTTAGTAATTGAGATATCCCAATCTTTTGAGTTAGACTTCTTTCTTCTTTTTCTAACGGTATCTTTCTTTTTCTAACGGTATCTTGTGTTAAGTTGTTAACATTTTCTGTCAATATCCGAATTTCATCGATCAATTCTTGACTCTCCACTACGGTTGAGTTGCCTACAAAAAATTGAATCAATATTCAAAGAATTTATAGTTAAATACAAAAATAGAGTTATTCTATAACCTTTGATACGCTGTTGATTGTTTTGAAACTGTCAGAAATATTTAATAAAAGTAGGATTGTCTTATCTTTTTTCTATTTCATCCTTTCTCAAAAATATTTACTGAAAACTCGAGATCCTAAATACCTCTCCTAAAACGCATAATAAAGAGTAAGCAAGTTTGAAATGGTACATCTATGATATTTCTTTTAAGTTTAGGTTTAATTTGAATATGACAAATGTTTGAAACTATTAGAGTAAATTCAAGTATACACCATTAACTATTAATTGTTAACTTTATCATTAAAAATTATCTCTTAGGCCTATTTCATCCTCAGACTCTGAGCCATGTGATTCCTCATTTTTTTTATTATAATCTGGGTCTTGACTTTTGACTATTTCTTCATTTAGGTTAGCGTCCTCATCACTTTGGAACAGGTGGTCTACTTCTAAATATCCTGAATTTTCAGCAATGTCTTCTTTTCCTGGTGTTTTATTACCATATTCGTGGTTTTGGCATTGTTTCCCCACATTGTCATCTGTACTTTTACTCTCTGTAAAAAACGTAGGTCATATTTTAGTTAGGTCCCAGTATTTTAAACGTACATATTAAATGCACCGAAACAGTTTTCAAAAGCAAACCTGAAACAATTATTTTGTTATCGCCATAATTATTCCATTAATATCGAAGGCATGTATAAATGAATTATAATAAATAATTTATAGTATATCATTATTTTTAAACTTACGTTCAGTAGTATGTTCACCAACTTCTCTCTTAGTAAGCCTAACTAAATCTGTTATTTGGAAAATTTCTAGGTTTTGACCAATATCCAAAATGTTTAAATCCGAACCCTCTTCAAATACTATCTCAACATCACTTAATATAATTCCTAAATCTAAAGAAGTACTGGCATCAGGTAAGGTAGCTTGGTTTTCTTTCTTTCGTGGGTTTTTGTCTGAAACAGTCAAATGTTCATCAATTAGTGATACAATAAACATTTCATTATACAAACATAATATATCAATTTTATGTTTTATTGAAGGATTTAGGTGTTTAGGCCTATGTCTAGTGTTATAACTTTGATTATGTGAAGATACAAGATAGTTTTTTTAACATAATAATTATAAATTGCTTCAAGCATAAAAAGAGACGGTACTTTTAGTTAATATTTCTACGTTTTTTAAAATCAAAACATGTATCACTGGGTTTTAGGCCAACTATACTTTGGATTGTGCGTTTTTGTAGGCCTACTGTATTTTAAAAATTGGGCTAGACTTCGTTATCCGTCTCCACCGCTATTATCAAAATTTAAATCGATTGACAATTATCGATATTTAAATCGATTGACAGTTAACTTATCGATATTTAAATTGATTCACAGTTATCGATTTATTCAATTATAAATAATCGGCAAATAACTTATGTTTTGAAACTGTAATGGAAAATAGGCTATGCCAAAGTTTTATGCTAAAAGCGACTAAGCCGATCCCCACTTGGTGGTTGCTCTGATCTCCCGGCTATAGTTTTCACTCCAGAAAAAAAACACTTTTTTCATATTTGTATAGGCCTAGTATGAAAATAGAATAATATACTGCTTACCTTTACATGCTAGTTTGATGGTGTTTTCTTCCGTCAGTCCTTCTATAATGTCATCCACAATACCATCACCATCACTAGATTCCTCCATCATTTACTACAAATACCACGTATCTGTAACCAATATAGGCCTACTTTTGAACCAGAATACCACGTATGTTATACAGTTAATTTCAAAATCAATTTACAATGAAATCATTCCACAAATTTATTCATCTTAACCTATAATCTGTTTTTGATTATTTAAGAATTGAAACTGATATACCATAATGTTAATTGCATTAGAAAAACCTACAAAACAAGGAATAAATCCGGCTTACCTCAGATTTTTGTCTTGTTTACAATGCAACAGAATACAAGATAGTGTTATTAAAAGTTACACTTTTGAAGTAGTACAGTTAATTTCAGAATCAGTTTACAATGAAATCATGTCACAATCTTATTCAACTTAACCTGTAATCTGCTTTTGGTTATTTAAGAATTAAAACTTATATACCGTAATGGTAATTGCATTTTAAAACATAACAAAACAAGGAATAAATTCGGCTTACCTCGGATGTGTGTCTTGTTTACAATGCAGCAGAATACAAGATACGCGTTATTCAAAGTTCATATTGCCAACTGCAAGATACGTGGTCAAAGATATCCCTACTTTTATGGCATTTCCCACACTTAATAACATACGAGGTATTAGAATTCTAGTGCGGGGTAGTCATGGCAACCAGAAAAACATAAAATCTAAAAATGGCCAAAATGGAAGATACGTGGTATTAGAATTAGGCTAACGCGGGGTTTCGCACACCCTGTATAACGAACATCCTAGTCTGTAGAAAAGGGCGTTGTTCCCGCCTTATTTGCTGAAGTTAGCCCAGTTAGCCTAAGCTGCGCTGAAGCTAAACTCTAGTTAGTTGCAGTGCGCAGTCGTGTTGTTTGGTGCACTCCGATCTGTGTCGTATTTACACTGAGCCGAGGAGACCGTGTAGTAACTTAATGATTGATCCACTTTTATTTTTTAATTATTTAGTTAGACTATTAACTCAATTTAAATACATATTTTTAACTAACATTATTATGCCAAACTATGGGAGAAACCTTGACCAGGAACTCGACCTTAGTTGAGGAGGTGGTGGTCAGAAAAGGTTTTGTCACATCGATAAGAATTTTCAGAAAGGCTGAAAAACTGTTATGACTATATTTAGCTGTTATTATTTGGGGAAACTAAATCTATTGAAACTTATAATTCCCTAGACATTATTTATTAACTAAAAAATGCCAAAAAGGTACGTTTATTATATTATTTAATGTTTTTTATGTTGGACTAAACTTGTTCTGATTGGCAGGTGTGGACAAAACCCTTTTTGAATGATGTCAACTAGGACATACTCTTTTTTGATTGGCTCACCGGTAATAAAAATAAAAATATAGGTCTTTAAAAATGATTTATTATTTTAAAAACTAATGACAAAAGGTTTATTATTCTATACAAAATATTCATAAAGTTAAACTGTCTTAAAAAAATGATATTTTGATATAAAAATGAAAAATCATTATATTAAGAATTATTAAAAAAACATCGAAATAGAAATAAGATTATAAAAATCCTTACAAAACAAATCGTGTTTTGATCAGTCTTTTAGAGCAATCTGTTTGCAGAAACTGTGCCCAGCCCTTTGCATTAAACATGGAGTCCTGTGTCATCATCCAAGCAGTTGCACTCTTCGTCCGGAGAATTGTTTTCTCCATCAACTTCGCTGGCATAAGCTTGATTTGAGACGATGCGAAGATACCATTCAAGGGCGTTGTCACTCTTCCAGTCTTCCCCGAAGATATACTGTAGCAGCTTATCTACATCTTTCTTTTTTGCTGAAGAAATGTTGTGAACAATGGGTAACTCTCCTAGTTCAACTGTGCTGCATCTCTTTGTAGTCCAACCTTTTTCTGAAGGGATTGCCATGGTTCCGCCTCTGGCTCGAAAACAAAGTTCAACAAAGCTTTCACACGCAGTTTTTTCTTTCGGTCAATAACTTCTTTTTTGATTACGATTCTTTTGCAGTCTGAAATACCATCGAGACGTTTAAAACAGCCTTGTTCTTTTGAGGAAAGGCTTTTGGTGTCATAAATTTCCCAGTCCTCCCCAACCATTTTCACCACTCCCACTGATTTATAGACATCAATATAGTTTGCCTTATGAATAATGGTTGGTTGTTTCCTTAGCAGCTTTTCTACCTGGCCGAACACACAATCGGCCGATAGAAAACTGTGGCCTCGCACAGGGAACGTAATTTGGATGGTGTCCACCTTAGACTTTGTCTTCAACAAAAAATGCATAAGAGTGTGCAAAACAAAATTGTTTTTGTTTTATGCACCACAGCCGTCACAGAACAGCCTAATAGTGGTAATGTTATTAGGGAGTTCAATGTTTTCGAGATGCTGTAAAAGAGCTGAAGAAACTTCGATGGAACCCTTTCCAGCTTGATCTTCTGTCCACAGATAGAAGCTCGGATTTTTTCCATCGATCCCAACAGTACACAAACAATACAAACCTATTTGCCTCGAATAGTAGGCTTCCTGTATGAGGGATTTCGGAAGTGGTTGAATCTGCTGTAAATCGAAGCACAATGTTTTTGAATCAGGCACCTCAGTCTTCATTAACTTATAAAACGCTGCTGCACGAAGGCAGTGCACTCGTTTACTAGTCATGTATTCAGTCTTTTTCACTGGATCTGTTGTTGTTTTGATTAAATGTTTCATTTTACAGCAGTAACTACAAACATCTGAGGCTGGGGAGCGAAATCCTACATTGAAGGTTTGGAAAATTCTTCGAAACATGGTCTTAGACACCTTATCAGTTTCATCTTGATTACTATTGTATATCTTCCACAACTTCGTTATGTTTAGATTAGCATCTAAGTAAATACGTTTTGATTTCTTCCTTGAGTAGTGACTTTCCTTACCACGTAGTTGCTTGATGAAATTCCGGACAAGTTCTTTTTTCAGCTGATTTCACTGATTTTCGGTCCCCTCCTCTTTTTTCAGTAATATGCTCACCTTTGCGAACAACAGAAACAATACTACGTAATCTAGTAGGTTTTACTAGCACGATGGACATAACGAATTTTTTGCAAACATGTACAATCTGTGTGTCTCTCTTAATCAATGTGTATTCAACCGAACAAGAGTTAGGCCGTTGTTTGTTGCTTGTAGGCCTAGGCCTCCTCCTCTTGACAGGTTTCAAAGAAACTAGGCTTGAAATAAAGTTGTCTTGTGCTATCAGGAACAGAAAATAGCTTGCTTCTTACAAAAGAACAGTCATTGCGAGTGAAAGATTTACAAGAAAACCTACTTGAACTGTGTAAGCAGGAGGTAAATGTGTTGTACCCTTTAGGCTGTGATAACCTAAAGGTGTCCTCTTCTACACCTCTCTTTTCCTTGGTTTAACAGTCTTTTTTCTTGATCCATCGTTTCCTTCACCTACACTCACAAAAGTGAACTCTTGCACTCACTCTAACCTCACATGAAAATTGTGAATAATAATAAGAATAACCACAAAGCATCATGGGTAGCAGAAAATCAAGCACTGTGATTCGCTGGTTGTGACTAAATCTTTTCTGATTGAAAACATGTGGTGGACAAAACTCTTTTTGTTTGGTTCCCCTTATTTTAACCAGTAAAAACCATCGGACAAGATTTTTTCTGGTCGGTTTTACGTTCACAAACGTATTGCATTTAAAATAACCTTTACAGTGATACCAATATCTCAACATGTGATTTTTGGTGACAAAACCTTTTCTGACCGCCATCTCCTCAGTTTGAGAATACCAGGCAACGTGTGGTCATGGTCCATTTGAGTTAAGTCAGTTATAGGAAAACTTTCATTAAGCAACATTTTTCTCTTAAATTGAGATTTTAACCAATCAACACTTATTATAATTTTATTTCAAGATTAATATTGGTTAATTATAACTTAAAGTCCTGTTACATTATAGGCGGTTAATGATTTTACATCAGAAAAATAAATAATAATTAATATTTTGTCGATTTTGAAAATTAAATTATTTAATATTACTGCGAGTAATATCCACAGTATTTAGTTTGAATTTTAAATTGTGTAAAATATGTTATTATTGTTTGTTACAAAGTTAGATTCTCGAAAGTAACATAATGGATACTTTAGTATGAATAATAAACCGGACCATCTTGTGGTGTATGTAATTTCATACTTCAGACCAATTATTTATCTCTGCTATACTTGGGCAGTGCGTTGTTCTTTTTTTTACTCCAACCGTAACGGCTGTTGACTTTTATTTTATTGTGCGTTCATCCAATTAAGACTGCTGCCAAACGGAACCGGGGTTTCGCACACCCTGTATAACGAAAATCCTAATCTGTAAATAGGGCGTTGTTCCCGCCTTATTTGCTGAAGTTAGCTTAAGCCTCGCTGAAGCTAAACTCTAGTTAGTTTCATTTCGCAGTCGTGGTGTTTGGTGCACTCCGATCTGTGTCTTATTTACACTGAGTTGAGGAGACCGTGTAGTAACTTCATGATTGATCCACTTTTAATTTTTTTAATTATTTAGTTAGACTATAACTCAATTTAAATACGTATTTTTAACTATCATTATTATGACAAACTATGAGAGAAATGTTGACCAGGAACTCGACCTTAGTTTTGAGAATACCAGGCAACGTGTGGTCATGGTCCATTTAAGTTAGGCCAGTTATAGGAAAACTTTCATTAAGCAACATTTTTCTTAAATTGAGATTTTAACTAATCAACACTTATTATAATTTTATTTCAAGATTAAATTTCTATACACTCATTTTAACTTAAATATCTTTGTTACAATCAGTTTTAACTCAAACAGCTAGTATAAAATAAAGCAGAGATTGTGAATTCCATGGACAGTGGGTAGAATCAACGTTTAAGAATCGTATAGCCTAGCTTATAATTTTGATATGTCATGTTGTGTAATAATTTAGATTAATTGTGTAGGAGGTTGAGACTTAAGCCCCCTGAGAGCACAGCATTGGTTTAACCTGTTCCAAATTTTCCGCTTTGACCCTTCAATTTGAAATTTGTTCTCTTGGGGGCGAGCTTAGTCATACTCATGTTCCGTAAATGTATAAAGTGTATTTTTGCGCTCGTATATTCTGAAGGTTTTGTGAAATGTTTTAGGTTAAGCTTTTACCAGAGGTTTTCCGACTTTGTCTATAAAATTGGTTAATTTCCTAAGGTCATTCATTATGGAGCAGGGTACTGATAAAACAATAGACGTTATCAATGACTGTCAGAAAACAAACCTTGGTTGTAGCGATTAACCCATATTAAAAATTATAAAATATAAAAATAAACATTATAAAAATCACGCAAAACGTAGAGATGCAGTACTCAACCACCTCCTAACATTGATTCCCAAAGTAATATTATTGATCGAAAAATCAGGATTTTTTACTTCCTTTTCCAACATAAAATAATAATGGCTGCAGTGACACCAGCAGCATGCAATTGTCGCTCTGGCAGCACTGCAATAACACATGTGGAAACACAGGCAAAGCGCATGGGGCAAAAGGCAAGAGTCTTGCAGCGTTGCATAGAATATTACACAGAACCAGAGGCATAGTGGCAACGAACCTTTAGTATGACCCAGGGCCGTACTCAGGTTTCCCAGGCCCCTGGGCAGGCTTGATGGTGGCTCGGCCGCCCTGCCCCCCCCCCCCCCCTGAGTACGGAACTGGTGTGACCGACCCATGCCGTAAAATCACAAACATAACTGTTATTTACACGTTTTATTTAAAACAGTTATATAAATTAAAAGTATTCATATAAGTTAGGCTATCAGTTGTTATTTTAATTTAAATCCATGCAAGGGTACAACTTAACTTATACTTAAATAAACGGTATCAGGAAACTGACACATACTTTCTCCCTTTTAGCCCAACTTAAATGAATAAATTACTTTTTATTTACTAAATGTAGAATACAAAGCACGGTCGAATGTACAGAAAATCTTGTAAACAAGTTTTTTTTTTAAACATCCACCCAAATCCCGTAAACAAGTTTTTTTTTTAAAACATCCACCCAAATCCCTGCTTTGGAGGCACTACAGAATCCATTGCTGCACTCGTGGTTTTAAGAGGGGAAATGCCCCCTATCCCCCCAGGGTTATTAAGGGGCAACATATTTCCAATTTCCTCTGTTGGTCAATACTAACTTGACAAGCATATCAAGTTTGAATGAAATTGATCAATAAATAAGAGAGAAATAGTATTTTTTTTATTCCCCATAAGAATAACATGGGTACAACGTACTGCGTTTACCGCAAAATGAAAATTTCAATTTTCTCCGAAACCAGCAATCGTAGAATAGTAATTCAAAATACAAAATTATTGAGTTTTTTGAGCCCTTTTTAATGGTCAATAGTAATATTTTTTTATATTTACGTCTTTTTATGAAAAATCCAAAAAACTGAATTTTTGATGTTTTAAGTCCTGTAATTTCTAAACCCGAATTTTTACAGGAATGCGGGTGGTGCTATTTTGTTGGAAAACTAAAGTTCTACAAACGACTAAAGTTTAATCAAAATCGTTAGAGCAGTTTTTGAGACATTTGGATTTTTCATGTTTTTTGGCGGTTTTAGGGGGATAATCACCTGTTTTACATATCAGCTGTTTTTCTGATTTAATAAATACAGTATGTCTAATTTACTATGTGGCTATTTCCAATGAACTGTTGGTTTACTTATTTTAAAAGAGTCTAATTTTATTAAATTATGGATTTACAACTACTTAACATTGCTCTCATAATTCCTTTAAGAATTAAATACTCTATCATTTTTATTTTTAACATGCGGTCCGAAATGCGCGTGTTTTTATTCGGAAAAGCTGCAATTTCTCCACTGTTAGTTGTCCGATCATCATAATATTTATTATCAGAGTTAATGAGATTAAATTTCACAACTTTTTTGTCTCTTGTCAAATTTTTTAAAATTTATGGTTTTTAAGATATGTAGCCTTAAAAACAAAAAAGTCACCATTTTGAAATGGTACAAAGTAGAAACTCAATACCGAAATACATCTTGTTATTCCACTTGCACATACCAAGTTTGAATTTAATACATCAGGAGGTTCGTAAGATATGATAAATTATGTAAAAAACATAAACAGAGACACAGACGGAAAACTAAGCATTTTAGGACATGTTTATATCAACTTTTTTCCTTATTTTTACCTCTACAGTCATGTACTAAAATATTTTACCATAATTTTCGGACACCCGTATATAAGCTGAGTTAAACAACAATTTCTTTAACTCGAACAATTTTTGGATGTACTCATAAAATTAACACATTTAAAAAAATATAATTGGCTTAAGAGAGGCTCCAGTCCAAAAACAATAATTTGCGTTTCTACCTGCTTTCCCCAAAAACAAATCATTTGAAACTATTGATGTACGATTCATTTTAAATAACCAAAAAATACCTAGTTATTTCATTGAGCAGCATTTTGTTATCATATCAAATTTAAGTTCCAAAAAATTGTAAATTTTGAATATTTTTTAATTTGTATTTATAATAGCTCTGGCATCTTCATAATCATTTGTTTCTTCATCATCTGACCCATGAATTTGTTCATCAATATTATTATCATCTGTCATTTCAATTTCCTCTTTATCCATGATTTTTTTTGTTTTCGTTTTGGGGAGAAGAAATGCTCATATATTTTCTTTTTGCTTGATATTTTGTTTCCTTTTTTTAGGCCTCATTGCCATTGTTTTGGCAATGACCTTGACTGCCTCTTTTATTGATTGCTTGGTACCTGAAAATCATATTATTAAAATGACTATCACACTATTTCAAATGTTATTTAAAAATAACAACCATTATAAGTCGTAAGTTATTTATAAAGTCTTTATTGAAAACTAAACATCATTTACAATAACCCCCCCCCCTCCCCACCGGGGTGCAAGATATTGTTGTTTAGAACAAATACTAAAAACTGTGTTATAAATTAGCTTGGAATAGTTGTTCTTGCTTTTGCTCTTTAAGCTGTCAAATGGAAGTATCTACCAGTACAATTTATGAATGTTTTTTCTTTCTTCTGAAATGTAAACATTGAAACTCAGGACGTTCATGGGGCGTAGCCCGAGGGTATTTTAAAGTATAGGTCTATGTGTTGCACAGGTTCAAGATCTACCTTTGTGTAGTTTCAGCCCAGTCGGTTCAGTAGTTTTGGCGTTTACCCGGAACAGCAGTCAGATACACAGACAGAAACCACCTCTTCTTATAATATTATAGATAGATGATATTTATGTATTTGGTTGTTGCAAAACCAATCTTAAAAACAACCAAAAAATACTTTATTTTTTTAATCCTATGAGTATTTATAATAATCCTTCAGCTTTGCATGGAGTAGAGGAGACTGTGCCTTTTGTTCAGAGGCGCTAGTGCGACCTGAAAACTCTGACAACAGATCTTGGCCAGGAAGTTACACAAACTCGACTTTGTGTCAACATTTAAAATTGTAAAAACTGCTTCTGGTGGACGAACACACAGTAGGGATATCGCGAAACAAGCAAAATCCAGATCAGATTTGCAAATCACAAAAGAATTCACCCATCCTGACAGCTTTGATCTGAGCCGAGGTTGCCCTTCTCAACTCTACCACAGACAGGTGTATACGCCATGAGTTGCACATAAAAACCAATGACTGGAGAGGATTTAAATTGATCCAATCACTCCCCCCTGGCCGGGATGATAGTGCTTTAGACCTCTCAGCCACCAGCTACCTGATCGGCTAGCAGTCGTTTTACGGCGTACGGATTAGTTAGTTCCGTTTGTGACTACCAGTTCATACCATATCTCAGATTTAAACCATAGGCAGAGCTTGTATCTGTACATTTGCTTACTACACACTAATTATCAATGTTTTTGGGTGGCAGATTCAAAATCTGATCATTTGGTTTTTGATATTGGTTCAAAAAGTTGTTTATTTGTTCATGAATTACAATAATTGTAATGCAATTTATTAACTTGTTGGTCTTAGTCAGTAACAAGGCATCAAAACACATCTCACCCATTCTACACTCATCATTCATTCACATTTGCCTTAAAATACACCCTAGCTACATTGGTGTCTTACACGGTGATTAAGTGAAAATTAAGAAATTATCTTTCATTTGCTGCAAACTGCATACAAATAAGACAATGGAAGTCTAAAAAAAGTCTCAACAGTTTATTTATGTGATTTAAATATAACGATAATAAAGAATAAAGTAACTTAAACAAAGAAATTTGTATTTTAGGCCATCTCCCATTTAACTCAATTGATAATGATGACAGAAATATTAGGTCTCTAAGACTGGTAGCTATTAAAACTGGAAAAAATTAAAGGAATGACACACGAATTACAATTTATATAAATGAGAGTTGCTTGAGAAGGTATTCTGCAGAGATGAATTCAGATTGACATCAGTTAAAAATAACATACAGTTGTTTGTGTTACTGTAACAAATACATAAGCAAATTTAGTAATAAACAATTTAATTATTACATATGTTATTTTATATGTGATTAAACTATTTACTTACACAAAATCCCAGCTAAGAGTGGAGCCCTTATTTCAGGGAATGACGTCATTAGGGTTGTTAGATTATTTTTAAATTGCTCGCCCTCTTCTGAGAGAAAGTTAGATCGTATTTTGAAAACTGACATCTGAAATTATTTTGGAATTTGTCAATACCAGTTTGAAACATATGTTATAATAATTGTAAAATGTATATACTGGGAATATATGAAGTGACTTAAACTAAGCATCCAATGTTAAGTATATGGGTTTCCCAAACTGTGGGTCGCTTAAACTGATCTATTTTAAATGCTTTTGTAGTCTCACAAAATAGTTTGTAATGAAGTACAACTATATTGCTTATTACACTGGTTAAAAATGTTTTTAGGTGGCAGAATCAAAAGCTGATCATCTTTCCCCTTGGTTAAAAACTGTATTTATTTGTCCATTGAATTACATTAATTTTAATCACATTTTTTAACTAGTTGATAATTTATGAATTTAGTAACAATTTGATTAAATTTAAATATGAAGTATTTGGAACAAAAACTACATAGAGGAACAAACAATATTTATAAGATACTAGCTGATGTACCCGTTCTTCGCACAGGTGTTTTCTTTACCCGTTCTTTAGTCAATGCAATTTGCATTTTAGTTTGCTTGAAACAGCTGTTATTGCTTCTGCTCTTTAAGCTGTCAAATGGAAGTATCCACAGCTGTTCGCATTAGTTTCTGAATATTTACTTTATTCTGAAATGTAAACATTGAAACTTAGGACGTTCACGGGGCGTAGCCCGAGGGGATTTTAAGGAAATGAATAGGCCTATGTGTTGCATGGGTTCAAGATCTACCTTTGTGTCGGTTCAGTAGTTGTTTCGTTCACCCGGAACATCAGACAGACAGAAAGTCAGACAGAAACCACCTCTTCTTTATAATATAGATTTGACAGACTTGCAATATAATCAAAAGCCCTGTGTTAACATATATTTTTAAGATCAATGATTTATTATTGTTGTTACAAATTTTCACCCTTCAAGAACTGAAGAACCCCGTTAATCCGTCACCAACGTGTCCAAGAGCATGTCCGGAATAAATTTATTTCCTTTTACGTAAAAACACTTTAAAAAACCTGAATTTAAACTGATAATGCTGATAATGTTTAATTTTTTATTTTATACTCACTGAGCTTAAATTATCAATATACTTACTGCATTTTTTCTTTGAGAGGGATGTCCCCCTCTTGCTTTCCTTGGCACACTAGTCATGCAGTTATTTATAACCCTGATCGCATCTTCCAAGTGTTTTTGTTGTGTCTGAAATAATTATTTTAAACTGATTAAAAGGGTATTTAAAAATAATTGATGTAATAAGTGTAATACAGTGAATTGCTGTTGTTAAATTCATGTTGGAATCAACAATGTAACAAAATATACATCAGTCAATCTTAATAAACTTTCCATATTAAGTTACAGTATAAATAAAGCTTTTTGGTTGGAGAAAGATGGCGGACTTACATTTAATCCTGTTAAAGTGCTCTGGTTAAAGGTATAAATTAGTAAGTTTTACTTTGAATTCAGTTTACTACAACAGTTAATATAATAAGTCAACGTACCTTACAAAGTTTTAACAGTGAGTTTTGGTGTATTTGTCATTTGATAACAGATGAACTGGATTTTACCATTTCTTATCCTCAAAGTGAATCCTAACTTGGATGAGTCAAAACCGGATCAGACTGGTCAAGGTCGGGTGACCTGGGGCACTGATAGCCAACTGCTTATCAGCTGATAATGACAGGTGGGGTGTTTTGTTGTTGTTTACGTTGGACTATTGCTAAAATAAAGTTATTTTCTTGGACATAAAACTTTGAACTCAAATAATTGGGTTTGAGCATATTGAACAAAAAAATTTAATAAACACAATTGCTGTTAAAGTACAAAACTGAAGCTTTAACCTTTAGCATTATTTACCTTTGGTAATATTTTACCTAATACATATTATTATTTATAATTAACTGAGTTTCGAAGGTTATTGAGTAGTTTTATGTTATTAAAAAGAGATATGGAAAAACTTCTTACTAAAGAAAAATCTGCACCTCTTCCGAAGGGTTGGAAGAGAGAAGAAGTAATCCGTAAAAAAGGATTGAGTGTGGGTAAAGTTGATATTTATGTAACGTCTCCAGGGGGTCATGTCTTCAGGTCTAAGAAAGCTCTAAGTGAATATATACAGGAGAAGAAGTTACATTTAAATGTTGAGGATTTCAATTTTACAGCCAAGAAAGTAGAGATACTTGCTAATAAATTTCAGTGTACCTTAAATGGTTCATATGCAGACGGTAATGACACATTCCTGGGAGACACTGCAATGTCTGTTAACTCACATGGTTCAGGAAAAAATAATGATTTAAATTCATCTAATACAGCTCTGGAATTCAGTGCTGCCTCTGATAGGGGCACTAACACTAACGTAATAAATAACAGTCAAACTGAAATTAGCCCAAAAGGAGCTCTCGAAACTTCACTAAGCAGGATGGTAGAAACACCTCCTTTAATTGACTCAGATATTTACAAAGCTCATTGTGCTACCACTGCTGTTACAGCCTTACAGACTAATAACAGTATTGCATCTCAGTTAGTTATTGGAGAGCTCTTGGATAAACAGTGGTTATCGGATAATACATTGTACAAATACTTTGAATTGATTAATAGACAGATATCAACATCTGGAAAGGTTTTAATTATAGATCCGACTGTTAGTCATGCTGTCAAAATGTTGATTGATTATGAACATATTTTATCCTATCAAAAACTAAATGAAAGAGACCTTGTTATTGTTCCCATTAATGATGCAACGATGTTGGATAAAAGTGGTGGCTCTCACTGGAGTGTCCTGTTCTATAGCAAGCATCATAACACGTATTAATGGGCCGGATGCATAAAGCGGAGTAAAACCTTTTACTTGTAATATTTCGAGCAAATACTTTACAAGATATGAATAAAAACTGGAGCAAAACCTTTTATTTGGAGTAAGAAGTAAATGAACAGTGATTAGGATTATTTACGAGTAGTGTCGAGTGTTGTGGAGAGTGTTATTGCCCAAACTGGTTCCTGGATAAAATTTCCAACAACCGTACAAGAAATAACAGAAGCAAAAGCTTTGTGGCAGAGTAAGTGCCGTTTTCCTACTGCTATTGGTGTGGTCGACTGTACTCATGTTTGTATTGAGAAACCTAGAATTCATGGTGATGAATACGTAAATAGGAAAGGTAAAGTTTTGCTAAATGTGCAAGGTACATGCAATGCCAGAGAAATGTTAACTAGCATAGACGTAAACAGTATGTAGTATCCAGATGTTGGCCTGGATCAGTACATGACGCTCGTATCTGGAAAAACTCCACTGTTAAACAAGTTTTATCCAGCACTCAAAATGCGGTAATTCTAGCTGACGATGGCTATGGAATCGAGCCATGGCTAATGACACCGTACAATGATCCTGCTGGTGCAGAACAAAGGAACTTTAACAGACTTCTAACAAAAGAACGAGTGATAATAGAATGTTGTTTCGGGCAACTGAAGCGTCGGTTTCCAATTTTGAAATATGTATGTAGGGTGAAATTGGCAAATATTCCGAAAATTATCGTTGCTTGTGTTGTACTTCACAACATTGCAAAACACTTGAACGACCGAGACTTTGACGAAGATGAAGAAGAAGATCCTCCGGAGGATATAAATGGTCCATTAAATGAAAATAACCTTCCAGGAGTACTTGCACTTCGACATGCTGGTCAAAGAAAGAGAGATGAACTGGCGGCTGTAATAAACACGTTTTATTGACACGTAACAAAGAGACACAAAATAAATGCTATATGTACCTACAAGTTGTAGTAACTTTTGTTTCCATATTCTGTTATGGTATCATGCTTACAATTACACTTCTTTGTTTCCAAATTTTTGAGTTTTTCTTTAAAATATTGTTCTTGAACTTCAGCGGTTTTAAGTTGCTGCAGTAGCACTAACCGTTGAAGCTCTCTTTGCGTCAAATTCTGGGTGCGAATTCTGGGTGGATGAATTTGAAACTAAGATCAAATTCAAATTCTAAGATCAAATTTGGTCTTAGTTTCAAATTCATCCAGCGGGTTTTTTTTGCGTGGTGGTAATTTTTGCATTGAGGCATTCGTAGTCTCAGCAGCTCCACAAACAGTGGTTGCAGTACCACTTGTACTGTATTCATCCTGGCAACTTTCATTAGGCCTTTTTACACCAAACTGCATGGCCCCTGTGCAAACCATTTGCATATTATTAGTAGGCGTCGATTTGTAATAACCTTTAGTAAGTTAGTATTACAAAAGTTCTAAGTTTTGGATCACCTATAAGCAAATTAATCAATTAATATGCTGTCACGACCCAATTCATTGATTGGTAAATTAAATTTCTTAATGTTTTAATTTATATAAACAAATATACCGGTATGTTAATTTGTTTAGTAGCTGAGGTTGTTTGTTATAATCTGTTTAAATTAAATATAAATCAGTTCTAACCTGGAATTCGCGCAATGGTAGGATTCGAATCGCACTTCAAGGCTTGCAGCATTTTTTTCTCCCATTCCAGGATCAAAATTTTTTTGTTTCCAGTCTCTTTAGTGTCAGTCTTTTTTTCAATCGTGTTTTCATGTTGTTTACTTTTTTCATCATTCCTTTTGCATCTATCTCCTTTCCAAACATGGATTTGTACTTCAAAATTACTTTAGCAATGGATTCTTCCTTGAGTTTCTTCGTTTTCGGAATTTGGGATTTTTCCAGTATTTCGGGGTGCAAACATAACTCATTAGCAAAAAACAATAGCTCATTATTATAATCTACAGGTTGCACATCATCCGGTTCGTCATCACTTGATGAAATCATGACTTTATTACTACCACAATTCACAAGTAAAGAAACGATGAGTAAGGCACATATAATCCCTTTGTTTACAGGAAAATTTGTGTTTTGTTGTTGTGTGTTGAGAAAAACAGCTGATCAGCTGTTAGATGCATTGTTGACCATTTACTAGAGATTCGAAGGATTTGCTTGCGGGTAAAAGCAAATCATTATACATTTTATGTGAAGGAAATGCTTTTCCTTCTACCTTAAACTCAGAGCATTTGCTTTTACTTCTACCTTTTCCTTCTGAGCAAATACTCTTTTTTATGCATACGGCCCATTATTATGACTCACTTCAAACATATAACCTCTCTCATGCTAAAACCGTCATGACCCGATTATCTATTGTCATTCAAATTCAGGATCAAGAACCTGAGTTAGTGGAACTAAATGGCCCTCAGCAAACAAATGGCTATGATTGTGGTATATATTCTGTTTTAGCCATTGAGTATGTTTTAAACTATGTGATAAATGGTGAAAATCCAGATTTCTTGTCTTTGGCAAAGCTTCAATTCACTGAATTAGACTTGATTAGAAAGAGAAGCCACATGGCATATGCTATTAATGCCAGTGAAATGTTGTCAATTAATAACCTACAAGGGCTAGTATTTGATGACACGAAGCAAATACAGAATAGATCATTGAGTACAATTACAGAGTATAAATCTGAGCATTCTGAACGGCTCGAGGTAATGATCCAAACTTTGATTGAGAACATTACGGATCTTGAAAACGAAATCCATAATAAAAACGCTTTCATTCAAGAACAATTAGATAAAGTGGAATACATTGAGTCCAGATGGAATCTTGACAAAGATAAACTTGCTGAGTGTGAGAAGGTAATCAAAAGGCTAGAAGAGGAATTAAAAGATTGTAACAGTCTTCATCACAACGGGGACGTTTTCGAAGCCCATAATTTAAAAGACTCTATTCCATGCAACAACTTAGGCTCAAAAGAATTCCAATTCTGCACAAAAACCTCAAAACCAGTACCGCTTTCCACTGCGAGTACTGTCAAAACCCTCCGCATTAATACTGTCTTACATGCTCAGAACGGCAGGGAAAATAAGAATTTTGAATCTGGACATAATAGATATGTGAAATCAGGCAGAAGGTCTGATAGTAATATTAGAGGATCTCACAGTGACAAAAAACACCTTCCTAAGGTATCAATTTTTTCTGACAGCCACGGTAGGGATCTCGTTCATTTTTTGACACAAGTATGCCCAAATAAAAATGATTTTTTCGCCCATATACAACCTGGAGCTCCTATTGAGTCTGTGTTTAGGTCTGCAAACCTTTGTTCTGATCTTCGTCATTATACCATGAATGATTCTATAGTATTTATTGGGGGTACGAATAACATAGATGCTATTAATATTAACAGCTATTCCAAACATATAAGAGAGATTTCGCAACTCCTAGAAAGACAAGTCAAAAAGTTTGGTCACACTAAACTTTTATTGGTGTCTATACCCTACAGATATGACCTTCATGGAAATGATTTGCGTAATAAATTTATAAATGAAATCAATATGGTCATAAGACATCTAGCTAGTGTTTTGAGCCATGTTGAATTGATTGACCTTCATGTGCTTGAGAGAATTCCACACGAAACATGGATTCCATCTTAACAAAAGAGGTAAAATTGCTGTTGCAAAGCAAATTAGTGGAAAAATCTATAGTACATTGCTATCATCAGCACGGGACAATGACATGCCAACTCCATCTGCCCAAGCCGCTTCTCCGGTGCTGGTTCCTGGTTCCAACGACCTTGCCGCAGTACGGAACAATGTCGTTCCTACTCTATCTGCCCAAGCCGCTTCGCCAGTGTTGGTTCCCGGCTCCATCAACTTTACTGCTGAGATGTCTTCTGTGAACCTACAACTGTTGACTCCTGCAAGGCCTGCTGACTCCCAATCAACCCTACAGCATCATACTGGGCTAGCTGTTATTCCGGTTTCGACCCCTCCACCTGAAGTAGTGCTCCAGAGTGTGTCAGGGGAATGTGTTGATGTCAATAGTGCCAAGTCAAAAAGTGAATCAGGTAGTGCTTTTTTAGGAATTTCTTGAGTTTGCCAACCAATAAAATAACTTCACAATCTAAGTTAGGAAATACCAAATCTCCTTTAACACTAATGCTTCTGCATGTAAATATCCAATCTATAAGGAATAAGTTAGATCAATTGTCTGTTATTTTAGAGGAGGTCGAATGCAGTATTTTGTTGATTAATGAACATTGGTTGTTAAAGAGTGAGGAGCTGTTATATGTTCCTAGGAGTTTTCAAACTTGCTGCTTCTTGTTGTAGAGAAAGGGATCCACATGGTGGTGCTTCCATCATTATTAAGGTAGATTTTGACCATGTGGAAATTGACATATCCCAATTTGTGCATGTCGGCCTTCTCGAAGCTGTTAGTATTTATGTTATGAATTTTAATATTGTATTTATTTCTCTGTATAGACCTCCGGATTCTAGTTTGGATTTGTTTTTTAATTTCTTTGAAGACCTTTTAATCTTTGTTACTGATAATTTTCCTAAAGCTAGAATTTTGATAGGTGCTGATTTTAACATTGATTTTTTAGGCCATAACAAACACTCTGTAATGCTTAAAAATGTATTGAAGTCTTTTGATTTATATTTTGTTTTTAATACTGCAACAAAAGGTAAAAAGTGTATTGACAATATTGCTACTAATCTGGGTTCAAATTGCTATAGTCATTATGTATGGAAGGAAAGAATCTCTGACCACCCAATTTTGTGTTTTAAATTTACTCTTGCATGTACATCCTCTCTACTCTGGAGAGAAGTTTCATTCAGAAAGTTAAATGAAGATGGGTTAAATTTATTTATGTTAAGCCTGGCTAATGTTAATTGGGATTTAATTTATGTAAATGAGGATGTTGATCTTGCTTTTGAGTGCTTTTTAGGAGTGGTTCTTTCATTGTATAATGTTTGTTGTCCTAGAATTACTAAGAAAATCAAAATAGATAATAAGGGAAGAAGGTCACTAAATGGCGGCTAAAGCATTTTAAATGGGAAAACGCCATTACAATATGTACCTATTGCTAAAAAACTATTAGCCCTATTGGTTTGAAATTTTTACCATTTGTTCTCAACATTATAAGGAAGGTATGGAAGCTCAGCCAACTAAAAAATACAATAATTAAAAATGTTATAAAATAATTTTTTTTATTTTTTTATTTTTGCGTTTCCATGGTAACGGTAAGTATTTAATATTTATTGTATAGGTAGAGGAACTTACATTATTTTGGTTCAGCAGGTAGTTATAGACCATATAAGTATGGAGAAAAAATTTCAAGTCTCTCAGTTATACCAAACCAGAGATACAGGTACATATATACACAAAAATACAGGTTTCGGGAAATCAATTTTAAAGCAAAAACTTACTTTTAAAATTCTCCAGCACCGTATTGACAGGCTTCTTCCTCTTCATTGTCTTCTTTCTTCCTTTTCATTTGTCTTCTTTTTACTCTGGCTTCCTTGGTCATCTCTAAAATACTTTCTCAGCTTTTTTGAGTCGTGTAATGTCAATTTTGCGAAGAGCTAGACGAGCGTTTTTGCCAATGCTCACTCCAAGATTTTCAAATACTCTTGATTTAGCCAAGGCACCATCATTAAATGTGAGGACTGCATCTAGTGCTCCACATTTCAATGTAGTGTAGCCTACAAACACTCTTTTTGGTATTTTTGAATGAGGTGGTTTAGGCTCTCATTTGGATTCTGAGTTTTGCCGTGTAGGCATCTCTGTTTCCTGACCTTTCGCAGTAACTGCTCTGATGAAAGGTCTGTAAATATCGGCTTTATATTTAGCATTACTTCCTTTGGAAGTGAATTCTGATGAGAATAGCTTTCACCTGTAGCCTTGGCTTTTTGGTATTTGCACCATGACTCAGGACCTACTGGGCAAAACTTGTGTTGGGGCGCTTTGTCAGTGGACATTTTATGATGGTAAATAGCCCAAACTGCTTTTTTCATAGCTCGTAGGTTGCTGACATTCCTTCGAATAGCCAAGCCATAGTATGATTGCAGTAGATCAATTTGGGCATTAGTAAGCCTCCCCTTTCCAGAAAGGCCCTTCCCGTCTTTCAGGGTTACGCCTCGAGACTTGTTTTTCAGGCGGCGAAGGCGGGATCCCATCCGTTTCTGGATGTGACCCACGCATTCTAATTTTTCGACTTTGATCTCCTCTCCATAGGGCTCAGCCTTTCTAACTGTTTCAAAGGCAGACGAGTCGCCATCCCCCAAGAATCTAGTGTATTGTACACTTCTTTTGAGTTCTGACCGTTTGAATATGTTTAGTATCCCAACCGATTCCATGCCCCCACTACTACCCTCGTAATTTTTAACACACCCTTCATGGATTCCTTTTTGCCCTGGGTTTTTAATGCACCCCTGGCAGTACTTGGACATTACTTCTAAGTCTAGCACCTTCCCAGTATCAAAAGAAGTTGTACTTACGATACCATTGAGGGACGTGTGGCCGCGCTTCTGCCACGTCCCATCAAACGCAGCTGCGATTTGGTTACTGCCCGCATTCTCCTCCACAGCCTCAATAGCAGCTTTTGTCATTGATTCTTCTGCTGCAGGCTCCAGTGCATCAACCAGCGCTTTGATGTGAGTTTCAAACTTTAGAGGAGGAGGCGGCAAGTTCATGAGGGCGCAAAAGGCTCGAGACCCAGCTATGCCAACGCCCACGTCTCGCATGGCGTACACAAACCGAATATTTGTTTCATAGATACGAGAATTGGCCTTGGGGATTAGTTTAGATGTCATTTGATTCTTGCTAGTTTTACACTTACTACATTCTAAAACTAAATTTGTAACAAGTCCTTTCCTCTTCAGTTCATTTTCAGACACCGAAAGTGTGCCTTCAGCGTCACAAAATTTACACTTACAGGATTGAGATATCAATGAAGTAAGAAATTCTAAGTCAACAATCACATTCACATTAGTATCACTGTTGTGATCCAAGGCACTCTCGTCTTTTTGTAAATATCCTAGTTTTCTCTTAGAAGAGCTTGGAGGAGTGTTTACTGTAGGCTGGGGGCTAGGCCTAGGAGTGTTAGATTCTGATGATTGAGAAAGATCAGGAGATGAAGGATTAGATTCTACATAGTGTTTTAAATACTGATTACCACTAAAGAAACGTTTCTTCTTGAAACTAATCGATCTAGGCATTTTCGTAAGTATCACTTGTAATATAAACCACTAATAAACACTAAGTTACACTGCACAACAAACAATACGTGAAAGTGAAAACTAAACAGTATTAACCTCAAACCAAAACAAACAGACATCAACATCAGATGCAGCTAGACTGCTACTGCTACATACAGTCGTCTGCAGACAGTGGAGTGGCAAACCACGCATAGAGTAAAAAATAATAGTGTTATAAACGTATAGGCGTACTATAAGAAAATGCCTGTTTGATTCCTACTGCCCCCGACACCTCAAATGAAGTGTCACTCATGAGGAAATAATTTTTTTCTCAACGAAATGATTATATTTATGTATTAAGTTATATATCATTTTATTCAGGAAGACATGAGGAATTTTTTAACATTAAAAATAAAAAATGCAAAATTTTTAATTTTTTTGCGACCTTCTTTGCAAAATAAAAATGGTTGGTTTGATGATAATCTTAGGAAGAACAGAAATATGTTGATGCTTATTAGTGACTTGTTAAAATTCCTAGCTATAAAAACAATCAACACCTTATAGATAGCTACATACTTTGTAAAAATGAATATAGAGCGAGTATTAAGGCTGCAAAAATCAGACACAATGAACAATTTATTTCTAATTCACAAAACAAAAGTGCAGCTTCATGGAAAGTGATTAGGGCTGAAAGTGGTTCATTTTTAAGGGGTGAAAATGCTAGTTTATCAATCAAGGCTGATGAGTTTAATGATTTTTATATAGATATTGGTAAACAAGTCATGGAGAAGTCAAATAGCAGCTGTCATAATGTAAATGATTTATCTTTTCTTCATAATGTTAATCCTCCATGTTCCAGTTTTCATTGGAAACCAATAACTGTTTATGACTTGACGAAAATTATTAGTAATTTAAGTTCTTCCGGCAGTGAAGATATTTATGGATTGTCAAACAAAATCGTTAAATTAATGGCCCCTCTTATATTACAACCTTTGTTATTTTTAATTAACTTAGTTTTCCTGAAATCTCACTTTCCTCGTTGTTTAAAACCGTCAAAAACGATACCTCTGTATAAGAAAGGTAATAGATCATGTATCTCTAACTATAGACCGATATCAATAGTAACTATATTTTCTAAAATAATTGAAGTTTGTGTCAAATTACAGCTAAATGAATTCATAACTGACAATAATATTATTTTTAACAGCCAGTTTGGATTTAGGAATGGCCGTTCAACAACTTCAGCAGTAGAGATGATAGTGTCTGATATTCTTGACAGTTTTGAGTGTAATGAGTACCTGAGCGTGGCCCTTGTGGACCTCAGCAAGGCTTTTGATTCTGTTTGTCACAGTGTTCTGCTGAACAAATTGGAATTTTATGGTATTAAAGATAAAGAATTAGAGTTTTTTAGATCCTACCTTTGTGGAAGGAGGCAGATGGTTCTTTTAGATTCCGAAGCTTCTTCATTCAGAGAAGTCCTTGCTGGGGTGCCGCAGGGGTCCGTTCTTGGACCATTGTTATTTATAATTTTTATTAATGACCTTCCTAACTCCATGCCTTGTAAACCATTGTTATACGCTGACGACACCTCTTTTCTGTACTCGGGTAAGGATTTTAAGGAGACTGAAAAAGTTATAACTGATATGATTGATTTTGGTAAAACCTGGTTTAGTAGTAATTTTTTATCTATTAATGATGAGAAAACAGAAAGAATTTGTTTCTCATTGAGGCAATTAGGCTGTGCTAATAATAAGATTTATGACCTCGTTAAACTGCTAGGAGTCACACTTGACGTCAAGCTTACTTGGGAGTCTCATACATTCAATGTTATTTCTAAATTGGCCAGAGTTTGTTTTTTACTGAGACGGCTCAAAAAATGTATTTCCATTCATATGCTGCTTATTACTTACCATAGTTTTTTTCACACCCATCTCTTATACGCAAACCTTTTGTGGGGTAATAGTAGTGGAGCTAGACATGTTTTATCTGGCAAAAGAAGGCTTTAAGAATCTTGTTTGATATTCCTGTTAGAACTAGTAGTAAACCTTTTTTTATTAGTTATGAAATTATGACTCTGCCTTCCATATTCATTTTTCAAAATTTAATTTTTGTCAAGGAAAATATTAACAACTTTGTTACTCGTGATTCAGTTCATAGTTACGATACCAGAGGATCTTGTGATTTAAATGCTCCAGCTGCTAGATTAAGTAAATTCATTAACAGCCACAAGTATTTACAGATTAAGTTTTTTAATAAAATTCCAGTAGATTACCGTAGCTTAGATTCTATTTTATTTAAAAAACGTTTATCAAGGTGGCTATTGAGCAAGGCGTTTTACTCAATTGACGAGTTTTTAAACTGTGATGATTTTACTTGAACGCCCATTAGAGCCCATGTTAAATGATTTCCCATTTTTTCAAAAACTATTATAGCTACAGCTTTTAAATTTTTACTATACCTTTTTAGGCCTATTATAATACTTCTGAACCAATAAAATTGCCAAATTTCACTAATTAAAAAAAATTGGATTTTTTTAAAAAGTTATGTAAATTTTTAGTTTTTAAAATATTGTAACATAGTTTTTTTTCAATACTTATGTATATTTTGGGAAAATTCTGGTTCCACTGAACCAACAGCCTCATGTTAATATGTGGTACAAATTTGGTTGAGATATCTCTAATAGTTCCTGAGATAATGGGAAGAATAAGTATAAAAACACCGTTTCCGGGGAAACCCATTTGAATACAGGGGAAGCAGCTTTACTGAAGAAATATATACAATTACTCTACATACTAACTTTTAAAAGGCTCCAGGTGCATAATCCATTGGATCATCTGGTTCCTGTAGTAGGCTGGCTCTCTTCTTATTAAGTCTGGCTTCTTTTGTAGCTTCTAATGCTACTCTGTCCGAAGTGCGCACACGCTCTGCGTCAAGCGACTTCATAGCGTTGATTGTATGTTCACCATAGTCACTAAACACCCAAGTTCTTTAAAAACTTTCAGTCTTGAAATATTTCCTTCATTAAAAGTTATCACTGCCTCATACACTCCTAGCTCCAATGTTAGTCTACCTACAAACACATATTTGGGAAGCCTATTCCATATTATATGGTTGAATGCTTCGTTTACATTCTGGGTTTTTCCGTGCATGCATCGCTTGAGCAGTTCAGGTTTGGCTAGATGTTTAAAGTCAGGATTTAATACTTTCATAACAGCTGCTGGAATAGAGTTTTTATGTTTGAAGGTAGCCAACTCACCTTTTTCTGCAGCTTTATTATATTTACACCAGGTGTCCGGAGTCTGCGGGCAGAGCCCATGACATGGTGAATCATCAGTAGATTTCTTATGAAAATAGATGGCCCAGAGTGCTCTTTGCATATTTTTCAGGTTTGTACAGTTATTTCTAATAGCACTGCTATAATATGTCTGAAGCTCATCAATTTTCTTGTCGGATAGACGGCTTCGAATAGACTTTCCATCGGATAGAGTAGTGTTTTTACAATTCGCGTTAGTCGTTCTCAATCTAGAGCCCATGCGTTTTAGCTACATGGTTTACACATTCTATTTTAGTTACCTTGAGGTCCTCATAGGGATCACTTTCAACCACAGCCAAAAAAGCCTTAGAGTCTCCATCTCCCAACATTTCTTTGTAGCGTACGCCCCGTTTTTCTACTGAACGTTCGAAAAGGCTGACTGCAGATACACATTCCATTCCGCCCGAAGAACCCTCATAATTTTTCAGACATTTTCCCTTATGAGCTTCTACTTTTTGAGCATAGTCTTCACTTTTAGAAGAAATTTTTGTGCAACCACTACAGAATTTCGTCAAAACTTCGACATCGAGGACTTTTCCGGTGTCGATACTCGTAATCGTACAGCAACCATTTTTAGATCTAAATCCCCTCTTCTGCCATGTCCCATCGTATGCTATACTAATATCTGTGCTATTATCATTCTCAGTTACTGCCTCTTTAGTTGCTTCAATCATGGATCTTTCAGCCACCAAGCTAACACAATGTCTCAGTGTTTTTGTGTACTTTGTGTTCGCAGTGCTAGGTCTCGGCAAGTTCAACATTCCACAAAGAACTTTACCTCCTTCCCCACCCTTTCCGATGCATCTAATGTTGAAGATAATATTTGACTTTCATATAGCTTGCTACTTGTATGTCTATAAATCATGTGTTAAATATGAAGTGTCATATTATCATGTGTTTGTGTTTATGTTTATGTTGATGTTGGAATAAAGGGTGATTATTATTGTGTTCTATTAGTATCATGTCTTTCTTAT
The DNA here is from genome assembly GCA_963675035.1 of Allygus modestus. Classification (NCBI taxonomy): domain Eukaryota; kingdom Metazoa; phylum Arthropoda; class Insecta; order Hemiptera; family Cicadellidae; genus Allygus; species Allygus modestus. Next base: position 63,207,316 of record OY776111.1, on the reverse strand, counting down.
TATCCCACTAAACTCTTGCTATTTCCATCATCTAAGACCACAAAACATACGCATGTTTATCTCAAAATAGTGCTCATTGGACTCAGGCTTGCACTCATTTGATGTCCAAAACTCATTAGCTCTATCACACTTCAAACATGTAAGGGAAAGCTGGCAAGCAAGACCATTTTTCTTCTCTTCGATTTCGAGTCTTATTGATTTTCTTATTACTTACTTAATTTTTTATGATTCTAAATTACTAACTCTTAACTAATTATCTGTTCGGATGTGCTCGGGAAATGTGGATATAAAAGTGACGCTATCGAATCTGTGGGCAATGGCTACCATGTGCTAAGCCTAGCTTGTCTTCACAATAATGAGTGTTATTACTTACAAAATTCACTAGGCTATTTAAATATAGCTCACAAATGCTCTTACTTGACTTATCAATAAATATAATTATACCTGTGGTCTTCTTTGGTTTATTGTAGTGAGTAGAATGTGTTTTGTATTTACTCTGGATATCAACAGAAGGTAGGTGTACAATTTCTAGAATGTCTTTAACTATTTGAATGAAATACAAAGTTACAGAGGAACAATATAATATTTATTTATCTAGTAATACAATTGTGTTTTAAAAAGTTCTCAATCAAAGGGATTTACAAATAATCTACAATTCAGGGGAAAGTTACAGTGAATGGCCTAGGCTAGAAGATGGATGGCAATAATACATGTGGGCCTAAGACTAAATGTTCATATTTTGATTCTAAATGGGTTCTTTTACAAATGAGGGCTCTTTTCTCAGGGGGGAGTATCGTGCTGACTTGAATAACGTTGAAATTTATAGATGAAAGAATATTTAGTCCAATTAGGCTTATGCTGTTTACAAATTGCAACAATGAAAAATTTTGGTGTTGTCCAAAAGGAAAGTCCAATGGTTTCACTGAATTTACTAATGATTAAAATACTCAAATTAAATTTAGAAAGATAGTTCAATGTAATAATATTCTCTTGATGTTAATTTAACTTTCAGAACATTAGACTTGTTCTATTTAATGTCTGTATTCTTTCAAGTCCCTAATAGAATACACAATGGAAGTGGTTTACCAATCAGCTCACAATGTTCTTCGCTCAATACCAATTTTTGGGGGTAAAACAAAGAAAAGGGAGTGAATTTAAAATGGTATTATATTGAGCAGTAAGTCCCTAATAAAATAAGCACTAAGCAATGCAAAACTTAGGCCATACTGGGTGAATTTAAATAGGAACTGTGTCCTGCACAGATTTTAGGTCTTAACACTATGGCATCTGGAACAAGAAGGAAGATCTAGCAGAGATGAGGTCTGGAAGCATGGTCCATTGTTGAAAGCACATGGTACACACAATTGTTAACACTGGTCACTGTAATTTAGATTCCTTAAGGACTATTTTTGAAAAGTATATTATATTAAATTTTAATTCTATTGCAATCCTCTCACATAAATTATATCTAAAATATTATTATTAACAAACATATTAAATTAAGTGAGTAGGCTATTAGATGTGGATAGGCTGTGAATGATTATTGGTGATTAATTAATGAAATACATATTATTTTACAATTGCACAGATAAATAAACATTAAATACATAGAGGGGAATGGTTTTCTGAGGAGTGGTGATAAGGATGATTATTATTGGGCATGAACATATGGCAATTAATACAAATAACACATTTAGGGGAAATTAATTAATTAACACATTGATAGGGAAACTTAAATATAAAATGACACATAATAGGAAAATTATCACTAAATAATGAATGGATGACATCTAATACTATACGAGTAGCCTAAGTTCGCCTCGACAAAATCTACAGACAGCAGACTCTCTAAAGGCATCTGATAAAATAGTCATACTAATAATAATATTCCTATCCTCACCTTTGTATTCATTGTATGATTCTGACTGAGCAGATAGTTTGAATTTAGATGAGCTTGGTGGAGTAGGCCTAGGGCTACTGCTAACGATGGGTTGGTTAGGGCTAGGGCTACGTGAAAAGGTTCCTGGCTCTAGTCCTATCACCTTGATAGTGTGTTGGTTACCTTTGAACTTCCTTTTTTTATATATTCCTTTTGGAGGAGTCATTTCATTATAGTAAGCACAACCACAGAAATAATTCAAACAAGATTCAACCACAGTCGATAGTACAACAACTAACACTTGTTTACAAACACTGTAGCAGAAAGCAGAATAACAGAGCAACAAACAGGCTAATCACTAGACAGGGAATGGAAAAGTCAAAGACATCTAAACACAGAATAGATGCAAAATCGTATTGCTGTACACTATAACAAGTTGCAAGCGAGTAAGTGCGCCATGATGAGCTTTGATTGTCTTGCAGACCTATATTTAAAAATACAATAAAAATACTTATGATTGTCTAAATGTTATAAACGACCCATCAAATTGTTCAGAATGAACCATATAATAATACAAAAATATTATTGAAAAATCGAATTTTTTACCCATTTTGCGTTCAAGTAACCTTAAATGCTCCAGCTGCTAGATTAAGTAAATTCATTAACAGCCACAAGTATTTACAGATTAAGTTTTTTAATAAAATTCCAGTAGATTACCGTAGCTTAGATTCTATTTTATTTAAAAAACGTTTATCAAGGTGGCTATTGAGCAAGGCGTTTTACTCAATTGACGAGTTTTTAAACTGTGATGATTTTGCTTGTTTTTAACTTATTATTATCACTTGGAATGTAATGTCTCTGTTAGAATTTTTTATTTTTACGTTGTTTGTTATTTTTATATATGTTAAATGCTTTCCCATACTGTGTCTATTTATTGATATTGTTTATAAGCTTGTCGAAAATCTACCTTATACTTGCAACTTGCCTGTCATATTGAAGTGAATAAATTGCTTGATTTGCATTATGCGTTAATTTGGAATATAGATATAGCATGAATAAATTTGGCTTGATCACAATTACAGATTTGCATAGTTAGTATGGCATGCTATATTTAGCTTGAATTCTGATATTGTAATATTGTATTTTGCATGTGATATTGTATGTTATTGAAGAATGGTATGTGCATGTCTCTTGTATTTCTTGTGACGTTGTCTATTTCAATTGATTAATGACAATAAAGCATTATTATTATTATTAAATAAAATATTTGATATTATTCATTTACTTTCATGCTAAACCTAAAATTGTAATTTAATTAAAATCAGAATTTAATATACTAAGGTACACAGTTGGTGGCGCATGTTTGATATAACGGTCTGAATAAACAAGTAATTAATTTTAATTTGTTACTTACTTAATAAGAAACATACTACTTAATTAATTATAAAACGTGTGTAACAAATAATATAATTGATTCCTATGCACATCTATATATACTAGGGGTTTATTAACAGTTTTAATCTCAATTTTTTATATCATATGTAAGGCAGGGCCGTACTGAGGTTTCACGGGCCCCTTGGCAGGCCTTGAGCTGTGGGCCTATGTTGCCGTCCAGATCTAAGTTAGGCTAGGCATATTAGGAAAGTTAGCGGAAAGTTTAGGTACAGTCCTAATCACCATTGTTCTTTATGTTTTTTGGGTCGCTGAACACGAATATGAGGTTTGCTGACAGATATTATGCCCGGAAAATGTTTTTTTTGCGAAAAACTTGAAAATTTGGTCAATTTTTTAGGTTTTTTGGCTAAATCTCGGTAAATATGGATTTTGTGAAAAAACTATGCATTGCAAAATTAAAGCACATAAAATTTACTACAAATTTCACATATAATACTTTTTTCTACGACAAACCGTTACGCCGCTAGAGCACACTAAAAATGGCCAGAAGTACCAAAAATAAAAACTAACGCTAAATGCTGCCGTTTTACATTAGGTTTCCGTGGAAACGACCCATGTTACGATAATTTTAACTATTTATTCATGATAATAAACTGAAACACGCTTAAAAATAAACAAACTAGTGTGTCCAGTGACCACAAGCCTCCACATGAAAGAAATATCTGACTAAAATCAAATCGGGAAAAATGTGGACAAAAAAAAACAAATGTAGAATGACTTATATTAAAATTATTTGATACATGCAGAAACACTATAATTAAATGTACAATAGTTTTTTTAAATAATGGTAATTACCTCATCAATATCTAAGGGTTGGTTGGTAGGATCATGTAATTCAATCTCTTTAGGTTGAAGGTTGGCATTCCATCCGCCCCTTTTTCGTCGGTGGGCCCGAGAGGAGAGAAACATCTGCTTCTTCCACATCCTCCTGTGCTTCTAAGGATTCCTCAAGGGTAGTAAACTGAGGGCCAGGTTAATCTTTGAGATCCAAATCTTCAGCCTCGTCCTCTTGTTGGTCAAGGGCCACCGATGCGTTGTTGCATGATCTGTGAACGCAGTTTATGCATAGATCAGTGCAACTTAGCCCCCCTTTTTGCAGCTGCAGTTTCGTGCACAGGTTTTGGTGCACTTGCATGTTACCAACTTAAGCAGTTCGGGGGGAGCTTGATCCAAAAGGGTTGTGATTGGTTCGAGCCCGTTGGTGGTCCTCTTCCAACCCCAATCCTCGGCTCGCTTATCAACACCCATCCATTGCTGTACTTGATGGTAAACTCTGTAGCTGTGTTGTGTTGCTCCACCTGCTGAGGGTGGAAGCGCAGCTATTTTTGATGATGCCTTAAACGCTGCCTTCTTGTAGTTGAGGAAGCGCAGGTGGTTTAAAGAGGGTGCAGTCCTCCCGTTATAGCCATACACTTCGACCAAGAATCGTTCTCCAGCTTCTGCTATGCTTTGTGGAGGAGCGTTACTGTTTTTGAAAACGTTGATAGCATCACCGAGGTCAGGATTTTTAGTGAGTGTTTTCACAAATTTCAATTTTCCCTGGTTGAATGGTGCAGAAGTCGTGTCACATCCACTCATTGCGTGTAAAAACAGAATATTCTCTGCAACAGTTTTGCTCTTTACATCAAGGAGTGGAGAGTATGTAGTCGATGGAGTTTTGCCCTTTCCTGGCTTCAAGAAGAAAACGTTTTTTTCCTTACACAAACCAATTAGAATAATCAATAAATCAACATCCTCTCCAACAACGACGACGTTCTCATTAGAGTTTGCCAATGACAGCGCTTCTGTCACTATCAATGTGTCCGCATCTTCATATGATTGTTTCCAAGATACATTTTGTGAGTTCATCTTACTTATTATCATGGAAATTAGTCTTTTCTTGTTATTAGGGTTGGCTAGAAATTTTTCTTTCGTTGTGGTTGGGGTCATATTTTCATCAAAGAGAATGTCTGCAGAAGTAGTTTTCATTGCTCTTTTCAATCGTTCGGAACTTTTTGTTCCACCTTGCAGATGTTCGGGGTAGCCGTCAAAAACAACTCTTGTCTGAGCTCCATATTTGGTTATAATGTAGTCAATGTATCTGTCACATATTTTAGAGAAGGGTTGATGCTCTGGCCACACAACTTTGTGTAGTAGGAACCCACCATCGACAACATACTGCACTTGACCATGGAAGTGCTTGTTGTCAACGGGGACAAGTGCTTTATACAAATTTGATTTGGTTCCTTTTCGCAAACCGTTATTATCAAACAACGAGAAAGAGTATGGACCCAGGTCGTAAGACAAGAAGTGTTCTAGTTCTTCATCAGAATTCTTAGCGACGCTGATACGTTGAAACAATGTCGTGGGGTTTATGGGGAAGAATTCGTTCTCTACTTTCATCGCGTTGTTCATTATGGCAAGTGGCTGGACTCGGTCTGCTCGTCTGAATTTGACATTACCAAAGTTAAAGTTGTCAACAACTCTTTCAATGCCTTTTATCCCTTTTTCCCAAGCACTATGGCTGTCAAACCTGTGGTCAGCAACAATCCCTGTGCTAAGAGAAAATAAATGGGGGTTTTGTGGGAACGGGAAATGTTCCTGCAACCAGTCATACATCTTGGCGCAATCCTTGTTATCACGTATGATTCTTGCATCTCCCAGACCATGATGCTGATGTGAGGTTTCGAATGAAACACCGCAGTAATTTTCTATTTGCTCACAAACGTGGTGCCCTGCTGTCCACGACATGGTCCACCTTGCCTGAATGCCTTCCTCTACCCCTCGCCCATGGGTCAGGCCCCCGCTAACCTTCATGCTCCTCATGAGGAATTGTTCTATCAGCATATCAGTCCACGTTCCTGACCAGAACTTGGTGGCTGACCGACGTACCGTAAAGCAACCTTCATCAGCAAATTGTTGGTACTCATGAGGAGTTCAACATGTACAATTTTATCTCTCCAATTAGTTCGTCTAATGAGAACTGACATTCATCATTGCTGCTTTCAAGGTATTTATATACATATTGCATTGCAGCATCAATTTCAAGTGCAAATGGACCTCGCTTTTTAGAAGCTGCTGTTGGTCGTTTTGCTTTTGCAGACAGTTCTATACGACACCTGTGGTGATATTGTGCATTATGTGCGACCAAGTCAGGAACATGCTCAATCCGGCGAAGTATATCCCGTCCATACTCATTATCAAGATCTTGGGCATCCTTAATAACAGAATTTCTCAAACTTTGAGTCTTGTCACGTACTTGATATACAACATCCCGTTCATTTAGGGGTTTCTTGTATTCCGCAGCCAAAAAAGTATCAGTTATTTCACCACATATGAAGCAGTGAGATTTGAAGCAAAACCTGTTTACTGCTGATCTGTTTAGTTGAGGTTTAGCAGTGTTTAATAATTCCTCTTGCTTTTTTAAAAAGGCAACAATAGATCGGTCATCTGTATATGATTTCCTACACTTTTCATGTACTCTGACAGACGTTTGTCGTTTTAAACTAACACTTTTGCCATCTTTCCTTTTTTTTGCTAGCTTCAGTAAACGATAAAACTCCTTTTTCTTTCACTGTTGACACTTTTAAACCTTGCTCTTCTAGCGGCAATTCACAAATAAAACACGCAGACATTGCGACATTGATAAATAACCACTTAAAAAATGACACAATACAAAAATGAATATTGTGAATCAACAATAACAAAGGTAAATTAATAAATATCAGATGTTTTGATTGATCAGCTGTTCTTGTTTTAATTGATTGATTGATTTGACTGAGTTTAAACAAATTTAAAACCTGACAACTTTAATACTATATAAAGTGTAATTACTATATACACACTACTGGTCCATGGTGAGTCCAAAGTTTTCCAAAATCGTAATTTAATGATAACAAAAGTATTAAACCATGAAACTCCTTCAAATATAGTTAAAATTATCGTAACATGGGTCGTTTCCACGGAAACCTAATGTAAAACGGCAGCATTTAGCGTTAATTTTTATTTTTTGTACTTTTGGCCATTTTTAGTGCGCTCTAGCGGCGTAACGGTTTGTCGTAGAAAAAAGTATTATATTTGAAATTTGTAGTAAATTTTATGTGCTTTAATTTTGCAATGCATAGTTTTTTCACAAAATCCATATTTACCGAGATTTAGCCAAAAAAACCTAAAAAATTGACCAAATTTTCAAGTTTTTCGCAAAAAAAAACATTTTCCGGGCATAATATCTGTCAGCAAACCTCATATTCGCGTTCAGCGACCCAAAAAACAAAGAATAATGGTGATTAGGACTGTACCTAAACTTTCCGCTAACTGCCACTTATATTCCTAATATGCCTAGCCTAAGTTGGTGACCTATTTTTTAGACAACAGTGTAATAAATAAAACACCGGCCTGGTCGCCCAGCCTCCTCCCCCTCCCCATAATCATATTTGATTATGATGTAAGGTACATAAGCAAATAAATGTAGATATATGTTAATGTTTATATTATATATATATATATATATATCAAACAGTTTTTAACAAAAAATATATACAAATTCAATGTAAAATAATTAATTGTAAACAGTTTCATTGATGTTAGTGTTTGGTTATTTACTTACTTACTCAAAATACCCGCTAACATAGGAGCTCGAACATCCCTGAACATTTTAATCAGATTCAATGGATTATTCTTGAATTGTTCACCTTCTTTTGACAGGTAATTTATCAGGATTTTGAAAACTGACAACTGAAATTATTTTATATTAGTCATAGTACATTTTCAATAAATGTTATACAGAGAATGTTATAGAATATATTTGTAAACTGTTATAATACAAAAAATCTATATATTTTTGTACTTATCTTAAATTATTTAGTAGATTGTATTCAGTAACTATATGAAGAGAATTAGAAAATTTGGACAAAAGAATACTTTTCCCATATTGCTATACTATGTATCGGGGTAGAAAGTTAAAATATGTTTGTAATAAAGTTATTGATATATAGTATTCATTTATTTTAAACTCCATTTTATATAACAAGGGCGATAAACAATTAGTCCATCTTGTGGCTGTCCATTGTCACATTGTCATTATCTTTGTACTATTGGTGTAATCCGTTGGAATAAATAAATAAATTGTCAAGACCTTGGCCTATCACTAACAATTATCATTTCACCATTTATTTATTTGATTTTCACAAATTAAAAATATTAAAAAGTGTAATACAAAACTATCAAAGTTTTCAACACCCTACATAGGTAAAAAAATTATCCCACCATTCTGTTTTACATATTTTGTGATGGGTAATTTAACAGTTTGACCAACCTCAGTATTTTCACAATCTTATGTGTAATAAAATGTTCATTTCATACGTAGCGAGATGGTGATGCAATACAAATTGCTATCGTACTTATTAAAAACTGTATCGTACTGGCATTGGGTATTGTGAGATGAGTATCACCAAGTGCACTTACAGATTAATTAACATGGGTACTTATTAGGTTAAGTAGCTTGAGTTAAGTAGGCCTAAGGTGTTTAAGACGGTGTGGTCTTGTGGATTGATTTTAAGTTAGTTCGTTTGGCCATTTCAGTAACAGTTTTCCGAGGCACACAAATTTGACACATTTAGGGTACAGTTTCATAAGCGGCCACCAACTAATCTGATGCAATATTTCAATTTAAAACATTCGATATATCGAATCGGAACACTCGATATTTTTAATCACATTTTAACAGTACGGTAGTGCATATTGAAAATTATTCACTCGATATTTAAATTAATGTTATAATCTAATATCAACAAATTCTAAATCGTCAATAATAATATGCAATGCCAGTTAACTTACAAATATATTTAAAAAAACATTTAACAAATAAACGGAAACTAGAGTTTAAAAAAATGTAAATAATAATAGAAACGTAAATAACTAAGCTAAAACTGAAGTTATGTTTGCCAGGGTAAACTTTAAGGGCTGCTTTCATGAATTGGAGAAACGGAACCTTGGCAAAGATAACTAGTTTTTGCTTGGTTATACGTTTCTTTATTAATTGTTGTATTTTTAAATTGTAGTTTTCGTTTGTTACTTGTTAAATGTTTCATTAAAATATATGTGTAATTTAAATCACCGCTCTTAATCCCAGTTTTCAGAGTCCGTTTCAACATACGCCATGAGGACTCAAATGTTTGGGTGTTTGTGTTATTTAGGTTAAAGTTCGATTTAAAATGCGATTCGGGTTACTTAAACACAACAAATTTTTGTCGGTCGATTTTCTAAAAACATTTTTTTATTGTTCATTGGAGTTTTGTGAACATTTTGATGGGTCAATTATCAACTTCTGACCACTAGAAGTATTCCAAATATTTTTTTAAAAATACTGTGACAAGCTCTCCATTTAGGTAATATATCGTAGGACGCTTGCCACTTGTTATAGTAATGTAAAGTAATACGGCAACAGTAGTCTCATTTTGTTTATTTTGATGTCTTTGATTTTCACTTTTACTTTCGGAGCATAGCAGACATCTCACGGCTTACTGGAGCTGACAGTTTGTTTGTGTTGTTTATGTTTACTTTGCTAAAAAGTATATTTTGAGTTGTGTGCGTGTTATTACAAAGTTTAGTGCTTTGTGTATATTCTAGTTGATTTAGTGAAAAATGACACCACCTAAAGGAGTCTTCAAAAAACGTAGATTTAAAAATAACCAACACACAATTAAAGTTGTGGTACAGCAAGGAGACAGTCCTAACCTAGGCCTAATTTGTCCAGGCACCCCTAGTAGCCCTAAGCCTAATCTACAAAGCCCATCTCACATAAAGATTTCTGCTCAATCTCAGACATACAATGAATTCAAAGGTGAGAACAGAAATATAATCATAAGTACGGCAATTGTATCAAATGCCATTAGAGAGTTCACTGTATGTCGGCTTTGCCGAGGTGATCTTCGACTCCTGGAAGTTGACGAGAAGCGGAACGGACTTGCTTGCCAGCTTTTCCTAGTTTGCTTGAAATGTGACAAGGAGTAAAGTCATAAGTTATTTATAAAGTCTATATTGAAAACTAAACGTCATTTACAATAACCTCCCCCTCCCCACCGGGGTGCAAGATATTGTTGTTTAGAACAAATACTAATAACTGTGTTATAAATTAACTTGGAACAGCTGTTCTTGCTTTTGCTCTTTAAGCTGTCAAATGGAAGTATCTACCAGTACAATTTATGAATGTTTTTTCTTTCTTCTGAAATGTAAACATTTAAACTCAGGATGTTCATAGGCCGTAGCCCGAGGGCATTTTACAGTATAGGTCTATGTGTTGCACAGGTTCAAGATCTACCTTTGTGTAGTTTCAGCCCAGTCGGTTCAGTAGTTTTGGCGTTTACCCGGAACAGCAGTCAGATACACAGACAGAAACCACCTCTTCTTTATAATATTATAGATAGATGATATTTATGTATTTGGTTGTTGCAAAACCAATCTTAAAAACAACAAAAAAATACTTTCTTTTTTTAATCCTATGAGTATTCATAATAATCCTTCAGCTTTGCATGGAGTAGAGGAGACTGTGCCTTTTGTTCAGAGGCGCTAGTGCGACCTGAAAACTCTGACAACAGATCTTGGCCAGGAAGTTACACAAACTCGACTTTGTGTCAACATTTAAAATTGTAAAAACTGTGCTTCTGGTGGACAAACACACAGTAGGGATATCGCGAAACAAGCAAAATCCAGATCAGATTTGCAAATCACAAAAGAATTCACCCATCGTGTCAGCTTTGACCTGAGCCGAGGTTGCCCTTCTCCTCAACTCTACCGTGACTCAACTCTACCAGGTGTATACGCCATGAGTTGCATATAAAAACCAATGACTGGAGAGGATTTAAATTGATCCAATCACTCCCCCCTGGCCGGGATGGTAGTGCTTTAGACCTCTCAGCCACCAGCTACCTGATCGGCTAGCAGTTGTTTTACGGCGTACGGATTAGTTAGTTCCGTTTGTGACTACCAGTTCATACCATATCTCAGATTTAAACCATAGGCAGAGCTTGTATCTGTACATTTGCTTACTACACACTAATTATCAATGTTTTTGGGCGGCAGATTCAAAATCTGATCATTTGGTTTTTTATATTGGTTCAAAAAAGTTGTTTATTTTTCATGAATTACAATAATTTTAATGCAATTTATTAACTTGTTGGTCTTAGTCAGTAACAAGGCATCACAACACTTCTCACCCATTCTACACCCATCATTCATTCACATTTGCCTTAAAATACACCCTAGCTACATTGGTGTCTTACACGGTGATTAAGTGAAAATTAAGAAATTATCTTTCATTTGCTGCAAACTGCATACAAATAAGACAATGGAAGTCTAAAAAAAGTCTCAACAGTTTATTTATGTGATTTAAATATAAAGATAAAGAATAAAGTAACTTAAACAAAGAAATTTGTATTTTAGGCCACCTCCCATTTAACTCAATTTTGATAATGATGACAGAAAGATTAGGTCTCTAGGACTGGTAGCTATTAAAACTGGAAAAAATTAAAGGAATGACACACGAATTACAATTTATATAAATGAGAGTTACTTGAGAAGGTATTCTGCAGAGATGATAAAGTTAGAATTCAATTCAGATTGACATCAGTTAAAAATAACACACAGTTGTTTGTGTTACTTTACTTTTAGATGGTTGTGCAAATTTAGTAATAAACAATTTAATTATTACATATGTTATTTTATATGTGATTAACCTATTTACTTACACAAAATCCCAGCTAAGAGTGGAGCCCTTATTTCAGGGAATGACGTCATTAGGGTTGTTAGATTATTTTTAAATTGCTCGCCCTCTTCTGAGAGAAAGTTAGATCATATTTTGAAAAGTGTCATCTGAAATTATTTTGGAATTTGTCAATACCAGTTTGAAACATATGTTATAATAATTGTAAAATGTATATACTGGGAATATATGAAGTGACTTTAAACTAAGCATCCAATGTTAAGTATATGGGTTTCCCAAACTGTGGGTCGCTTAAACTGATCTATTTTAAATGCTTTTGTAGTCTCACAAAATAGTTTGTAATGAAGTACAACTATATTGCTTATTACACTGGTTAAAAATGTTTTTAGGTGGCAGAATCAAAAGCTGATCATTTTTCCCCTTGGTTAAAAACGGTTTTTATTTGTCCATTGGATTACATTAATTTTAATCACATTTTTTAACTAGTTGATAATTGTATGAATTTAGTAACAATTTGATTAAATTTAAATATGAAGTATTTGGAACAAAAACTACATAGAGGAACAAACAATATTTATAAGATACTAGCTGATGTACCCGTTCTTCGCACAGGTGTTTTCTTTACCCGTTCTTTAGTCAATGCAATTTGCATCTTAGTTTGCTTGAAACAGCTGTTATTGCTTCTGCTTTTTAAGCTGTCAAATGGAAGTATCCACAGCTGTTCGCATTAGTTTCTGAATATTTACTTTATTCTGAAATGTAAACATTGAAACTTAAGACGTTCACGGGGCGTAGCCCGAGGGGATTTTAAGGAAGTGAATAGGCCTATGTGTTGCATGGGTTCAAGATCTACCTTTGTGTCGGTTCAGTAGTTGTTTCGTTCACCCGGAACATCAGACAGACAGAAAGTCAAACAGAAACCACCTCTTCTTTATAATATAGATTTGATAGACTTGCAATATAATCAAAAGCCCTGTGTTAACATATATTTTTAAGATCAATGATTTATTATTGTTGTTACAAATTTTCACCCTTCAAGAACTGAAGAACCCCGTTAATCCGTCACCAACGTGTCCAAGAGCATGTCCGGAATAAATTTATTTCCTTTTACGTAAAAACACTTAAAAAAACTGAATTTAAACTGATAATGCTGATAATGTTTAATTTTTTATTTTATACTCACTGAGCTTAAATTATCAATATACTTACTGCATTTTTTCTTTGAGAGGGATGTCCCCCTCTTGCTTTCCTTGGCACACTAGTCATGCAGTTATTTATAACCCTGATCGCATCTTCCAAGTGTTTTTGTTGTGTCTGAAATAATTATTTTAAACTGATTAAAAGGGTATTTAAAAATAATTGATGTAATAAGTGTAATACAGTGAATTGCTGTTGTTAAATTCATGTTGGAATCAACAATGTAACAAAATATACATCAGTCAATCTTAATAAACTTTCAATATTAAGTTACAGTATAAATATAGCTTTTTGGTTGGAGAAAGATGGCGGACTTACATTTAATCCTGTTAAAGTGCTCTGGTTAAAGGTATAAATTAGTAAGTTTTACTTTGAATTCAGTTTACTACAACAGTTAATATAATAAGTCAACGTACCTTACAAAGTTTTAACAGTGAGTTTTGGTGTATTTGTCATTTGATAACAGATGAACTGGATTTTACCATTTCTTATCCTCAAAGTGAATCCTAACTTGGATGAGTCAAAACCGGATCAGACTGGTCAAAGTCGGGTGACCTGGGGCACTGATAGCCAACTGCTTATCAGCTGATAATGACAGGTGGGGTGTTTTGTTGTTGTTTACGTTGGACTATTGCTAGAATAAAGTTATTTTCTTGGACTTAAAACTTTTAACTCAAATAATTGGGTTTGAGCATATTGAACAAAAAAATTTAATAAACACAATTGCTGTAAAAGTACAAAACTGAAGCTTTAACCTTTAGCATTATTTACCTTTGGTAATATTTTGCCTAGTACATATTATTATTTATAATTAACTGAGTTTCGAAGGTTATTGAGTAGTTTTATGTTATTAAAAAGAGATATGGAAAAACTTCTTACTAAAGAAAAATCTGCACCTCTTCCGAAGGGTTGGAAGAGAGAAGAAGTAATCCATAAAAAAGGATTGAGTGTGGGTAAAGTTGATATTTATGTAACGTCTCCAGGGGGTCATGTCTTCAGGTCTAAGAAAGCTCTAAGTGAATATATACAGGAGAAGAAGTTACATTTAAATGTTGAGGATTTCAATTTTACAGCCAAGAAAGTAGAGATACTTGCTAATAAATTTCAGTGTACCTTAAATGGTTCATATGCAGACGGTAATGACACATTCCTGGGAGACACTGTAATGTCTGTTAACTCACATGGTTCAGGAAAAAATAATGATTTAAATTCATCTAATACAGCTCTGGAATTCAGTGCTGCCTCTGATAGGGGCACTAACACTAACGTAATAAATAACAGTCAAACTGAAATTAGCCCAAAAGGAGCTCTCGAAACTTCACTAAGCAGGCTGGTAGAAACACCTCCTTTAATTGACTCAGATATTTACAAAGCTCATTGTGCTACCACTGCTGTTACAGCCTTACAGACTAATAACAGTATTGCATCTCAGTTAGTTATTGGAGAGCTCTTGGATAAACAGTGGTTATCGGATAATACATTGTACAAATACTTTGAATTGATTAATAGACAGATATCAACATCTGGAAAGGTTTTAATTATAGATCCGACTGTTAGTCATGCTGTCAAAATGTTGATTGATTATGAACATATTTTATCCTATCAAAAACTAAATGAAAGAGACCTTGTTATTGTTCCCATTAATGATGCAACGATGTTGGATAAAAGTGGTGGCTCTCACTGGAGTGTCCTGTTCTATAGCAAGCATCATAACACGTATTAATGGGCCGGATGCATAAAGCGGAGTAAAACCTTTTACTTGTAATATTTCGAGCAAATACTTTACAAGATATGAATAAAAACTGGAGCAAAACCTTTTATTTGGAGTAAGAAGTAAATGAACAGTGATTAGGATTATTTACGAGTAGTGTCGAGTGTTGTGGAGAGTGTTATTGCCCAAACTGGTTCCTGGATAAAATTTCCAACAACCGTACAAGAAATAACAGAAGCAAAAGCTTTGTGGCAGAGTAAGTACCGTTTTCCTACTGCTATTGGTGTGGTCGACTGTACTCATGTTTGTATTGAGAAACCTAGAATTCATGGTGATGAATACGTAAATAGGAAAGGTAAAGTTTCGCTAAATGTGCAAGGTACATGCAATGCCAGAGAAATGTTTACTAGCATAGACGTAAGTTGGCCTGGATCAGTACATGACGCTCGTATCTGGAAAAACTCCACTGTTAAACAAGTTTTATCCAGCACTCAAAATGCGGTAATTCTAGCTGACGATGGCTATGGAATCGAGCCATGGCTAATGACACCGTACAATGATCCTGCTGGTGCAGAACAAAGGAACTTTAACAGACTTCTAACAAAAGAACGAGTGATAATAGAATGTTGTTTCGGGCAACTGAAGCGTCGGTTTCCAATTTTGAAATATGTATGTAGGGTGAAATTGGCAAATATTCCGAAAATTATCGTTGCTTGTGTTGTACTTCACAACATTGCAAAACACTTGAACGACCGAGACTTTGACGAAGATGAAGAAGAAGATCCTCCAGAGGATATAAATGGTCCATTAAATGAAAATAACCTTCCAGGAGTACTTGCACTTCGACATGCTGGTCAAAGAAAGAGAGATGAACTGGCGGCTGTAATAAACACGTTTTATTGACACGTAACAAAGAGACACAAAATAAATGCTATATGTACCTACAAGTTGTAGTAACTTTTGTTTCCATATTCTGTTATGGTATCATGCTTACAATTACACTTCTTTGTTTCCAAATTTTTGAGTTTTTCTTTAAAATATTGTTCTTGAACTTCAGCGGTTTTAAGTTGCTGCAGTAGCACTAACCGCTGAAGATCTCTTTGCGTCAAATTCTGGGTGGTCTTAGTTTTAAATTCATCCAGCGGGGTTTTTTTGCGTGGTGGTAATTTTTGCATTGAGGCATTCGTAGTCTCAGCAGCTCCACAAACAGTGGTTGCAGTACCACTTGCACTGTATTCATCCTGGCAACTTTGACTTTCATTAGGCCTTTTTACACCAAACTGCATGGCCCCTGTGCAAACCATTTACATATTAGTAGGCGTCGATTTGTAATAACCTTTAGTAAGTTAGTATTACAAAAGTTCTAAGTTTTGGATCACCTATAAGCAAATTAATCCATTAATATGCTGTCACGACCCAATTCATTGATTGTAAATTAAATTTCTTAATGTTTTAATTTATATAAACAAATATACCGGTATGTTAATTTGTTTAGTAGCTGAGGTTGTTTGTTATAATCTGTTAAAATTAAATATAAATCAGTACTAACCTGGAATTCGCGCAATGTTAGGATTCGAATCGCACTTCAAGGCTTGCAGCATTTTTTTCTCCCATTCCAGGATCAAAATTTGTTTGTTTCCAGTCTCTTTAGTGTCAGTCTTTTTTTTCAATCGTGTTTTCATGTTGTTTACTTTTTTCATCATTCCTTTTGCACCTATCTCCTTTCCAAACATGGATTTGTACTTCAAAATTACTTTAGCAATGGATTCTTCCTTGAGTTTCTTCGTTTTCGAAATTTGGGATTTTTCCAGTATTTCGGGGTGCAAACATAACATATTAGCAAAAATCAATAGCTCATTATTATAATCTACAGGTTGCACATCATCCGGTTCGTCATCACTTGATGAAATCATGACTTTATTACTACCACAATTCACAAGTAAAGAAACGATGAGTCAGGCACATATAATCCCTTTGTTTACAGGAGACTTTGTGTTTTGTTGTTGTGTGTTGAGAAAAACAGCTGATCAGCTGTTAGATGCATAGTTGACCATTTACTAGAGATTCGAAAGATTTGCTTGCGGGTAAAAGCAAATCATTATACATTTATAATAATAATAATAATAATAATATTTATTCCGTGACAATGTTTAACAATGTGTTGGAATTTACAAAACAAAATATTAAATTTATGGGGAAATCTTTAAACCAGGTAAGGTAGGCCTGAGTCCTATCTTTCCCTTCCTGGCGGGGTACGGCCCTTTTCTGGGAACCATTCCGGCATTTGTCTAAATGAGATGAGAAACCGTACAAACTCTTCTACCTTAAACTCAGAGCATTTGCTTTTACTTCTACCTTTTCCTTCTGAGCAAATACTCTTTTTTATGCATACGGCCCATTATTATGACTCACTTCAAACATATAACCTCTCTCATGCTAAAACCGTCATGACCCGATTATCTATTGTCATTAAAATTCAGGATCAAGAACCTGAGTTAGTGGAACTAAATGGCCCTCAGCAAACAAATGGCTATGATTGTGGTATATATTCTGTTTTAGCCATTGAGTATGTTTTAAACTATGTGATAAATGGTGAAAATCCAGATTTCTTTTCCTTGGCAAAGCAATCAAGAATTAGACTTGATTAGAAAGAGAAGCCACATGGCATATGCTATTAATGCCAGTGAAATGTTGTCAATTAATAACCTACAAGGGCTAGTATTTGATGACACGAAGCAAATACGGAATAGATCATTGAGTACAATTACAGAGTATAAATCTGAGCATTCTGAACGGCTCGAGGTAATGATCCAAACTTTGATTGAGAACATTACGGATCTTGAAAACGAAATCCATAATAAAAACGCTTTCATTCAAGAACAGTTAGATAAAGTGAAATACATTGAGTCCAGATGGAATCTTGACAAAGATAAACTTGCAAAAGGCTAGAAGAGGAAAGTAGGATTGGCAATGATTTAAAACCGGAAATGGCATAGTGGTTAGAGCGCGTTATTCCGGAAAGAGTAAGAAGAAAATTTTCCCGCCAAATTTGCGCGCCAAAAAAAATTGGCGCCAAACCTAACCTCACTTTTCTTCCCTCCAGATTTTTCCCTCCAGGTAGTGTTACCAACTTAGCAGAGCTAATGTACCATACGTAATTATATGTATCATATATAATTATATGTACCATATATAATACTACAGTGTATAATCATATATATATATGTACCATAATAGTGTATAATATACCATCACCAGAAAGGTAAGTGGCTATCTAACCTCACTTAGCCAGTGTTGCCACTCTAAACGCTACCTACAAAACCTAAATCAGTTACGCAAAATTATTATATGTATTATGTCAAACTATCTAAAATTATTATATGTATATATTACGTCACGCTACGATGTGTTACCAACCTATGGCAATGTATATTTCGCAAGCAAGTACAGCCAAACCATTATATAAAACCATTACATGTATATATACCAGAAAGCACCGCTAACTCAAAATATAAAACTATTACATGTATATATCGCAAGAAAGTGTTGCCAAAAAACCAAAAATCGCTTATATCTCGAAAACGGTAAGTCCTAGGGTCATTCTGACCCCAGAAAACTGCCTACTACGTAGTGTAGGCACTCCAGGGGGGTATCTACCCATATGAAAAATCTTAACCAAAATATTGCGGGTTGCATCTCAAAAAATGAAGGGGCAAATTTTCAAAATTAAATATCTCAAGAACGGCTTGGCCGATTTTCACGAAACTTGGCATGTATGTACCTGTTAACCTCCGCTACATATTACAAAAACCTAAACTCTGTACTGCAGGTAGTATAAAAATAATTGAAGGAGTCATACTTTAAAAATCAATATCTTAAGAACGGGTGAGACGATATAATTGAAACTTGACATGTGGATACTTGTTAACATCCTCTAACCTTCAATTTTGTTTGAGGGTAGAAGAGGGTTGTTTAGGGGATGATGGAGGGTGCAAAACTTTAAAATTTAATATATTGAGAACGGCTTGGCCGATTCTAATGAAACTTGGTATATAGGTACCTGTTAACCTCCGCTACTATTTAAAAAAAAAACTTAAACTCTGTACTGCGGGAAGTATCAAAAGATTGAAGGAGCTATATTTAAAAAATCAATATTCCAAGAACGGCTTGGCCGATTCTAATGAAACTTGGTATATAGGTACCTGTTAACCTCCGCTACTATTTAAAAAAAAAACTTAAACTCTGTACTGCGGGAAGTATCAAAAGATTGAAGGAGCTATATTTAAAAAATCAATATCCCAAGAACGGCTTGGCCGATTTTAATGAAATTTGGTATGTATGTACCTGTTAACATCCTTTACATCTTACAAAAAACTTAACCTCTGTACTGCGGGTAAGTATCAAAATAATTGAAGGGGTACTAATAAATACCTTAAATCTCGCAGCATAATCGGGGGGGAACGCGGTGGTCTAGTGGTTAGCGCCTTGGACTACGGTTCAGGAGGTCCCGGGTTCGATTCCCTCTTTAGGTTCTTCATCAAAGGTATTGTAAAAGTCGGGTCTTGCCCTTCCTTTACCTACTGGAATGTTTATCCGTGCTACATCTACTCTAAACGTGTCACTGCTGGTAATTGATTCAGCGTTGCTTTGAATTATGCCCCCAAAAATCTCCCAAAGGACATTGCAGGGAACATAGCATGATCTAGGCTAAGTAGGGTATACTCCCACAGGGGTAATTTTTTAAAACTACAAACTAAGCTGTAATAGAACAAAGAAAAATACAACCCAGAATAAATCCAAGAGGAGTGGTGGCGATTATATAGCCAGGCAGTGTCTATGGTACCATCACTCTGTGTCTTGAACATATATGTAGTGCATTTCTAAACAAACATCAGCTTTTAAGTATTGAGCCCAAACCTACAGTGAAAGACAGTGGTGACCTACAGTGGACCACAGCGCCTATATTACTTCACTTTAGAGGTGTTTACTGTTTCATTGTATAAAATATACCATGCCAGATACTCTCCCAGATCCTAAAGCGTTTAACCTGGTTTTACACTGCGATGCTTGCGGGGTCATCACAACACCATCTTGGAGGGATTGTCGCTGTTAAGGTAAGATATTTATCTATATTATTAGTTAGAGGTTTCTACCTCCCCTGGGGAATCATTTACCTTTGTCGGAGACTTCTAAAAGTGTTAAGCTTCCGCTGGACAGTATCGCTTGGGAGGTAAGACAACATACCTCACCAAATAAACTGAAAGTAAACATAATAAGGAAAGTCTTATAATGCCAAAAACCTGAAGACGGTGGATTTTTAGAGTTAGAATTACTGTGGAGTGACGATTGGTCAATCACCAACTCCCTTCAACACACAAACTCTGCTCATCCTGAACCATTCAAGCTCACTTCATGATGGACACTGTGCCTAGCCTCACAGAACCTTGCCTCAAGCATTATTGTTTGAAATTTAAACTCCTACACGAAATTAAAAACTTAAACGTACCATTTGTGAACACAGAACCAACTGTTACTCAATACATCACAGTGGGTATAAACTTGGGCTCAGAAAACGATATTGTTTTGATTGGTTTTTGGTAAGTACGGTAAGGTAGTAAATTATATTTGTTTTATTTAATAATTACTATTTCTCTTAATACTGTTTCTTTGTTGTGCAGATATACATGCCCCAAGGTGAATGTTACGACTTCGAAGCCCATGACGTCAGCTTCTGGGAGCCACTCGGGTATTCCACCAGCCCGCCGAACCATCCACGGTCCCTGTACTGTAGGTGTGGAAGACCAACAACTGCTGGACCGTTGACCACCTGCTCTTGTGTGTGAGTACAACTATTTACTTATTTATATGCCTATAATATTTTAAATGTCCCGGTCAAGTCCCCTTCCCTAGTTATCACGCGGAAGCGGTTACAATTATAACGCGCTGCTCGCCTCTCGCGTCAGTTAAAGTCATGCAGCCTGTGTATGAGTGGTGTGATTCCTGCAGCAAGCAAACCTACTGCGTGATGGTGAGGAGGAGCTGGAATGGATTCCTGTATGCGTTATGCTGTGTATGTGCAACGTTACCATCCGAGCAGTGGGATTATCGTAACCCACCGAGGTTTTGTGGTCATTACTACCCGTAAGTAATATTCATTTTAACTAATCTAGACTTGTAAAGTTTAAAGTTTCAAAACATATCAAATAATCCTTATTCATAAATGCACATGGTGTACAATCAAATAGTGCACTATAACCTATTAGCTTAAAGTATTTAATGGCGTTCAAGGTTAGGTCTAAAACTCATCAACTGAGTAAATCACTTTTCCAGTACAATTTTTAAATGCGTCATCGATTTTCCCATAATTTAAAATATTTAGTATCATTTTAAAGAATTTTCGGCTGTCGGTCTTTTGTGAAGTTTCAGAATTTGACCAAGATTTTTTTTTTTTCGATCCATAAACCATACTGTATGTAAGAATAAATGTAAGCAAAATAAATTGTTCTTAAAGTTGATGTTTCACACTGTAAATATATATTCCAACATGCTCATCCCATTGCAATATTCAATTAATAACCTTTCCTAAATCTTTGCTTCAAAACACGGGTGTTTGGTGTTAATGTGTATACTTGTTTTAAATAAAATAAAATAAATCCATTTTGTACACTTTGGTATATATATATATATATATATTCTTGAAAAATAAAAAGTGAACTGAACTCTAAATATTTATAAAATAAAACACATAATTAGTTGGGACCCAAGGTGGGTCCCAACTCAATTACCATGATTCTAAGTGTTGGACCCTCAGGGCCCACTGAATATGAATGTAAACTGATGCAAAAGAGACAGGTCTTCAGCTGCATGAATGAACAACACTTGTTTTCTTCTTTAGCTGTTTAGTATGGTTAGGGTCTGTAAATAAGATGTTGAGGAATATTTGAACTTTATGTCTGTGTTAGCAGGACCAATTTGTAGTATACATTGAACTGTTTAGAAACCTCTGTTACAGTAACTAGAAAAGACTTGTACACACTAGCAGACAAGAAAGGCTATACCCCAACTCCAAGGGTGAACGAACCGTTCACCCCTTTGATAACATTATAGTTGAATTAGTTAGTAGTTGGGACATGTTTTGTAAACATGATTCTAAGTGTTAGATTCAGCTACATGCCAAGCCCTCTGTTTTTTAATTTAAATTAATGCAGAAAGGAAAGGTGACAGTAGGGTACTTCGTAAAGTTAAACAAATATAGAGTTGTATTTTTGTTGTAGTTAGTTGTTTGACAAACTCTGTTACGATATAGGAACAAATAGAATCAATGAATAATTTTACTGCATTCACTAGTCAAATATTGTTACCAACACCAACATTGGGGAGTTGACCACAAATGATACACCATGGGTGCACATTAAAAGACAACAAACATAAAATGCATTCTTTAGAAGGACAGAAATTATACAGTATTTCGCTCTGAGTCTTTAATCTTGGTTGGTTATTTGTGTTTAAGTTCGGTAAAACGGCGGGTCTGTTGTATTTTTACGCTGTAACTTCTCCGTCAAATACTTCAAATTCCGCTTGAAGGTGTTTTTAAGGGGCAGTGCCATAAAATGACCGAAACTCTTAAATCCCTCGGCCAAAGGTTTCCAGGCCCGTT
The DNA here is from genome assembly GCA_963675035.1 of Allygus modestus. Lineage (NCBI taxonomy): Eukaryota > Metazoa > Arthropoda > Insecta > Hemiptera > Cicadellidae > Allygus > Allygus modestus. Next base: position 63,184,719 of record OY776111.1, on the reverse strand, counting down.
AAACTGTTTGCCGGGGACCGTGTAGTACTTTGACCATGTAATTTCTCGGTCAGTTATGTCCAAGTCTGCTGAAGTTACTTTACCGGGGGTTACATTTAATTTGACCGAAACCTCTTAAATTTCTCGGCCAATAACTCCGGTAAAGCTATTCCCAACGCAGCAGCCAGTGCGTTTTAAAATTCCCTTGTCAAGTCCCCCTCCCTAGTTATCTCGCGCTGTTGGTGCTGCTCGCGCCAGTCAGTCGTCATGCCACTTAACAAGTACGAAGACTGTGATAAGGTAGCGCATTGCGTTATCATGGTGTTTTTTGAGGCAAGGGGCTTTACCCTTTGCTGTTCCTGCCAGCATCTCTCACTGCAGGAGCTGCATGAGAGGCCTCCACGCCTCCTCTTCTGTGATCATGTCGAGCTGTAAGTACGCAGAGTAACATCTTAACTTTATCGGCCTAGTATTTCCAAGTCCTTCTAGTAAGTTTTCGTAAAAGTATAATTAGTCAGGGGGCTAGTCGGGAACCTGTCAAAGTTTTAAGCCATTTATGCCTGATTCCCCACCGGTATTACAATTTCTCGGTCAGTATTTTATCATGCGGAAGTGGTTGCGATTAGCTCGCGCTGCTGGCACTGCTCGGCGTCAGTCGTAGCTATGGAGCCCTGGTGTATCGAGTTCCCGGTGCTTTCGTCTCGTCTCATGCCTTTGTGGGTGCATGGTATTTGTGATCGGGGGCACTTGGTACAAGCGACTCCGATTATAGATATCATGTACCACTACTGCATATACCCGAGGCTTCACGCGTGGCTGAAACATGAGTGGCATATCTTGTATACATGTCACTCATGTACGTCTAGTCAAATCACAAATTCAAGTAAGTACACTTTTACGTTACTTAACCGCAACATCCGCAACAAGTCTTTGTCAGCAAACTTGCCGTTACCTGTTAAAATACTGTTCTGTGATTGGCCGGAATAAGCTCGCACTCCATTGGCTGTAATTAGGCGTACTGCGCTCTGATTGGTCCAGACGTTTCCCCACCACAATACCTGCTCTCCTGTTGCGCCTTTCCTCTCTCTTTGCTCTCAGTTTTCGTTGCGAACTGACGACTCCCTGCTCTGCTCTTTGCGTAACTATGAATCAACCGAAATAACTTTTTGAACTTTGCGAAAAACAAATCTGGGATCGCACCCAGTGTATCAATGAACTAATTTGCCTAAACATGCCCCCAGTAATTTTGGAAAAGTTTGTAGAAACCCATTGGCGTAACCACTATGCCATAAGTCAAGAGTATAGTAAAAGATTCTATGTAGGTCGCTCGGCATACTGTAATTGTCTATATTGGGGTACATTCTTACGTAGATCACTTAATTACTTTATAGAGATGATTTATAGTCAATGTCCTTATGTTACTTTATGCTCTAGAATCAACATCGGCTTTGAAGAGCTGGTACCTCTTAAAGTACCAGACTATGTAAATACACCCTTGTATATAAAATATAAATGTAAATGTAATAATCCCCACTGTATGAATGAGCACGAACGAATGATGGTCACTGGCGCGGGTAACGAAAAGCCCCGTAAACCTGAAAGAGGGCCAAGTAGATTGAGACGCTGGGCTAACACCCCGGCTACTCCTTCGAACGGTCCATGTGTGAATGAGGGGTCCAGTAGATTGAGGCGCCGGGATAACACCACGGCTACTCCTTCGAACCGACCTCGGGTGAAAGAAGGACCTTATACATTGAGGAGCCTGGCTAACACCTAGGCTCCTTGGAACGGTCCGGTGGGTGAAACAAAAAAAATATATAAAAGTAAAATACAAAAAAAAAGTATAAAAGTAAAAATATAAAAAAATAAACGGGGGAGGCAGCTAGTTTGTTTTTGGAAGGCCTCCACGGGCCATGGCGGTGGAGGAGCCATGGTTTATCTTTAAAAAAGACTCTATCCTTTGTTTGCTCAAAGGGAGAGGACATTAGTCGGTACTGGGCATCAACCAGGTAATCTGGATTGGCTCACGCACGGAATAATGTTTAACCTGGGTGCATATGCACGGGTGGACTCAAACCCCACTCAAGCAAACAGACACTTACAGGGGGTTTATCACGGTGTGCCAGGGTTCCTAGACTTCTGAATCAAATAATAATAAAAAGTGACAGTTATTTTAGGCCATATAAACATTTAATAAGTTACTATAATTCATTGGTAATAAGCGGTAAAGATTTATCTACTTTAATTAAGAACAATATAGAATAGTTTACACGGGGTTTGGGAAACGGTTTGGTGAATACTTATGTTGGTTCTCATTTTCTTTTTCTACACCATTCGTAACGCTAATTATTTTGTATCTTGATGGTACTATTGCAGGGTATACAGTCAAACTAAAGCAAACATCAACGTCCCAAAATAAAATTACGCTCTTCTGTGTAAAATGAGTAAACGTAACTCCTCTTTGACAAAACGGATCAATAAATCAGAAACATCTCTGCCAAGTATAAAAACTAGTCGAAGCCTTCAAGGGAACTCATGACACAACTGATGTAAATTATTATAATAATCCTACCAAAGCAAGACAATACGCATAGCAGGAGTAGTAGTAGTAACATATTGTTTCTCCCGGACCTGGAAAATGTTTGAAAAATAATTTTAAAAGGTTTGGGTAAAAGTAATTTTAACCTGGACTACTGGCAAATACATGTGATTTAAACATATTAAGCAACTCACATACAAGTAAAACTGTGATAAATCAACACAAAATAATTATACTTTGACCGGATTTCATGTTCAACATGAACACTATAGTTTATGATTGTACTGAAGATAAATGGGTCAACGCACCCCCTTCGTTAAAATGGCTCTCTGGCTATTTTTAGCTGTTATGATGTATAATTAAAGTAATTCTTGTTAAATTATGTTGACTTTTACCTGTTATTTAGGAGCAGTCGGGTTCATCAAGCTTTAAATAATTTTTAGCTATTATTTAGGGACATGTCTCTGCCTTTTTATTATATAATTAGTGCATTAACTGGGTATAAGTCCTGAGCTTGTAGAGGCTAGTATGTGGGAGTTGGAAAGCCTAAGTTGTAACTTCTATCTTGCATGTTAAATTAAGTGAATAAATTCCTGGCTCTTTGATTTAAACTGTTTAGAATTGGCAATACAAAGGGTGCGGGATTCGCTCACCCCTTAGGGCGGGGTGGAGAAGGGGGTCAGTCGCCTGACCCCTCTTTGCTAAAATGGCTCTCAGGCTAATTTTACAGAGCCTTAGCCGTTACGATGTATAATTGAAATCAGTTATTGTTCAGATATGTTTTACATTTTTACCTGTTATCTATGAGTATTTTACCAGTTGGGTTCATATCTACAACCACGTCTACAAGTCGTAGTATATTATTTAACTGGGTTTCGGCTTCATGTGTGGAGATTTTTTTTGCTTTTTGGTATGGTTAGTGTATGTAATTTAAGACGTTGAAGAATACTTGTAATACCATGCTTATAAAAGCAGGATTCTTTCAATTTCGGTTACTTTGGGAAACTTTCTATGCATTTAATTGTTTACATACCTCTATTAACTTAAGGGAGAGAAGAGGCTTATAAACGCAGACAAAAAAGCGATATCCTATCCCAAGGGAAGCGAAACGCTCCCCTTTGATAACATTACACCGGAAGTTGTAGGTCCAATCTGGACCCACTTTGAACTGATTCTAAGTGTTAGACACAGCTAAATTCCGGGTCAAACGTGTTTGAATTAAATTAACGTTCTGAGAAAGAGACAGGTGACAGTAGGGTATTTTTGTAAAGTTAAAAAGGTACAGAGATTACACACTTTAGAGGTCAGATTGACTTTTTGTTGTAGTTAGTTGCTTGTTAAACTCTGTTACGATATACTAAAAACCAGAATATATACTCTGTCTTAAATACCTGCAGTCTGCATTCACAAGTAAAAAGATTTTTACCAACACCAAAACTAAATTTAACGAGGAGTTGACCACATCAAAAAACCATGAACAAGAGTAAATCTAAGAAGGCAACAAGCGGTGAAATTCGTTCTTTATAAGGACATCAATTATGGAGTGTTTTCTCCTCGGTAGTTTTATTTTTGTTTCCCCTGAAACCAGAGCAGCATTTCCCTTTGACGGTGTTATTCCTTGGTCATTTGTATCCAAGTCCGGTGAAACGACGGGGTCGTCCTGCGGTTTTACGGTGTAATCTCTCGGTCGATTGTGTCCAAGTCCAATGAAAAGTGTCTACCAGGGTTACATTTAACATGACCTAACTTCTTAAATTTCCTTGCCAAACGTTTGTCGCCGAATCTGCTAAAACTGTCCACCAGGGAAACATTTAACTGTGCCTAAATATTTTAAATTTCCCGGTCAAACATTCCCGAGTCCGCTAAAATCTGTTTACTGGGGACCGTGATGTATTTTGACGGTGTAATTTCTTGGTCGAACGTTTCCGAGTTCGCTGAAGTTACTTTATTGGGGGGTTACATTTAAATTGACCGTAACTTCTTAAATTTCCTTGCCAAACGTCTGTCACCGAGTCCGCTAAAACTGTCCACCGGGGAAACATTTAACTTTGCCTAAATATTTTAAATTCCCCGGTCAAACGTTTCCAAGTCCCTCCCCTTGATTTTATCATGAGGATGGGGTCACACGCTCTGTACTTCTCACATCAATATCAGTTATGGAGCCGGCTTGCACAGATTTTGTGGTATTCTCAAATTTTCATGCACCCTTATGGATGCTTAATGTTTGTCATCCGATACATGGTGTGCAGGTGAGGCATCACATGCACATCGTGTATCATTATTGTCTCCTCCATTGCCTCTAGGTCGAGTACCGTGCAGATAGTATGTGTGTGTGGTTTGATTGCCACGTTTGCCATTTGAACTTCTGCACTGGTTGGCTGGACAACTTTTTTTAAAAGGTATGTGTCAAATATCTTTAACTCCGGTGAAACAAGGGAGAATACAACTTGGAAGTTTCACACTCATCCCCATTAATACATTTAAAGCAGTACTGTTGAGAAACGTACAAGTTACCTTTATGAACTTTTTATCAGGGTCTGAGGGAAGTGACTCATCCTGGCGAGTCTCCAAGGAAAAAAATATGAAAAGAAAGTATCGGTCTTTTGGTGTTCTCCTATCTACCCTTATGAAACACTGGTGCGCGGGGTCTTTGAACGCTTCGCAGGGTTTACAGTAAACTTCTCCGCATACATGAGCTGTCTTACGTTTTGTTGGAAAAATAATTTTCTTACAGTGAGTTTATAACAAAGAGAGATATACAACTTTAATTATCCTCCACAAGAATTATAGCATGTACCTCTTCGGTTGTGATGACTAGCTGGTCTTGAAGTTGTTTACCGTGTTGACTACGTTCAGGTTGCAGTTTCGTAACACATTCGTTCATTATCGGAACGGTTGGTGTAAAAGGGTTATATTGCCGGTAATATGACCCGAGGCAGGCTGGCTATACATTTCCTACATAGCGGACATATCAGAGGTAATCTGATCGGTGTTTCCATTTCATGCCGTCAGGTAGAAGTACCCTATGTAACAGATCAGCGTCTACAAAGTTTTCGGCACAATCTCGACACATAGTTATGTGACCGCAAGGAACACACACAGTCGGGACGGGCGATTGGTCAGACAAGCGCAGCACTTGAAGATTTGTTGCTTTTTAGTATGTAAATTAAGACGTAGTGATTAAAGGAATACTTGCAATTTATGCTTATGATAGCAGGATTACTTTGGGAGCTTTATATGCATTTAATTGTTTACAAACCTCTATTAACTTAAGGGAGAGAAAAGGCTTGTAAACCCAGCAGAAATATATAGTCAAGAGAGCTATACTCTTACCCCTTTGATAACATACACTTGAAGATGGTCTACATGGTGGGTCATGTGGTCGGAGGTATGGGGAGCGAAACGTTCCCCTTCATAAGGATTCTAAGTGTTAGACTCTGCTACACGCTGGGTCACTGGTTTTGAATTAAAACTAATATGTAATACAGAGACAGGTGACAGTAGGATATTTTGCAAAAGTTAAAGCTGTAGAAATTAAACACTTCAGTTAGTTGCTTGAAAAATTCCGTTACGATATACCAGCTATCCACCACGATACATACTTTGCCTTAAATACCTGCAGTTTACATTCACAAGTCAAAATATTGTAACCAATACCAGAACAACTAAAATTATCGAGGAGACACAACATGGACAAGAGTCAATTCACAACAGACAATTAAAGCATAAAATGCATTATTTATAAAGGCAATAATTATGCAGATAATCTAAGAAACTTGATCAGCCGTGTCTCATCGTTAGGTTATGTTATGCTCTGTTAAGTTAGGTTTGTGCATGGAAATATGAAACATCGTCAGTCGTAGTTAGGTTTATTGATGCAGGTTTAAGTTAGGTTTGTCGATGCCAATTTTTGGACATCAACAACGCGCGCGATGTTGATGTCCAAAAATTGGCATCGACAAACCTAACTTAAACCTGCATCAATAAACCTAACTACGACTGACGATGTTTCATATTTCCATGCACAAACCTAACTTAACAGAGCATAACATAACCTAACGATGAGACACGGCTGATCAAGTTTCTTAGATTATCTGCATAATTATTGCCTTTATAAATAATGCATTTTATGCTTTAATTGTCTGTTGTGAATTGACTCTTGTCCATGTTGTGTCTCCTCGATAATTTTAGTTGTTCTGGTATTGGTTACAATATTTTGACTTGTGAATGTAAACTGCAGGTATTTAAGGCAAAGTATGTATCGTGGTGGATAGCTGGTATATCGTAACGGAATTTTTCAAGCAACTAACTGAAGTGTTTAATTTCTACAGCTTTAACTTTTGCAAAATATCCTACTGTCACCTGTCTCTGTATTACATATTAGTTTTAATTCAAAACCAGTGACCCAGCGTGTAGCAGAGTCTAACACTTAGAATCCTTATGAAGGGGAACGTTTCGCTCCCCATACCTCCGACCACATGACCCACCATGTAGACCATCTTCAAGTGTATGTTATCAAAGGGGTAAGAGTATAGCTCTCTTGACTATATATTTCTGCTGGGTTTACAAGCCTTTTCTCTCCCTTAAGTTAATAGAGGTTTGTAAACAATTAAATGCATATAAAGCTCCCAAAGTAATCCTGCTATCATAAGCATAAATTGCAAGTATTCCTTTAATCACTACGTCTTAATTTACATACTAAAAAGCAACAAATCTTCAAGTGCTGCGCTTGTCTGACCAATCGCCCGTCCCGACTGTGTGTGTTCCTTGCGGTCACATAACTATGTGTCGAGATTGTGCCGAAAACTTTGTAGACGCTGATCTGTTACATAGGGTACTTCTACCTGACGGCATGAAATGGAAACACCGATCAGATTACCTCTGATATGTCCGCTATGTAGGAAATGTATAGCCAGCCTGCCTCGGGTCATATTACCGGCAATATAACCCTTTTACACCAACCGTTCCGATAATGAACGAATGTGTTACGAAACTGCAACCTGAACGTAGTCAACACGGTAAACAACTTCAAGACCAGCTAGTCATCACAACCGAAGAGGTACATGCTATAATTCTTGTGGAGGATAATTAAAGTTGTATATCTCTCTTTGTTATAAACTCACTGTAAGAAAATTATTTTTCCAACAAAACGTAAGACAGCTCATGTATGCGGAGAAGTTTACTGTAAACCCTGCGAAGCGTTCAAAGACCCCGCGCACCAGTGTTTCATAAGGGTAGATAGGAGAACACCAAAAGACCGATACTTTCTTTTCATATTTTTTTCCTTGGAGACTCGCCAGGATGAGTCACTTCCCTCAGACCCTGATAAAAAGTTCATAAAGGTAACTTGTACGTTTCTCAACAGTACTGCTTTAAATGTATTAATGGGGATGAGTGTGAAACTTCCAAGTTGTATTCTCCCTTGTTTCACCGGAGTTAAAGATATTTGACACATACCTTTTAAAAAAAGTTGTCCAGCCAACCAGTGCAGAAGTTCAAATGGCAAACGTGGCAATCAAACCACACACACATACTATCTGCACGGTACTCGACCTAGAGGCAATGGAGGAGACAATAATGATACACGATGTGCATGTGATGCCTCACCTGCACACCATGTATCGGATGACAAACATTAAGCATCCATAAGGGTGCATGAAAATTTGAGAATACCACAAAATCTGTGCAAGCCGGCTCCATAACTGATATTGATGTGAGAAGTACAGAGCGTGTGACCCCATCCTCATGATAAAATCAAGGGGAGGGACTTGGAAACGTTTGACCGGGGAATTTAAAATATTTAGGTAAAGTTAAATGTTTCCCCGGTGGACAGTTTTAGCGGACTCGGTGACAGACGTTTGGCAAGGAAATTTAAGAAGTTACGGTCAATTTAAATGTAACCCCCCAATAAAGTAACTTCAGCGAACTCGGAAACGTTCGACCAAGAAATTACACCGTCAAAATACATCACGGTCCCCAGTAAACAGATTTTAGCGGACTCGGGAATGTTTGACCGGGAAATTTAAAATATTTAGGCACAGTTAAATGTTTCCCTGGTGGACAGTTTTAGCAGATTCGGCGACAAACGTTTGGCAAGGAAATTTAAGAAGTTAGGTCATGTTAAATGTAACCCTGGTAGACACTTTTCATTGGACTTGGACACAATCGACCGAGAGATTACACCGTAAAACCGCAGGACGACCCCGTCGTTTCACCGGACTTGGATACAAATGACCAAGGAATAACACCGTCAAAGGGAAATGCTGCTCTGGTTTCAGGGGAAACAAAAATAAAACTACCGAGGAGAAAACACTCCATAATTGATGTCCTTATAAAGAACGAATTTCACCGCTTGTTGCCTTCTTAGATTTACTCTTGTTCATGGTTTTTTGATGTGGTCAACTCCTCGTTAAATTTAGTTTTGGTGTTGGTAAAAATCTTTTTACTTGTGAATGCAGACTGCAGGTATTTAAGACAGAGTATATATTCTGGTTTTTAGTATATCGTAACAGAGTTTAACAAGCAACTAACTACAACAAAAAGTCAATCTGACCTCTAAAGTGTGTAATCTCTGTACCTTTTTAACTTTACAAAAATACCCTACTGTCACCTGTCTCTTTCTCAGAACGTTAATTTAATTCAAACACGTTTGACCCGGAATTTAGCTGTGTCTAACACTTAGAATCAGTTCAAAGTGGGTCCAGATTGGACCTACAACTTCCGGTGTAATGTTATCAAAGGGGAGCGTTTCGCTTCCCTTGGGATAGGATATCGCTTTTTTGTCTGCGTTTATAAGCCTCTTCTCTCCCTTAAGTTAATAGAGGTATGTAAACAATTAAATGCATAGAAAGTTTCCCAAAGTAACCGAAATTGAAAGAATCCTGCTTTTATAAGCATGGTATTACAAGTATTCTTCAACGTCTTAAATTACATACACTAACCATACCAAAAAGCAAAAAAAATCTCCACACATGAAGCCGAAACCCAGTTAAATAATATACTACGACTTGTAGACGTGGTTGTAGATATGAACCCAACTGGTAAAATACTCATAGATAACAGGTAAAAATGTAAAACATATCTGAACAATAACTGATTTCAATTATACATCGTAACGGCTAAGGCTCTGTAAAATTAGCCTGAGAGCCATTTTAGCAAAGAGGGGTCAGGCGACTGACCCCCTTCTCCACCCCGCCCTAAGGGGTGAGCGAATCCCGCACCCTTTGTATTGCCAATTCTAAACAGTTTAAATCAAAGAGCCAGGAATTTATTCACTTAATTTAACATGCAAGATAGAAGTTACAACTTAGGCTTTCCAACTCCCACATACTAGCCTCTACAAGCTCAGGACTTATACCCAGTTAATGCACTAATTATATAATAAAAAGGCAGAGACATGTCCCTAAATAATAGCTAAAAATTATTTAAAGCTTGATGAACCCGACTGCTCCTAAATAACAGGTAAAAGTCAACATAATTTAACAAGAATTACTTTAATTATACATCATAACAGCTAAAAATAGCCAGAGAGCCATTTTAACGAAGGGGGTGCGTTGACCCATTTATCTTCAGTACAATCATAAACTATAGTGTTCATGTTGAACATGAAATCCGGTCAAAGTATAATTATTTTGTGTTGATTTATCACAGTTTTACTTGTATGTGAGTTGCTTAATATGTTTAAATCACATGTATTTGCCAGTAGTCCAGGTTAAAATTACTTTTACCCAAACCTTTTAAAATTATTTTTCAAACATTTTCCAGGTCCGGGAGAAACAATATGTTACTACTACTACTCCTGCTATGCGTATTGTCTTGCTTTGGTAGGATTATTATAATAATTTACATCAGTTGTGTCATGAGTTCCCTTGAAGGCTTCGACTAGTTTTTATACTTGGCAGAGATGTTTCTGATTTATTGATCCGTTTTGTCAAAGAGGAGTTACGTTTACTCATTTTACACAGAAGAGCGTAATTTTATTTTGGGACGTTGATGTTTGCTTTAGTTTGACTGTATACCCTGCAATAGTACCATCAAGATACAAAATAATTAGCGTTACGAATGGTGTAGAAAAAGAAAATGAGAACCAACATAAGTATTCACCAAACCGTTTCCCAAACCCCGTGTAAACTATTCTATATTGTTCTTAATTAAAGTAGATAAATCTTTACCGCTTATTACCAATGAATTATAGTAACTTATTAAATGTTTATATGGCCTAAAATAACTGTCACTTTTTATTATTATTTGATTCAGAAGTCTAGGAACCCTGGCACACCGTGATAAACCCCCTGTAAGTGTCTGTTTGCTTGAGTGGGGTTTGAGTCCACCCGTGCATATGCACCCAGGTTAAACATTATTCCGTGCGTGAGCCAATCCAGATTACCTGGTTGATGCCCAGTACCGACTAATGTCCTCTCCCTTTGAGCAAACAAAGGATAGAGTCTTTTTTAAAGATAAACCATGGCTCCTCCACCGCCATGGCCCGTGGAGGCCTTCCAAAAACAAACTAGCTGCCTCCCCCGTTTATTTTTTTATATTTTTACTTTTATACTTTTTTTTTGTATTTTACTTTTATATATTTTTTTTGTTTCACCCACCGGACCGTTCCAAGGAGCCTAGGTGTTAGCCAGGCTCCTCAATGTATAAGGTCCTTCTTTCACCCGAGGTCGGTTCGAAGGAGTAGCCGTGGTGTTATCCCGGCGCCTCAATCTACTGGACCCCTCATTCACACATGGACCGTTCGAAGGAGTAGCCGGGGTGTTAGCCCAGCGTCTCAATCTACTTGGCCCTCTTTCAGGTTTACGGGGCTTTTCGTTACCCGCGCCAGTGACCATCATTCGTTCGTGCTCATTCATACAGTGGGGATTATTACATTTACATTTATATTTTATATACAAGGGTGTATTTACATAGTCTGGTACTTTAAGAGGTACCAGCTCTTCAAAGCCGATGTTGATTCTAGAGCATAAAGTAACATAAGGACATTGACTATAAATCATCTCTATAAAGTAATTAAGTGATCTACGTAAGAATGTACCCCAATATAGACAATTACAGTATGCCGAGCGACCTACATAGAATCTTTTACTATACTCTTGACTTATGGCATAGTGGTTACGCCAATGGGTTTCTACAAACTTTTCCAAAATTACTGGGGGCATGTTTAGGCAAATTAGTTCATTGATACACTGGGTGCGATCCCAGATTTGTTTTTCGCAAAGTTCAAAAAGTTATTTCGGTTGATTCATAGTTACGCAAAGAGCAGAGCAGGGAGTCGTCAGTTCGCAACGAAAACTGAGAGCAAAGAGAGAGGAAAGGCGCAACAGGAGAGCAGGTATTGTGGTGGGGAAACGTCTGGACCAATCAGAGCGCAGTACGCCTAATTACAGCCAATGGAGTGCGAGCTTATTCCGGCCAATCACAGAACAGTATTTTAACAGGTAACGGCAAGTTTGCTGACAAAGACTTGTTGCGGATGTTGCGGTTAAGTAACGTAAAAGTGTACTTACTTGAATTTGTGATTTGACTAGACGTACATGAGTGACATGTATACAAGATATGCCACTCATGTTTCAGCCACGCGTGAAGCCTCGGGTATATGCAGTAGTGGTACATGATATCTATAATCGGAGTCGCTTGTACCAAGTGCCCCCGATCACAAATACCATGCACCCACAAAGGCATGAGACGAGACGAAAGCACCGGGAACTCGATACACCAGGGCTCCATAGCTACGACTGACGCCGAGCAGTGCCAGCAGCGCGAGCTAATCGCAACCACTTCCGCATGATAAAATACTGACCGAGAAATTGTAATACCGGTGGGGAATCAGGCATAAATGGCTTAAAACTTTGACAGGTTCCCGACTAGCCCCCTGACTAATTATACTTTTACGAAAACTTACTAGAAGGACTTGGAAATACTAGGCCGATAAAGTTAAGATGTTACTCTGCGTACTTACAGCTCGACATGATCACAGAAGAGGAGGCGTGGAGGCCTCTCATGCAGCTCCTGCAGTGAGAGATGCTGGCAGGAACAGCAAAGGGTAAAGCCCCTTGCCTCAAAAAACACCATGATAACGCAATGCGCTACCTTATCACAGTCTTCGTACTTGTTAAGTGGCATGACGACTGACTGGCGCGAGCAGCACCAACAGCGCGAGATAACTAGGGAGGGGGACTTGACAAGGGAATTTTAAAACGCACTGGCTGCTGCGTTGGGAATAGCTTTACCGGAGTTATTGGCCGAGAAATTTAAGAGGTTTCGGTCAAATTAAATGTAACCCCCGGTAAAGTAACTTCAGCAGACTTGGACATAACTGACCGAGAAATTACATGGTCAAAGTACTACACGGTCCCCGGCAAACAGTTTAACGGGCCTGGAAACCTTTGGCCGAGGGATTTAAGAGTTTCGGTCATTTTATGGCACTGCCCCTTAAAAACACCTTCAAGCGGAATTTGAAGTATTTGACGGAGAAGTTACAGCGTAAAAATACAACAGACCCGCCGTTTTACCGAACTTAAACACAAATAACCAACCAAGATTAAAGACTCAGAGCGAAATACTGTATAATTTCTGTCCTTCTAAAGAATGCATTTTATGTTTGTTGTCTTTTAATGTGCACCCATGGTGTATCATTTGTGGTCAACTCCCCAATGTTGGTGTTGGTAACAATATTTGACTAGTGAATGCAGTAAAATTATTCATTGATTCTATTTGTTCCTATATCGTAACAGAGTTTGTCAAACAACTAACTACAACAAAAATACAACTCTATATTTGTTTAACTTTACGAAGTACCCTACTGTCACCTTTCCTTTCTGCATTAATTTAAATTAAAAAACAGAGGGCTTGGCATGTAGCTGAATCTAACACTTAGAATCATGTTTACAAAACATGTCCCAACTACTAACTAATTCAACTATAATGTTATCAAAGGGGTGAACGGTTCGTTCACCCTTGGAGTTGGGGTATAGCCTTTCTTGTCTGCTAGTGTGTACAAGTCTTTTCTAGTTACTGTAACAGAGGTTTCTAAACAGTTCAATGTATACTACAAATTGGTCCTGCTAACACAGACATAAAGTTCAAATATTCCTCAACATCTTATTTACAGACCCTAACCATACTAAACAGCTAAAGAAGAAAACAAGTGTTGTTCATTCATGCAGCTGAAGACCTGTCTCTTTTGCATCAGTTTACATTCATATTCAGTGGGCCCTGAGGGTCCAACACTTAGAATCATGGTAATTGAGTTGGGACCCACCTTGGGTCCCAACTAATTATGTGTTTTATTTTATAAATATTTAGAGTTCAGTTCACTTTTTATTTTTCAAGAATATATATATATATACCAAAGTGTACAAAATGGATTTATTTTATTTTATTTAAAACAAGTATACACATTAACACCAAACACCCGTGTTTTGAAGCAAAGATTTAGGAAAGGTTATTAATTGAATATTGCAATGGGATGAGCATGTTGGAATATATATTTACAGTGTGAAACATCAACTTTAAGAACAATTTATTTTGCTTACATTTATTCTTACATACAGTATGGTTTATGGATCGAAAAAAAAAAAATCTTGGTCAAATTCTGAAACTTCACAAAAGACCGACAGCCGAAAATTCTTTAAAATGATACTAAATATTTTAAATTATGGGAAAATCGATGACGCATTTAAAAATTGTACTGGAAAAGTGATTTACTCAGTTGATGAGTTTTAGACCTAACCTTGAACGCCATTAAATACTTTAAGCTAATAGGTTATAGTGCACTATTTGATTGTACACCATGTGCATTTATGAATAAGGATTATTTGATATGTTTTGAAACTTTAAACTTTACAAGTCTAGATTAGTTAAAATGAATATTACTTACGGGTAGTAATGACCACAAAACCTCGGTGGGTTACGATAATCCCACTGCTCGGATGGTAACGTTGCACATACACAGCATAACGCATACAGGAATCCATTCCAGCTCCTCCTCACCATCACGCAGTAGGTTTGCTTGCTGCAGGAATCACACCACTCATACACAGGCTGCATGACTTTAACTGACGCGAGAGGCGAGCAGCGCGTTATAATTGTAACCGCTTCCGCGTGATAACTAGGGAAGGGGACTTGACCGGGACATTTAAAATATTATAGGCATATAAATAAGTAAATAGTTGTACTCACACACAAGAGCAGGTGGTCAACGGTCCAGCAGTTGTTGGTCTTCCACACCTACAGTACAGGGACCGTGGATGGTCTGGCGGGCTGGTGGAATACCCGAGTGGCTCCCAGAAGCTGACTTCATGGGCTTCGATGTCGTAACATTCACCTTGGGGCATGTATATCTGCACAACAAAGAAACAGTATTAAGAGAAATAGTAATTATTAAATAAAACAAATATAATTTACTACCTTACCGTACTTACCAAAAACCAATCAAAACAATATCGTTTTCTGAGCCCAAGTTTATACCCACTGTGATGTATTGAGTAACAGTTGGTTCTGTGTTCACAAATGGTACGTTTAAGTTTTTAATTTCGTGTAGGAGTTTAAATTTCAAACAATAATGCTTGAGGCAAGGTTCTGTGAGGCTAGGCACAGTGTCCATCATGAAGTGAGCTTGAATGGTTCAGGATGAGCAGAGTTTGTGTGTTGAAGGGAGTTGGTGATTGACCAATCGTCACTCCACAGTAATTCTAACTCTAAAAATCCACCGTCTTCAGGTTTTTGGCATTATAAGACTTTCCTTATTATGTTTACTTTCAGTTTATTTGGTGAGGTATGTTGTCTTACCTCCCAAGCGATACTGTCCAGCGGAAGCTTAACACTTTTAGAAGTCTCCGACAAAGGTAAATGATTCCCCAGGGGAGGTAGAAACCTCTAACTAATAATATAGATAAATATCTTACCTTAACAGCGACAATCCCTCCAAGATGGTGTTGTGATGACCCCGCAAGCATCGCAGTGTAAAACCAGGTTAAACGCTTTAGGATCTGGGAGAGTATCTGGCATGGTATATTTTATACAATGAAACAGTAAACACCTCTAAAGTGAAGTAATATAGGCGCTGTGGTCCACTGTAGGTCACCACTGTCTTTCACTGTAGGTTTGGGCTCAATACTTAAAAGCTGATGTTTGTTTAGAAATGCACTACATATTCCTTGGAGACTCGCCAGGATGAGTCACTTCCCTCAGACCCTGATAAAAAGTTCATAAAGGTAACTTGTACGTTTCTCAACAGTACTGCTTTAAATGTATTAATGGGGATGAGTGTGAAACTTCCAAGTTGTATTCTCCCTTGTTTCACCGGAGTTAAAGATATTTGACACATACCTTTTAAAAAAAGTTGTCCAGCCAACCAGTGCAGAAGTTCAAATGGCAAACGTGGCAATCAAACCACACACACATACTATCTGCACGGTACTCGACCTAGAGGCAATGGAGGAGACAATAATGATACACGATGTGCATGTGATGCCTCACCTGCACACCATGTATCGGATGACAAACATTAAGCATCCATAAGGGTGCATGAAAATTTGAGAATACCACAAAATCTGTGCAAGCCGGCTCCATAACTGATATTGATGTGAGAAGTACAGAGCGTGTGACCCCATCCTCATGATAAAATCAAGGGGAGGGACTTGGAAACGTTTGACCGGGGAATTTAAAATATTTAGGTAAAGTTAAATGTTTCCCCGGTGGACAGTTTTAGCGGACTCGGTGACAGACGTTTGGCAAGGAAATTTAAGAAGTTACGGTCAATTTAAATGTAACCCCCCAATAAAGTAACTTCAGCGAACTCGGAAACGTTCGACCAAGAAATTACACCGTCAAAATACATCACGGTCCCCAGTAAACAGATTTTAGCGGACTCGGGAATGTTTGACCGGGAAATTTAAAATATTTAGGCACAGTTAAATGTTTCCCTGGTGGACAGTTTTAGCAGATTCGGCGACAAACGTTTGGCAAGGAAATTTAAGAAGTTAGGTCATGTTAAATGTAACCCTGGTAGACACTTTTCATTGGACTTGGACACAATCGACCGAGAGATTACACCGTAAAACCGCAGGACGACCCCGTCGTTTCACCGGACTTGGATACAAATGACCAAGGAATAACACCGTCAAAGGGAAATGCTGCTCTGGTTTCAGGGGAAACAAAAATAAAACTACCGAGGAGAAAACACTCCATAATTGATGTCCTTATAAAGAACGAATTTCACCGCTTGTTGCCTTCTTAGATTTACTCTTGTTCATGGTTTTTTGATGTGGTCAACTCCTCGTTAAATTTAGTTTTGGTGTTGGTAAAAATCTTTTTACTTGTGAATGCAGACTGCAGGTATTTAAGACAGAGTATATATTCTGGTTTTTAGTATATCGTAACAGAGTTTAACAAGCAACTAACTACAACAAAAAGTCAATCTGACCTCTAAAGTGTGTAATCTCTGTACCTTTTTAACTTTACAAAAATACCCTACTGTCACCTGTCTCTTTCTCAGAACGTTAATTTAATTCAAACACGTTTGACCCGGAATTTAGCTGTGTCTAACACTTAGAATCAGTTCAAAGTGGGTCCAGATTGGACCTACAACTTCCGGTGTAATGTTATCAAAGGGGAGCGTTTCGCTTCCCTTGGGATAGGATATCGCTTTTTTGTCTGCGTTTATAAGCCTCTTCTCTCCCTTAAGTTAATAGAGGTATGTAAACAATTAAATGCATAGAAAGTTTCCCAAAGTAACCGAAATTGAAAGAATCCTGCTTTTATAAGCATGGTATTACAAGTATTCTTCAACGTCTTAAATTACATACACTAACCATACCAAAAAGCAAAAAAAATCTCCACACATGAAGCCGAAACCCAGTTAAATAATATACTACGACTTGTAGACGTGGTTGTAGATATGAACCCAACTGGTAAAATACTCATAGATAACAGGTAAAAATGTAAAACATATCTGAACAATAACTGATTTCAATTATACATCGTAACGGCTAAGGCTCTGTAAAATTAGCCTGAGAGCCATTTTAGCAAAGAGGGGTCAGGCGACTGACCCCCTTCTCCACCCCGCCCTAAGGGGTGAGCGAATCCCGCACCCTTTGTATTGCCAATTCTAAACAGTTTAAATCAAAGAGCCAGGAATTTATTCACTTAATTTAACATGCAAGATAGAAGTTACAACTTAGGCTTTCCAACTCCCACATACTAGCCTCTACAAGCTCAGGACTTATACCCAGTTAATGCACTAATTATATAATAAAAAGGCAGAGACATGTCCCTAAATAATAGCTAAAAATTATTTAAAGCTTGATGAACCCGACTGCTCCTAAATAACAGGTAAAAGTCAACATAATTTAACAAGAATTACTTTAATTATACATCATAACAGCTAAAAATAGCCAGAGAGCCATTTTAACGAAGGGGGTGCGTTGACCCATTTATCTTCAGTACAATCATAAACTATAGTGTTCATGTTGAACATGAAATCCGGTCAAAGTATAATTATTTTGTGTTGATTTATCACAGTTTTACTTGTATGTGAGTTGCTTAATATGTTTAAATCACATGTATTTGCCAGTAGTCCAGGTTAAAATTACTTTTACCCAAACCTTTTAAAATTATTTTTCAAACATTTTCCAGGTCCGGGAGAAACAATATGTTACTACTACTACTCCTGCTATGCGTATTGTCTTGCTTTGGTAGGATTATTATAATAATTTACATCAGTTGTGTCATGAGTTCCCTTGAAGGCTTCGACTAGTTTTTATACTTGGCAGAGATGTTTCTGATTTATTGATCCGTTTTGTCAAAGAGGAGTTACGTTTACTCATTTTACACAGAAGAGCGTAATTTTATTTTGGGACGTTGATGTTTGCTTTAGTTTGACTGTATACCCTGCAATAGTACCATCAAGATACAAAATAATTAGCGTTACGAATGGTGTAGAAAAAGAAAATGAGAACCAACATAAGTATTCACCAAACCGTTTCCCAAACCCCGTGTAAACTATTCTATATTGTTCTTAATTAAAGTAGATAAATCTTTACCGCTTATTACCAATGAATTATAGTAACTTATTAAATGTTTATATGGCCTAAAATAACTGTCACTTTTTATTATTATTTGATTCAGAAGTCTAGGAACCCTGGCACACCGTGATAAACCCCCTGTAAGTGTCTGTTTGCTTGAGTGGGGTTTGAGTCCACCCGTGCATATGCACCCAGGTTAAACATTATTCCGTGCGTGAGCCAATCCAGATTACCTGGTTGATGCCCAGTACCGACTAATGTCCTCTCCCTTTGAGCAAACAAAGGATAGAGTCTTTTTTAAAGATAAACCATGGCTCCTCCACCGCCATGGCCCGTGGAGGCCTTCCAAAAACAAACTAGCTGCCTCCCCCGTTTATTTTTTTATATTTTTACTTTTATACTTTTTTTTTGTATTTTACTTTTATATATTTTTTTTGTTTCACCCACCGGACCGTTCCAAGGAGCCTAGGTGTTAGCCAGGCTCCTCAATGTATAAGGTCCTTCTTTCACCCGAGGTCGGTTCGAAGGAGTAGCCGTGGTGTTATCCCGGCGCCTCAATCTACTGGACCCCTCATTCACACATGGACCGTTCGAAGGAGTAGCCGGGGTGTTAGCCCAGCGTCTCAATCTACTTGGCCCTCTTTCAGGTTTACGGGGCTTTTCGTTACCCGCGCCAGTGACCATCATTCGTTCGTGCTCATTCATACAGTGGGGATTATTACATTTACATTTATATTTTATATACAAGGGTGTATTTACATAGTCTGGTACTTTAAGAGGTACCAGCTCTTCAAAGCCGATGTTGATTCTAGAGCATAAAGTAACATAAGGACATTGACTATAAATCATCTCTATAAAGTAATTAAGTGATCTACGTAAGAATGTACCCCAATATAGACAATTACAGTATGCCGAGCGACCTACATAGAATATTTTACTATACTCTTGACTTATGGCATAGTGGTTACGCCAATGGGTTTCTACAAACTTTTCCAAAATTACTGGGGGCATGTTTAGGCAAATTAGTTCATTGATACACTGGGTGCGATCCCAGATTTGTTTTTCGCAAAGTTCAAAAAGTTATTTCGGTTGATTCATAGTTACGCAAAGAGCAGAGCAGGGAGTCGTCAGTTCGCAACGAAAACTGAGAGCAAAGAGAGAGGAAAGGCGCAACAGGAGAGCAGGTATTGTGGTGGGGAAACGTCTGGACCAATCAGAGCGCAGTACGCCTAATTACAGCCAATGGAGTGCGAGCTTATTCCGGCCAATCACAGAACAGTATTTTAACAGGTAACGGCAAGTTTGCTGACAAAGACTTGTTGCGGATGTTGCGGTTAAGTAACGTAAAAGTGTACTTACTTGAATTTGTGATTTGACTAGACGTACATGAGTGACATGTATACAAGATATGCCACTCATGTTTCAGCCACGCGTGAAGCCTCGGGTATATGCAGTAGTGGTACATGATATCTATAATCGGAGTCGCTTGTACCAAGTGCCCCCGATCACAAATACCATGCACCCACAAAGGCATGAGACGAGACGAAAGCACCGGGAACTCGATACACCAGGGCTCCATAGCTACGACTGACGCCGAGCAGTGCCAGCAGCGCGAGCTAATCGCAACCACTTCCGCATGATAAAATACTGACCGAGAAATTGTAATACCGGTGGGGAATCAGGCATAAATGGCTTAAAACTTTGACAGGTTCCCGACTAGCCCCCTGACTAATTATACTTTTACGAAAACTTACTAGAAGGACTTGGAAATACTAGGCCGATAAAGTTAAGATGTTACTCTGCGTACTTACAGCTCGACATGATCACAGAAGAGGAGGCGTGGAGGCCTCTCATGCAGCTCCTGCAGTGAGAGATGCTGGCAGGAACAGCAAAGGGTAAAGCCCCTTGCCTCAAAAAACACCATGATAACGCAATGCGCTACCTTATCACAGTCTTCGTACTTGTTAAGTGGCATGACGACTGACTGGCGCGAGCAGCACCAACAGCGCGAGATAACTAGGGAGGGGGACTTGACAAGGGAATTTTAAAACGCACTGGCTGCTGCGTTGGGAATAGCTTTACCGGAGTTATTGGCCGAGAAATTTAAGAGGTTTCGGTCAAATTAAATGTAACCCCCGGTAAAGTAACTTCAGCAGACTTGGACATAACTGACCGAGAAATTACATGGTCAAAGTACTACACGGTCCCCGGCAAACAGTTTAACGGGCCTGGAAACCTTTGGCCGAGGGATTTAAGAGTTTCGGTCATTTTATGGCACTGCCCCTTAAAAACACCTTCAAGCGGAATTTGAAGTATTTGACGGAGAAGTTACAGCGTAAAAATACAACAGACCCGCCGTTTTACCGAACTTAAACACAAATAACCAACCAAGATTAAAGACTCAGAGCGAAATACTGTATAATTTCTGTCCTTCTAAAGAATGCATTTTATGTTTGTTGTCTTTTAATGTGCACCCATGGTGTATCATTTGTGGTCAACTCCCCAATGTTGGTGTTGGTAACAATATTTGACTAGTGAATGCAGTAAAATTATTCATTGATTCTATTTGTTCCTATATCGTAACAGAGTTTGTCAAACAACTAACTACAACAAAAATACAACTCTATATTTGTTTAACTTTACGAAGTACCCTACTGTCACCTTTCCTTTCTGCATTAATTTAAATTAAAAAACAGAGGGCTTGGCATGTAGCTGAATCTAACACTTAGAATCATGTTTACAAAACATGTCCCAACTACTAACTAATTCAACTATAATGTTATCAAAGGGGTGAACGGTTCGTTCACCCTTGGAGTTGGGGTATAGCCTTTCTTGTCTGCTAGTGTGTACAAGTCTTTTCTAGTTACTGTAACAGAGGTTTCTAAACAGTTCAATGTATACTACAAATTGGTCCTGCTAACACAGACATAAAGTTCAAATATTCCTCAACATCTTATTTACAGACCCTAACCATACTAAACAGCTAAAGAAGAAAACAAGTGTTGTTCATTCATGCAGCTGAAGACCTGTCTCTTTTGCATCAGTTTACATTCATATTCAGTGGGCCCTGAGGGTCCAACACTTAGAATCATGGTAATTGAGTTGGGACCCACCTTGGGTCCCAACTAATTATGTGTTTTATTTTATAAATATTTAGAGTTCAGTTCACTTTTTATTTTTCAAGAATATATATATATATACCAAAGTGTACAAAATGGATTTATTTTATTTTATTTAAAACAAGTATACACATTAACACCAAACACCCGTGTTTTGAAGCAAAGATTTAGGAAAGGTTATTAATTGAATATTGCAATGGGATGAGCATGTTGGAATATATATTTACAGTGTGAAACATCAACTTTAAGAACAATTTATTTTGCTTACATTTATTCTTACATACAGTATGGTTTATGGATCGAAAAAAAAAATCTTGGTCAAATTCTGAAACTTCACAAAAGACCGACAGCCGAAAATTCTTTAAAATGATACTAAATATTTTAAATTATGGGAAAATCGATGACGCATTTAAAAATTGTACTGGAAAAGTGATTTACTCAGTTAATGAGTTTTAGACCTAACCTTGAACGCCATTAAATACTTTAAGCTAATAGGTTATAGTGCACTATTTGATTGTACACCATGTGCATTTATGAATAAGGATTATTTGATATGTTTTGAAACTTTAAACTTTACAAGTCTAGATTAGTTAAAATGAATATTACTTACGGGTAGTAATGACCACAAAACCTCGGTGGGTTACGATAATCCCACTGCTCGGATGGTAACGTTGCACATACACAGCATAACGCATACAGGAATCCATTCCAGCTCCTCCTCACCATCACGCAGTAGGTTTGCTTGCTGCAGGAATCACACCACTCATACACAGGCTGCATGACTTTAACTGACGCGAGAGGCGAGCAGCGCGTTATAATTGTAACCGCTTCCGCGTGATAACTAGGGAAGGGGACTTGACCGGGACATTTAAAATATTATAGGCATATAAATAAGTAAATAGTTGTACTCACACACAAGAGCAGGTGGTCAACGGTCCAGCAGTTGTTGGTCTTCCACACCTACAGTACAGGGACCGTGGATGGTCTGGCGGGCTGGTGGAATACCCGAGTGGCTCCCAGAAGCTGACTTCATGGGCTTCGATGTCGTAACATTCACCTTGGGGCATGTATATCTGCACAACAAAGAAACAGTATTAAGAGAAATAGTAATTATTAAATAAAACAAATATAATTTACTACCTTACCGTACTTACCAAAAACCAATCAAAACAATATCGTTTTCTGAGCCCAAGTTTATACCCACTGTGATGTATTGAGTAACAGTTGGTTCTGTGTTCACAAATGGTACGTTTAAGTTTTTAATTTCGTGTAGGAGTTTAAATTTCAAACAATAATGCTTGAGGCAAGGTTCTGTGAGGCTAGGCACAGTGTCCATCATGAAGTGAGCTTGAATGGTTCAGGATGAGCAGAGTTTGTGTGTTGAAGGGAGTTGGTGATTGACCAATCGTCACTCCACAGTAATTCTAACTCTAAAAATCCACCGTCTTCAGGTTTTTGGCATTATAAGACTTTCCTTATTATGTTTACTTTCAGTTTATTTGGTGAGGTATGTTGTCTTACCTCCCAAGCGATACTGTCCAGCGGAAGCTTAACACTTTTAGAAGTCTCCGACAAAGGTAAATGATTCCCCAGGGGAGGTAGAAACCTCTAACTAATAATATAGATAAATATCTTACCTTAACAGCGACAATCCCTCCAAGATGGTGTTGTGATGACCCCGCAAGCATCGCAGTGTAAAACCAGGTTAAACGCTTTAGGATCTGGGAGAGTATCTGGCATGGTATATTTTATACAATGAAACAGTAAACACCTCTAAAGTGAAGTAATATAGGCGCTGTGGTCCACTGTAGGTCACCACTGTCTTTCACTGTAGGTTTGGGCTCAATACTTAAAAGCTGATGTTTGTTTAGAAATGCACTACATATATGTTCAAGACACAGAGTGATGGTACCATAGACACTGCCTGGCTATATAATCGCCACCACTCCTCTTGGATTTATTCTGGGTTGTATTTTTCTTTGTTCTATTCCAGCTTAGTTTGTAGTTTTAAAAAATTACCCCTGTGGGAGTATACCCTACTTAGCCTAGATCATGCTATGTTCCCTGCAATGTCCTTTGGGAGATTTTTGGGGGCATAATTCAAAGCAACGCTGAATCAATTACCAGCAGTGACACGTTTAGAGTAGATGTAGCACGGATAAACATTCCAGTAGGTAAAGGAAGGGCAAGACCCGACTTTTACAATACCTTTGATGAAGAACCTAAAGAGGGAATCGAACCCAGGACCTCCTGAACCGTAGTCCAAGGCGCTAACCACTAGACCACCGCGTTCCCCCCCGATTATGCTGCGAGATTTAAGGTATTTATTAGTACCCCTTCAATTATTTTGATACTTACCCGCAGTACAGAGGTTAAGTTTTTTGTAAGATGTAAAGGATGTTAACAGGTACATACATACCAAATTTCATTAAAATCGGCCAAGCCGTTCTTGGGATATTGATTTTTTAAATATAGCTCCTTCAATCTTTTGATACTTCCCGCAGTACAGAGTTTAAGTTTTTTTTTTAAATAGTAGCGGAGGTTAACAGGTACCTATATACCAAGTTTCATTAGAATCGGCCAAGCCGTTCTTGGAATATTGATTTTTTAAATATAGCTCCTTCAATCTTTTGATACTTCCCGCAGTACAGAGTTTAAGTTTTTTTTTTAAATAGTAGCGGAGGTTAACAGGTACCTATATACCAAGTTTCATTAGAATCGGCCAAGCCGTTCTCAATATATTAAATTTTAAAGTTTTGCACCCTCCATCATCCCCTAAACAACCCTCTTCTACCCTCAAACAAAATTGAAGGTTAGAGGATGTTAACAAGTATCCACATGTCAAGTTTCAATTATATCGTCTCACCCGTTCTTAAGATATTGATTTTTAAAGTATGACTCCTTCAATTATTTTTATACTACCTGCAGTACAGAGTTTAGGTTTTTGTAATATGTAGCGGAGGTTAACAGGTACATACATGCCAAGTTTCGTGAAAATCGGCCAAGCCGTTCTTGAGATATTTAATTTTGAAAATTTGCCCCTTCATTTTTTGAGATGCAACCCGCAATATTTTGGTTAAGATTTTTCATATGGGTAGATACCTCCCTGGAGTGCCTACACTACGTAGTAGGCAGTTTTCTGGGGTCAGAATGACCCTAGGACTTACCGTTTTCGAGATATAAGCGATTTTTGGTTTTTTGGCAACACTTTCTTACGATATATACATGTAATAGTTTTATATTTTGAGTTAGCGGTGCTTTCTGGTATATATACATGTAATGGTTTTATATAATGGTTTGGCTGTACTTGCTTGCGAAATATACATTGCCATAGGTTGGTAACACATCGGAGCGTGACGTAATATATACATATAATAATTTTAGATAGTTTGACATAATACATATAATAATTTTGCGTAACTGATTTAGGTTTTGTAGGTAGCGTTTAGAGTGGCAACACTGGCTAAGTGAGGTTAGATAGCCACTTACCTTTCTGGTGATGGTATATTATACACTATTATGGTACATATATATATATGATTATACACTGTAGTATTATATATGGTACATATAATTATATATGATACATATAATTACGTATGGTACATTAGCTCTGCTAAGTTGGTAACACTACCTGGAGGGAAAAATCTGGAGGGAAGAAAAGTGAGGTTAGGTTTGGCGCCAATTTTTTTTGGCGCGCAAATTTGGCGGGAAAATTTTCTTCTTACTCTTTCCGGAATAACGCGCTCTAACCACTATGCCATTTCCGGTTTTAAATCATTGCCAATCCTACTGAGGAATTAAAAGATTTTAACAGTCTTCATCACAACGGGGACGTTTTCGAAGCCCATAATTTAAAAGACTCTATTCCATGCAACAACTTAGGCTCAAAAGAATTCCAATTCTGCACAAAAACCTCAAAACCAGTACCGCTTTACACTGCGGGTACTGTCAAAACCCTCCGCATCAATACTGTATACATGCTCAGAACGGCAGGGAAAATAAGAATTTTGAATCTGGACATAATAGATATGTGAAATCAGGCAGAAGGTCTGATAGTAATATTAGAGGATCTCACAGTGACAAAAAACACCTTCCTAAGGTATCAATTTTTCCTGACAGCCACGGTAGGTATCTCGTTAATTTTTTGACACAAGTATGCCCAAATAAAAATGATTTTTTCGCCCATATACAACCTGGAGCTCCTATTGAGTCTGTGTTTAAGTCTGCAAACCTTTGTTCTGATCTTCGTCATTATACCATGAATGATTCTATAGTATTTATTGGGGGTACGAATAACATAGATGCTATTAATATTAACAGCTTTCCAAACATATAAGAGAGATTTCGCAACTCCTAGAAAGACAAGTCAAAAAGTTTGGTCACACTAAACTTTTATTGGCGTCTATACCCTACAGATATGACCTTCATGGAAATGATTTGCGTAATAAATTTATAAATGAAATCAATATGGTCATAAGACATCTAGCTAGTGTTTTGAGCCATGTTGAATTGATTGACCTTCATGTGCTGGAGAGAATTCCACACGAAACATGGATTCCATCTTAACAAAAGAGGTAAAATTTCTGTTGCAAAGCAAATTAGTGGAAAAATCTATAGTACATTGCTATCATCAGCACGGGACAATGACATGCCAACTCCATCTGCCCAAGCCGCTTCTCCGGTGCTGGTTCCTGGTTCCAACGACCTTGCCGCAGTACGGAACAATGTCGTTCCTACTCTATCTGCCCAAGCCGCTTTGCCAGTGTTGGTTCCCGGCTCCATCAACTTTACTGCTGAGATGTCTTCTGTGAACCTACAACTGTTGACTCCTGCAAGGCCTGCTGACTCCCAATCAACCCTACAGCATCATACTGGGCTAGCTGTTATTCCGGTTTCGACCCCTCCACCTGAAGTAGTGCTCCAGAGTGTGTCAGGGGAATGTGTTGATGTCAATAGTGCCAAGTCAAAAAGTGAATCAGGTAGTGCTTTTTTAGGAATTTCTTGAGTTTGCCAACCAATAAAATAACTTCACAATCTAAGTTATGAAATACCAAATCTCCTTTAACACTAATGCTTCTGCATGTAAATATCCAATCTATAAGGAATAAGTTAGATCAATTGTCTGTTATTTTAGAGGAGGTTGAATGCAGTATTTTGTTGATTAATGAACATTGGTTGTTAAAGAGTGAGGAGCTGTTATATGTTCCTAGGGGTTTCAAACTTGCTGCTTCTTGTTGTAGAGAAAGGGATTCAGATGGTGGTGCTTCCATCATTATTAAGGTAGATTTTGACCATGTGGAAATTGACATATCCCAATTTGTGCATGTCGGCCTTCTCGAAGCTGTTAGTATTTATGTTATGAATTTTAATATTGTATTTATTTCTCTGTATAGACCTCCGGATTCTAGTTTGGATTTGTTTTTTAATTGCTTTGAAGACCTTTTAATCTTTGTTACTGATAAGTTTCCTAAAGCTAGAATTTTGATAGGTGCTGATTTTAACATTGATTTGTTAGGCCATAACAAACACTCTGTAATGCTTAAAAATGTATTGAAGTCTTTTGATTTATATTTTGTTTTTAATACTGCAACAAAAGGTAAAACGTGTATTGACAATATTGCTACTAATCTGGGTTCAAATTGCTATAGTCATTATGTATGGAAGGAAAGAATCTCTGACCACCCAATTTTGTGTTTTAAATTTACTCTTGCATGTACATCCTCTCTACTCTGGAGAGAAGTTTCATTCAGAAAGTTAAATGAAGATGGGTTAAATTAATTTATGTTTAGCCTGGCTAATGTTAATTGGGATTTAATTTATGTAAATGAGGATGTTGATCTTGCTTTTGAGTGCTTTTTAGGAGTGGTTCTTTCATTGTATAATGTTTGTTGTCCTAGAATTACTAAGAAAATCAAAATAGATAATGAGGTTAAGCAAAATAAAAATGGTTGGTTTGATGATAATCTTAGGAAGAACAGAAATATGTTGATGCTTATTAGTGACTTGTTAAAAATTCCTAGCTATAAAAACAATCAACACCTTATAGATAGCTACATACTTTGTAAAAATGAATATAGAGCGAGTATTAAGGCTGCAAAAATCAGACACAATGAACAATTTATTTCTAATTCACAAAACAAAAGTGCAGCTTCATGGAAAGTGATTAGGGCTGAAAGTGGTTCATTTTTAAGGGGTGAAAATGCTAGTTCACCAATCAAGGCTGATGAGTTTAATGATTTTTATATAGATATTGGTAAACAAGTCATGGAGAAGTCAAATAGCAGCTGTCATAATGTAAATTATTTATCTTTTCTTCATAATGTTAATCCTCCATGTTCCAGTTTTCATTGGAAACCAATAACTGTTTATGACTTGACGAAAATTATTAGTAATTTAAGTTCTTCCGGCAGTGAAGATATTTATGGATTGTCAAACAAAATCGTTAAATTAATGGCCCCTCTTATATTACAACCTTTGTTATTTTTAATTAACTTAGTTTTCCTGAAATCTCACTTTCCTCGTTGTTTAAAACCGTCAAAAACGATACCTCTGTACAAGAAAGGTAATAGATTATGTATCTCTAACTATAGACCGATATCAATAGTAACTATATTTTCTAAAATAATTGAAGTTTGTGTCAAATTACAGCTAAATGAATTCATAACTGACAATAATATTATTTTTAACAGCCAGTTTGGATTTAGGAGTGGCCGTTCAACAACTTCAGCAGTAGAGATGATAGTGTCTGATATTCTTGACAGTTTTGAGTGTAATGAGTACCTGAGCGTGGCCCTTGTGGACCTCAGCAAGGCTTTATATTCTGTTTGTCACAGTGTTCTGCTGAACAAATTGGAATTTTATGGTATTAAAGATAAAGAATTAGAGTTTTTTAGATCCTACCTTTGTGGAAGGAGGCAGATGGTTCTTTTAGATTCCGAAGCATCTTCATTCAGAGAAGTCCTTGCTGGGGTGCCGCAGGGGTCCGTTCTTGGACCATTGTTATTTATAATTTTTATTAATGACCTTCCT
The DNA here is from genome assembly GCA_963675035.1 of Allygus modestus. Lineage (NCBI taxonomy): Eukaryota > Metazoa > Arthropoda > Insecta > Hemiptera > Cicadellidae > Allygus > Allygus modestus. The sequence goes on along the minus strand of OY776111.1, from coordinate 63,156,019 downwards.
AACTCCATGCCTTGTAAAACATTGTTATACGCTGACGACACCTCTTTTCTGTACTCGGGTAAGGATTTTAAAGAGACTGAAAAAGTTATAACTGATATGATTGATTTTGGTAAAACCTGGTTTAGTAGTAATTTTTTATCTATTAATGATGAGAAAACAGAAAGAATTTGTTTCTCATTGAGACAATTAGGCTGTGCTAATAATAAGATTTATGACCTCGTTAAACTGCTAGGAGTCACACTTGATGTCAAGCTTACTTGGGAGTCTCATACATCAATGTTATTTCTAAATTGGCCAGAGTTTGTTTTTTACTGAGACGGCTCAAAAAATGTATTTCCATTCATATGCTGCTTATTACTTACCATAGTTTTTTTCACACCCATCTCTTATACGCAAACCTTTTGTGGGGTAATAGTAGTGGAGCTAGACATGTTTTTATCTGGCAAAAGAATGCTTTAAGAATGTTGTTTGATATTCCTGTTAGAACTAGTAGTAAACCTTTTTTTATTAGTTATGAAATTATGACTGCCTTCCATATTCATTTTTCAAAATTTAATTTTTGTCATGGAAAATATTAACAACTTTGTTACTCGTGATTCAGTTCATAGTTACGATACCAGAGGATCTTGTGATTTAAATGCTCCAGCTGCTAGATTAAGTAAATTCATTAACAGCCACAAGTATTTACAGATTAAGTTTTTTAATAAAATTCCAGTAGATTACCGTAGCTTAGATTCTATTTTATTTAAAAAACGTTTATCAAGGTGGCTATTGAGCAAGGCGTTTTACTCAATTGACGAGTTTTTAAATTGTGATGATTTTACTTGAACGCCCATTAGAGCCCATGTTAAATGATTTCCCATTTTTTCAAAAACTATTATAGCTACAGCTTTTAAATTTTTACTATACCTTTTTAGGCCTATTATAATATTTCTGAACCAATAAAATTGCCAAATTTCACTAATTAAAAAAAATTGGATTTTTTAAAAAAGTTATGTAAATTTTTAGTTTTTAAAATATTGTAACATAGTTTTTTTTCAATACTTATGTATATTTTGGGAAAATTCTGGTTCCACTGAACCAACAGCCTCATGTTAATATGTGGTACAAATTTGGTTGAGATATCTCTAATAGTTCCTGAGATAATGGGAAGAATAAGTATAAAAACACCGTTTCCGGGGAAACCCATTTGAATACAGGGGAAGCAGCTTTACTGAAGAAATATATACAATTACTCTACATACTAACTTTTAAAAGGCTCCAGGTGCATAATCCATTGGATCATCTGGTTCCTGTAGTAGGCTGGCTCTCTTCTTATTAAGTCTGGCTTCTTTTGTAGCTTCTAATGCCACTCTGTCCGAAGTGCGCACACGCTCTGCGTCAAGCGACTTCATAGCGTTGATTGTATGTTCACCATAGTCACTAAACCCAAGTTCTTTAAAAACTTTCAGTCTTGAAATATTTCCTTCATTAAATGTTATCACTGCCTCATACACTCCTAGCTCTAATGTTAGTCTACCTACAAACACATTTTTGGGAAGCCTATTCCATATTATATGGTTGAATGCTTCGTTTACATTCTGGGTTTTTCCGTGCATGCATCGCTTGAGCAGTTCAGGTTTGGCTAGATGTTTAAAGTCAGGCTTTAATACTTTCATAACAGCTGCTGGAATAGAGTTTTTATGTTTGAAGGTAGCCAACTCACCTTTTTCTGCAGCTTTATTATATTTACACCAGGTGTCCGGAGTCTGCGGGCAGAGCCCATGACATGGTGAATCATCAGTAGATTTCTTATGAAAATAGATGGCCCAGACTGCTCTTTGCATATTTTTCAGGTATGTACAGTAATTTCTAATAGCACTGCTATAATATGCCTGAAGCTCATCAATTTTCTTGTCGGATAGACGGCTTCGAATAGACTTTCCATCGGATAGAGTAGTGTTTTTACAATTCACCTTAGTCGTTCTCAATCTAGAGCCCATGCGTTTAGCTACATGGTTTACACATTCTATTTTAGTTACCTCGAGGTCCTCATAGGGATCACTTTCAACCACAGCCAAAAAAGCCTTAGAGTCTCCATCTCCCAACATTTCTTTGTAGCGTACGCCCCGTTTTTCTACTGAACGTTCGAAAAGGCTGACTGCAGATACACATTCCATTCCGCCCGAAGAACCCTCATAATTTTTCAGACATTTTCCCTTATGAGCTTCTACTTTTTGAGCATAGTCTTCACTTTTAGAAGAAATTTTTGTGCAACCATTACAGAATTTCGTCAAAACTTCGACATCGAGGACTTTTCCGGTGTCGATACTCGTAATCGTACAGCAACCATTTTTAGATCTAAATCCCCTCTTCTGCCATGTCCCATCGTATGCTATACTAATATCTGTGCTATTATCATTCTCAGTTACTGCCTCTTTAGTTGCTTCAATCATGGATCTTTCAGCCACCAAGCTAACACAATGTCTCAGTGTTTTTGTGTACTTTGTGTTCGCAGTGCTAGGTCTCGGCAAGTTCAACATTCCACAAAGAACTTTACCTCCTTCCCCACCCTTTCCGATGCATCTAAGACCACAAAACATACGCATGTTTATCTCAAAATAGTGCTCATTGGAATCAGGCTTGCACTCATTTGATGTCCAAAACTTAGCTCTATCACACTTCAAACATGTAAGGGAAAGCTGGCAAGCAAGACCTTCTTCTCTTCTCTTCGATTTCGAGTAGCCTAAGTTCGCCTCGACAAAATCTACAGACAGCAGACTCTCTAAAGGCATCTGATAAAATAGTCATACTAATAATAATATTCCTATCCTCACCTTTGTATTCATTGTCTGATTCTGACTGAGCAGATAGTTTGAATTTAGATCAGCTTGGTGGAGTAGGCCTAGGGCTACTGATAACGATGGGTTGGTTAGGGCTAGGGCTACGTGAAAAGGTTCCTGGCTCTAGTCCTATCACCTTGATAGTGTGTTGGTTACCTTTGAACTTCCTTTTTTTATACAGGGTGTCCCGGAACTCTCTGGAACATTTAATAAAAAATGGTTCCTCTGGTCGAGACAAACATATTTTACAATATAAACATGGGTCTCCGGTGACTGGTTTTTCGTCTGTCTGTCTGTATGTGTTTTTTACAAATTATTTTATAACTCAAGAATTATTTAAGATGGAAACTTCAAATTTGGTATAAACGTGTATCTTAATAGACAAAATAAGTTTATAAAATTTCGTTTCTGTAACTAAATCCATTTCCAGATGGCGGCTGTTTAAAATGTTTAATGTCAAATTCCACGAAAACCGTCATAGCTATTAAAGATGATTTGAAAAAGTAAAAGATGCAGAATTAAAAGGCAAATAAAATGACACCTTATTTACTAAAATCAAATAATAAATAACCAAGTTGTGACATTTTTTGCAAATCAATGTAATTTTCCTAATACCACAATGCATAAAACACTGTTTAACATCACATATGGGACGCTGTGTATTAGTAATCAGCTGTTTTCTGTACAATTCATGTTCAAAATGAATCAGCTGTTTATAAGTAATGAAGTATTTACAAAATTAAATTAACAAAAATATTACATAACGACAAAAAATAAATTTATAAAAGTTGCTCAAAGTGACGGCCTTGAACACGATTGCACAGTCTACAACGTTCTATTAAAGAACGACGAACTCGTTCAAAAACATTTACATCCTCTTGAATTCGTGCTGCAGCTTCTGCAATTCTGCCAACCAAGTCCATTTCACTCTCCACTGGTGTGCTGTATACCAGTTCTTTCATTTGCCCGCACAGAAAAAAATCTAATGGTGTGAGATCAGGGGATCGGGCAGGCCAATGTACCGGTCCACCACGTCCCATCCACCTCCGCTCAAATGTCATATTTAGGTAACCTCGGACATCGTTACCAAAATGGGCTGGAGCCCCATCATGTTGAAACCACATATCATGTCTAATATGGAGTGGCACATCTTCTAGCAATTCAGGGAGAATGTCTCTGAGAAAGACAAGATACACAGGGGCGTTAAGTCTTAGGAAAAATGTAGGGTCCTATTAGACGATCTCCAATAATACCTGCCCAAACATTTACTGCAAACCTTTCTTGATACCCTCTAATGACAGTAGCATTTGGGTTGTCTACAGCCCAAACATGTGACGTGCGATGATTGAAGATCCCCCCTCTGGAGAAACTTGATTCATCTGTAAATAAAATCTTCTCCAGAAAACTTGGGTCCTCAATATCCTTATTTAGAAACCAACGAGAACACTCCATGCGCCTAGGATAGTCTTGAGCATTTAATGCCTGAACTTTTTGTAGTTTGTAGGGGTGAAGCCCCTCACCATTTAAAACTCTCCACACTGTACTCTTACCACAGCCTAACTCGCGGCCTACTACTCTAGTGCTCGTTGACGGGTTTCCTTCAAACAACTGCAACACATTTTCTTCGAACTGGACACTACGAACTAGTCTGTCACGACCCGTATCAACCATGTTACACTTAAATGTCCCAGTTTCCTTTAACCTGTTGTGAACAGCTGTAAAAGTCTTGAAATTTGGGTGCTGCTTGTTTGGAAACATTTCACAGTACAATCTTCGAGCTTGTAATGGATTGCCGTTAGCCATGCCATAAAAGTAATGCATATCACAGTACTCTTCAATTGTATAGTTATTCATGTTTTTTAACTAATATTATTAGCTACACAATAAGAAAACAACTCTACCGATACTGTATTAACACAAACTGTTGACACCCAACAGCTAATGTTTACTTTTCCTTCTATCAACAATGCGTTACTTATAAACAGCTGATTCATTTTGAACATGAATTGTACAGAAAACAGCTGATTACTAATACACAGCGTCCCATATGTGATGTTAAACAGTGTTTTATGTATGCATTGTGGTATTAGGAAAATTACATTGATTTGCAAAAAATGTCACAACTTGGTTATTTATTATTTGATTTTAGTAAATAAGGTGTCATTTTATTTGCCTTTTAATTCTGCATCTTTTACTTTTTCAAATCATCTTTAATAGCTATGACGGTTTTCGTGGAATTTGACATTAAACATTTTAAACAGCCGCCATCTTGAAATGGATTTAGTTACAGAAACGAAATTTTATAAACTTATTTTGTCTATTAAGATACACGTTTATACCAAATTAGAAGTTTCCATCTTAAATAATTCTTGAGTTATAAAATAATTTGTAAAAAACACATACAGACAGACAGACGAAAAACTAGTCACCAAAGACCCATGTTTATATTGTAAAATATGTTTGTCTCGACCAGAGGAACCATTTTTTATTAAATGTTCCAGAGAGTTCCGGGACACCCTGTATATTCCTTTTGGAGGAGTCATTTTATTATAGTAAGCACAACCACAGAAATAATTCAAACAAGATTCAACCACAGTCGATAGTACAACAACTAAAACTTGTTTACAAACACTGTAGCAGAAAGCAGAATAATAGAGCAACAAACAGAGGCAAATCACTAGACAGGGAATGGAAAAGTCAAAGACATCTAAACACAGAATAGATGCAAAATCGTATTGCTGTACACTATAACAAGTTGCAAGCGAGTAAGTGCGCCATGATGAGCTTTGATTGTCTTGCAGACCTATCTTTAAAAATACAATAAAAATACTTATGATTGTCTAAATGTTATAAACGACCCATCAAATTGTTCAGAATGGACCATATAATAATAAAAAAATACTATTGAAAAATCGAATTTTTTTACCCATTTTGCGTTCAAGTAACCTTAAATGCTCCAGCTGCTAGATTAAGTAAATTCATTAACAGCCACAAGTATTTACAGATTAAGTTTTTTAATAAAATTTCAGTAGATTACCGTAGCTTAGATTCTATTTTATTTAAAAAACGTTTATCAAGGTGGCTATTGAGCAAGGCGTTTTACTCAATTGACGAGTTTTTAAACTGTGATGATTTTGCTTGTTTTTAACTTATTATTATCACTTGGAATGTAATGTCTCTGTTAGCATTTTTTTATTTTTACGTTGTTTGTTATTTTTATATATGTTAAATGCTTTCCCATACTGTGTCTATTTATTGATATTGTTTATAAGCTTGTCGAAAATCTACCTTATACTTGCAACTTGCCTGTCATATTGAAGTGAATAAATTGCTTGAATTGCATTATGCGTTAATTTGGAATATAGATATAGCATGAATAAATTTGGCTTGATCACAATTACAGATTTGCATAGTTAGTATGGCATGCTATATTTAGCTTGAATTCTGATATTGTAATATTGTATTTTGCATGTGATATTGTATGTTATTGAAGAATGGTATGTGCATGTATCTTGTATTTCTTGTGACGTTGTCTATTTCAATTGATTAATGACAATAAAGCATTATTATTATTATTATTATTATTAAATAAAATATTTGACATTATACATTTACTTTCATGCTAAACCTAAAATTGTAATTTAATTAAAATCAGAATTTAATATACTAAGGTACACAGTTGGTGGCGCATGTTTGATATAACGGTCTGAATAAACAAGTAATTAATTTTAATTTGTTACTTACTTAATAAGAAACATACTACTTAATTAATTATAAAACGTGTGTAACAAATAATACCCCCGTCGCAGCAAACCTGCGGACTCAGCGAATTTCCAATGCATAATATATGTCTTAATACCACATAAAGCCGCAAACCAAGTTTCATAAAAATACATTCACATATAAGCGATTTCAATTATTCTCCATAAGAATAACATTGGTAATGAGTATGTAGGTTTGCTGAAACAAGGAACAGAAACAATTGGTTTTTATGCAAATATAAATAGAATTTAACTAGGTGAAGCCACATACTAAGTTTCATCGATATTCAATCATAAATAAGCGATATATAACATTCTAGTTATTCTCCATAAGAATAACATGGGGGCTGAGAAAGCAGGTTTGCTGCAACAAGGAACAGAAAAATGGGTTTTTATATAATTATCAATATAACTCAACCAAGTGAAGCTACATACCAAGTTTTATTAATTTATGTTCATAATTAAGGGAGTCATTACATTTTACATATTCTCCATAAGAATAACATGGGGGCTGAGTACGCAGGTTTGCTGCTACGGGAATAATCAACAAAAAATCAATTTTTTGTGCAAATATCAATATACCAGTACTACTTGAAGCCACATACCAAGTTTCATCAACATACATTCATAAATAATCGAGATATCAAATTTTATTTATTCTCCATAAGGATAACATTGGACAACGTACTGTGTTTAGCCCTTTGAATATCTCTGCAACGGTTGGGCGTAGAATCACAATTTAAACACCAAAATGATTGTTTTGTGGAACTGAACAGATTGGTAAAAGCAAATGTGAAGTTTACATTAAAATAAACTGAGGAAAAGCAAAAAACGTTTTTCCCATAAGATTAACATGGGAGATTTTATGAGCAAGTTTTTTTGGATTTTCTCCGCAACCACTTAACCTAGGTTAATAATTCAAAATACTAAACTATTTGTTTTTTTAAGCCCTATAACATGGCCAAAACCAAAATTAAGTTTTTAAAAGTTTTAGGGTGAAAAATGCAAAAAACTGATTTTTGGACAATTTAAAACCCCCATAAACCCCTCTTCCCATGGTCCGATTTTTCTGGTTTTCGAACTTAAAGTCATGAATGTCGTTTTACACATTTGAGCCAAATTTCATCAAAATCGGACGTTTTTTACTCAAGTTATCGTGTTAACGGACACACACATATATATATACAGGGTGAATCTCGTAAGTTGTCCAGTATTGATTTCAGACAAACCGTTGGTCCTACGATGATGAAATAAAATTATTTCCCACTAAACCAACCCCAAGGAATAACGTAAAAATATTTTTAACGATTTTTAAATACAGGGTGTACCAGAAACTGAGGGTCACTAGTCCGAATTTACGAAATATCAAATACAAACGTATATCATGTTATACATCAAATTAAAGCTCTTTTCAATCCAAACCATTTGGCGGAATCGGATTTTGATTATTATTGATTCATTTCAAAATGGCGGCTGTTTTTGTGAAAAGATTAGTATTTTTTTGAATACCCTGTATTTTTCTTAAAAATGCAGATATCTTGATTCTGATTCAAATATCGCATTCCTTATGAGCTAAGCTTTATTTTGATATGCAACACTTCAATATTATCTCAAAAACAACAAGTTTCAAAAATATCAGTTTTTGAAAATATGTACATAGCCAAAACTCAAAGATTTCAAATAGCACCATATGTCAAATAGCATATAATTTTAAAGGTATTGCAATTCTAAGAAACTTTCAAATTTAAACCTTATGCGTATCTATTTTGGTTTTCGAGTTATCAACAAAACACATGTTTTCCCACATTAAAACACATGTTATTTGTTAAACATGGTGGTAAAGGCTGGACCATAGTTCTAGGCGTCTGGCTGACGCATGCGCATTAATTTGCTGTGTTAATTCCCCATCTGTCAAAACTTGGGCTAACATATGATTAAATGCAAATTCGTTATTACGCATGCGTCAGCCAGACACCTAGAACTATGGTCCGGCCTTTAATAGTCCCATGCATAGAGTAAATCTTATTTTATAAAAACTACAATAATAAAGAACTTGTCTTAAAAAAATATTCTTTATGTTACATTTGTTACAAAACCACTATAAACAAACTTTTTGTTTATAAAATATTTCAAAAGTTACCATTATTTTTAGGTGCTACTGGATAAACTATTTACAGATGCTCAAAATGCCTTCCCCCTACTTCTAAAACCATTTCAAGTCTTTTAGGAAGGTTGTTTACAGCACGACGTACTTCTTCTTCATTTATTTGCCTACACGCCAACCGTATCCTTTCTTTCATCTCATCTCGAGTGGTAGGAGCTGTTCCATATGAACCACGCCCCCGCACCCGCACCCAAGCGAACCAGAATTGGAAGCGTGCTCCCATGGACGCGGGGCGAGGGGCGGCTCACAGCCCTACCTAAATATAATAGGAAGACCGTGGAGGAAAAAATCATTAAAACGCACCATTTGAGAGGCACAAACTGTAATCAACAAAACACCAAAATACATGTGACATCAACTATTTTCAGCAACTAACAAACGTTCCCACCTGCCTTCTAGCTTACATGTCCTTTTTTTATATTTAAATAATGGTGTTTTTCATTCTAAAAAGATTTAAAAAAAAACAGTTTTAAAGTTTAGATAAGTAAAAAAAAACACAGTCTATTCAAAATGTAAGTTAAGTTAATTGAGTTAAGTTAAATTTGTTAACATTATCAATTTAAAAAAATATAAACTAACCAACAGTAGATAAATAAATTAACATTTAAATAAATAATTCAACAAATCGATAAATAAATAACAAGAAACAATTAGCACAACAGATATTAACATTAAAATTTAAATTATTTTTTTATATATCAAAGAAATGGTTTGGTAGGGGCCCCCTTTAAATAAGTTATCAATAATTTATCAACAAAAAAAAACTACCTAAAACTAAATAACAGTAATATAAATAATAAGTCCATGGTGGCAACAGCTTTCATACAATCAACAATTAAATAAATATACACAACAACAATAATAAACTTCTATTATAACTTGCGGCAGGCGGTTCTGGGCGGGTCAAAGCGGCCCACCGGAGGGGCGACGAAACAGGGCGGAGAGGGGGGCCAGAATCCGGTGACGGCAGCCAAGGTGGAAAATCCCTCTCCGCCGACGCTCATGCTGTTGAGGTGGTCGCGCTCCTCCGGGACCCTTTGAAACACAACCCAGAAGCCCCAATAACACCAGTCCAAAATTCAGCCACTTTCAGAGTTTGCCAGATATTTTTTAACCAAAATTTGCTAATCATATAAAAACACAGCTTTACCCTAACTAAAATATCAAAGTTGCATTTATAAATGAATTACCGCATGAAAACAAGAACAAAAATTTTTGGGTCAGAAGTCCCCAAACTACACTACTACTCTTCACAAAATATTAAAAAAAATTAAAATTTCAAAAGGGGATTTTAACAATTTACAATGATGAAAACAATATTAAATAAGCTAAACACTGGTTTTTTTAAATGAACTAAAGCACTGTACAAGATTAAACAAGAAGTTATTTTTAAATAAATTCACTATCAGGTCAGGTGAGAAGTTGAAACCATTCAATATTCAAAAATAGGGAAAAGCCCAAAACTATCTGGTCCAGAGTGCCAAAAGATAAAATAAAACAATGAAACATAAACAGATAAACATTGAAAAACACATGAAAAAGACAGTTTTAAGGAAAACTCAAAATTTTGGCCTAGAGGAGCATTCACATGTATTTCTGTTTATAACTTAAAAAATTACTGACCGAATTTGCTCGGAATAGTCTTAAAAGCTGGGGGGAATATGCCCCCAGCTTTCCAAGCTTAAACCGAGCCTTAACTACAAGCCTGAGGCCTTTTGGCCTACAAGTTACCCAAGGGTACTTCAGTATCAGAAAAGTCAAAATTAAAAAAACTCATAACTAAATTATTTATTAACAGAATTGGATTAAACTTGCAGGAAACATTCATGAGCATGAGTAACAACTAATTATAACCAAACTTGCCATTGGGAAAGGCCTAAGGCTCACTTATACAGCATAATCAGATATGTCACAATGGCCTAACTTGACAAATCACAAAAACACAATTACACTTAACCAAAATGAATGATTGACCTCGGCAAGGTGTAGGCCAACCCCAGAATACAAACTAAAGTTATTTGGAGGCCTTAGGCCTAAAATTACACAAACAGTGGACAAAAAGCAAACTGGGCTGGACCTCTCAAACAGTGGTTTTCAAAGTCTTATATCTCGGGTTATATTTGCTCTAGGAACTCGGGAAAGGTCTTAAACTAAACACAGCAATGAAGACTACAAAGCAAAGAAATAATATTTGGTCTGACGCCCACCACGCCTTGGCCTAAGGCCGGTGAAAAGTGAGAAAACGCCCAAGTTCAACTGAGCCAGAAACATGGAAAAAACATTTAAATCCTGTTCAGTGCTTTAATCTGAGGCACAGAATGATGTTAAACATTTAACAGAACCCAAGGGGCTTCCATAAATCCTACAGTGAGACTGGCCTAAGGCCAAGTAATAATCCAAAGTTTTAACCTATAAATTACAGAAATCAAAATATTACGTACCCATCAGGCTGTACAGGCTCGTTTAGCCGAACATCACGATGACAACAATAAACAAAAATAACACAAAACTTTACTAAACACAAAACTTTATCACGAAGTATACTACAGATGTTCGCCGTTTGACAGCCACACGATCTATGAAAAAGTTTGCACGTTGTGCAACGGAAATTGGCCTCGGGGTTCACGAGTCAACGCCCAAGGATTCCGTGCACTAGGCACACAGCCGTGGAAATGGGGACGTCAGACTACAGACATTACAATCAGCACTATAATAAAACACTAAGTGAGACGTGACATTCGTCGGTGTAAAGTAGTCACGGCTCAACCTCCCCCCCCCAAAAGAGGACACTCCTCTCCAAAGGGACAAAACAAAGCCTCTCCCCATTTCTGAAAGACAACGACACCCGTAGACGACTCAAGTGTCTGGAGTGGGGAACGCCGAGGGACTTCCAAACTGGGGGGTATACTCACCCCCAGGATTTGCTCTGGCCAGAGCTGGAGAGTAAAAAGGGAAAACCATCAGCAGCGCACAAAGGACAGAAGAGGTGATCAATCTCTCTGGCCCAGTGCACTTCCCACCCAGACACAAGAGTGACCTAGCCATGGAGTGCTTCATGAAGAATAACCACCCGGCTAAACTGACTCCTCAGAAGTTCGGGGTCCAAAGATGCCAACTTGTTCATGTTGTTTTCAGTCAGTGCGTCACCCACCCTACAACAAAAATACACCAGTAACACTACACATACTTAATCCCTGGACTGAAATGCCTATCCGCCTGATGAGGTCCCAAAAGAAGAACCTGCCCATTCATACCGCCAATACCGCAGAAATTGAACAAAGATTCACACACACATACATACACAGATACATACACTAACAACAACACCTAACACTTGTCTGGTGGGGTTAGCGCACAACAAGATTTAATTTTGAGTGTCGGCCATGCTTTAGAAAATTCTTGCTCCCTAAGTTCGGAAGCAAGACATTAACCAGATTCCACCCGGTGCCTCGGCTAAGGGCGAGCTCCTAATTGAAAAAAAAATTTTTGTCTCCCCCCACCAGAACAACAATTTTCTCCAGAGTCAGCTAGGACAAAAACACCCGAGAAAGTAATCCATCCACGGTCCTTCCAAAAAAATTCAGAACGTGGCCAGTGATCGGGTCTCCCAGTCCCTCAGTCTTGAACCGATAAGGTCCACAGCCAAGGGCCAGGACCACAACCACTAAACCACGCTCTGCTACCATCTGAACCACGCCCCCGCACCCGCACCCAAGCGAACCAGAATTGGAAGCGTGCTCCCATGGACGCGGGCCGAGGGGCGGCTCACAGCCCTACCTAAATATAATAGGAAGACCGTGGAGGAAAAAATCATTAAAACGCACCATTTGAGAGGCACAAACTGTAATCAACAAAACACCAAAATACATGTGACATCAACTATTTTCAGCAACTAACAAACGTTCCCACCTGCCTTCTAGCTTACATGTCCTTTTTTTATATTTAAATAATGGTGTTTTTCATTCTAAAAAGATTTCAAAAAAAACAGTTTTAAAGTTTAGATAAGTAAAAAAAACACAGTCTATTCAAAATTTAAGTTAAGTTAATTGAGTTAAGTTAAATTTGTTAACATTATCAATTTAAAAAAATATAAACTAACCAACAGTAGATAAATAAATTAACATTTAAATAAATAATTCAACAAATCAATAAATAAATAACAAGAAACAATTAGCACAACAGATATTAACATTAAAATTTAAATTATTTTTTTATAGATCAAAGAAATGGTTTGGTAGGGGCCCCCTTTAAATAAGTTATCTATTATTTATCAACAAAAAAAAACTGTGCCTAAAACTAAATAACAGTAATATAAATAATAAGTCCATGGTGGCAACAGCTTTCATACAATCAACAATTAAATAAATATACACAACAACAATAATAAACTTCTATTATAACTTGCGGCAGGCGGTTCTGGGCGGGTCAAAGCGGCCCACCGGAGGGGCGACGAAACAGGGCGGAGAGGGGGGCCAGAATCCGGTGACGGCAGCCAAGGTGGAAAATCCCTCTCCGCCGACGCTCATGCTGTTGAGGTGGTCGCGCTCCTCCGGGACCCTTTGAAACACAACCCAGAAGCCCCAATAACACCAGTCCAAAATTCAGCCACTTTCAGAGTTTGCCAGATATTTTTTAACCAAAATTTGCTAATCATATAAAAACACAGCTTTACCCTAACTAAAATATCAAAGTTGCATTTATAAATGAATTACCGCATGAAAACAAGAAAAAAAATTTTTGGGTCAGAAGTCCCCAAACTCCACTACTACTCTTCACAAAATATTAAAAAAAATTAAAATTTCAAAAGGGGATTTTAACAATTTACAATGATGAAAACAATATTAAATAAGCTAAACACTGGTTTTTTAAAATGAACTAAAGCACTGTACAAGATTAAACAAGAAGTTATTTTTAAATAAATTCACTATCAGGTCAGGTGAGAAGTTGAAACCATTCAATATTCAAAAATAGGGAAAAAGCCCAAAACTATCTGGTCCAGAGTGCCAAAAGATAAAATAAAACAATGAAACATAAACAGATAAACATTGAAAAACACATGAAAAAGACAGTTTTAAGGAAAACTCAAAATTTTGGCCTAGAGGAGCATTCACATGTATTTCTGTTTCTAACTTAAAAAATTACGGACCGAATTTGCTCGGAATAGTCTTAAAAGCTGGGGGGAATATGCCCCCAGCTTTCCAAGCCTAAACCGAGCCTTAACTACAAGCCTGAGGCCTTTCGGCCTACAAGTTACCCAAGGGTACTTCAGTATCAGAAAAGTCAAAATTAAAAAAAACTCATAACTAAATTATTTATTAACAGAATTGGATTAAACTTGCAGGAAACATTCATGAGCATGAGTAACAACTAATTATAACCAAACTTGCCATTGGGAAAGGCCTAAGGCTCACTTATACAGCATAATCAGATAAAAAAAGTTTGCACGTTGTGCAACGGAAATTGGCCTCAGGGTTCACGAGTCAACGCCCAAGGATTCCGTGCACTAGGCACACAGCCGTGGAAATGGGGACGTCAGACTACAGACATTACAATCAGCACTATAATAAAACACTAAATGAGACGTGACATTCGTCGGTGTAAAGTAGTCACGGCTCAACCTCCCCCCCCCCAAAAAGAGGACACTCCTCTCCAAAGGGACAAAACAAAGCCTCTCCCCATTTCTGAAAGACAACGACACCCGTAGATGACTCAAGTGTCTGGAGTGGGGAACGCCGAGGGGCTTCCAAACTGGGGGGGATACTCACCCCCAGGATTTGCTCTGGCCAGAGCTGGAGATTATAAAGGGAAAACCATCAGCAGCGCACAAAGGACAGAAGAGGTGATCAATCTCTCTGGCCCAGTGCACTTCCCACCCAGACACAAGAGTGACCTAGCCATGGAGTGCTTCATGAAGAATAACCACCCGGCTAAACTGACTCCTCAGAAGTTCGGGGTCCAAAGATGCCAACTTGTTCATGTTGTTTTCAGTCAGTGCGTCACCCACCCTACAACAAAAATACACCAGTAACACTACACATACTTAACCTCCTAAGATCCCTGGACTGAAATGCCTATCCGCCTGATGAGGTCCCAAAAGAAGAACCTGCCCATTCATACCGCCAATACCGCAGAAATTGAACAAAGATTCACACACACATACATACACAGATACATACACTAACAACAACACCTAACACTTGTCTGGTGGGGTTAGCACACAACAAGATTTAATTTTGAGTGTCGGCCATGCTTTAGAAAATTCTTGCTCCCTAAGTTCGGAAGCAAGACATTAACCAGATTCCACCCGGTGCCTCGGCTAAGGGCCAGCTCCTAATTGAAAAACAAAATTTTTTGTCTCCCTCCACCAGAACAACAATTTTGTCCAGAGTCAGCTAGGACAAAAACACCCGAGAAAGTAATCCATCCACGGTCCTTCCAAAAAAATTCAGAACGTGGCCAGTGATCGGGTCTCCCAGTCCCTCAGTCATGAACCGATAAGGTCCACAGCCAAGGGCCAGGACCACAACCACTAAACCACGCTCTGCTACCATCTGAACCACGCCCCTGCACCCGCACCCAAGCGAACCAGAATTGGAAGCGTGCTCCCATGGACGCGGGGTGAGGGGCGGCTCACAGCCCTACCTAAATATAATAGGAAGACCGTGGAGGAAAAAATCATTAAAACGCACCATTTGAGAGGCACAAACTGTAATCAACAAAACACCAAAATACATGTGACATCAACTATTTTCAGCAACTAACAAACGTTCCCACCTGCCTTCTAGCTTACATGTCCTTTTTTTATATTTAAATAATGGTGTTTTTAATTCTAAAAAGATTTTAAAAAAACAGTTTTAAAGTTTAGATAAGTAAAAAAAACACAGTCTATTCCAAATTTAAGTTAAGTTAATTGAGTTAAGTTAAATTTGTTAACATTATCAATTTAAAAAAATATAAACTAACCAACAGTAGATAAATAAATTAACATTTAAATAAATAATTCAACAAATCAATAAATAAATAACAAGAAAATATTAGCACAACAGATATTAACATTAAAATTAAAATTATTTTTTTATAGATCAAAGAAATGGTTTGGTAGGGGCCCCCTTTAAATAAGTTATCAATTATTTATCAAAAAAAAAAAACTGTGCCTAAAACTAAATAACAGTAATATAAATAATATGTCCATGGTGGCAACAGCTTTCATACAATCAACAATTAAATAAATATACACAACAACAACAATAAACTTCTATTATAACTTGCGGCAGGCGGTTCTGGGTGGGTCAAAGCGGCCCACCGGAGGGGCGACGAAACAGGGCGGAGAGGGGGGCCAGAATCCGGTGACGGCAGCCAAGGTGGAAAATCCCTCTCCGCCGACGCTCATGCTGTTGAGGTGGTCGCGCTCCTCCGGGACCCTGGGAAACACAACCCAGAAGCCCCAATAACACCAGTCCAAAATTCAGCCACTTTCAGAGTTTGCCAGATATTTTTTAACAAAAATTTGCTAATCATATAAAAACACAGCTTTACCCTAACTAAAATATCAAAGTTGCATTTATAAATGAATTACCGTATGAAAACAAGAACAAAAACTTTTGGGTCAGAAGTCCCCAAACTCCACTACTACTGTTCACAAAATATTTAAAAAAATTAAAATTTCAAAAGGGGATTTTAACAATTTACAATGATGAAAACAATATTAAATAAGCTAAACACTGGTTTTTTAAAATGAACTAAAGCACTGTACAAGATTAAACAAGAAGTTATTTTTAAATAAATTCACTATCAGGTCAGGTGAGAAGTTGAAACCATTCAATATTCAAAAATAGGGAAAAAGCCCAAAACTATCTGGTCCAGAGTGCCAAAAGATAAAATAAAACAATGAAACATAAACAGATAAACATTGAAAAACACATGAAAAAGACAGTTTTAAGGAAAACTCAAAATTTTGGCCTAGAGGAGCATTCACATGTATTTCTGTTTATAACTTAAAAAATTACTGACCGAATTTGCTCGGAATAGTCTTAAAAGCTGGGGGGAATATGCCCCCAGCTTTCCAAGCTTAAACCGAGCCTTAACTACAAGCCTGAGGCCTTTTGGCCTACAAGTTACCCAAGGGTACTTCAGTATCAGAAAAGTCAAAATAAAAAAAAACTCATAACTAAATTATTTATTAACAGAATTAGATTAAACTTGCAGGAAACATTCATGAGCATGAGTAACAACTAATTATAACCAAACTTGCCATTGGGAAAGGCCTAAGGCTCACTTATACAGCATAATCAGATATGTCACAATGGCCTAACTTGACAAATCACAAAAACACAATTACACTTAACCAAAATGAATGATTGACCTCGGAGAGGTCAACCCCAGAATACAAACTAAAGTTATTTGGAGGCCTTAGGCCTAAAATTACACAAACAGTGGACAAAAAGCAAACTGGGCTGGACCTCTCAAACAGTGGTTTTCAAAGTCTTATATCTCGGGTTATATTTGCTCTAGGACCTCGGGAAAGGTCTTGAACTAAACACAGCAATGAAGACTACAAAACAAAGAAATAATATTTGGTCTGACGCCCACCACGCCTTGGCCTAAGGCCGGTGAAAAGTGAGAAAACGCCCAAGTTCAACTGAGCCAGAAACATGGAAAAAACATTTAAATCCTGTTCAGTGTTTTAATCTGAGGCACAGAATGATGTTAAACATTTAACAGAACCCAAGGGGCTTCCATAAATCCTACAGTGAGACTGGCCTAAGGCCGAGTAATAATCCAAAGTTTTAACCTATAAATTACAGAAATCAAAATATTACGTACCCATCAGGCTGTACAGGCTCGTTTAGCCGAACATCACGATGACAACAATGAACAAAAATAACACAAACCTTTACTAAACACAAAACTTTATCACGAAGTATACTACAGATGTTCGCCGTTTGACAGCCACACGATCTATGAAAAAGTTTGCACGTTGTGCAACGGAAATTGGCCTCGGGGTTCACGAGTCAACGCCCAAGGATTCCGTGCACTGGGCACACAGCCGTGGAAATGGGGACGTCAGACTACAGACATTACAATCAGCACTATAATAAAACACTAAATGAGACGTGACATTCGTCGGTGGAAAGTAGTCACGGCTCACATACACCATGTCTTTCAGTCTCCCCCAGAGGTAAAAGTCCATGACCGTTAAATCAGGGGACCTAGCCGGCCAAGGGATGGGACCTCCTCTCGCAATCCAATTATCACCAAACATCGCTGTTAGAGTTTGACGAACGTCAATAGCGTAATGCGCTGGACAACCGTCTTGCATGAACCACATTTCTCTTTGTACGTTGATGGGAATGGGCCTTAACAGCTCGAGAAATTCTTCATTTAAGAATGCATTGTACATTACACCATTTAGATTCGTTTCGAAGAAATGAGGACCAATTATTTGCCCATTAAACACCGCACACCACACATTGAGGGTCCACTGTCTTTGATTGTTCACTTCCCGTAGCCAATGTGGATTCTCCCTGCTCCAATACCGCATATTGTGTCTATTAACGTCACCGTTGTTTTTGAAGGTCGCTTCATCGCTCCACATGACGTTGTGAGCAAAGTTAGGATCATTAGAAATTTCATTTTGAGCCCAAATAGCAAAATTAATGCGGTGTAGATAATCATCTGCTTCCAATTCTTGATGCAGCGAAATGTGGTATGGATGGAAATCATTAGCCTTAAGGATCCTACAGACTGACATCTGGCTAATACCGGATTCCCTAGAGAGAACTCTGGTAGACATATGAGGATTAAGTTCTACTGCAGCTAAAATATCCGGTGCTCTTGTCTGTCTTACTGGCATAGCTTTTAGTCTTTTTTTGGATGGCTGAACTTTTCCAGTCGTTCTTACTCGTTGAGCTAAACGTACAAAATCTTTACGGCACTGGCGTTGCAAATCAGGAAACCGCTCTGCATACAGTCTTTCGGCAGCACTAAAGTTCTGGAAACACTCACCTAAAACCATTAACATTTTAAAAGCTTCTTCGTTACTGTATACCATAATTAACAACCAACTAGTTAACACAATAAGAAAAACTAATTACTGTTTGAAATAAAATAAAACTAATAACCGCTCAGACATGCATTGTGTT
This sequence comes from Allygus modestus, assembly GCA_963675035.1. NCBI lineage: Eukaryota > Metazoa > Arthropoda > Insecta > Hemiptera > Cicadellidae > Allygus > Allygus modestus. The sequence continues at coordinate 63,137,130 of OY776111.1, read as the reverse complement.
AACTTAAGATGGAAACATCTAATAAATGTAAACAACTCAACAATACTAAATAACAGCTGATAAATAACAGCTGACTATTACTACCATGTTTAACAAATAACATGTGTTTTAATGTGGAAAAATATGTTTTTTGTTGATAACTCGAAAACCAAAATAGATACGCATAAGGTTTAAATTTGAAAGTTTCTTAGAATTGCAATACCTTTAAAATGATATGCTATTTGACATATGGTGCTATTTGAAATTTTTGAGTTTTGGCTATGTACATATTTTCAAAAACTGATATTTTTGAAACTTTTTGTTTTTGAGATAATATTGAAGTGTTGCATATCAAAATAAAGCTTAGCTCATAAGGAATGCGATATTTGAATCAGAATCAAGATATCTGCATTTTTAAGAAAAATACAGGGTATTCAAAAAAATACTAATCTTTTCACAAAAACAGCCGCCATTTTGAAATGAATCAATAATAATCAAAATCCGATTCCGCCAAATGGTTTGGATTGAAAAGAGCTTTAATTTGATGTATATCATGATATACGTTTGTATTTGATATTTCGTAGATTCGGACTAGTGACCCTCAGTTTCTGGTACACCCTGTATTTAAAAATCGTTAAAAATATTTTTACGTTATTCCTTGGGGTTGGTTTAGTGGGAAATAATTTTATTTCATCATCGTAGGACCAACGGTTTGTCTGAAATCAATACTGGACAACTTACGAGATTCACCCTGTATATACATATATATAAATTTGAACGAATAGTGTTTTTGGCATCTGGGGACCTCAAAACAAAAAGTTATCATGGTCTCGGGCTTAAGTCTTACCATGAGACCTACGGTAATAGCTTCTTCCCTATAGGGGAAATTCGCTAATATAATTGATTCCTATGCACATCTATATACCGGGTGTCCAAAAAGTCCCGGGTCGGTTAAATATTTGTCGAAATATTTAAAATAGAGCTACAAAACTTTGCACGAAGTTACTGGACATAAAAATCTATTTTAACACATATTCAGTGACCCGCTACTTCCTCAGGGGGACGGCCCGCTAGGAGTCGGAATAAAATCTTAAATGTAAGCATAGGTTGATATGCATATCAAATAAAAGGTCTTTATTAGTAGAGTACAGAGCCGCAAACCCGACCTCAAACGGAGAAACGAGTCAAAAATGACAGCCGTTCAAAGATGGCTTGAGTTTGCAACTTAGGTTAATGTAGAAAACAAACTGACGAGCTTTTTGATTTTAACATTACTAACCCAAAACTGTTTACAATTAATACTGTTGTAGAATAATAAGTTTCATTATTTCTGAGAGGGATCGAAAATAAAACAAACAAGGAAAATGAATGAGCCATGATAAACCTAAAAGAGAAAGTTATTTGTGACTGATAGTGTGTTCCATGAACTTGATTACATTTAGCTAAGTTGCAAACTCAAGCCATCTTTGAACGGCTGTCATTTTTTACTCGGTTATCCGTTTGAGGTCGGGTTTGCGGCTCTGTACTCTACTAATAAAGACCTTTTATTTGATATGCATATCAACCTATGCTTACATTTAAGATTTTCTTCTGACTCCTAGCGGGCCGTCCCCCTGAGGAAGTAGCGGATCACTGAATATCTGTTAAAATAGATTTTTATGTCCAGTATCTTTGTGCAAAGTTTTGAAGCTCTATTTTAAATATTTCGAAAAATATTTAACCGACCCGGGACTTTTTGGACACCCTGTATACTAGGGGTTTGTTAACAGTTTTAATCTCAATTTTTTATATCATATGTAAGGCAGGGCCGTACTGAGGTTTCACGGGCCCCTTGGCAGGCCTTGAGCTGTGGGCCTATGTTGCCGTCCAGATCTAAGTTAGGCTAGGCATATTAGGAAAGTTAGCGGAAAGTTTAGGTACAGTCCTAATCACCATTGTTCTTTATGTTTTTTGGGTCGCTGAACGCGAATATGAGGTTTGCTGACAGATATTATGCCCGGAAAATGTTTTTTTTTGCGAAAAACTTGAAAATTTGGTCAATTTTTTAGGTTTTTTGGCTAAATCTCGGTAAATATGGATTTTGTGAAAAAACTATGCATTGCAAAATTAAAGCACATAAAATTTACTACAAATTTCACATATAATACTTTTTTCTACGACAAACCGTTACGCCGCTACAGCGCACTAAAAATGGCCAGAAGTACCAAAAATAAAAACTAACGCTAAATGCTGCCGTTTTACATTAGGTTTCCGTGGAAACGACCCATGTTACGATAATTTTAACTATTTATTCATGATAATAAACTGAAACACGCTTAAAAATAAACAAACTAGTGTGTCCACTGACCACAAGCCTCCACATGAAAGAAATATCTGACTAAAATCAAATCGGGAAAAATGTGGACAAAAAAAAACAAATGTAGAATGACTTATATTAAAATTATTTGATACATGCAGAAACACTATAATTAAATGTACAATAGTTTTTTTAAATAATGGTAATTACCTCATCAATATCTAAGGGTTGGTTGGTAGGATCATGTAATTCAATCTCTTTAGGTTGAAGGTTGGCATTCCATCCGCCCCTTTTTCGTCGGTGGGCCCAAGAGGAGAGAAACATCTGCTTCTTCCACATCCTCCTGTGCTTCTAAGGATTCCTCAAGGGTAGGAAACTGAGGGCCAGGATTATCTTTGAGATCCAAATCTTCAGCCTCGTCCTCTTGTTGGTCAAGGGCCACCGATGCGTTGTTGCATGATCTGTGAACGCAGTTTATGCATAGATCAGTGCAACTTAGCCCCCCTTTTTGCAGCTGCAGTTTCGTGCACAGGTTTTGGTGCACTTGCATGTTACCAACTTAAGCAGTTCGGGGGGAGCTGGATCCAAAAGGGTTGTGATTGGTTCGAGCCCGTTGGTGGTCCTCTTCCAACCCCAATCCTCGGCTCGCTTATTAACACCCATCCATTGCTGTACTTGATGGTAAACTCTGTAGCTGTGTTGTGTTGCTCCACCTGCTGAGGGTGGAAGCGCAGCTATTTTTGATGATGCCTTAAACGCTGCCTTCTTGTAGTTGAGGAAGCGCAGGTGGTTTAAAGAGGGTGCAGTCCTCCCGTTATAGCCATACACTTCGACCAAGAATCGTTCTCCAGCTTCTGCTATGCTTTGTGGAGGAGCGTTACTGTTTTTGAAAACGTTGATAGCATCACCGAGGTCAGGATTTTTAGTGAGTGTTTTCACAAATTTCAATTTTCCCTGGTTGAATGGTGCAGAAGTCGTGTCACATCCACTCATTGCGTGTAAAAACAGAATATTCTCTGCAACAGTTTTGCTCTTTACAGCAAGGAGTGGAGAGTATGTAGTCGATGGAGTTTTGCCCTTTCCTGGCTTCAAGAAGAAAACGTTTTTTTCCTTACACAAACCAATTAGAATAATCAATAAATCAACATCCTCTCCAACAACGACGACGTTCTCATTAGAGTTTGCCAATGACAGCGCTTCTGTCACTCCGCATGTGTCCGCATCTTCATATGCTTGTTTCCAAGATACATTTTGTGAGTTCATCTTACTTATTATCATGGAAATTAGTCTTTTCTTGTTATTAGGGTTGGCTAGAAATTTTTCTTTCGTTGTGGTTGGGGTCATATTTTCATCAAAGAGAATGTCTGCAGAAGTAGTTTTCATTGCTCTTTTCAATCGTTCGGAACTTTTTGTTCCACCTTGCAGATGTTCGGGGTAGCCGTCAAAAACAACTCTTGTCTGAGCTCCATATTTGGTTATAATGTAGTCAATGTATCTGTCACATATTTTAGAGAAGGGTTGATGCTCTGGCCACACAACTTTGTGTAGTAGGAACCCACCATCGACAACATACTGCACTTGACCATGGAAGTGCTTGTTGTCAACGGGGACAAGTGCTTTATACAAATTTGATTTGGTTCCTTTTCGCAAACCGTTATTATCAAACAACGAGAAAGAGTATGGACCCAGGTCGTAAGACAAGAAGTGTTCTAGTTCTTCATCAGAATTCTTAGCGACGCTGATACGTTGAAACAATGTCGTGGGGTTTATGGGGAAGAATTCGTTCTCTACTTTCATCGCGTTGTTCATTATGGCAAGTGGCTGGACTCGGTCTGCTCGTCTGAATTTGACATTACCAAAGTTAAAGTTGTCAACAACTCTTTCAATGCCTTTTATCCCTTTTTCCCAAGCACTATGGCTGTCAAACCTGTGGTCAGCAACAATCCCTGTGCTAAGAGAAAATAAATGGGGGTTTTGTGGGAACGGGAAATGTTCCTGCAACCAGTCATACATCTTGGCGCAATCCTTGTTATCACGTATGATTCTTGCATCTCCCAGACCATGATGCTGATGTGAGGTTTCGAATGAAACACCGCAGTAATTTTCTATTTGCTCACAAACGTGGTGCCCTGCTGTCCACGACATGGTCCACCTTGCCTGAATGCCTTCCTCTACCCCTCGCCCATGGGTCAGGCCCCCGCTAACCTTCATGCTCCTCATGAGGAATTGTTCTATCAGCATATCAGTCCACGTTCCTGACCAGAACTTGGTGGCTGACCGACGTACCGTAAAGCAACCTTCATCAGCAAATTGTTGGTACTCATGAGGAGTCATAGTTTCCTTCAAGTTCAACATGTCCTGGAGGTACAGGTGTGCGGATTTAGCATAATGAAAATGGCCTGATGAATGGAAATAAGGCAGCATCCTCCAGACTATTTCCAGGTGTAACTCCCAATTCCCAGTCCTCTCAGCCAGAATGAACAACCTTATAAGATTTACCATTTCTATGTACTGCACCCACAGCTTAGAGGTTGGACCATATGGGGCTGTTTCAAACGTTCCAGCTGGTCATAAACCTGCTGTGTGATTTCTTGGCATTCAGAAGGGTCCGCGGAAAGGATCACAGATTGATCAAAATCACACAGAATTTCTTCCAGCTGCGTTACTGTACCCGAGGGGAAACGATTATCATGTTCATGATGATCTTCATAAGAGCAGCATGTGCTAAATTATGGGCTCTTACAGCTCTGTAGTATGCATGGCCGGTCATCATTTTCTCAATTGTATTCATGGCGTAGCAGGTGTGAACTAAATCCTTCCATCCACTGCCATTCATTGGGTAACACACTGATCCTAAATATGACATGAGTCAATGAAACCCGCCTAGTCGGATTACCACATTTTAAAGCATGGAGTCATCACTATTAGCTACAATGAACCGTGCTTTATTGTAGAGCGGTTGGTCAAATGTGACCAGGCACCATTTTTGTCCATTAGCCTTGCACCTCTCAGCTGATTCCAGCAATGCAGTGTAGATTGTGTCATACTCGGAAGGAGGCGAGTTGATGAAAGGAAGGCACGCGGTGTACGTTCTCTGAAAGGCGAGACCCTTTGTTGCTTGTTCCATAAACGCATTCCATCCAATGGAAAAGTTTTTTTGCTTACTGAACAACCATATAATTTCAAGAGCTGATGGATACGTGCTCTGGGATGCACCAAATTTGTAGGAGAGATCTTTAATTTTAATGGCATTCAACCCATCGCCACCCTCTTTTGCTTCGAAATGTTTTAAACTTACATGGCCGAATCTTCCAACGACATCTGCAGCTGGTATCTTTGTCATTCTCTGAATAGGTGTATCTGGAGGTACAGCAGAAGCTGGAGAAACAGTAACAATCCCTCCCATGACATGGAATGTGTTGTACCCATCTATTGTTTGAGTGTTAAAAGTCTGCATTGTCATACACGAACTGCATAAATCCATTTTCAACTACTTTTTCCTGTGAATTCAGGGTTGATGAAATTTCAAATCGCACCGCTTCTGAGTAACTGCTGCAGAATCCCAACGAACTCAATACATCGAGCAACTTCCGGGATCCAAACTTTTTATAGACAAACGCTGCCAACCCCACTTGTAAGTTTGACAGAAACGACCGAGGCCTTACAACACTGATAATACTGTGAGAAATAGCTTGGCATTTATTTTTCCATTTCTTAGTATCTTCCCCCTTTTTCCTGTTCAGAATCAAAGTTTGCAGAAAATAATCGAGTGTTTCAGGAATGACTGACTTCACCTCTTCTAGAAATCGGTCTGGAACAGGGTACTCTTTGACATCATACACCTGTGATCGGATGTCATCACAAATAATTTTTGCCGCTGCTTCCACAACACGAAGCCTCTCTTCTGCTTCAGACTTACACTTATGCTCATACCATGCATCGTTCAATATTTTTTCCCCTGTACTTTTGAAACAAACAACCGTCTTCTTTCTCTTGTTGGTGTTGAACATTATACACTCCCCATATTTCTCTGTGAGTCTGACCTTGACTGTTTTGGGTTCTGGCACATAGTCTCCTTTTATCTCTCCAATTAGTTCGTCTAATGAGAACTGACATTCATCATTGCTGCTTTCAAGGTATTTATATACATATTGCATTGCAGCATCAATTTCAAGTGCAAATGGACCTCGCTTTTTAGAAGCTGCTGTTGGTCGTTTTGCTTTTGCAGACAGTTCTATACGACACCTGTGGTGATATTGTGCATTATGTGCGACCAAGTCAGGAACATGCTCAATCCGGCGAAGTATATCCCGTCCATACTCATTATCAAGATCTTGGGCATCCTTAATAACAGAATTTCTCAAACTTTGAGTCTTGTCACGTACTTGATATACAACATCCCGTTCATTTAGGGGTTTCTTGTATTCCGCAGCCAAAAAAGTATCAGTTATTTCACCACATATGAAGCAGTGAGATTTGAAGCAAAACCTGTTTACTGCTGATCTGTTTAGTTGAGGTTTAGCAGTGTTTAATAATTCCTCTTGCTTTTTTAAAAAGGCAACAATAGATCGGTCATCTGTATATGATTTCCTACACTTTTCATGTACTCTGACAGACGTTTGTCGTTTTAAACTAACACTTTTGCCATCTTTCCTTTTTTTTGCTAGCTTCAGTAAACGATAAAACTCCTTTTTCTTTCACTGTTGACACTTTTAAACCTTGCTCTTCTAGCGGCAATTCACAAATAAAACACGCAGACATTGCGACATTGATAAATAACCACTTAAAAAATGACACAATACAAAAATGAATATTGTGAATCAACAATAACAAAGGTAAATTAATAAATATCAGATGTTTTGATTGATCAGCTGTTCTTGTTTTAATTGATTGATTGATTTGACTGAGTTTAAACAAATTTAAAACCTGACAACTTTAATACTATATAAAGTGTAATTACTATATACACACTACTGGTCCATGGTGAGTCCAAAGTTTTCCAAAATCGTAATTTAATGATAACAAAAGTATTAAACCATGAAACTCCTTCAAATATAGTTAAAATTATCGTAACATGGGTCGTTTCCACGGAAACCTAATGTAAAACGGCAGCATTTAGCGTTAATTTTTATTTTTTGTACTTTTGGCCATTTTTAGTGCGCTCTAGCGGCGTAACGGTTTGTCGTAGAAAAAAGTATTATATTTGAAATTTGTAGTAAATTTTATGTGCTTTAATTTTGCAATGCATAGTTTTTTCACAAAATCCATATTTACCGAGATTTAGCCAAAAAAACCTAAAAAATTGACCAAATTTTCAAGTTTTTCGCAAAAAAAAACATTTTCCGGGCATAATATCTGTCAGCAAACCTCATATTCGCGTTCAGCGACCCAAAAAACAAAGAATAATGGTGATTAGGACTGTACCTAAACTTTCCGCTAACTGCCACTTATATTCCTAATATGCCTAGCCTAAGTTGGTGACCTATTTTTTAGACAACAGTGTAATAAATAAAACACCGGCCTGGTCGCCCAGCCTCCTCCCCCTCCCCATAATCATATTTGATTATGATGTAAGGTACATAAGCAAATAAATGTAGATATATGTTAATGTTTATATTATATATATATATATATATATCAAACAGTTTTTAACAAAAAATATATACAAATTCAATGTAAAATAATTAATTGTAAACAGTTTCATTGATGTTAGTGTTTGGTTATTTACTTACTTACTCAAAATACCCGCTAACATAGGAGCTCGAACATCCCTGAACATTTTAATCAGATTCAATGGATTATTCTTGAATTGTTCACCTTCTTTTGACAGGTAATTTATCAGGATTTTGAAAACTGACAACTGAAATTATTTTATATTAGTCATAGTACATTTTCAATAAATGTTATACAGAGAATGTTATAGAATATATTTGTAAACTGTTATAATACAAAAAATCTATATATTTTTGTACTTATCTTAAATTATTTAGTAGATTGTATTCAGTAACTATATGAAGAGAATTAGAAAATTTGGACAAAAGAATACTTTTCCCATATTGCTATACTATGTATCGGGGTAGAAAGTTAAAATATGTTTGTAATAAAGTTATTGATATATAGTATTCATTTATTTTAAACTCCATTTTATATAACAAGGGCGATAAACAATTAGTCCATCTTGTGGCTGTCCATTGTCACATTGTCATTATCTTTGTACTATTGGTGTAATCCGTTGGAATAAATAAATAAATTGTCAAGACCTTGGCCTATCACTAACAATTATCATTTCACCATTTATTTATTTGATTTTCACAAATTAAAAATATTAAAAAGTGTAATACAAAACTATCAAAGTTTTCAACACCCTACATAGGTAAAAAAATTATCCCACCATTCTGTTTTACATATTTTGTGATGGGTAATTTAACAGTTTGACCAACCTCAGTATTTTCACAATCTTATGTGTAATAAAATGTTCATTTCATACGTAGCGAGATGGTGATGCAATACAAATTGCTATCGTACTTATTAAAAACTGTATCGTACTGGCATTGGGTATTGTGAGATGAGTATCACCAAGTGCACTTACAGATTAATTAACATGGGCACTTATTAGGTTAAGTAGCTTGAGTTAAGTAGGCCTAAGGTGTTTAAGACGGTGTGGTCTTGTGGATTGATTTTAAGTTAGTTCGTTTGGCCATTTCAGTAACAGTTTTCCGAGGCACACAAATATGACACATTTAGGGTTCAGTTTCATAAGAGGCCACCAACTAATCTGATGCAATATATCAATTTTAAACATTCGATATATCAAATCGGAACACTCGATATTTTTAATCACATTTTAACAGTACGGTAGTGCATATTGAAAATTATTCACTCGATATTTATATTAATGTTATAATGTAATACCAACAAATTCTAAATCGTCAATAATAATATGCAATGCCAGTTAACTTACAAATATATTTTAAGAAACATTTAAAAAATAACAAATAAACGGAAACTAGAGTTTAAAAAAATGTTAATAATAAAGATACGTAAATAACTAAGCTAAAACTGAAGTTATGTTTGCCAGGGTAAACTTTAAGGGCTGCTTTCATGAATTGAAGAAACGGAACCTTGGCAAAGATAACAAGTTTTTGCTTGGTTATACGTTTCTTTATTAATTGTATTTTTAAATTGTAGTTTTCGTTTGTTACTTGTTAAATGTTTCATTAAAATATATGTGTAACTTAAATCACCGCTCTTAATCCCAGTTTTCAGAGTCAGAGTCCGTTTCAACATACGCCTTGAGGACTCAAATATTTGGGTGTTTGTGTTATTTAGGTTAAAGATCGATTTAAAATGCGATTCGGGTTACTTAAACACAAAAAGATTTTTTGGTCGATTTTCTAAAAATATTTTTTATTGTTCTTTGGAGTTTTGTGAACATTTTGGTGGGTCAATTATCAATTTCTGACCACTAGAAGTATTCCAAATATTTTTTAAAAATACTGTGACAAGCTCTCCATTTAGGTAATATATCGTAGGACGCTTGTCACTTGTTATAGTAATGTAAAGTAATACGGCAACAGTAGTCTCATTTTGTTTATTTTGATGTCTTTGATTTTCACTTTTACTTTCGGAGCATAGCAGACATCTCACGGCTGACTGGAGCTGACAGTTTGTTTGTGTTGTTTATGTTTACTTTGCTAAAAAGTATATTTTGAGTTGTGTGCGTGTTATTAAAAAGTTTAGTGCTTTGTGTATATTCTAGGTGATTTGCAGAAAAATGACACCACCTAAAGGAGTCTTCAAAAAACATAGATTTAAATACAACCAACACACAATTAAAGTTGTGGTACAGCAAGGAGACAGTACTAACCTAGGCCTAATTTGTCCAGGCACCCCTAGTAGCCCTAAGCCTAATCTACAAAGCCCATCTCACATAAAGATTTCTCACAAGAGTTTTTCCTAGAAGTACCGCCTCTTTTTTCTCCCTTAGGAGAAGGGGGCATGGAATCTCTGGTTTAGTACAGTAATATCTTGCTCCCGCAACATCCCTCTACCTGGCCAATCAAATTCCTTCCACTTACTAGAATTTATTCATATACCCTACATCATACGATTTCAGTAATGGGACTAGGGTTGTTTTCATTTTATCTTGTTTTATAGCAACTTTATATTATGTAATTTAATTTAGTTAAATGTAACAACATTAATGTAACAGGAATTTATTCCGAAAATTGGGCGTGGAATCCCAGGGATAGTAGAGCAGCCTAATATCGTAATCCCACGACACCTGTCTACCACATTCTTGCTGAAAAAATCCCCTCGACTTAATAGAAATTATTCATATGCTTCATACGATTTCATTAATGGGACCAGCAATGTTTTCATTGGGGTTTGTTTTATAAAAAAATGTTATTGAGTCAATTTAATTTAGTTGAACTAAATTTATATAAATCTTAATGTAATGGGAAACTTCCTATTACCTGGAGCAACAAAGCGTAGATTGACTCAAGTTTTTAAATTTATATTAAAAGTGAAGAATTACAGTTTTATACCAGATGAAATTACTTACACAACAAGCTACAGTGGTTAGGTTAGGGTACTCTAATTGCCCCAACGGCTTAGATTTAGGCTACATGTGATTTGCTATTCCATTGGATACCCACACTCACTTTATAAATAGTTACATTACCTAGATTCCGCATTAATAGGTATTCTTCGTAAAAATGTATTTGGGTTGGCATGCTTGTTTTTATTGTATCGGTTAGTCCCACCCTAGAATTTACTCATCTATCTCCAAAATGATCAACCAATAGCATCACAGCAGCTATTTAAAAGTGCAGTTGGCATTCAATTTCTGAGATGATAACTTTATTAATCCTTACATTATTGCTTGATTAATCCTTACTGAATAATTCTAGCAACTTTACCAGTTCATATATTACTAAATTGAATGAATTCCCTACATCCCCAACTGAGCAATCAGGTTTTATGTACATCAGGTTTTAATATGTATTTTTCAAAATGCAACAGTGTTTTATAAATGTATAAGTAGGCTTATGAATGTAATTTTTGCATACTAAAAAACTGGTTTTTTTTTGTTTTTTTAGGTGACCAAATATACTATTGATATTTAATATCTCTAAATGAAATATTATTTATGGTTATTAATAATTAGAGTTAAGTTCTCTTATTTTATAGGAATGCTAATGATAGTTTATGTATAATTATGCCTAAGTTAAGAAAAAAGACCAATGAACAAAGGCGTGCGCAACAGAAATCTTCCATGTGTAAACGTAGGGAAGACGAGTCAGAAAAATATATTTTGAGAGAAATAGATAGGAAATCTAAGGCAATTAGGAGGAAAGACACAGGAGTTCGACTCTACCACAACATCCTAAACAAAATCTCTCAGAAAAAGAGGCTAAAAAATGTAGAAAATAGAGAAAACCAGAGACGAAAGTTAGTGATATCTCAAAATAAGCGTCTTATGAATGAGAATAATAAACACATCCATCGGCAAAGGTTAATAGTCAGCAAAAAAGCGACTTATGAATGAATAAAATCAACAAATACATCAACAAAGGTTAATTGTCTGTAAAAAAACGACTTATGAATGAAGAAAACCATCAAATACATTACATAGGCACAGGATATCAGCATGTCAATGTAAACGACTTACTATTGACAAAAACAGACAGATTCATCAGTTGAGAGATAAAAAAGCACACCAAAAAAGGCTGTCTAACAAACGGAATAGAGAAATTCATCAAATGATATTAGTAATATGTCAAAGAAAGCGTCTTTTGAATGAGAATGGCAGAGAAATTCATCGGCAAAGATTAATGGTATGTCAGAAAAGAAGGTTAAAAATTTAGCTCTTTGGCAAAAGCACCTAAAACGACTACAAATATCACAGTATAAAAGATTGCGTATTAAAGCTTATCGTAAGGAACACAACAGGAAGAACCTACAAGCTTATAAAAGAGTTAGCAGAAATCAAAATGATTCTAGTATAATGAAGTGATAAAAGATGGGCCTTAATGGGAATGTGTATCATGTTGCCGTTTATTGTTCAGAACTTCTGTTACCCTTCAGATGTTTGACAATGTACCTTTAAGATTTTTGAAGGAATGCTGTATCAATATGAAAAATGATTCTGTTATTGGATATTTGTGTTCAGCATGTAAAAAAAACATATGTAGAAAAGAAAAGCCTCGATTCTCTCTATGTCACAAAGGCTTAAGATTTCCTGATGTTCCTGAGAAGATTAAAAAACTAACTCCTTTTTAGAAAGATTTCTTTGTCCTATGATACCCTTTATGCAAATAAGATCATTTGGTGGAAATCAACAGTATTCAGTCAAAGGAAGAGTAGTTAATGTTCCCACACATGTTGCTGAAAATATAGATGTTTTGCCTCGACTTCCACATGAAACAGATGTTATATCAGTTGTGCTGGAAAAGAAAAATACCCCCGTAGCAGCAAACCTGCATACTCAGCGAATTTCCAATGCATATATATTTGTCTCAAAATATATATGCAGAGAAAATATATACCAGAGAAAACTGTATTCTCTGGTATATCTATATCTTATACCAGATAAAGATATAGATATACCAGAGAATACAGTTTTTATTTCCTTTGACGTTCCAAATATGTACTCCAATATACCGGTGAAAGAAACCTTAAAGAAAACTTATCAACTAATGTAAATTTATCTCAAACAGATATTAAGGATATTATATCACTTACAAAAGTAGCAGTAGAACAAAACTATTTTGAATACGAATCACAATTTTTTAAACAGAAATGTTATATGGGCGGCCAGGGGGGGGAGGTAACGCCCTACCCCTGCGGCGCTCTTTGGGTGACTGGGATTTAAATAACAAGCCGAGCGGTGTGGGCGTACCGTAAGTTAACGGAGGTCTTTATTAACATTCTTTATAATACATTTTACATAGTCAGGATGACACAATCGCCCAGTCACCGGACCGAAGGTCCAGGGGGAGAATAACTTAGATATAAATTCTCTTAAGTTAACATGGCAATTTACAGTTTCAAAATTACAATTGATCAATCAAGATTATGGGAGAGGTGAGACAGGGACAGTCCTAGACCTAAGAGTCGTTGAGCAACTTACAGAGCAGAAGTAGCACGCCGTACATCGTGGTGGCGCGGATGACCCTATCTACTAGGAATACTGCGCCTATCTGGCTGACTGCTATCTAACTAACTGTCTTCTGAATGAGTCCCTCGAGTCTGAATCTATCTGCCGGCAACCTGCGGTCACCGGCTTTTATACCGGGACTCCTCCCTGCCCTGGGCCAATCAGCGAGCTAGTTTTGGCATCGGACCATATATGGAAACGCCCTTGGTCAACTCTCGATCTAGAAACTTCCACGGGAAATCCGGCTTTATCCTTGAGGTTAACGATGGACTTGTTCGTTAAAAACCTTCCACTGGAAGTGGTATTTTAATTCCAAGGAAATTCAGATAATTTGGACTCAAGCCACGGAGCTAGAGATATTTTCAAAGGTTAAGAATTTTGCAACCTCGAGCCGCTCATAACATTCGCCCCTGCTTAAATGAAAGACTGGGGTTCCGAAGAACATCCAGTTTTTCACCCTTGTTTGCGAAATTCTGATTACTATCCCGGTCATAGGTGTCCTTGTCTCTTTCTCCTCAGTGCAGGGTTTCTTATGTTAGTACAACAGATAAAATTTCCAATATTCTACAGCTTACTTAATTCAAAATACCAATTCTATCTGTCAACGCAGTTGACAACAAGGTTTTGTTTAATAATTTACAAGTAACAGTTTTCGTACCAAGTAGCTTGGCGCTGGCGATATCGCTTCCTGCGATAACTAAACCGCGTGGGCGCAGACCCCAAACGCTGAATTTTAGCGCGCCAGGGTGTGGTCATTTACAGTTAAACATGTGTCCTTACAACAAGTGGTTTATTCATGTCCATTCTACTACGGATTACACAGGTACTTCTACAATTGGTATACTTATTTTCAGTTAATAAAAGGTCTAGAATTGATTAATTTTTGGAATGATCTCTTTGTATTGAATAAGTTGGTTTCCATTAAATCGAATCAACATTCTTTAATCAAATTAGCTAGTCTCTATAATATTTAATCTATTGACCAATTTCACCCAATCAAGCCACTATGGTTGCGTTAACCTTGTTTGGTACCTAAGCAACTGTCACAAGTTATATTCAATTTTAATTTAGTTTAATTTTAGTTCATTATTTTCATATTATCTCAAATTTGGAATATCATACTAGTTTAAGTGTCTACATCTACTGATCGCTATGACTCGGCTAAAAGCCTTGATATCTTATGTCATTTACTGGTTAGCCCGTTTTTATTTTTAATATGTCATAATTAAGCTTCAAGCATTAGTAAATGGGTTAGCTAGCCACACCTGAATATCTATCACCTGAATATCTTTACTCGATAAAATAGAATAAAATAGGTTTTAATAGAATGTAATAATAAAATATAATAAAATCTACCTCTACCGTTATGTGGCTGAACAAGCGGTTACATATTTATGCGACTTTACTAAGCATTATTTAGATATACTGTGATATACTGTCTCCAGATATTCTGTTCCCCAAATTCCATTATATATATATGTTGAAAATGCAAACAATTAATATTTATATGCCATGTGTAATATAGAATACAATGTTATACAGAGTAATACAATTTCTTACAATACAATACAATATAATATAATAAAATTACAGTAACAATTTAATTTATGCAATCATCAAAATACCATAGCTAACATTGTCGAGTTAGCTCTACATGTTTATTTATGCGAATATGGTGCAGCACTTGCGTATAAGGATTATACACATTATCGATCTGCCATTCTACCTTCAGCAATATCATAAAGCAAAAGAAAATTAATATTTTTATTCATTTTAATTCATTATTTACTTTTTATGACTTTTACAAATCTTATATGTATTTATTTTTTTGATGTTTTAAACCCCAGTTTAAGTTGGGATTGCTATATATGACCCATTAGAACTCAAGTGCCCTTCGCTTATTATACAAATACAATGATTAGACGCATTAAATCTTATTTCCTAATTCATGCAAGAACAATAATATTTCAACTTGAAGTCGTCCATAATTTCACACCTTATATCTAATCACAATTATTTTTGTTACATTATACCTTTTAAACAACTGTCCCCTTGTTGCTACCGTCAACCGATATAGTCCAGTTCCCTAGTAATATGTAGTTAAGCGTCCATTCTAGCAACTATCACCATTGTTGCTAGGGTCACCCTTCTCACTCGACACTTTTCGCTTCACTTTTATTACGTCGCAATTTAAATCTTGGAATACATCATCTTATACTAATATTTTACACATCTTACCTTAAGCAATTTCATAGGTTTTTATTACACTTATCATCAAAATGCAATACTTTATTACGTTACATATTACTTTATTACACATTGTTACCTTCTGCATACACACCTCATACGATCATACTTCTGTGACACTTCTCACACTACCTACAGCTAATTTGCGCAAGTAAATTTACTTAACTTTATAAGTGGGTTAGGGTCGAGATATGCCTCCTCGGTTTATCTACATCTTACATTTTACATTACAATTTAATTTAAAGTTTGAATTTAGTTAGTTTAAATCAAATTTTCACACGTTTTAAATTGTTATCGCTTACCGCCTAGCACAGTTATCGTCTTACCAGAATTGTATGTATGTATTATGAGTTATAACCTTAATTAAAGCTGGTTATGATATAATATATGATGTACGCAGATTATATATGTTTACACAAGCTATAATATATTTACTGAATATTGTTAAGCCTTCACCTTTGCATATTTATTGCAAACTGGTTAAATAAAATTGCATAGTTCAATTAAATAGGGAGAGGATGCGTTTGACCTAATTTATCTTAACGCCTAATATTTTGAGTCCTTAGTTAATCTTATCTTATATCTGTTTGATTTGTCCTAATAGCGTGCAACGCATTTGCTTAATTATATTACTTTATGTTTTACTGCTTCGATTAATATTTAGGTAATTTTTACAGTAATATTTCCTAATGAAAATCTCTAGTAATTGAACAACTTAATTCATATGAATGTTATTTAACACTTATTTTGCTTTTGACAAACTACGTTTAATTTAGATATTTATTTATTTTATCTTTTTCTGAATGTTAAACATGATGAGCGACATGGAGTAGACAGAGCACTTTTACTTTCCTTTTTACAATTTAAATTTATCAATTCTCACATACCTGTGGTTTCCTCCAACTCTTCTGGACTACTGGGCTGGCTCCGCAAACGCACACCGAATTGTTTTTCTTTTATTTAATCATTTATGTAATAATAAAAATTAAAAACGAAAAAAATCACTTTAATTAACAACAAATAAAAAGAAAAGTTTCTATTTACAATTTAGGCGAGGGTCCCCTCAAACCTATCGCGGTGGGTGACGGCCCGGACGCCCCCTAGCGTAGTTCCCCCGACCCACGGGTGGGCCTGGGTCGTCATCATCATATTGACCGGAGGCTTCTGCTTCCGCTCCGTCCTCCTGGTCGGGGGGTGTTTCCTCGGTCGGCAATGCCCGCCGGGTGGGCAGCGCCATCCCGACCGGGCGGCGACGGCTGACCGGGGGAGTGCAGTATGGTATTAACTCCCGGTTCTCCATGAGGCGGCGGTCTGCGTCCCATCGCTGGAATGCCGCCCTCATTGTTGCCCCTCGGCCTTGCCCTGCGGGCAAGGGTGGCCGCCGCCGACGCTGCTCCAACAGGGCTACCCGCCTGTCCCTGCTTAATTCTGCCAACGGGATAAATTTTCCGGCAATCGCTTCTCTAGATCTACTAACAACTCAGAAAGCTTATACGGCGATATTAAGGCGGCGGTCACGTGACCTCGAGCTAGACTGTCAACAGCGGCCTGAATTTGCATAAGTTCAGTGTATACGCTCTGTACCACAAACTCCACACTCCTCACTAGTGAATATAAACTATTTTGGTAACTCAATGTAAAATTTAACTTGCCAATTTCCTGTGCGGTGTCAGCTTGGTAGGCCTGGAATTGTTCCAATTTTTCCCCAAACAACGCAGCCAAATGCCCTACGTCATGTTCTGTAACTGTCAAACCATCCTGAAGCGATTTGACATAACTTAACTGTTCCCCTTCAAAATGTGACAGTTCCTCTGTTACCCCGGCGAGTTTAGATAATTTATCATTGATTTTGAAAAAGTCGTCCGAATCCATTGTACCGAACGCATATTTCAAGGCCGAACCTACACTATCAAAAATAGCCCTTTTCCTACGGCTATCTATTTGTTCTTTATCATTCGTCATAAGCATATTTAATTGAACAATCATTGATTTTAATCTATATATCCCCTCACTCATGCGACTCATTTCCTCCCGGGGCACTGGAACGGCATTTAGTGTAGCGTTATCTATTATCCGAAAAACTACCCCTGCCAAATTGGCTACCAAGTCAACGTAACGTTTAATATCCAGTGTGGAAACTACGGTCCACGTCTCGCCGCTAATAATTAAATCTCTTTCCTTAATAAAAACAATCCCCGTAGGTAGTAACGTGCAATGCCTATTTCCGCATACAGGAGCACGTTCATTGTCTTGGCCTCTAGCTATGGCCGCAAAACTCCCTGCAAACAAGAATTCAGAATTACTACTCAGCCATACCCCATATAAAAATCCTCCACCTTTAGACCCAGGCTATTTTATTCTTCACTATATCCTAATCCTCTCTTTACTCTTTATAGTTAATAACACCCCTCTGTTGATATTTATTCATTATTGTTTAAGCCACTACTATTAATAATATTATTTTCAAGTCGATAGGTTATTGGGTATTTAATTTTTAATCTACTATTTTTAGCTAACCTATTCATAACAGGTCGCCATACATTTGTTTAATTAGTAATACCGTTAGCTAAGATAGTTAATATTGCCTGTACCATTTACTACAATTAATTAAGTTGACTAGCTCTCTCAATTCTCAGCGCTTTCAAACACCGGAACTCGCTATCGCACAAACTCCTGCACTCTATATGCTCCATAACTGCTTATTTATTACTGTCTTTACTTTCATTGTTCATTTAACTCAAGCCCCTTTGGTTCTTGCCCATAATTTCGAAACAATCCATTAAATATCCAATAATTTGCAAAACGGTGAACTCTCCGTATCACGGCTTAGCTGCGTAAGCTTATTACTTTGTTTGAGTTTTATTACTTTTCCTATTTTTATGTGCGTTTTAGATTTTACTTCTCCTCCTGGTATTCGTTATATTAGGTCTCTGTTTAGTGTTATCCTCCGTTTCATGGCTCCCGTTCGCTAGGGTGTTTGACACAGTTTGTTGCGTGAAATGCTTCCTACAGTAGTGTAATATTTCCTTTCAATCAGCTGCTTAACTTCTTTGGGACTAGTTTATTAAGGACGGAATTCGACTGACTGCTTGTTAAAATTCGGTTGACACACGGCCTAGTGTTGGTCTTAGTATGCTTAATCATTTACACGATTTTTATTAAGTTTTTGCTTCTATTATTTTTCTCTGTTTTTCACATTTTTCCTACATACGCTTTATTTTCAAGTTTTATGATATTTAGGCATTTTTTTATTATTATTGTTATTTGATGTATTTACATATTAATTATTACTCATTTATAAATACTATTAAAGCTAATAATCCCATAACCGAATCACAGTCTAGTTCCTACGTAACACAGAAAATCCACCTTGAATGAAAAACCCCTTAACTAATTATCTGCTAAATCTACCCCACATGGCTCAATTATTAACATGAAATACGAATTTAACACTCAGTAATTTATTCCCGTTTACATTACCCAACTACAGTATTCTCGCACAATCATATCACATCCGGTGACAAGAGTACATGTCCACTGATAACTCGAAAATGATAATACTCTGGCTACCCGAGCCCCGACTGGATCCTCAGTCAGCCATGGACCCTCCAACTCTTGACATCATTTCGTTCATTAAAGTTCTGGCGGCGACCCTATTAGTGCTGATCCTGGTGCTGCTGTTCCAGGTTATACATAATTTCGCCGAGAAGGAGGCCGCGGGCCTCCTACACTAAAGGTTAGTCAACATTTGGAACTATTTTAAATTTGACTTATTAAATACTTCCACGTAGTAACATCTTGATTTCAATATTCGCTTACTTTTTTTAATTTAATTTATTTAAATAATTTCGTAAATTTAATTCGTAAATAATTTCTGCACTAGTTTAATATGATTTCCCTATCGCTATGCACTGAGTTAAGCTTACATTCCGATAGCCATCGGTACATACTTTGAGCGAACGGCCCGGCCGTATGAGCTCGTTTGGTTAATACACCTAGCGCGCTCACACGCCTGGTCATAACACTCTGTGTCCTTAATCCAACAACTCTCGTCAATGTCGCCTACTGACACTTCAAGCCCAACGCTTTAAGCTCAAAGCCCCCAGTACAATAATAGAGAACTCACCCAACCGCAAACTCTTTAATTATTTTAAAAACTCGGATTTCAAATACCAATATTAATTACAATAACTCTATCATTTCCTTTTAATCCCTAATTGAAATAAATTTAATTTAATACACTCATTGAACTCAATTTATTCCCCGGCCACTTTGCAACTCTTCCAATTAAATCAAACAAATCAAACGCCTCTTAAAGGAAACCCAAACCTGTTGCTACATTAGTCCTCATTAGTATTCTATCTATTCCTGTTTGTGTGTCCTAATTTATGTGTTTAGCATAGGCTAGCTATAAAATGTGGAATTTGTAAACTGCTCCAATTTATTCCTTCCCTTTTACCATCTCATTAAAACTTGTTTAATTCAATTCCTAGGCCGATCTCTTGCCAATAGGTATAAGTTATTCTGGCCAATTAGGTATTTTAGTCGTAAGTCGCTCCGAGGATCGTCGTCTAGCTAGACGTGTGCAGGCTACACAACTCGGGGCTGGAATCGGGTCATAGTATTCAAATCCTACTCCACCCCCGAATTGTACGAGCTCGCACACCCCAACGTCTCGACCTCGTGTGACCCCACCAAGGACTCCCCGTGACAACCCTGCGCGCACAGAAACTTCAGTCTGGTTGTTGTGTCCCCGTGTTTTACAACGGGACCCATCCCCAGACTGCCTTCTCTGGCCGCTATGCCATCACAACGCCTCAGCGGCTCACCAACCCTTCATAAGCCTTCGTTCAAATTGGCACTTGTCGGATCTGAAATCGGCGGCTGTGAGCTACTAATTTAAGAAGTTAACTCACTGGCCCTCGAATTTCTAATCCCCTCGATGCACTACCACCAAAATCTTCCTATCACTAGGATGTGAAAACATATATAATTTATCCATTATGATTTAAGTTAATTCAGTCATCCTACCCAATTTATAGATGTGCCAAAATTAAACTCAGTTTTGTAATAACGCAACCATATCAGCTACCCCTGGGAATTGCTCTTATTAGTAATTAGAATTATTTAGTTTTCTCTGATCATACACATTCCATAATAATATTACTGCAAATATTTTCAGGTTGTTTTACTATTATAATTTTATTTACTTAGGTTTTATATGTTATTATTATCTACCATTATGTACCCTTATTATGACCTGTTATTATGGTTTAATTTATTCTTATTATCTTGTTACTCCCTGCTACAATATGCCCCTCATTTATTACAACACCGTACACGGCCATTTAACACCATCGCTATACTAAATCCTGCTTATTTTCTGCACGGTTATGTTTACTAGGTATAATTTCATTGTTCTTGGTTTATTTTTACTTGCTTGCCATACCCGTGCCCCTCAATGAATGAGTCGCATTTTATGTTTCCTGCTTACTTTATTTTTATTCATTGAAATTCCCCTTACAATTTTCCGTTGCTCTGGCGTGCCTACCCGACGCCAGGCTGCGGCTCTTTCACTGAGCATACTCTACGAGTATCTCAGACCTCGTCGGCCCATCACGCCTGACTCTCACCACCTACGGTGTTTTTTGCCAGGAACCGCCCACGTAACGGGCCCATTGTCCTTCCCCTTTTGTCGCATAATAGCCCCACTTAGCGACCGCCCGCTAATAGGCTCCAACGCGCCCATGGTCGCCGTCTAATTGGGTCATCGTCCGACCCGTCGTTCATTACCTGTCGTTTGTATATTTTCCATTCATTCTCAGTCATTCACACCCTCATTCGAAACGTCCGTAAATTAAAGCTATCTCCCGCAGCACAGCCTTCTAGCTTTAGTGCGTTTCAGACAAACAGCCAATATTTACAATATTATTTACATAACTATTCCCAACAGATTTATATTTAGCGTATAAATCGCGGGAATTCTCGCATCCCATAACAACTGTATTAAATAATCTGCCTCGTAACGCGTAACAATTAGCTTCCCTTCATAAACTCAACATTGCTCATTACCATATATTATTATATATACACAAATACAAGATAATTAATTTAAATTTTTTTTTTTTTTTTAAATTAAACATCCGAATTTTATTCACTCATCATTTGACTTCCGCCATTACTACGTATTCTTTTAAACGTCATCGCGCTTACTTCCCCCTCTTATGGCGCGTATTGTAGGGGTGTAAAGCCGCCGGCGCTACTGCTGGCTCCGGGCCACGCCCTAACTCTGACACTGGAGGTGTCCAATCCCTATCGGCCGGGTCATCTACGAAGGTCAGGTTACCTTCGTCATCCTCCACTCCTGATAGATTTATAGCCCTATAGGTCTTATTTAAATCTTCATTAGCTTCCGCGGAGGGTCCTGGACACTCATCGCCCAAGTTCAGATTCCCCTCGTGACCACGCCCTACGTCTCCGGCACGTGACGTGTCCTCACACGGCGTTGTGACCTCGCCCTCCGGATGTTCCTCCTCAAGTTCCCCCTCTCTTTCGGATCCGTGGTCCACTGCCACATCCGACACGAGCCTAGGCGAGTATCTTATCTTTAATTCCGGTTTACTACTGGATTCTACCTTGACGTCACCCGTGGTTTCCGCTTCCGGCGTATCTGGTCGCGACTCCTTATTGCTCACTGTCCGGTTATTTAATAATTCTACAATTTTATCATATTCCAAAACCACGTCATCCCTTAGGTGTTCCCGCGACATTTTAAATCTATTTACGTTAAGATTCGATACTTTCCCTCCCATGTCCACGGAATACACTAAGTCTGATAATTTTTCTTTAATAACATGAGGTCCCGACCAATACCTTGCAAACTTCGCACCTGGCGAATTTTTGATTTCTGGATGAAATACATATACTTCATTCCCCTCCTTAAATTCCACTAATTTCTTCCCTTGATCATAATGCTTCTTACTCTTTTCCTTTGATAGTTCAGTATGCCGACGCGCCTGCGCATAGGCTTCCGTCATCCTGTCAATCAGTCGCTCGCCTACCTGCCCTACATCCTGCAAGCAATTGAAATAATCTTCCGTAGGAAGGTTCATTTCTCTCCCGTGAAATACAAAGTAAGGGGTAGCGTCAATCGCAGCGCACTTACTATTTCTCATTGCCATTAGTGCAAACGGCAAGTACCTATCCCAGTCCTGCGCATATTGGTCGACATAATGTGATAGTACGTTAGCTAGGGTGGCGTGTTGGCGCTCCAACAACCCGTTACACTTGGGGTTGTAACTGGTAGTTTGAATTCGTTTTACCCCTAAAACTCTACATACTTCTTTAAAGAGATTACTCATAAAATTCGTTCCTCGGTCAGACAGCAATTGTAAAGGCAAACCGTGACGCGTAACGAAACTCAGTACGAACGCATTAGCTACAGTTTCCGCTTTTTGGTCCTTTATCGGCACAGCATCAACATATCTAGAATGAAAATCTATAAAAGTCAGTATGTAGCTATATCCGGACCGGGTGGTTGGCAATTTCCCCACAATATCAATCGAGCAAATATCCATAGGTTTCGTAACAGGTTCAAACGTTCCTAAAGGAGCCACGGCTTTATTTCCGGTCTTACGCAACGCGCACGACTGACAACTATTTATATAGTCCGCCGTGTCCTTACATAACGTTGGCCAATAATAACGGCTTTTTAATGCTTCCTGCGTTTTAAAAATCCCTAAGTGTCCGGCAAACACTGAATCATGGTGATTCTGTAAAACAGGATAAACCATCCCCTTGGGGACAACCATTTTATTTCCGTCTTGTTCCCTCTTAAATAGCACCCCGTCTTTGTCTACGAAAAATTCCGATTCTTTCCCTTTGCTTAACTCTGTTACTTTATTTTGACAAAAATCGTCGAGTTGCTGACTCTGCAACACTATATCTCGGGTCCAAAGTGGCCCCGTTATCGCGTGAATGCGCGATAACGCATCCGCTTGTACATTCTGCGCTCCTTTCTTATGTTTAATTTCAAAATCAAATTCCGACAATAGAAGTCCCCATCTAATTAATCTTGACGCTGGATCCCTCATACTAAATAACCATTTAATAGCTATACAGTCTGTAATTAGAGTAAATTTCCGGCCAAATAGATAAGGACGCCATGCTTTTACGAGCGTTACCACAGCCAACAGCTCGCGTTCCGTGGCAGAATAATTAGTTTGCGCTTGATTAAGCGTTTTCGAGTAATAAGCGATAGGGTGCTCCTCCCCTTCCAAAATTTGCGAAAGCACTCCCCCCACGCTTATCTTTGATGCATCTGACGTAACAATAAATGGTTCCTCCCAGCATGGATAACGGAGAATCGGCTCTTTAACTAGCGCGTCCCTTAATGTCTCGAACGCTTCCTGCTGTCGTTCTCCCCATGTAAATTGCACGTCGTTCCTAGTCAGCTCCGTTAGAGGCCGGCTAATGCCACTAAAATCCGGAATAAAACGTCGATAAAAATTCGCTAGTCCCACAAACGATCTTACTTCCTTGACATTAGTTGGAATCGGATAATTCTTGACCGCCTCAATTTTCCGATGATCCGGTCTCACGCCCTCGCTACCAACAATGTGGCCTAAATACTCGACCTGATCCTTGGCGAATACACACTTATTCGGCTGTACAACTAAGTTCGCGTTACTGAATCGCTCAAATACCTCGCCCAACCTTTCAGCGTGCTCCGTCATAGTCCGTGACGCTATTATGACGTCGTCGAGGTATACAAGGGCACCGTGCCCAATTAACCCTCTCAACACATTGTTCATTAACCGGGTAAACGTGGCAGGTGCACTATTTAAACCAAACGCCATCCGGACAAACTCATAGGAGGCATCCGGTATGACAAACGCCGTTTTATGAATATCCTCCTCTGCGATTTTAACTTGATAATACCCGGAATGCAAATCCAGCGTAGTAAAAACCTTGCATCCCCCCAACGAATCTAGTGTTGTCTGGATTAGACTCAGCGGCTGGTTGCTCGCTATCGTAATTGAATTAAGCTTACGATAATCGACTACTAAGCGATATGTCACTTCCTCTTTATCCGACGTCTTAAGAGGGTCTACAGGTCGTTTTTTCTTTACAAGAATGATAGGACTTGCATATGCCGAGGCTGAAGGCCTGATAATTTTCTTACGCAACATGTCATCAATTTGAGTCTGTACCACGCCCCGCAACGCCTCAGGGACTCTATAAGGCGTCTGTCGAACGGGTGGCGCGTCTATAGTCGGTATACTATGCTCTATCTCTGTCGTGCAGCCCAAAGGCGACACGCCATCGTAAAACACCTGTTTATACTTAACCAAGACTGGTTTCATAATCAGCTTATCTTCCTCACTCAAATGCACTAACTTATCATTAATCAAGTTGTCAATATCGATTTTATCCCCAAACGCAAACATTCTAGACCTCGTGCGGATCTTTGTGAAGCCTGAGTAGGGGGTGCCAGCAGAAGAGTGGGGGGATCAGCGTTGAAGGGGAAGTTCACAATACCATGTGTCATAATACTATTCCTGCGGAAAACATTTGTCTAGTATTTGGAATATTTGTTCTTGTACGATCAGCTGTTTTTTACTTTTAAAAGAGTGTATTTGCTTTTGCTGATTGTTTAATGTAATTTAAATATTTTTACCTATAAAAGTAATGTTTAAACATATGGGCGCAGCGAACTCACTAGGTTGAAGGCAAATGAAAATAATTTGTGTTAGGCCTAATCAATAAAGGCTGTCTCACACTTTTCGCGCATACGCCCGAACCCTCGGCCGAACTCCGAATGTTCGGAGTAGTCGCGAGAAGTGTGGGAGCTGAAAAAACTTGTTGGTACACTACACTATCGCCAAATGATTCACTCGAATGTCCCGCTGAATGTTCGGAACGAGTTGCGACGAGTCTTGCACCAAATCAACCGAATGTGCACAGTAACTAACCAAATACACGCTCGCCCAATACCATGCAATACCGTGCTCGCCATTAAATTCCATTTGTCTCTTTTGATTCGTGCCAAAAACCCGACAAAATGCGGAGCACGGCGAACACAAATCATGGCGAGGCAAACTATCCCGAACATACACGAGCACACTGAGTACACAATTGCGCTCGCCTTAGTTCGCCTTTGTTGGGCCATAGTGTACTGGTAGCAATAACACGGGACTGAATGTTCAATGAACATTCGGGAGGATGTTCGGCCGAATGTTCAGGCCTGTTCGCGAGATGTGTGGGACAGTCTTAACCTAAGATATTTGCATAACAATCACTTCGCGGTTGCAATGTTTTTGGTTTGGCGCGTAACAGATGATTATCACAAGTGATTTTTAGTCAACAGACTAAGAACAGATGTCAATCGCTCACCCCTACCCTAAAAAAACCGGTTTAAACCACTTTAACCAATAACACCCAGGCTTCACGAAGATCCGAGTAGGGTATAATGGACAGTTCTGGGGCAGGAGGGACAGGAGGGACGCCCCCCCCCCGAGGTCTCGTCTGTGACACTTTGCGAATTTTTTTTTTGCGAACTTTTTTGCGAACTTTTTTGCAAACTTTTTTTTGCGAATTTTTTTTTTTGCGAATTTTTTTTTTTGCGAAATTTTTTTTTTGCGAATTTTTTTTTTTTGCGAAATTTTTTTTTTTTTGCGAATTTTTTTTTTGCAAATTTTTTTTTTTGCGAAATTTTTTTTTTTTGCGAATTTTTTTTTTTGCGAATTTTTTTTTTGCGAATTTTTTTTTTTTGCGAATTTTTTTTTTTTTGCCAAATTTTTTTTTTGCGAATTTTTTTTTTTGCGAATTTTTTTTTTCGAATTTTTTTTTTCGAATTTTTGTTGTTGCGAATACTAACCTAACCTAACCTAACCTAACCTAACCTAACCTAACCTAACCTAACCTAACCTAACCTAACCTAACCTAACGTAACGTAACCTAACCTAACCTAAGGTAACCTAACCTAACCTAACCTAACGTAACCTAACCTCGGATTTGAATTCTGATTGCAGATTCTTGTTCGTCTAGTCGAGCCGAGTCATTTGAGTACCCACATCGTACACTTTGGATGATGTTTACAAAAAAGGGGCCCGCACCCCACTTTTGACCTTTTTTTTTTTTTTGCATTTTTGGAATCTCCTCGTCAAGCAGAGTATTCTCAGTACCCGCATGACATACTTTGGATAATTAATACAAGAGTTGAACAGGGTAACGCTACAACCAACAGAGCTAGCCCATCAGCGCTTGCGGTCAATTGAACTAACAGTGAATGCAAATTTTAAGGAGAATATAATTGCAATGCTTTGAACATATACTGCATATACCTTCAAGTACTCTGCACCGAGGCAGCTGTTCGCACAACCGACTGACGCGTCCAGTCTACTGTCTGGGAATGCGGATGTTGTAATTTGATACCTCGACTGGAGGGTGCAGGTGTTCACACAAAAAACCGACAAGTTGAGACCTGTCTGGGAATGCGGATGCTGTAATTTGCTACCTCGACTGGAGGGTGCAGGTGTTCACACAAAAAACCGACAAGTCGAGACCTGTCTGGGAATGCGGATGCTGTAATTTGATACCTCGACGGGAAGACGGCTGACCCTTCTAGGAACCCATAATAGTCCGCCCGTATCGAGTTCCATTAGAGCAGGGTGGTCTTTACCCCAGACAGCGGTTGAGAGTTTTTGCCCCGACCTTCTCCGAAATCCATTAGTGGGGATAGTCACCCACATCACCAACCCTCCTTCAGTTCAGTTCGAGAGTTCAGTGCGTGAAGACGTGTTAGTCCGATCCTGTTCCGTTCTACGCGATTTGTGTTAGTTGCTGATTATCATCATTTGCGATTAGCGATTTGCGTAAAGCACCTTTGAACTATTTAAAACGTACGTGTTGTGCTGTATTGTTTGTGATTATCAAAACTTATAATCCATATTAAAGATGAACGCCACACACGTTTGTACCATTTGTGGTTGTATTTTCGTGCGTAGAAACAATTTGGTGCAACACCACATCAGATTCCACGGCTTGAGACCACAACTACCAACACCAACACCAACGCAGCAAGGTACGTTTTTTGCGTTGCATTATTGTTTTAATCAGACCTAAATGTTAGTAATATATAAATACGTTATGCAATATAACCGCAGAGTGATACTATTATTTTTATTTAACAGCTTTAACTATTTAGCGCGAATAGAGAACTCTTTGTTTTTTAAATTTAAAATTACATGACTATATCAATATAATTTAATTGTAATAACTTATGTTATTGCTCGCCCCATCAAGCCAAGTCATCAGAGTACCCACATTACATACTTTAAAAAAAAAAGGTAGGTGTTAAACATTTCACAATCTAATCGTTTTGTGCGTTTGCAGATGGAGTAGCTGCATGTCGGCTTTGTCGAGCCACCTTCGTAGACCGGGGAGCTTTAGAGCGTCACATGGAAGTGAACCACCGAGTCATTCCACCCCGGCAGGTGATTGATGCTCCGCAGACGACTGCCTATGTCAATCAACACTCCGTTGAAGGTGAGAATCCACATTAAAATAACTTTTTCCCCTTGAAACTAATTACCTTTTTTATAATTATTTAACTAGGTACATGAAGAAGAAGAAGGAGACCGTGACAACTGGTGTACTATTGATTTAATTGCTAGGGGGGAGATTTTCGCTCCCCCTAACACATAATGGGTTAGGGGGAGATTTTCGCTCCCCCATACGTCAGGAATTGTTGAAGACTAGAACAAGAATGAGCCCGTGACAACTGGTGTTCTGTTGATTTAATTACTAGGGGGAGATTTTCGCTCCCCCTAAAACATAATGCTTCTTTAGGGTTGGCGCAGCTCAATATTGCAGCTACATCCTTAGCCTTGAACCCCGAATCATGAATGTAGACAAACAGTACAGAAGATTACATTCCCTGTTTGAAAATTGATATTTTTAATTAACAACTCCATTTTGAAATGCGATTCTCGAGAGAGGGGAATTTGTATCTTTAGTTATCCTAATCTGTTTTTTATTTTTATTTTCAGGTGAAGGACCGGGTCCTGACCACCACACCTGCCATGAATGCGGTCGCCGTTTCCGTCGTGAAATACACCTGCGTCGACATGTGGATTCGGTACACAGCAGAGTCCGCAGGTTCATATGCGGCACATGCGGCGCCGAATTTAAGAGGGAAGACAACCTGCATCGACACACCATGCAATTTCACGGCGATGGTCAAGAACGAAGATTCCCTTGCTCATACTGCGGTCAGGAGTTCAACCAGCTGTTCAACAAGGACCATCATGAGCGGTTCTCTGGCCCGATCATGAAGGACCTGATCCTGAACCGAGTGGCTATGGTACAGGACGAACCCCAGCCAGGACCCAGCGCGGAGCCACAACCCGGTACGAGCACACAACCGCAACCCGATGATGTTGAGATGACTGGAGCAGGACAGTCAAGCCCTGTATTCTCAATCATTCAACGGGGTTTCCGCAACCGCCTCCTAACCTACCGTCTGCAGCGACCAATGGAGAATCTCGTCACAATCGGAGAAGTGATGGCGCTGTTGATTGTGAGCCTTACGGAGTTGCTTGAGAACACCTTGGCGAAACACCGCAGCATTAAGGTCAACTTGAAGCTGGAGTGTGAATTCCAAAATGTGCACAACAACACCTGCCTGCGCAACTTCAAAACGAAGATGACTCCGCTGACGGTGACCTCGGACCTGAACCAGTACATCACATCAGCTTTTGCGAAGCTTATTAGAGAGAAGGCTGAGTGTGATCATATCGGCTCCGGGTGGACATACCTTCGCGTTCGTGATTTGGAGGTCGGTATTAACGAATACACTCCTCTAGGTGAAGATGGTCGAGCTTGGCTCCCACTGCCTACGTCTCTGGAGAACACCAAAGCAGTCGTCAACGTATCGAACGCCGATGAGCGGTGTTTTATGTATGCGGTCCTGGGAAAGTTTGTACAAGAGAATCCTAAAAGACCGGCATCGTACACCGACGACATCATCGCCCGATACGATTGGACCGGCCTTCAATTCCCCGTTGCTCTGAAGAGTATTAAGGCGTTTGAGCGGACAAACAACATCAGTATCAACGTCTATGGTATTGATCACACGTGCGTGGGTCAGAAACCTGACGGACGACCAAAGTATCAGGACACCGTGTTTCCCTTGAAGATTTGTAGGCAGGAGCGCGAAGACCATTGCGACATTTTGTACGTGACAACGGACGGTGATAGTCACTACGCCTACATCAAAGACCTTGGCCGACTGATCCGTCCACAGCTTACAGCACATATAGGCAGGATATTCATCTGTAAGCGGTGCTTCGCGCACTTTGACAACCGTCCGAACAAGCTCGGTCTGACGGGTGCACAGCGTCTGGAGGAGCATAGGCGATACTGCTCCGCTTCAGCCCCAATTCGCATGGATACGCCGAAAAAGACTGAAATCAAATTCAGCCATCCAGAGTTCACCCGACGCGAGCGTTTCACCATCTACGCGGACTTTGAGTGTGCTCTACTGCCGACCGCGGAGATGGATGAACAAGTGGATGAACCGCACGGAGGAGTAGCCACCCACATCCACATCCCATACGCCTTTGCGTACCAGATTATCGACTCGTACGGACTTGAGGAGTTTGAGCCTCGAGTCTACTTCGGGGATGATGCGTCAAAGACATTTATGGAGATGTTGAAAACTGATGTTGAGCGATTGTGGAACTTCCTGTACGAAGCAAGAAATCTGCGCCCTGTCCTGACCCCAGCCGAAACGATGCAGTACAACTCGACAGCGAATTGCTACCTCTGCGGATCGGCATTTTCAAGCGAAGACCCAAAGGTTCGTGATCACAACCACGCGCCGCCCTACGAGTTCCGTGGCGCTGCGCACAGATCATGTAACCTACGCTACAGGGAGCAGCGAGTAGTCAACTGCTACTTCCACAATCTCTCCAACTACGACGCTCACTTCATAGTGCGGGAGTTGGCGGTCGACCCTGGTGATGTTGAGGTGTTGGCTCACACGGAAGAGCGGTACATCGCTTTCACGAAGCGGTTCCTGTTCGACCGAGCAGCGGCACCGGTTGGGATGCAAGGGCGTGGAAAAAGACAGCCAGGATTCAGAGTCAGGTTCCTCGACACCTACAGGTTCCTGGCTTTGAGCCTCGCCAGCCTCGCCGCCGCACTTCCACCAGCTCAACTCTTGGAGACGAGGAAGAGATTCCCCGAAGACCACCTCTTCGATCTAGTCCGTAGGAAAGGCGTGTTCCCGTACAACTTTGTAACGTCGAACGCCGTATTGGAAGATACTACGGAACTGCCTCTGCAGCGAGATTTCCACAACGACCTTACCCTGGAGGACATAACGGATGCAGACTACGAGCATGCTCGCAACGTGTGGGAAACCTTCGGTTGTAGGAACCTCAAGGACTACGCCGAGAAGTACCTGCGCTGTGACATTGCGCTGTTGACTGACGTCTTTGAACGCTTCAGGGACACGTCGATGGCTGAATACGAACTAGACCCTGCGCACTACTACACCCTACCGTCATACGCCTGGGATGTCATGTTAAGGACCTGTCGAGTGGAGCTTGATACGATACAGGACTTTGATATGTACCTCTTCTTCGAGCAAGGCATCAGAGGAGGTATTTCCCAGGCGATCACCAGACACGCCAAGGCCAACCATGATGGATGTCGCCCTGAAGATCGACGACCTGAAGAGCCAACGAATCACCTGCTATACTTGGACGCCAACAACCTTTACGGTTGGGCCATGTCCCAGTGTCTTCCACAGGGACACTTCCAATGGCTCAGCCGCGAGGAGATCGCGTCCCTGGACATTGCAGCGTTGGACCCCGAAGGACCCACCGGCTATGTCTTGGAAGTTGACCTTCGCTACCCCGCCCACCTGCACGACCTTCACAAGGATCTCCCCTACTGCTGCGAGACCAAACGTCCGCCAGGAGGGAAATTCAAGAAGCTCGTTACGACTCTGGATGACAAGAAGAACTACATCTGTCATTACAGAATCCTGCAGCAGGCGCTGGAAAACGGACTGGAGCTTGCGAACGTGCATCGCGTCATCTCGTTCCGTCAGTCTCGGTGGTTAGAGAGCTACATCCTAATGAACACCGAACTGAGGAAGAAGGCCAAGACCAAGTTTGAGCAAGACTTTTTCAAGCTTATGAACAATGCGGTCTTTGGCAAGACGATCGAGAATGTTCGCAAGCGAATGAACTCTAAGCTGGTGTGTACGCCGGAGATGTTCAGGAAGTACGTAGCCAAGTCAAACTTCCTGGACCGAACCTACTTCAACGATGACGTCGCCATTGTACACATGTCGAAAGTCAATATCGTCCTGGACAAACCGCTCTACGTCGGAATGTGTGTCCTCGATCTGAGCAAGTGGCTCATGTACGACTTCCTTCGAAAGATGAAGAACCGCTACGGCGATCGTCTGAAGGTTGACTACATGGACACTGACAGTTTCGTGTTCGACATCCAGACTGAAGATGTTTATAAGGACATGTTGGAGCACCTGGACGATTTCGACACCAGTGCGTACCCCCAAAACCATCCCTGCTACAGCCCCATAAACGCAAAAGTCATCGGAAAGTTTAAGGATGAAGCGAACGGTCTTCCGCTGCTCGAGTACCTCGGTCTTCGCTCGAAACTATACTTCATGGATATAGTCGAGTTCGAGGAGAGGACTGAAGATGACGAGTTGCAGGTCATGACGGTGAAGCGCGCCAAGGGAGTCGCTAGAGGTGTTGTAAAACACAATCTAACCTCTGACGACTATCGGGAATGCCTCTTCAATGGCGTGTTGAAGAGAACCATCAACACCAGGTTCCAGTCCCGAAACCACCGCGTCTTCACAGTTCAAGTCGACAAGCTATCCTTGAGCTGTAACGATGACAAACGCTACATCCTTCCGGACGGTGTAAACACACTGCCTTGGGGACATGTTGACGTGCCACCTCAGCCCGAAGACATCCCTCAAGACGATGAAGAGGCGGAGGATGAGGAGCGATGAGTGGTTGTGTCATATTACCAAAGACCCTGACTTGACTTGTAAATTTCCGATTTTGCTAAATCTAGTCATTAGTTTGTATCGAGTCTCGTAAAACTTAGAAATGTGCTCCTTTGTTCTTTTTGTTCTAGCCGTTAGTTTGTGTCGAGTCTCGTTTTGCTAGCCAAACACAAATGTTCAGGAGCACATACTCGATGTAAAATATATATAAGGTGTGTAAATAAATAGCCAAATTGTTCGTATATACATTTGTCTTTTTTTTCCTCCCCTCACATAGTCTTAAGATTCAAAAGTAAACTACCAATTCAAATGTCTGACTACTTGCTAAAAGTGTAATTGCTAAAGGAGGCTAGGATATGAATGTTACTTTAGAATCATTGTATGATAGGTATGTCCAAAATTGGGTCAGACCTAGTGTTTTCACCAACACGCAAGGGGGGTGAAAGGGGGGTGTATCGATACACCCCCCTTTCACCCCCCTTTGCAGTATGTGTTCAAAGCATTACATTCATCTTTTACGTCAAAATTTGCATCCAATATCTGTTTTGCTCGTTCAATATGTGTCTGTCTGACTAATTGCTAAAAGTAAATACTAAAGGAGGCGAGGATGGGAAATAATAAGAATGTTTCTTTTTTTATTCTGAGTACACAACTAGTTTATTGAGAAAAATGCAAAATTTCAAAACTCAATTGGTATACATTTGTGCAAAGAGTCTTCTGATCAGTGCATCGTTGTGGCCGACAGAAGAGTGTTCAAAGAGCTGCACAAAGTCCTTCATCTTCATGCCGTAGTGGGTGCGGCAGTACAGGAATACAAGGCAGTATTGACCGCAGACCAGAGTGTTATCACTTTGAAGGCGATGCTCGTTGTACAGGTAGCGACGAGCGTTGCGTCTCAGGAATCCTTGGTAGAATTGAAGATGCGGCGGTTGACCGTAGCTGTCAAAGAATTCAATTATTCCTCCTCCTTTGTTAAGGTAGAAAGCGACCCAGTGAGTGCCGTCTTCATTGTGTGGATCAGTGTTCACAATCATAGCAGTAGATGGTGAAATATAATGGGGCAATTGATCCGCAGCATAGACACCAACATTCTGTACGGGCAGTTTAGCCATACACTTTTGTATCTCTAAGGTATTCATTCTACTGTGTCGACGCCACAGTCAGTAGTAGGAGTAGTAGTGCTAGTAGCAAAACAAAAGCAGGAACTGGCATCACTCTCACCATCGTCAGCGTAATCATCAGCGTCAGCGATATTTGTACTTAGATGTAACCAACCGCGTAATGTGATGCAATTGGCTAGAGCGCATCGTGTGTGAGCTGTTCTGTGGTGGCGACATCGCACTGCGTTTGTTGATAGTAGACTGTTGATTGACGATAGTGATCCGCAGCCAATATCGTTGATATCCATGACATTAGTAGTACAGTGATCCGTGATGAAATTGTATCGTACAAACTCTTTTTTCTCAGCACCTTTGACGTAGACAATCGGTCGTTTGGCGATACATGCACGTAACTTTTCCTCTAGCACATGATACCAGATATCACCTTGGTCCCATTCCAATCCGTGACAGTGTTTTGTGAGCCAATAGCTTTCACGCAGTTTCTCTTGTGATAGGAAATCTCGACTGAATGGTGATTTGGCGATATGATGCATTAGCAGTGTTCCACTGACCAATTCCAAGACGCACACTTCCTTCAGAATGTAGTCATTTGTGTTGTCCTTGAAACATTGAAAATCCACAATAATTGGAGATGCTGAATTTTTACGCGGTACTCTGCATAAACGATCCATCTTGTGCGAATGTTGGTTGTAGACTGAGGAGGAGGACGCCGCTGCCGACGATCTAACCGCCAAAGTCCACAGACACGTTGCGATGACGATCGATTTCGATGACGTTGTCAAACTCTGCGTATACCAGACAGTTGACAGTCTCTGTGAGCCCCGTGTCGAAAGCAATCTCCATACGCACACTGCCGTTGCGCACTAGGTTCCAATGAGCCGTGTCGCTTGCTGACATATCAGGTGTTAGATCGAATGCCATCAGACAGTATCCATCGTCGTAATCGTCTCTATTTATGAGATTACCAGCATCGCTAAAGTGTATGCCGGAGCCTGAAAACAGACTGTGATACGCCATCACGTATTTTCCCTTGCCGGTTTCGTAGTGTGGTTGTAGCGGTTTGGACGGCACTTGTTCACCGTCCACGTACAGCGAGAAGTAGTTGGTTTTGAAATTTTGAAAGTTAAATGGATTCTTTTTTAAATCGCCATTATAAGCGGCGTTGGTGACCAGTCCGACAATGATTCGTTTCGGCACTTGACCTAGAAACACATTGTCCAAAGTTTTGCTCCTCACTCCAAACGGCAGTGTGAATGTTTTCAATTCCACTCTGGTGATTGGGTATTTAGCTGTGCCGGTCTGAAGCGTTTTGCTGTGCGCCAACAGTACAGTGGGGCTAACTTTACACCTTCGTATCCAGAGATTCGCATCAACAATGTGCACCTTGTAGTCACCATCATCCGACATAATGGAGAAGGAATCTTTTGATCGGATCAGTTTAAAACGCAGTTCCACACCGTTCAACAGGAACTTGTTCTGATTACACATGTCCACATGTAGGCGACCGAGCATATCGATTTCACGACTTTTATTTGTCATTTTTCGTCTCGCCTTTAGTCCATCGTTATCGTCCAGAGTATTGTCCATATAGCCGGCATCGTCCGCGTTCCACAATCCACATGTTAAATGTGATTTCCTAGCATCATATCCGTAATTCAGCAATGTTTCAATATACGCTCGATATGCATAAGTGTTGTTTTGTGGTGTGACCAGTTTCTGATTCATACTCATATCGACTTGACTGAATAACGTGTGCAGCCAATTGTTGACTGGGCCAATTTTGTTCGATTCATCGGCATCTGCGATTGCCGCTCCTGTCGACTTGACAATAGACGCTGTAACTTCCAACATTGTTTGCGAAAGATCGGTGTATTCTTCGCCGTTGCCGGGCACAACAAACTCGATGGGCGAATCATCAGTCAGTGTGGAGATTGGTTTGTACTGAATCCATTTGCCGCTCTCGATACTGGTCTGCGTCGGCGGTAGGGAGAATAAGTCCAATTCCGTCTTGACGCATTCACACGACTTTTGATGTAGAAACGACATTGCTAGCGTGTGTGTTAATTGAATATATCACGTACGGAAGTTCTCCTCACTGCTTTCCTCGTCTTCCTCGTCTTCCTTCTAACTGTCCTTCTCTTCTTGCTGCTGCTCTTGGATGACGACGACGACCTTCCTCGAAGGAGTTTCGTCAAAGACTGCGGTGTGACACGACGGCCGCCGAACATGGCGCGCTTCGCGTTCCTCTTACGCGAGAGTCTCGCGTTAGTCTTTCGCGCAGGAGTAGCGCGTCGGTGTTTCGCGGTATTCTTTCGCGTTACGCGACGGTGTTTCGCGCGAGAGCCGCCGCCGCCACTTAGCACACGTTGAAGTTTGCCATCCGCCCTGCGTTTTAGCGAGTCTGTAAACTGGCTGAAATGATCTCTAGCGGCTTCTTTGGGATCCCGCTGGTGCATGGCCATGTCGCCCAAGAATCCAACACCGGATTTCAACGCCTCTTTGGCCACAGCAGAGGCTCCCGACTTGAGCAGCGGTGTGATGGTGCGGAACATACCGCCTAGGAAACTGCCAATTCCATGTCCGCGCTGGTAGGGTGCACCGCGAAATACCCTATCGATACTGCCGCCGGTCTGCTGCAACTGTTGGCGACGGTAGTAAGCCAAGTAGGGATCGTTTGTATTCATAATTGCTGAGCTACTCTTTTGAAATGAAGCTTCACGTACGACGTCCCAAAGAGGAATGACGCTTTTTTACTAGCGTGATCCCTTAGGTCAATATCGATCGTTTCAAATGTTCCTTTCATAACTGGCGCATAATGAGGACTGATGAAATGCACAGTCTTATGCGCGCCGTGTGTGTAGTTATCTCTGTCAATGTTGATAATCTTCAAAAGTGGCGCTGTAGTGTCGCCAATCAGCTGCGGTTCAATCAGATCACAATACACGTACAAGTGTGTCGGCAGTCCCATAGTCAGATTTGGTGGCCATATCGCTGTGAGGTCATTTGTCAAAACGTTCTCGTACGGATCGAAACCCAACTGGAGAGACAGCGCTTCGGTGAAATGCACTTTGCTTATACCGTCCACCATTGTCGTGATCTTGACTCTGTCCTGCTCTTTGTCATACTCAAAGTACAAGTACTGGGTTACATCCTTCGCTTTATTGATCATTTTCAATAAATCGGTTATGTTCTTGTAATAACCGGGTTTCATCTTTAGCATAATGTGCTCGACGCTGAGTGTGACGGGTATACTCGGCAGAACGAGTTTATAGTCGAGCCAAATACACGATTCCTCGTCCACAGTCATAAAGGAACATGGATAATGCGCTTCGACCAAAGCCATCTCCCACTCGCCATCGCCTTCTAATCGAATTTGTCTCGGCAGATGTGTAGTGTACTTGGACACTGTGTTTTTTGGAAAATAATCCTTTGAGCTGTTGCTGGGCAATGTCAAATAGAACTGGTTGCTATTAGGCATTTTGCAAATCTTGCGCTCCTACCCAAGAATTGAACTCGTCTCCGTAACCTGCCCACTTGACGAAATAACGCTTACTGCGACCACGACCCTTAGCGTCTAGTATTTCAGCAATCTTGAACAGATGGTCGTTGTATATTGTCACTTTTTGTAATTCGTATTCGTAAAACTGACCAGTCACTTGTTCACCGTTGAGATCCTCCAAAGTGTACATTGGCAGAGGCATCAATGTGTTTACACGACGCACCACAAACACTTCTTTACTCCAATTAGTCTCGTAACCTTTTGCGAATGTACCCTTCTCCTTAGATATGCGCACTGTGGTGCCAACTGTCAGTTTTGCCTTAACACGACGCGGTATCTTACCGAACATGCGACGCCATACCTGATGCAATATTCGCTTATTGTCAACAGTCACATCGACTGGTCGTATTCCGTTGCCTAGACTCTTGTGAGCGCTGTTGTTGTATGCACTAACCAGTTTGTCCAACGCATCTACGTAACGATATGTGTTTTTGTAAGTCAAATATCGCCACATGCGTGTTTTCAAAGTGCGATTCACGCGTTCCACTACGGCCGCTTTAACATCTGGGTTTTGTGTAGTGACATAGATGATTCCGTATTGTTTGAATAACCTTTTCGTCTTGGCACCGGTGAATTCAGTACCTTTGTCAGTTTGTAAACAGCGAGGTGTGTCGGTCGCTTCGGCAAATATCTCCTCGAAAGCGTTGGCCACTTCAGCTCCTTCTTTCCGCCTCAACGTTCGCACATACAGGTGTTTGCTAAACACGTCTATTACAGTCAGTAGGTAGTTGACGCCGTCGTTGTGTTTACTAAGACCACGCATATCGTTCAAGTCCGCTTGCCACAATTCAAATGGACCATACACTATGTAAGGATTGCGCGGGAAACGCTTGCGTGCTGGTTTGTGCAATGTGTAAGTGTCCTGTGTTTGTAACCATTCAATCACTTTGCGTTTTGAAACTGGTTTTGCAGCTCGCGCTAAAGAAGCTACACCGCCATACGACGAAGGTTCGATGGGATTGTAATACAAACGCTCCATAATACTGAAAACCTATCCTGTGTACGTTTCCCACTTGTCCAAATTTGACGACGGCTTGTTTCTAGTTAGAAGATTAAACTGCCCTGTCGGTGTAGATGTTACACGTTTTCCTCTTGCCGATCGAAGCCGATTTACTAGCGGTGTTCTCAGTATTGATTCAGTTGATGTGTCTTCCACGTCATCGTCTGATCCTTCTCCTCCTGTGAATGATGATCGATATTCGGCATTTATTTCCTTTAGTGCTCTTAGATTATTCATATAGTCCTTTGGCACGTTCATCGCTTTCAATGCGTTGAGCACTTCCCGCCATCCTGGCGGTATGTAATCACGCATACGCACCTTTACTATGCAATTTAAGATATCCACTAGATTTGAGTCTGGGATTTTGACACCGTTGATGTATACTGAATAGCCACTGTCCCAACTGATTAAGCTGCCGTCACGTTTCATGAAACGTAAAAGATTGCGGGCATCAGATCTGTAAGTTTTGGAAAACGTTTCCACAATCTCTTCCACTGGACCACCTTCCGCAGCGGGGTGCGATCGTTGACTATGTTCAATCCCACCCGTCTCCACGATTGGTATGCTAATCGGTTGGCGTCTATTCTCTGCAATATGCAAGAAGCGATGTAACGCTTGTTTGTACAATTTCCACTTTTCACTATCGTCCATACGTTTGTTATTCAATATTTGTTGCATCTCCGCGTCGAGGCTGTTTTCACTGGATAGATTAGTCGGTCTGTTATCCGTAGCATTTGATTGCAGTCGATCAATCAACTCTTGCGGCACAACTACCATCTTCTTTGCATGTTCCATATTTGCACTAATGACTAGCTACTTTTCTAAAGTGTAACTTCACGCACGACGTTCCAAAGTGGAATGGCAAATGATTACCAATGTTATCTCTTAAGTCAATTTCCACACTGTCAAAATATCTATTCAAAACAGGCACATAGTGCGGATCGATGAATGATGTTGATTTATGCAATCCGTATACATAAGTAGACGTGGATATATTGACAATTTTCAATAACGGTGCGACTGTATCGCCGACCATCTGCGGCTCGACTAAATCACAATACACGTACATGTGTGACGGTAAGCCAAGACGAATGTTGGGCGAACGGATGCTTTTGTTAACTGCATCACCTTCCAGCGTCAATTCATTCGGATCGAACCCCAATTGAAGCGCCAACGTTGGACTTAATGTAATTTTTCCAACATCAGTTCCCATCGATACTTCAATGAATTTGTTGTATGAGTTTTCAACGGTGAACTTTACACCAAAAGTAATCGCTAGTTCTTGTGAATTGATATGATCACACAATTCTTGAATATTTGCGTAATCACCAGTCTTCAATTTAATTCTGTGGTTTTGTTTTGGAGTAGCAGACACTACCGGCGTTACATCGGCAGTGCTGTCCATAACCCGCGCCAACGCTTCTATGTTCACTTTTGCTTCCTCTTGCGGTTGTATGCAAATGTCAATTGTTTCGTCATTACCGACAGATAGAAATGTCATTGGATAGTGCGCTTCCACAAGTGCAATTTCCCAGTCGCCAGCGTCCAGTTGAATAGCTCTCGGCAAATGTGTTATATAATTTGCAACTGTATTTTTCGGATAATACTGCATCGAACTGTTGCTGGGCAGTGTCAAATAGAACTGATTGTTGATGCCAGCCATTTTTATCTACTCAGTGCTGCTTGTAGTACTGCGCTCAGAAGTAATGGTATAAAGATTCCACCGCCTTTTTGTATGAGATACTTTCGTTTCTTTGACCAGCCTTCGCCGCGTTTCACCAATCTACGTAGCGTCGCCTTGTGTTTGCTTAGCTGACTTTTACTCTTCTTCGCCAGAGGAACGTTACCTCGCAACACGTTGTATGCGCACTCACACACTGAGCGAATGCGGCTCTTGTCACACACCTTTAACAGTGCCTTCCGCTCCTTGGGTGTTGCGTGTATGAAAGCCGTAAGCAGAGCTGCGTCCTTCCGCAAGCACGACATGATTACTACTGATGGCGAAATTACCTTTTCTTTGGCAAGTACACATAGTTGGTAGAATCGTCTGGAAATATGCAACTTCGTATTCGCATATTTTCGTCTGTTGATTGTTTCAAGTCTATCAGTAGGTAGCCGTGTGGATTCCTAGTAGCGTCAGCGTACGCCTCCTCGATGAATTTCGGGCTGTCTGGATATATTTGTCTGGCCAAGTACCTAATCTGAACTCTATCTCTAGGATTCTTAAAACACACAATGTAATGCGCATTCAGTGAGATGTCCCTCTGCCCGCGTCCTTGATGAAACAAATTTTGTGTAATGAAAAACACACTAATGTTGCGATGATGGCAACCTTTTGTGAAAAGATCCACCACACGGTTGTCGGCCTCACGCATCATATCGTCTATAATCACAAGTATCGGCTCGTTACCAGAAAAATCCTCCAAGTTTGGTAGACCTTCTACGTGGTTAATGGTGACATTTTTCGAGTCACCACCACCACCATCACCACCACCACTACCATAATGCCAGTTTATACTGGTAAATGGTGTGTCACACATTTCTGTAATGTGTTTTATAAACTTTGACACAAACTGTGACTTGCCACAACCCGAAGGTCCCGCCACAATGGCTGAGAACGGATGTTTCCACATCAAGCCCATGATTACTACTGAGCTACTAAACACCTCACAGTTACCATACTCACACTCTTAAACTTACTACCAAAGGACATTTTTGGGGTTAAGTGAAATAAATAACACAGTGGTTATGTTCTGAACGTGACTATAAGTATTGACTACGAAAACTAATTTACAAAGGTATTAACATAATCTTCAAGTCTTGCTTTACATAAACTCCAACGGTGTGAATCTGCTATTGGAACCCCTAGGGCTGCGCTTCACCAAGCGAAGGCGTTCTCCAAACCCGCTGTTGTAGCGCTCGATGTCGGTGTTGCTCAGGACCTCGTTGAAGCGCCTAGGCAGGTAGACTCGCAGAAAGAAGTCATCCCCGACCTGCCCCTCCAGGATCACGATGATTGTCTCGCCAAAGGGTGTAGTGGCTCGCTCCATCGCAGTGATGAGATAGCCGCATTCCTCTCGGAGATCGGCTATCCTGGTGTAGAGCGGAGAGTCAGACTTGCAGTTGTTGAGGGTAGCTCTAAGGTCCGCGGTTGTTGCAGTGCCGTTCACGCCCGGAAACTCTAGCTTGAAAGTGCTGCTGCTCGACATCTCTAGTAGTAGTAGTTGGAGTAGGTCTATGTGAGGTGGTGGTCTGGTGGCGAATGATGTTCAATCGGGCGGGGCCCCGCCTTATAAACCCTCGCCGCCATTTTCTTCTACGTGGGTGGTCCGAAGGGTCGGGCGCAGGTGTTCACACAAAAAACCGACTCGTCGAGACCTGTCTGGGAATGCGGATGCTCTAGTTGAATGCCGGCGCCACTCGTTGTTTCTTCCTCACAGCTCGCTTCTTAGGCGGTGGCTGCGAAACTGCGCTGCGTTGTGTAACAGTTTGAGTTAAGCCTGTAATTTTCGGTACTCCTGTTGATTTATAGATCCACATGTTTTCCACTTTATCAACTACTTGTTTAACACTTTGGTGCATTTCACCATCTTTGTCCAAAAATAAACCACACATGAACACCATATCTGTACCATCGTACATTTCCATTTTCAATAAAATTTGTCCTTTGTTTCCTGGGTTTTGAACTGCGAAAGTATTCCCATCGTCCATCCATGACACTATGGGACAATCATCTGTTGGTTTTGGTACCCATCCTGGTTTCTTGGTTTCCACTTCGATGGGAGTTGGTCTCCTTCGTCTCTTGCAGGCAGTGGTCGGTTTTACAAATGACGACTGAGGTGATGCCAACGTCTGATCACTAGCATTATTGTTCATAACCTCAATCTCCTGAATAAACGATTTGATATAGTCGTCCGCAGAAGCGTAAGCGTCCATGTTCACGTCCTTACCGTGTGACTTCAACCGTACTACTGACTGGTGTTGCGTCTGCTCACCCTTGAAGTAAACTGTACGCACTCGCTGTCAGACAATATTTCTGTTTGGCGTTCGCTCTTATTCA
Source organism: Allygus modestus (assembly GCA_963675035.1). Classification (NCBI taxonomy): domain Eukaryota; kingdom Metazoa; phylum Arthropoda; class Insecta; order Hemiptera; family Cicadellidae; genus Allygus; species Allygus modestus. The sequence goes on along the minus strand of OY776111.1, from coordinate 63,094,645 downwards.
CCCGCTGAAGTCAACTGTTACGTTACGGTGACGATCGATCTCGATGACGTTGTCCAGTTCGGCGTACACTATACAGTTGACGGTCTCGGACAACGCTTTGGAGAATCCGATTTCGATACGTAGATTACCGTTGCGCAGGAGATTCCAGTGACTCGACTCAGCCGCGGACATGTCCGGTGTCAAGTCGAACGCCATAAGACAATTACCGTACGGATAGTCACCTCTCTTGATCTCATTACCTGCGTCGGAGAACTGGATTCCGGTGCCAGTGACCAATGTGTAATAAGAGAGTATATATGTCTCACTGTTCAATGTGTAAACGGGCTGTAACGGTTTGGCCGGTACTTGTTCACCGTCCACGTACAATGCGAGATAATTCATATCGTAGTGTTGAAAGTTGTAGGGATTCTTCTTGAAATCTCCGTTGAACGCAAGATTACTGACCAGTCCAATTATCACACGTTTCGGTAACTGACCGAGAAATGCGCTGTCTAAAGCTTTACTCATTATACCGGAGGGTAGTGTGAAGGATTTCACTTCTACACGCGTGATCGGATACTTGGCCGTGCCGGTCTCGAGAGTTTTGCTGTGCGCCAACAATACGCTCGGATTGATCTTACATCGACGTACGAAAAGACTAATCTCTTTAATTGTCACCTTGTAGGTAGTTAGCGTTTTGGACATTATACAAAACGAGTTTCTGGATCTGTTAAGTTGCAATCGCATCTCGACACCGTTCAACATGAATTTGTTCTGATTGCACAGATCGATGTGCAATCGACCGACCATATCGCAAACATCGCTTTCTTTCGTGTGATCGCGACGCTTTTTCAATCCCTCATTCAATTCGTCGCAATCGTCCATTTGTCCGGCCGAATCTTCAAAAAACAGCTCGCTAGTCAGGTGCGAATTCTTCGCGCTACATCCGTAGTTCAATAGGTTTTCCAAGTAGGCACGGTAAGCGTACGTGTTGTTTTGTGGTGACACCAGTTTATGATTGAGATAGAGATCCACTTGACTGAATATCGAGTGGAGCCAATTGTTCACCGGGCCCACCTCTTTAGCAGGTTGCCCACCGTCCGCTTTAGTGTCGTCCTGTTTCACAATAGCGGCTTTCACGTGTAATAACGTTTGTGTCAGGTCCGTGTACTCGTCACCGTGACCGGGTATTACAAACTCTATTGGCGAATCGTCCGTCAGCGATGAGATCGGTTTGTATTGAACCCATTTACCGCTCTCGATGCTGGTCTGCGTAGGCGGTAACGAAAACAAGTCCAGTTCAGTCTTCACACATTCACACGATTTCTGATGAATAAACGACATTGTTATCGAATTAATGTAGACGTCCGTCTTCGAAGAAGTCTATCAAGAGACTGTGGCGTGTCGCGACCCGCGCACCGCTTAGGGGGAGATTTTTGCTCCCCCTAACACATAATGGCTTAGGGGGGAGATTTTCGCTCCCCCATACGTCAGGAATTGTTGAAGACTAGAACAAGAATGAGACCGTGACAACTGGTGTTCTGTTGATTTAATTACTAGGGGGGAGATTTTCGCTCCCCCTAACACATAATGGGTTAGGGGGAGATTTTCGCTCCCCCATACGTCAGGAATTGTTGAAGCCTAAAACAAGAATGATACCGTGGGTGTTTGACAACTGGTGATTTATTAATCGGAATTCGATACGGGCGGACTATTATGGGTTCCTAGAAGGGTCAGCCGTCTTCCCGTCGAGGTATCAAATTACAGCATCCGCATTCCCAGACAGGTCTCGACTTGTCGGTTTTTTGTGTGAACACCTGCACCCTCCAGTCGAGGTATCAAATTACAACATCCGCATTCCCAGACAGTAGACTGGACGCGTCAGTCGGTTGTGCGAACAGCTGCCTCGGTGCAGAGTACTTGAAGGTATATGCAGTATATGTTCAAAGCATTGCAATTATATTCTCCTTAAAATTTGCATTCACTGTTAGTTCAATTGACCGCAAGCGCTGATGGGCTAGCTCTGTTGGTTGTAGCGTTACCCTGTTCAACTCTTGTATTAATTATCCAAAGTATGTCATGCGGGTACTGAGAATACTCTGCTTGACGAGGAGATTCCAAAAATGCAAAAAAAAAAAAAAGGTCAAAAGTGGGGTGCGGGCCCCTTTTTTGTAAACATCATCCAAAGTGTACGATGTGGGTACTCAAATGACTCGGCTCGACTAGACGAACAAGAATCTGCAATCAGAATTCAAATCCGAGGTTAGGTTAGGTTAGGTGAGGTTAGGTTAGGTTACCTTAGGTTAGGTTAGGTTACGTTACGTTAGGTTAGGTTAGGTTAGGTTAGGTTAGGTTAGGTTAGGTTAGGTTAGGTTAGGTTAGGTTAGGTTAGTATTCGCAACAACAAAAATTCGAAAAAAAAAATTCGAAAAAAAAAAATTCGCAAAAAAAAAAATTCGCAAAAAAAAAATTTGGCAAAAAAAAAAATTCGCAAAAAAAAAATTCGCAAAAAAAAAAATTCGCAAAAAAAAAATTCGCAAAAAAAAAAAATTCGCAAAAAAAGTTTGCAAAAAAGTTCGCAAAAAAAAATTCGCAAAGTGTCACAGACGAGACCTCGGGGGGGGGGGGCGTCCCTCCTGTCCCTCCTGCCCCAGAACTGTCCATTATACCCTACTGATCCGCATGAGGTCTATCCCAACCAAGCTCATCATCGTTGTCAGCTCTTAATTTACCCCACACAGCACTTTCTAAGCAATCATTATCCTGCAACTCGCCAAATTTCCCGTTACACATTCCACTATAATTCTTCTCACTATTACTTTCCCGTTTGCTCTCCTTAGTAACTCCCATATTACTCTCTTCAAATTTTTTCCACATCACTCGCTCTTTATCTCTTAACTCTTCACTCCATTTTTCACTATCATTACTTCCAACGTTACTTACTTCCTTTGCGCTCTCATTTAACACTCCGTCACATTTTTCTTTATCACTGTACTCACTTACTCCATAAACACTTCCCTCTTTAGCCTCACTTGCTATATTCTGTACCATAACTTCCCTCTTATTCGTATTACTCACTTTACTTCCATTGCTTCCCGTTTTACTATTATACTCAATATCACTCGCATTACTCGCATTACTCTTACTGCTTCCCGCTTTACCAATATTCACTTCACTACCCGTTTCACTATTAATTCCCATTTCACTCACATTACTCCTTGTTTCACTTGTTACACCAACTCTATGCTCACAACTCATAATTCCACTGCTCATTACACTACACTTACTCTCATTACTCTGTTTACTCTTAACCCTGTCACTGTTACCACTCTCATTATTCCACAAACTCCACTTATTTCCTGCTTTTAAATCCTCTTCATTACACCATAACTCACTTTTCCCTGTATTTAGCTTCTCTTCTTCACTTCCACTTATCTTCACTTTCCTCTTAAACTTACCATTTTGCACTCTTATCACTTCCGACACTGTACATTCACTTATTTCACCACTTTGTCCACTTTCCATTACTCCTCTACTTACCATATCACTCTTCTCATTTCCTTGTTTCTGCTCACTCACTTGCCCATTACTAACTTCATTAACTTCACTAACTTCACTTCTTATTACACACACCGACTTTGACACGTCCACTACACAAACACTTACTTCGGTTTCCATTTCTTCCACTATTAGCGCTATACCTATCCTCTCTCGCTTCTCCAACTCAATATCATACGGATTTATATTCACTGAACAACACTGCACCATAAACTTCCCATCTTTATCCTTAAACACTTTACTTATTACTCTCGCAAACACCAACCAGTTGTCTCTACTGTTATCACCTTCCATACAGTACACATAACACACATAACTCCATACATACACATAACTCGGCACTTCCTCCATTACTCCCTTCCAATCATAGCCCTTCACTGGCTTCAACTCCCCCGCAAACACTAACTCTGATTTAGCCTTGGCGATGACATTCTCACATGGGACTACGTACCACGCTCGGACCTTGTACCTAACATCCCCATCATTTTGTCCCTCGGGACTGCTTGGCCCCAAAGCCGGGTTCATGACGCCCGTCTCCGTTGCCTCACCATTCCATCCACCCGCATGCATAACAGGTGGTTCCGAAGCTTGAACGCTTCCCACGCAAAAATTGTCACTCGCCCCATGACTAAAATCGATGATTACTTCTAACCTCTTAAGTGCATCTGTGCCTAACACTCCATCGAACTGTTAACTATCTATATTCTGCACCACATAAAAATCTAACACTCTCCTTTCTCCTCTCACTTCAATCTCCACTTCCGTCCTTCCCAAAATGCTTAGCTGGGTACCCGTGATCCCTAGAGCACGGATATCTGAATGCGTTATATGTTTCGTATTTCCCTGATAGGCCTCCCTTTTTAACAATGATATCTTAGACCCCGAATCTACAAGAAATTTTAAATCACGTCCCCCTATGTTACAAATTACTGATAAATCGCCGTGCCCGTCCACGCACAGGCTCTGCACCATAAATTGTCCAACAGCCGGGTGGCCTAGTTGCGTAACGCTGTCGGACTCGTCGAGTTTAAAGACTCACCTTGATACTGCTCTCCCCTTCTTACTTGACAATCACGAGCTAAGTGACCTAGTCGCCCACAGCTATAACATGTAGTTCTCGCCAATCTGAATGAATCGTTCCGGTTTTGTTGCAAATTTCGCTCGTTGAATCGCACTCGATTTTCTCCCCTCGCACTACCCCTAGAACCTCGATAAGGCGCACCTCTGCCCCTTGGCGCATCGAAAGGCATCCGGCCACCTTGGCTAGAGTAGTAGCTTCCCCTACCTCCGGAATAATTACCCCGTCCACGCACGGGTCCGCCCCTACTCCATCCTCGCTCCGGTCCTCCACGGGAAAACTCCCGCGAAAAACCTCGTGATGAGCTCCCGTCTACAGCCCCTCGAGACTTCGGGCATTGCGCCCGGATGTGTCCTTCTCCATTACAGCCATAACAGATAACTGTAAAGACACCTGAGTCCGCCTCCGAAGGGTGGGACTGCTCCTCCATTTCCGCCATTATTGCAGTTCTAAGCGCCTCGTCAAAATTCTTAGGAAAGGCGAATCGAGTTACCTCCCCTACTTTGCCCGTTAAACCATGTAAAAACGCAGCTAACATACGTCTCTCGGCCTCTCTTTCTACTACCGCCTGTGCAGTAGCATCATCACTCTTTTGTATTGTTTTGGCTCCGAGCCTTCGAATCCTTTCAGCAAATACTTCTACAGCTTCGTCCCGTTTCTGAGTAGCAGATTGCAACGCTATATAATGATATTGCTCGGTCTTCTTACTGGAAAACCGCTCAATGCAAGCCTTTTTAATTTCCTCATATGTTACTTCTGGTAATCCGTCAGTATCGGTTTTAGAAAAATCGAAACGCGACGCCAAAAATGTTTCAGCTGCGCCCCGAGCCTTTAATCTGACAACCGTCACGCGAAACTGCGACTTCCATCCGCCCAGAATAGCCGCATTTTCCACTTGTTCGAAAAATTCGCCCACGCTGGGCCCTGTACCGTCTCCCTCAAAACACTCTACCATATTAGCTGGCCCTAAATCCACCGATCTCATCCCCATCATTGCGTCTTTAAAGGCTTTCGCCAGATCCTCTGCTGAAAACGTCATTGTTCCTACTGTTAAAGCTGTCTTATAGGTTTTTACAGGAGACTTACCATGTACTGTCGGCTCAAACATCAATTAGTTAACCAATAAAGTTCTAATCTGATGTAGTATTTTTCCTCATCGCATTAAATAAACAAACCATAACGTAATATTTCCTGGTTGTAAGCGTTATCAGTACACCAGCTGTGACCGCGGATACAGATAACAACAGGCCCACAGCTATTCCTCTCGCAAATGAACACAAATGCATTATTATACTGATTTATGCATACGATTTAATTCTAGGTAGCGTTTAAATTATTCCGTAAATTCAATAACAATCTTAGTAACTTTAACTTTCCTTACTGTTTTATCACCTGTGTAATCTGTTCGTCCATTTATTCGCCCCTCAATAATCCGCGTTAATAATGACCTTAATAACGTTTGCGATCCCTCTAAAAGCCAATTGGGCTCTACAATAGGTAAGTAATAAGTAGATTTATTCCCTTGGTCGCCCGACATTTATGCGCGGCACGTCATAAATCAATTCCTCAGGTCCCGCTATTTGTTCTTCGAACGCAAATTTCACTTTTGGTACCGCTGGTGGCGCAGTAGTAGGTTCCGGAAGACTAGGTTTCTGAAATATCCTTGGCCTAGGCGCTGCCTCTGGCACATGCTCGTAAAACGCCACTAACTGAGCCGTTTTTGTCCCTACCTTAGTGAAAAACGTTGTTTTGAAAGGTGATGGTTCGTTAGTTTTTACAACTTCGCCCGGCGCCGAACCGAATGCCCTAGCCTGTGGTTGAGTCATTAATGGCGGCTCCACGAATTTAGTATTCTTACTCCCCAGTTTTTTTTAAATTTCCGCCACTACCACAATCATAAAATCGCTTCTAGCTTCAACCGCGCGAATTCGCTCTCCAAATAGTCCTTGTGTTATTGTGTGAATCTTAGCAAACGCAAGGTGTCTAGGCAACAAAACATCCCTGTGAACATCAGATTTATTTAGGTGTCTAGTAAGAGTTTCACTAATCGCATGCGTCAGCCCACCATCGATATAAATAAACGACATAAATATTACCTTTACTCCAGCTACAACTTCATCCCTAAACTCCTCGTACAACTTTTGCCTACATAAATAATAATTTCCCATTCCAGAAATCATACTAGAGTGATTCACTTTGCTGCATAGCATCCCTCACTACGCCTGACAAATGAGAATGCACCCTTTCAATGGTCCATAACAATGTATTCTTGAGCGTTACGTCCTTCCAAATTCTTTCAAATACTTCTTCTACGATAATCTCCCTAGTATAGTCGATCGTACCTGCCCTAAAAACGATCCCTGCTTGCTTAAGATGCTCAATATATCCTGTCCTATTAAGAGTCTCATCCAAAAACTGTCTAATCGCTTCCTGTTCCGCCATTACACATTTCCCAATAATTAATCAAATTTAATTTCCCAATTAAACAACAAATTATAATCCGTGATTTAAATCTCTACAAAATCCACCAAACATACTTGCCTACATAATTGGAAACAACCCTGTTTAGCTAATTTAATAGTTGGATTTACACTTGTTAGTTGATCCTCTACATTTACTGCAACTATTAACCTACGCTCAGCGGCTACGCTCCTAATCCAATCTCTCACTTTATTACCTACTAACTTAGCTTTGCGATTTCTATTCTTTATAATCATGCCATTCTTACAACTACACACACACTCACATTTTAGTTTGGTCTCCATGTTAACAATGCATTTTCATTTTACTATCCCTTTTAAACATACAATAACCTCAATATTCACCCTCTCATTAAAAAGGCACCCCAACAAAAGATTCTACTGCCTCCTTAAAAACTTTATTTGTTCTGACACCACTGTTATATGGGCGGCCAGGGGGGGGAGGTAACGCCCTACCCCTGCGGCGCTCTTTGGATGACTGGGATTTAAATAACAAGCCGAGCGGTGTGGGCGTACCGTAAGTTAACGGAGGTCTTTATTAACATTCTTTATAATACAGTTTACATAGTCAGGATGACACAATCGCCCAGTCACCGGACCGAAGGTCCAGGGGGAGAATAACTTAGATATAAATTCTCTTAAGTTAACATGGCAATTTACAGTTTCAGAATTACAATTGATCAATCAAGATTATGGGAGAGGTGATACAGGGACAGTCCTAGACCTAAGAGTCGTTGAGCAACGTACAGAGCAGACGTAGCACGCCGTACATCGTGGTGGCGCGGATGACTTTATCTACTAGGAATACTGCGCCTATCTGGCTGACTGCTATCTAACTAACTGTCTTCTGAATGAGTCCCTCGAGTCTGAATCTATCTGCCGGCAACCTGCGGTCACCGGCTTTTATACCGGGACTCCTCCCTGCCCTGGGCCAATCAGCGAGCTAGTTTTGGCATCGGACCATATATGGAAACGCCCTTGGTCAACTCTCGATCTAGAAACTTCCACGGGAAATCCGGCTTTATCCTTGAGGTTAACGATGGACTTGTTCGTTAAAAACCTTCCACTGGAAGTGGTATTTTAATTCCAAGGAAATTCAGATAATTTGGACTCAAGCCACGGAGCTAGAGATATTTTCAAAGGTTAAGAATTTTGCAACCTCGAGCCGCTCATAACAGAAAGAAGGATTAGCCATGGGCTCACCCTTGTCAAGTATATTAGCTAACTTGTATATGCAACATTTGGAGTCAACTAAAATAATGAATAACTTAAACCCACTCAAAAATAAAATTGTATACTGGCATAGGTACGTGGACGATGTAATTTGCTTATTCAATAACGATGAAAATAATCCTAATGAACTACTGAACTACTTGAATACTATTTCCAAATCTATAAAATTCACAATGGAGGTTCAAAATTCAGAAATCAACTTTCTAGATGTAACAATCAGAAAATAGAATAATAAACATGTCTTTAAGATCTTCAGAAAACCTATCCAAACAAACCTAATAATTCCAGCAAATTCAAACCACCCATGGCAGCACAAGATGGCAACTTTTCATACACTCATTAACAGGATGATTAAAATACCTATGAATGAAAAAGATTATGACGAAGAAAAGGAAGCAATAAAAACATTAGCCAAATTGAACGGATACAAAACCAATTTAATTGACAAGATGTTAAAAAATCAAATAAAAAAACAAAAACAGAATATTCCAGTTGGAAAAGCTAAAAATGATTATTTATGCCTACCTTATAGCGCAACTATAAACAAAGCCATCCGGAAAACTTTTGAAAAGACAAATTACAAGCTAGCATTTAGAACCAGAAATAATTCGTTTCACTTAATAAATAAATTCTCAAATACTAATCAAAATAAAACAAACAAATTTGAAAAATGTGGTATCTATAAGATCAAATGTAGCGATTGCCCAAAATATTATATAGGCCAAACTGGAAGAAGTTTTAAACGTAGGTTCAACGAACACATCCAAGCAGTTAGGTCAAACAATAAAACCTCGCAAAAATATGCCTTCGCTGACCACATACTAAAAACAGATCATAAATATAAGAACTGTGATGAAAATATGTCTATTCTAGAAATAAAGAAGAAAGGCCAAAAATTAAATGTAAAAGAAGAATTCCATATATACCAGAGCCATAAAAATGACAGTGACAATATTTTTAACACCATGCAGGTACAATCAAGTAATCCAGTTTTTAACAAAATTATAAATATAAAGACAAATAGATAACACTTACACCAATAGAGATCGCAATCAGCTGTCTGTTATCAAATTTTATTTATTTACATTTTGTGAATGATAATGAAAATAAGGTTATGTATTTAGCAAATCAGCACGTGATCATGGCTTTTATAAGTCGAAACATGTTGTGTTAATTAATTAAAATGTTTTCTCCAGGGTACTCATGTTACTTATTTTTCATCTATATATATACAGTTTCGAACGAATGGTGTTTTTGGGGTCTGGGGACCTCAAAACGAAAAGTTATCATGGTCCCGGGCCTAGGTCTTACCATTCCGACTACGGTAATAGCTTCTTCCCTATAGGGGAAATTCGCTAAAAGAGTACAAAAGTAATGTCCTGTTTCAGACGGTAAGACCGAATGTTATTTTTGAAGCTTTAAGAGCCTTAGAGAACTGTACAGTTTATAAAAAGGCAAATTTAACAATAGATTACGGTAAAATCAATGAATTAAAAGAGTTACAATTAGAAAATGAAAGTAATGAGAGTGAAAATTATGATGAAGGAGCTGAAGATAACAAATCAGACTCCGAGAGTGAGAGTGAACCATTGAACATTCCAGCAGATCATACACTATTGAGCTCAAGAAGAAATACTATTTGCTCCCGGCGAAAACTTTCAGCCAGTACTTCTGTTTTTGGACACTGATGCAGAGGCAATGAGTTTTATAAGAATTTATGGTGATGAAACTAAATAATATCCAAATCATATGAGTTATCAGGAAATAACAAAGTCTGAAGTCATGCGTTCCGATAAAAGAGTAGCATCATCCATTGACAAGCTTTTTTTCTCCTGCACGTACTTACGGGCGCAAAAAGTATCAAATAGCATATCGATATGTATGAGAAAAAAGTATCAAATAGCATATCGATATGTATGAGAAAAAGTAGTGGAAGAGAAATTGCAACCGCAGGAACTGTATTGGCTGATGATTTTATTAAATATATTACAGTTCATGATGGTGGATACAAAGTTTTTGCACCTGATAGGGGATCCCCAGCTTTTTGGGAGCAAAAGAAGAAAGAGTTGTTCGCTATGTTGGGCCACCTACCTTCTTCATCACTCTTTCAACAGCTGAAACAAAATGGGCCGAACTTTTAGTTGTTTTAAAAAATGTGGTTGATGGTGTTGACATATCAGTAGATGATGCTTTAAATATGACATACGAGGAAAAAGTTAGATTAATAAAAAATGATCCTGTCACATGTCGGGTGTATTTTGACTACCGACTTAGGAAGTTGTTCAATGTTCTCAAAGCAAAGAATAGTGTTTTCAGGGAGTATGAACTGTTTGACAGTTACGTAAGAATAGAATTTCAACAGAGAGGCTCTCCACATGCACCACACTGCTTAATATGGATAAAAGATGCTCCACGGCTTAATCCAGAGGACCCAGGAAGCTTAAATCAGTGTGAGATATTTATTAACCGCTTTATTTCTTGCAGCCATAACAATACTGAAGTAACAAGAGAACTTATTCATTTTCAAGTTCATAAACACACCTTCACATGCTGGAAAAATAAAAAAATGAGAAAAAATTTCGCTTTGGTGTACCGTCTTGTCCTATGAAAGAAACAAAGATCTAGAACCATTAGGAGATTCATTGAATGAGGTTCAACTGAAAAAACATAAGCAAAATTTCATCAAATACGAACATTACTCGACCAAATGTATCAGAACGAACAAGACTTAACGTTTCAGGAATTTCTGTCTAAGTTAGATCTTTCCGAAGAGGCTTATAAGAGTATAATGGCCATAAGAAGTTCATTGGAAAGGCCAAAATGTTTTCTTAAAAGATCCCTAAAAGACATTAGAATGCTTACAATCCAGACATTCTTTCACTCGACAGATCAAATATGGATATTCAGTTCATTACTGATGTTTATTCATGTGCTATGTATGTTTTGAACTACATAAATAAAAGCAAAGGAGGAGTCTCAAAAATTCTTCGTGATGCAATGAAAGAGGTTAAAAAAGGAGATTTCACTCTAAACGTGAAGTTGCGGTTCCTTGCCAATACATTTTTGAATGCAGGTGAGTTTTCTGCACAAGAAGCTGTGTACTATTTACTTAGCTTGCCACTGTCAATTTGCTCTCTTTCCGCTGTATTTATTAATACCTCCCCTCTAGAAAAAAAAGTTTCTATTTGGAAATCAAAACGAGAACTTAACCTACTTCCCAGCAATTCAACAGAAATCCACTAGAAAGGGGTGATCGATCATTATGCTGGCCGACCTGAGGAGCTTAATAATGATTGCCTTGCAGAATTTACAGCTTACTACACTTGATCTACCACAAAAAAGGTAAATAATACATTTGAAAGTGACGATCTTGATTACAATGAATTGAGTGAAACCGAGTCAGTCCACAATGAACCAAGGGTTTCCACTCAAATGTTTACTAAACGAAAGAGAGCACAAATCTTGAGATATGTCAGGTACAATGTTGAGAATGATGAATGCAATTATTACAGAGAGCAGTTAATGCTGTTTTTGCCTTGGAGAAATGAACAAGAGGACATAATAAATGATAATCACAAAGTGATGTTTGCAAATTGTAAAGACACGGTACTAAACAACAGGCCGATGTTTGTCTATGAAGACTCAGGTGATGATGTCCCAATTGATGTTATTGATGCAGCAGTAAAGGATCATGATGCAGGAAATGATAGTAGTGAAGAAGAAAATTATGGGAATGAGGGTGATCATGAATTTGCCGTTCTGAATAATAGGAATAATGAAGCTGATATCTTTACAGACATGGGTATTGATGTAAATAAAAAAACTGCAGATGAAATTTCTTTTCCAGTTCCATATTTAGTGGATGATGAGTATTATGAACAAATGATTCGTACATTGAACAAAAAAATACATGTTACATGTTCTTAATTGTCACAAATTAAAAAAAATCCTGTCTATCAATGTGTGTTGGGAGGTGTAGGTGTTGGAAAGTCAAGGCTCATAGAGGCAATACACCAAACCTTATAACAGTACATACATAGGCTACATGTTTTTAAGTATTTACTTCCAATTAGTCTACACAATTTGAAACAACTTTATGTAAAATCTATGTACAAACCTGCTTCTAAACTTAGGCCCTAACTTAAATTGTACCTAACTTAAGTTATTCTTTTCAAAATGTTAAACAGTTTAGGGGAGGTAACCTTAGAATTTATGTAAATGTATTTTTTTTTTAAAGAAACAATAAGCCTACATATCATTAAGTATTTCATAACAAGCTAGGATTACCCATCTAATCAATCTGTCAGAAGCAAATTTAGACTTTCATTCTAGCCAAATTATATTTCCAACAAACTAAAAAGACAGTGTAGTATAAAAACAGTTTCTAATATGTAGGGAATGAGTTAACAACCAAATGGTACAGATTGGCCTATTTATTTAAAGCTTGAAATGAAATAAAAATGCTAAAATATTAGGTTAGGGACTGTTTTAAGTGAAATGTTTTCTCAAACTGAACTGACAGCCAGAGCCAATCAGAAGGCAATAGAGTGAGGATGGGATGTACAACATAAAGAGGCCATAGAGGTATGATATTGTTATATTGTAGCACAATTTTGTTACTTCTCGTATTTTGAGTATTTTTTCTCTCTTGAGTATTTTTTATAATGTATATGATTTGTATAATAATTTTGAATTTTAATTCGTATGTATAAAAGAAATCGTAATTTGAGGTTACTTAATGTAAAGGCAAGAAAATAACAATTGTAATTATATCAGGCATATAAACTCTGTAAGCGAATATTTTCTCTCACAACTTGATAATTTTGTTATATGAAATGTATCATGCATTTATTTTTAAATTAAAAAGGGTTTTTTTTATTGATTTATTTTACTATTAACGTGATATTATCAGCTACCAAATGGTTTAAATATAGTATGATACAAGTATGGAAAAAGTGATAGCAGTGAATAAGATCTAGGGTGCAGTGGTTATTCTTGTGTGAAAAGGAAGTGAGAAAATTAAAATCTAAAATTGTGGTGAAATGGGAAGCTGAAGAAGAGAGACATATATTGAACCAAATAATCATATTTTAATCCATTTGAATCTTTTAAATTGTAGTCTAAATTATTTGCAAACTATATTTAATTTAATTGTATTTATCTAAATTTTCCAAATTAAACCAAAGAACTTTTGAAACAAGGACAAAGACTTTTGAAATTTAGATTCCAACATGAGCAAATACTAAATCCATCTCAGCAAAGCTCTTTGTTTGGTAGCTGCCGTTGCTAAAAAAGGAAACTAAATTTTTGTTTAATTAGATATTTTATTTAAGGTTATTTGAAATTTTGGTAATAATCATTTTTTTGTGCCATGGCAAAGAACCGCCCTTGAGATTAAGAGTCATCATAGCCTACATTTGAGAGCCGGAGCATATATTTGTAAAAATAATTTTGTAACTATAATTCAATAGGCCCTAACTGTAATTTTGTTCACTATTTTCAATTGTTTTCTTGAATAAATTTAACTATGATGTAATTGTATTTTTTTGGACTAATCATTGAATATCTGGGCTATGGTTATGTAAAGCAAGGTAGGTAAATTAAAATATAGGCTAAGGAGGTTTGTTATACACTACTAAGATACTACAATAGCCAAGAAGGTACTGACCTTGAAATTTTGAAAGTGCTAATTTCTGCACCCACTGGAAAAGCCGCTTTCAATATAAAGGGAGTATTTCTGCATTTCTTATTAGTGAATTTCCTTTAGAAAGTGAACTATTAGCATAACCTGCACGGTGAAACTTAAGCCCGGGACCACCATAGAAGTTCCTAACGTGACCCCCTGAACACGTTTTGGGGGGTCGTTCAAAATTGTATATATATATATATATATATATATATATATATATATATATATATATGTGTATGCACTCTAGCGGTCGCATTTTTTGTCCGATTTACTTCAAATTTTGTAGGGACGTTCCTTTCTATAATCTGTTGGACAAGTTCGTTGGGCAAAACAATCGGAAAACTCTAAACCCATTTTTTGGGGATTAATCTTTCAAATGTCGAGCTTTTGGGCCGAAAAAGGCTCAGAAAAGCCCCAGATGTAAAGTTAATGCATGTAAAAAGATGGGAATTAGGAAGGCGAAAGTTTTAAGCCCTCTCTCGTCATTCTAGCATTAATATTTACCGAGTTATTCAAGAAAATGTGTATCGGCTAAACACAGTACGTTGTCTTATGGGGGTTTTACACTAGAAAAGCCTGTTATTCCTTTGTTAGAGTACTTTTATTATCCCCAGCAAGCTCACGCCTACTTTCAAGCCTGTCTGGACCTTCTCATATCCTTATAATGCGCAAAATTGTATTCCCAGCTTTGCAAGTAAATGAAACCAGGAGTATCAGAACAGCCAAAAAAATCAATGTTTTCAGATTTCAATAAAAATTGGAAAAATGTATGTTTTTACACTGATTTTGAGTTTTAAAAGTTTTTATGTGGAAATTCACTTCCCTCACGTCAGCGTGCTGCGTGCGAACTCGTTTTAATATTTTTACCGTACATGAAATATTATACCATATGGTAGTTTAAGATATAAGCTTACCATAGTTTCAAAATAGCAACCTAATGTAGGGGATTCCTCAAAATACTATGAATATAAATTAAAAAATTAATATTTCCACTGATTACTCAAATTAAAAAATAATGATGAAAGAATATTTACTTTGTTATTTATCTACATACTTTATTTATAGCGGGAGAAAGTAAAGGTGTTCAAAATTAAACCTCTCAACCTAGGTCCTACATACACTGTTAGTGCGCCTATCCAAGAAAACTAGGTTAGATTTAAAGACAAGGGATAATGCTTCAACCTTCCGAGGGAGTTAAACAAGTGTAGGCCTAATTAGATTCAGTTAATTAATAAAATTACATAATAAACACGTTACATTATCTTTTGAGGGGTTTGGACCGTTTTCCCTAAAAGTGTTTGGGTGATCTTTTGGTAAAAATGGCGTTGGCATTGAAATAGTAATACATAACTAGGCTTATCGCATTTTTGGAGTTTGCTTCGCTCACTTGTGTTCTGAGTTAACACAAGTTTAAATCAAACTCAACTATAGTATGCGTTTAGCGAGATGTCGCGCTGGACTCTGCCGTGGTGAAACAGGTTTTGCGTGACGAAGAAAACGCTCATGTTGCGGTGGTGCGAGCCCTTAGTGAACAGGTCCGCCACGCCCGGGCCAGCCTCGCGCATCATGTCGTCGACGATAACCAGAGTAGGCTCGCTACCGTCGTAGTCCTCGAGGTCTGGCGGACCGGCTACGTAGCGCACGGCAGGGCCCTCACGGCTCTTGCCACCGCCGCCGCTGCTGTAGTGCCAGGTGATACGGACGAACCGCGTATCGCACATGCAGTCGGCGTGCTCTATGAAGTGAGCCACGAAGTGCGACTTGCCGCTGCCCGAGGGCCCGGCCACGATGGCGGTGAACGGGTGTTTCCACCTCAAGTCCATGGCGTCTACTGACCGCCGTGCACCGCCACCTCAGCTCTTATAACTAAATTGTTTTTTATTTCTTTCTTTTTATTTGATTTTTACTTTTATTTATTTTTTCAATTGTGAAGGGAAACAAGGAAATAGGGTATTCCAATTTACACAAATTCAAGGAGAGGGCCTTTGCTGCCAGGAGGGCCGCTCCTCTTCACAAGGCTCATCCTCGACCCCACGCCAACGTTGTACTGTGTAATGGCGTTATCGTCCAGGACTGCAAGGTACCGCCGAGGCATGTAGATGCGAATCGGGTCGTCGCCGGCAAGACCCTCCAAGGTGGCCATAACCGCCTCTCCATACGGTGTGTCTACTCGCTCAAACGAGCGAATTGGATACACCGCGTTGTCCCGTAGGTCTGCGATGCGAGTGTAACCCGCAGCCTTGCAGCTATTGAGGGCTGACCTGAGGTCCATCTTCTGGTCCGTGCTAAGCATGGCGCGGCTGTATGCAGAATGACTGGCTCTAGCCGCCGAGTCGCCTTTTATAGACGGTGCCTACGTGCCGACTCGCACGCGTCAACAACATGATGACGTAACTACTCGCTTGGTTCTATGAAAGATACCCAGTGGGTGACGTAATGGAAAGCTTTACCGCGTAAACAAGTGGATTGTTCTCAGGACCCCGTTGAACAGGCACTCTCTGTAGTCGTCGGGGGTGAGGACGTTCTTCATAACGCCCTTCGCCACCCCCTTGGCTCGAGAGCCCGGTCCTCGCGGGAGAATCGCCGCCCGCACGCGTTACACTCGGGTCGTAGGTCTCTGGCGGGTGGCGTTGCAGCGGAGGAAGAGGAAGTCGAAGCTGTCGGGCTCGCGCCGTGGACCGCTTCCATGTGGTGGCGTAGATCCTCGGGGCACGCCAGGGCGACAGCGCACAACGGGCAAGGACAGCCTGCGAACAAGAAAACAAGTCCTATTAGTTAGCCGGGCTCGATAAACACGAGGGTGAGGAGGTGGCGGCGAGGAACTACACAGAGGACTGGCAACCACTTGATTACCCCTCGAGTATGTTTCCTCGTCTCAATCGCCAGGTTACCCGAGCCCGTTAAACACAAGGGTGAGGAGGTGGCGGCGAGGAACTACACAGAGGACTGGCAACCTCTTGTTTACCCCTCGAGTCTGTTTCCTCGTCTCAATCGCCAGTTTACCCGCCAAGCGGGGGTGAGGACACTGGAGAAGAAAGCATACTTAACAAATCTACTGGTGGTTTCTTGTTTAACCTAAAACTGTACCTGGCGCATGATCCTGGGGAGGAGGAGGATGAACTGCGGTGAGGTGGCGTTGCAGGTTGTCGCTCCACCCGAAGCGTCTGCCGCAGACGTGACACTCGTGATGACGGTCGTTGTGGACGGATGCTGCGTGGCGGGCAGGTTTCCAGCGGTCCTGAAGACGCGCCCGCAAACCTCACACAGACGAGGAACAGCCATCTACAACATCGGGTATCTGTACTCTCCGTCTGCCACAAAGGCGCAGTTGTCACAGCAAAAAGCACTTTGGTAGCGGTACCCCTGGGAACCCGGCGAGTCTAACCCTTCTAAAACGACAAGGCCCAGTGTACTGGAATATGTAAAAGATTAAATATTAATGTTAGCTAATTAGGTTTTAGAGCATTGGTAAACTATGTGATGAGAAAGTAAGTTAAATGTTACTTAAAGTTTAAGATATTCAAAGAGAAGGCTCCACACAGTCGCACAAGTAATCGCCGCGAAGACACCTATATCCTCACAGTACAAACTGCCACTAGATGTAACCCGGGAAGATAGCGCGTATAAATAAGCCGGTTGTTGACGCTGTGGGACTTTCCACTGCGTCACCCGCCAGATGACGTAATGGAAGAAGTTTCGTAATGGAATGTAAGCGGTAAATAATTCCCGGAACCGCTGGTGAGTAAGCAGGCTGGGGCGGTCACGTAGGCCCTAGCACGCGCCTCGACACGTGACAGCGCGGAGCTGCTTGCAGTTAGGTTTGGCTAAGCCGGCACACAACATGTGTAGTGACGTTTCGTCAAAATCGGTCGGTAAACAGCCGAGATCCCATAAGGAAAACGCGTTTAAAAATTAATAGCGGGCCCGTTTAACGGTGGGTTTTCAATTTTCTTTAAGGGATGGTTTACTTAGGCCGCCGCCCGACATGTGGTGAGGTTTCGTCAAAATTGGTCAGGAAATAGCCGAGATCCCATAAGGAAAACGCGTTTAGAAATTAATAGCGGGCCCGTTTAACGGTGGATTTTTAATTTTCTTAAAGCGATGGTTTACTTAGGCCACCGCCCGTCATGTGGTGAGGTTTCGTCAAAATCGGTCGGTAAACAGCCGAGATCCCATAAGGAAAACGCGTTTAAAAATTAATAGCGAGCTTGTTTGATGGTGGATCTATGGGGTTCTTTCGTCATTCGCTTCCTAGAGGGTAGGCCTACACTCTGGAAAAAGTCCCGTGGGAATCGGTGGGCAAATAGGCTAGTTATTAATTTTCGAAAGTTTTTTCCTCATGGTCAAGGTCATCACGAAAAGTGCTGCAGACGACGGGGGGGTGGCTCGTGGGGGCTGACGTCATCCGGGGGGGGCTGAAGTCATCGGTGGGGGGGTCAAAGGTCAAGGTCACGGGGGGGAGATGCATCCTTGCATCCTCACTTTGCCGTTGCTGGTTTTGAATCGGCAATTGCCCCCTACTCAGGAGAGTCGGCCTACGACCTAAGTTCAACCCGCAAGGTATGTGGCGTGATCAGGACGTACCAATAGCATTTATTGAATAAGTGTGATGCAATATCGTACGATGGATAAGATTCCAAGCGCTTACGACCGACCCGTGACACAGAGTAATACAACATATTCATAGTTACAAAACATAAGTAAGTTATACTTATATATATATACTAGCTGTTACCCGCAGGCTTCGCCCCGCGAATTGTTTATAACAACTATATTACAGTTGTGTGTGCTGGATTCTGTGGTTAGCCTGTGGAACTACTACGAATCAAGATCAGCTGTTTGTATTTTCATCAGCTCACGCACCACTGGCGTCACAACTACCACTCTGCCTGCACATCGCTGTTGTATCCATCGTTATGTAATATTGATTGTTGTATCTGATATATAGCAGATATTTTATCAAACATAAATTCTCTGAAAATCAATCCGGAAAATTGGTGGATATCCTCGTATATATTAATACGCTAGGGGTTTTTCTTCACAGTCAAAACTCGATAACGGCTGGACGGATTTTAACGTTTAAGGTGTAAAATTAAAGATATTTTTAAGTAGATTTGCCAATACGTCTCACAATTTTAAGAAAGGGCAGCACTCAAATACAGTAAAGGACTGAATTTTCGGAACACTGACGATATCCGACGGTGGAAGTCTAATCTACGTGTTGATTGAATGTACGTTTTTTCCAACTGAAGTTACCTTTCTTTGGGTACAAACTTGCTCGGATTCGAGCAAAAGGACAACTAGTGTGGATAATCAGTGTTATACTACAGGGTTTCCGAAAAAGAATGACGGGATTTCGAACGGCCGTTGCTTGGGGACTATTCAAGATAACTAAACGATTTAAACGTCAAATAGAAGAGAAAAGAACTAAGTTTTTTTTTCATACCTTAATATGTTTCGATGTGAGCTCCATTTGTTGCTCTGCATACATCGAAACGATATTCGATTTCTTGCCAAGTGTTGTGAAGCATCTCTGGTGTCACAGTTGCGATCGCTTCCGAAATTCGCCCACGCAGATGCAGCAAATCATGAATTTTTTCAGAATAAACAATGTTCTTTACGTAACCCCACAAAAAAAAGTCCAAAGGGGTCAAATCAGGACTCCTGGGAGGCCAGGGAATAGGCGCACCCCTGCCTATCCAACCATTTGGAAACTTGTTGTTAAGTGTGTCGCGCACTTCCCGAAGGTAATGAGGCGGGGCGCCGTCCTGCATCAAAATGACCCGTTCACCGGCTTGTTCTTCAATTTCTTCAATTTGAGGAAACAAAAATTGTTCTAGCATATCTAAATAAATTATGCCATTAATTGTTTTTTCGGCGAAAAAGAAAGGCCCTATCACTTGGTCATACATTAATCCACACCATACATTGTGATGTAATTCCGTGTGACTTGAGGTCCCGTGGGGCAGAGCCCTGAGCAAATGTCTTAACGGCAATAGGCCTAGAACACTCCTGCGTTCATAAACTATATTCGTGCAATACCTCAGCAGAATTAGTTTAATATAATAGTATTGAAAATATAATATATATCTATGACAGGTATGAACAATCCACATATGATACAGGTAATCCCCCTTAAAGTTTATAACAGCATGAAGATGAATAAGCTAAGTAGCCTAATCCAAAAAGAAAAATAATTGCTCGGATTCAAGCTACTGGACTCGCTTGTACATTGTTATCTAGAAGAAATTAGGTGATACTTTACAATTAACGGCTTAAGGATGTAAAAAATCGGGTCAGCTTACCCGATTGTAGAAATTTGCCATGACTGTAAGCAGTTGCCTTGACGGTGGTACATTAGGCCGGACTTTAAATGTACTATCGCCATGGAACTCTGTCGCATTGTTCAGGTTTCCAATCAATGTTGGCGACCCAAAGATGACGGACGTGCCGTGCACTTCGTCTTGAAGCGAACCAAGGTAAAACTGTTCCCCCGAAACAGTTTGCGTAAATCGCTGGTTCAGTTCCTGAGCCAGCTTCTTAGACAGGATCTTTAGTGTTTGCGGTATGGTGTCGGTATTTCATCTTCTTTGTCGTTACATTGTACCTCGTAACGAGTCAAATGACAATCTACTATAAATTGCCAGAGGAACCCTGAAAATAAATCAAATTTATAATTTAAATTTATTATTTATTAAAGGTAAAAGGCTTTTATATCAAACTTAATAATCTGCATAATGTTTCTAGGGTTGCCATATCAATCGATTTCCCCAGGGATTATGGTATTTTCATGGAAAAAATTACTCAGTTAAGTTTACTCAAAAATAAAAATATTTCCTATTTTTTATTTGTTGCCATTAAATACGTTCATAACGCCAAACTTTACTTCAAATCGTATTTTGGAACAAACATCCAGGGCCGTACTTGCCCGGGACACTCAAACGTCTATTATTTTTTACTAATTTACTATATTTTGTTTATTGAATTAAATTTGTGCTTCATCTCTATTGTTCAAGCAAAAAATGATTGTAAAATATGTTTATGAGGGAGATACATTTCATCCATAGCAGCGCCACCTCCCCGTTGGTGGATAGATTGCGGAGCCGCTGCTCCAACTCCTCCAAATGCTCCGGCTGGTTGGCGACATACCTGCGCCGCATCAGGTGGTGTCGTCCATCGGGGCAGAGGAGCCCCCACCGCAGGACGACAAGCCTGTTAGCTGCCTCGCTTCTTGTCACCCCCATGATGTGGGTGACGATGTCCTGGCCCCACAGAGTGTATGTATTCACAGCCGCCATGTCTGGTCGGCTTCTGCTTATGGAATGAACATTAGCCTCGGTTTGGGAACGAGGAGAAAGGAGGACACTGCAAGTAATCTACTTGGCCCAATGGGTAAACAGGAGGATGCTTAAAATAAACTACAAAAAGCCAAAGTGCCGTAGGAAAGATGATGTCATGGGGGATGACGTAATGGGGGGGAATGACGTCACTCGTGCAACAAGAGTGTCGTACCCTGGCTCAGTGGATAAGTCCACAACTATATTATTTTGTTTTGTTATTTTTTTAAGGGATAAAGGAATATCATTTTTATTTCAATCAGAATCTGAGTCAGGAATAATTACTACTCGTATGTGGGGTCCGGGCTCCCCACTCGGTCCTGCCTCCGGCTCTGGCTGCTGCTGTGGCTGCGGCTGTGGCCTGCGCCGGAGCTGTGGTCTGCGTCGAGGCCGCTGCTGTGTGCTAATCAGCCTCTGGCGGATCTGCTGGTGGACTCGGCGAGTCTCATTCTCCTCTCCTCCTCCTCTCGCCGTCGGTGCAGCTCGGCAAATTCGAGCATCCACCAGCCTTGAGGTACATGCGACGGTTGAACAGCAGCTGTAAATAACAAAACAACATTAGTCGTTATTTGTTTTTTTTTTCTTTAAATATAAAATAAGATTAATTAATGTTATAATAAACTGAAGATGACTCGAACATGTTAATCGTCACAGTTATAGAACCAACTCACCAACTGGGACTTCTGCCCGTCTCTCGAAGATGGGCGTCTGGGAGGAGGTGTCGACATAACACCTCGGGACGGGAACATCGGTACTGGTAGAGGCATCGGAGACAGCGGGGGCATCGGAGATAGCGGGAGCAGTGGGGGCAGCGACAACAACAGCCGGAGCATTTTGCCGCGCATGAAGGGCAATATGCCGAACCATTTTGTCCCGCCTGCAAATCTGCTTCCGACAGATGGGGCAGGAATGAAGTGGCACTTCGCCATGCGTGAGCATGTGCCGGCGTAGGTGGTCGCTGCGTATGTCTTGTCACAGAACATGAACCTGTACTCCATCGTGGCGGTCGTAAGAATGATTAAGATGAGGGGAAATCGGCAAGAGAAAGCGAAGACGCTCGGAGTAAACAACACGTAGCTCTAGAGCGCGCGCGAAAAAAAACAGTGACAAACAAGGAAATTAAACAACGGATGACGTAAACAGGGGGGCAGGTCAAGTTCATATCGGGGGGGATGACGTCACCGGGGGGGACTCCTCACTGCTACTCACGCTGCAAAAGTGAGCCAGAACCGGTCATACACCCCTACTGTCATTATTTAGGTAACAAAGGTAAAAGGTATTCAGTTAAAAGCTAAGACTTACCTTGAAGGTGGTAATCCAGACCAAGGGACATTTATTCCACACAACAAAATCTACAATTCAAGAAGAAAACAGGTAAAAGAGTATTTATTTACTAAGATTTGTCAATCGGAGGCTAAAAGTGTTAGCTAAGGTAATTTTGTTAGCATTATGTTCATTTTCCATCAAGCAGCTTCACCTATGTTGATGGAAGCCATATTGCATGACGCTTAAAGATGGCGTCACTCGAACCAGCGATTGACCCTTAATTGAAAGTGTTTAATAAGTCTGTAACCCATAGTTAGGTATTTCTCCATTACTAAATAGTTAAATAAGCAAGTGCATAAAAGATTAGGTGTGCGTTTATAAAGTTTTATTCGAAGGCCATTTGCATTCTGAAAGTACATGTTACACGTGTGATCAAGATGGGGGTTTAATCGTTTTTTGTACCAGTTTTGAGAATAACTGGAATTCCATTCCTGAATTTGGTGGAGGTCTATTACCATCTACCGTTACTGTACTTTTGGATCCAACGACACACACCGATCTTTGGACTGAATGACACAAGTATATTTTATTAATTTTGGACCCAATGAAACAGTTTAAATATTTTGGATCGAATGCACACGTATTTTTAATAACATTAAATACTTCGTCTGTTTATTTAAAAATGAAACAAATGTCGTTCGGTCCAAAATTAAAATGGTATGTTTTCGGGTTTCCTTTAATTTTGTGCTCAACGACACAGCCTCTATTTTGAACCGAATGAAACTATAATTATTTGGTTTTGGACCGACCGAACGAACAGGAGAAAATTATTATTTTGAACCCAATGAACAGTTAATTTAGTTTTGGACCCAATGACACTTGGACCGAATGAGACACCACCTTTTTGGTACATCTAATTCAGCTGTATAAGTTTCAGGCCGGCAAGAGAATTTTACCTTTTTGGGTCGTATCACTTTGACTATAGTTACAGGGACACATGGGCACGCATTACAGCAGACCATTATACAAATACATCTAATATTTTCAAAAGCTCTATTGCTACTAGAGGAGAGTAGTAAGGGTTTAGTCTCCTGTTTTTTAAATGTTGTGTTAATACATCGCTTTAAATATTGCTTAACCTTTCATTGGTTACATGATATGGGACCAGTCAGAAATTTCAAAAAAATCATGCCGCCTTTCTTGTACAGCGGAAAGTTACACACACAAGCGTCATAATTTACACAAACACAGGATGGATCAGAGTTTGGTAGGGTTTTCGTTCTCTTCAGGCAAGAAGTTGTCAAGTTCTTCATCGTCATCTTCTTGAGGGGCCAGAAAGGGCATGAAGACTATACTACACTAGAACGTTCTCGCCCTGATCATTTTCGGATAGTGAAACAACAAGCACATGTTTCTAATGTCAAAAAGCTGACGGCCTGTATCAAAAGCACTAAATACCTTAGATAAAAGTCCTTCAAACAACTTTCCCTCCAAACGCGCCATTTGGCAGCCGCGCTAAGTAAGTGAGCGACATCTAGTTGCAAACAGCCGAAGGAAGGCTGCTGTGGTCTTCGTTTGTGAGAGCTGTGAAACATTTATTTGTGTAGTCATTTAAATTTTAAAACTGGCAAAATAACGAACTACACCACTTTAAGAGTAGATGAGTTGTCAACTACTAACTTCCGGGTTGAAGGTCCACCTGACCTTTGAAATTAGTGTATCCAATACAAGATACTTTTTGCATCGAGTTTTTAAGACAACTTCGTATTTTTGCATGACAGACAATTGAAGATTCTTTGTAGAAATAAAGCTTTCTTAAAGGAAAATATTCCCTCAACTCAGTTGATTAACACAATATATACAATACATACACTTCTTAAAATATATTTTCAAATTATATTTTTTCCTTTAATTATGTGTAGACAAATTGATTGATAAATTGAAGGGCCTCCTAGGCATTGCCTAGTTTTAAGGTACTCATTGAGTTTAATTTCTTCCTCATCGTTAAACACTTTCTTAACATCAAATTTTGCTCTGTACTCGTATTGATTTTCACCTGATTCCTTGAAAGCTTTAATGTGACGATGCAATGTCGCAAATTTCATGTTAAAAACTCTGCATGCTTCCCTAATTGATAATTTTTTTCAGGTGATGCACAAACTGCCTTAATGGCGATCTGTAATGCTTCTGGGCTTCTGTACGGTGATAAGTCACATTAATATTTCACTAAACACTGTTCAATTAAAAAACAAATACTTAAAGTCAAAATCACTACTTTTTACACTAAAAAATTTATTTTCAGAGCAAAAAACTGCACGTCCTACAACTGTCACAACACGCTCAGAATGATGTCTAGGGATATAAGTATTTGTTATGCTATATGTTCGTCAATAGATATAGGCTTACTTACCAGATTCAAGTTTGGATTGATTGTCACAGTGGCTTCAGGCCTACAATTTTGTTGTAGAACATTTGCATCTACAGATAAAATAACTTGAGAAGGCACATCTTTTGAAGTACTTTGCACAGCTACTATCTCAGTTAAGTTGTTTTGGTTACCTCCTTCCACAATATCTTTGTCTAAACTTCTTCCTTCAAAAATAATATCTTGAGAACCAAAATCAAATATACCAGATGAGCTGAACTCAGAACTAAGTGTTTCAGACAGAACCTGAAAACAATTTGTTGGTATTTGTAAGGTCCTAAAAACATAGTTTACATCTATATGTAAAGCCTCATTTACCCAGGAACTTTTGAGAAAACCATTTAAGTCTGACACTCATCAGAATGAAAGGTCTCGGTGAGCGAATTGAAGGAAACATATTAGTTCTTTGATAAAATTTTCCTTAAGGGCACAAATATAAAGAAAACGGATGAGTTTAAACATACAGGTATTTAATTTACAACAGCTGACACATTTTTTATATTACAGCTGTTACCCGTGCAAAGAACGGGTACACATTCTACTAGTTATATCTAACTGTTTACTGGTCATCAGTGCAGTATCATAAACATTGAAATTTTTCTAAGATTATTTATTTTGATTGACATTAAAGGACTTACATACATTTTTTAGGTAGCCAACTGAGGTATATGTTGTTGATATTAAGAAACTTAGTGTTAGACACTTGATAAGTTTGTTACCTCCTGAAATGTATAGATTATAACGATTAAAGAAAACCATAAACCACGATTAGTATTTTTAAGTTTCTCAAGAATTTACCTAAACCATTTTCAAAAACCATATAAAAATTACAGCTTTATTAATGTTGCAAGTAAGCCGGTTATTGTTAACTTTTTGAAGTAAAAGAGTTATGAGCCTATGTTGAAAATTATTTATTTATGTCCTTAAATGACTGATACTAATGGGGATAGATTCAATAACAAGAGAAATTAGTTTAAAAGATTTTTTTACTATTATTATTTATGCTGTAGGTAGCCTATACAAAATATTCATATCGCTTACTGGACAAGAATACTCAAAGGCTGTCATCAATCGAAGAGTAAAAAAGGGATAAACTGAAAAATAAGCAAAATTTTCATAAATTATTGTATTTTTGGGGTTAATAGTCAATTCAAAACAATTTCTTTGAGTCATTTCTTACGAAGCATTATTTATATAAACCTGAAATAACTTTGAGTCTTAAAATACAAGTTTTTAAACAATTATTCAAAGTAGTTTAATAATATGAATAAAACAGGAAGTTAGGATTGATAACTGTTTTAAATAATCAAAATATAAAACATTATACCTAAATTTGAATTTGACCAACAATTTCAGTAAGTTAATATGGAAAATTTCAATGTAGCATGAATATAAGTATTTTACAATTGTGTTAGGCCCACTTACTTCATTTTGGTCCAAGTTTACATTTGGGTGCATATCTTTGACCCATTGCTGCCAATTCTTTTTAAATAAAGCTCTGTGTCCCACTTTTGGAAAGAGGGCTTTAATTTCTTCATCTGATAGTATTGCCATGATACTACTTGTAACACAATTTTCTAGACAAATTTTTGAATATGACTAAAATATGAAAGAAACACTGCAAAATAAAAAAAAAACTGCAAGCTATAAAGAAGGCCTAGCTTATTTTCAATGTGACTTAAAAAAAAACTCCTACACATTTTTGTATAAATAAAGTAGATACTTAATCCTCTTACAGACAACATCTAAAAGTTAAAATACGAGTTCTACCAACTTTCTTCGATCCTTATGTCTGCCCTTACATAAAACCTGCCATCATACCATGCCCTTTCATGCTATCAAATAATAGTGAATGGATTGTGAGCACACAGTAAAAAGTTTTGAAGCAAGTTACAACATAACAGTCACACGGTTTATAAGTATGGTATAACTATATCGTAACGGTTCTGGCATAATTTATGCACTTTAATTAATCATTTCTAGATAATAATATTCAAACAAATTTCCAATAAGGAAAGATGGATCAGAGTAAATATCCTTTTCTAAGAGTATAACTCTCTCTCCAATGCCGGATTTACCACTAGAGAGGCTGATTAGACCGCAGCCTAGGGCCGCTGGCTGAAGGGGTACAACATATATATACAGGGTGTTTAAAAAAAACGTTCCAAAACTTTTGGATATGATTCCTCATATAAAAAATAAGAAAAAAGTTCTTACAAAGGTAGGTCCGAAAACGCTTCGTTTTCCGTCTATCTGTCTGTATGTGTTTTTTACTTAATTTCTCATATTTTTTAAACCTTTTAAGCTATCAACTTCAAACTTGATACATTTATTATGTGTAATAAGAACCACTTTTTAATATAGTATCAAGTTTCTACTTTGTACCATTTAAAAATGGTTGCCATTTCAAATTTTTAAGTCTTAATATCTCAAAATCCGCAAATTTTACAAAAAATTTACAAGAGACCAAAAAGTTGCAAAATTGCATTATTTAAATAAGGACACATTTTGATTTTCAATATCTTAAATATTAACTCACTGATCGCAATTATTTGAAAATGACCTTATGCAAATTTTCTGGTTCTTTTAGCTAAATTTAATGTTTTTAGTTTAAAATTTGTAAATATTAAGTAATTTACAGGTCATTCCTCACATTCATCACGTAATTAATAAAAAGGCACATCTTAATCATTATTTTACATTTTTTGTTTTGTTTCCAACATCATTGGGCGTGAGATATTAGGCTTAAAAGCCTACCTCAAATCAACGGAAATTCCCCAAAGTATAACAGTGGCACTAATAACAGTACTGTATTTTCACAGGCTTAACAGCTGGGAGTCGAATAACAGCTGATTTCGATGTCCAGCTGATGATCCATTGTTGTTCAACTGTAAATAGCTCATTGTAAGAACAACAAACAATCAATATGTAGCTAATTTTCTTATTGCAGTGTTGTGTTTCCTAATCCTAATCTGTATTTAAATATTTCTTTGCTTTTTAAATAATTGTATTATTAGTTCATTTTGTGAATGTTATAGTGTAGTTAAACATGGCTGATAACCATAACCATCGCTTTACAAACTTAGAAATGGCTGACATGCATCTGATGTATGGACTTGCGAACTGCAACAGTATGGAAGCAAGACGACTATATCAGGATAAGTTTCCAAATCGCGTATTGCCTTGTAACAAAACTTTTCAGGCAATACATGAGCGTATAGTAGAAACAGGAAGTTTAGGACCCAAAAAGGTTGGTAGATCAGGACGACCTCGCCTAGTAAGAACGCCTGAATTTGAGGAGGGTGTCTTAAATGACATATCAAACCACCCTGAAAAAAGTACAATAGAGCTTGCCCAACGGCATAATGTAAGTAATGCAACAATTTGGCACATATTGCATGAACAACAGTTACACCCATATCATGTACAGAAAGTGCAGGCTCTGTTACCTCGAGATTACCCTCAACGAGTTCTGCCGTGCTAAGCACAAAGGGGGTATCTGCACTTGAGCTGATTTTGAGAAAAAGAGGCTCAAAGTTTAAACCTCTTAATTAAGGTAACTATGAGCCTAGGAATAATATCGCCATAATCACTGAATTTGTATTTGTTTTCTTTATCTAAAAATAGTACATTTACATAAAAATGCCTATTTAACACATTTTTATGGCAGATACTGCTAATTGGAAAAACTAATTAAACTTAAAATACTAAGTTATTTAGCCGTATGTACAACTTACTAAGCTGATTAAGTAGTATCTGCAGTAGTTACGGCTAAATTACATTAGTAGTTGACACTTACAACTAGGAAAGCTTAGTAATGTATATAGAACTATCTACTCATAAAATTGTATTTGCCAAGTCCTGAACATAATTTTATAAAACTAAAATTACTTTAGACAACTTATATTGACCTGATCATCAGAATTATTTCAGGAGGAGCAATAATAATAAAACAGCAGATAAAAACCAGAATTTATTTACACAAATGTGGTAAATTATCTGGTCACAAACTGTCCGTATTAATTATCAGATTTCACTGGGATATTTTCCCAAAATGAGAAACGGCTTTGCGGAACAATACCCTTTTGGGAATGTAATAGATTCTTCAATATTGCATTTTTTCTTGAAGCCGATATTCCGACAGGAGTATTATAGTTAGAGGGTAGTTTTAGTCCATTTTTCAAACTCAGTGGGCTGAGAAAATGTAATTCTTTCCACTCTTTATCGTCATAAGAGGTTTTGTATAGAAGGTGGAAAAGCCCTCTTCTGGCTTGGATCTGAACAATATCCCGTAGATATGGACGGCTACCTATAATAAAAAAATATTTCAGGAAACGTGCAGATTGATTACAGATATATTTATAAAGATTACATATTAAGCAAAACTATCTGTTATATATATATATATAGATAATTTATTTATAAAATAAATTAACAATCTTCCTACCAGTGTAGGCTGCTGCAGAGCAAAGAATATTAATACATAGAATTTTTGTTACCATATAAATGATTTCAAAGGATTGTTGTTGAATGTTTCACTGCTGTCACTGCAATAACATATAGTTTATTTTGGTCGAGTTTGAAAGTTGTACAGAAATTTAACATAGAATTTGGTAGTTCCACGTGATCCAATTAGTAGGGCTAATCCAAATATTTCAAAATTTTCAATTTTATATTTTTCTCTGTAGAAGTTACCTATAACTATACAAAATGACAGTATAATTGTTGAGTTAAATAGACTAGGTACCTTAGCCTGTATAATAAATTTAAATTACAGTAATACCTAAAATTGCTTAAAATTGAGTAACAAAAAATTTATTAGTAAGTAAGTAATTAAGTAGTAATTAGTAAATATAATGATTTTAAATTATTTCTTAAAATTTTGATTTAAAATAAGTTATGTGGGTTAAAATTGATCCAATTAAAGGTGCTTCTTAATGCCTATTGAAATATTAAAGAATCATACCTGTCTCCTCTTCATTTTCCTTTTCATTTTCTGCATGCTCGTCCAATTTCGGAGAGTCCCTGCTTCTTCCACGTTTGTTGCGAGTGTTACGTGTTTCATCTTTCTTCCCTTTTTTTGGCTTTCTTTTCATTGAATGGTCTTTCCATTGGTAAAAATTCTTTCGACGACATCGAAGATCTAATGGTTGATATGCCAGGTAAAATCAATGATCTTGATAAGTACTTATAACATGAAGGTGACCTCAAGAACTATGATGTAGCAAATCTCTTTGCTTCTTTTTCTCCATGGCCGTCTTTTTTATGAAGCTGCAAAAAGAGACGGTGAAGGAGATAATTTTATTTGTTAATACGTGACCATTTGGAAGATGACATGAGGAAAAAGCTGTTAGTTTGGAAAAAAACATGTACCCCTCTTATAGTGCTATCCAAGAAGCAAAATCACAATGTTATCCATCTAACACCATCATAAATAAAAATATAGTAGACATCTATATGCAATATTTAATTGATCATACATCTCTAATGCTATGTTTAACCCAACGAGACGTTTTAGAAGCAATACCAGACCTGCCCGACATTCGCCTACTGATAAAGTGGGGATGTGATGGAGCCAAACAAAGTCGTTACAAACAAAAGTTTTCGTCTTAAGACACAATTGGTGAAAATATGTTCAGTTTTTCTATGGTCCCTATTCAATTATATGGCCAAAATGGGTACTTATGGGGAAATCCAGCTCCCTCTTCTACCCGTTTCTGCAGACCAATCGAACTCTTTTTTGTTAAAGAATCCTCAGAACTCATTATGGATGAATGTCAAAGTGTAGATTATGAAATAGAAAACCTCAGTTCTGTTATTTAAGTATGATAGATGGTAAAGTTTGTTGAATATTATCCACTTACACTTCATCTCAAGCTTGTTTTTTATTTGGGCAACACCGAAAGATATGAATATGCATAAAATAATTTCTGAAAAGACTAATGACGAAAAAAACTTTCATTAGTCCAGAGTGCAGCCGATTCAGATTCAGATTTTCAATTTATTAAATTAATTAAATTAAAAATCTTTTTTTAAATGTGTTATTTACAGACTTTCGCTTTTCCGGGCTTTGTGTAGCAAAAAGGTTTGTAACACCTGGTAAAATAAAGATGGATCAATGATTTAAAAACTACTAAACACAGAGAAACATGGCCTATAATCCTCTTGCGCAATGTAGATCTAGATATGCTTTTAAATGGCAAATCTTAAGTCAAAGTTGCACTTGCACCGAACACTGGGGACAAGTACAGCCAGTGACATGGTTACATGCATATTGTTATCGGGCAACCGGTATAGAATATTAAAAAAATACCCCCCCCCGCAGGAAACCTGTATACTCAGCGAATTTCCAACGAATATATACACACCAAGCCACTTACCAGGATTCATAAGAAATATATTCACAAACAAGCGATACTAGTACTTAAAATATTAGTTATTCTTCATAAGAATAACATTGAGGATGAGTACGCAGGTTTGCTGCAACAAGGAACACAAAATAATGGGGTTTTATGCAGATATCAATAGAACTCATCTAAGTGAAGTCACACCAAGTTTCATCCATATACATTCATAAATAAGCGGTATATAACATTTTTATTATTCTCCATAAGAATATGGGGACTGATTACCTAGGTTTGCTGCTAAGGGAACCATATGCGAAAAATTGTTTTTTTTGTGTGAACAACAATAAATCACAACCAGATAAAGCCATATACCAAGTTTCGTCAATATATGTTCTTAAATAAGCAAGATATAACATTTGTTTCTTCGTAAGAATAACATTGGACTACATTCTGTGTTTAGCACTTTGAATATCTCAGTAACCAATTGACGTAGAGCAATGATCAAAATACCAAATTATTTATTTTTTTAAGCCGAATTCAAAGGTAAAAGTTAAAATTTGATTGTAATAAAAATTACATATAAAAAACCCAAAAACCTCCCTGCGGATGGTGCGATTCGTCTGGTTTTCGAACTCGTTCAAATAAATGGTACTTTACAAATTTGTGCCTAATTTCATTAAGATTTGATCTTTTTTACGAGAGTTATCGTGCTTACGTATACATATATAAACATTTGAACGAATGGTGTTTTTGGCATCTGGGAAACTCAAAATGGGAAAAGTTATCATGGTCTTGGGCTTAACTTGCCACCTACGGTAATAGCTTCTTCCCTATAGGGGAAATTCGCTAACAAAACAAAAAAATAGCCTATCAGTTATTTTATAAATACAACTTTCACGTGGTTTGTAATATTTCAAGGGATTATAAATTCAAATCTTGATTTTATAAGTTACGTAAATTAAAATCAACGAAGTCGTTAAATAAAAAATAATTTTAAAATAGGGGCGGAAACATGCGGAGAGTTTTATTCCATAATAAAATACAAGAAGAGTTATATTTTGTGTTTTTATGTTATTTGTTGCTTGACAAAGCCTGACTCAGTGTCAAAATTACTTTTCTTTTTAAAATATTCCACACATTTTCCAGATTTGTCATATAAGTAAATATATATTATTATATTTAAAAAATCTAAGCTCCAGATTATAGATAAGTTGAAAGATTAACACGTACCATCTACCTCCATTTTGAGGCCCTAGTGAGAGTAGTCAAACATTCAGAAACAGAAATTAAACACGCAAACTGTTAATATATTGACGATCATCGTTGAAGTAAACTTAGTGTAGTTCTGCAAACGACTTCTTTACAAGTGATTCTATTAAAAGAGAAAGTGTCAGTATGATGAATAATGTACATAAATGGACTCGCTATCTATTCGGCTTTTACAAAAATACCAATTGTTCATCCTCAGGAAATTTTCAATTTTGGAATTTTGGCCAGCTATTAGGGATAAATACTCGTTGCAACGTTCCCCTCCCTCAGTAGCTTCACTAGCGCCCCTGATTTTGGCCGGCCGACTACAGCATTCGGCCGCAACCAAATTACAGGCGCGGTGAGAAATCTGTAGTCTTCTTTACCCGTAGTATGACCCATGTGCTCGGCCAAATGTCCTTTATCCAGATTCTTGTCAGTGTAGTGAGATATTGTGGCACAATGGTGTCTTAGACCAGTGTCAGTTAAAAGTGGTTCTATTTTTTAACGCGTATTGAATGTCTTATACTCGACATGATGTATAAACCCACAAAAGGGTTGGTTGTTCCGGGTTTAGCAAACGACAAATTTATTTGTTGCTGGGATGTGCAGAGTGTTACGGCAGCTAATAATAAGGCCAATATTTCTTGAAGTGTCCTTTATCAAAATTGGAGCTGCCCTAATCATTTTGCCTGGTATTATCATCATATCGAAACAATTAAATGCTTGCGCTTCTTCCTCGGTGAGTAGATAAAGAATATCTTCAGATATTGTTCCTTTGGGGTCTTTTTTAGATACAATTAAAGCTCAGCTTTTGCAACCTCTCCATTTCTTTTCCTATTTAAAACTATTAATTTTGTAATTTTGACTAGCAGTTGGCATTAGTTTCCTTTAGTAGCTTTTATTGATATATACTTTCCTAAGCAGTGACTTCAGTAGAAAATTTCTTAACTTCATTCCTCATGTTTAAGCATTATAATTTATTTTTTATTGATGATCTTATTCCTTTTTTTCTGCATTAGTAGATACAATTCCACCTTTCACCATCTCTAAATGAGAAGTCAAGTATCTGTCCCTTGATTGTTTGATTGTAACTTTCACTTATTGATTTCCTGGAGAGAGTGTCATCCTTGCTGTAGATTTTTTATAATCCAGGGCAATCTAGCTGGACCGCTTCCAACTCCTACTTCACCTGTTTGTTTGTTTACATATTTCATGTACAGGGGTTGTCAAGTTGTCTAATTGATTGCTTTGCAAGTAATCCTTAATGCAAAAAATGCTTGGATCCTTTTCTTTAATTTTTATAATTAAACTTTCAGCATCTCTCATGTGGCTTGTTATGTTAAAACTATCTTTAAGGTCCAAGTAATTGGATAGTAAAACCTCATTTTGAATATGAGGTTATTTTCGATGTTATCAGTTTTGCAGTCATCTTGCTACCAGCGTGGTTTTTGACGGGTAAGATCATATTACTCGTAGGTGGTGTTAATGAGTCCCTACAAATAGATTGGTTATATTTAAAATTTACTTTTCTCCAGAGTTTAACAAACATTTATTGTATTCGGTGTTTTCGGACTTTAGGATTTTCATCTAAAATTGCGCAGTGATAAAGGACTAGGTCTTCGTTGCTATGCATATTTAGCCTGTGCCAACTGAGGTTAGTAACAAGTTTCTCACAGAAGAAACAGCAATTTCTCGTATCCCAACAAGTTTTATTTTGGGAGGCTCAAATGGTATTTCTTAAAAAATTAAACAAGATTACTACACAAATTAGTTAATGAACGAAACGCTCTAAATTATTGCAACATATAATAAGTAGGCCCAAGTTGTCTACTCCACTCAAATCACAGCAGCCACCCAACAGAAATTCCTAGAATTCCTAGGAGTGATTAATTTATCAACGGGGCTCATGCATCCTGGAGGATGGCATTTTGAGCTATATTTGTTAAGGACATATTCGTGATGCTATGTTATGAGAGGTTTCGAAATTCTTATCCTTTGAGAAAATATTCTTGGTCCGTGTGGCGTGAGTCCAAATCAACAGATTTTCGTTGAAACCAAAATACAATCCCGGCGGAAAATCTAACTAAGCGAGACCATTGTTAACCTCAAGATAAGGCCGAATTTTCCGTAGAAGTTTACACACCGAGAGATGACCATGGACACCTCCATATATGGTCTGTTGCCGAAACTAGCCATCTGATTGGTCGGTAACTGGAAGGTGTCCTGGTTTATAAGCCGGTAACCGCAGGTTGCTGGCAGATAGAGTCAGAGATAGAGAGAGTAGAGTCAGCCAGGTAGGCAGAGTTGTCCACGTAGATAGTGAGGGTTATCCGTACCTGTCACGTGAACACCGTGATTCTCCTGATTTGTAAGTTGGCTACTGTTACTCAGGTCTAGGATTGTCCTTGTCTCTCCTCTCCCTTGATCTTGATCACTTGTCTATTGTGTTCTGAAACTACTGTATCATGTCATGTTGTTTGTTTGTTTGTTTTTGGAGGGATTAGAAAGCCCCGGCATAGCCGTAACCCGTTCTAGTTATGAATTCGTTCTAGTTGATAATCCGTTCCTAGTTAAAAAAACCCAACAGGAAGTTCTCATTGGTAATACAGGCCTCTGATCATAGATACACAGGCCTGTTTCCCAATTTGGGGTTGACGCCCAAGGCTTCCAACATCTGCATAACCCTCAATAAGGTCAAAGTTGGTACAGTATTCAAGAACCTGTTTTACCGCCATCTAGTCAAACACAAGCACACAATCCTTCTCCATATTGTCCATGCTGTTAGCTTTGCATTTAATTTGTTGTACATGTTTGTTGTTAAATCCAGGTTTGAAGCATTCTTTCGACGACATCGAAGATCTAATGGTTGATATGCCAGGTAAAATCAATGATCTTGATAAGTACTTATAACATGAAGGTGACCTCAAGAACTATGGTGTAGCAAATCTCTTTGCTTCTTTTTTTCCATGGCCGTCTTTTTTATGAATCTGCAAAAAGAGACGGTGAAGGAGATAATTTTATTTGTTAATACGTGACCATTTGGAAGATGACATGAGGAAAAAGCTGTTAGTTTGGAAAAAACATGTACCCCTCTTATAGTGCTATCCAAGAAGCAAAATCACAATGTTATCCATCTAACACCATCATAAATAAAAATACAGTAGACATCTATATGCAATATTTAATTGATCATACATCTCTAATGCTATGTTTAACCCAACGAGACGTTTTAGAAGCAATACCAGACCTGCCCGACATTCGCCTACTGATAAAGTGGGGATGTGATGGAGCCAAACCAAGTCGTTACAAACAAAAGTTTTCGTCTTCAGAAACAATTGGTGAAAATATGTTCAGTTTTTCTATGGTCCCTATTCAATTATATGGCCAAAATGGGTACTTAAAAATATGGTAAAATCCAGCTCCCTCTTCTACCCGTTTCTGCAGACCAATCGAACTCTTTTTTGTTAAAGAATCCTCAGAACTCATTATGGATGAATGTCAAAGTGTAGATTATGAAATAGAAAACCTCAGTTCTGTTATTTAAGTATGATAGATGGTAAAGTTTGTTGAATATTATCCACTTACACTTCATCTCAAGCTTGTTTTTTATTTGGGGCAACACCGAAAGATATGAATATGCATAAAATAGTTTCTGAAAAGACTATTGACGAAAAAAACTTTCATTAGTCCAGAGTGCAGCCGATTCAGATTCAGATTTTAAATTTATTAAATTAATTAAATTAAAAATCTTTTTTTAAATGTGTTATTTACAGACTTTCGCTTTTCCGGGCTTTGTGTAGCAAAACGGTTTGTAACACCTGGTTAAATAAAGATGGATCAATGATTTAAAAACTACTAAACACAGAGAAACATGGCCTATAATCCTCTTGCGCAATGTAGATCTAGATATGCTTTTAAATGGCAAATCTTAAGTCAAAGTTGCACTTGCACCGAACACTGGGGACAAGTACAGCCAGTGACATGGTTACATGCATATTGTTATCGGGCAACCGGTATAGAATATTAAAAAAATACCCCCCCCCCGCAGCAAACCTGTATACTCAGCGAATTTCCAACGAATATATACACACCAAGCCACGTACCAGGATTCATAAGAAATATATTCACAAACAAGCGATACTAGTACTTAAAATATTAGTTATTCTTCATAAGAATAACATTGAGGATGAGTACGCAGGTTTGCTGCAACAAGGAACACAAAATAATGGGGTTTTATGCAAATATCAATAGAACTCATCTAAGTGAAGTCACACCAAGTTTCATCCATATACATTCATAAATAAGCGGTATATAACATTTTTATTATTCTCCATAAGAATATGGGGACTGATTACCTAAGTTTGCTGCTAAGGGAACCATATGCGAAAAATTGTTTTTTTTCGTGTGAACAACAATAAATCACAACCAGATAAAGCCATATACCAAGTTTCGTCAATATATGTTCTTAAATAAGCAAGATATAACATTTGTTTCTTCGTAAGAATAACATTGGACTACATTCTGTGTTTAGCACTTTGAATAT
This sequence comes from Allygus modestus, assembly GCA_963675035.1. Taxonomy (NCBI): domain Eukaryota; kingdom Metazoa; phylum Arthropoda; class Insecta; order Hemiptera; family Cicadellidae; genus Allygus; species Allygus modestus. The sequence goes on along the minus strand of OY776111.1, from coordinate 63,057,459 downwards.
CTCAGTAACCAATTGACGTAGAGCAATGATCAAAATACCAAATTATTTATTTTTTTAAGCCGAATTCAAAGGTAAAAGTTAAAATTTGATTGTAATAAAAATTACATATAAAAAACCCAAAAACCTCCCTGCGGATGGTGCGATTCGTCTGGTTTTCGAACTCGTTCAAATAAATGGTACTTTACAAATTTGTGCCTAATTTCATTAAGATTTGATCTTTTTTACGAGAGTTATCGTGCTTACGTATACATATATAAACATTTGAACGAATGGTGTTTTTGGCATCTGGCAAACTCAAAATGGGAAAAGTTATCATGGTCTTGGGCTTAACTTGCCACCTACGGTAATAGCTTCTTCCCTATAGGGGAAATTCGCTAACAAAACAAAAAAATAGCCTATCAGTTATTTTATAAATACAACTTTCACGTGATTTGTAATATTTCAAGGGATTATAAATTCAAATCTTGATTTTATAAGTTACGTAACTTAAAATCAACGAAGTCGTTAAATAAAAAATCATTTTAAAATAGGGGCGGAAACATGCGGAGAGTTTTATTCCATAATAAAATACTAGAAGAGTTATATTTTATGTTTTTATGTTATTTGTTGCTTGACAAAGCCTGACTCAGTGTCAAAATTACTTTTCTTTTTAAAATATTCCACACATTTTCCAGATTTTTCATATTAGTCAATATATATTATTATATTTAAAAAATCTAAGCTCCAGATTATAGATAAGTTGAAATATTAACACATACCATCTACCTCCATTTTGAGGCCCTAGTGACAATAGTCAAACATTCACAACAGAAATTAAAAACGCAAACTGTTAATATATTGACGATCATCGTTGAAGTAAACTTAGTGTAGTTCTGCAAACGACTTTTTTACAAGTGATTTTATTAAAAGAGAAAGGGCCGGTATGATGAATAATGTACATACATGGACTCGCTATCTATTCGGCTTTTACAAAATTACCAATTGTTCATCCTTAGGAAATTTTCTATTTTGGAATTTTGGCCAGCTATTAGGGATCAATTCTCGTTGCGGCGTTCCCCTCCTTCAGTAGCTTCACTAGCGCCCCTGGATTTTGGCCGGTCGACTACAGCATGCGGCCGCAACCAAATTACAAGCGCGGTGAGAAATCTGTAGTCTCCTTTATCCGTAGTATGACCCATGTGCTCGGCCAAATAAATGTTCTTTATCCAGATTCTTGTCAGTGAAGTGAGATATTGTGGTACAATGGTGTCTTAGACCAGTGTCAGTTAAATGTGGTTCTATTTTTAACGCGTATTGAATGTCTTATACTCGACATGATGTATGAACCCACAAAAGGGTTGGTTGTTCCGGGTTTAGCAAACGACAAATTTATTTGTTGCTGGGATGTGCAGAGTGTTACGGCAGCTAATAATAAGGCCAATATTTCTTGAAGTGTCCTTTATCAAAATCGGAGCTGCCCTAATCATTTTGCCTGGTATTATCATCATATCGAAACAATTAAATGCTTGCGCTTCTTTCTCGGTGAGTAGATCAAGAATATCTTCAGATATTGTTCCTTTGGGATCTTTTTTAGATACAATTAAAGCTCATCTTTTGCAACCTCTCCATTTTTTTCCTATTTGAAACTATTCATTTTGTAATTTTGACTGTAGCAGTTGGCATTAGTTTCCTTTAGTAGCTTTTATTAATATATATTTTCCTAAGCAGTGACTTCAGTAGAAAATGTCTTAACTTCATTCCTCATGTTTAAGCATTATAATTTATTTTTTCTTGATGATCTTATTCCTTTTTTTCCGCATTAGTAGATACAATTCCACCTTTCACCATCTCTAAATGAGAAGTCAAGTATCTGTCCCTTGATTATTTGATTGTAACTGGAACTAATTGATTTTCTGGAGCGTGTATCATCCTTGCTGTAGACTTTTTTATAATCCAGGGCAATCTAGCTGGACCGCTTCCAACTCCTACTTCACCTGTTTGTTTTATATGTTTACTTATTTCATGTACAGGGGTTGTCAAGTTGTCTAATTGATTGCTTTGCAAGTAATCCTTAGTGCTAAATATGCTTGGATCCTTTTCTTTAATTTTTATGGATAAACTTTCAATATCTCTCATGTGGCTTGTTATGTTGAAACTATCATCAAGGTCCAAGTAATTGGATGGTAAAACCTCATTTTGAATATGAGGTTATTTTCGATGTTATCAGTTATGCAGTCATCCTGCTACCAGCGTGGTTTTTGATGGGAAAGATCATATTACTCGTAGGCGGTGTTAATGAGTCCCTACAAATAGATTGGTTGTATTTAAAATTTATTTTTCTCCAGAGTTTAACAACATTTATTGTATTCTGTGTTTTTGGACTTTAGGATTTTCATCTAAAATTGCGCAGTGATAAAAGACTAGGTCTTCGTTACTATGCATATTTAGCCTGTGCCAACTGAAGTTAGTAACAAGTTTCTCACAGAAGAAACAGCAATTTCTCGTATCCCAACAAGTTTTCTTTTTTGGAGGCTCAAATGGTGTTTCTTAAAAAAAAAATAAACAAGATTACTACACAAATCAGTTAATGAACGAAACGCTCTAAACTATTGCAACCTATAATAAGCAGGCCCAAGTTGTACACTCCACTCAAATCAGAGCAGCCACCCAACAGAAATTCCTAGAATTCCTAGGAGTGATTAATTTATCCACGGGGCTCATGCATCCTTGGAGGATGGCATTTTGAGCTATATTTGTTAAGGACATATTTGTGATGCTATGTAATGAGAGGTTTCGAAATTCTTATCCTTTGAGAAAATCTTCTTGGTCCTTGTGGCGTAAGTCTAAATTATCAGATTTTCCTTGAACCAAAATAAAATCCCGGCGGAAAATCTAATTAAGCGAGACCATTGTTAACCTCAAGATAAGGCCGAATTTTCCGTAGAAGTTTACAGACCGAGAGATGACCATGGACACCTCCATATATGGTCTGTTGCCGAAACTATCCATCTGATTGATCGGTAACTGGAAGGTGTCCTGGTTTATAAGCCGGTAACCGCAGGTTGCTGGCAGATAGAGTCAGAGATAGAGAGAGTAGAGTCAGCCAGGTAGGCAGAGTTGTCCACGTAGATAGTGAGGGTCATCCGCACCTGTCACGTGAACACCGTGATTCTCCTGATTTGTAAGTTGGCTACTGTTACTCAGGTCTAGGATTGTCCTTGTCTCTCCTCTCCCTTGATCTTGATCACTTGTCTATTATGTTCTGAAACTACTGTATCATGTCATGTTGTTTGTTTGTTTGTTTTTGGAGGGATTAGGAAGCCCCGGCATAGCCGTAACCCGTTCTAGTTATGAATTCGTTCTAGTTGATAATCCGTTCCTAGTTACGAAAAACTCAACAGGAAGTTCTCATTGGTAATACAGGCCTCTGATCATAGATACACAGGCCTGTTTCCCAATTTAGGGTTGACGCCCAAGGCTTCCAACATCTGCATAACCCTCAATAAGGTCAAAGTTGGTACAGTATTCAAGAACCTGTTTTACCGCCATCTAGTCAAACACAAGCACGCAATCCTTCTCCATATTGTCCATGCTGTTAGCTTTGATTTAATTTGTTGTACAAGTTTGTTGTTAAATCCAGGTTTGAAGCATTCTTTCGACGACATCGAAGATCTAATGGTTGATATGCCAGGTAAAATCAATGATCTTGATAAGTACTTATAACATGAAGGTGACCTCAAGAACTATGATGTAGCAAATCTCTTTGCTTCTTTTTCTCCATGGCCGTCTTTTTTATGAAGCTGCAAAAAGAGACGGTGAAGGATATAATTTTATTTGTTAATACGTGAGCATTTGGAAGATGACATGAGGAAAAAGCTGTTAGTTTGGAAAAAAACATGTACCCCTCTTATAGTGCTATCCAAGAAGCAAAATCACAACGTTATCCATCTAACACCATCATAAATAAAAATACAGTAGACATCTATATGCAATATTTAATTGATCATACATCTCTAATGCTATGTTTAACCCAACGAGACGTTTTAGAAGCAATACCAGACCTGCCCGACATTCGCCTACTGATAAAGTGGGGATGTGATGGAGCCAAACAAAGTCGTTACAAACAAAAGTTTTCGTCTTAAGAAACAATTGGTGAAAATATGTTCAGTTTTTCTATGGTCCCTATTCAATTATATGGCCAAAATGGGTACTTATGGGAAAATCCAGCTCCCTCTTCTACCCGTTTCTGCAGACCAATCGAACTCTTTTTTGTTAAAGAATCCTCAGAACTCATTATGGATGAATGTCAAAGTGTAGATTATGAAATAGAAAACCTCAGTTCTGTTATTTAAGTATGATAGATGGTAAAGTTTGTTGAATATTATCCACTTACACTTCATCTCAAGCTTGTTTTTTATTTGGGCAACACCGAAAGATATGAATATGCATAAAATAATTTCTGAAAAGACTATTGACGAAAAAACTTTCATTAGTCCAGAGTGCAGCCGATTCAGATTCAGATTTTCAATTTATTAAATTAATTAAATTAAAAATCTTTTTTAAATGTGTTATTTACAGACTTTCGCTTTTCCGGGCTTTGTGTAGCAAAAAGGTTTGTAACACCTGGTTCAATAAAGATGGATCAATGATTTAAAAACTACTAAACACAGAGAAACATGGCCTATAATCCTCTTGCGCAATGTAGCTCTAGATATGCTTTTAAATGGCAAATCTTAAGTCAAAGTTGCACTTGCACCGAACACTGGGGACAAGTACAGCCAGTGACATGGTTACATGCATATTGTTATCGGGCAACCGGTATAGAATATTAAAAAAATACCCCCCCCCCCGCAGCAAACCTGTATACTCAGCGAATTTCCAACGAATATATACACACCAAGCCACTTACCAGGATTCATAAGAAATATATTCACAAACAAGCGATACTAGCACTTAACATATTAGTTATTCTTCATAAGAATAACATTGAGGATGAGTACGCAGGTTTGCTGCAACAAGGAACACAAAATAATGGGGTTTTATGCAAATATCAATAGAACTCATCTAAGTGAAGTCACACCAAGTTTCATCCATATACATTCATAAATAAGCGGTATATAACATTTTTATTATTCTCCATAAGAATATGGGGACTGATTACCTAGGTTTGCTGCTAAGGGAACCATATGCGAAAAATTGTTTTTTTTTTTGTGTGAACAACAATAAATCACAACCAGGTAAAGCCATATACCAAGTTTCGTCAATATATGTTCTTAAATAAGCAATATATAACATTTGTTTCTTCGTAAGAATAACATTGGACTACATTCTGTGTTTAGCACTTTGAATATCTCAGTAACCAATTGACGTAGAGCAATGATCAAAATACCAAATTATTTATTTTTTTAAGCCGAATTCAAAGGTAAAAGTTAAAATTTGATTGTAATAAAAATTAAATATAAAAACCCCAAAAACCTCCCTGCGGATGGTGCGATTCGTCTGGTTTTCGAACTCGTTCAAATAAATGGTACTTTACAAATTTGTGCCTAATTTCATTAAGATTTGATCTTTTTTACGAGAGTTATCGTGCTTACGTATACATATACAGGGTTTCTCAAAAGTCGACGACCAAACTTCACAGGCTTGTTATATGGACTATTTCCAACAAAAAATGATATATAAGTTCATATCATATTTTTCATAGTATACGAGCTATTGACGTTTTTAATCTTGTTTTTATAATCTGCGTTTTACAATCTTATAAGTTATGTTCAGGCGAGACAGTATACACATAGGACCATAAAACATTTACTCTGTATAAAAATGAACAGTAAATATACAAAAATGCAGTTTTTAGGAGCTTATTAACATTAAAAACACGGATTAACGCAATTTTAATTTAAATTTTACATTTCAAACTAATTTTTTAACCATTTTATAACTGTGTTTCCCTCTACAGTTTCTGCCTTAGAGAGTGTCTTATATCTTAAAAACTTTCTCATTTAATGCAGATAATAATAGTATCAAGATATTAAAACATTTATTTCTCTAATTGGGGTATTGGCATATTTTTTAAAATTAATACACATTTCCTAGAATTAGCCATAATTTAAAATAGCAGCAAAAAATATAGTAAATCCTATTTAGACACGAGTAATGTACTAAAATATTAAATAAAATACAATTTTATTTAAAAAATGGAATATTTTTTAATTAAAAGCAATTAATTGTACTCATTTTGTTCATTGATTAAAAATAAGTAATATCCAAACTTATAAAAACCATACCTTGACACTATCACACATTGTCAACTGGATATCACGTTTTCTTTTCCTAAAGCTTAAGTGTCACGATAAATGTTCAAAATTGCGACCTTCTTCCCTGATACATAGCCGACAACGACGAATAAAGTTCTTCTTCAGAGACCGAATGGAATGCCTGTTATTTAAAATAATGTTGGTAGCTTGTTGAATTCGTTGTCTTAGTTCATCCTCACTTTGGCAGTCAGTTGAAAAAACTATTTCCTTGTAGTACCCCCACAAGTAGAAATCCATAGGAGTCAGATCAGGTGATCTCGGTGGCCACAGAATGGTCCCTAGTCTTCCAATTCAGCTGTCTGTAAATACTGCATTCAGATGTTCCCTAACATCAACAGAAAAGTGAGCCGGTGCGCCATAATACTGAAACCACATATTTTGGTGGGTGTTAAGTGAGATATGCTCAAGTAATTCTCCAAAGTTGGTTTGCAGGAAGTTCAAATAATTCTCGCCATTCAGCCTCCCTGGCAACTCAAATGGTCCAACCAACTTACCTTCAACGATACCAGCCCATATGTTTATTCCAAACTGGTGCTGAAAGTGACTATCTCTTATTACTTTGGGATTTTCATATGACCAGTAATGAGTGTTGTGAATATTGTAAATTCCTGTTCTTTTGAAACAAGTTTTGTCGGTCCACAATATCTTATTGAAAAATCCAGGATCAGCTCGGATTCTCGTTAGCATCTCTCTGCAAAACCTTACTCTTTTTGCATGATCTGTAGGTAGAAGAGCCTGTACACGCTGCACATGATAAGGGTACAACTGGTTCCTTCTAAGGCTCCTATGAACTGACGCTCTTGATATTCCAGTCTCTCTTGACAGACGGCGAACACTTGTAGTTGGGTCATCTTCTGCCATATTCAACAACATCTCATCATTATTGTCAATACGGGGCCTTCCCAACCGCTCAGTATAACCAGGAATCTTACCCTCCTCATAACACCTATGAACATACAAAAATACTCTATGATCAGGGAACCGTTGTCTGTCAGGATACCGAACTCTGTATTCCCTTGCAGCAGCATGTGCATTTCCATCACTAAAAACATACAAAAAATGCATGTCAGCATATTCCCTAGCCGAGTAATACATAATGGGAATGCAACATATAACAGATTGTAAAAACAAACAGACAAACCCTTTTTACGATAAAACGCGTTTTACAAACAAACAAAAACACCCAAAAAACAAATATTTTTCAAAACAGGAAACACAATTAAAACTGTAACAATGATTATCAATGAATTACTGTCAATGAGCTTGAATAAACAGTAGCTCAACAATTGACACAGCTGATTCAATAATAACAGCTGATTCAAAAATTATAGCTGATTTTGACCATGTAACCAAATTTTTTTTATCAACTTGCCTTTTATTTTATATTTTATTACATTACTTGTGTCAAATTAGGATTAATTATTCTGATTTTGTTTGATATTTTAAATTATGGCTAATTTCAGAAAATGTGTATTAATTAAACAAAATACGCCAATACTGAAATTATGAAATTAAATATTTTAATATCTTGATACTATTATTATCTGCATTAAATGAGAAATTTTGTAAGATATAAGATCACTCTCTAAGGCAGAAACTGTAGAGGGAAACACGGTTATAAAATAGTTAAAAAATTAGTTTGAAATGTAAAGTTTAAATTAAAATTGCGTTAATCCGTGTTTTTAATGTTAATAAGCTCCTAAAAACTGCATTTTTGTATATTTACTGTTCATTTTTATACAGAGTAAAAGTTTTATGGTCCTATGTGCATATTGTCTTGCCTGAACATAACTTATAAGATTGTAAAACGCAGATTATAAACGTCAATAGCTCGTATACTATGAAAAATATGAGATGAACTTATATATCATTTTTTGTTGGAAATAGTCCATATAACAAGCCTGTGAAGTTTGGTCGTCGACTTTTGAGACACCCTGTATAAGAATTTGAACGAATGGGGTTTTTGGCATCTGGGAAACTCAAAATGGGAAAAGTTATCATGGTCTTGGGCTTAAGTCTTACCTTGCCACCTACGGTAATAGCTTCTTCCCTATAGGGGAAATTCGCTAAAAAAACAAAAAAATAGCCTATCAGTTATTTTATAAATACAACTTTCACGTGATTTGTAATATTTCAAGGGATTATAAATTCAAATCTTGATTTTATAAGTTACGTAAATTAAAATCAACGAAGTCGTTAAATAAAAAATCATTTTAAAATAGGGGCGGAAACATGCGGAGAGTTTTATTCCATAATAAAATACAAGAAGAGTTATATTTTGTGTTTTTATGTTATTTGTTGCTTGACAAAGCCTGACTCAGTGTCAAAATTACTTTTCTTTTTAAAATATTCCACACATTTTCCAGATTTGTCATATAAGTAAATATATATTATTATATTTAAACAAATCTAAGCTCCAGATTATAGATAAGTTGAAAGATTAACACATACCATCTACCTCCATTTTGAGGCCCTAGTGAGAATAGTCAAACATTCACAACAGAAATTAAAAACGCAAACTGTTAATATATTGACGATCATCGTTGAAGTAAACTTGGTGTAGTTCTGCAAACGACTTTTTTACAAGCGATTCTATTAAAAGAGAAAGTGCCGGTATGATGAATAATGTACATAAATGGACTCGCTATCTATTCGGCTTTTACAAAAATACCAATTGTTCATCCTCAGGAAATTTTCTATTTTGGAATTTTGGCCAGCTATTAGGGATAAATACTCGTTGCAACGTTCCCCTCCCTCAGTAGCTTCACTAGCGCCCCTGGATTTTGGCTGGTCGACTACAGCATTCAGCCGCAACCAAATTACAAGCGTGGTGAGAAATCTGTAGTCTCCATTATCCGTAGTATGACCCATGTGCTCGGCCAAATGTCCTTTATCCAGATTCTTGTCAGTGTAATGAGATATTGTGGCACAATGGTGTCTTAGACCAGTGTCAGTTAAAAGTGGTTCTATTTTTTAACGCGTATTGAATGTCTTATACTCGACATGATGTATGAACCCACAAAAGGGTTGGTTGTTCCGGGTTTAGCAAACGACAAATTTATTTGTTGCTGGGATGTGCAGAGTGTTACGGCAGCTAATAATAAGGCCAATATTTCTTGAAGTGTCCTTTATCAAAATTGGAGCTGCCCTAATCATTTTGCCTGGTATTATCATCATATCGAAACAATTAAATGCTTGCGCTTCTTCCTCGGTGAGTAGATAAAGAATATCTTCAGATATTGTTCCTTTGGGGTCTTTTTTAGATACAATTAAAGCTCAGCTTTTGCAACCTCTCCATTTCTTTTCCTATTTAAAACTATTAATTTTGTAATTTTGACTGTAGCAGTTGGCATTAGTTTCCTTTAGTAGCTTTTATTGATATATACTTTCCTAAGCAGTGACTTCAGTAGAAAATTTCTTAACTTCATTCCTCATGTTTAAGCATTATAATTTATTTTTTATTGATGATCTTATTCCTTTTTTTCTGCATTAGTAGATACAATTCCACCTTTCACCATCTCTAAATGAGAAGTCAAGTATCTGTCCCTTGATTGTTTGATTGTAACTTTCACTTATTGATTTCCTGGAGAGAGTGTCATCCTTGCTGTAGACTTTTTATAATCCAGGGCAATCTAGCTGGACCGCTTCCAACTCCTACTTCACCTGTTTGTTTGTTTTCATATTTCATGTACAGGGGTTGTCAAGTTGTCTAATTGATTGCTTTGCAAGTAATCCTTAATGCTAAAAATGCTTGGATCCTTTTCTTTAATTTTTATAATTAAACTTTCAGCATCTCTCATGTGGCTTGTTATGTTAAAACTATCTTTAAGGTCCAAGTAATTGGATAGTAAAACCTCATTTTGAATATGAGGTTATTTTCGATGTTATCAGTTTTGCAGTCATCTTGCTACCAGCGTGGTTTTTGACGGGTAAGATCATATTACTCGTAGGTGGTGTTAATGAGTCCCTACAAATAGATTGGTTATATTTAAAATGTACTTTTCTCCAGAGTTTAACAAACATTTATTGTATTCGGTGTTTTCGGACTTTAGGATTTTCATCTAAAATTGCGCAGTGATAAAGGACTAGGTCTTCGTTGCTATGCATATTTAGCCTGTGCCAACTGAGGTTAGTAACAAGTTTCTCACAGAAGAAACAGCAATTTCTCGTATCCCAACAAGTTTTATTTTGGGAGGCTCAAATGGTGTTTCTTAAAAAATTAAACAAGATTACTACACAAATTAGTTAATGAACGAAACGCTCTAAATTATTGCAACATATAATAAGCAGGCCCAAGTTGTCTACTCCACTCAAATCACAGCAGCCACCCAACAGAAATTCCTAGAATTCCTAGGAGTGATTAATTTATCAACGGGGCTCATGCATCCTGGAGGATGGCATTTTGAGCTATATTTGTTAAGGACATATTCGTGATGCTATGTTATGAGAGGTTTCGAAATTGTTATCCTTTGAGAAAATATTCTTGGTCCGTGTGGCGTGAGTCCAAATCATCAGATTTTCCTTGAAACCAAAATACAATCCCGGCGGAAAATCTAACTAAGCGAGACCATTGTTAACCTCAAGATAAGGCCGAATTTTCCGTAGAAGTTTACAGACCGAGAGATAACCATGGACACCTCCATATATGGCCTGTCACCAAAACTAGCCATCTGATTGGTCGGGAACCGGAAGGTGTCCTGGTATATAAGCCGGTAACCGCAGGTTGCTGGCAGATAGAATCAGAGATAGAGAGAGTAGAGTCAGCCAGGTAGGCAGAGTTGTCCACGTAGATAGTGAGGGTAATCCGCACCTGTCACGTGAACACCGTGATTCTCCTGATTTGTAAGTTGGTTACTGTTACTCAGGTCTAGGATTGTCCTTGTCTCTCCTCTCCCTTGATCTTGATCACTTGTCTATTATGTTCTGAAACTACTGTATCATGTCATGTTGTTTGTTTGTTTGTTTTTGGAGGGATTAGGAAGCCCCGGCATAGCCGTAACCCGTTCTAGTTATGAATTCGTTCTAGTTGATAATCCGTTCCTAGTTACGAAAAACTCAACAGGAAGTTCTCATTGGTAATACAGGCCTCTGATCATAGATACACAGGCCTGTTTCCCAATTTAGGGTTGACGCCCAAGGCTTCAAACGTCTGCATAACCCTCAATAAGGTCAAAGTTGGTACAGTATTCAAGAACCTGTTTTACCGCCATCTAGTCAAACACAAGCACACAATCCTTCTCCATATTGTCCATGCTGTTAGCTTTGCATTTAATTTGTTGTACATGTTTGTTGTTAAATCCAGGTTTGAAGCATTCTTTCGACGACATCGAAGATCTAATGGTTGATATGCCAGGTAAAATCAATGATCTTGATAAGTACTTATAACATGAAGGTGGCCTCAAGAACTATGGTGTAGCAAATCTCTTTGCTTCTTTTTTTCCATGGCCGTCTTTTTTATGAAGCTGCAAAAAGAGACGGTGAAGGAGATAATTTTATTTGTTAATACGTGACCATTTGGAAGATGACATGAGGAAAAAGCTGTTAGTTTGGAAAAAACATGTACCCCTCTTATAGTGCTATCCAAGAAGCAAAATCACAATGTTATCCATCTAACACCATCATAAATAGATATACAGTAGACATCTATATGCAATATTTAATTGATCATACATCTCTAATGCTATGTTTAACCCAACGAGACGTTTTAGAAGCAATACCAGACCTGCCCGACATTCGCCTACTGATAAAGTGGGGATGTGATGGAGCCAAACCAAGTCGTTACAAACAAAAGTTTTCGTCTTCAGAAACAATTGGTGAAAATATGTTCAGTTTTTCTATGGTCCCTATTCAATTATATGGCCAAAATGGGTACTTAAAAATATGGTAAAATCCAGCTCCCTCTTCTACCCGTTTCTGCAGACCAATCGAACTCTTTTTTGTTAAAGAATCCTCAGAACTCATTATGGATGAATGTCAAAGTGTAGATTATGAAATAGAAAACCTCAGTTCTGTTATTTAAGTATGATAGATGGTAAAGTTTGTTGAATATTATCCACTTACACTTCATCTCAAGCTTGTTTTTTATTTGGGGCAACACCGAAAGATATGAATATGCATAAAATAATTTCTGAAAAGACTATTGACGAAAAAACTTTCATTAGTCCAGAGTGCAGCCGATTCAGATTCAGATTTTAAATTTATTAAATTAATTAAATTAAAAATCTTTTATTAAATGTGTTATTTACAGACTTTCGCTTTTCCGGGCTTTGTGTAGCAAAACGGTTTGTAACACCTGGTTAAATAAAGATGGATCAATGATTTAAAAACTACTAAACACAGAGAAACATGGCCTGTAATCCTCTTGCGCAATGTAGCTCTAGATATGCTTTTAAATGGCAAATCTTAAGTCAAAGTTGCACTTGCACCGAACACTGGGGACAAGTACAGCCAGTGACATGGTTACATGCATATTTTTATCGGGCAACCGGTATAGAATATTAAAAAAATACCCCCCCCCCCCGCAGCAAACCTGTATACTCAGCGAATTTCCAACGAATATATACACACCAAGCCACTTACCAGGATTCATAAGAAATATATTCACAAACAAGCGATACTAGTACTTAACATATTAGTTATTCTTCATAAGAATAACATTGAGGATGAGTACGCAGGTTTGCTGCAACAAGGAACACAAAATAATGGGGTTTTATGCAGATATCAATAGAACTCATCTAAGTGATGTCACACCAAGTTTCATCCATATACATTCATAAATAAGCGGTATATAACATTTTTATTATTTTCCATAAGAATATGGGGACTGATTACCTAGGTTTGCTGCTAAGGGAACCATATGCGAAAAATTGTTTTTTTTGTGAACAACAATAAATCACAACCAGATAAAGCCATATACCAAGTTTCGTCAATATATGTTCTTAAATAAGCAAGATATAACATTTGTTTCTTCGTAAGAATAACATTGGACTACATTCTGTGTTTAGCACTTTGAATATCTCAGTAACCAATTGACGTAGAGCAATGATCAAAATACCAAATTATTTATTTTTTTAAGCCGAATTCAAAGGTAAAAGTTAAAATTTGATTGTAATAAAAATTAAATATAAAAACCCCAAAAACCTCCCTGCGGATGGTGCGATTCGTCTGGTTTTCGAACTCGTTCAAATAAATGGTACTTTACAAATTTGTGCCTAATTTCATTAAGATTTGATCTTTTTTACGAGAGTTATCGTGCTTGCGTATACAAATACAGGTTGTCTCAAAAGTCGACGACCAAACTTCACAGGCTTGTTATATGGACTATTTCCAACAAAAAATGATATAAAAGTTCATATCATATTTTTCATAGTATACGAGCTATTGACGTTTTTAATCTTGTTTTTATAATCTGCGTTTTAATTTATTTTTTATTGATGATCTTATTCCTTTTTTTCTGCATTAGTAGATACAATTCCACCTTTCACCATCTCTAAATGAGAAGTCAAGTATCTGTCCCTTGATTGTTTGATTGTAACTTTCACTAATTGATTTCCTGGAGAGAGTATCATCCTACTGTAGAATTTTTTTATAATCCAGGGCAATCTAGCTGGACCGCTCCCAACTCCTACTTCACCTGTTTCTTCGTTATGTTTACATATTTCATGTACGGGGGTTGTCAAGTTATCTAATTGATTGCTTTGCAAGTAATCCTTAGTGCTAAAAATGCTTGGATCGTTTTCTTTAATGTTTATAAATAAACTTTCAGCATCTCTCATGTGGCTTGTTATGTTAAAACTATCTTTAAGGTCCAAGTAATTGGATAATTAAACCTCATTTTGAATGTGAGGTTATTTTCGATTTTATTACTTACGCAGTCACCTTACTACCAGCGTTGTTTTTGACGGGTAAGATCATATTACTCGTAGGTGGTGTTAATGAGTCCCTACAAATAGATTGGTTGTATTTAAAATGTACTTTTCTCCAGAGTTCATCAAACATTTATTGTATTCTGTGTTTTCGGACTTAAGGATTTTCATCTAAAATTGTGCAGTGATAAAGGACTAGGTATTCGTTGCTATGCATATTTAGCCTGTGCCAACTGAGGGTTAGTAACAAGTTTTTCACAGAAGAAAATTTTCTCGTATCCCAACAAGTTTTATTTTTTGGAGGCTCAAATGGTGTTTCTAAAAAAGAATTAAACAAGATTACTACACAAATTAGTTAATGAACGAAACGCTCTAAACTATTGCAACAAATAATAAGCAGGCCCAAGTTGTCTACTCCACTCAAATCACAGCAGCCACACAATAGAAATTCCTAGAATTCCTAGGAGTGTTTAATTTATCCACGGGGGATATACATCATTGGAGGTAGCATTTTGAGCTATATTAATATGGGGTTTTGGCCAATTGTGTGGTGGGTGTGGCGGGTGAAATTTGCATTATTTATTCCCCCCGCAATTTTTTTAATTACACTAATTAATATGCAGATTTTTAATTACTATAACTAATATGCAAATTTGTTATAATTACTCTAATTAATATTCAAAAATATTTTTTTTTTAATTGCCCTAATTAATATTCATATGTTTAATTACCATAAGTAACTGGAGTAATTGTGCATAAATCGACGTAACTGGAGTAATTGCGAATAATTCAATGCAATTTAAAAATATAACCTCCCCCCCCGCCGACCAACATGTTAGTGATCGATGATAATGTCTTTGGGACAAAGGACCCCCTAGACAGAAGGCCAAATTTATTGCCCGATAGCAATCACCATTAAAAGACCCTTCTCCGAATTCCATTATACTAGGGAAGTTATTACTCAGCAGGTGGTCTTTAACGATGGACCCTTCTCCGACTGCGATTTATTATAATGTTATAACGACAAAGGTGCCACCATGACATTAGCAGTCGTGGGGTTGTTTTTATAAACATGTCATTTCGTTATCAAAAGATCATTGTCAGAATGTTTTTATAGTAGGGTTGATTTACGGCGCACCTGTGTTGCGGATTCACCCCAACATTCCCAGACGTGGGGTTGTTTTTATTGCCAAGGTATATAATGCGGCGACGCTAGATAACATGTGCTGCATCCCTCACCACACACTACCCCCACCACAAACAGTTGTCGCAGATCTTTACCACTATCCAAGTACTTTTATTTGTTTTTTAACTACACTAATTACCTTAAGTAACTAGAGTAATTGTGCATAAATCGATGTAACTAGAGTGATTTCGCAAAAATCAATGTAATTAAACATTGTTCAAACAATGTTTATGGTCATTATTCAGTGGCGTTTAAACATCACGTATTTTAAAGTTTAGTTTGTAATAACATTATTTTCTTAGAATAAAGTGTAATACGATACCATTGTAAATGTTGATAGTTTTCGTAGACAGTAGTTATAGCAACGTTCAGAACATAACAATTGTGTTAATTATTTCACTCAACTCCAAACCTTCTGTAGTTGTATGTTTATGATTTAAGGGGAGTCGCTACTGAAATCGCTAAAATTTGTATTATAACTTATTTTTACTTTGTAACAGGTTTTTATACTTAAGAAAGATCTAAACCTAAAATAAAAAATGTCATATTAAAAAAAATTTAATATGCTCTAAAAGTGGGTTTTATTGTTTTTTTTGACCGTTTTTACAATTGATATTTAAAGAAAATTATAAATCTTACAAAAATGGAAATGACATAGTTTTGTTCAGCATGAAATTCACTTTAATATCACGTATTTTTATTGTATTACAGATTTATTTACTATTTTTTAAATAACAGCAAATTTTAAGAATTTATTTGATTTTTTTTACATTTTTTGTTAATTTATATATAAAAATGTATTTTTTCAAATGGATTCAAAATACGTGTTTTTTAGGTTTTTATATGCAAAAGCCATGTACAAAATTTCAGAACCGTAGCTCAAGTAGTTTTTTTGGAATATCAATTTTTTAAGGCTGAAACATGGAAACATTTCGGGAAACTTTCCGAAAACTTTCGGGAAACGGAAGTTTTCCGGCAGATGTGTTTTACTCTACAAAATAGCCAGTATTATTGAATGTAAAACAATTTTTGGTTATGGTTTTTTTACAGCATCATGACAACAAGCAAATAAGAATGCAAAAAGCATTTGCACATACCTATTTACAAGCCTTTGGTTACATTAGCCTACTTGTCTTTGTCGCACCGTAAAACAGTTTGCACAGTAAAGCTAGGCTCATGTTTTTTATTCTAAAATTCTCCTGGTCCATAGGTTAAACCTTCATTGTTTTTCCTTCTTTCCTATTCCTGCAGCATAGAATACCTCTTCTTTCTGTTATATTCAGAGTATTTACTCGCCTTTCTCTTTTCAGCTAGTTGCAGTCTTTTTTGGTCCAGTTTCTTGGGAACACCAACAGTATGCTTTCCAGGGCTGATTCCACTAAGTTTTTGTACTTCAAACACTGTCTTCAGTTTCCCAGTGTTGTACTCACAAACAGCTGTACTGATGGCAGTTTTAAGAGTCTTCTTTGAGATAAAGACTGTTTTCGGACACTTCGACCATATGAGTCCGTGCAGGGCCTCGTTGGCATTTTGGGTTTTGCCTGCTATACACTTTTCCAACAGATGGTTTGCAGCAGTGGCGTAAATAGGATTTTAATTTGGGGGGTAATTAACCTGGAAGGAGTCACTACCGAGGGATCCCCCAACTCAAGAATTTTTAAAATTTATACTCTTAAAAGCGCGATTTTAGCAACTTTATTGTTTTTTTTTAGCGAATTTCCCCTATAGGGAAGAAGCTATTACCGTAGGTCTCATGGTAAGACTTAAGCCCGAGACAATGATAACTTTTCATTTTGAGGTCCCCAGATGCCAAAAACACCATTCGTTCAAATTTTTATATATGTATATATATATATGTGTCCGTAAGCACGATAACTCTCGTAAAAAAGGTCCGATCTTAATGAAATTTGGTACAAATGTGCAAAGTACCATTTATTTGAACGAGTTCGAAAACCAGATGAATCGCACCATCCGAAGGGGGGTTTTTGGGGGGTTTTGTACCCCAAAAATGAGGTTTTTGGGGTTTTCACATTTAATTTTAATTTATATCAAATTTTAATTTATACCATTGAATTCAGCTTAAAAAAACAAACAATTTGGTATTTTGATCATTGCTCTACGTCAATTGGTTACCGAGATATTGAAAGTGCTAAACACAGTACGTTGTCTAATGTTATTCTTATGGAGAAAAAGGAAAATTGTATATCTCGCTTATTTATGAACATAAACTAGCGAAATTTGGTATATGGCTTGATCTGGTTATGGTTTATTGTTGTTTGCACAAAAAAACAATTTTTCACCTATGGCTCCTGTAGCAGCAAACCTAGGTACTCGGTCCCCATGTTATTCTTATGGAAAATACTTAAAATGTTATATATCGCTTATTTATGAATGTATATGGATGAAACTTGGTATGTGACTTTACTAAGATGAGTTCTATTGATATTTGCATAAAAACCCATTATTTTCTGTGCCTTGTTGCAGCAAACCTGCGTACTCATCCCCAATGTTATTCTTATGGAGAATAATTAATATTTTAAATATCGCTTGTTTGTGAATACATTTCTTATGAATCCTGTTAAGTGTTATAATGTGTTATGTTATATATTCATTGGAAATTCGCTGAGTATGCAGGTTTGCTGCGACGGGGGTATTTTTTTTACGTTGTAGCATTTATGAATAATATAACTGATATAAATAAAGATTATGTTGGATTGAAAAACAACTTCTTGATGCAGTAATAGGTAATATTTATTGAATTTGTACAGTTTTTGTTCAAAGCTTAGGCCTATATTACAAAATCAATCTTCCTTGGTTTCTTTCCAAAGTCATCTATAACCTCGTCAACAGTGACATCAATTTCTCGATGGATTGACAGCATTGCAAGTCCATTCAATCGTGTCTGTAACAAATTAATTTTATAAGGGTGAAAATTGAAACTATTCCTATTCTGATTAAGATATAACTGTTCTTTGGATTACCTGAGCAATAATATGGGTTTTTGTTTTTAGTAATCAGCTGACTGAACAAGAATATTTGCATGAGAATGAGATTTACATTGGCACTTTGCAAGCCGATAAGGGGGAGCCCTGCAGTCGGATGTATTTAAAATACACAAATGGCACATCTAGAGATCAAGAGATTTCGATTGATAACAAATATGTATGCAAAACTATAGCTTTAGGTATCAAAAATATATTGTCGGTTATAAATAATAAGTTTCACTACAGCTAAAATGTCTATGCAATAAGGCGTGAAGTCAATAAATAGCTAATTAAGGGCTAACGCACACTAGCACTATTTTATACGAAAATATTTGCTCTATTTGATGCGCAATTGCATCAAAACAGAACAACAAACACTAGCCCCGATCAGCGAAACTGTGAATAAATATGTGCAGTTTTACGAATGAAAGGATTTTAAAATCAGGTGTGTGCAACGAGTTTTGGTAGTGGGCGTGCATGTACGTCGCCCTAAGTAGTAAAGTTTTAAACTACAGTTACACTTACTTGTCCAGTAGAGTTCCTGAGGTATGATTTAATTCTCTTCAATGTTGAAAAGGACCTCTCTGGAGTGCATGTCGTTACAGGCAGTGTGCTCAGGATTTTCAACAGCTGGTAGATAGAAGGATACAATGTTTCGTCACATGCATCAAGGCTGGTAAGAGCGGACTTCAAAGCTTTGTGATTTTTTTGATCTGTCAATTTCTTTCCTCCACATTTTCAGTTCCACATAAATGTCATCATTGTTGGATAAAACATCGTTTGCATACAACTGAACTAAACTGTCTAGCTTCGTTTTTGTTTCACTGTTTGGTTCAAGATCAAACAATCATTGAAAGCCTTCAAAAATAGCTTTGTGTTTTTTGAATCTTTCTTCAAGCTGTGTTATGAAAAAATCAATGAAAGGAAGGAATAAGTTTATTCTGTAATGTGTTTCAACTTGAGCATCTATGCTAGTCACATCCGTGAGGTCTTTAGATACACTTGGGGCATTACTCCTATTCTTTTGTTTTGAACACAGTCTAGGAAGTTTCACGTCAATACCCATATCCAATGCAACTGCCTTGACTTGATTAAACATGACATGGAACTCTTCCTCAGCATTAGTACGCATGAGATGCAATTCTGATATTATATCCTCGGCCAGCACAACAGCCTCTTTCAAATCCAAAGTTTCCTTTTGCAGTTCCTTGCACAACGGCATACCAAAAGCGAAAATATTTGCAAGGACGTGTACAGCAACACAAAACTCTATATTTAATATTGCCCACTTCAAATTGTTGGCTCCAGAGCCATCCTTCCAAGAGGAAATTATGTCTAGGGATTCAAGGACGAAATCAAGAATATGCATAAAATCTCGAACTGCGTCAAACTTTGCCACCCAACGTGTGGCACACAACCTTTTATGGGTTTTTATTTGTTGGTCTATTTCTGATTTTTCAATGACATCGTTGAGGACAGCTTGCCTTTTGGGCGTATTGAAAAATATGTAACATTTTTCTATTGTACCAAGACAATTGCTTATTTCACGAACCTCACATGCTCTTGTTACGGCTAAATTCAACGAGTGGGCCGCGCAGTGTACATACAAAGCCAAAGGATGTTTGTCTTGTACAAATTTGTTTACACCATTGTATTGACCAGACATTGCCGATGCCCCATCATAGCCTTGTCCTCTTAAACCATTCATGTTTAACCCATAACTTTCTAAACTATCTAGAATTTTCCCTGCCAATGCTTTGCCTGTAAGCTCAGTCGTTGGTACGAACTGCAGAAATTGCTCTTTAACAGTGTGGGTGTGGTTTTCGTTTTCTACAGCAACGTAGCGAACACACAAAGAAATTTGTTCCATGTTTGAAATGTCACTAGTTTCATCTGCCAGTACTGAGAAATAAGTCGCATTGTTCACTTCCTCAACCAGTTTGCTCTGTATTACATGATTGCAAGATGAAATAATTTCATTTTGTAACAGAGGCGACAGATATTTAATTTTTCCATTCGCATCCAACATGTCTTTTAAATCTTTATCTCCTTGGCTCCTGTATCTCAAAAGGGCTCTAAAATTCCCTTCATTTTTCTCAGTACATATAGAACTCGTCCGAATAATTCCAGAGTCCCTGTGACCTCTCAAGGCAAGCTCTTGCCGTCCACATAATATGACAGTTTCAATCACAGGTTTTAAGTTGTGTCTATTTTTAATTATCGCTTCTCTGCGTGCAGTATCAACCTGATTTATGACCTCCAAAGACCTATTTTCCAGGGTCATTTTCAAATTTTTGAAATCAGTAATGCAAGCATTATGATAATCAGTTTCAGCGTGGCACTTAAAAACTTCTTGGGCTTTTACCCAGTTTGTGAATTTATGTTTCACCAATGAACCAAGCTCTTGGCTGTTTACTCCTGCTCCATGTTTTGCAAATAAAAAACAAAATCTACAGAAAGCTCCCTCTTCTTTTTCTGAGTAAACTAGCCACGGATATTTACTGAACCATGAATATTGAAATTTTAACTTTCGTTTCTGAAATTTTTCCAAGACAGGAAACTTGTAGGTGGAGGGGGGTTGCCAAAATGCATGCATGAGCTTTACTTTTTCCTCATCTTGCATCCTTTTATTCAAATAAAGCCCAATGTCATTAGGATGAAATGTTTTGTGCTCAGTTTCTGAGGTACATGAACTTACTGAAGGCAGTTGATCAGAAGTAACAGGTTCATTTGCAGGTACAGGAGGAGAACAGTCTTCTAATTTCCTGGTTTTGAACATGTCCGATATTAAACACTGGCCCTTTCTTTTGACCGACATATTGTTCAGCAAGATCAAAACAAATACACATAGGCTAACCGATTCACTTAAAAATCTTAACAGAAACAAAACTAATGCACAATCCACAATCTTCAAAAAACTGGAACCGACTACTTTCAATAACAGCTACACTCACACTGATTAGTGCCACTGGACGCAGTTCGACTTATGAGTCATGGGTTTCAGGGTGGGGGGACGAATAAAAACACCTCACAGGGATGGCGTAGACAAAGGGCTGAGCTATTTTTAGAAACAAGCGCCTCTCCGGTCCACCCCTCCCCCACCCGTCAACAGCATTGTCTCCCCCCAGCCGGTGGTGTGTCTCCAAAGGCATACTGTCGGATTCAAAATTATGGATACTCGAGTTTGACTTGACACCAAAAATTAACCGATTGAGCTACAACAACGGTGGTTACATCAAAATTGTCCTTGTCTTATTCTTAGTGTTTCGGTGTAAACAAAAAATTTTAAATTTTGATTGTAACTAATTTTTATTGCAGGTAGAATCTAAAAAGTACACGATTTTTGCCGTTTTTCTAGCTACTACGGACTTAAAAAATTCAATTTCCGAAACGGATCAACTAATCGATTTCAAATTTTGATACGTCATAGACAGACATGTTTTTAGTCTATTTATATAATTTTAGATTTTTAAACCTAATTTTATTAAAGCTGTTATCCATTTCGTAAAGTGATGTTTTCTCAGCATTCAAAAGAGCTAAAAACTTGTTTAATGGCTTGTTATGAAGCTCGTGATTTTTATAGTCTAATTTTGAAAGTACTTAAACCAAATCTACTTCGAAACGGTTTATTCAGAGTGATTATTAAGTAATAAATCAGTGCGTGCAAGAGGCTGGCTACCGCTGTGGCGTGTTGAAAAGAACGGAGTGCGACGTTGCCGCGATAAGGGAGTTGGCGAGCACTCCGCAATCTGCAACCAGTTTGTAAAGTGTTTGTCAAAAAAGTGTTATCTTCCTGCTCACTAAAATGTTCTCTGGGAGGCATCTCGTGGCTCGATGTGAACACAAGCTAAAACGCTCACCAAATGACTCAGGAGAAAGCGAACATTGATCTTCCGACACATTCCATTATAAATTCATAAACAATTTTAATTTTATAATCCTTCCCGTCCATCCCGAGGTCAAAAGCCTCAGAGTGCGGAGCGCCCGCCAACTCGCTTATCGTGGCAACGTCGCACTCCGTTCTTTTCAACACGCCGCACAGTGGTCAAATTCCTCTGTTTACACGCGAAAAAGGGGTATTTTTCATGTCTGCAAAAATGTGTAATTTTTAACTGAAGAGTTTCCTAAAGGGTTGGGAAACCAGAAACCTACTTTTGATTCTCCTACAGGTGGAAGGGTGGGGGGGAATTCTTGGGGAAACCCAAGAATAAAGTCACATTCCTTTATTACCAGTCCAGATTTGCTTGTTGGAAAATGTTGCTGTACGATACAAATCTGCTCTTCCACTAAACTGAAAATCGTCCTAACGCAATGGAAAACATCCTGAAAGGCAATAAACGTAATTATAAGACTTAAACAATATTCTAACCGTATTTATTAACCCTTAAAATGTTTTAAAAACAATAAAAATTCGGTTGTTCCACTTAAGTAGTGCATAATTTTTTGGGTTGGTGATCGTTGGTCATAATTTTATTACTGGTTGATAGGTCTTTTTATACTTAACAACCCCTATAAATTTCAGCTGCTACCTCTTGCAACCTTTAGAGATATATAATTTTTTGTAGAATCATATCATAAAAAGTTTTAATCAAATAAATATACATATATTATAGTTAAGTACCTGGGGGCCGAGCTTTGCTCGGGGGAAGGCCAGTTAGTTTGTTTAGATGACTTGGAGTAATATTTCACCACTTCCCCCTGCTGATAATCAGATTTGTATAACTCATTTGCCTCTTTTCTACATTTTTAAGGTCACTCCAGTTGTTATTTATTGCTCAATGTCCCTTTGATTTATTTTAATACTCTACATATGTAATATTCACTGAAATCTTTCAATCTCTGCTCTCAGGAAACAATATGTTAATAATCATATACAACATGAGTATTACTTTGACAGTTCCCTGGTTGATTATGATCAGCTGTTACAATTCTTTTGTTTTGATTTGAAACTCCATAAGCCCAATGTTAATTTTTTTAACTTTTCATTTTAGTTTTCTTACATTATTTGATTTTTGCTGGGGATGAGGCCTGTCTAGAACTTATTTTTATCCCAGAAATGAGTTATTTCGAACATTTTAAGGAAATCGTTGGAGCCGTTTTTGAGATCAGTGTCGCAAGCAAGCAAGCAAGCAAACCTTACTCATATTAGAGTATAGGATTCGGGAATACACATTTGGATTGGTGACATTGGATTTTTGCACAACATTTTATTACTGGTTGATAGATCTTTTTATTCTACACAACCCATATTAATTTCAGATGCTACCTCTTGCAAACCTTTGCAATAAATATTTTTTTGCAAACTGCTACCACTGAACGAGTAAGTTATTTTAAATTTGATAAATTTGTCGAATACAGTTTTTATACCATATTGTTTTATACTGCTGATATAACTGGGGACTTTTTTTGTTTGAAAGGTCGTATTGTGCATTCAACCCCTAGAAAAATCTATTTAAAATGCTCGCGAAGAAGACGATGGAGGACTTGTTCCACGTGCTGTTTGTGTCATCCGATCCTTTAATTAGTAGCTGTAGAATTAAACATCGAAAAAGGGCTAGCAAACTACCCTCAACTGTACTTAGTTTTCTACAGGTTCCAGAAGAACCCAAATCTGTAGAAGTAAGGTCAGAAGACTCAGAAACCAACATCAGTGATAGTGATTAACCTACTAAGTGTGTGCAAAACATCTCAATAATGTTATTTTTTCAATAAGTAATTTAGTGTTTTTTTGTTTAATGTAATAAAGTAGGCGAAATATGTGCTATAGTTACGTATTCCATCCGTAACACCCTTTTCATGCGTCACAAGGAGTTTTAAATAGTTTGCAAAGTCTTTAGATTTTTTCGCGTCTATATCGCCAGCCGTGACCACTGTGCGCCGTAGCGGTAGCCAGCCTCGTTCGCGTACTGATTTCTTACTTAATAATCACTTTGAATAAACCGTTTCAAAGTATATTTGGTTTAAGTACTTTCAAAATTAGACTATAAAAATCACGAGCTTCATAACAAGCCATTAAACAAGTTTTTAGCTCTTTTGAGTGCTGAGAAAACATCACTTTACGAAATGGATAACAGCTTTCACAAAATTACGTTTAAAAATCTAAAATTATACAAATAAACTAAAACCGTGTCTATATATGACGTATCAAAATTTGAAATCGATAACTTGACCCGTTTCGGAAATATGAATTTTTTAAGTCCGTAGTAGCTAGAAAAACTGCAAAACTCGTGTCCTTTTAAATTCTACCCGCAATAAAAATTAGTTAAATCAAAATTTAAAACTTTTATTCACATCGAAACACGAAGAATAAGACAAGGACAATTTTGATGTAACCGCCGTTGTTGTAGCTCAATCGGTTAATTTTTGGTGGCAAGTCAAACTCGAGTATCCATAATTTTGAATCCGACAGTAGGCAAGCGCGCGACACTTGTCTCACTTGTGGCTTGCAGGTATATTGCTGCTTCCTTTTGCTATTTTAAATTAAAAATAATTACGTTTGAGTTAATGTTGTTCTTAACCTATAAGCGCTTAACGGTATATGATAAAACAGTAGTATTTTAAAACTTAGATTTTATTTTTTAAATATTTTTATTTTTTTATATATTATTATTAGTGTTTGGGGGGTGATTGATCACCCTGATCACCCCCCTTATTTACGCCACTGGTTTGTAGATAACCTTTTGTAAAGAGGTATTATTGCATTCAATACTTTTTGTAATATTGCTGTTTTTACCTTTTTTGCATGTTTTTCGGGGATTTCCATTCGTGCAACTCTATTTGGCGCGTGATTTCCATTTGGCCCGTTGATAGAAACACCAAGATTCTGGTCCGTCGGGGCATAAGCCGTGCTTTGGATTGTCATCAGTCGACACACAGTGGTAAATGGTTGAAAATATAGCAGTTCTCATGTGATCAACACTGGTTCCAATATTTCTTTGCACTGCATTCCTGTAGTAGGCTGTTAGTTTATCTATGGTACTCCCTTTTAGGCTACCGTAGGCCTTACCGCCAAGCGGATCACCTGTGCCACGGTTATCAGTCACAATTTTTCTAAGACCAGTTCCTAACCGTTTTGCCAGATGGTTTAAGCATTCAATTTTTTTATTTCCTTACCAGGATAAACATTCATGGCTGAAACATGTGCATAGGAGTTTGCATCTCCATCAAAGACCATTACTGTATACTGAAACCAAAAGTCTTCTGATCTTGCCCAAAGTTTTTCTGCGGCTGTTATTTCCATTGCTTTGGAAGACCCCTCGGAGTTACGAGTACAATGACAGCTGGGTTTATGATTGATATGCTATTCTTTAAATTCTTGGTCACTTAGGGTTCCTTTTTTTTCTTCAAAAGCTTTACAGTACTTTGACAGTACCTCAAAATCAATAAAGAGGTCGGTTGTTAGTTCGATGCAACACCCAACTCCGTATTTGGAGGTAAACCCTCTTTTGTGCCAGCTACCATCGTAGCTGACACTTACCTCAAGTGCCTTTACAGGCTGGACCTCGCTAGCTCAGCATAACACTTACGAACCTCTCATCGTGCTTCATCAAGGCAAGTCTGAACCAACTGCTTTTGGTTATATATTTCATTTTTATGGAACTGGTGGCTTCGGTTTGTCATGGGTTTCATGTTAAGATGCATGCTAAATATATCTGGCCCTCTGTGGCCTTTGCCTGGACTTGTAAAGACCTGAAAAAGTCTTCTGTTAACGTCAAAAAGTTGTCTACCTGACGTTTGTTGAGAAAGGCGCTGCGACAAATCTATGGGAAATGTTTCTTCACAAGCGATACATTCGACTAGTAATGTGGTTGCATAGCCTTTTGTGGTAACCTTCGCAACTGTAATAGATCTTTCCAAACATGAGGGACAAGGAAACTGAGATATAAAAGATGTTAAAATGTCAATATCAACAATAGCATACTTAGGAGCAGTATCGTCTTCTAAAAAGTATTGTTATATGAACTATACCGTGCAAAACCAGTTTCAGTCTGTATAGGTTCTTTAGGGTCAACTATATTTTGTGGATCCACTTTTACTTCAACTTTGACTAAACTATTATCAGGCATTTCTACATCTGGTTGTCTAGGCTCACAACTAACCTCACTTTCAAGATCAGACTGGCTTGTTTCAAATAATGCTAAAGGCCTACCGGTATTCCATCTCTTACTGATTACTTTTTTATTTCTTTTACTTATATTTATAACACTTTTTCTTATTTCTTCCCATTCTTATACTGAATTAGACAAAACTAACAAAATTAACTAGAAATAAACATTACAGTTTGTCAATAACAACACAACAGCAGACAGCTCAGCTGTCACTTTGAAAACAAACAATACAGATGATTTTCTTCTTCTTCTTCTTAAGCTGTTAGGTAATGTGTTTGTGTTATTGTATTTATAGTATGATTATTCTTGAATTATGGCAAAGTAATATTGCAAATAAATATCTATATAAATACCATATTGCTGTACTGTAATGTTTTAGAAGCTAAGAGGGAAATCCTTGGAGTCGAGGACTAGTAAGCAATATATTTTTTTCTCCTATACACATGTATGTCAAATTATTCTGGATGGTTTTTATGATGTAAAAAGATATATATAATAATTTACAAAAAATTCTTTTTTGAATTTTTGATGATTTTTCATTAATTTTGAGTAGCGACTCCTCTTAAGTGTACTAAACTAGTTTGGAATGTTAGTAATGGTAGGGGGTACAAAAATAAATAATATATGATCATTAAATCTGAATCTGTACACTAGAGGAAGACGGAAAAAATAAACAGAATAGTTTTTTTGAGTAATCAAATAGTTTATTAAGAGAAACACAATTGTAATGACCAACAAACAAAAATTAATAGTTATTTTGTGAGGAAATTATGGAAATTAAACTTATGAAATGAAGTAGAATGCGATACTATTGTAAATTTTGATAGTTTTCGTAGACAATAGTTATAACAACGTTCAGAACATAACCACTGTGTTAATTATTTCACTCAACCCCAACCTCCTGTAGTTTTAAACAAACAAAAATTAATAGTTATTTTGTGAGTAAATTATGGAAATAAAACTTATGAGATAAAGTAAAATGCGATACCATTGTAAATGTTGATAGTTCTCGTAGACAATAGTTATAGCAACGTTCAGAACATAACCATTGTACCCTTTTAGTGCCGCGAGACTCGTAGCAAGATGCGCCGTTGATGTAGCTTGAGTGCCGAGGATCTCGTAACGAGAACTCCGGTCTGTTGCGAAAAGTGCCAGGATCTCGTCTTACATTTTTGTACATAAAAATATATATTCTCGCTTATACTGGCTGCCATTGGTGCCAAATGCCTCTCTACTAACCAGTCTTTCAATTAACCTAACTTTTCTCCTGTACTGTCTTTGGGGCCGGCTTATTCTTATTCTTATTCCAGAGTCATCCATATTTACACTAGAAACTTTACTTACCCTTCATAAGAACTGCACAAAACTAAAATAGGAACTACATTTTAATAAAATCCTGTTATATATGACAATAAGACAGTCTAATAACAACGTAAACGTAATTGCAAAGCGGCACAATAACTACACATTTCCTTCGCACTGATAAGTGCTGTTTCCATAAAAGTACATCTTTTCAGCCGGCCCTAAAGGCAGTACAGGAGAAAAGCTAGGTTAAACGAAAGACTGGTTAGTAGAGAGGCATTTGGCACGAATGACAGCCAGTATAAGCGAGAATATATATTTTTATGTACAGAAATGTAAGAGTCTCGCTACGAGATCCTGGCACTTTTCGCAACAGACCGGAGTTCTCGTTACGAGATCCTCGGCACTCAAGCTACATCAACGGCGCATCTCGCTACGAGTCTCGCGGCACTAAAAGGGTACAGTGGTTATTTTCTGAACGTTGCTATAACTATTGTCTACGAAAACTATCAACATTTACAATGGTATCGCATTTTACTTTATCTCATAAGTTTTATTTCCATAATTTACTCACAAAATAACTATTAATTTTTGTTTGTTTAAAACTACAGGAGGTTGGGGTTGAGTGAAATAATTAACACAGTGGTTATGTTCTGAACTTTGCTATAACTATTGTCTACGAAAACTATCAACATTTACAATGGTATCGCATTATACTTTATTCTAAATAAATGTTATTACAAACTAAACTTTAAAATATGTGGTGTTAAACGCAACTGAGTAATGACCATACAAATTTTTTGAACAATGTTTAATTACATTGATTTTTGCGAAATCACTCTAGTTACATCGATTTATGCACAATTACTCTAGTTACTTAAGGTAATTATGGTTATCAATGTAATTTAAAATATAAAATAAAAGTATTTGGATAATGGTAAAGATCTGCGACAGCTGTTTGTGGTGGGGGTAGTGTGTGGTGGGAGATGCAGCACATGTGATCTAGCGTCGCTGCATTATATACCGTGGCAATAAAAACAACCCCACGTCTGGGACTGTCGGGGTGGCTCCTTTGTCGGTACAACATTATCATAAATCACAGTCGGAGAAGGGTCCATCGTTAAAGACCACCTGTTGGGTAATAACTTTTCTAGTATAATGGAATTCGGAGAAAGGTCTTTTAATGGTGACTGCTATCGGGCAATAAATTTGACCCTCTGTCTGGGGGGTCCCTTATCCCAAAGACATTATCATCGATCACTGTCATGTTGCTCGGCGGGGGGGGCGGTATTTTTTATTTTGTTTTTTTAAATCACATTGAATTATGCGCAATTACTCCAGTTACGTCGATTTATGCACAATTACTCTAGTTACTTATGGTAATTAAACATGTGAATATTAATTAGAGGAATTAAAACAATTGAATATTAATTAGGGTAGTAAAAAAAATCTTTCTGAATATTAATTTGAGTAATTATAAAAAATGTATATTAATTATAGGAACTAACAATTTTCAAATTAATTAGGGTAATTAAAAAATGCGGGGGGGAATAAATTATGAAAATCTCACCCGCCACATACACAATCGGCCAAACCCCCCTACTAATATGTGTTAACGATATATTTGTGATGCTATGTTATGAGAGGTCTCGAAATTCTTATCCTTTGAGCAAATCTTCTTGGTCCGTGTGGCTTGAGTCTAAATTATCAGATTTTCCTTGAAACGAAAATACAATCCCGGCGGAAAACCTTATTAAGCGAGACCATTGTTAACCTCAAGATAAGGCCGGATTTCCCGTAGAAGTTTACAGACCGAGAGATGACCATGGACACCTCCATATATGGCCTGTTGCCGAAACTAGCCATTTGATAGGTCGGGAACCGGAAGGTATCCTGGTTTATAAGCCGGTAACCGCAGGTTGCAGGTAGATAGAGTCAGAGATAGAGAGAGTAGAGTCAGCCAGGTAGGCAGAGTTGTCTACGTAGACAGTGAAGGTCATCCGTACCTGTCACGATGAACACCGTGATTTTGATTTGTAAGTTGGCTACTGTTACTCAGGTCTAGGATTGTCCTTGTCTCTCCTCTCCCTTGATCCCTTGATCACTTGTCTATTATGTTCTGATACTGTATAATGTCATGTTGTTTGTTTGTTTGTTTTTGGAGGAATTAGGAAGCCCCGGCATATCCGGCTAGGCACGTATCCCTTGGGATATTGTGCAGCCACCGGAAAGAGGGAAAAGAGGGATGGGAAATGTGGTAAGACGGGTCAGTCTGCCTCGCTCCAGAAAGGGAGAGAGAACCTTACCTAGCTCCCGGGCTCTGTGGGTGACATAACCCCAGGACGATTCGCCCTCTGACCCGACGTCCCCCTAAGTCCACCAGACAGGGTCCGCCATCGCACAGAGCCTCCAACCACTCAAGGGTTGGGTGTCCCCACGACGGTTCGTCCCCCAGCCCGGCAAACCGGAGACCTCTCTTTTCTTAATTTCTTAATAACCCTCCGCTGCCGGTCAATTTCTTTTTCTCTTTCTACACATCTGTGGCATGCTTGTGTAGCTCTTTGAGGTTCCGCTTTTATATTAGAAGTCGATTCCAAGATTTTTTTCCTGGTGAAGTTGTTTGTCGTTTCTTCCTTGGGGAGGTACGCAGAGGTAGCGATGAGCCAGTAAATCTCAACTGTTTTGCTATCAATTTGGCTGCTTTAAGTTCCTCTAGTTTCTTGGCTTCTTTTACATTTTTTTTTCTTAGGTTTTACGTCCTCCCCTTCTTCACCATCTTCCGATTCAGATGTGTAAACCTTTGGGATTTTGGTTCTGAGGCCTTTGCCTAGCCTTATGTCCATGGGAGATAAAGTCTGTTCTGATATATACTTTTTTCCAATTCTGAAATTTCTTGCTTGTTTACTAAAACAAACATAATATTTTAACAATATATAACTTATTTATTTAAGTACCGTGTTTAAAGAATCACATTTTAAATCAAAATTTAACCTAAATAACACAAACACCCAAACATTCGAGTCATCATGGCGTGCGTTGAAACTCAATTCATGAACTCAGACCGTAGAGTTTTTCCTGGCAAAGATAAATAAGTTTGGGGAGTCCGAGTTCCTATGCTCGGTAATGTAAACTAAATGCCACTTTTTTCAGGTGATATAAGAGTTAGGACTCTGAAACTTTTTATGCTTTCAGTTTAACTAAATTACTAGACACAGACACAAGGTTATTGCCAAATTACAATAAAAAAATAAATTTAAGATGTTTTTGAATTACGATAAATTTTTACCTTAAAAGCATTTTTGAACAATTTTTTTACAAGGTTCTGATCAGAAAATGAAGAAACCCCTGTGTCTGTGGTTAGAATAAGGTACAACAAATACTTGGTAAAAGTTTCATTGGTGTAAGTCTATTGAGTCCTGAGAAAAATGGCATCAAACTTTAAAAAAAGTAAGTTTCGGTAATCGAGAAAATAAAACGTCTAACTAAGTAGTGAAACTTGATCCTACCTTTAGTAGTGTCCTGCACTATAAGATGGGTTGTCAGGATCTTCTTGATCTTCAAAAATATCCTCTAATTTTCTTTTCTTCATTGTTCTGGCCTGCCTAATTTTTTTTTCTTGGTCCTCGGCGGCTTTCTTAGCTTTACGGAGCCGTGTTTTTTCCAACTTGGTCATGGCAATAACTAAGTTCTTGCCTGGGCTCAAGCCCAGCTGCTCCATTATTTGAACTTTGCTTATAAATCCATCATTGAAGGTGCATACAGCACTATATACACCATATTTCAGTGTGGGGAGAGTAACAAATACCCTTTTTGGGATTACAGACCATATCACGTTATTAAATGACTCATTTGGGTTTTGCGTTTTTCCTTTCAGGCATTTTTCTAACAATTCAACTTTTACCAAATCCCTAAAGACAGGCTTGAAATGTTTCATTACAACCTGAGGCAAATAGAAATGTTTATTATGGTCATACTTAGTTTTTTCCAATTTAGATCTATTATGTTTGCACCATGTTTCTTCGCCCTCTGGGCACAGTATGTGGACCGGTTTCTCGTTTGTGCTCATTACATGGCTGTAGATAGCCCAAACAGCCTGACGAATAGCTTGGACACTGTGTGTGTTTCTCCTAATTGCTAGGCCATAGAAAGTCTGTAGTTTTTGTACAGCTGCTGTTGTTAGTCTATTTTTCCCCTTCAATGACTTACCGTCGCTCAAAATTGTTTTTGTTTGCGCATATTCAATAGCCGAGTGCCCATCCGCTTTTGAACATGGCCTATGCATTCCAGTTTTTCTATTTTTGTATCAGGGCCATACACTTGGGCTTCACAAACTGATGCATAGGCCTTTGTGTCCCCATCACCCAGGTAAAATAAGTATCTTGCATTGTACAGCTCCTCAGTCCTACGGAAGACTTCGATCGCTCCTGCAACTTCCATTCCGCCACTACTGCCTAGGTAGTTTGCTTCACAAGACTGTATATGAATATTTTTCCCTTGATGGACACTTACAGTATTTAGACATAACTGAGACATCGAGGACTTTACCTGTGTCAACTGAGGTAATAGTTAAAACACCATTCAAGGAGCAGTGCCCCCTCTTCTGCCAGGAACCGTCTACAGCCACACACAAATCCCTTACTCCATCATTTAGATTTACGGCTTGCTCAACAGCAGTCTTCATGCTTTCTTTACATAATTTTTCAGTAGCAGTATAAAGCAGTATTAATACTTAGAGTATTTTGAAGGGGGAGGGGGGAGATTTAGTACTCCGCAGAGAATCTGTCCCGCGGTTTGGCCCTTGCCAATAGACCGTAAGCCGTTTACTAATCTAAAATTTATATCGTAGAAATTTTCTAGCTTACCATCCAGAGTCTGTTGAATTTTACAGCAATTATCAAAGGCTTTATCAATTTCATTACAGTTTGAACAAAATATGTGGACCTGTGTTGCTAGACCTTCAATTGAGCGTTTCTCGAAACTTAGTTTGTGATGACAGTTTTTACATACAGATAACTCACTAAAAGCACTAAACAATAAGTTCAAATCAACAATGTCATATTCCAATGTCTCACTTTTGTTACTATAGTAACCAAAATTACTTTCAACTTTGTACTTTCTAGAGGAAGATGTTTTAGCAGTAGGAGTAGGCCTAGGCCTGGGGCTAGATTGGTTTGTTTGGGGGTCTGTTGCTACACATTTTGGAGAACCTACGCTTCTTCTTTTCTTGAAAGTGCTTCTACGGCTTCCGATTTTCTGTTTGTTTCCCATATTATGATCTGATAAATACTAAAAGTACTAAAAACACATAATTCACGTTACCGGCACAAACAAATTTGTCACTGCACAATAAACATAACCAAGAAACAATAACAACACAGAACAGAATACAAACAGACGACAGCTGATGAATAGTTAGTAAACTGGCAACCAGAGTAGCCAACCGTAGGTAACAAAATACTTGCATAGAATATGAGTTATCTATACTATAAGAGTGGTTGGCAGATACGCCGCGCTACTGGCTAAAATATCACCAAAAAGTGGATGCAGTCTCTTTATTTTTATTTTTTATTAGTTACTTATAATGGAATACTTATTAAGTGTTATATATCGTTGAAAAGAGGAATTTTTGAAGAATACAGTAATATTCAACAAAAAAATAAAATTCCGTAAAAAAAATTTTCATGTTGGACTCCCCTTACACTTATTTATTATTTGTTGTATTTTTTTAATTTTAGTTGTTGTTTATTTTTTTGTCATTTGTTAAATGTTTCATTAAAATACATTTGTAACTGACATTGCATATTATTATTGACCAGCCTACTATACAAATTGTTGATTTTAGATATAACATAAATATAAATATCAAGTGAATAATTTTTGATATAGGCTTAACTGTTAAAATATGATTCAAAATATATAGGGTTTTGATTCGATATATTGAATGTGTTTAAGATCAATATATCGCATCCGATTAGTTGGTGGCCTCTAATGAAACTGTACCATAGGCCAGGGGGTAAAGGATTTGGTCCTCACGAGTACATTCGACCACAGCTATGACCAGGAGCCTAAAAGCATTGTTTACCATTTTAGTAGGTCCATGCCCCTAATGGAAAACCTATATGACGACCTAAATTAGGCCTACAAATTATCCTCCTAGACTGCAGCACCAAGCCACGTTATTGTTGGGTTATACTAAGTTAAACGTTTCAGTTTAAATGTCAAACTATCAAGATTTAACTGGATTTATATAAAGAAAACATAGATTAACTTTGCAGAGATGTGTGGGAGTACTTGCCCCTGCAGTAGCAGACAAGAGTCATATACGGTACCGGTACTTTACTTCTGCCAAGTTAAAAAGGGTAGGTAAAATCATCAATTACTGAATATGGATGTTTTGCATTGTTTTAATTAAAATTCATAATGATTTTTTGGTAAATTTATAGACCTATTTTCACTCTCCCACTTTGAGGGACACTTACACCTGCAGCCTGTTTTTAAATAAGATTGGTGTCATATACCAAATGACTGCATCTAATTTGAAGGTTAACTTGCAACTCGTTCACTCATAAAACAATATTTTTATTAATATTAACAAATGTTAAGGATGCTTAATCCTGCTCAGTTTACTTACCCCTTTTTGCCACAACTCTGCCAGAGTACTCCATCGTTTTCCAAAGCTACCTTTTCCTTTCCACATAAATCTCACTGTCTCTCCAACTTCAGGCTCGCGGTCCACGATTAACTCACAATCCGCCCTAACTAAAACTGACGAATCTTCGTCGCAGTCTATTAAGTAAAACATATTTTTTTATAAAACTGAAAATGGTGAACTAAAAATACAACAAATTCTTACAGCTCCAACTAACAACTAATCCCAAATTCCAACTTCCAACCTAAACAAAACAAACATGGCGATCCAATGGCCAATGGAAACCAAACAATACACAACAGTAAACAGTCCATGGAGTAATCGTCAGCGTAGTGTACCGGGATAAAACGACGTTGTTAACCAAGGAGGTTTATTAGTATTACTGGAGGTAACACTGCTTAATGGTTTTTGTCGAAAAAGCGATTTATCATTCTTTGAACTATCATCCTGATTCGTTGTTGTATTCCTTTAAATTTGGCAAAGAACGACTCGCTATTTTGTTAACAAGTGTTTCCTCCAGTATTACCAATAGAACTCCTTGATGCATGCTAACTAACTATTATTACTGTTTTCAACGTTTACGGATGTGACCCCAACCTTCAAGAATTTAAAATTTGAACTGGAATGACACGCAATTCAAGTATTGAAACTTAATTAGATGGCTTGAATAACGTGTTGATATGTTGATGACGTTTTCAATGTGAGTATAGTGGGTATATCTTATCGCTAGCCTCACGGTTAAAAAAATGTGAGGGTTTCGACCGAAAAGCATCCGTGTGTTCTTTTAACGGAAAATAATGCCATCGACACAAAAAATTAGTGTAATGTCAAGATCAAACATATATTAGGTATATAGTTAGGCTACATTACAGAAAGGTCAAGCCTGCTACAAATTAGGAAACTCGAAGAAAAAAGTTTGTTATCAGTTTTATCATTATTACAATACTGATTATTTGGTGAGTTTTCGTTGAGGATTAATTTGTGCAATTTCAATGAGTACTAAAATTTAAAACTGTAAACTGAGATGAGTGGCAAGAAAAGAAAATATAAATCTTACCTTTTTGATGAAAGCAAAGTAAGGAATAATAGCTAAAGGTACTTTGTTATTTATGATTGATGTATTGATGTTTATTTCAAGAATTGATTTTAATAAACAGTTAAAGAGAGGGCTACTTTTTCATGCATGCAGTTATACGATTAAGTCAAAAATATAAGCCATAATATTTTTTTAGAAAAAATTAAATTATATGTAAATTTTTAGTTTGTTAAATATATTCAACAGCAAAAATAAGGTGAACTGAACGAAATGGATTGATTTGATTTTCAAGGGACAAGTTAGTTATAATATAACAAATAATATTAAATATTATAATATATGATAATATATTATTAGGCCTATATTATAAATATATTATAAGTTTTTTTATTTTATTTTAATCATATGATTAAAATATATGGAATATATCCTACAACATTTTTTCAGGGGGTGCCATACCGAACTCTTCAGCGCAGAAAAAAAGGTGTTATTGATGACAGCTCGTCTGATGATGAAGTCGCTAATGAAGGCAATACTCAGCAAGTAGCTGGTAGCAGCAAAGATTCAGCATCATCGTCTGCATGTCCCTTTGACGATGGAAATAATCAAAGTGTTTCCTCCGTTTTATCTGACGGTGAAGTTAATAGTATCCCATCTCCATCATTGCCCCCCTTTGATGATCCCATAAGTGACATCATCATCATCATCCATACGTGCCTCGTCTGAAGAAAGTGATTGTGTATTTTCTGAAGATACATATAGTGAGAATGATTCTCGATCCGATGAACAGAACGAAATTAATATTGATACTAGTGATGATTTCCTGGAGCAACCCATCTATGTTGGCAGTTCTGTGAGTGTGGGAGGTTTTATCACTAGCCTATTTGCACTTTATTCCAAACATAAACTTTCAAAATGTTGTTTTGAGGATATTTTGAAATTAGTCATAAATACCATCCCTCGACCACTCAATTTTCCAACATCTAAATATAAGCTTTTTAAATATTTAGAAAAGTTATCTTCGCATTTTGTTCCACAAACCCATGAGTACTGTTTGTCATGTACTGGATTTATAGATCCAGCTGAAATTAACGAGGATAACAATTGTCCTACGTGTGGATCAAGTGAGAAAAGCTTCTTTGTAATTATCCCTATAAAGAGCTGTATTAATAATTTGCTTCAAAACTGTGGTGTATATAAGCATTTAGTTGATAAAGAAAATATAATCAACATATCAGACATTTTAACTAGCTGTAAATACAATGAACTCAAATCAGTGTTAAATTTGGGCAAGGATGACTTCGTGCTTCAAGTAAATACTGATGGAGTTCCGCTAGCCAAAAGCTCATCGACACAATTGTGGCCTATACAAGCAACAATAAATGAGCTTCCGCCACATTTGAGACAGTATTTTATGATTGTATGTGGTATCTGGGTTGGGCAAACCAAACCTAACATGAATACATTCCTAAGACCATTTTGTGAGGAACTAGCAAATGATCCAACTTTAACATGGACACACCCAGAAACTCAAAAAGAAGTAAAAAGTATTATAGCCATATCATGTATTTCAGTTGATTCTCCAGCTCGGGCTTACATCCAAAATATTTCCCAGTTTAATGGAAAGTTCGGGTGCAACTTTTGTGAGCAGGAAGGTGATATCATTGCAAAAGGGAGAGGCCATGCTAGAGTCTACCCTCTTTCAGAAGACCCAGCCCCGGTCCGGACAAAAGAAAACATGTTGAGACAAGCAGGTGAAAACAATGAAAATAATCGATGTGGTGTCAAAGGCCATTCTATAATGAGTATTATTCCATATTTTGATATATCTTCATCATTCATTCCGGATTACATGCACTGAGTCTTGCTTGGTGTGGTAAGACAGTTTTTAAGTCTATGGTTTGACACGTGGAATTACAATGAATGTTGGTATATTGGTCCGAATCTACGGAGAGAAATAAATGAAAATTTAGAAAACATCAGACCTCCAGATATAGTTGTAAGACTGCCCCGCTCCATTGACAAAAAATCATCGTGGAAAGCGTCTGAGTTGAGATCGTGGCTCCTTTATTATTCAACACCATTACTACATGGTAGAGTTGGTGATAAGTATTTCCAGCATTGGCTCTTATTAGTTAAAGCTATTTTCTTGCTTTTGAAAGAAAAAATTACCGAAGATTAAATACAGTTAGCAGAAATTGAGTTGAGATGCTTTGTTCGTGATACTGATCAGCTGTACATGTTGCAAGAATGTACATATAATGTACATTTACTTACACATCTTGCTTTAAGTGTGAAGAATTGGGGACCTCTTTGGGCGACTTCTTGTTTCCCATTTGAAAGTAATAATGGGTATCTATTGAAGCTCCTTCATGGAACCAACAAACAGAGAGCAGAACTCGTCAACAGTTTGAAGATGGTTAACTTGAATCAAGTTTTACAATACAAGACAAGAGTTCCGCATGAGACGTCACAACATGTTGTGCATAAGGAATTTGAAGAAGTCGGTGCAGAGGCAAATGTTGAAGTACCAGTTGATGTAATGAATCAGATCCAGAGAGTTGAAGTTAACTGTGAGCAGAACACGACTGTCCAAGTATACAACAGAATAAAACTGGCCGGTGAAGAAATGTTCACATCTAAAGGTTACAAGCGTGAAACCAAACGAAATTCTTGTACAGTCGGCATCAAGAGTGAAGACAACATTGAGAAATATGGGGAAGTTCGGTATTATGTTAAGATTAGCAATGTACATCAAAGTAAAATATATGCAGTTTTAAATACATTCACTATTAACAAGCAATTTTTTATCCACACTGTAACTGGTGTGCATATTGACCATATTCCTTCAATTTCTGTGTACCAAACAAATGTTCTTGTGAAGGTTGAATATATTTTATTCAAAGTAATCAACCTATGGTCAAAATTTATCTGCTGTAGGCCAAACTTCCTTGAAAGAAACCTGTAAATAGTAATTAAAAAAGACTTATAAGAATTTTATGTTTAAGTCAAGTTATAGAGTTATTAATTGTGTCATCACCTACATAAGTTTTTTTATATGTGTAATATGTAATAAATGTATTTTAATGACTTTGAATTGAAACATTTTGTTTAACAAATTATATTGCAGAAATTAAAGGTTTAATTTTTGTCCAGTCATTTCCCTCTTACTGAACCAGGTTATGGCCTAGTTCTGGCCCAGTACTGGCCGGTTCTGGCCCAGTACTGGCCGGTTCTGGCCCAGTACTAACCCAGTACTGGGCCAGAAAAGTTTTCCACATGGGATATCTTCAGAAGGAGTCCCTGATAAAAAGTAGTCCTTTGTTGATTATTATAGGGTTCACAGAACTTAACACAACATTCTAATCTTGAGCCCATTGTTACTTTTTACGGAGGAAACACATGTTTTATATCACTTGTTCACTTCTGGTTAAAATATGAGATCAATTTTAAAATGTGGTCTGAGATAATTGTACGAAACATGTCTTACATTAATTCAATATTAAGTAGGCTATTGTGAATTATAATAAAATCTCTATTCATGGAATTAAATGATTGATAACTAAAGTGAACAATTCTGAGGGGTAAATAAAATTAAAAACAACCCATCATTCACAGGTATATGGGCTAAAATATGAACCTAAACATGAAACAAAAAAACCCTTTCGGTCTCAGCCCTTCAAAAATCAAACAAAAACCTTTTCCTTCTGAATTTGGTTTAATTAGTGTCTAGGAAGGCCAAAGATAATTTTTAATAATTTTTATCGTTATTTATATAAAATGTCCTTGATCATGGACAAAGTGACTGAATGAAATTGTT
This sequence comes from Allygus modestus, assembly GCA_963675035.1. Lineage (NCBI taxonomy): Eukaryota > Metazoa > Arthropoda > Insecta > Hemiptera > Cicadellidae > Allygus > Allygus modestus. The sequence continues at coordinate 63,018,213 of OY776111.1, read as the reverse complement.
TTTGATTGAAAATAAAATTAAAAACTCATTAAAAACTTGAAAAATGGGTTTTATTTACGATAACAACATCTAATAAACATAAAGAAATACTTTGGTACCTATTTGGTAAATTATTTCCCATGGTAATCATAAAAAAATCCCTGTCTTTCGACAAGCCCGCACTTTGGGCACCTAAAATTAGATTTCCCCTAAGCAAAACATATAATAGAAATAAAGAAAAGATTTGGTACCTTGTAAACATATAACAAACATAAAGAAAAGCTTTGGTACCTCTTTGGTATTTATATAAAAAATATAAACTGTCCATGAACATAGACAAAATGACTCGATGCATCTTTTTACCCCGGGGTTAGCAATTAATTTCAGATAAAACTAAATAATTGTTCAAAATAGAATTTTTTTATTAAAAATTTATAATAAAGTTATGTTTTTATTATTTATAAGTTATATCAACAACTTTTACAGTAAAAGAACACCCTAAAAAAATTGTTTTTGGTTGAAAATAAAAATAAAAACTCAGTAAAAACTTGAAAAATGTGTTTTATTTACAAGCTATTGTGTGGTAAGCTAATTCATATGGAAATCATAAAAACAATTCCTGTCTTTCGATAAGCAGAGGTAAATTTCGCACTTTGCGCATCTAAAATGAGATTTCCCCTTGCAACCGACTCGCTTGCATCTTCCAGCTTCTGTTTTGCCACTATGTACTGGTAGATGATCAACAGTGTCATATTGCACTGCACTCACAGGTCTTGATTCGTGGAGGCGTCTTGCTGATTTTGATTTTGGCTGTTCAGGTGTTTCTGCAGAGCTTGGCCGTCCCCTTTTTTTCTAGCTGGAGTATCAAGAGTTCTTCCGACTTGAACCAAATTGGATACAATTCTGATCCAGGACTAACATTCTGAGATAACTCGAGTACAATTGGTGGACCAAGACCATAGTCGAGTAAGTTTGATGGATTTAGTTCAGTGGTCTTTCGATTCGATATATGAACATTCCCATATATAACGAACGTGTCACCACCTATTCAGAGCAAACTACTAAACGTAAAGAGGCGAGGTTGGTGTCAAATGATTTTCTTTAGGCCCAGGATGATGAAAAAAATACAATATTCTACATTTATTTAGTTATAAGTTTGTAATCGGCAAAAAACCCTATTTTATTTGCAATCATTTTGTTTACAGGCCATGTGTTCCTTACTTTGCATCCAAATTCAATACAACAGCTGAGTAAAGTTAAAGTTGTTTTTGTAAACAAAGCAGAGAAATATTTCTAACTAAATTAAAGATTTTGGATTGAAATTTACAAGCAATTAGGAACGAAAATTTTATCCAATGTGGGAATAGAGTTAATAATACTGTATAAAAGTATCTGCAAAGTTTTATTCAAATTTACTAATTCCATATTTTCTACTTATATTTCAGGTTTTTTTTGTTTATGTTTACTCTTGAGGCAAAATTGTGTTCTATCATAGCTAATGTAACCAGATGTTGATTATTTCCCTTTTATAAATCTTCGGTCTCAGAAAATACGAGAGCAGGGCGGGATTCTAGCGGTTCACCGCTAGAATTGTAGTTTTAGGTAGTTTTGTGTAAAACTAAATCAAAAGCTTTTTGTTAACAACGATGATAGCCATTATACTCCCTAAAGTGCGATTTGTATATGAGTATATAAAAGAAACATGATAAAAGAGACAAATGAGACAAATACAATTAAAAGTAGGAGGAGTTTTTTTATACATTTGATTTCATAAATATGCTTTTATATATACATTAGTCTACTTAAAGCTTATAACACTTTTATGTTCTTCATATCATATGTTTATTTTGTTTATATTTAAATTACTATTGTACAAATTTCGTATTTCAGTTTGTGAGTTCGTTTGACGATGCCAACGTTGCTAGCGAAATACGTCATGAAATATACAAAATTTTAAAGTTTTGGTGAACGTTGTAATTTAAAATTAGTCTATAACCAATATTACGGCTCCCTATTGAAAAATATATCTTTAGTTTTTCAAGCCCGTCATTTTTGACGGGCTAGTAACAGTTAGTAATTACATAAAGATAAGTTGTCTAACATCCATAGATATGTTCTAGCAAGTCACATTGAGGTTAGAACAACATTTTGACAGTTCAGCTATGTTAAGGCTGAACTCTGGGTAGAATAATTTATAGAGCATATAGCGAACTAGGTTTTCATTATCACAAATTTACATTCTAAATGAAAGAAAATGTAATATGAAACTAAAATATTGCACTTGTATTATGGAAGTTAAAATTTTAGCCTAGCCGAATTTAAAACACAATGATATTCGCCCATAAGCTAGCTGTGAACCCAAACATGGCGGTGGCTTTTCATTCTCAATCCGTGTGGCAATGATTCAGTATCCTAACCACATCCTTAGGAAGTAGACAGGTGAAAGAACACTGCCTTACCAACTTGAGTAGGTGAGTTTACAAGTGCAATCACTGTATTATACAAGCGTAGTCACTGTGACTATGATAGGGTTTCTAACGATTAGGTATTCTTTCTAAGGAAATTATTAATGGGTTTCTTTGTAAATAATTAATGTTGTATTTCAATCGTGTATTAACTTAAAGTAAAAATTAAAATGTCATTTGTTTAAATTGGTGTGATCATTGAATATTAAATTAAGGGTAAATTTGAAACAAATATTTGGTAAAAGGTAAGATATTCACAAGTGGTAGAACGCTGTTATGTTTTAGGAGTGTTGTGGCGTACAAGTGTTGTAAGCTGTTGCCCGACATTATCCTCAGCACAAGTGGCAGAACGCTGTGCTGCTTCCCAGTAGGACTGTTGAGGTTTACAAGTGTCGTAAGCTGTGGCCCAAGAGGAGGACAAGTGGTAGAACGCTGTTATGTTTTAGGAGTGTTGTGGCGTACAAGTGTTGTAAGCTGTTGCCCGACATTATCCTCAGCACAAGTGGCAGAACGCTGTGCTGCTTTCCAGTAGGACTATTGAGGTTTACAAGTGTCGTAAGCTGTTGCCCAAGAGGAGGACAAGTGGTAGAACGCTGTTATGTTTTAGGAGTGTTGTGGCGTACAAGTGTTGTAAGCTGTTGCCCGACATTATCCTCAGCACAAGTGGCAGAACGCTGTGCTGCTTCCCAGTAGGACTGTTGAGGTTTACAAGTGTCGTAAGCTGTGGCCCAAGAGGAGGACAAGTGGTAGAACGCTGTTATGTTTTAGGAGTGTTGTGGCGTACAAGTGTTGTAAGCTGTTGCCCGACATTATCCTCAGCACAAGTGGCAGAACGCTGTGCTGCTTCCCAGTAGGACTGTTGAGGTTTACAAGTGTCGTAAGCTGTTGCCCAAGAGGAGGACAAGTGGTAGAACGCTGTTATGTTTTAGGAGTGTTGTGGCGTACAAGTGTTGTAAGCTGTTGCCCGACATTATCCTCAGCACAAGTGGCAGAACGCTGTGCTGCTTCCCAGTAGGACTGTTGAGGTTTACAAGTGTCGTAAGCTGTGGCCCAACAGGAGGACAAGTGGCAGAACGCTGTGCTGCTTCCCAGTAGGACTGTTGAGGTTTACAAGTGTCGTAAGCTGTGGCCCAACAGGAGGACAAGTTGTAGAACGCTGTCCTGCATTAATTTTCCCTTGCCCATTTGGCCTGAATTATAAAGAGATCTCATTGCTAATAAAATAAAATAAAATATTTAATACAGTAATTAAAAAAACCTACGTAGTAGTAAAAAAAGTGTGCTTTTGTGTTGAGTTTAGTATGTTGTTGGTGTCCACTGATTCTTCCATTATTTCAGATGATATATTACTGGTGATGTTATATGTATTGGTTGACCCATAATCATTGCGTTCTCTTTTGATAAAATGGAAAAGTCCCATGTTAGAGGGTGATTGCCATATTATCAAAAGACAATACAAATCATTTTTGTGTAATGGTCTAAGCTCCATCTCTACTTTTAATTGAATACCCCGACACTCATAAGCAAGGATAGTCAGAAATGCTTCTGTCAAAGCAAGCTCAGAAGGAACAAGCCAAGTGTTTACAACTAAAGCTTCCATAGCGATATGATGGTTTTTAAACCGCTGTTGCAGTATATATCATATTTCCCCCTCCACAGTTTATACTAAGCGTTTTTGTTTGTACACTTGGAATATTTTCTAAGTCCTAATCTGGGTCAAGGTCCCGTTTAAAATAAAAGCAAACTACAAAGTTATCAAAAGCCATTAGTGTTAGAACAAACAGTGAATCTACAAACACATTATAAAGCATTAAGTGTTAAGCAAACACATTCCATCTACAATGTTATTATAAAGCGTTAGGTGTTATAAAGCATCAAAAGGCAAAATATATTTAACTACACGTGCACATGCAAATACGTGTGATCTCTAAATTGCGCGTTGGGCCCATACACACTTAAGAGACCTACGCTACAGCGGGCACTGCAACCCAGTTGGACGTACATCGAAACGGGCGGCATGCTTCTGCGGAGAGACGTTCGAAATCTCGGGTTATATAGACGAAGAATGAGAAATAGTGTATATTTAGGGGAAAGCGGGATAAGGAATAACCCTGTCCCGTTGCGGGATTTTGTTGGGGATTTATACATGCTCTTCCAAAACGTTATCCCAGGGGGGGTCTCGTCTGCCGACGGGGGGGGGGGGGCTTGATGTAAACAGGTTCTAAACAGGTCCCTAGCTTTCCAACCATATATGGATAGGACAAGGTTTCACTTTGCGACCCGCTTTACTCCGTCTACCACCTCATTCCAGCTTTGGCCCTCCACCAGTAAACACGCGCTCTCTACATCTCAATTCTTTTACAATAGCTTCAACTCTTACTCCTCAGAAACGTCAACGACTGAAGGAATCTTTGAAGAAGACACCTGAGAGAAGAGGAGGGTTTAAGAAGCCAAGTTCTTTCAAGTCGAGGTTGACGAAGAATTTTGTTAATCATCCTCTCTACTTCGAACAAAGATCTTCTAGACCTTCTACATCTTCTTCTCGACCTTCTACATCTTCGACTCGACCTTCACCTTGACCTTCTGTTGCATCTCAGCCTACTACTACTGCATCTCGACTTCCTACTGTTGAAAAGGTTATGGCGAAGACCAGGGTATAATGGAGCTCGGCGAATTGTTGACCCCGCCAAAACTGAGTTCCGGACCCTAAAACGCTTGACGGAGTAAAGATTTGTGGCTAAGAACGGGGCTGACGTTTTCCTCTTTGAAAACTTCGACCATTACATCGAGGTTCGTCTACCACGATCTCTTCCACCACCTTCTGAGATCGACTGGGACCAAGTTTTGTACTTCGTCCGGCAAGAGGGAAGGGTAAAGTTTGCAATCAAAAGTAACAAATAAACTGACTACCGATTCCTTACCATCCCCTAAAGCACCATCCTCTTCAACACACAAACGGTTCTTTTCAGGACCACCTAATTATTTCAAGTTAGGGACCTCGCCTTTAAATAGGCAGGAGACTTTGTTAGTCTCAGGTTTGTGTGCGACCCACTTTGTGTAGCCGCTTTCTAACCGGTTATGCAAGTGACCTTGACCGACGGGGGGGTATAAAGTTTGTCCAAAGGATGTCATGTGGGTCCTCTAATTACGCGGCTTGACAAGACGAATAAGAAGGTGCAAACAGAATTCAGATCCGACCAAGGGTATTGCAGCAATAGCGGAAAAACTACTTGGGGTATAAAGTTAGTCTAAAGTATGTTATGTGGGTACTAAAATTACGCAGCTTGATCAGACGAACAAGAAGGTGCAATCAGACTTCAGATCCGTCCAAGGGTATAGAAGCAATAGCGGAAAACAACTATTTTCAAGGATAAACATAAATGAATTTTTTAGTTATGGTTTAAATTATGTCAAAGTGGGTACATTACGCGGCTTGGAAAGACGAACAAGAAGGTGTAATCAGAATTCAGATCCGACCGAGGGTATAGCAGCAATAGCGAAAGAACAACTATTTGAAAGACAAGGTACGTTGTGGTGGGGGTAGGTGTCTATCCTACATGCTAGCGCTACATCATTATACTTCCAGCTTTTGACGGATGAATGAACATCTACCTATAGAGTTTGTGTTAAAGTCTGAACATGTCACAATTTTACAGGAATATGAGGAAGGTGTCCCATCAGTAGTCCCCATGCCACCACCTTCTACTTCTCGGACTATGAATACAGAATGTATACGCTTGTAGTGGACTGTGAGCGGTTCCGTCGTAGAATACTCAAGGCTGAATCACTCTTAGGCAGTTGTCTGATACGCAAGGAGCATCACATGAATACATGCACTAGTTTTAATCACAGTGATTGTTATGATTATACACATACAGTGTTGAGCAGAGATCATTGAAGTTTTCAGTTACGGAGCTGCGATCCTCACAGTGTGCTAAACCCTAACTAACGCATATACTGAGGTTATTGTGCGGTGTAAAAACTTGGTGGGGGAAACGTTGTGGTGGGGGGACTGGTGTGGTGGTGGGAAGAGCGGGTACCTAACCTACATACTTATGTAACATCACTATACCTCCGGCTCTTGCCTAGTACACATGGAATCAGCAATCCAAGTCACTACTGTTTCTTCCACATCTTATATTAACCAGCTGATACTAATGAAAATACAACTGGCCAAATACAAGTACATGAAGTTTCTACAACAACATCTTCTGATGCGGAGGCAATGATATTTTCCTTGGTGGGTTTTAAGTAATGGAAATTTTACTAAACAATCATGGAGGACCGCATTAAAGGTGAAGGGAACTTTGTTATTATATCTGTTAAAATAAATGAAGCACTCCAGTTGTGATTGAAACCAAATGGCTAATGTTTAAATTGTCAATTATTTTAATCAGCTGTTTTTATATTTTTGTTTATTTTTTTAAGGAAGAACTAGATTTTCTTTGGAAGCCATTTTTTAATTGAAAGTTAATTGCAAGAGTAAAGATCAGTTTTGATTTTAAATTATTTTAATTTAATTTAAATGGTAGAACTGATAATATATACTGTTTCGCAGGCTTGGAAGTTAAATTGGAAACACCCGATCCAGATATTGTCACTATCTTTTAAGTTATACACAAGACACAACAAACACCAAGAACTCTGAGCATACATCATTGAAGGAAACTTCAAACAATACGCACACAGAAAATATTGTAAATAGAATTAAGAATGCATAAAAGTTAAACCCACTATCTTGCACAGGTTTCATTTCATAGTTTTCATTCGATAATGATATCGAATGAAAACTATCGAATCAAACTTGTGCAAGATAGCCTTTTTAAAACATCCTAAGGATGACCTTGAACTGACCTACGTCACCGTGACGTCACAACTACGTAGCCAACTACGTCACAGCTATGCCACAAAATGTCATGTGACCGGAAGCTATCAATCAAATGAGCCAGACCACACTAACTACACATTAACCACACTACTATAGTATAAATCTGAAGTTAGTTTCTTTAATTTTAAAACAAACTCTTATTTAAAAGCGGTTTCTATAACAATAATTTTGTTTTGTATGTTGCCTTACGGAGTTTATATAATTTACAATTATATTAGTATGTTTTTATTATGTTGAAATAATGTGATATTTCAACTGTTAATGTGATGTGGAAGTGTAACAATTTACGTAAGTACAATCCATGGGAAGATATGTATGTATAAACTGCAATAATATTTTTACTTGATTAGACAATACTCATTGTTTTGTATGTTGCCTTACGGAGTTTATGTAATTTACAATTATATTAGTATTTTTTATTATGTTGAAATAATGTAATATTTCAACTGTTAATGTGATGTGGAAGTGTAACAATTTACGTAAATCCAATCCATGGGAAGATATGTATGTATAAACTGCAATAATATTTTTACTTCATTAGACAATACTCATCACTTACGTCACTTTCAAATTTCAACATTGACTGATGTTGCAGAGCAGCACAGGTTCTCCAGTTATATTATGAATATTGAATGTTTCAATGTCTTAATATTGTCTGTAAACCTTATGCACTCCTGCACATACTAACTACACACACACACTGCTTCATCACATTCCTGGTAAGCGCACTAATGATATCTCGAACCAGGATCTCTGGACAAAGACAGTCTCTATAATAACTAATACGTTCCCTTAATCGTTTCCTAATATTATGCAGTTGCATCCTAACATCTACTAATCGATATATTTTTTAATCTCGGTAACATCATAAGTCCCTACTAACTCATTATTATGTTCATTTAACAATACATAGGTACTAGCCATCTTTCTTTCTATTACTACATATGGATATAGTAAGAAATACTTGTTAGTTTGTTTTTTTTGAAGTTTACCACTATGATAATGGGACCTAACTAGTACATTTTCCCTTACTGCATAACTCATAACATTTAACTTTTCATCTTTCTGCCGTTTTCATTTTTAATCTTTACTTACTAGTCTTTTATGCACTGATAACAAGGTCTATTTATGATCAAACTTCCTTTCATTCGGAAATAAAATTAGACTAAGTCCGGGTTAGATGGACCACCGGGATAGACGGACCAGTTGAATATTTCTTAAGTCTGCCGCATTAGCGCTGCGGTCGGCGTGTAGTGAGTTGTAATGAAGGGTGATGAACGTGTGTTTAAGTTTTGATTAATTAGAAGTAATTAGTTTGTGCGTTATTCTGATTCTTTATTTCAGGTATGTTGAAAAATATTATCCTCTTACTTTGCTCCTTAGTTTGTGTCATTAGTTTTAGAGATCACGACTTAGTTGTAGATGTGTAGATTAAGTGTTTAATAGAGAAGGAAACTAACCTAAAATGGCGTGCCGACGGCCTCATTTGCGCGACTGGCTGGCTGGTCCATCTATCCCTGACATTTCGGATAGATGGACCGGATAAATTTGGGATAGATGGACGATTTAAAAACTAGGGGGATAGACGGACCACATATTAAATAATATATATAGGCCTATATTATATAAAATAAAGTTAAACCAATCATAATCAGTTGTTTTTTTCTGTTGCAGAAAAATGCCAACTAGGTATTTGAGAAAGGGGACCTCGGGACGAGGTGAATGGTCCGAAGAAGGGTTGAATAATGCTGTTAAAGCAATAGAAGAAAATCAAATGGGCATCAATGCTGCTGCTCAGGCTTTTGGTATTCCAAAAAACACTCTGAAGAGGCGACTAAAAACCAAAAACTTTACTAAAGGTTCGATGGGTAAATGTTCAGTATTGGGGATTGAAAATGAAAAGAAAATTGTAGGTCACATAAAAAACTTCAATCTCGAAGGTTTACGCCAACAAGAGACTCGGTTCGATCAATGGCCTATAATTTGGCACAAAAATTAAACTTGAAACATAATTTCAACCACGAAACCCAACAGGCGGGGTATCACTGGCTTACGTCTTTCATGGCTCGTAACCCAGAACTGTCCATTCGGCAGTCAGAGGGAGTTTCAATTGCAAGAGCGAAAGGGTTGAATAAAAAAACTGTTTGAGGGGTATTTTAATCTGTTGGATGGGGTCTTAAAGGAAAACGGGCAAATTAAAAAACCGGGAAACATCTTCAATATGGATGAAACAGGGTTACAGTTGAATAATAAACCTGGAAAAGTCGTTGCAGGTAAAGGTTCTAAAAATGCCACATCCGTAACGTCTGGGGAAAAAGGGGAAACGATTTCAGTTTTGGCATGTGTAAATGGTGAAGGAACATTTCTACCCCCATTTTGTATTATGAAAGGGAAGAATCTTAAACAAGAATTTTGCGACGGAATGCCTCCTGGTGCAGTTGTAAGAATGTCACAAAAGTCTGGCTATGTTAACATTGAGTTATTTTTTGATTGGTTAAAAAAGCATTTTACACCAAGAAAACCAGAAGGAAAGGTTCTATTACTCTTAGACGGCCATACTTCTCACACAAGTTGCATTGAAATGCTTGAATTTGCTGAAAGGAACATTGTATTAATGAGCATTCCTCCTCACACTAGTCATTGGCTTCAGCCCTTAGATCGGTCTTTTATCAAATCTCTGAAGAGCAATTACTACGCTGTCTGCAACAGTTATATGACAAATAACCCCTCCAGGAAAATAACTCGACTGCAATTTGGTACGCTCCTTAGTTCAGCGTGGGGTAAGTCTGCAAATGTGGATAATGGGATCAGTGGTTTCAAAACTTGTGGAATAATTCCCTTCGAGCCAAAAGCAATACCTGACTACGCCTTTCTCTCAGAATCATCTACTCCTGCAGATGTTAATGACAATCAATGTGTCGAGACATCCTGAAATGAGCCTAACCAGCCACCATTGCCTTCGGGGCTTGATTTTGTGAATGGGGTACTTGTTGTTGCTGGATCTAGTTCTCAGAGCGATGCGGAGCCTGTTCCAGTTTCAAAGAGTGGAAATGCTTCTAAAAATGAGACTTCCTCCAAAATATTGGATACAATACACCCAGTACCTTGTGTGAGTAAAGTTCAAACAGTAAAGAGGAAGGCGCAAACCGTATCAAAAATTTTAAGCTCTCCAGAAAATATAACATGCCTTAAAAAGAAGGACGAAGAAAAAAAAGCAAAATTGTTGATAAAAGAAGAAAAGAAGAAAGAAAGAGAGCTGAAACAAGCTGAACGAAACAATCAAAAGAATAATAAGAAAGTTGTTAGTAAGAAGAAACGGCAAATTAAAAAAGAACCTGTATCCACTTCGGAGTCAGAAGACATTGACATGGATGTGGTTTTAGACGAAAACCTTTGAGAGTGATTGGGAGGGAGAATGAGTGTGTTTGGTGCGGTGAGAACTACAATGAGACCACAAAAGGAGACGACAGGATTAAATGCATTTCATGCTCTCGATGGATGCACGAGGGCTGCACACGATTTAAAAATAAGTGTGATTTCTGTGGGAAGCGGGAATTAAAAAATGTTACAAAGGGTTTTCAAGCAAACTAGTGGAAGAAAATAATGAACATTCCCGAACACAAATTTGTATAGAACAATATTGACATTGTAATTTGTAATTACCAACCCTTTTGTAATTTTTTATTAATAAACTGATTATTTGTATTATTTACCATAGTTATATCACTATATAACCTAATTCCATGTAAGAAAATAAGTGGTCCATCTATTACTTTTATATGGTCCATCTAACCCGGATACCCTCGGGATGGATGGATCACTTACACTAACATATTATAAAAATATTATTGATGACTTAATTGATAATATTTTTGCGAGAAACATGCTAATTAGGCTAAATAGGATGTGCTTTAAGTTAACAAAAATTTTCAATGGTTTATCATAACAATATAGTACTTAAAGATTGTTTTTATAAATGTGGTCCAACTATCCCGGACTTACCCTACATTATTCAAAAAGTATGTACTGGGTTTACCAAACATAACGTCAAATGGTATAGCCGGTTAAATCGTACACCGAATGGTTGAAACAATTTTTAATAAAACTCAAACATGAAGCCGATTTTGTATGTTTTCATGACAAAGGATTCTACATATTTTATTCACATCTTTATTTACACGTTAGCAAGGATTGGATTGTGGGTGATATACTGAAATGTGTAAGTATGTCTTACCATATCTCACCTATGTTAAATAACACAACTTTAGGAACACTTTTCTCAAAAACTCTTAGACATATTTTAATAAATCTTTACTGACCAAAATAAAAAAAGAGTCATAGCAATATCTCTAACAGTCTAGGAGAAAAGTGTTCCTAAAGGTAAGAAAACAGTTTCCGTGGAAACGCCATCAAAGTTTTATTAGGCCTAAATAGAAATAGAAATAGAAAGCATGTTAGTTTTACACATACCTCAGTGCATTCCTGCCCCATAAGTAGGATTGTCTGGGTCTTCCTCTTGCTCATATAAGTCCTCCAGATGTCTTTTGGCTACTGATTGCTTCTGGCGGCACTTTTTTTAACCTCATCTATAGCCTTTTGCGCTTTATTGATTCGCAATTTGTCAAAGTTCTGCATGGTTTCAACACAGTTTCTTCCTGGCACAATCCCTAGTTTACTGAGTACTTCACATTTTACAATGTTACCTTTGTTGTAACAGGCAACTGCATCAAAAACCCCTATTTCCAAAGTTTCTAACATTACAAATGTAGATTTTGGAATACGCGACCAGATTACGTGATTTATTTAGTGATTCACTTGGGTTTTGACCCAAAAAACCATGCAAACATTTGGACAGGAGCCTAGGGTCAGTCAAATCAGTAAAAATCTGCTTAACTTTTTTCATTGCTACAGGAGCAACATGTAAATGTAGTTTGTGGTCATATTGTTCATTTTTCTGAATTGCCTGTTGGTATTTACACCATGTGTCTGCGGTTTTCGGGCACATGCCGTGGGCTGGCTCTTCATTTGTTGACATGAGGTGGTGATATTGTGCCCATATTGCTGTGGTCATACTTCTAGGCTAGAAACATTTCTTCTAATAGCTAGCCCATAGAACAGCTTTATCTTTTTTATCGCTACATTAGTCAATCGACCCTTACCCTCAATGGTTTTCCCGTCAGAGAGTAAAGTTTTGCGCATGGTCTTCTTTAATGTGCGTAGGCGTGATCCCATACGCATCTGCACGTGGCCAATGCATTCTTTTTTTCTATTTGGAAATCCGGTGCACGGCATTGTTCCGAAAATGCATAGCTCCGAAAGGCAACACTCCGAAATAAATAGGTATTTTCGAAGGCATTAGTCCGAAATGCACTGCTCCGAAAATCATTACTCAGAAAATGCAGTACTCCGAAAGCAGTGTTCCGAAAAGCGTTGTTCCGAAAATATTTTTTCGGAGTTGTGCATTTCGGAGTAATGGTTTCGGAGGAGTGCATTTCGGAGTAATGCTTTCGGAGCTGTGCATTTCGGAGTAATGGTTTCGGAGCAGTGCACTTCGGAGTACTGCATTTCGGAGTTGTGGTATATGTGGTAAAATTTAATTTGGAGGGGACAAATTGGTTGGAGGAGTATTTGAGATGGCGGCATTAACCAATGAAAAGAGACTAACTTTCCCCACCCACGAATGTACGCCGTGTTGCAACGTTTACACGCAGGCTCTTCGTAATATCCGCAATGAGGCCTAAATTGGCTTATTGATGTACCAATTCATACAGACATTATTAAAAGAAGATACGGTCCACCAAAAAATCAAATCTACACGTCAATCAATACCTTGTTCATTTTTTAAGTAGAAACAAACTTTCAGCGAGAAAGTTGAAGTTTGTTAATTGATATACAAATTTAAGCAAAAATATAAGTGGAGGCTCACTTACACTACTGATTATAGTGACTTTGACCCATCTCAAATAAACTAAATAAAGTAATAGGTTCATTTACACTACAGCTCATAGACACAATGACCCTCTATATATTTTACAACATTGAGGTGGTTTATTTACACTACTGATCATAGAGTCTATGGCCCAAAAATACAAAATTATTGGAATAATATTAAATCAGACCATAGTCCCTATGAACCAATTTCAAATGAAATACCTTAAACCTTTCCTTTAGGGTCCTAGTCACTATGAGCCGTTTCGTATCTGTTCAAGGAAAAATATAAAGAATAGGGTCATTTACACTACTGATCATTGTATAACTCGCCGCGCACTCTGCATCTAGCTAACTGAAGGCGCTCAGCCTAGCGCAGTAAGACATCGTTCTGCCGCTCTATTGCTTGCATTCGTACTGTGAAATCCAGTAATAATGTAAACGTTAGTATATTGTAATTTTCAATATGTTGATAATTTTGATATTTTTAAACCTTATATTACTAGAAAAATAATATAATATTAGAAGATGTATGGTGTCACCGGAATAACTAAAAAAAAGGAAATATTAAAGTAAATAAAAAAAGTTGGACTTTAATTTGTGTTTAAGATTATTTTATAGTTTTCGATAAGCATTAAGATGGTTTTCCTTCTATTTAGGATTACATTTGGGTGACCCGTTGTTTTTTTGTTTAAGTAACAAAAAAGACTGAACGGCAGCTAGTAGCTTACTAAAGTAGATACTTGCATGTGTTGTTCAATAACCTGTCAGTTTGATATGTAATTACAATTAAAGATATTGTGTGTAATATTATTTTAAAATATATTAATTTAACAAATAACCTTACTAGTCAGTGCTCCGTTCTCCACATGGTGATATTGTATGCAATATCTAGCGAAAACCTTACGTTATAAGTAGCTAGCTGCATAAATGAAATACCTCCGTAAGATTAATATTGAAACTTTGAAAGCCTACGGGGATGAGGTCTGAAGGTGATGTTTTAATTCTTTCAAAAGGCCCATAAGGAGACAGAGATTAATATATTGTATTCATAATCTACCTGTGTAGAAAAATACAATTTAAGAAGACACTTAAAATAACTGACAAAAATTAAGACATTTAACTGTTGTAGTAATATAGACCTTCACGTACTATGTTGAGTATGAAAACTATTTACCTGTTATTAAAGTTTAAAATGTGAAATACTGCATGTTTTAAATCACATTAAAAACGACTACATATATTTATAAATGTTAAAAATCTGGTTATCACCGCTTACATACGCCTTCAAATTTGTAAATGCAAAAATGGTTATACATTTCTGTATTCGGTTTGCAGTTAGTTGTTTACTTACTGTACCCCTATGTATAATGGATAAGTAAGTAATATAATTCCTGAAAAATTTAAAATTATTTAATAACTTTGATTCCTTAACGTAAGACTTATTCAGACTGATAAAATGATAATAACCATGTTATTTATAACAAATACCCCCGTAGCAGCAAACCTGCATACTCAGCGAATTTCCAATGAATATATAACATAACACATTAAAAAACTTAACAGGATTCATAAGAAATGTATTCACAAACAAGCGATATTTAAAATATTAATTATTCTCCATAAGAATAACATTGGGGATGAGTACGCAGGTTTGCTGCAACAAGGCACACAAAATAATGGGTTGTTATGGAAATATCAATAGAACTCATCTTAGTGAAGTCACATACCAAGTTTCATCCATATACATTTATAAATAAGCAATATATAAAATTTTAACTATTTTCCATAAGAATAACATGGGGACCACGTACCTAGGTTTGCTGCTACAGGAACCATTGGCGAAAATTTTTTTTTGTGCAAACAACAATAAACCACAACCGGATCAAGCCATATACCAAATTTTGCCAGTTTATGTTCATAAATAAGCGAGATATACAATTTTTCTTTTTCTCCATAAGAATAACATTAGACAACGTACTGTGTTTAGCACTTTCAATATCTCGGTAACCAATTGACGTAGAGCAATGATCAAAATACCAAAATGTTTGATTTTTGGATCTACACACATTTTTGGGATACGAAAACCCCCCTTCGGATGGTGCGATTCATCTGGTTTTCGAGCTCGTTCAAATAAATGGTACTTTACACATTTGTCCCAAATTTCATTAAGATCGGACCTTTTTTACGAGAGTTATCGTGCTTACGGACACACACACACACACACACACACACACATATATATATATATATATACATATATAAAAATTTGAACGAATGGTGTTTTTGGCATCTGGGGACCTCAAAATGAAAAGTTATCATGGTCTCGGGCTTAAGTCTTACCATGAGACCTACAGTAATAGCTTCTTCCCTATAGGGGAAATTCGCTAAAAAGGTCGTTACTGTAGTTTAATGCATAGCAAAATTGGTTGTGGTAGGTTTCTCTTAATGCTAGAAGATTAACGAATAAATATTTGTGTTTGATTTGTAATTATTTACCTCTTGATTTTGTACCTCATTGGAAATAAAATATGCTCATTAAAATAGTTTTTATATATCCTATTTAAAATAAAAATATATATCACTGATTTTTCCCCCGTAAACAAATTATACAAATTATGTGCTTATGCATTTGGTGAAGATTTATAAACTTTTTATAATATATTTTAAATATTTTTTTTCTTATCTCATTTAGAGAGTTGGTAACATCACACTACAACAGCTTTCAATACTTTCAGTTAAATAATATGTATTTATTCCCATCAGAGCGAAAACAACTTACATGTTTACATGATGCAACTTTTAATGCATACATTTATTTTTTAAATTTAATAAAATTCAATGGTTGCGGGTGATATTGATTGTCCCATTTAGCGTTAAACGCATTATATTTTTCAATGTAAATGTTGTATATAAAATTTGTATGGGGCATATTGACCGTTAAACCCCCTGTGAATCGGACCCTGTGTATAACCCTGTTTTCCTTAAAAAATTAATTTCTATTACTAACATTTGCCAAACATTTTTTTCCAGACAATTAATAAATAAAAAAGTTTTTATAATTTTGTATAATACATTTAAAAATAGCTGGCAATACAAGATATTAAGTGAAATTTCCAAATCCACGTAACCATCCAATTATATGTGCTTTAAATTTGATGTATTGTGATATTTGTTATTGGAAAATTTGGTTTATTTTCTTGGAATTTGACTATGGCATTTTTTAAATGGTCGCCATTTTGAAATTTATTATTAAAAATTATCATAAATTTGTTATTTATTAATCGATGTTTACAATGTTAGTGTAATTAAATTTAGAATAAAAACAGCTTTAAATTTGATGTCTTGTAAAGTTTTGTTATGGCTGAAAGTTTTCAGGGAATTTGACATTGATATCTTTCAATGCTCGCCATTTTGAAGTTTGATAAGTTTGACCAAAAATATTTGTGGACAATTTTAATAACATAACACTTAAAGTCTATAGGCTTTCTTGTTACACCCTGTGAATAAATATATTTATATTTTTCCAAATTTTAGGCTGTATGGACAAAACACCGCAGCCTGGGGATGAAATAAATAAATAAACAAATCAATAAATAAATAACAAGAAACAATTAGCAACAATTTAAATTAATTTTTTTATGGATCAAGAAATGGTTTGGTAGGGGCCCCCTTTAAATAAGTTATCAAAAATTTACCAACAAAAAGTCAGTGCCTAAAACTAAATAACAGAAATATAAATAATAAGTCCATGGTGGCAACAGCTTTCACACAATCAACAAATAAATAAATATAAACATATAACAAAAAAAGTTCTATTGTAACTTGCGGCAGGCGGTTCTGGGCGGGTCAAAGCGGCCCACCGGAGGGGCGACGAAACAGGGCGGAGAGGGGGGCCAGAATCCGGTGACGGCAGCCAAGGTGGAAAATCCCTCTCCGCCGACGCTCATGCTGTTGAGGTGGTCGCGCTCCTCCGGGACCCTGGGAAACACAACCCAGAAGCCCCAATAACACCAGTCCAAAATTCAGCCACTTTCAGAGTTTGCCAGATATTTTCCACCAAAATTTACTAATCACATACAAAAAAACGTTTTACACTAACTAAAATATCAAAGTTGCATTTATAAATGAATTACCGCATGAAAACAAGAACAAAAAATTTTTGGGTCAGAAGTCCCCAAACTCCACTACTACTGTTCACAAAATATTAAAAAAAAAATTAAAATTTCAAAAGGGGATTTTAACAATTTGCAATCATGAAAACAATATTAAATGAGCTAAACACTGGTTTTTTAAAATAAACAAAGCACTGTACAAGATTAAACAAGAAGTTATTTTTAAATAAATTCACTGTCAGGTCAGGTGAGAAGTTAAAACCATTCAATATTCAAAAATAGGGAAAAAGCCCAAAACTATCTAGTCCAGAGTGCCAAAAGATAGAGTAAATCAATGAAACATAAACAGATAAACATAGAAAAATACATGAAAATGGCAGTTTTAAGGAAAACTCAAAATTTTGGCCTAGAGGAGCATTCACATGTATTTCTGATTATAACATTAAAAATTACTGACCGAATTCACTCGGAATAGTCTTAAAAGCTGGGGGAAATATGCCCCCAGCTTTCCAAGCCTAAACCGAGCCTTAACTAAAAGCCTGAGGCCTTTTGGCCTACAAGTTACCCAAGGGTACTTCAGTATCAGAAAAGTCAAAATTAAAAAAAACTCATAACTAAATTAATTATTAACCGAATTGGATTAAACTTGCAGGAAACATTCATGAGCATAAGTTACAACTAAAAATAACCAAACTGGCCATTGGGAAAGGCCTAAGGCCAACTTATACAGCATAATCAGATATGTCACAATGGCCTAGCTTTATCAGCTACAAAAACACATTTACCCTAATCCAAAATGAATGATTGACCTCGGCAAGGTGTAGGCCAACACAAGAATACAAACTAAAGTTATTTGGAGGCCTTAGGCCTAAAATTACACAAACAATAGACAAAAAACAAACTGAGTTGGACCTCTCAAGTAGTGGTTTTCAAAGTCTTATATCTCGGGTTATATTTGCTCTAGGACCTCGGGAAAGGTCTTAAACTAAACACAGCAATGAAGACTACAAAACAATGACATAACATTTGGTCTGACGCCCACCAAGCCTTGGCCTAAGGCCAAAGAAAAGTGAGAAAACGCTCAAGTTCAACTAGGCCATAAACATGGAAAAACACATTTAAATGCTGTTCAGTGCTCTATTTGAGGCACAGAATAGTGTTAAACGTTTAACAGAACCCAAGGGGCTTCCATAAATCCTACTGTGAGACTCGGCCTAAGGCCGAGTGAAAATCCAAAGTTTTAACCTAAAATGCAGAAATGAAAGGTTACATACCCATCAGGCGGTAACGGCTCGTTTAGGCGAACATTACGATGAAATTAACAAACAGAAGACATAACACAAAATTACTTCACTAACACAAACTTTATGACAGAAAAAATTTGCAGAATGTTCGTCGTTTGACAGCCACGGAGCCTATGAGCAATTTTGCACGTTGAGCAACGGAAATTGGCCTCGGGGTTCTCAAGTCAACGCCCAAGGACTCTGCACACGAGGTTCACGGCCGTGCAAATGGGGTTGTCAGACCACAGACACTACAATCGGTACTATATAAAAACACTAAATGAGGCGTGACATTCTGATAAATTTACTAAGGGAAGTACCTCCGCAGAACAAGGGGACAGAAGAATTGATCAGGTTCTCTGGGCCAGTGCACTTCCCACCCAGACACACGAGTAACCATGAATGACCTACGGGAGAGCTCCCCGGAAGGGCTTCAGGTGTGAGATGTGTGCCTTCCGGAAGACTGCTCCCGTCCGCGGGTCTCCCAGCTGCGCTGTAACAGGAGTCAGGAATCTCAGAATGTGGTGGGGACCTGACCACCGATGACACAACTTTGCGGCTCTCTTGTCAACAGCCGAACTGGCTGGATGAGCCTTGCAAAATACCAAGTCCCCCACCTGGAAAGGGTTGTCTACCCTACCGCGGTTATGCTTCCTCCGGACCAATTCCCTAGCCCTTATCAAGTTTCTCCTGGCCGCTTGCCAAGTTGCCTTGACATCAGCCGCGCCAGGAGGTGGCAGAAGGTCGCCAATTCCCCACACATTCGCTAACGGGTTGTTAGGCGGATAGCCTAGGAACAGCTCGAAAGGGACCGCCTTGTGACTCTCATGATGCGCAGTATTGAAGGCAAATTGGAGCCAGGGTAGTTCCTGATCCCAGGTGGTCTGCTTATCAGCGTGGAAAGCTATGAGAGCGGATCTAAGATTTCGGTTGAACCGTCCGGCATGAGAAGGCTGTGGGTAGTAAGGGGAAGTGGTCACATGGCGGATACCGTGCCCAAAACACATCTTCTTGAAAAGATTGGAAATGAATTGGGTCCCGTTGTCGGAAACAATGGTGGCGGGTACACCGAAGTGTTGGAACAGGTGGGTGCGAAGTACTTGCACGGTGAGCTGTGCAGTGGCATTCCTTAAGGGAAAAAGCCAGCAAAACTTGGAGAAGGCATCCACACAAACAAGCAAGAATTTGTTTCCTGACTTGCTACGTGGGAGAGGCCCAACATAGTCGATGAAAACCTCCTCCAAAGGTCTCTCCGCCACCTCAGAAGCCAATAGTCCAAACTTGGTATGCTGAGCGGGCTTGCTAAGCGAGCACGTTTGGCAAGAACGTACCCGCGCAGCAATGTCCCGATCCATACCCTTCCAGATGAAAAGTTCCCTAACCTTAGCGATGGTCTTGTGAATCCCTAAGTGCCCACCCACAGGGGAAGAATGAAAGTACTCAAAGACCATCGGAATTAGAAGACTTGGCAGCACTACTTTTGGTTTGCCTCGCTGCCGGGCTCGGCAGCAAAGGGCACCCTGGGACAGAAAATAAGGGGGGTGGGCTCCCCCATTCTGAAGCTCACCTATGATTTTTGCCAGCTCGGGATCTTTCAACTGATGGGGAATGAAATCTGAAAAAGCCAGAGGAAAATCCAAGAGCACGGCACATCCCG
This sequence comes from Allygus modestus, assembly GCA_963675035.1. Taxonomy (NCBI): domain Eukaryota; kingdom Metazoa; phylum Arthropoda; class Insecta; order Hemiptera; family Cicadellidae; genus Allygus; species Allygus modestus. The sequence continues at coordinate 62,997,898 of OY776111.1, read as the reverse complement.
TCTGCTCTGGATTCGAAGGATGGTCGTCGGGTGAGTGGTACATCCTAGATAATGTGTCGGCGATCACATTCTGTGTGCCTCGGACATGTTGCACCTGAAATTTAAGGGACGATATTTGCACAACCCAACGACCAATCTTCCCAAGCTGGCGGGGATGGGCGAGAAGCCACGAGAGTGCTTGGTTGTCGGTTTCTAACAAAAATTCTTTATGTTCTAAAAATCTTCTAAACTTATTAATACCAAACACGACAGCCAAACACTCAAGTTCATAGACAGAAGAGCTTTTCTTTTCACAGGGATTCAAAGTACGTGAGGCGTACGCAATTGGCTGCCTAACCCCATCCACCTCTTGTGACAACACAGCCGCAATCGCGACGGAGGAAGCATCAGTCTGCAGGACGAACTTTTGGTTGAAATCCGGCATAGCCAGCACAGGCGGCTGCATGATGGCCTCTTTGAGAAAATCAAAGGACGTCTGCTGCACTTCACCCCACACAAACTTGGCTCCCTTCTTGCGAAGTTCATTGAGAGGGGCCGCCAACTCAGCAACGTTGGGGATGAAGCGTCGGTAGAAACCTACCATGCCGATGAATCTGGCAATACCCTTGGCATCTTTAGGAGGAGGAAACTCCCTGATGGCCTGGGTCCTAGCTGGATCGATGCAGACGCCCCGAGAAGAAACAAGATGGCCAAGAAAAGAAATTTCTGGCTTAGCAAAACTAACTTTGTCGGGATTTACGGTAAGGCCAGCCCTACGCAACCTACTCATAACTTCCTCTAGATGAGTCAGATGGTCTTCGAAACTCTCACTGTACACCAGAAGATCGTCGAGGTAATTGAACACATATTTGAATTTGACGTCATGAAATATGGAATCAAGGAGTCTGGTGAGAGTCTGGGCCCCCACAGCTAGACCCATCGGAACTCGTGTGAATTGGTATAAATTCCACGGGACGCAGAAAGCAGTGAGAGGTCGAGACTCAGGTTTCAAAGGAATCTGATGATAAGCCTGGTTTAGGTCAAAGACAGAAAAATACTTGGCCTTACCGAACCAATCGAACGCCGAATGCAAATCGGGGAGAGGCACAGAGTCGATTTCAATTTGCGCATTCAACTTGCGATAGTCCAGGACCATTCGAGACTTGCCATTGGGTTTTGGGACGAGAAAGGCTGGACTTGCGTAACTTGAGCGGGAAGGCTCAATAACCCCATTTTCGAGCAGTTCATTAATGATGGTACGAAGAGTTTCCATTTTGGGTGGAGCTAATTTGTACGGATGAGAACGCACGGGACGGGTGTCAGTGAGTCGAATCTCGTACTCCAGAAGATTGGTGACTCCCAGCTTCGGCGTAAGCACTTCAGGGAAACGAATGCACAGTGCTCTAATCGCTTCAGCCTCACCAGGAGTCAGATGCCCTAAAGGATCGATCTTCGCCTCGCCGGGTGACTCAGGCTCCACCACAGCGGCACCACCGTTAATCTCATCAGCAAAAGGAATTAACACCCGTCTCGCGAATCGGAAGAAACACTGGCCTCTACCTAAGTCCAAAATCAGGCCAGTGTGCTTAATGAAATCCGCTCCCAAAATGACAGGAAAACAAAGGTCCTTAGCCACCCAAAAGCTCCACACCCAAGAAAAATGTTCGATTTTAAATTTAAAGCGGGCTTCATAGATGATGGGGAGTGGGGAATTAGACGCAGTCCAGCAGATAGGGGAACTTCGCTCAACCTGCTTAATTAGCCCTGAAGATTCTAAATTTTCAAACAGAGATAAGGAAATGAGACAACGGGCTGACCCAGAGTCTACGAGAGCCTTCTGCACCGTGTCACCTAACAAGATGTTGAGTCGTGGACAGGTTGAGCGCACCGCCTTCACACCCATGGATTCAAGGCCCGTCATCCCCCGCAGCAGAGGCTCAGAAACAGAAACGGCACTCCCAGAAGGGGAGGCAACAGAAACATAGTTGGGAACAGAATTCAACTTTAACTTTGGTTTAGACATTAACTTAGACTTAGGCTGAACTTTACTTGAAACATTGACTTTATTGCCCTTACAATTGACAGCAAAACCACAGGAAGGATTGGGCAAACTATCCCCCTGCGCGTAACTCAGTTTTTTGGACCACGTCCAAAATTTCCTCTCTGGCGGCAATCCCGCCGGATGTGACCTGGTTGACCACAACCAAAACAAACAATGGGCTGCTTCTGCCACTGCGGCGGTTCAAGACCCTGCCCCACAGGTGCTACGACGGGGCGAAGACCAGCCCGGGGAAGATGCTCCGCAGCTTGGCTCCTCTGAAGATCCGCGTCCTGGACGCTCCTAGAAAGGATAGCGAGTCTGTCCAGGTCCGCAAACGATGACGGTCTAGTGGAGAAGACCAGCCTGGAGCGTTCCTCCGGCTTTAGCCCCTGCAGAATAATGTCGATGAGCTCCTGCTCACCGATTCCCAGTCGCAAGACACGCTCCACCGTCCGAATGTCACCGACATACTGGCTGAGAGCTTCCGAGTGGTGTTGAGGACGGAAAACCCTCTCCACCTTCAATTTTTCCATAACCCGTCGAGGTAAGAATAACTCCAAGGCTTCCTTGTGGAAATCATCGAAACTCACGCCTCTGCGCAAGCAATCTAGAAGTCTGTCGCCCAAAGGTTTCAGGCAGTACGGAGCAATGAGCTCCATCAATGTTGAGTCCGACATACCAGGGAACTCACGCATGCGCAACACACATTCCAGGAAACGGAGCAACCCGTCCACATCAAGCCCATCTACCGGTTGAAAAACACTGAGAACTGAAGCAAGGGGATGTGGAAGTCTGGCGAAAGTGTTTGATAATGAATGGCTACTGTTGGATTGAGGACCCAACTGAACAGGGGCATGCAATTCTAAAGTGGGCAGTGTGGGTGCGCGGGGAGGAGACGCAAGCGCCACCGCGGGCAACCGGAGCAGTGCACTTGGCGACGGTTGTTCCCGGGAACCTTCCGCCAGAGCGGCAACAACAACCTCAGGCTTTTCCGGAGTCCCAGCCAAAACCTGAGATGGAGGGGGACCTTCAAAAATTTTAACCGTCTCCTTGACAGATTTGCCTTCCCGAATAGTCTCAATTATCCCTTGTAGTTCCGGGATTCTCTCATCCACCCAAACCTTATCTACATCAGATATTTCAGAATTTTGGGCTAACAATTTTAGCCGGTTACACCAATGTGTCAACTGTGTGATGGAAGCTGCCTTGGCGGAGCCGGTAGGCAAGGCACTCCAACTGTCAATTTCGCCACTCAGCTCTTCTACTCTTTCCCTACATGCGTCAAGCTCCTCACTCAAATCGAGTGACTCATGCCAAGATTGAGGCGTGCCTGCAATCTGCCTAAACTGGGCTCTCAACGTGCGTACATCCGCTCCGGGAGTCTCCCCCCGGGACCGCACCTCGTACACTAGCTCCGGTTTCCTCAAATGTTCGGGAACAATGGACCCCATGGCTCTCAACCAGTATGCCACTTAACCAACAATGAAAACAAAATTTTAACAATATAACAACTTAACCTCCTAAGGCTACAGTACTGAAATGCCTGTCCACCTGATGAGGTCCCAAAAGAAGAAAAACCTGCCCATTCATACCGCCAATACCGCAGAAATTGAACAAAGATTCACACACACATACATACACAGATACATACACTAAACAACAACACCTAACACTTGCCTGGTGGGGTAAGCACCCAGCAAGATTTAATTTTGAGTGTCGGCCATGCTTTAGAAAATTCTTGCCCCCTAAGCTCGGAAGCAAGACATTAACCAGATTCCACCCGGTGCCTCGGCTAAGGGCGAGCTCCTAATTGAAAAAAAATAATTTGTCTCCCCCCACCAGAACAACAATTTTTCCAGAGTCAGCTAGGACAAAACACCCGAGAAAACAATCCATCCACGGTCCTTCCAAAAGAATTTAGAACGTGGCCAGTGATCGGGTCTCCCAGTCCCTCAGTCATGCACTGAATAAGGTCCACAGCCAAGGGTCAGGACCACAACCACTAAACCACGCTCTGCTACCATCTGAACCACGCCCCCGCACCCGCACCCAAGCGAACCAGAATTGGAAGCGTGCTCCCATGGACGCGGGGCGAGGGGCGGCTCACAGCCCTACCTAAATATGATAGGAAGACCGTGGAGGAAAAATCATTAAAACGCACCATTTGAGAGGCACAAACTGTAATCAACGAAACACCCAAAATACATGTGACTTTTAATAATTTCAGCAAATAACAAACGTTCCCACCTGCCTTCTAGCTTACATGTTCCTTTTTACATATTTAAATAATGGTGTGTCTCATTCTATCAAAGATTTCAAAAAAAAGGTGTAAAGTTTAAATAATTTAAAACACAGTCTATTCAAAATTAAATTAAGTTAATTGAGTTAAGTTAACATTATCAATTTAAAAAATATATAAACTAACCAACAGTAGATAAATAAATTAACATTTAAATAAATAATTCAACAAATCAATAAATAAATAACAAGAAACAATTAGCAACAATTTAAATTAATTTTTTTATGGATCAAGAAATGGTTTGGTAGGGGCCCCCTTTAAATAAGTTATCAAAAATTTACCAACAAAAAGTCTGTGCCTAAAACTAAATAACAGAAATATAAATAATAAGTCCATGGTGGCAACAGCTTTCACACAATCAACAAATAAATAAATATAAACATATAACAAAAAAAGTTCTATTGTAACTTGCGGCAGGCGGTTCTGGGCGGGTCAAAGCGGCCCACCGGAGGGGCGACGAAACAGGGCGGAGAGGGGGGCCAGAATCCGGTGACGGCAGCCAAGGTGGAAAATCCCTCTCCGCCGACGCTCATGCTGTTGAGGTGGTCGCGCTCCTCCGGGACCCTGGGAAACACAACCCAGAAGCCCCAATAACACCAGTCCAAAATTCAGCCACTTTCAGAGTTTGCCAGATATTTTCCACCAAAATTTACTAATCACATACAAAAAAACGTTTTACACTAACTAAAATATCAAAGTTGCATTTATAAATGAATTACCGCATGAAAACAAGAACAAAAAATTTTTGGGTCAGAAGTCCCCAAACTCCACTACTACTGTTCACAAAATATTAAAAAAAAAATTAAAATTTCAAAAGGGGATTTTAACAATTTGCAATCATGAAAACAATATTAAATGAGCTAAACACTGGTTTTTTAAAATAAACAAAGCACTGTACAAGATTAAACAAGAAGTTATTTTTAAATAAATTCACTGTCAGGTCAGGTGAGAAGTTAAAACCATTCAATATTCAAAAATAGGGAAAAAGCCCAAAACTATCTAGTCCAGAGTGCCAAAAGATAGAGTAAATCAATGAAACATAAACAGATAAACATAGAAAAATACATGAAAATGGCAGTTTTAAGGAAAACTCAAAATTTTGGCCTAGAGGAGCATTCACATGTATTTCTGATTATAACATTAAAAATTACTGACCGAATTCACTCGGAATAGTCTTAAAAGCTGGGGGAAATATGCCCCCAGCTTTCCAAGCCTAAACCGAGCCTTAACTAAAAGCCTGAGGCCTTTTGGCCTACAAGTTACCCAAGGGTACTTCAGTATCAGAAAAGTCAAAATTAAAAAAAACTCATAACTAAATTAATTATTAACCGAATTGGATTAAACTTGCAGGAAACATTCATGAGCATAAGTTACAACTAAAAATAACCAAACTGGCCATTGGGAAAGGCCTAAGGCCAACTTATACAGCATAATCAGATATGTCACAATGGCCTAGCTTTATCAGCTACAAAAACACATTTACCCTAATCCAAAATGAATGATTGACCTCGGCAAGGTGTAGGCCAACACAAGAATACAAACTAAAGTTATTTGGAGGCCTTAGGCCTAAAATTACACAAACAATAGACAAAAAACAAACTGAGTTGGACCTCTCAAGTAGTGGTTTTCAAAGTCTTATATCTCGGGTTATATTTGCTCTAGGACCTCGGGAAAGGTCTTAAACTAAACACAGCAATGAAGACTACAAAACAATGACATAACATTTGGTCTGACGCCCACCAAGCCTTGGCCTAAGGCCAAAGAAAAGTGAGAAAACGCTCAAGTTCAACTAGGCCATAAACATGGAAAAACACATTTAAATGCTGTTCAGTGCTCTATTTGAGGCACAGAATAGTGTTAAACGTTTAACAGAACCCAAGGGGCTTCCATAAATCCTACTGTGAGACTCGGCCTAAGGCCGAGTGAAAATCCAAAGTTTTAACCTAAAATGCAGAAATGAAAGGTTACATACCCATCAGGCGGTAACGGCTCGTTTAGGCGAACATTACGATGACATTAACAAACAGAAGACATAACACAAAATTACTTCACTAACACAAACTTTATGACAGAAAAAATTCGCAGAATGTTCGTCGTTTGACAGCCACGGAGCCTATGAGCAATTTTGCACGTTGAGCAACGGAAATTGGCCTCGGGGTTCTCAAGTCAACGCCCAAGGACTCTGCACACGAGGTTCACGGCCGTGCAAATGGGGACGTCAGACCACAGACACTACAATCGGTACTATATAAAAACACTAAATGAGGCGTGACATTCGTCGGTGGAAAGTAGTCACGGCTCAGCACTATCAGTCGCTGGTCTGACCCATCGAACCAACAACGGCGTCGAGTCATTTTATCGACGTCTAAATGACACCGTAGGCCGACACCCGGGTTTCTGGGATTTCCTAGGTTAGTTGGTCTACAATAAGAGAAAATAGCAGAAAGCTTATATCACTATGCAAATACTTATATCTTTAGCAAATTGGGGTGATACTTCTACACACCAGTGAATGACCGGTTACGGGTAGGCATCATGTTAGGGGCATGTTACATGTAGACTGTTGCCACTAGTCGATAATTATTTGACTGTGATTGATACTAAAAGATTGTTGTACACTTAGAGAGGTTTCTTTTGCGAACCAATACATTTGTGGCAGACGTGTACGGTTGTACGTTAAAACTATTTATATTACATATATTGCACCAAACAAAACCCCAATGTTTAATTGTGTTTATTTGGGTTCCATTCTGAGTTTTAAAATCCAATTTTATACATTACAAATACAGATGTTATAATGATTATATCCGTAAAATATTGCGGGGGAGTAGCTCGTAATATTTCAGTTTAACACAACTTTAAAATACAACTTTTGTTTATGTGAAGATGTATACGTGTTAGAAAACTAGCACTAACAAATGGTTCATATTCCTAACAACAGACCGTCTGAGAAACATGGACCAGGTCCAAAGGACCGATTTTCAAAGATTGGATGCTGGAGTGGCACATGTGCGGCCACGGCGAAGGGCCGTCAGAGTACAAGATAGGCGAATCGCCGAGGCACAGGAATACTTGACGAACCGACGGTAAGTAACTTCATCTGCGTGGTATATCTGTAGTATTTTAAATTACTAACAGTGCGGGACACCATTACCCATTCTCTTTGGAATATTAATAATAAAATTAAAGTCTATTGTAAGTTCGCTTTGTAACAGTGGATTTGACAATGGCCTGGTGATGTTTTCTTCCGTTTTGGGCGCCAGATTTGCTAGCTGGGTGCTTTGACCTTGGCTATGGCTCAGTCGCGTGCGAATGAAGACTGACGATGCTATTTTTAGAACTCGCTGGTTGGTAGCCGCGACTCAATCACCTGCACGCTATAAAACAAACTTGCCTACTACTAATACCGGTTTGGCTACACAGCGATCTTAAAAAATGTAAAGCAAACTCTTACATATTGTATCTGTGTTATATTATATATCTGTTACTAGGTTTGCATGTTTAAGATGGCATTATTTATAGAATTAAACTTTCACCGTTAACATAATGATCTAGATTAATTTGGTGTCTGTCTGGTACAATTTAATTTAAATATGTTACTCATAGATGTTCTGATTTTTCAAATTACCCTGCAGAAGTTAGGCTGTCACTGTAGCAAGTATGGCAATATTTGGGCCATGACCGTAACAACATTCTGTTACAGGTTTACTGTGATATTGTTGTCTTCTAAATTTCGAACAACTGATGTTGTACTGAATAAAGATTAGGGACAAAGTAGTAAACTTTAAACATCATTTATAACTAGCCTATACAAAATAAAAATAAACACCCGTGAATGTATTAGGTTAATAAGAAAACTGAATTAAATTTATTCTGATGTTAATTACTGTTATGTTATGTTATTTATGTAAATCGGAGAGTGATAAAGAGTTATCAACTGTGTTGGAACGTGTTATCACAGGACTACGTAACGATATAATGACACAATTAGACACCGTAACTAAAAGCATAGACAATATCAAGGACCAACTGCAAGGTGTGAATTCAACCATCGCTAATTTGAGATCGGTTCTGAACATGCTGAGTCCCTCATCCGTTCTGAGTACTACAATGACTAACTTTACATCACCAACTGCTCACTGAATACAAAAACTAACAACACCGTTTACTTCTACTTCTACCGTCTACTTCTACTTCACTCCCGCCATTGCCTATTGTCTTTGTATTATATCAAATGTCGTTTTTATTTTGATTTATTTTAAATAAGTGTTTGATATTTAAATGCAAAACGAATCTTAATTTTGTTCATGGTTAATATACATACAACAAATTTGATTTGATTTTAGGTACACTGTGGAACAGTTTCTCGATAGAGTAAGCCACTCTGTGGCTGGCCTTGACTTCTACCTGAGAAACCCTGGGCAGCCAAGACCAAGGGGCCGGCGAGGGGTAAATGGAGCGGTGCCTGCAGAAGAAGCGGAGGCTGCGAAAGAAGCCGTGGACGACCCTGACGAACCTATGGGCCAAAACGGAGCGGTGGCGGCGGCTGCTGATGACGGTGCGGCGGTGGCGGGTGCTGCAGGAGGAGCGGCGGCGGCTGGAGACGGTGCGGCGGCGGCGGCTGCTGCAGGTGGAGCGGCGGCGGCGGCGGCGGCTGGAGACGGTGCGGCGGTGGCGGGTGCTGCAGGAGGAGCGGCGGCTGCTGCAGACGGTGCAGTGGCGGCTGACCCTCATGAGCCTGCGGGCCCACAGGGACAGGATGGCGGTTTGGAAGGGGAGGTACCTAGAGTACAGCAGGAAAACCAACAACAGGTCCGTGTTCAGGCTTTGTTATTGTAGCCTATATACATACAATTCTTGCTCTGACAATCAATAACAAGTTGTATAGCGTAAAACTAAATCACATTATTAAACTAATAAAACTGTTGTATGATCTGTCACAGATATTGTCTAAAATATTTGTTTGACATATATTCAATTTCAATTTATTATATTCAATTTCCTATTTATTAATACATTTTTAAGATAAAGAAAAACAGCGTTGCTGTAATTTAAATTAGCTTAGGTTTGTAAATTCAAAAGGGCTTAAATGCCCCTCAGTTAAATAAATTAAAAACATAAAAATGGACATTCAATTTCTCTTTCTCTTTAATGTTATACCTTCATTTTAATTAAAGTGTGTATATAGCAGCTGTAAAGGGGAATCCTGGTAAACCAGAACAGGAATACCGAAACGGCAAGGCTAAAAAATAAAAAAATAAACATGTATGGAAAAACAAATTAATTAGATTGTTTATGTACACGGTGAGAATTATGGGAGAAATGTTGTGGCACAATAAAACAATTGCAAATAGTTATAACAACATATATTTACAAGTTAAATTTATTGAAATAGTTACCACATTGAATTATTTCTTAATTATAATGGACATGGATGTAATTTAACCTTTATTTGAAATATATTGTACAGCTTGATGACGACGAGCGGCTGCGACAAATGCAGCGGTTTGGGACCTGCGCCGTGGACCGGTGCACGGCGTTGTTCCGAAAATGCATAGCTCCGAAAGGCACTACTTCGAAATAAATAGGTATTTTCGAAGGCATTAGTCCGAAATGCACTGCTCCGAAAATCATTACTCAGAAAATTCAGTACTCCGAAAGCAGTGTTCCGAAAAGCGTTGTTCCGAAAATATTTTTTCGGAGTTGTGCATTTCGGAGTAATGGTTTTCGGAGGAGTGAATTTCGGAGTAATGCTTTCGGAGCTGTGCATTTCGGAGTAATGGTTTCGGAGCAGTGCACTTCGGAGTACTGCATTTCGGAGTTGTGGTATATGTGGTAAAATTTAATTTGGAGGGGACAAATTGGTTGGAGGAGTATTTGAGATGGCGGCATTAACCATTGAAAAGAGACTAACTTTCCCCACCCACGAATGTTTACACGCAGGCTCTTCGTAATATCCGCAATGAGGCCTAAATTGGCTTATTGATGTACCAATTCATACAGACTTTATTAAAAGAATGCATGGATCTCTTGGAAATCTGGCCCATTTGGTTTAGCCTTTTCAACCGAGGAAAACGACGAACTATCTCCATCCCCAAGGAAGTACTTGTAGCGCACTCCATATTTTTCTTCAGATTCCTGAAACATGTCCAGTACTCTTTGTACCTCCATTCCGCCACTCACCCCCTGATAATTAGCACCACACCCAGCTTCATGCTCTTGTTTTAATCTATTCTTACATCTACAATACTTAGAGAGAACTTTCACATCAATAACCTTTCCATTTTCCCCACTTACTGCGCTTATTACGCCGTTCAGTGACAAGTGTCCTCGTTTTTGCCACGACCCATCAAAGATCGCTGTTATGTCTCTTTCACCTTCAGTTTCTTGAATTGTTTCTTCAATGGATTCTTTCATAGAATCCTCACATACTTGTTTGGTAGCATTAGCAAGAGTTTTAGTATAGTACCTGAAGGCTGGAGGATTAGGTAAATTCATAAAAGCGCATACGGTCCGTGCGGCTTGCTCTCCTTTGCCTATACTCCTGAAAGCGTACACTAACCGGAGGTTCACTTCAGGTTTTCCTTGTCATTCATTGTTACTACTAAACTCTGTAACCTCATACTTACATGTATTACATTTTATGTGTAATTTTACACTCAGGCCTTTTCTATTTGTAGTAAATATTGAGAGGGAGCCCTTACATTTTTGGCATACAGCTATTTTCGACAACAACATTTCTAGGTTACCGAGATTTACAATATCATTTGAACATGAATCAAATCTACAACCTCCCTTATATTTGTCATATTCCTTAAGATGAACACTAACTTCCTTTTTAGACGAACTGTCTTTAGTTGGTTGAGAGTTAGGAGGAGTTTGTATGTTTAGGTTACTCACCAAACAATCTCCAGTAGGAGTAGGCCTAGGCCTAGATTCAACATTCTCAATAATCCTAACTTTACCTCCTGTATTTCGAGTTCCACTAAAATGTTTTGCCTTCTTTTTGAACGTATTTCCTGCTCTCGGCATTTTCACTACTAGCTTTCACTACTATCATTTTCACTAACATGCTATATGTAACTTGTTTATTAAACATTTTACTCAGTGTAAACGTAGGTGTAAAAGTATCCGCTATATCATGCTTGATTATAGCTTAACATTGCACTTTGTTAATTGCATAACAATACTTTGGAATATACGAAATTTAAACAGTAGAATTGTAGTATTGATTAATTTCAATTATCAATTCAATTATTAATAAAATACATTTTAACGTTATTCCAAATGTATCTAAAAATATTTTAAATTTTAATTCAGTAATGAATAATTCAATTGAATTGAATTAATTCAATTGAATAATGTTAAATGTGTAACGTTAAAAATTTATTTTAGAATGCAATAAAATGGATTTTAACGTTATTCCAAATGTATCTAAAAATATTTTAATTTTTAAATCAATAATGAATAATTCAATTGACTTGAATTAATTCAATTGAATAATGTTAAATGTGTTAGAATTTTTTTTTTTACTTGAAAGTGTTAATTAGAGGCGCATTGTAAAAACACTAAAAAAACTCATTCACCGGACACCTTGACTTGTCACTGACTTTTCGATTTGATGGACTTTTATCGTAACTACATTTAAATTCACTATCTACACTAGGTTTTTTTTGTTCATTTTCAGACAAAATTCCACTTCATTCTAAACCGAGTTCGACAACCTTTCAACCATCATACTTAACAGAATTCCCTGGGGTCAGAGAACACCCAGCTCTTAAAACTATGACAATTTGTTCATGGAGTAAAAAGGACATAAACATTGGTGGTATGAAAAAAACTGCTTTAAGGTCTCACACTAAATCCGCCAAGCATATTTTGAACGAAAAAAACATCAAAAAATGCCTTCCGTTAAAGATGTTTGTACAGAATAAAGCCGAGGACAATAATCCTGTGCCAGGACCTAGCAGCCGTGATCAGATTGCAAGTACCGCGACGCAATTAGCACCTACTTCTTGGTCCGGGAAGTGCAGTCGCCCAGCCGAGTCAGCCTGTTTCAACTTCAAGTCAGTCAGGTTCAACTTCGAGTCAGCCTGTGTCAACTTCACGTCCCCAATCTGCAGTGAAGCAATACCTTATTTCCGAGTCCGTCACAAATTCAGAAGTATTTTGGTGTCTACAGATAGTTGTAAATCATATTCCCTTTGCAGTTGCAGCACGTTGTGCTAGCAGTTTTAAAGTTCAGTTACCAGATAGTGATATAGCATCAAAACTTAGGTTAGACTACACTAAAGGGGGATATTTAATAGTGTTCGGTTTGGCGCCGTACTTTGAAAGACTATTACAAAAAAAGCTCAAGGAATGTTCCCATATAGTATTGTGCTTCGATGAATCTTTAAACAAAGTTAGTCAACGCCAACAAATGGACCTGCATATTCGATGGTGGGATCCAGCTAGTGATCATGTTGAAACGCGATACTTCACGTCGGTGTTCCTAGGTCATGCCAAAGCCGACGATCTCCTTCAAGGCATTAAAGGTGCTATTTTACCTGAAACTATGGATAAAATAGTACAAGTTTCTATGGATGGGCCCAACGTCAATTTAAAATTGTTGAACGACCTTCAACAAGAACTTTTAGAATCACCGAACAGCCATAGCTTATTAGACATTGGTAGTTGTGGCCTCCACACATTGCATAATGCTTTTAAAGTGGGCATGAAAGCGACGAATTGGGATGTAGTGGGGTTTCTGCGTGCCCTTTATAATCTATTTAAAGATTCGCCGGCTCGCAGAGCTGATTTTGTACACTTCAGCTCATCAGACTCCTTTCCACTAAAGTTTTGTGCCGTCAGATAGGTGGAGAGCGGTCGTGTGGCTCAAAGAGCAATGTCCATACTGCCTTGCGTCAGGAAGTATGTTGATGGTGTCGTGAAGGATACAAAAGAGCCAGGATGCAACAGCTATGTGATAGTTAAAGAGAAGTTGGGTGACAAGTTCTTGGCTGCAAAATTGGCCTTTTTATGACAATGTGTGGCGTATTCGAACCATTTCTTAGAGAGTTTCAAAATGATGCACCCATGGCTCCTTTACTTTATAACGAGATCAGCTCATTACTGTTCAATCTTGTGGAGAAAGTTGTAAAAAAGGATCACTTGGATAGTGTAAGGAATAGATTTGTTGTCTAACAACCTCATTCCAATTAAACACTTTGATTTGGGGTTCGCCACAAAAGATGCCAAAAAGACAAGTGCAACAACTTCCGATTTGGAAAAGTTAAACTTTAAAAGAGAGGCAATGGATGCAGTCCTTGCCATGACTAAAATAAATCCTAGAAAAGTCCCCGATAAAGTACCCCTTGACGAAATCGATCACATGCCTAGATCCTAGTGTCATTAAAAATAATGGTGGAGAAAAACATCTTACAAGATGTTTGGAACAACTGGTTTCCAAAAACTGGATTACAGGCATGAAGGCGGACATTGTAAAACGGCAGTATCTAAAAATGTTCTCTAGTGAACATGTTTTGCATCAGTGTAGAATGTACAAACGAAACGAACAACGTCTTGACGATTTCTTTTTACAGTTGATCAATGTGGAAGGTTCAAATGAGTATAAAGAATTAAAGTTCTTCATTAAATTCATCCTTACTTTGTCTCACGGAAACGCCTCAGTTGAAAGGGGATTCTCTGTAAACAAAGAATGCATTTTTGAAAACTTGAAGGAAGAAAGTTTAGTGGGATTGAGAAAGGTTTGTGACGGTGTATCAGCAGCGGGTGGAGTGGAAGCTCTAGAAATAACCACAGAAATGGTCCATGCTGCAAAAAACGCCCACTCCCGCTACACCGAGCACTTGGAGAAAAAAGGGAGGAAATGAAAGAAAAAGTACAGACAAAGAAAGAAAGAAAACAAGCTGTTAAAGAAAAAAAAGAACTGGAAGGAGAACGACTCAAAGTTTTAGCCGATGCAAGAAAAAGGGCTGCTGAACTAGGTGACAAAATAGTTGAACTCAGCAAGAAGTGCAAGTCTTAAACAAAGTGTAATTGTATATAGACATGTGAATTGTTTTTGTATTTGTATATTTTACTGTATTTCTAAGCAAAACATGTTTCCTCGTGTAAAACCTTATGGAATAAATAATGATAAACTTGTTTTAAAATAATAAAAAAAAACATTGAAAAACTAAACTTGGCAACTATAACATAAACATTACGAATTAGTTGAGAAAAATGTGTTGTGAACAACAAGAGAAAATGTAAACCTAATCTACATGTTAATAATACATTTTGGACTACCGTTTACCTGTATTACAAACATTTAAAAAAATCTTCACCTCGCATCAACAATTTGTATGTATTTGTTCGTTCATTTGTACAAACTAAATGTATGCTTTACATTTTAATGTTTTGTTATTCCTCCAGAGAAAACGTTACCTTTTAGGCCGCTATTAGCCGTGGGCAACTAGTTGGCCAACTCGGCAGTCAACTGGTTGCCCGCCCAGTTGCCCAGTTCATTTGGAGGTGGGCAACTCAGTTGCGCAACTGCAGAGAACCTACAGACCAGCTGACGGACTCATTCGCGCGCTTCCCACGCTTTGTCAGTGTCAAAGATGGGATTGAGCAGTGCGGAGGTGCTTCTTCTTTACCTCCTCTTGAAAAAGAGAAGACGAAGAGTTAGAAAGTGTCGTCAACACCCGATGTTAGTGCCTAGGCTAAGCAAAGGATTGTACTACACACTGTTCGATGATCTTTGTGCGGATAGACGGAAGTTTTTTAAGTACTTCCGGATGTCAAAACCTTCATTTGATGAGTTACATGCATACATAGAAAATGACATAACTGGACGTGACACCGAACTAAATAAATGTATTCCTGCTAAATAAAAACTAGCTCTTACTCTCAGGTAATTAAAAGTATTGCTTATTTAAATATAAGCATTGTAATGTTAATATAAAGTCCACGTGTAAGTTTTTATGTTTACCATTTGTTATGGAAAATAAAACCAGTATTTTAATTCAAGTAATATTTAATGAGATTATAAGAAACATATCCTACCGATATCGGTAAATTATAACTGTACCATCACCAGTTGGAAAAAATGTAAACAAACCATACATTTGTAAAAAAGTAAGTAGGCCTATAGGCCTAGTTGTTGGTTGTAATATACTGAAAGTTGTTTATCGCATATATTTATTTTTACATGTATAAACATAAAGTTGTGATGGTTTAAATGAAAAAAGCTTAAAATGTGATCTTATTACTAAAGTCCCATTTCATTAAACACATTTCATTACAGTCCATTAATTGTTGTTGTATGTAACATATTCACTCATTTGAGAGAAGCAGGTATTGTCAGATGAAGCAGGTGAGGGTTTTGTTAGTGGAGTGAAACCTTCATTAGTGTTATGATGGTCTTGTCCGCTGAATGAACTAACTGTTGAAGAAGATGGGATGTTAAAATATGTTTGAGGGTGGTTAAAATTAGAGCTAGAGTTAGGAAAATGTGATGGTTGTGTCCGATAAATCGAATGTAACGGCGGCCACTGTTGTTGGATAAACTGTTGTTGAGCTTGAGCTATGGCTGATATGATGTTTGACCGTAGCTGTAATTTGTTATGAGCTGGTACCTTTTTCATTTCAGAAAGCAAAGACAAGAGGAATAGTCTGTCTTCATCTTTATTGTTTTTTCCTCTTTTTCATCCTGTGCTGCCTTTTTCTTAAGTGTAACAATATAATCACTATTTCTTGAACCCCTCTTTCTGGTAGTTTTTGGTCGAATGGTATTGTCAAAAGAAGCAGTGTTACCAGGCGACTGTGAATCATCCTGATCGACATCCTCTTCTACATCATTGACCTCTTCTACTTCCATACTGTTGGTAGTTTTCTTTGATATGGTCTCCAAAAATCGAAGTTGATCGAAGTATACGTACTGTTTCCGGTTTGATGCCCCTGATCCACTTTGTACAGTTTTCTTCTTAAGGAGCTCTCGTGCATAACAAGTACGAATTCCTTTCCAATTTTTTTGAACAATTGTGACTGGAAAAAAGAAAATTAGGTAGTGATTCAAAGTTTCAGAATGTGTGTGTTGTTTTTTATCATTATACAGGGTGTTCGAAAAATGTGAGGCAATAATTTACGTAGTGATTCCTTGGGTCAAAATAAGCAAAAACGTTTATATAGACATATGTCCTATCTCGTTTAGTTTAACGAACTCATACCGTTAAGGAGTTATGAATTATTTTGTAAAAAAACATACAGACAGACATACGCTAAACTAAACGAGATGGGCATATGTCTATATAAACTTTTTTGCTTATTTTGACCCAAGGAATCACTATGTAAATTATTGCCCCACATTTTTCGAACACCCTGTATATACAGATATCCAATAACAATACCCCCGTCATAACAATCCTGAGCACTCATCGAATATTTATATCTTATCACCCCATAAAGCCCCTTGCCAAATTTCATAAAATATATTATAAAATAAGCAATAGGCCTATACAACAAAATGTATACCTTCAGCTAAATTCTTTTTGCAAATTATAACTAACTGACCACAATCATGTGAACATATGCCTAAAACTGTCCCTGAATACAAAAGCCCAGCAAATGTAATTTTTAAAATAATAAGTACTTAATTCACATGCAATTTCCATACTATGTTTGTTTTCAGGTACTTTGCGTCAGGTGCAACTATGACTGATCTACACTTCCAATATAGAATAAGTCAGCCTTCCATCTCAGTAATCATCCGCCAAGTATGCAAGGCTATTTGGGAACGTGTAAAACCAATCTGCTTTCCGGAAATGACACAACGATTTTGGCTTGAAACCTCAGCTGAATTCTTCGAGAAAACAAACTTTCCTCACTGCATAGGGTGTATAGATGGTAAACATATAAGAGTTATTAAACCAGAGGCAAGTGGGTCGCTTTACTTCAACTTCAAGAGCCATTTTTCAATTGTACAACTAGCAATATGTGACGCTTCTTATAAGTTTATTTTTATTGACGTTGGCTCTTATGGAAAGTGTTCTGACTCAACAATTTTCAAAGAAAGTCTTTTTTTTAAGAAACTAACAGACAACAAGTTGAACGTTCCTGAACCACAGCAATCGTTTACCGGTATGTCAGAGCCTTTACCTTTTGTACTCCTAGGCGATGAAGGATTTGGACTGTCAACCAATCTACTCCGAGCACGCAGGAACATTGAATGTGCATTCGGTATACTCGTAAATAAGTGGCGAATCTTCCATCGTGCTTTAAATGTTGATGTGAAGTTGTGCGAAGATATTGTAAAAGTGTGCTGTGTTCTTCACAAATTTGTTAGAGACAGAGATGGTTATAAAAATAAAACAATAACTATAGCCTACCATCACAACACTCATAAGAAATATCCATTTCAAACCCCATGTAGTCAAGTTGTCACACCATTGTCCAATAAGCCTATATATATATATATATATATATATATATATATATATATATATATATATATATATATATATATATATATAGATCAAACAGATTACAAGTACCCCATTAGCCTAGTTAAAATATTGGAGTAGCCTATTTATATATTAAGTAAGAATAACAGCCTATCTGAGATATTTAATAATGTAAGTTATTTCAAACACAAGCTAAAATAAAATTAATATACAGGTGTCACAAAAATGCTTAGCGTGCTATGCAGAACCGTATTCTACATACAAAAATAAGTCGAAAATGTAAAGTAACACTTTTTCGATTTCGGCTTAGTTTAGCCGTAATCCGCCATTTTGTATTTTTTTGAAAATAATAATTTAAAAACCCTTGAATATATTTTGATGAAACTTGGTGTAAACTTTAAGTTTGTTGATATTAAAATTTTACAAAAATATTTTTTAGCAAACTTTTCAAATTTCAAAATGGCGGCCATTTAAAAATTTCAAAGTCAAATTCCATCAAAACCAGCTACAAAACCAAAGTTTTACAAGTCATCAAATTTAAAGCCCTTTCTAACCCCTATTTAATGACACTTTGATTGTAAAAATCGGTTAAAAAATAAAAAAGTTTTAGTAATTTTTAATAATCAATTTAAAAATGGCGGCCATTTAAAAATTTCAAATTCCATCAAAACCAGGTACAAAACCAAAATTTTACAAGACATCAAATTTAAAGCCCTTTCTAATCCCAATCCAATGACACTCTGATTGTAAAAATCGATTAATAAATAAAAAGGTTTTGGTAATTTAAAATTACGTTAAATGTGATAGTAAATAAATGAAAAAAATGGTTACTAGATATTGGAATAATAATTAAAATTATTCAAACTAAAATTAAAAGTATTCTTCGAATGTTTA
Source organism: Allygus modestus (assembly GCA_963675035.1). Taxonomy (NCBI): domain Eukaryota; kingdom Metazoa; phylum Arthropoda; class Insecta; order Hemiptera; family Cicadellidae; genus Allygus; species Allygus modestus. The sequence goes on along the minus strand of OY776111.1, from coordinate 62,979,237 downwards.
AAATATTTCTTATAAAACTGTAAAAATAGCAGTGATTTTTAAAGGGCTAAAATATTTTTATTTCATGACTATTAAATCCACCTTACCTGTAAACAGCTGATATAAATGTAATCAGCTGTTTAACAAATTCATTATTGTTGACGTATTCTTTTCATTCTTGTGCAAGATATGTAAACAGGGGTTCCCTTTTTTGGCTGTTATTTTGTCATTTAAGTAATCAATTAAAAATGCCAGCGCAATTTTCAAACGTGGAACTGTCTGATATTCACTTAATGTATGGCCTTGCAAACTGTAATCGTGTGTTAGCGCGCCGTTTGTATTCGGATCGCTTTCCAACCCGCCAACTCCCGAGTGAAATGACGTTTGTAAATGTGAATGATCGCCTTAGACAACATGGCAGCTTTCAAATTCCTTCTGGTGCTCGGGGCAGACCCCGATCTACAAGAACAATTGATGTAGAAGAGAGAGTGTTAAGAGCTGTGGAAGAAGATCCTACCACAAGCACGAGAAGAATAGCGTCTGCTGTGAGGATTGACCATTCATCGGTTTGGAGGGTTTTGAAAGGTCAGCTACTTTATCCCTATCATTTTCAACGAGTTCAGGGTCTTTCAGAGCATGACTATCCCAATAGGCAACGTTTTTGTGAACAAATAAGAAGTAAATGTGCTAGAAATCCCGAGTTTTTGTCAGCTGTTATTTTTACTGACAAAGCAGGATTTAACAGAAATGGAATCATGAATTTCCTCAATACTCACCACTGGGCAGATGAGAACCCCCATGAAATAAAACAATGCAGGTTCCAAAATACATTTTCGTTAAATGTTTGGATAGGAATTATTGGGGACAGTCTGATTGGTCCAGTGTTTCTACCGCCAAGGCTGAATGGAGTAAACTACTTACATTTTCTACAAAATAACTTTTTGGAAATCATGGAACATGTGCCCCTAAACATCCGGCGTCGCATGTGGTTTATGCACGATGGTGCACCTCCTCACTTTAGTAATGATGTAAAAGCTTACTTAGATCAACAGTTCATGAACAAGTGGATGGGTCGTGGTGGCCCGATTGCGTGGCCAGCGAGGTCGCCGGATTTAAACCCAATTGACTCTTTTGTTTGGGGCCATTTGAAGTCTATTGTGTACTCGACACCTGTTGACAGCATTAAACAGCTAAGAGAGCGGATTGAAGATGGGTGCCGAAGGATTAGAGAGATGCCAGGGATATTCGAACGGGTGAGGCAGTCGATGAGCCGACGACTGGGGCAGTGCGTGGTTGTCAATGGAGGTCACATCGAGCACCTCCTTTAACGGAAAAAGTTCAAACGCTAGACGTTCTTGCAGTAGAAAGAAAACAGAGAGTATTTTTTATGTTTTATTATTTTTTAAATGTTAACTATTTTTCTTGTTCTTATTTTTCTTTATTTGTATGTTCTTTTTACTTTTTAAATTGTTGTCAAATTGTAAATAGTTAAATCATTAAAATAGCCATTAGACCCTACGTTTTTGTTAATCAGATTTGAACAGTTAAGGTGTCTTTATATTTGTATTAAACAGTATTCAAAATTGAATATTGGACATTTTTGGAGCTAGTTTCCATGGAAATTGATTTTTAAATTTTTAAATTGCCGCATTATAAAATTGATTATTAAAACGTTCGCTGCGGCTTAGCCTTGACGGTACGGTAACCTAGGTGCTATATTTATTTTTTACAATATTTACTTTCTTTTACGTGTAAAAAAGTAGAATATAACGAAAAAAACTAATTTTCATGTAAACAAAATTTAAAAATGGCTGCCGCCATTTTCGTACCCGATTGGGTACGGCCGCACCCTGCAGAATCGGGCATGCGAAAAATCGTATAGGCGGCCGAGTCACTGGACTAAAAGTCCTATCCTAAAACTATACAAAGACAGTTCTTTCCCAGGGTAATATACATTATCCATTTTGGTGTTGAACTCATCAATCAGGAGTCTGATCTTATGTAAACGATCTCTCTGGCAATTTACAGCATCATTCTTACTGAAATGCAGGCATCGTAATATGATCAAAAATCGGTCTCTGGAAATTTGCTCCCGTACAAATTTGAAGTCGAAATATCGGGACGTATTCTAGTAATCGTTGAACCTATTGATTCTTACGGTCCCCATGTGTATCATTAGCCCAATGAAAGTTTTCAGCTCAGGCAATGTCAAATCTTTCCATTTATTGATTCTTGATTTTGGGGTCAGACTCGGTTTCCCATACACTTCCCACGCATATATGTTAGTGCAATTAACAATGTTTTCCAATAAAATATCGTCAGCTAGGAGCGTAAACCAATCAAAAGGACGATTTTCCCCCGGGCAAGGGACCTTGAACCGATTTTCCCGCGTAAACGGTATTTCACGCAAGCCTGCAGTCGAAGGCTATCATTGAGGATTATATTCACAATCTTCATCCAAGTCAGAATCGGAAATATCACCAGGGTCCTCTTCAGCATCTTCTAATGCTTCATCAACATCACTAAAATGAGTGTCATGGTCGCTACCCTCAGACTCGGCGTACTCCCCACGAACATTAGTTGGATCATTAGTGTACTCACCAGCCTCTGTTTCATCTAATAAACCACTGTTAGAAGTCCCAGGAACAGCCTCCATAGTCAAAAACAATAATTCATGAACTCACACACTCTACACACTGCAGCGTTGCACAAGGACTGTCACTAATACAGTGAAAATGGCGGGAAACCGAAACTGACACAACACGTGCACAACAAGTCCTCTCACTCCACGCGACAACGCGAGACTAAAGTGTACAAGCAACGCTGACAGAGAAACGAAGATATACGAAAGACATTGCCGAGCGTTCCCGATCGGGTACGGACGAACCCGACGGGCGCCGAGCACCGTACCCTATCGGGAACGGCCGCATACAAAATTACCAACACTTTTTTATTTATTAACAGATTTTTACAATCAAAGTATCATTAAATTGGGATTTGAAAGGGCTTTAAATTTGATGTCTTGTAAAATTTGGTTTTGTACCTGGTTTTGATGGAATTTGACTTCGAAATTTTTAAATGGCCGCCATTTTTAAATTGATTATTAAAAATTATCAAAACTTTTTTATTTTTTAACAGATTTTTACAATCAAAGTGTCATTAAATTGGGAGTAGAAAGGACTTTAAATTTGATGTCTTGTAAAATTTTTGTTTTGTACCTGGTTTTGATGGAATTTGACTTTGAAATTTTTAAATGGCCGCCATGTTTAAATTGATTATTAAAAATTACCAAAACTTTTTTATTTTGTAACCGATGTTTACAAAGTGTCATTAAATGGGGATTAGAAAGGGCTTTAAATTTGATGTCTTGTAAAAATATTTGTGTGTTTACATTTTCGACTCATTTTTGTATGTAGAATAAGGTTCTGCATAGCACGCTAAGCATTTTTGTGACACTCTGTATATAAAATAATAAAATCTCAAATCTCAAATTTTGAATAATTGTAATTTTATACAGTACCATAAATCTATGTAGTGAAAAGTGCCATTAGTGACTGCATTATCTAGAAAAACATGAAATACATTGTTACCCTGGACCACATGTGAGATGATGAAGAAAATGTTTTTTTTTCTTTCGGTCTTACCAATTATGAAGCCTGAGTGACTAGATGCTTTTCTATGGGTCTCATTCCCAAATTTAAAATAAATCCCTTTAAAACAGTAAATTAGACACTAAAAGTTTAATTAGAAACAGAAGAAGATCTGGGACTATCGAATTATACTCCTTTTTTAACAGGCCAAGAAGAGATAGTACCTAGAGAAGAGATTCAATTTGGTAATATGCATCCAAGTTTTACCTAGCCCATTTTTTTATCTTCAAGGACTAAGCCACCTTCAGTTCATGGGGTGGACTGAATAGCTCCAGCAACTGATAGACATTTCTAAAAGATTGAACTTTATTTCGAAAACCTAAGAGTTGATTAATATCATAAAGACTTTGAACATTTAGTGAAGTTTAGGCCAACTATGTGCTCATAAACAAAATCCACCCAAATCCAATCAATCCTATTATAACCCTTTTCGCTTAAGACTTACCATCAAAGGCCAAGATCAAAATTTTAATTAAAAGAGATTTTTATATAATTATTTACAAGAATTTGTGAGAGAGAGAGAAATCCCGGCACGAACCTCATTCCCTGGGACTATCTGTCAAATTGCAATACCGACTGTAGCTGAGGATATTACTATGATATATTAATATAAATAAGATTAGGACCCACCCCATGTTTGTAAATATATTTGTAAAACCTTTAGATTTGCCAATGATACACAGTGTAAATATACCGAATAAACAAGTTCCGTTATTATTGTATTTTGAGTTGTCATTTCAGAAGGTAGCCAGGTTGACAAAGATGGTAAGAACCAAGTAAAAGGGAACTAGAATAATAAATGATAAAACAACCAAATATAATTAGGTAAAAGGTTACAAACTTTAATATTATCACTCCTTGAGAAAGTATACATATATATTTCAAAATAAACAACAACAACAATATTCAATAAAGAAAGTGTTGTTGTTATGTGCATGTGTACAAAGTAGGGGGAAGTTTACACCTTTGTTGCTGAGTATACCTTTAAGTATGTTATTTTGCACTGATTAATATTAGTACTGACTGCAAAAAAAAAACAATATTTGTTTACTTTACTTGAGTGCTCTTACCCAACAATCTAAGGACATAAAAGATGTGGTGTACTAGGTTGCAGTATTACAAGACATGTTACTAGAGACAATGTTTGTAATGGTTGTAATAAAGAAAGTGTTGTTGTTATGTGCATGTGTACAAAGTAGGGGGAAGTTTACAAATGGCGCACCAACGAGTGGGGCTCTCTCGAACAAACCTTGTAATAGAATTAAGCTTGTGTGTTTTAACTAACAATTATAGGTTAAAATAAGGTTAGCCTATAAGAACTGTACACTATTATAAGAATATTTAAGTTAATATTCCCCACTTCCCCATTATAATTACCACCCACCTGTTAAACGAACTTATCCGATATGACAAGTCCTTATAACCTACGTCCGAATCCTAAACCTTCTAGGAAGATAGTTGAAAATAGCGGGGAAAGTAATGAATCACAAGACAAGCCTAACCATAACCTAAAAACCAACACTGCACACACACCCACTAGTGTCATTAGCGAGGACAATTCACGTACGCTAACAGCATCAAGCCCAAACACCACACCGACATCATTACATTCGTCAATACAATCGCCAAACCATTTGAACAAATTATTCGACGAACTAGACGAACAACCAGCTCCATCATTCCACGGGTTCGAAACGTTTGAAATCATAAACGCTCAATCCACTCTAAGACAGTTCACTCACAACGCTCCGTTCCATTGTGAAATAGAACGAACAACCGATCCGTCCATATCCGGCATAACTCAGCTTATAGCTGTCGCTCAGAACACGGAACAACCCGACGTCGCTAGGGCAACCGGAACGAAAAACAGCCAACCAACACACGGTCCCGCGACCTTGACGCCCTAGACAACCGTCAATCGGAACACACTTCTCAACCCGCCACGATCGCTCCCTCAACCTCGAACACGATACAATTACCCGACCTTATGACACAAATACAATCGTTGTTCCAGTCGTTAGAAACTAACGTAAACACTAAAATGGAATCATTAGGAACGAACATGAACTCAAACCTAAACATTCAAATAAAATCCCTTGACAACAAAATGGTATCCCTAGAGACTAATATAAGAACAGAAATAAAATCTCACTATGAGATACTTGACGCGAAAATTGAAGCGATAACTGAATCACAAATTAAACTTCAATCTGAACTTAATGCAGTACAGGAAAACCAACAAAGACAATCACACGAAATTAAACTGATAAGAGTCCAAATTAACCGCCCAAGTTGCGGAGAACGCATATAACCTGAAAATAGACCTAAAAGCCGACCTCAATGCACATAAAATAGAAGTTAATGGCATTGTACACGCTCAAAACAAACTAATCAACGAAGAACTTAACGTGATCATGAATAAAAATCTACACACTATCAAGAGCCAATTACAAGATAATTGTGAGACACAACACAAACAAATTAGGCACACCTCAGATGAAAACACCTAACAAATCCGAAACCAACTCGAACCATTAATAAAATCCAATCAAAGTAAAATTGAACTGAACCACGCACTAGTAGAAGACATAAAATCAACCCTAAACGAACACCAAAACAAAATCGAGATTCTACAGTCTGAGTCAGACATAAAGCAGGCTGCAATCACCCCGAATATCTACGTCTCATGCGGTAACGGAACCAACGTTGATAATAATATACCTAAATTCACTGGACGAGCACACAACCCTAAAGAATTCTTAAACAAGTTGCAGAAATATTACTATCGTAACTCAGTGCGCCAAAATCCTAAAACTGACCCACAAGAAATTTTGATCGACACAATAGAAATGAGTTTAGAAGGAAGCGCCTCACACTGGTTTTCACTTATCAAGCAGGATATAAACACGCGGGACGATTTCGAAAATCTGTTCATCACAAAATTTTGGAGCAAACAAGTACAACACGGCATAAAACATAGGCTAGAAAATGAAAGGTATCGCCCTGGAGGAAAGCTGACCCGGTCGGAATATTTTATTGAAAGGGTCACAACCCTGAAGTCAATGTCCCCACCCCTAACAGAAGAAGAAATTATAAATTTGCTCAATGACCATTTCAGCGAATTAATACAGGTTGCCCGCATCGTGCAGAATGCCAATACAATCTTTGCCTTCGAAGCTATCCTACAACGCGAGGATATCAAAGACGGGAAGCGCCGGAACAAGCCACATCAACCACAATCACACAACACACCCATGACGAATCGAAACGAAAATAGGAATAATCATAACACGTACACACAAAATAAGTGTCCTGATCGTAACAACCACATAAATCAAAATGCTTACCAACCCCGGTACGATAGGAATTACCCACAAGATAATAGGCCCTACAATTATAACCAACAGCTTAACAACCGACAAAACTGGTCCCCATATCAGCAAGGCAGGTACAATCCACAACAAAATCACAACCCCAATAAAAATACCAATCGAAACGACCCAAACTATATGACACCCGAACAACGACAAGTTTGTACCACAATCATCGAGCGGACTGGTCAACAGAAACCTTCGGCCCCCGTGTCAAACAGCCCAAGACCTAATTTAAACTAAACGGCACTGGGAGCAATAATGGCCTACACACCATATTCCCCCTCCCCCCTCCAATTGTCTCTTAAGTGCAAGAAAATCAACACGGAAATATAAGGCCAAATGTAAATAATGTTTTGTATAAATTTCGTGAAACTGATGTTATCTGTTGCGACAGAGAATTTCTCTTAAGCGAAGAATATGATATAAATAATGAAGCTTAAGAATTAAAACAAATCGAATTCCCAGAAATTAATGTTAAAATCAATAAATTAACAATAAACGCTCTAATCGACACCGGTTCTAATGTAACGTGTATGTCCGAAAAATGGTTCTTAGATAACAAACACAACATAGGTCACTTTGAAGAGTTACCAATTGTAAATACACAGATAAAGACCGCTACGGGAGAAAAATCTAAACGCATAACCAAAATCATAATGCTACCTGTAATTATAGATGAAGAAGAAACTCAACTACAAGTTTTACTAATCCCAAACTTAGTTAGGAATTTAATCATTGGGAATGACGTGATAAAAGCATGGCAGTTTGAAATGAACTTTAAAGATAAGTTAATTAAATTGAAGATTAATAGTAATAATAATATAACTTTGAAGTTCGGAGAGGTATCAGTTGAAGGTATAAATTGCAATTTCGTATTTGAGCAAAGCCTAAGGCGAAGCATTCAAAATAATAATAATAATGATGAATATTATGAAGATAATTATGATAGTGATAATGATAATATCCACATAAACTATAATAATCCTAACGCAATGATGAGTGAAATTACAGGAAGTCCCTCCCCTAACACAATACTTGAATCCATAGGAAACAACAAGTTATTGAACAAAGAACAGCAAGTCGAATTAGGCAACCTTTTAAATAAATATGGCAAGACATTATTTAATAAATATGGTGCATTTTCAGATGCACCTGGCATTTGTAATAAGTATCAACACGTATTAAAAGTCGAGAACCCACAAAATTTCAAAAGTCAACTATATCCGGTCCCATTAGTACACCAAGATGCGGTCCAAAATGAAATCGAAAATATGTTAGAGCTTGGAATTATTGAACGCAGCACCAGCACCTTCATTAACCCGATTATTCCAGTGATAAAAAAACGGGAGAAATACGTTTGTGTCTAGATGCTCGAAAGGCAAACCAAATCATAGTACCCGATTACGGATGTAACCGTAGTGTGAATGAAATCTTAGCTAAGTGCCACAACGCAAAATACATTAGCAGTATAGACCTCACCGCATCCTACTGGCAGGTATTACTGTCAGAAGAGTCACGTCAGTACACAGCCTAAATTACACCGTTTGGGATATCAACATCGCAAGCTGCCCTGGTCCGCGCTTTAGATAAAGTTTTTGGCGATTCCATTGAAGATTTCACAATGATTTACGTGGACGATGTTTGTATAATTTCCCCAAATTTCGACACACATTTAAAACATCTGGAGTACATTTTCAAAAAGTTGACAGAGGCCAATATGACTGTCAAATTTTCAAAATCAAAATTCTGCCAAAGCTCAGTACCTTTCCTGGGCTACACGTTAACTAGAAACGGACTAGAAATGGACAAAGACCGCATTCAACCAATCCTAAATTTCCCATCTCCCAAAAATAGAACACAATTAAAATCCTTCCTTGGTTGCATTAACTACTATAATAAATTCATTGACAAATTCTCACACGCCATTCAACCCCTGCTCAAATTAACATCTAAGAAAAATAAGTTTGTTTGGACCTCAAAAGAAGAAGAAAGTTTCCAGAGTATAAAGAACCTGATCCTTAAAGTAAACGTGCTACATCACCCCAACCCATTGAAATCATTATATTTACAAACTGATGCATCAGACGTTGCAATAGGCGGACATCTCTACCAAGAAAATAAATTAGGAGAAAAAGTAGCCGTTACATTTATGTCAAGGTCATTACAACCAGCAGAACAGCGATACACTACCACGGAGAAAGAATTGTTGGCGGTCGTTTATTGCCTACAAAAAGTCAGATATCTTATATTAGGCACAAAATTGAAGATCATTAGGTACCGATAATCATGCAATCACGTTTTTAGTCATATCGTTTATTAAGGGGGTTCAGTATGGTAAAATACGAAATTTTTTTATTTTATTTTTTTATATTTTATTGATTTAGGTTTCTTTCTGATCATTTTGGTGCAAAAACTATTAAAATCCGATGAAGGAACTATTTTTAATTTATTTTTTAATAATGTACTACACGACAATCAATTTACGTATCCTAGGAAACGATGGTGTTTATTATACACAAACGATGATATTAACATTGGTTTCGACCAAGCTATGATTTAGTTTTCAAATGTTGGTAGACCTGGTTATTAGTGCTCAAGCAGATAGTTTATTCACATCATCTGTTGTGTAGGAAAAATAATATTGTTGTGGTGCAAATGTAAACAAAGCTTTGTTGTTTTGTTGAATTGTAGTTATAACTGTGCTTTTATTTACATAATGCCTAGAAGTAATCGAATTTTTAAGAAAAGTAAGAGAGAGTTTTGCAAGAAGAAAGTCTGTGTAGAAGCTGTAAGTGATGATAGTGGTGATATTGAGGAAGATAGGTTAGAAAATGTGCCCTCTCCTAGGCCTAGGCCTACTCCTGAAGCAGAGGTTGTTAGTGCTTCTAAAGTAAAGTTAGGAAACATTTCTGAAAACTACAATAATATTATTGATAGTGAGTGTGAGTTGATGTATGAAATAGTTAATTTTAAACAACTAATGAAAGTTATCTCAGAAATAGCGGTTTGTAAACTGTGCAATGAACCGATTAACTTTAAATTGAAGAACCGCGCAGGCCTGTTCTTTTCAGGTGATTTTTCTTGCACTGGCTGTGAAACACAACCATTGGCTTGCTTTGAAAGCTCTTCTGCTATAGCTACTAGACCTCAAGACAAAAACTTATATGACATAAATATGCGATTAGTATATGGTATGCGTACTATTGGAAAAGGCCAGACGTCGGCCTCCACATTATGTGGCGTGTTGAATTTGCCTCCTCCTCCAACGCGGTTTTCGAGGTATACAGAACTGTTGGGTTCTTCATCTGAAGATGTGTGTTTTAAAATTATGACAGAAGCTGTTGAAGAAGCAGTGACAGTGAATGAAGATGTAAGGGACTTGACTGTTGCCATTGACGACACGTGGCAGAAGAGAGGACATACTTCGCAAAATGGAGTTATCACTGCAACGTCTGTAGATACTGGCAAGGTAATTGATACTGAAATATTATCAAAACATTGTCGTTGTAAAGACAAGTTTATTGGGCAACACAATGAAAACTGCAGTGCAAATTATCAGGGAGTAAGCGGAGGTATGGAAGTAGCTGGAGCTCGAGCGATATTTCATCGATCCTTACCAACTCATAAGGTTCGCTATGTCGAGTACCTAGGAGACGGAGATTCGAAAGGTTTCGCCAGCGTTGTAGAAAGCAATCCTTATGGTGATGATTGCCCAGTGACAAAATTAGAATGTATAGGTCACGTGCAAAAGCGCATGGGATCCCGACTAAAAACCTTGAAGACGAAAGAAGGGAAAAACAAACAAACCGATGGCAAAACTATCGGGGGTAAAAAATGGCTATCAGGTGCAGCTATTTTAGCCATACAGAAGTACTATGGACTAGCAATTCGAAGAAATACTAATGATTTACAATCCATGCAAAAGGCAGTATGGGCAACATACTATCACTTGATCTCAAGTAATGCCATGCCTCATCACGGACTATGTCCTAAAGGAAGTGAAAGTTGGTGTAAATATCAAAAGGCATTAGCTGCAAAAGAACCTTATGATCACTCAAAACATTTACATCTTGCTCCTGTTATCATGAAAAAGATAAAACCTATTTTCACAGACCTGAGTGCACCAGACTTACTGAAAAAATGTCTTCATGGTCGTTCCCAAAATCCGAACGAGTCCGTCAACCAGGTAATTTGGTCTCGGCTACCAAAGACAGTTTTTGTAGGCCTAAAAACACTGCACCTGGGTGTTTATGATGCCATCAGTTCCTTTAACAAGGGGAACATAGCTAGGTGCATTGTCCTAAAACATTTAGGCTACGGTTACTATGGATGCGATTTCTGACGAAAATCTGTTCTGACGAGTTCGTCCGAAACCCTCGTCAGAACAAGGCGGTTACAGTGTACGCGTTCTCTCAGTTCTCTCTTCTGATAGTCAGTACGTGTTAAAGCCGCCCAGCAATGGATGAACTCGATGAACAATATTTACTTGAAAGCCCGTTATTAAAAATAGTGTTGTTGCAAAGGGAAAGAACAGAACATGTTAACCCGATATTTGGTAGTAGAGACGAGAAAGGAGAGTTTGAATTGTTATTTAAAGATTTAAGTGACCAACCGGAAAGATTTTTTGAATATTTTCGGATGGAACCAGCAACATTTGAATACATCCTACAGGGGATAGAAGAAAGAATAACAAAGATCTCAAATTTTCGTAAATGTATTCCAGCACAACAAAGACTGGCTGTTACTTTAAGGTGAGTTTTAACAATGTTTTTAATTTTTACTTCGGGTCAACGTGGGTACTGTGAACGCAAATGACAACTTTTTCAGATAATATCACTTTACAAAAAGTTTAACTAATATTCTAAATGTGATCCTAGTCAGTACCTGTCATAGCCGCTCAGCTAAATGGATGAACTCGATGAACAATATTTTCTCTGATTCAAGCTGTTCACAAATTACCCACTTCCATTTGCATGTGACAAAAAATAAGCGTGCAAACTCGATTTCAGTTAAGCGCTATAAAATTGTTGGAAAATAAGGTAGATGTGAAAATAATATTAAATTGCCAGAATAATTAGAAACAATGTATTTAATTAATCAAAAAAAAATTATTTATAAAATGGAACACTGTAATTTTAATTTAGGTTAAATTTAAAAAGTGAAGACGCAAAATAAGTGAAAGTAAAGTAGCAGTAACATTGGAAAAATGTAACTTCCATTTTTTATTTTAAATCGGTTGGAGTTACACTTGAAAAGAACGAAGCAAGGTCCTCATGTTGAGCTGTACTCAGTGGAGTTGGTGTTTGTGAACGACTTTCCCAAGTATCAGTCGTTGATGAACCACATGGGGAAGAACCATAGTTAAGTGGAGGATGGGGGATTGGCTGTAGTCGATGTTGTCCTCCGAATCCCGAGAAAAGCTCCTCATCACAAAACACTTGTTGTAGTTTGGTCCTCACAATCATTTTTCTTTCTTCCGGTATTTTTTGTAAAAAAGGTAGTAGGCTCATAAGAAAGTGGTAGTCTGGATCTTCGTTTCGGGAAGCATTTCTCTCCTTAAACATCTGTATTTTTTCCTTTTCTAGCATAACCAATTTTTTTACTGCTGCGGCATTACTCATCTTGCAAATTTTTTTATTAGGAGCCTTAAAACTCTGTGGGGGTGTAGTTTCTTTCGCTGTGTTCTGATGTGATTCGATAGTTTCTGTTTCTGAATCTGGTTCGTTTGCAGGGGGATCATCGGGATCAGGGGGAACAGCAGTAGATGAGTTCTGGGTGTCGTCATCAAATGTTGTCTCGCTCATGACATTACCTTGCAATTTTCTTTTGTGGATCGTGTCCTTCAAAAACTCCAAGCTTTTGAAATAGGCCCATTTAGGTTCATTGGTTATTCCTCCTTCGTCTCCGCTCCTTTTTATTTGAATCTTGCTCCATTCTTTACGAAAAGTGTCCCTCAAACCACGCCACTTAGTTTTGGCTGCTTCACCTGCAATTATGCAAAGTTATTAAGTTGGTGCAAGGGGTTTAAAAAAAATTGTGAATACGTAGATTATATTAAGGAAATAATTGTTTTCGCCATACTACTGTGAAATCACCTGTTTTCGTTGTATGTTTATCACATGCGAAAACTCATCATAACATTGTTTACTACCGAAAATGAATGTTTACTAAGTAAAAGTAATGTTTACTATCTTTTTGGATTTTTTCGTAGTAAACAAACAAAAATTTGTTATTGCCTCATCCACTAAAATGGACGTGCCGGTATTCCAATAACGGTTTTTACTTCAAAAAATTAGTTTTTGTAGTATGGCGAAAAGTATCGTTCAAAACACGAGTGGAAAGTGGTACTGCACATTCTCGACCATATGTTTAAAGTGCTCGATAAATCTCGCACTTCAAACATATAGTCTCGAACGTGCAATGACCCACTTTCCACTCTTGTTATGAAATATACTATTTCCCCTAATAAATAAGGCCACTTTTTGGTCCTAATTATGAAGACAACAAAATGTTTTTAGTTCGAAATATGTCACAGTGATTTCTGTGATTTTATAAAGTTATTTACAAAATATAATGGCATTGTTAATGAAACTCGAAGGAAAAATATTTTCCTATTAAATACAACAAATTATAGCCTAAGCTTTATTATATCTAGTAATTTTGTAATACTTGTTTCAGATTTCTATCAACTGGCATTTCATTTCGAGCACTCAGCTTCTCCTACAGAATTTCACACTGTGCAATCCGTAGCATAGTTTACGAGACATGTCAAGCAATATGGGAGGTCTTCAGCGGTACTCATTTGTCTTTGCCTTCTGAAGAGGATTGGAAAACCATAGCGAGTGACTTCTACAACAAATGGAATTTCCCTAACTGCATTGGGTGTATAGATGGAAAACATATTCGCATCAAATGTCCCAAAGAAACAGGGACTATGTATTACAATTATAAGGGATATTTTTCTATTGTATTGCAGGGAATAGCAGATGCGAATTACAGGTTCATACTTATTGAAGTTGGGGCCTACGGTAAGCAATGCGATGGGGGAACCTTTGCAGACTCAAATGTTTATCATCGGCTTGAAGGAAAAACTTTAAACATACCAGACGATGAAACTATTCCATCAACCAACATTGCAGCACCCTTTGTTCTGTTGGGTGATGATGCCTATCCTCTGAAAAGGTATTTACTAAAACCATACTCAAGACAATTACTTACTGTTGAAGAACGGATTTTTAATTATAGACTATCAAGGGCCAGACGGTGCGTGGAATGTGCCTTTGGTATTATGGTCAGCAAGTGGAGGTGTTTAAAAACTGAACTCCAAATCAATCCAGACAAAGTAGACATAATAGTTAAGTGCGTGTGTCTATTGCACAACTTAATCATTGACAAGGAAGGTCTTGCTTTTCAAGATATGGACTTTGAGTCCGTACACGATGTGCCAGTTTCACGGAGATACAATCACTACGGAAGAATCGCAAATAACGCTAGAGAAACCTTGAAAAGTTATTTTGTTAGTCCAGCTGGTGAGATCCCGTTTCAGTATGATCTAATATAATAATAATGTTATAAAATGTCAAGTTTCAATCAATAACATGTGAACCCTTAATTGGTACAAACCTACATGACATTAAAAGATTTTACTTACTGGTAGTGTTGAGTTCTGCTGCAACCTTATCCCAATTTCTCCGAGCAATATCTCTGTTGTGGTAATTTTTATCTCTCATGTCCCACAAACACCTGTTCTCGTACACAAGACCGATTAATTTATCAATATCCATGGTTACTAAATTCTAAAATTCTACGCACAGGGTGAAACAGTCGCTGGTCGCACGAAAAAATCAAACTTGTTTGATCGCACAAATCGTTCTGACGACTTCGTGTCTTTTCTGACGCCAAAGTCGCTGCCACTGTAAACAGTATCATTAGAAAACAGGCTTTTGTTTGTTCGGACGACTTCGTACGAAATCGTCAGTGCTCGTCAGAACAGATTTTCGTCAGAAATCGCATCCATAGTGAAAAACATGACTGTTGGGAAAAACTTCTGCGAAGCCATGAAAAAGTTGGACATCGCCCGCTTACATAAAGCGCAACGCATGGCTTCTGAAGTGGCCAGAAAAGCAAGACAGGCACATTCTAATGAAAAAAGGAAATTGGAAGATCAGTGGGAAGATTTGGAGGATCCTGATGACCCCAGTTATGGAGCAGGGTGCCATTAATCAAATGATTCAGGTCATTGATACCTAATTTTTACCTTTATTTGCGATTTCCCGAAAATTTACTTTTTTTACGCATGTACCTTTTTCTCAGGAACCCCTTGTCTGATTGAGTTGAAAAAAATTACAGAGGTACTTTACATTAACCCTCATATTTTGAGCAGAAAATAATATAGAAATAATGTGTACCTTTCTAATAAAAAAATAATATTGCTATTTTTTTAGAAAAAAATTAACATATTTCTAATTTAAAAAAAATATACTTCTAAGACATTTTTTTCAATGTTTTGCTCTGTAATTGTTTAAAAAGGTTATAAAAACAATATTATCAAGTTTGAAGGTGATAGGGCAAGAGGTTCATGAGAAAAAGGTACATAAAATTGTTAAAATTAACATTGTTAAGATAGGCCTTCCGTTACATTAATGTCAAGGTCATTACAACCAGCAGAACAGCGATACACTACCACGGAGAAAGAATTGTTGGCGGTCGTTTATTGCCTACAAAAAGTCAGATATATTATATTAGGCACAAAATTGAAGATCATTACCGATAATCACGCAATCACGTTTTTAGTCATGTCGTTTATTAAATAATAGATTGGCACGCTGGATACTTGCTATTCAAGAATACAGTTTTGAGATCGTCCATTGTAAAGGAAGTGAGAACCCGACAGCTGACGCTCTTAGTCGAATACCAACCGATCAGAACATTGTTTCTAACGACACCCCAAACGAATTAACAGTCAACATTCAAAGGATCCAGGACACCCGATTACATAACGACTTACAAAACTTAACACAATTGCAGTTAGAAGACCCCCGACTTAGAATCATCCTTTATCAACTTTTAAACTGTAAATCTGAGTCTGAACACATCCCTAACACATACAAATTCCACAACGGGTTACTTTATCAAAAAATTAAAGGAAATTGGCGTATCATCGTACCTGAAAGTATTATCAACAGACTTATTTGGGAATGTCATGAGTATTATTTACATTGTGGAGCGAAAAAGTGCTATCTAATGCTAGCCGAAACATTCATCTTTAAAAATATGAACAGAAGAATTCGAACTACTTTAGCCACCTGCGATTCATCTCAACGCTGTAAAACAAGTACACACCCCCTTCAAGGGACAGCACAATGAATTAGATGTTTTCAAAAGAACGACCATATAGCTGTGGACATAATTGGACCTCTTCCAACCAGCGCAGGAAACGTGAAATATATATTAATTGTCTTGGACATCTACACTAAATTCATTAAATTATATCCAATTCGACGAATTATTATATCACCCCTATCTACAGCCCACTTTATTACCCCTGTTTTAACATGGCAGAACAACCCATAAAGGAAGTTAAACGCTGCTTAAGGACCTATTGCTCCAACCAAGACAGAAATTGGGCACGATACATACCAGACATCAACACATGTTTAAATGAAGTACAACATGAGACTACAGGTTTTACGCCAAATGAACTACAGTTTGGAATAAAGGATAATAGATTCTGGGAAACATGTGTCACAAATCCATTGATAACCGATCAACCATTAGAAAGAAAATTATTTTTAGCCGCAGAAAGAATCACAAGCAAAAGAAGAAAAAGAGCTCAGAAATTAAATTTAAAATCACATCCAACATCTTTCAACGTGGGAGAACTAGTGCTAATCAAAAATCACCCCTTCTCAAATGCCGCTTATGGTGAGACCACAAAACTATTTGAAGTATATGAAGGTGCAATCAACATTAGTGAAGTTTTAGGACATTCGACATACAAGGTAAATACACTCGACGATACAAAGACATTTGGGCCTTACCACATTTCAGCATTGAAGCGATGTATTACCCCTCAATCTAAAATACAAGTTCAATAAATATCGTTTATATGAAGAATAATAGTGTACATAGAAGAAATTTTCCAATATAAAGAATCAAGTGTGTGTGTAGATAGTAACAATAGTCAATGTAAATAGTTAGATTTAAGAAACTGAATACTCTACAAAGTGAATTAACTATAATAATAAAATATGTGAAGGAACTCTTAAAAATAGACACTCTGGAGCGTAAGAGAATATTAATTAATTTAATAAAGTGTTAAGTGAAGGAAGACCACGACTAATACGAATTATAATAAAAATAGTGAAGAGAACTACACAGTTTTCCCCTTCCCCTCCTCCTATCACCAATACAAACAATATTCCCCTTTCCTTTTTAAATATTTGATATTAATGTTCATTCCAATACAAGTGTTATCATTCCGTTATTTATTAATTGTTCACCACTTGATAAATATGTTTCAATTCAATGTTTATAATTTGATAATCATGTTTCAACCATTTATTCCTTTCAATAGTTAAGTTTTTGTTCCCACCACAGTTAATGTTCTCATTTCAAACAAATTTATTTCACTGTGTATCGAAACCTCATATTATATTTCATTCAATATTCAGTTTCTGCGGGGATTTTGCAACATTTCATAAATTTGTTTATAAATATGTATGCAAATAAAACAATAAATATAGCCTACCATCACAACACTCGTAAGAAATATCCATTTCAAACCCCATGTAGTCAAGTTGTCACACCATTGTCCAATAGGCCTATATAAATATATAGATCAAACAGATTACAAGTACCCCAATAGCCTAGTTAAAATATTGGAGTAGCCTATTCATATATTTAGTAAGAATAACAGCCTATCTGAGATATTTAATAATGTAAGTTATTTCAAACACAAGCTAAAATAAAATTAATATATATAAAATAATAAAATCTCAAATTTTGAATAACTGTAATTTTATACAGTACCATAAATCTGTGTAGTGAAAAGTGCCATTAGTGACTGCATTATCTAGAAAAACATGAAATACATTGTTACCCTGGACCACATGTGAGATGATGAAGATGTTTTTTTTTTCTTTCGGTCTTACCAATTAGATTTCGGCCTGAGTGACTAGATGCTTTTCTACGGGTCTCATTCCCAAATTTAAAATAAATCCCTTTAAAACAGTAAATTAGACACTAAAAGTCTAATTAGAAATAGGAGAAGATCTGGGACTATCGAATTATACTCCTTTTTTTAACAGGCCAAGAACAGATAGTACCTAGAGAAGAGATTCAATTTGGTAATATGCATCCAATTTTTACCTAGCCCATTTTTTATCTTCAATAACTAAGCCAACTTCAGTTCATGGGGTGGACTGAGTAGCTCCAGCAACTGATAGACATTTCTAAAAGATTGACCTTTATTTCGAAAACCTGAGAGTTGATTAATATCATAAAGACTTTGAACATTTAGTGAAGTTTAGGCCAACTATGTGCTCATAAACAAAATTGTTATCCATCCAAATCCAATCAATCCTATTATAACCCTTTTCGCTTAAGACTTACAATCAAAGGCCAAGATCAAAATTTTAATTAAAAGAGATTTTTATATAATTATTTACAAGAATTCGTGAGAGAGAGAGAGAAATCCCGGCACGAACTTCATTCCCTGGGACTATCTGTCAAATTGCAATACCGACTGTAGCTGAGGATATTACTATGATATATTAATAGAAATAAGATTAGGACCCACCCCATGTTTGTAAATATATTTGTAAAACCTATAGATTTGCCAATTATACACAGTGTAAATATACCGAATAAACAAGTTCCGTTATTATTGTATTTTGAGTTGTCATTTCAGAAGGTAGCCAGGTTGACAAAGATGGTAAGAACCAAGTAAAAGGGAACTAGAATAAGAAATTATAAAACAACCAAATATAATTAGGTAAAAGGTTAACAAACTTTAATATTATCACTCCTTGAGAAAGTATACATATATATTTCAAAATAAACAACAACAACAATATTCAATAAAGAAAGTGTTGTTGTTATGTGCATGTGTACAAAGTAGGGGGAAGTTTACACCTTTGTTGCTGAGTATGCCTTTAAAATGTTATTTTTTACTGATTAATATTAGTACTGACTGCAAAAAAAAACAATATTTGTTTACTTTAAACTTGACTGCTCTTAGCCAACAATCTAAGGACATAAAAGATGTGGTGTACTAAGTTGCAGTATTACAAGACATGTTACTAGGGACAGTGTTTGTAATGGTTGTAAAAAAACAACTTAGGTATCTTAAAAAACATTGTATGTATACTGTACTTACTTTTCCAAAGGGGTAGGCCATATTGGTCGGCAAGTTTGGAGCAGGAGCTACTTTCAGCAGAGTGAATGTGGACAGAGTAACCCCATCAATGAATGGTTTTGCAACAACTTTTCCTGGGTTTGCTTTGTTATACAAGAACTGCTTATACTGTGAGATTTTAAAAGTTACTTTCTGTTCCTTAGGAACCCCTTTTCCTGATGTTTCATCAGAAATGGTCATCTTTTTGTAAGACATAGGCCACCATGTTTTGAAACTGATTATATCATGACTGGCGACTTTGTGAACAGTAAATCGGTTCCTTATACTGGCTTTCAGTATCAGCTCGATATATTCTTCAGGAGTGTAAATCCTATCCACCTTCTTGACATTGCGCTTTATTGGTCCAAAATCTCTGTCACAAGGTGAATAAGAGTGCCCACGCACTGGGAAGTTGTGTGTTATACTGTCAAAAAGCCCTCTGTCACATAAGTTCATCAAAAACCTCACAACTGTGTGATTTTTATTCTGGCCTGATGGACCATCACTGTAGAGATGAGCTTTTTTACTGATAGTCCAGGAGCTAAGGGGGTTTGAGCATGCATAAAAGTATAACGCAATATTTTTGCAGATTTTTGTAATATGGACCTTGGTGATACCGGAAACGCATGTCGTCACTTTCCCAGGTGGTCGATAACTTGTGGGGAGGGGGGCAAAGATGGCGGGGGGCGCTACGCGTTAAAACGCCGATATCTCAAAAACGGTAAAAGATAGAACATCGGTTAAACCGTTGTTATTTTTGCACAAATATGGGTAATAGAAAAGGTTATATGGTCTGAAGTCGTATCTCTATTAATAAAAGAGTTATGGAATAAAACATGAGAAAATCGGATATTTAGGTTGGTTTTTTTAACGACTTTAGATTAAGTTTATAAGTATTGCATGCAAGTATAACCAAATATAATTACGTATTATTGCTATATGTAGTGTTTTGATACCGGAAACCCATGTCGTCACTTTCTCAGGTGGTCGACGACATGAGGGGAGGGGGGCAAACATGGCGCGAAGCGCAATGCATTAAAACGACTGTACCTCGTCAACGGAATGAGATAGAACAACGGAAAAAACACCGTTTTAATTACAATAATTAGTACAATAAAAAAGATTATGTAGTCCAAGGTCGTATCTCCTGTAATAAATGAGTTATAACAATCATGTATTTCAAACATTAGTGTTATTATCATGATTTTTAACGAAAAACACGATCTATTTTTATATTGTCGGTTGAAATTAATAATAACGGCAACCTATGTTTACTAGATACATTTTAGAACACTAATAGAGTGTATTAATGCATAAATGGTGTCTTAACATGTAAAACAAGTTATGTTAGTTACGCCCAGTAAGTGAGATCGCTGCACCATAGGGAGATAAATGTTAATAACTACTAATACGAATAACATTTTAATTTTAATCGTAATATTATATGAACTTACATTTTTTATTACGTGACTTTATGTAGAACAAACAGTGTCTAAATCTAAAGAATTGTATACAAACTTTGTTTGTTTAATACCTTTGTTAAGAGCTAATATGAACTTGGTAATTGGCGACGATTGCTTATACACCCTTTATATACCCTTACTTGGTTTGAGTCCTTGTTCTTATCAAAAATAATTTTCTTCTGTATATTAATAAATTCTTCTTTTGACCTGAAATGAAAAACAACACGTAAATTCCTTCGCAACTTTTATATAAAAAGTATATCCATGTTTAATTTTGTATATCGTTAAAATAGCCACAGTTGATTAATTGGAATTTTTACATTTCCATTTCCGGTGAAATGTTTTAGTCATAAATTGTAAAACCCTTAAATATAATACAATTTGTTTCGCTATAATTAAGATCAATGACTGGCACGCACTTGGTATTTGCAATTTTGGGGTTTTGATATCTCTGAGGCAAATTAAAAAAAAAAAAATATTATCAAATCATATGAAAATATTACTTGCCACACATTTAAAAAAACATGATAAGCTTAATCCATGGTTTAGATATGAGGATATGCGATAACTTTTACTTCGGTTATGACTAATTAGACTTTCAATTAAGATAGATACTTACATTTTTTAATTTAAATATTCTGTTAAGCATGCGGTAACATCCTGTAGTAACCTTTGATTTTTCCTTCTTAAACTTCGTCAAATAGATCATTTCGAACCTTCTTGGAAGATTCCTTGCAAGTACAATACGAACAGCAAGATATGCCATTGCCAATACATATACAACTTTTACTTGAACAGTTTCGACGTTTGCAAGGCTTGATAAGTGATTCTGGTAACGGAGACTTCATCATTAACTTGGAACGTAGTTTTTTCTGCTCATCCATGTTAAATCCATACTCTTGTAAATTCAGTTATTCTATAGTAGGTAATGTTGCATTTGTCCAGTAGTAAAGTTGGGATTTGAATCTTAAAATATGCAATTTGAAACAATCAGATGTGCATGGTAAATAACCTATATCACTTACGGCTGCGGGCGTAGAAGTAAAGTTACTATATCTACTTTCATTGCATGATGTGCCCTTCCTTTTAATCACTTTCAAGTACAGATGTTCAAGTCTTTGAAGTTCATCATCTCCCAAATTAGGTTTAGAAATCAAGCCAAGTGTATCCAAAATGTCTTCCGAAGTTTTTGCCAAACTGTACATTAATTTTTAGCCCCTAATTTACTGGTGGAATCACATCCACTGAAAACATGAAGGGCTGGTAAGCTGTCAGAAAACTTGCTGTCTAGTTTTCCTCCCGCTAAATGACATGCTAATCCTCTTTTCTTAGCTTAGTTTCCCACAGCCATCCATAAACTAACACAACCACATTGTTTTAGTTCTGACCATTTTGAAACTGCTATGATGAAAACGTCGGTATCAGGGCTGTACACGATTACGTTTGTTATACAGGGTGAGGCAGTGAAACGGCACTATTTAAATAAAACACCAACAATTTACTAAATGAAAAATTTTAATTGTTTGAACTTTAAACTGGAGTACATGACTGGAAGTTACTGATTTACCTTAAAAACAATCACTTTTTGAATATGGTGTCAGTAAGATGGCGTCCTTGGTTTTGAACACATTGTCTGAGTCTGAGATGGAATCCTCCCATGACTTTTCGCAGCATCTCCAACGGTATGTTGTCAATTTCTTGGCGAATTCGCTCTTTCAGATCCTCTTTTGTCCTTGGTGGATTTTCCTGGAATACTTTGCACTTCAGATAGCCCCAAAGAAAATAGTCCGGAGCGGTCAAATCCGGCGATCGGGCGGGCCAAGGAATATCACCATTCCTGCTGATGAGACGTCCTGGAAATGCGAGTCTAAGCAAATCCATTGATACAGCGGCAGTGTGACTGGTCGCACCATCTTGCTGGAATAGTGTTTCTTCATCCGGAGCATACTCATCGATTCCAGGCAAACCAAAAGTTACCAACATGTCAGCATAACGCTCAGAGTTAACCGTTACCGTGTTGCCATGTTCATTTTCAAAAAAATAGGGTCCAACGATTGCACGAGATGACATCGCATACCAAACTGTCACTTTCTCAGAATGGAGAGGTTTTTCATGAAGAGAATGTGGGTTATTTCCTGCCCAATAACGGAAATTCTGTTTATTAACGTAGCCACTAAGGTGAAAGTGGGCCTCATCACTCATCCATAAGTTATGCACTCTCTCTCCATTTCTTCCAATAATGTCATGCATTGTTTGGCAAAAGCGAATGCGATTATTGTAATCATTAGGTTTTAGGGCTTGCACTATCTGTATCTTGTATGGATGATACTGTAGGTCATTTTTCAAAATCCTTCTAACAGATCTATTGCTGAGACCAAGTTCTGTACTGTGCCGTCTCGCTGATTTTCGTGGACTTCGTCCTAATGCTTCGCGCACACGATCAATGTTTTCAGGGGTCCGGATTGTTTTTTCACTACCACCCCTTTTCTTTGTAGTGCTAGAAGTGGCTTCAAAGTTGTTCACCCAAAGGCTGATAGCTTTCCGTGATGGCACAGGAGCCCGTAGCGGTAGATTAAACTCGCGACGAAAAGCGCGTTGAGCACCAACCATACTATCCGTATTTTTGTAATATGCTTTTACAGCAAACGCACGTTGCGCACTGGACCAACGCTCCATGGCTACTGAAATGTCCACCTGTCTAGACGCTCAAGGTCGCGTCCCCCACTCTCATAACCCCCCACCACGCCCGTCAGCCGGTCTTTCTAGTAGGGCTTGCTTTATGTGAACAAACATTCGAGTATCTGCATCTCTGTGATTACTGGTTAGCTTTGTTTCATTAGATATAACCTGATTTTCATCCTTTTTGTAGCATTCAGTTTCATCATCAAAACAACCAGAAATACAAAGCAATTTACCCCTGGGAACTATGAGGTTATGTAGTATGTAAACCCCAACATACTTTATTAGGCATCTTTTGTTTTCTGAGGACCATTGCTTGGGAATTCTGGTAGTTTCACTAGTAATTTTTACAAATAAAGGAGGTTTGCCGCTGGCTCTTAGTTCACTTTCAATGTTTTTAAGAGAACTGCTTAGATCGCTGTATTTGTCATAAACAAGGTCCACTCTCTGAGCTCCGCTAGCATCAATTACGTGCTCAATTTTGACTATTTGATGTTCAGCAAAATCTTGAAAAGTCTGAAAACTCTTTAACACAGCACCGGGAACATTGTGGATGAAACTCATCCCGTCAATGACAGCCATTGAGTTTTCTAGCGGGTACAATTCATTTATAGGTTTACCACAGTCAGTGTCTTTTTCGATGGCATTCATTAAATCAGACTTAACACTGATCTTTAGTGATTGTAAGACATCAGACACCCAGTAAACATTAGTTTCAAATTACAGACAATTTAAAAACTTGCAAGTTTCCTTTCATGTTAATTTAGTAAATATGTTATTAAACATACAACCTTTGTATATAATTGTTTATAAACACCTTTATACGCAATATATACAATTATATTTACACACTGTTTTTTACACTACATAAAGTCACGTAATAAAAAATGTAAGTTCATATAATATTACGATTAAAATTAAAATGTTATTCGTATAAGTAGTTATTACCATTTATCTCCCAATGGTGCAGCGATCTCACTTACCGGGCGTAACTAACATAACTTGTTTTACATGTTAAGACACCATTTATGCATTAATACACCCTATTTGTGTTCTAAAATGTATCTAGTAAACAGGGGTTGCCGTTATTATTAATTTCAACCGACAATATAAAAATAAATCGTGTTTTTCGTTAAAAATCATGATAATAACACTAATGTTTGAAATACATGATTGTTATAACTCATTTATTACAGGAGATACGAACTTGGACTACATAATCTTTTTTATTGTACTAATTATTGTAATTAAAACGGTGTTTTTTTCCGTTGTTCTATCTCATTCCGTTGACGAGTTTCAGTCGTTTTAATGCATTGCGCTTCGCGCCATGTTTGCCCCCCTCCCCTCATGTCGTCGACCACCTGAGAAAGTGACGACATGGGTTTCCGGTATCAAATCACTACATTTAACAATAATACGTAATTATATTTGGTTATACTTGCATGCAATACTTATAAACTTAATCTAAAGTCGTTTAAAAAACCAACCTAAATATCCGATTTTCTCATGTTTTATTCCATAACTCTTTTATTAATAGAGATACGACTTCAGACCAAATAACCTTTTCTATTGCCCATATTTTTACAAAAATAACAACGGTTTAACCGATGTTCTATCTTTTACCGTTTTTGAGATATCGGCGTGTTAACGCGTAGCGCTCCCCGCCATCTTTGCCCCCCTCCCACCAAGTTATCGACCACCTGGGAAAGTGACGACATGCGTTTCCGGTATCACCAAGGTCCATATTACAACAATCTGCAAAAATATTGCGTTATACTTTTATGCATGCTCAAATCCCCTCAGCTCCTGGACTATGAAGCTGCTGCTTCTGTGTTGATGTAGTTTAATAAAAAACTGCACACCTCGTCTGGAGATTTGTTCCCTTCACCCTCATGATAAACATAGATTTTAGATTTATTTGTTTTCAGGTCATGGATGGGATAGACTTTCATAAGTGGGGCCAAAAATAACCAAATGAAAAAATCGAAATTTGTAATATCGATATATTGATATTAATAATCGATTTTGAATAATAATTTTAAAACATATTTTAACAAAAATTGTAAATAAACAAAGTTGAATTAATTTTTTTATACAAATGAGTTCAATTTTCGTAAGCTTTCTAATTTAGCTTTAAAGGATGATTTCCAATGTTTTTCATATTTGCAAGAGGTAGAATTAATACCTAAAACTCCCGATTGTGACATATGCGGAAGACAAATGAAAATTTATGTCAAAGGACCCACAAGTGTACAAGTGTAAAATTCAAGTGATTAGCCTACATCCATTAAACAATATTGGGTTAACACTCGGGTAATTTTTAGATGGGGAGGTAGTTAAAATAAATTACCAAATTCGTATTAATTTTGTTTCCGTCATTTATATTTGAAATTAGATAATTTCTATAAAAATAGCTAAAATAATTTGCCAGCAAACCGGCCGTGAATGAAAAATACTTCAAGAAATGCTCCGTTGGTGGTATGGGTGGTAATAAAACTTAATTTTGTTTCATTTTTTACATTAGTAAAGTAAAGCACATGACTAACAACTTATGAATACGGTTTTAATGATCCGTTGTTGTTATGTACAGTAAGTACTGTACTATTAAATAGAGTGCTTGTTTCGTATATTTAAATTGGTAAATTTTCGCACATGTTTTAAAACCATTTATTACAGTTAAGCCTACCTTCGACAACTTCGTCCTGCTGGGCATCATCTAGCAGTAGCACCGCTGCCTGTCCCAGATGTCCCCCTCTGCCGCGGGCGCGACCTCGACCGCCGCGGCCCCTCCCCCTGGCTCTGGCTCCACCTGCTTCGCCTCTCCCTCTGCCACCCTGTCCACGTCCTCTCCGGCCTCTGCCTCCTCGAACCGATCCGCTGTCGATTGCTTCAACTTCCACTGCTATCTGTAACTATAATTATTGTATATTAGCGACCACCCAATGTTCGAAATTCCACCAAATATTGTTTGACAATAATTAGTTGGCATGAATGTTTTATCACATTATCCTGCATTATTAGTTGAACAAATCTTTTAACCACTGCCATGATGCTTCTCTTCACGAATAACTAAACAAATTGTTTTAATATTTAGTATGTCCTGTTGCTAGTATGTCCGTGAGTTATCGTGCTCACGGACACACACACACACACACACACACACACACACACACACACACACATATATATATATTTAGTTTCTAACGAATGGTGTTTTTGGGGTCTGGGGACCTCAAAACGAAAAGTTATCATGGTCCCGGGCCTGGGTCTTACCATGCCGACTACGGTAATAGCTTCTTCCCTATAGGGGGAATTCGCTAATTCCCTATAGGGGAAATTCGCTAAAACAAATTAATTGTAACAGGTGTTCATAATCAACCGGGGAACTGTCAAAGTAATACTCGAGTTGTTTATAATTGTTAACAAGTGGTTTGCTGAGAACAGTGACTAAAACTGTTGAGTGAAGATTGCATATATAGAGTGGTCTTATCCGAAATAAAGCAAAGGGACATTGAGCTATAAATAACAACTGGAGGGACCTTAACATTGCATAAAAGAGGCATATGAGCTATACAAATCTGATAATATTATTATGATTATAAGTGATATCACTTGGGGAAAGTGGTGAAATATTTCTCCAAGTAATCTAAAAAAAACAAACTGGCCTTCCCCGAGCAAATTTCGGCTCCCTTGGTACTTTAAATTACGCCTGAAACGTCTGATATTTATTTGTGCTAGCATTTGTTATCTCAACAGCTGTTCAATATAAAATTCAATCAATTACTGTCATTACATAATATTAATATTGAAACGTTAAAATTATCAGGGGCGTAGCCGTGAGGGCTATGTAAATTACAAGTAATATATATATATATATATATAGTTGTAACAATTGTCTATACCTTGGTTTTCTAGTGGCACAGAGTGCACCCTCATTGTGTCTGGTAACGAAGCTAGGTCCTCGTCAACGTCGTCAAGCACCGTGGAGAGAGGGACATGAGACATGACATGATAAGTCATTTGTCTAAGGAATTCATTTGGTGTAATCCTGCCGAGCACAACATTCTCTTGGGCCTTGTTGATGTTTGTATCTTGGAGCACCCACCTCCTTCGCCTCCCGAGCGTTATTGACACTCCACGATTCTCTAATCGCAGGTTATCCCTCACAGCGCCACTTGCAACAGCGCACAATGCATCTGAAAATTTAAATCTATTAACAGTTTTATAAGGAACATCTTGTTAGGGGCTACTGGTGGTTGGTGTTAAAAAAACATATTTAATGATGAATCTTGTCAAACGTTTAAAATATTATAAGAACACCAACACATATTTGATACATTTTAGCAAACGTTGTTCGTGAAATTCCTTAAATTTAGTTGAATAATTGTGAACGACATTAAAGTATTATAAGAAAACCATATTCAAGCCATTTAACATGCGAAAATAGCAAACTGAGTGAAGAAAATGTGCTCTACATGAGTTGGCCGTCCTTCTCGGAGCAAAGCTCGACCGTTCCTCCAGGTAATGTTACCAATATTAACTCCATACCCCATAACAACATCATTGGACAACGCACTGCATTTAAATGTTTTATGTTGTAAAGGCCAAATAGTGGTACCCTTTTTGTTCGAGATAAAACACACTATAACTCAGAGGGTAAAGTCGAAAGTAGCCTACCTTGTTAATTTGTTTTACCTGTAAATTCCCAAACATTCGGGTGTGATTTCCCAATCAGCCCATTAAGCTGGTGATGGAAAGACTCTTGAACGTTGTTTGTTCGTCTTGGCTGCCCGTACACTGAGAACGAAGAGGCCCCAACTTTTTCCAACCATTGCGATTTGAAGTATCTGGGAAAAATACCAGAAATATATTTACTATCGTGTAATGAAGTAAGTTTTTCAGCTCCCAGTTGTAGACAAACAATAACACTATCTAACTGGCAATAGTGTTTACGGATGTACTCAAAATTAATTATTATCACGTACTTGGTTACGTGATATTAATTAATTAAACAATCCAAAATACCGACCATTACAATTGAATGTTATGTTGGATTGCCCACAATTTTTAGTTCCAGATAGTTCCGTAACAACTGTGGTTAGATCCGCAAAATTAGTTAAGTAAATTAAAAAATGCAATGGGTAGGCCAACTTGACGCTAGCCTACCCATATCCTAAAACTGGTTTAAAACTGAATCAAGTGTTAGTTCCAGATAGGTCCGTTATGCATTTCGTTAGTTCTATGGTCAAACATCATCTAATTGACAGTAGGCTAATTTACAGAATTAAATCCTGTGGATTTGTTTGCGGCTAATTTCACGCTAGCCTATCAATACCCTAAAGTGGGTTTAAAACTGTATTAAACGTTTGTTCTGTGTTAGTTCCGGATAGTTCCATCAAAATACTTGTTAGTTCCAACAACTTCCTATATTAATTCCTGGCATCACCAAATAGTATTGGATATGTTGGCCGTCAACATTTTTATCACCCCGTCTTTCAGTTTCATGCATCAGTAAGTAATCAAAAACAAAAGTTTTAAAACAGTTCCCGGCTACCTTTTATTTTTGACGGAAAGAGAAAGGCCTACTTAATGCCGATTAATTTTGCATTTATAACAATTTCTAACTTACGTCAATATTCCTTCCATGTCATGCATTATTCCCTTTTCTTCGCAGAAACGTTTTATGCAGTTGAAGCCCTCCTCAACAAGGTGTGCGGGTAGTAGTGCCAAACACATTATCATCCGAATTGCCCTCTTGAACTCATCATTGTCGTTGTATGCAGTCAATTTACCATATCTCTGTACCCGCTTGAAAATTGCCTAAAAAAATGCAGGGATCAAATTTAAATGTGATGGGTACAGTACAGTATTTTCATAAGTAGTAAATTATTAACATGACAAAATAACGTCTTACAATTCATTCAAATACATAGGCCTACATCAAAGAAATAGCTGAGGAACCAAATAATCTTCAAGCATAATATATTCAATGATGTAAAGTAACTCATAGCATTTACAGACTTAGCCTACATACAAATGTTAAAAGAAGTATCCTTAATATGTAGCTTTGCAGATTAAGTTTTGAATTTCTAGAAACAGTTAGGCCACAATTCCACCATAAGTTACACATGTTACTACAAAATTAATTTTCTTTACAAGTTTGAAAAAATGTTCTTGTTGGTCATGGTAGGGTAGTGCTTTTTGTATTTCCACCGCCCTGTAGAAGTACCAGCTTCTTTATCAATAACATTAAATGTAATCGTCAATTTTGCTTTTGGTGCCATGATATAAAGTAGTCAGCAAAATAAAAATATAATACAAAGTACCCTGTGGTATGATGTACGTACATTAAATGTAACCTACATCTACATGTTCTTTTATTGCAAGTTTGTACTTTGCAAAATATCAATGTCAGAGATTGACGTTATGTTATGATTAATTAATTAATAAAGTAGCGGAGGTACAGCATACGCTACTCCTCAACACTGTGAGTATTGTGCTTGTAGTTTATTTTATCCTGTTAATTGTAACAACACGTATTATGCTAAATAATCAATCTAGATGAGATTTATTTTTGTGTAATATTACGACAAAATTTCTTACATCAATTTTGAAGAAACATGGTATGTGGTTTCAGCTGTTTCGTGTATATTGGTATTGAAAAATATATACTTTGTACTTAATTGAAGTACCAATTATCGCCAGACTAATTAGAAATCTGAATAATCATTAGCTAGACCACGTAAACAGTTATCAATTTCTTTACAACGTTTTACGGGTATACATACCATAATATAAACTGTATTTCTAATTGATCAATACAAAAGTATAAATAACTCTGAGTACTGTATATTCTAAGAAAATCAAATAATGGATTTTTCAAAGCATACCTGACTGAAATGAAACCAGCAACCTTTATGTATTGCTTTAGGGTTAACTGCATTCTTGATTCCTGTTTCGAAATCTGATATGATTAGTGTTGGGTTAAACCCATCACATTTCCTTTTTATCAACTTCAGGACATGTTTGTACACAGAAGCAGACTTTGCTTTCATTAAAGCAAATGCAACAGGTAGTGCCTGAAAAATAAATATTATTAAATTTGTATTTAATTTTGTATATGAAATATTATTATTGGCTGCATAATTTCTGACTGTACATAAATAATACAGAGAGAGACACAAACCTAAAAGTTAACATTAAACATCACCCGGAGCCAAAACAATGTAAAGCCAAACGGTACAGTTATAATGTTATAACAAGGGTACTGTACACCCATAAACTTATATAAAATTTAACTATTCCTGACTTTATTACCTGACTTGTTAACTGTGGTCTTATTGAAGAACTAACAGTAGAAACGTAACATCTTGTAGGACTGGAACCTCCTCTGATTGTAGTCGTCTGCAGTAACCAGGGGAACAGCAATGCAATTATGGGGTGGTGCAGAGTTGGTTTTATATCGCTGTGTCATTATACGAGTAATATTTGCACCCTCAAAACGTCAACATTAGCACTGTATGAAATGTATTCTTTATGGAGAGTAATGGAAATATCCTAAATTAGGTATAGGATATGGTTGTCTTAAAATGTTATATATTATTTAAAAAGGAAAATGTACTCACATGATCATTTTTGACAGCAAGAACAGTGAACAACTGTCTGCTCTTCGGTACACTTGGTACAACCTTAAAGGTCCCCTCAATGTGTATTTCTGCAGCCGTTTTTAAAATGTCATTCAGTGGGTCCACAAAAAAGCATACAGATTCGTCATCCACTCCTCCCAATCTTTCGAATGAATACTCTGTCCCATCGGTATCCCTGAACCTTCCGGCCAGAAGATGTTCGTACATCTCATACGAATCTGGTATCCGCGGGGTACCTTTACTCCTCGATCTCTCCATAGAACTTGTAAGTTGTGCCAACGTTATGGTGGCTGCCACCTCAGGTAAAACCCTGAAAACAATAGCACCAATGAACAGTATATTAAAAACGTATTTTCGCTAATTGAATACAAATGTCAAGTCATTACAGTACCTAGTTAGGCCTAGTGTATTTGACAACGTTACGAAGGACGGAAGAGTTCGGCTTGATGAGGTCTTTGGTTATTTTTTACTTCAGTTTATCACTTTTTTTTTCTTCGCCAATGGCATTTCTTTTATGAGACCACACAAACGCTTTTAGGGAAAGCGGTCCAAACCCCTTAAATTTTACTATTAATGGTATTATTGTGTACATTATTTTGGTGTTGATTATATATTAAAAATTACTACAGACTAACAACTTAACGAAGGGGTGAAACTATCGATCAACGACAACAATTTTTACTCCGCGGTAAAGTTGGAAATATGTCGGAAAATCGGAAAATGACTTTGTTCTTATAATAATGTCTTGTGAGTATTCGAAATGTGCGGAATTTCACCCTCAACACGAACGTGCAATTATTTGCTTGATAACAATTTTTTCTCCAAGGAAAATGCGGGAAAATTCGTAAAATCGGAAAAACATGGTTCTTATAATACTCTTATGGGGGTATTCAAAAATGTGCGGAAATTCACCCTTAATACGTACGTGCAATTACTATCCCGGTTGCATGGTTTTACCGCGGAATAGTAGTTAAAACCACGGAAAATAGGAAAATGTGTTGTTTATTATAATTCTGTCATGTGGGTATTCAAATTGAGCGGAATTTCACCCTGATTACGTTTGCGCAATTGTTTTGCCGATAGGACTATTAATAATCAAGAAATTACCAATAAAGGCTTACAATCTATTCAACACAGAGCGAGCCTGCCGCCGTGGTTTTTACAGCGGCCACACAACTAGTTTTCGGTGGTTTTCATCTGCATTTAATAACGAGGTTAGGTTATAATAAAATATCTATCGTAACCTAACCTTACCGAACCCATGTCTTGCAGTGTGCCAGCACGTTGTTTAGACATACAGCGCTCTGTGGAGTTAGGTTAGGTTAGTTTATGATAAATAACTTATTTAACTATCATAACCTAACGTATCCTAACCTAACTCCGCAGAGTCCTGTATACTTGTATTCTTTCGCTGTGGCGGCATTTTTTCTACGTTTTTTAATACAATTTTCAAATAATTTCCGATTTTTTGGGGTTTTAACGACTTTCCCGCGTAAAAACTATCATTTCGGAAATCAGCGTAAAATTTCCAACATTTTGGAAAAAATAAATTTTAATGTGTGTGGTGTCGTTGATTGAGAGATTTC
The DNA here is from genome assembly GCA_963675035.1 of Allygus modestus. Taxonomy (NCBI): domain Eukaryota; kingdom Metazoa; phylum Arthropoda; class Insecta; order Hemiptera; family Cicadellidae; genus Allygus; species Allygus modestus. The sequence continues at coordinate 62,946,463 of OY776111.1, read as the reverse complement.
CCAACGGTAAAATTGTATGATATTCAATAGAAAAATGCAAAGAAGCGTAGCTAATACAGCCCCAAATGATATAGACTTGTTAAAATAATTATATGTAATATAAAAATCTACATCAATGCCGAAATGTATATTATACCTGTTACATTCCTCACTGAAGATTTCCGTCATGGGTGTTCTTTCCGATTGGCACCGTTGAAGGATCCTTCTTCTCAGGGACAAAGTCTCCTCGAAAAGAAAATCTGGTTGACATCCGTCAGAATGGGCAGTCAAATGTTGGAGGTGTCTGATTTCACCAGTCTTCAGCAGTTTTGCAGCACCTTTACAACACCTTGTTTTACAGCGAAGATAAATAATCCCGTCGTTTTTTACTACATGTTTCGCGTAGTAAAACCCGTCACCGCAATGAAACAACTCACCGCCATTCAATCCCTCACACTGAAAAACTTCAGATAACCGATTCTCCACCGGTTGAAGCATAACTGACAATTAGGAATTAGGCAATTAGACAATTAGGAAGCATAGCTGAATACATTAAACTAAATAGATGAATGAATTAATTAATAAACTAAAAACACTATTGACGTTACCAAGATCTATGCAAATGCAGAACACCACAGCAACAAACTAAGCGCACTCAACAATCACCGGACGACAAAACGTTAAACTAGACGAGCTGTAGTAAGCACGTGTTAGACTCACAGTAGTCGGAGTGAGACTGACTTTTAAGTGCTAAATCTAAAAATCGCGCGAAAATCTGAAAACCAATAATTTTTCTAGAGGCATCGAGAGGCCAAGGGAGGTATGTGACTTTTCCTTACTTTTGAGAAAATTGAGGTTAAAGTTCAGCCTTCACAGAACACTTCAAATATAGTGTTTTACAGAATTATCTATTTTAATCTCTTTTTTGGGAGTTCAATTACTATGCTGTTTACTTTTAAGCCATGATAGTCTTTAAAAAAACTTTATTTTTAAATAAAATATCTTTTGATGCACCACATAACTCTTTTGGCTTCCAAAGTAATTCACTTACCTCTCTTGGCCTCCAAACAAAAGCAGGAATATAATAATAATAACACAGTGTACATTTTGCAAAAATTGAGCACTAACTTTATTTAAGAAGACAGAAGTATAAAAGTAATACACTTTTTTTAAGGGGGGCTTACTCCGACTCAGAATCTGTAAAGAATATTTTGTCAGGTTCCACTTCTTCCTCAGGTTCTTCTTCAACCTCAAGAACTGTCTCTTCTTCAGGTAAGGAAATTTTGTCTTTTAGCCTGGCAGATCTTTTTGTGGGTTTTTTAGGCTTTGCTTGTATCAGGTTCTTGTAAAACTCATGATGGCATGGAGGAATGAAATACAATAAACTTTGCAGATCCTTGTACTTGGCAGGTTTAATTCCGTTAACGCCAGATTGTAACATTAGGTCTGGATAATGAACAATTTCAGTGATATTATCCACAGCGCGGAGATCCTTTTTATAAAAGGGTAAGTCCTTGTTTACTGAGTCTTTGTAAAGCAACATTTGTGGATGTTCTTTCTGCAACCTGAACCACATCATTTTTTGGATACCTGGAACCTTTTTGACAAGGTATTTGTCCAAAGGTGGGCCTTCGAGTGAAACAAAATCAGTCGATTCCATCTTTACAACCATAAACTTCCTGCTAGCTTTGGCCACAACTCTGCACCAGTCTTCTGGAACAAAAACTTCTCTCTCTGCATTTTTTTTTGCATTTTCTATTACAGCAAAGTCTTGGTCACACTCCATAAAGGAGTGGCCAGGAATAAAAAAATGATGATCTACAGATTCAATTTGTGTGTTTGAAACAACATAGACCAAAACCTGATTATGAGAGCACTTTTATTCTAGCCTCCACAATTGTCGCTAAATGCGATGATATTTTTCACAGTTGAAGGTAAGCTCTTGATATACTTTAGAAGGCAAGATGAAACTTCTTGGCACCCTCGTCCTGCCTGGCCCTCATGCCACATGACCATGGTGGCTGTTTTTGCTTTTAAGTCGTGAACACAAAAGTTGTATGTCCACAACTGCCTGCAGTAGAATACTTTGCTGCAGGTCAGGTTTGGTGTGGGAAGGGTTTTTTCTAAATCGAAACATATAACAACTGTGGAATCATCATTCTTAAATTCTTCAACAGCATCGTCTTTTGATTTTCTAGCTGCTTCTGCTTTTCTCTGATGAAGTTCCAGCTGAGTTTTGAGAGTGCTTATATTGCCTTGATCGTGTTTGATTAGGTTGTTTAATCTATCGCACGTAGTACACGTATCTGTATGGGGTTTTTTAAATTTTATATTAAAGTGGGTATTAAAAATGTGCCTATAAAAACTATCTGACACTGGTTCCACATTTTTTTCAGCACAAAACTGTTTGTACGAACCAATAAGTTTCCGAATATTTAGATTAGAGTCAAGATATTTCTGTGTTGGATGTCTAGCTCGTGTGTAGTGGCTAACATATTTCGGTAAACTGTTTATGTGTTCTTTTACTAAATCTATTCTTTCCTGTGGAGTTTTATTTGCTGGTTCTTTTTTCCCCCTTAGATCCCTAGGAGAAACAGCAGAAGCTTCAGGATTAGATTTTTTTTTAAGAACATTATCAATCCTTTTATTTGATTCACCCAACGTTAGACGGAAAAACTCCTTGCAAACTCTATAACCACAAAGTAAGTATTCTGTAGAATGGGATTTGGGGGTCTTCAACATCTCTCCGGGTTTAAATCTCACGGGCTGTTTCAACTTTACTGAGTGAAAGATGAAGGATGTTTGCAAGTCATGGTTACCTAATTTCCAATAGTCATCAAAGATCTCTTGCCGCTTATCTTCAGGAATATTTTCACCACATTTAAATTTACACTGATGAGGATAACCTACCAACTGTCTTGCTCCATGACGTTTGCCTTTTCGGTCTACATACTCTTTTCCACTGTTCCTTTGTACATGGGCTTTTGTGCGCTTCCATAGATGTTCCCTTCTTAATTTTTTCCTAGATTCTCTCTTCCTTGACAGTGTTTGTTCGTCTTCTGCTGCGGGGACCTCAGCATCTGGTTCATGAGGCTCTGCATTGCTGGGTTCATGATGAGCCTTATGAGGTTGCTCAGGTAACCCAGGATCATCTGTAAGAACAGGTCATTAGTAATAACAGTTTTTTTCACAAAAGACAACAATAACAAAAATTATAGAGTGTATTAAGGTAGAACAGCAGTGAAAAAACTTAAAATTCTTCATATATTTTCTTTTACAGGAAAACATGTTTAGGCCTATAAACATAATAGGTATAACATATTTTATGAAAAAATTATTATTATTCATACTGTATGTATTAGGCTACAGGCATTTTTCTGAACCCGTACACCTGATTTTCATTAAACAAGAACTATTACATACAAATAGTGGCAGCAAAACCACGTTTTATACTGTACAGTATCAAATTTCAAGATTATTTAGGTCCTTAATTTGGCTAAACAAACTCACTTTAAGTGTTGAAGAAACCAAACCAGTTAACACATAATGTTCCAAAAGAAACATAAAAATCTGGAGGATAAAAGTTTTTCTGCTAGCACCGACCTGAATCAGTAAGAAGTAAAAAGTAAGAAACGGTTTCCTCAAAATATAAAAACTTTTTATTTTCAAGTAGCTTTACTATTATGAAAATGTTCTTACCTGCATCGTATTCAGACCCAGAAGAAAATTGAAAATTAAAATTTCGCCTGGAGGTACTTGGTATGTCCTTGTTCCATAACATTAACTTTTTCCTTTTACTTTTCCGGCCATCGGTTATATCATCACCAGGTTCATATGTTGCATCATTGTCACTGTCTGAAAATCAACAAAAGCTTTAAATAGTAAAGCCTAGTGATATTAATGAATATTTTTTTGGCAAAGTACAGTAAAATATGAAAATAAGTAATTAAATTGAGATCAACGTCAAAGGAGTAGGCCTAGGCCTACTTTTGTCAAAAACCATAAGCTTTAATAGTAGCCAATAGAGTAAAGTAGCTTATAGCACACAATGAGTAGAATAATAAAAGTATTTCATTCCCTAGAAACTAATAAAATATTATTTTGATAAAAATTCACTTACCATCAACATCTGAAAAGAGGTTATGTTTACCTAAATCATCAAAACTTTCCATATTTTCCATCTTAACTGGAGTCTTCACTGTTGACAATACTTTATACTTTCAAAAGATTTCAAGTTTAATTATATTGTTTAGGATAATACACTAAAAAGTACATCCTGAATAAGTATTTATAAGAGCAAAGGCCAAAGACAAACACCACAACAATAACAAAACCAGATGTTTTGTTGGTGACCAACAGAGATATGTGCACACATAACCCCATTGGCCTCAAAAACATCTGTATCCCTCTTGGCCTGCAAGAAAAAAGGTAATTTTATTTAGAAGCCAATAAGTTTTTATTATAACACTAAAATAAAAGTACTGTATCAAATACCTCCCTTTGCCACAAAATTTATATGGTATAAACCTACAAGTTTCTGTATATAACTCCATTTGGCCTAAAAATGCACAACCTCCCTTGGCTTCTCAATGCCATTAGTGTAAACATTACACAGAGACATTCGACTCCTGATACTGAGGTGGGGTGAGGTAACCCCTTACCCCCTTCTCATCCCCACCCACCCATCAGACGCGTGGCTTGTAAGACGAGACCATAGTGGCTTATAATGTGTAGTGTAACCCTTTACGCGCCAAAAATGCGATTTAGCCGCAAGTGGAGCCTTTCTTGCCTATATAATTAATTGTTAACATTGTTTAAATGGTGTTAGTTGCCCTACTGTGTTTAATGAGTTTACTGTTATCCGCTATTTACCATTTAGGAAATAAGCCTACTAACCAATGTTGATAAATTTATTGTTTTTAAATGTGATCTTCATACCACAATTTGATTAACCAACTCCAAATCAAAACAATTAGTACAATTCGTAGTACAGTTATTAAATTAGACCTACTTAACACATTTTAATCATGAGTAGTTATTCCAAACTGTTTTCGGAAATCCTTCTTGGCGGTTTTGACCTAAGAGTTGCAAGCAAGCAAGCTTACTCATATTAAAAACGGCACATTTTACTATTTACCTCTTTCGACGAATCTCTGGAAGCAGCCAAACATTCCCAGTAAACGTCGTACCTGATAATGACAATAATTACTGTGGCGGCAAATCCTATAATTAAAACACAAAATTAAACATTTTTCGGAAGCACGTGTGAAACTTCCACTGGACCGATTTACACGCGGGTGGTGTGAAATGAAAGGGAATAACCCCTTGATTTGCATTATTTACCTAAAAATTGTGTATCTGGTAAACTACAAATAAAATTTAAAGCTTTCTTATGCCAATTGCCATGGGGTAAAATTTCAACTTTGCACCACTTTGATCAGTTTATTTGAGGTCCACTGAACCGTTGTATACGCGGTTTGTTTAAAGTGAAAGATCAATCTACCTATATTTGCACAATTTACACACAATTTTTTTAATAATTTCATTTAGCATTTTATCAATAGTATCACAGTGGCTGATATAAGAGCGCGGGTCGGTTTTTAAGGGCCATTTTCCACCCATTTGGATAAATAGCAACTACATCCTGAGCACCTATCGTCGCTCTAAAAACAATATTTTCTCCATAACAATAACATTACATATTTTTAAGTACAGTTAAAAAACATGACTTCGGTATAGTCAGTTCTCTAGCCAGTATTACATCAAAACATTAAAATTCCAGAAATAGAAGGCCAGGTTGAAATGTATAATAAAAAGGTGGTAAAATGAAATATATACTAGGAGTTTGCTCTTATATCGCGTATGAGGATTGAGCTCACAGTTAAAAATACAAACAAAAATGTTTCAATTGACAATATACCTCATGGGCCCCCCATTATAACTGCAGCTTGACAATGACATACAAATCCAGAACATGACAAACAATGAGGCCTGAAATCTGTCAGTCAGACAAAGTGCATATGAAGTTGTTACTCACCCAATAAATATTTGCCAAGTTATTTAAGAAAATGTGTTTCGACTAAACACAGTACGTTGTATTGTGGGGGTTTTACACTAGAAAAGCCTTTGTTAGAGTACTTTTATCATCCCCAGCAACTCACGCCTACTTTAAAGCCTGTCTGGATCTTCTCCTAACATTGTAATGCGCAAAATTGTATTCCCAGCTTTGCAGGTAAATGAAACCAGGAGCATCAGAACAGCCAAAAAATCAATGTTTTCTTATTTCAATAAAAATAGGAATAAATGTATGTTTTTACAGTGATTTTGAGTTTTAAAAGTCTTTATGTGGAAATTCACTTCCCTCATGTCAGCGTGCTGCGTGCGAACTCCTTTTATTGTAGCTTAATATTGCTGTAAAAATATAGTGGATATCGTGGATTAGTACCTAAATACCAAATTTCATAAAAATCGGCCCATTGGTTAGGGCTCTAGCTCTGTACACACGCACGCACGCACGCACGCACGCACACACACACGCGCGCACACACACACACACACACACACACACACACACATCACGTAAAAACCACTTTTTTGGGTTCAGGGAGCACCAAAACGAATATTTCCACTAACAACTCAAATTCCAAAATTTTGACGAAAACAATACTTTCTCCATATACTATGTATAGAGGGAGAAAGTAAAAATGGATCCCTATTTCCCTTGGTCACTCCATCACTTGAGAATTAGTGGACCAAATTGAATTATTTTTTGTTGTGTTTGTTTATGTCAGTCAAAGGTTCTTATAAAAGACAATTTTGAATCCGACCTAAGGGCTCTACCCCACAGGCCTTCAAAGTTCCCATTGATTTGATCTAAGTTCAGTTAGTTACACCAAGCAGCTGTAAACATACTTGAAATATATAAACATATGTTGATTATGGAAATAAAAAACTACTTGAATGGAAACTTTCATTTTGGAAATAAAAAAAGTACTTGAATGGCAACTCAAACTCTTTTTTCGATATTCAAGTGAGCTTAGCCAATGAGCTAATCCTATAAAACGATTATATAGGTAATTCGGTTATGGTTTCGGTTAGGCCTATTAAGGTTTCGGTTATTTAGGTTTCAGTTCGGCCTACCGTAAAACAGGCTTGACCCGGACACTTTTTTACTATTTTTAGGTTATAGTGCCTTCCCATTAACGATGTCACCAATAAAAACCAGACCCTTGTAAAGTGTGTGTACTATTCACTATATCCATTTACCATTAGCCTAACTTATATATTATTATGTTTGATGTTATTATAACAAAAATAAAAAACAAATAAAAGTGTCCGGGTTAACCTCCACAAACGGTCTTGAACCGGACACCCACCTAATTTAAGCCTTAGTTTTTGTGTTTCAAGTTACGAAAAGAATTTTTTTCCTAGTCAACATGAACATGAATAACTACAGTTCTGTAGTGAATCTATGGCAATACTTACGTTACTGTATAGTTGAAACATAGACGTTGGCAAAATATCAACGATTCAAGTACTACTAAAATGGCTCCTTATGTTTATCTTATGGGATAAAAAAATACATTTTTTAAGATAATTTTATTATTACTTAACCAAATATTCCCAATGACGAACTCGACCGTGATTTCGCACTATAGAATCTATTCCTAAAGTTTGAAGGGGATCTGTAGAGGCGTTTTTGAGTTATTTTGGTCACAGACACGCCAGTTCGAGATGGTTCTCTTACCAGTTTAAGCAGTAAAGTTATGTATAAGGATTTTTCTCTCACTTCGTTCGCTCAATCCAATTAAAAGCGAAGGTTCAGAAGACGGGGCAATGAAACCGCGTGATGTTGGTACCGCTGGCAACGCGTAGTAAATGGCAGTCAGAATGCCAGCAGAGGAACTAAATAAGTCCCGCACGCCCCTGCCCGCCCCTCTTCATAACTCTCCAGCTTTAATACAATGGTAACAGCAGATAACACATTACCAAGACGATGAATATGATTATATTATTTTATTTTATTCAAAGCAATTTCTCGTTAATCATAAATTAATTTTTTCGCAGTTTAAAATAGACTATTTCGCAAGTTGGGTCATACGTATTATTACTGTATAAAGTTCCCTTCTCTGCTTCAGATACGTAAAGTAATTTCATTATTATGATTGCCATTTACATATACAGAGTGTCCCCCGCGATAGTAAAGCACAAATGCAGGATTGGATTCTTTCTTCTCTGTGGTGGAACTCATCAAAAGGAGCAAACAACTTCGTGTCAACTTTTTCATAAGTCGCTCCGTTTTCCCCCTGTCTGCTAGTTTTTAGCGAATTTCCCCTATAGGGAAGAAGCTATTACCGTAGGTCTCATGGTAAGACTTAAGCCCGAGACCATGATAACTTTTTGTTTTGAGGTCCCCAAATGCCAAAAACACTGTTCGTTCAAATTTATATACTGTATATGTATATATAGACAAATATATATATATACATATATATATATATATATACAAATATATATATGTGTGTGTGTCCGATAACACAATAACTTGAGTAAAAAACGTCCGATTTCGATGAAATTTGGCTCAAATGTGTAAAGTGACATTCAAGACGAAGTTGGAAAACCAGAAAAATCGGACCATGGGAAGGGGGGTTTATGGGGGTTTTAAATTTTCCAAAAATCAGTTTTTTGCATTTCTCACCCTAAAATTTTTATAAAACTTAATATTGGTTTTGACCATGTTATAGAGCTTAAAAAAACAAATAATATAGTATTTTGAATTATTAACCTAGGTTAAGTACATACATACATACATATCCCACGTCGTCCCGATTGACCATATGTGGCATAGGACCAGTCTATCTGATCCCTCTTTGAAAGTAGGCCTCCTTGAACATTCAGATGTGCAAACTTTAAAAAGTTGGTGTACTTTGTGATATGATATTAATTCGAGGTTCCGGTTCACAAAATATGTCTGTATTAGCAATGACTACATAAACTACAATTATTATTTATAATTATTATTGTAGTTTATGTAGTCATTGGTATTAAGCTTAGGTCTATTGCCATTTTCTATACTCAAAAACTAGATTTGATTTTTTTTAATGAATCAGCTACTATTGAACAAAGAGTGTTCTTGCCTTTGCCATTTAAATGTAGGCCCTGCCTAGTGTAGTGTTGCCGGGACAGCGAGAATTAATTGGGATATAAAACCAACCTAACCTAATATGTTCCTTATGTTTAGAATTTTGATAACGAATTGATTCGTTATAACTAATGTCATCATGTCTGTAAGGCGTTTCAACTATCACTAAAAGGTCTCTGTCGCATGACTCACTGATGTTATTACTAAAGGCCACACTCATTTCACTAACCATACTGTCCACAGACTCCATGGAGGTATCATTGACTACACCAAAAATTATGTTTAATCTTCCCTTTTCTCTATCGAGCTTGTTTTGTCCCGTGTACATGTTCTTGGTATAGTGATACATAGGTGCCCCTGGGAAAATTTCCGATGAGACCCCAACCCCGTCCTTAGTCAACTTATCCTCTAATTTCTGCCTAAGTCTGCGGCCGTGACTATCGGCCATAAAATGTGCAGTTGAAAAGTTGAAATTATGCTTATACTACTACTTAAACTAAAACTATCAATTGGCTCTAGAGCAGTCTCAGGTATGATTTCAGTTTCACTGCCAATGGAACAGTGCGAAGGCGCGCCTTGCACCGGAATCACTCACTAATGGAAAGGTAGGGGGGCTATCCAATGTTTTGCCGTCTACTGATTTGAGCTCTTTCAACTGGACAAGAAGATCATTAATTTGTTGTTTCAATTCTTTGTTTTCATCAAAAAACAACCTATTTAGGTTCCTCACCTCTTTGAGCTATTGGTTGAGTTTATTTACTTTTTACTGGGTAGGTCTTGAGATACTATTACTCTACACAAATCTGTACAAGAAAGGCAAACCCATGAATCATTTTTTTCATTAGTTTAAAAATTGTTTTGTTTAACCCTGAACATTGTCTCCAGGAGTGACACCAGCGGTCGCAAGCATCGTACTGAATTGAATCTGAATCTGTGTCGACTATTGCCAGGTTACATTGGCCACAGGCCATAACTGAATCATTCAGATTAACTGACATTTTGATCTTTCAAATTAAGTTTGCAAAACTACCTAAGCCTAACCTAAAAACTAACACAGCCCAGAACTTGTCTAGCAAGAATTTGCTTATTTTTTATTGTTTTATTTATGTTTTACTATTTTTTTGGTTTATTTTAAAGATTTTATATAAAAAACAGAGGAGTGAACAACACCGTTGTCTAAAAAAATGTATTGCCTTAACATGGCGGATTTATGTTTTCAGCTTCTTACCTCAAAAAGACGTTTTCACAAGTAGGTTAGTTGGTGGAAAAAGAAAGAATTGCGGATAAAAAGCCGTTTAAAGGTGATTTATGGGAGTAAAAGACAAGACTATGGAACAATATGAGTAGGGGGCATTGGATGGTTCAGAACCAGCAAAGGCGCGGTGTGGACGCGTGGACGCGAGGACGCCCCCCCCCGTCACGTGACCCATTAACCTAACTTAAACCTGGCGCCTGGCGTGAGGAGCCTGAGGAGCCCCCCCCCCCCCCGGCCGCCAGCAGCACTTTTCGTGATGACCTTGAACATGAGGAAAAAACTTTCGAAAATTAATAACTAGCCTATTTATCCACCGATTCCCACGGGACTTTTCCAGAGTGTAGGCCTATCCCCAAAGAAGCGAATGACGTAAGAACCCCATAGATCCACCATTAAACAAGGCCGCTATTAATTTATAACCGCGTTTTCCTTATGGGATCTCAGCTGTTTACCGACTGATTTTGACGAAACCTCACCACATGTCAGGCCGTGACCTAAGAAAACCATCGCTTAAAGAAAATTGAAAATCCACTGTTAAACGGGCCCGCTATTAATTTTTAAACGTGTTTTCCTTATAGGATCTCGGCTGTTTACCGACCGATGTTGATGAAACTTCACCACATGTTGGGCAGCGGCTTAAGTAAACCATCGCTTAAAGAATATTGAAAATCCACTGTTAAACGGGCCCGCTATTAATTTTCAAACGTGTTTTCCTTATGGGATCTCATCTGCTTGCCGACCGAATTTGATGTGACTTCGTTACACGTTATATGCCGGCTTGACTAAACCAACCTGCAAGCGGCTCCGCGATGTCACGTGTCGAGGCGCGTGCTAGGGCCTACGTGACTGTCCCAGCCTGTTTACTCATTAGCGGCCTTCAGGACCCCTCCGTTCTAGAAGGTTCCGGCAAGTGCGTCGCATGAGGCCTCCTCCTGACTGGAGTGCTATGTATGAGCATGTCACGTGTCGAAGCGCGTGCTAGGGCCTACGTGACTCTCCCAGCCTGATACTCATTAGCGGTTCCGAGAATTGTTTACTACTTTCACCGCTTACTGTACGGTACGTAGCTATGTTACTTCAGTGATTGTCATTGCTTCCTTCATTCAGTTTGTGTTTGGAGCTCAGTGTATGTAGATGTTCTACTTCAGTGCTGTGCTAGTCTTTACTGAACCATATTCCGAGATTTTTTAAACGTAAGTATATGTAGCTCTTATAAGTTGTAGTGTGGAAGACTATTACATTTCCCTTTATAATAAGATTCTCATTTAAGGTATGATCGTTCAGCAATTTTGAAGTCATAATGTGTAAAGAGAGGTCTGGCCCATTAATAGAAGTTGAATAATTCGCATTATGTTTTAGGGAAAACGATTCGTTAAATGTTTGAGCGAAATAATTATCTAACATTAATATTTAAACTTTTACATATCCCAGTACACTGAGCCTTGTCGTTGTTTCTTTTCAGATGGAGACGAGTGGATTTGTAATGACCTTAGAACAGTTATGTTTTATAACGATTAAAATTAATGAGTCAAACTTTAAAAATTTAAAAATAGATTCATTTCCACTCTTCTAAAATTTTTTGAGGGAAATAAAATTAGGTTTTTGCTTTCCAAGCCTTTGTGGTGGGTGGAGAGTATAGATACCCGATGTTGCAGATGGCTGTTCCTCGTATGTGTGAGGTCTGCGGTCGCGTCTTCGCTGGAAACCTGGCTCGCCACATGGCAGCTGCTCACAGGGACCGCCATTTCGACTGCAACGTCTGCGGGAGACGCTTCGGGCGAAGCGACAGCCTGCGACGCCACCTCACAGCAGTTCATCCTCCCACTCCTCACGACCAAGCGCCAGGTACGGTTTTTACATTAAACAAGAAACCGTCAGTACTAATGACTTGTTTTTGAGAGAGAGTAAACGGCTTTAGCTGAGTAAATAGATTCAAGTAGTAAACAAGGGGCTGCCAGCTTCTGTTCAGTTCCTCACCCTTGTATTACTGGGCTCAAACTGGCGTTCGAGATGAGGAAGAGGTCGTCAGGCCTCTATGCAATTCCTCACCCTTGTATTACTGAGCTCAAACTGGCGATTGAGATGAGGAAGAGGTCGCCAGTCCTCTATGCAGTTCCTCACGATCAAGCGCTAGGCACGGTTTTTACATTAAACAAGAAACCAGTACTAATGACTTGTTTTCGAGAGAGTAAACGGCTTTAGCCGAGTAAACAGATTTAAGTAGTAAACAAGGGGCTGTCAGCCTCTGTTCAGTTCCTCACCTTGTATTACTAGGCTCAAACTGGCGATTGAGATGAGGAAGAGGTTTCCAGTTCCTCACCTTCATGTATATTGAGGTAACTAATAGAACTTGTTTTTCCTGTTCACAGACCATCCATGCCCGTTGTGCTCCGTCGCCCTGGCGGGTCCCGAGGATCTTCGCCACCATATGGAAGCGGTCCACGGTGCGAGCCCGTCTGCTTCGACCTCCTCCTCCGCAACGCCACCCTTCAGAGACCCACGGCCCGAGTGCGACGCGTGCGGGCGGCGATTCTCCCGTGAGGACCTGCTCCGGCGCCACGTGCAGCTGGTGCACGCCAACGAGGTCCGCTGTCCCGATTGCGGCGCCCTTTTCCGCAGGGCAGCGTACCTCCAGCGGCACATGGAGAGCGTCCACCGCGGCATGAGGTTCACGTGCGCCTACTGCGACCGAGGCTTCACCCGGCGCTACAACCGGGACCAGCACGAGGCCTACAACTGCCCCGTCGTGAGGAACCTCGTTGTGGACGAGATGCCGCGCCTGCCCGTTCTGTCACCCGAGCCCCGGCCCAGCCGCGAGCCCCAGCCCGGACCCAGCCGCGAGCCTCAGCCCGGACCCAGCCGCGAGCCCCAGCCCGGACCAAGCACGGCACCCGACGGGATGGTGGGTGGTGGCGGACTACCCACGTTCCGCACCATTCAACGAGGGTTCCGCGGACGCCTCCTGACCTTCGGCCTGTCCCGGCCCATGGAGGACTTCTTGACCGTGGAGGACGCGCTGGTGCTGCTGTTCGACAGCGTCCTGGAACTGTTGGCTGACGTCAGGACCCGACACCCAAACACCAAGGTCAACATGTTCCTGGAGTGTGAATTCGCCAACGTTCACGGAGCCACCTGTCTGCGGGCCTTCAAGACGAAGAACGTGCCTCTCACCGCCGCGTCCAACTTGGAGGACTTCCTATCGGCTTCCTTCCACAAGCTGGAGGAAGAGAAGGAGCAGTGCCTGCTAGTGGGCAGCGGGTGGAGCTATCTCCGGATACGGGACCTGGAGATCCGCGCCAACCTCTACACCCCGTTGGGAGAACGCGGAGCCCGGTTCGTCCAGCTTCCCAGGACCATCTGCGACACGCATGCCGTCATCAACGTGCACAACCTCGATGACATGTGCTTCGCGTACGCCATCCTGGCCAAGTTCGTCGCGCAACACCCGGAGAGGCCCGCATCGTACACACCGGACGTCATGGCACGCTACGACTGGGTCGGCCTACGCTTCCCCGTGGCCGTGAAGGACATCAAAGTCTTCGAGAGGAGGAACGCCATCAGCGTCAACGTGTACGGGATCGAGCGCGCCATGGTGGGGAGACGCCCCGACGGATCGCCAAAGTTCCAGGACCGCGTGTTCCCGCTGAAGATCTGCAAGCGGGAGTTGGAGGATCACCGGGACTTGCTGTACGTGACCACCGGCGGGGACAGTCACTACGCCTACATCACAAACATGAGTAGGCTTGTGCGACACCAGCTGACGTCCCATGTCAACGCCATCCACGTGTGTAAGCGATGCTTCGCTTACTTCGACAACCGGCCTAACAAGCTGCAGCTGTCCGGTGCCGAGCGTCTGGAGGAGCACATGCGATACTGCACCGCCAAGGCTCCCCTCCGCTTGGACTTACCGAAGAAGCAGCAGATCCGCTTCGTCCACCCCGAGTACACTCGGCGCGAGCGCTTTTGCGTTTATGCCGACTTTGAGTGTGCTCTGCAGCCCGTCGCCGCTGACCCTGCGGAAGCGCCGCCCGGCACGAGGCCCCTGCAACTGCACGTCCCGTACGCCTTCGCTTACCAGATCGTGGACTCGCTCGGCCTGGAGGAGTTCGAGCCCCGCGTCTACTTCGGGGCAGACGCGTCCAAGGTCTTCATGGAGAGGCTCAAGATGGACGTGCTGGCGCTGTGGGAGTTCCTATTCGGCATGAGAGCTCTGCACCCTTCTCTGACCCGGCAGGAGATGGACGAGTACCTGGCAGCGACTCACTGCTACCTCTGCGGGAAGGAGTTCACGGACCAGGACGTCAAGGTGCGGGACCACAATCACGCCCCGCCCTACGAGTTCCGAGGAGCCGCTCATCGCTCGTGCAACCTCAGGTACCGGGAGCAGCGACACATCAACTGCTACTTCCACAACCTGTCCAACTACGACGCCCACTTCGTAGTGCGCGAGCTGGCCATCGACCCTGGCGACGTGGACGTGTTGGCCCACACGGAGGAGCGGTACATCGCTTTTACCAAGCGATTCCACTTTGGTCAGCCCGGGGACAACCAACGACAGAGCAGTTTCGCGGTGCGCTTCCTGGACACCTACAGGTTCCTGTCCATGAGCCTGGCCAACCTGGCGGCGGGACTCCCCACGGACAGGATGCGTGAGACGAGGAAGCGCTTCCCCGACGACCGGCTGTTCGACCTGGTGCGCAGGAAGGGCGTGTTCCCCTACGACTTCGTGACGTCCTACGACACGCTGTACAGGACCAGGGAGTTGCCGCCCAAGGAGGCGTTCAGGAACTCCATGACCCTGGAGGACATCAAGGACGAGGAGTACGAGCACGCCCTCAACGTGTGGCGAGCCTTCGAGTGTCACAACCTCAAGGACTATGCGGACAAGTATCTGCGATGCGACATCGCCCTGCTCACCGATGTCTTTGAGCAGTTCCGCGACACCTCGCTGGCAGAGTACGGGCTGGACCCCGCCCACTATTACACCTTGCCGTCCTACGCCTGGGACGTAATGCTCAAGACCTGCGGTGTGGAGCTGGACACGCTGCAGGACTTTGACATGTACCTGTTCGTGGAGCAGGGGATCCGGGGAGGCATCTCACAGGCCATCACCCGCTACGCCAAGGCCAACCACGACAGGTGCCCGGACTACCGCCCGGACGAGCCCACGCGCTTCCTCCTGTACCTGGACGCCAACAACCTCTACGGCTGGGCCATGTCCCAGCGCCTGCCGACCGGAGACTTCGAGTGGCTCAGCCGAGAGGAAATCCAGGCGTTGGACGTCGCGGCGCTGGACGCAGAGGCCGATCGAGGCTACATCTTGGAGGTGGACCTCCACTACCCCGCGCGCCTACACGACCTGCACAAGGACCTTCCCTACTGCTGCGAGACGAAGCGTCCGCCAACAGGGAAGTTCCCCAAACTGTTGACGACCCTGGACGACAAGACGCACTACATCTGTCACTACAGGGTCTTGCAGCAGGCGCTGCAAAACGGATTGGAGCTGGTCGCGGTGCATCGGGCGATCTCCTTTCGCCAGTCGCGGTGGTTGGAACCGTACATCCTGATGAACACGGAGCTGCGGAAGAGGGCCAGGACGAAGTTCGAACAGGACTTCTTCAAGCTCATGAACAACGCGGTCTTCGGCAAGACCATCGAGAATGTACGGAAGCGCCTCAACGTGAAGCTGGTGTGCACCCCGGAGAGGTTTTCCAAGTACGTCGCCAGATCCAACTTCCTGGACCGGACGTACTACACGGAGGACGTGGCCCTGGTGCATCTGTCCAAGGTCAACATCGTGTTGGACAAGCCCGTCTACGTAGGCATGACAGTCCTGGAGCTGAGCAAGTGGCTCATGTACGAGTTCCTGCACAAGATGAAGGAGCGCTACGGTGACCGCCTCACCGTAGACTACATGGACACGGACAGCTTCGTCTTTGACATCGTGTCCCAGGACGTCTACGCAGAGATGAAGGAACACCTGGACGACTTCGACACCAGCGGCTATCCGAGGTCCCACCCCTGCTACATCCCCGTCAACGCCAAGGTCATTGGAAAGTTTAAGGACGAGTGTAACGGTCTGTCCTTATTCGAGTACCTCGGCCTGCGGTCCAAGCTGTACTTTATGGACATCGAGGACGCGGCGACAGGCGGCAGCAAGGCTCTCAAGCGGGCCAAGGGGGTGGCAAAGGGCGTTGTCAAGAACGTCCTCACCCCCGACGACTACAGAGAGTGCCTGTTTGACGGGGTCCAAAAGCGCACCACCAACGTCCGCTTCCAGTCTCACTTGCACCGGGTCTACACCGTGGAAGTGGACAAGCTGAGCCTCAGCCCGACTGACGACAAGCGGTGTGTCCTCCCCGACGGCATCCACACTCTGCCGTGGGGACACAAGGACGTCCCGCCACTACCAGCCAGGAGAGGAGATCGACGGATGGAGGTGGACGGTGAGGAGGAGGAGCGCCAGGACGAAGACGAGGAAGAGGAATTCCCTGTTTAGTTTTAAATATTAATTTTAAGAAAAATTTGTAAATAGTATTTGTAAGAAAATATAATAGCTTTATGTACAGCACGAACCTGAGTTGTTTATTTCCTCCCCTTTGCTCACTCAAAAGCCGTTAGGCTTAAAGTGTGTGAGAAAGGCGTTATGGGCCGTTTGGCCCGAGCCGTGCAGCTTAAAAAGCCCCCGCCAACCGGGAGCGGTTGGCGGCGCGTGTCGGGGGACGGCCCTGAAGGAGTTGCCCAGGAAGGAATTACTCAGCGGTCTGCTGACGCTCGAGGTTGCACCCTTGAATTGCTCAGCGGCTTGCTGACGCTCGAGGTTGCACCCTTGAGTTGCTAAGTGGTTTGCTGATGCCCGAGGGGTCTTGTGGCGCGCCCTCTTTGGCGGCCTTCACTGCCGCTTGGCGGGGGCTCAGCCAGTGACACGCGCCGCTGGTATATAAACCTGAGGTCCAGCCCCGCTGCCTCAGTTTTGCTAATTTATTTTTAAAATTTAGTAAGGAGAAAGGAGAAATGAAAACACAAGCTTTATCATTATGAGGCATGTATTGTACAGTAATAAGGTTACATACTACAAAAACCTTACAAACTAGTTTTAAGCGAATATGGAGTGGAAGAGCCTGCGGACCAGAGCGTCGTTGACAGCGGGAGCGGTGAAGTCGAAGAGCTGGACGTAGTCGCTGAGTGACGTGCGGAGAACAGCCCGGCAGTACAGGTAAGTGAGGCAGTAGTAGCCGCAAACAGAAGTATCGTAGCCCTGGAGCCGATACCTGTTGTAGACGTAGTGGCGGTGATGAGGATTGCGCCTCAGGAACCTTTGAAAGTCGGCCTGGTATGGCGGCCTCCCGTAGCTGTCCAGGTACTCGAGTCTGTCCTCTTCCGAGCAGTAAAACGCCACCCAGTGTTCGCCGCTCTCGGTGTGCGCCACTGTGTTGGACACGATGGCGGTCAGAGGCTTGACTGGCGCGTCCGGTAGTTGGTCAGAGGCGTAGACCGCGACGTTCCTCAGTCCGGGGATCTTCGCCAGGCATTCTCTGATCTGGACGGTATTCATCGTGGGCGGAAGCAGCACAGGCAGCTCGAGGTGGACGAGTCCAGTGTGTCGTTAGCCACGAGCCAGTCCCGCAATACTATGCAGTTATGAAGGGCGCAACGGTTGTGGGAGCTCTTATGGTGGCGACAGCGCAGGGTCCGGTAGGTGGGCGGACCGTTGAGCGACCCACAGCCCAGATCCTCCATGTCCTGAGCGGTGGTGGCGGCGGGCTCGGTTATGAGGTGGCGTTGAACAAAGTCCCTCTTCTGCGATCCTTTGACGTAGACCAGGGGGCGGTGGATGAGGCAGGAGCGCAGCTTGTCCAGCAGGGCGACGTACGCGATGTCCCCCTGGTCCCACTCCAAGCCGTGGCAGTGGCGAGTGACCCAGACGCTCTCGCGCTGTTTCTCGGAAGTCAGGAGGTCCTTACTGAAGGGCGGGCGGGCGATGTGATGTAGGAGCAGCGTGCCGGTAGTCACGTCCACCACGCAAACCTCTTTCAGTAGAAAGTCATTATCACTGTCTTTAAAACACTGCATATCCATCACCACGCTTCCGTGATGACAGCGCGCTGGCGGCGGCTCGATGTAGATCGGTGGCGGCACGTCCATCCCGTACGGCTGACTGAACTCGACTGAGCGCTGGTGGGAGCGCGCCTAGCGGGTTAACCTTGGGTGCGCGCGCCGCCATCACCTAACGGTCCGCGGTGACCTTGAGCGCGCGGCAACTCGTTTACCCGCCAAAACCTAACGGTGCGCGCGCGGTGACCTTGAGCGCGCGGCAACTCGTTTACCCGCCAAAGTCGACTGTGACGTTGCGATGACGGTCCACCTCCACGACGTTGTCCAACTCGGCGTACACTATGCAGTTGAACGCCTCCGCCAAGGCTTCGGAGAACCCAATCTCTATGCGCAGGTTACCGTTGCGCACCAGGTTCCAGTGGCTGGATTGAGAGGCCGCCATATCGGGCGTCAGATCAAACGCCATCAGGCAGTATCCGTAGGGGTACTCGTTGCGACTGACTTCGTTACCACAGTCTGAGAAATTGATGCCGGTGCCGGTGTACAGCGTGTGGTAGGCGAGCACGCACAACTCCTTACCGAACGTGTAATCCGGTTGAAGCGGCTTACATGGCACTTGCTCACCGTCTATGTACAGCGCGAAGAAGTTCACGTGGCTGTGGGTGAAGTTGAACGGGTTCTTCTTGTAGTCCCCGTTGAACGCCTGATTGCTGACCAGGCCAACTATAACGCGTTTCGGCAGTTGTCCCAGAAACACACTGTCCAGAGTCTTGCTGCTGATACCGGAGGGTAGCGTGAAGGATTTGACTTCCACGCGCGTAATGGGATATTTGGCTGTACCCGACTCCAGCGTCCTGCTGTGAGCCAACAGCACGCTCGGGTTGATCTTACAGCGGCGCATGAACAGGTTGACTTCGGCGATGTCCACTTTGTAGTCTGTCACGGTTTTGGACATGATGGAGAATGAGTTCTTTGACCTGATCAGGCGAAAGCGCATCTCCACGCCGTTTAACATGAACTTCTCCTGGTTGCACAGGTCGACGTGCAGATGTCCGACCATGTCCGCGTACCGGCTGGCCTTGACAAACTCCCTCCGGTTCTTGAGCCCGGCATTATCCTCCTCAGTATTGTCCATGTACCCGGCTTAGTCCTCGTAGAACAACTCCGCGGTGAGGTGCGATGTCTTGGCATCACCGCCATAGGACAACAGGTTCTCCAGGTAGGCGCGATAGGCGTACGTGTTGTTCTGAGGAGACACCAGTTTGTTGTTCAGGTACAGGTCCACTTGACTGAACAGCGAGTGCAGCCAGTTGTTAATCGGACCCACCTCTTTTATCGCTTGATCACCCGTTACAGCGCCTCCGCTAGCCGTTCTAATGGTAGCCTTCACATGCAGTAGCGTCTGTGACAGATCCGTGTACTCGTCCCCGTGGCCCGGAACTATGAACTCCACGGGCGAGTCGTCTGTCAGGGAGGAGATGGGCTTGTACTGCACCCATTTACCGCTCTCTATACTGGTCTGCGTGGGCGGTAGCGAGAACAGGTCCAACTCGGTCTTGACACACTCGCACGACTTCTGATGTAGAAACGCCATTATCCAAAAATGTCCTTCACGGTACTCTCGCTCTTCTTGCTTCTCCTCTTCTTAGCGACACGTTTTGCGGGCTTCCTCTTGGGCGCAGCGCTCTTCTTCCTCGCTCCGAGGAGTTTCGCCAGAGACTGAGGAGTAACCTGCTGTACACGCCTCCTCTTATAGGCGCCACCACCGCTCAGCACGCGATCCAGTTTTTCATCGGCCTTACGTTTCAGCGACCCGGTAAACTGTCTGAGCCGGGCGTTGGCCGCGACTCGGGGGTCGGCTGTGCCCGCCGCCACGTCGCCCAAGAAGCCCACACCGGACCTCAGCGCCTCCTTGCCCAGCGCCGATGCGCCGGATCTGATCAACGGGACCACTGTACGCATCAGCCCGCCTAGGAAACTGCCGATGCCGTGTCCGCGTTGGAAAGCGGCTCCTCTGAATACGGAGGATACGCCATGGCCCGCCTGCTGGTGGCGGTAATACGCCAGATAGGGATCGCTCGGATTCATTGCCGCTGCCTCTCTTTCCTGAAATGAAGCTTCATGCACGTGGTCCCGAAGTGGAATGGCAAGTGTCGCCCTTGGTTGTCCCTTAAATCGATTTCCACGCTCTCGAATGAGGTTTTAATCACCGGCACGTAGTGCGGGTCTATTATATACACTGTCGTGTTGGCACCGTACGTGTAATTCCTGATGTCGATGTTGAGGATCTTCAGTAGTGGCGCCACAGCGTCGCCCACCAGTTGAGGTTCCACCAGGTCGCAATACACGTACATGTGTGATGGTAGACCGGCGAAGAGGTTAGTCGGCCTCACGGACCTGTGACGCTTGACGATATCCGTATCCACCTCGTAGCCAAACTGTAGCGCCAAACCGGGGCTCAGTTTGAGGCTCTGAACGGCTGAAGACGTCGACATCAATTCCACCCTGGAGGACCTCTCGTCATACGAGAAGGCGCACAGGTTACTCTTCATTTGAGGGTGGTTGTTGATTGCGTCTACGAGTTCCTCGGTACTACTGTAATTGCCCGGCTCCACTTTGATTAACAACTTGTCCACCACGGCCAACCCGCCTTTCGAGTCCCTCATTCCCAGCACTAGTTTGATGTAGGTTCCCTCACCGACGGTCAGAAAAGAGAAGGGGTAGTGCGCCTCCGCCAGAGCGACCTCCCACTCACCGTCTGACAGATCAACGGTCGAGGGTAGATGGGTCGTGTAGTTTGTCACCATGTTGTTGGGGTAGTAATTCATTGAACTGTTACTGGGCAACGTCAGGTAAAACTGGTCGTGCCTCGTCATCGCAGCTGTTGCACGTCCGCTGCGGGTACCCACGAGTTGAAGTCCTCTCCGTAACCGGCCCACTTGACTAGGTAGCGCTTACTGGAGCCTCGCCCTTTAGTGTCCAGTATTTTATCTATTTGGTACAGGCGGTCCGGGGCGATCGTCACCTTTTGCATCTCGTGCTCGTAGAAGCGCCCTTCCAGCGGCGTCCCGTTCAGGTCGCGCAACACGTACAATGGCAGAGGATGCGACCCGTATACGTGGTCCACCACGAACAGCTCCTTACTCCAGTTGGTCTCGTAACCTTTGGCGAACGTGCCCTTCTCCTTGGCTATGCGCACCGTGTCGCCCGGCTCGAACCTGGGCTTGTGTCGCCGGATCGCCTTTCCATACATGTGACGCCACACCTTGTACACCGTTTTTCCATCGCCGCTGTCCGCGTCCACGGGTCGTAGGCCACCACCCAGGCTCCTGTGCGGACTGCGGTTGTAGGCGTCCACAAGCCTGTCCAACACGTCCACGTAGCGATACGTGTTCTTGTAGGTCAGGTAGCGCCACATGCGGGTCTTGAGCGTGCGGTTGACTCGCTCCACCACCGCCGCCTTCACGTCGGGGTTCTGCGTGGTGAAGTAGTTGACACCGTGACTCTTGAACACTCGCTTGGTCGCGGTCCCGGTGAACTCCGTCCCCTTGTCGGTCTGTAGGCAGCGAGGAGTCGCCTCAGCGAATATCCTCTCGAACGCAGCAGCCACCTCAGGCCCGCTTTTCCTCTTCAGCGGTACCGCGAACAGCCGCTTACTGAATACGTCTATCACAGTCAGCAGGTAGTTGACTCCGTCGTTGTACCGGCTCAGGCCGCGCATGTCGTTCAGGTCCGCCTGCCACAGCTCCCGGGGCCCGAACACGGCGTAGCGGTTGCGGGGAAACCGCTTGCGCGCAGGCTTGTGCAGCGTGTAGGTGTCCTGGGCGCGCAGCCAGTCGGCTACCCGACGTTTCGGTAGGCGCGCGGCTCTGGCCAGGGCGGCCACCCCGCCGAGGGAACCGGGCTGGCTCGGGTCGTAGTACAACTTCTCCATTACAGTGTGAACAGCTCCCAGTTGTCCAATGACGATTCCCGGTCGGGTTCCTCGGTTATTATCCTTCTCCTGGCCGCTGGGGGCCGCGGTCTCAAGCGGTCCAGTATCGGCGTCAACCTCGGTGAGAGGGGTGTCGACGAGGCCGTTGTGTCTCCCCAGGGGCTCGATGCCGAGTCCAGTCCCACGCCTAAGTAACGCAACGCCGTGGGATTGCTCACGTATTCTTTAGGCACGTTCATGTCCTTCAAGGCGGCCATCACTTGATGCCAGCCGGTAGGCAATCGGTCCGCCCTTCGCGCTCTCACTATGCTGTGCGCGATGTCCACTATATTGGAATCGGGGATCTTCACCTTGTTCACGTACACCGCCCCACTGGCGTCCCAGGCGATGGGGCTGCCTTGCCGGGTCATGAATCGCAACAAGTTGCGCGCCACCGACCTGTAGATTTTTGAGAACGATTCCACAATGTCCTCCTCCGCCGAGGCGCTAGACTCGGGCTTCATCTGACTCGGACCTCCCGCCGCTTCCTCCTCCCTCTCCTCACCCTCGATGATTGACAGACCTATGGGTTGACGTTTAGCCGCGGAAAAGTGCAGGAACCGCTGTAACACCTGCTGATATTGTTTCCATTTCTCCGTGTCGTCCAGCCGCTTGTCGCTCAATATGCGATGCATCTCAGCGTCCAGGCTGGCTGGCTTATTGGCGCTACCTGCTCCTCCTCTTGGCTCCGGCCCTGGTCCCGGTCCTTCTCGCAATCTCTCGATGAGCTCCTGCGGTACAACCACCATTTTCCTAGCGTACTCCATGTCCGATTAGCTTCTGCGCTAGAACGGGCAGAACAGCGTTCAACAGTAGAGGTAGGAGGATCCCTCCGCCCCGTTGGACGAGGTAGTGTCGCTTCTTGGTCCAACCCTCGCCGCGTTTCACCAGCCGTCTGAGCGCCTGTTTGTGTTTGCTCAATTTGCGTTTGAGGCAGGGAGAAAGCGGTACGTTTCCGCGTAGCACGTTATACGCGCACTCGCACAACGACTTGATGCGACTCTTGTCGCACACTTTTAACAGGGCCTTGCGTTCTTTGGGCGTAGCGTGTATTAGGGCCCTCAGCAGCGCCACGTCCTTCTTCACGCGGTGTGACATGATGACTGACGCTGGCGCGCGCTCGGCCTATTTATCACTTCTTCTTGGGCAGGTACACGTAGTTCACCGGATCGTCTGGGAAAATGGTTGAACGTACGCGCATCTCTTCAGGCGTGGACTGTTTCAAGTCTATGAGCAGGTAGGCGTGCGGATCACGCGTGGCGTCCGCGTAAGCCTCCTCCACGAATTTGGGGTTTTCCGGGTATACTTGGCGAGCCAAGTGTTTGATCTGAGCGCGATCCCTGGGATTCTTGAAGCACACTATGTAGTGGGCGTTCAGCGATATGTCGCGCTGGCCCCTGCCCTGGTGAAACAGGTTTTGCGTGATGAAGAACACGCTCATGTTGCGGTGGTGCGAGCTCTTGGTGAACAGGTCCGCCACGCCGGGGCCAGCCTCGCGCATCATGTCATCGACGATGACCAGGGCGGGCTCGCTACCGTCATAGTCGTCCAGGTCCGGCAAGCCGGCTACGTAGCGCACGGCAGAGTCCGCACGGCTCTTGCCGCCACCGCTGCCATAGTGCCAAGTGATGCGGGCGAACCGCGTATCGCACATGCGGTCGGCGTGCTCTATGAAGCGAGCCACGAAGTGCGACTTGCCGCTGCCCGAAGGCCCGGCCACGATGGCGGTGAACGGGTGTTTCCACCTCAAGTCCATGGCGTCTACTGACCGCCGTGCACCGCCACCTCGGCTCTTGTAACTAAAGGTTCTTTTCTTGCTCTTTTTTATTTGATTTTATTTTTTTTTTCAATTTTGGAAGGAAATAAGGGAATAGGAAATACCGTTTATTTTATACAAATTCCAGGAAAGGAAGTTTGCTGCCAGGAGGGCCGCTCCTCTTTACAAGGCTCGTCCTCGGCCCCACGCCAACGTTGTACTGGGAGATGGCGTTGTCGTCCAAGACTGCAAGGAACCGTCGAGGCATGTAGATCCGGATCGGGTCGTCGCCGACGAGACCCTCCAAGGTGGCCATCACTGCCTCGCCGTACGGTGTGTCCACCCGCTCGAATGAGCGGATCGGGTACACCGCGTTGTCCCGCAGATCCGCGATGCGAGTGTAACCCGCGGCCTTGCAGCTATTGAGGGCTGTCCTGAGGTCCATCTTCTGGTCCGTGTTGAGCATGGCGCAGCGGCTGGATGCAGAATGACCGGCTCTCGCCACCGAGTCGCCTTTTATTGGCGGTGTCTACGTGCCGACTCACGCGTATCAACAACATGATGACATAGTTACTCGCTCAATTCCAGGAAGGGTGATGTAATGGAAAGCTTTACTGCGTAAACAAGTGGATTGTTCTAGAAGCGTCTCGGTTATCAACTGCTTAGTGGAAGTTTCCACGCTCAATTCCAGGAAGGCTGACGTAATGGAAAGCTTTACTGCGTAAACAAGTGGATTGTTCTAGAAGCGTCTCGGTTATTAACTGCTTAGTGGAATTTTCCACGCTCTCTCGTTTACTGGGTAGCGCGCTTGGAGTGTGCGCTCCTCTTGGTTTTCCCTGAGATGACGCAATCACGCTTGGAGTGTGCGCTCCTCTTGGTTTTCCCTGAGATGACGCAATCGGTCTTTCGCCAGGTGGGTAGAGGAGTAGCGGTCCTAGTGATCCCGTCGTATCTTGACTCTCCCGTCTCGCTATTTGCCAGCCATAGGTTTTGCAATCTGGATAGCAGGTCCTCTAGACATATGCAGATTTCATCGTTTCGCTCCTCGTCCAAGTACAAGCCGCAACTGAACGTGGGGCGACCTCCTTTGAACACATTCATCTTCAACAGTACATTACCGCTGTTGGTAGGGTTCTTCACAGTGTACTGATATCCGCCAGCGGACCAGCACAGTGCCGGGGAATCGATAGGCACTTCCTTCCTCTTTACAGTCCACCCATCGAGCTTTTTCTTCTTTGACGCACATCCCTGCTGAACTGGCGGTGCGTTGGGGTTCTCATCGTTCATTGCGTTCAGCTCCTCTAGGAAGGAGCGGATCGTTTGGTCCACTTCGGTTGCGCTAACTCCGTTTCCGTTCATGGTAACGTCTCGAACAACACTGAGGTCGCGCGGCTCTGCCTCGGTTTTATACCCAGGTTGCACGCTTCAGCGAACCTTCTAGAAGCTTCCAGAAACGTGAGAGGTGGACTTTCGCTAACGGGGAAGCACTCCAGTCAGGAGGCCTCATGCTACGCACTTGCCGGAACCTTCTAGAACGGAGGGGTCTTGAAGGTCGCTAATGAGTAAACAGGCTGGGACAGTCACGTAGGCCCTGGAACGCGCCTCGACACGTGACATGCTCATACATAGCACTCCAGTCAGGAGGAGGCCTCATGCGACGCACTTGCCGGAACCTTCTAGAACGGAGGGGTCCTGAAGGCCGCTAATGAGTAAACAGGCTGGGACAGTCACGTAGGCCCTAGCACGCGCCTCGACACGTGACATCGCGGAGCCGCTTGCAGGTTGGTTTAGTCAAGCCGGCATATAACGTGTAACGAAGTCACATCAAATTCGGTCGGCAAGCAGATGAGATCCCATAAGGAAAACACGTTTGAAAATTAATAGCGGGCCCGTTTAACAGTGGATTTTCAATATTCTTTAAGCGATGGTTTACTTAAGCCGCTGCCCAACATGTGGTGAAGTTTCATCAACATCGGTCGGTAAACAGCCGAGATCCTATAAGGAAAACACGTTTAAAAATTAATAGCGGGCCCGTTTAACAGTGGATTTTCAATTTTCTTTAAGCGATGGTTTTCTTAGGTCACGGCCTGACATGTGGTGAGGTTTCGTCAAAATCAGTCGGTAAACAGCTGAGATCCCATAAGGAAAACGCGGTTATAAATTAATAGCGGCCTTGTTTAATGGTGGATCTATGGGGTTCTTACGTCATTCGCTTCTTTGGGGATAGGCCTACACTCTGGAAAAGTCCCGTGGGAATCGGTGGATAAATAGGCTAGTTATTAATTTTCGAAAGTTTTTTCCTCATGTTCAAGGTCATCACGAAAAGTGCTGCTGGCGGCCGGGGGGGGGGGGCTCCTCAGGCTCCTCACGCCAGGCGCCAGGTTTAAGTTAGGTTAATGGGTCACGTGACGGGGGGGGGGGACGTCCTCTCGCGTCCACGCGTCCACACCGCGCCTTTGCTGGTTCTGAACCATCCAATGCCCCCTACTAATATGGAATTTTAAAGTGCCTAGATGAAGTCGCTAGCGTGGTCAGTGGCTGCCGTGGTGAAGATGGTCTTTGGTCCACTCTTCATATCTTGATTTCGAGATGTAGAATTAAATGCCGACCGAAAACTATTTATACAAACTGAACTGTAGTGTTAAAAGATCATTTCAGACTAAAAATTATCACTTAAAACTTGTTTAATTGATGCGAAAACGAATTTATGAGGAGAGCTAAATATCCTAAGATAGTTACGTCATGCTACCAGTGTTGCCACCAAAGTGGTTGCGGAGAAAATCCAAAAAACCTACTCATAAAATCTCCCATGTTAATCTTATGGGAAAAAGGTTTTTGGCTTTTCCTCAGTTCATTTTAATGTAAACTTCACATTTGCTTTTACCAATCAGTTTAGCTCCACAAATCAATCATTTTGGCGTTTAAATTGTGATTCTACGTCCAACCGTTGCAGAGATATTCAAAGTGCTAAACACAGTACGTTGTCCAATGTTATCCTTATGGAGAATAAATAAAATTTGATATCTCGATTATTTATGAATTATTTATGAAACTAGGTAAGTGGCTTCACGTAGTATATTGATATTTGCACAGAAAAATTATTTTTTGTTGATTATCCTGGTAGCAGCAAACCTGCGTACTCAGCCCCATGTTATTCTAATGGAGAATAAGTAAAATGTAATGATTCCCTTAATTATGAATATCGATTAATAAAACTTGGTATGTAGCTTCACTTGGTTGAGTTTAATTGATAATTGCATAAAAAAAAACATTTTTTTGTTCCTTGTTGCAGCAAACTTGCTTACTCCGCCCCCATTATTCTTATTGAGAATAACTAAAATGTTATATAGCGCTTATTTATGATTGAATTTTGATGAAACTCGGTATGTGGCTTGGCCTAGTTAAATTCTATTTATATTTGCATAAAAACCAATTGTTTGTGTTCCATATTTCAGCAAACCTTCGTACTCATTACCAATGCTATTCTTATGGAGAATAATTAAAATCGCTTATATGTGAATATATTTTTATGAAACTTGGTATGCGGCTTAATGTGGTATTAAGACATATATTATGCATTGGAAATTCGCTGAGTACGCAGGTTTGCTGCGACGGGGGTGTTGATTGTTTATCAATGTAGTGTATCTTAGGAACAACTTGAGACTTGACTTGAAACTTGGCATGTGTATTATTCTAGTTAAAGGCTAATTTGTTATTAAATTTGGCTTTTCTATCCTAATCGTTTAAAAATTATGGCAATTTCAAATCTTGAAAGCTTAGTATGTTGAAAAAGACAAATAATCGAGCATTTAATCTGTGTATATACACAATTAAAATTTAAGCCATTAAGGATGGTATAAATATTATAAAGATCGCTTTACTTATAGTTGAAAATGTTAATTTTTATGGGTTAAATCGTAGTAATTCCATGAAAATTACCAGAATTACCACAATTTTACTCGTAAAACTGCAATTACTCAGTTACTGGTCAAGTGATCTTTAAAATATTTATACCATCCTTTTTGGCTTAAAATTGCACATATTTGTAATATGCAGCTTTCATTGTAATAGATGTTGTTAATTTATTTTTTAATCGATTATCATCATTATGTTAATAGACAAGCAACAAATTGTGGCACGCTTTCCTCAGTGTGATGTGTGTCGTATGATAAATTCACGAAAACCATTGGTATTGTCGTGTAGATTGGAAGAAATTTCTTATAACTTATTTCAATTGGTCCTCAGGGCTACGCTTCACAGTCTTTCAAAGTGGCTATGTAAATCTTATGAAAAACATCAATAAATACTAGTTATCCTGTTGCTTAATTCCGAGCATAAGTTTGTACCCAACGAAAGGTTACTTCAGTAGTAAACAAACAAAGCAAAACATGTTATATTTAAACGGATGATAACATCTTAAAATAATGATAACGTGCTTTCAATCAGCAGTTTAGACTTACGCCGTCAGATACCGCCACTGTTCCGAAAATTAAGCCCTTTACTGTATTTAAGTGATGTCCTTTCAAAATTCTAAGACGTAGTGGCTAATTTGCGTAAAAATATCTTCATTTTGACACCTCAAACGTTAAGAAAAGCCCCAGCATATTAATATAAGTGTTCATATTTGACATAGTTGATATAATAACTAATGCTAGCAAATAGCTAGCCCGTGTTGTCTCATGCATTGTCTCTTGCATAATATAAATAAAAATACTACTGAATACTGGAATGGCACCGCCTATCTGTTCTCTCTACATTCATTCCGTTTAATAAAACCTGGGTTTAATGGGTTTTCATTTGTAATGGAACACACATTTTATTCGTAACCAGCAGTAAATAGTTAAATACAACAAATATAAATAATATTTTTATTTTTATTATTAAAAAAATCATGTTCGTATTGTCTCTATCATCAACCTAATGCAGTTGTACTAATGCAGGACGTGGTACAACTAGTTATGAGTTTTGACATAAACAAATATATTCATTCATTACTTTTATTACACTTTTAGATACACAAATTTATGTTTAAGAAGCCTTCGTATTTTAGTCCACCGATATATGCTTTAATTATTCACACCGAAACAGATAATATACGAATAAACTGTATTGTTGGTAGAGGGATATAGCTTTTAATTTTCTATAAACAGATTTTGATTCTCATCTATTTTAGCGAATTTCCCCTATAGGGAAGAAGCTATTACCGTAGTCGGCATGGTGAGACCTAGGCCCGGGACCATGATAACTTTTCGTTTTGAGGTCCCCAGACCCCAAAAACACCATTCGTTCGATACTGTATATATATATATGTATATCTATATATATATATATATATATATATATATATATATATATATATATATATATGTGTCCGTGAGCACGATAACTCTCGTAAAAATGATCCGATTTTGATGAAATTTGGTATAAACGTGTAAAGCAACATTTATGACTTTAAGTTCGAAAACCAGCCAGATCGCTCTACCCAAAGGGGTATTTTGGGGGGGGTTTTGTACCCCAAAAATGGGTTTTTCGAATTTTTCACATATAATTTTTGAAATATTCAAATTTTAGTTTTCACCATTGGATTCAGCTTAAAAAAACACACAATTTGGTATTTTGATCATTTCTCTACGTCAATTGGTTACCGAGATATTGAAAGTGCTAAACACAGTACGTTGTCTAATGTTATTCTTATGGAGGAAAAGATAAATTTTATATCTCGCCTATTTATCAACGTATACTGACGAAACTTGGTATACGGCTTCATCTGGTTGTGGACCATTGATATTTGCTCAAAAAGACAATTTTTTACCCAACGCTCCTGTAGCAGCAAACCTGCGTACTCAGCCCCATGTTATTCTTATGGAGAATAAGTAACGTGTTATCTGCCTTAATTATGAAAATAAATTAATGAAATTTGGTATGTGGCTTTACCTAGATGAGTTGTATTGATATTTGTATAAAACCCCATTTTTTGTGTTCCTTGCTTCAGCAAACCTGCTTACTCAGCTGCCATGTTATTCTTATGGAGAATAATTAAAATGTCATAAATTGTTTATTTATGAATGTATATTGATGAAACTTGGTATGTGGCTTTATGTGGTATTAATATACATATATATGCATTGGAAATTCGCTGAGTACGCAGGTTTGCTGCTACGGGGGTATTTATTTTTACGATTAAAATCATAAAATATTCTTCAGCAAGCCAATTGTAGAATATTAAACCTGAAAACATGTCTAATTCAACTACATATCTAATTTCAAAATACAATTAATACCAGAGGGAAGGAACAAAGTTTGACTACTAGATAGTTTAAAAGGCCTAATTATATCTCGATAGATGATTTTTATATACTAATTTAAAACTAAATAAATAAATAAATTTGTATTTTCTTTTTTCTACACACATAAATATTACAAAATTCACAAACAATAATCTTTTATATAAAAAAGTAAAACCAGGCTGACCCATTGAAACAAATTTTTGTGCAGGGAAAAAAATTAAATAGGGCCCCTAAGACACAATGTCCGTTTAGGGGTTCCTTTTGTAAGTGTAATAACATAATAGAATAAACTTATAAATACGTATCATAATATTACTAAACCAAACTCCAAATAACAAATTCTGCTAAAATAATTTTGCAGTATGCTTAACATGACTAAACCACTATTTGTAATAAAACCTCAACATTTTTAAAACCCTTCAACCATTGTATAACCTCTTTAATGAATTTCTTATGATTTACCAAAGTTTTATATAAAAAAGTAAAACCAGGCTGACCCATTGAAACAAATTTTTGTGCAGGAAAAAAAATTAAATAGGGCCCCTAAGACACAATTTCCGTTTAGGGGTTCCTTTTGTAAGTGTAATAACATAATAGAATAAACTTATAAATACGTATCATAATATTACTAAACCAAACTCCAAATAACCAATTCTGCTAAAATAATTTTGCAGTATGCTTAACATGACTAAACCACTATTTGTAATAAAACCTCAACATTTTTAAAACCCTTCAACCATTGTATAACCTCTTTAATGAATTTCTTATGATTTACCAAAGTTTTAACATTATTTGGAAGTTTATTGTAAATTCTTGGAGCAATGAAATAATATGTGTGAGTGAAAAATGTTGAGTTTGGTTTCGGTACATAACAAAAACTTGCATTTCTCAACCTCAATTTATAATTATCCTCCTTATTAAATGTTGAATTAACTAACTAAAATTTAACTATGTTAAATGACAATAATATCAACGCAATATGAAGTCAAATGTACTTTAGTTATATATTTTAAGTGTAGATTTAAGTAAAATGAGGAGAGTTTATGTGATGTGGTACAACAGCGTGGAGCCGCGGTCCGCGACGACGACGCGACTGCGGGACGCGAAAAGCTGACCATAGCGGTTATTAACATCGGATTAATGAACAAACTAGAAGTTCTATCGAAAATATTTTCGTATAAATTTTGAATATAAACTAACTAGCTAAATTTTTCTCGCTGGAAGTTTGTTTCTACCTAAAAAAGAAAAAAGTTTCTCGCTAACTGAATTTTTCAAGTCATTCTGTTACAATGTTCTATAGTTTTAATTATTAAATTCTACAACTAATTTTAAACTAACATACACCGTGTCCCAAAAAGAATGGATCAAATCTACAGCTTAATATACGTGTTACCAAGGGTCGTAGAAAAGTCAATTATGGCTAATTTTAAAGCTGGCATCTTTAAGTTATTTTTATTACCCTTGGACAATAATCAGCTGTTCCATTGTTGTTAGCAAGTTTGAATTTTCAAAACATAACCTAACCTTACAGTTGCAATATGGAGGTGCAGTTGAAAGCACAGTGTGTTGAATGGTTTATATAGACGAAATCTGTGGTAAAAGTGCAACGAAGATTACGAACTGCCTTCAATCAAAATCCACCATCCAGAAACAGTGTCCAGCGATGGTACAAACAGTTTAAGGATTCTGGAAACATCGGCCATAAAAAAGGTTACGGTAGGCTTCGACTGTCAAATGAAGCTGTAGACAGCATTCGAGATGCATATCTTCAAAGCCCAAGAAAGTCACTTCGAACTGCTGAAGGTGAGTTAAATGTATCTCGGTCTAGCATTCACAGAGTTCTTCACAAGATACTACACTTTCGAGCATATAAGCTTCAAGTTTTACAAGAATTGAAACCAAATGATAAACAGCTCCGTAAAGCTTTTGCGATTGATATGCTGGATAAAGTTGCTGAAGACAACCAGTTTTTGAAAAGAATTTTTTTTCTGATGAAGCAACCTTCCACACTTCCGGAAACGTAAACAAACATAATGTAAGGATTTGGGGTTCACAAAGACCGCATTTTGTTCGTGAATACGTAAGAGGCAGTCCCAAAGTGAACGTCTGGTGTTGCATTGCTTATGACATGTTAATAGGCCCCTTTTTCTTTCATGAGCAAACAGTTTCTGGAAACGTGTACCTCGACATGCTGGAAAACTATGCCTATCCTCAATTAGAGGCATTCCAACCAAACGTGATATTCCAGCAAGATGGTGCTCCTCCGCACTGGACATTATTTGTGAGGGAGTCACTGGATGAAACCTTCCCAGACAGTTGGATTGGTCGCGACGGTCCCATACGGTGGCCTCCTAGATCTCCAGACATTACGCCATGTGATTTGTTTGTCTGGGGATTTGTGAAAGATCAAGTGTATCGTTCGCCTATCTCAAACATAGATGAACTTAAAGCAAAGATAAGGGAAGCCTTTGGAAAAATATCCAATGAAATGCGCCACAATGTGTGGTCAGAGCTGGAACATCGACTTGACTTTCTTCGAGCAAATAACGGAGAACATGTAGAAGTTAGTGAAACCATGGTAGGAAAAACTTAGGAAGTCAAGGAAAAAATTGTATATAAAGTTAATTTTTTATCTTTAATAATAAAATGTTTATGCCAGTTTACTTTTGATCCATTCTTTTTGGGACACCCGGTATATTTATACCGTTGGATGCATTTATTCATGCAAAAAAGGAATATATCAGTTTAAATGTAGTTTTTTTTTAATCTTAAGAGGTCGAGGAGCGTGTAAACAACAGCGCGCTCACCGCTCGGTAGTATTCCTTTTTGCCATGTCCTTCACTTATGGTCTAGCCTGATAATGCCTAATAAAGTAATACATAAATACCTTGATTTTCAACTCACCGTAATATTTGACCTTATATTATCGGTTAAAAATACGAAACGGGTCATAGTGTCTACGGCCTTATTTTATAAAATTACTTGAAATAACTCGTAGGAGGTCATAGTCTCTATGAGCCTTGTAGATGCTTTGGACCTTTAAATATATTTAAGTAGGTTCATAGTCTCTATGGCCTTCTCGTCTTGTATAATAATTTTAGTAGGGGCCATAGTCTCTATGATCAGTAGTGTAAATGAACCATATTGCTTTTATTTAATTTAAAAGAAGGATCATAGTGTCTACGAGCTGTAGTGTAAATGAACCATACATAAAATTAAATAATTCAAAACTGGCTCATAGAGACTATGATCAGTAGTGTAAGTGAGCTGTTCCCATTGTTGATGCTCAGCTAACAATAAATCAGTATAATATAATAAGGGAAAATGATAAACAGAAGTTCCCATCTTATAAAGAAATACAGCTTGCCAAGACAGATTGTTACCCAGAGAAAGAAATTATAACAGTTACAGAGAGTAGCGCTGAAGTCAAACTTCAAGGTCTTCTTAACCACACCGCAAACAGACTGTTAAAAATTCAGGAAGAAGTTTTACAGTTATACATGTTGTAAACATTTGCTCTTAATCTGCAAATGGGGATTTGATGGTTCTTCACAATCCGACAAACAACGCTTTTTAGCCGAAAGTAACTGTACTGATTCACATATTTTTATTTCATCGCTAGTCCCTATTAAGTTAGTTTCAAAAGAGGAAAACTCAGTTGTGTTTTGGCAAAACAGGAGACCATCTTAAACAAGACTGTGTCGCCCGATTAGATTCCAATTCAAAGCTGAATCTACAGATTTATCTCTTAAGGAAAAAACATATATTGAAGGAGAGATAAATGGTTTGCAGCCCCTAACCTACACTCTCAACAGATATGTAACGATTGAATTGCACTACAAGATGCTATTTACAATGGTTTATAGGAAGGTGTGCAATGCAGTTACTGATACAACATACAGTACACAAAAAGATGCTTCGTGTGTGGACTTACTTCAAAAGATTTTAATAATCTTCAATCAGTGATGGCTACAAAACCAACTGATGGCACAAGATTGGAGTTCGGCTTGTCTGTACTCCATGCAAGAATAAGGTTTTCCGAATGCCTTCTCCATCTTAGCCATAAGCTTCCACTTAAGACATGGCAAGTTCGTGGAGAAGAAGCCAAAAGAGTCGTAAAAGAGAGGAAATCATCGATTCAAGAAAGGTTTAAAAACGAAATGGGATTGCTTGTTGACAAATCGAAACAAGCTTTTGGTAATTCAAATGACGGAAACACGGTCAAGGAGATTTTTTAGCAATGTTGAGCTGTCCGCTGCAATTCTGGACATCGACCCGGAAGTAGTTAGGAGATTCAAAATAGTGTTAGAGGTAACATCTAGTGCAAATGAAATTGATGTGGAGAAATTTCGTGCCTACATACTTGCTACAGTAATTATTTTCATTGAGAAATACAGCTGGTATCCTATGTCACCAAGTGTGCACAAAGTATTGGTTCACGGACCTGACATCGTACAGAACGCCCTGGTCCCCATCGGACAACTCAGTGAGGAGGCTCAAGAGGCAAGAAACAAGGAGTTTAAGAAATATAGGATGATTTTTTCAAGAAAATGTTCTAGGACAAAAACTAATGAAGATGTTTTGAATTTACTCGTCAGATCCTCTCATCACGAGCTTAAGAAGAATGCGAAAGAAAAATGCAACACAGCTTGACAGGGAAGCCTTGGCCTTGCTAGTTCCAGTCCAGATTCCAGGATCACCAACAACTCCAGTCTCAGAAAGTGAAGATGATTCAGATACTGACATCTGAAAAATCTGAAAACACCCAAACAGTTTCCAGTGTACAAAAAAAGTGGAGAAATTTTTACATAAATAAAAGTATATTTTTACATATTTTACTTTATCTTTTTTTTAAACTTACTGTAGGTTTTTCTTAATCTATATTACTTTAGAGCCTTTCGTTAGTCTTTTGAAGTTTTTTTTTATTCTTACGTTTAATTATTTTTGTATAAATCAGTATACATTATTTATGCTTCCACAATATTGAATATAATTTTATAATATTGTTGGCCCAGTTTTTATCCATTACACGCTATCTTTTATAGATTATATTTATCTGTACGACTCTCTATGACCCCTAAAATTATATTAATGTATAAAATCTATTCAAGTGTACATCAACAGTTGTATTTGTATCATAAACGTATAATGTGAGAAACAATACTGTCCCGTTTCGAGAACACACAAGTTAAAGTATCTCATTTGTCTTAATAACTGAATGACTTTGTAAAATCATTTATAGGACAAGATTTTTTTCCTTAATTTTGTATTTGTTTTAGTTTAGCGTTAAAGATTACAAATGATAAATTATTTACAGTGAGATCATGTACAATAAAGAAACTGTACTAAAATCATTTTGGTTTACATCACAATTACACATAAGAATAAGTTAATTTTTTGTTATTTCACCTACTTAATTATTGAAAACCCCTTTAAAGTCTAAGTAGATTATCTAAATACTATTTAAAATGTTTAGAGGGCAACTTGTAATTAATCTACTTTATTAAATATTTTTTGCCAAGAATTAAGGTGTTCTGCCCCACTGTGAGGCGGTGGCGGTGGCGATCCGCCGACAACTTTTTACTTCTTCCAAGAGTCGCAAGTGGCGCTACGGTATTATTGCATTTGAAGGCGCTGCAAATAACCGATATTGGCGTTGACTCCTGCCGGCTCTTAATAGCCGCAGTAACATTAGTAATGTAAGTGAACAAAGTGTCATAACAACTACAGGTATGCTGATGTTAGACTTGTTATTAGTTGGTCCAACCCTAATGTAGACTACTGCATGGCTACGTTATACTAGACAAAAGTAATATGGATAAAAATGTGGTCTATATAAAACAGTCCCTAATAAGTTAAATTGCATATGCGAAATTGCTGACTATGTGAATGGTAAAGATGGCCTTCTCTTCATACAATTTCATAACTTGATTTAACACCCGAGATAAAATGTAAAAGAAAATGAGGCTATAGTCAGTTTGGACTGCTCGGAAAATTCTCAATTTTCTTCTTGGGAAATTCGGAATTCTTTGTTGTCCAAATTACATTCGCCTGTCGCGCCGCAACGTCTGGATCCCTCCTCTAACCTTTTCAAGTCGGTGCATGTTGCTCGATTGTCTGCAGAGAGAATACACCTCTCTGATCAGTATTGAGGTATCGCTTGATGAACAGGATTGTTGTACTGCTGTATGCGTGTGTTTGTCTTAAAAGCTGCGTTATTGATTAAATGTAGCCTAATAATAAATTATTGAACTGTTGCATTTTTGTTATCTTTTTATTCAAATATTGTGTGTTACGAAGTGTATAAAACGTCGTTGTACCACGATGGCGTTGTCTAAAAATAAAAGACAAAAAACGAGTTCCTTGTGGAACTATTTTACAGAGGTAGATGCTGACAGAAAAAAAAACTGTAAATGTGATTTGTGCAATTTGGTACTGTCATACCGATTGACAACAAATTATTTAAAGAAACATTTAGAAAGGAGACACGTGTCTGTGAATTTAAATCTGGCAAGGAAGTACAACAGTCTCAGCAACAGAAATGGAAAGCTCTGCTAAAGCCTCCG
The DNA here is from genome assembly GCA_963675035.1 of Allygus modestus. Taxonomy (NCBI): domain Eukaryota; kingdom Metazoa; phylum Arthropoda; class Insecta; order Hemiptera; family Cicadellidae; genus Allygus; species Allygus modestus. The sequence goes on along the minus strand of OY776111.1, from coordinate 62,909,450 downwards.
AAGCAGGTTCTTCAACCTAGCCAACTGCAACAACGTCAAGATCAAACCCAAGGTAATCAACCACTTGTTTCAGCAGCAGTTTCACAAAATAAACAATATTATATGACTTCAAAGCAAACAAGTATTTCAACGTTTATTAAAAATAAATAAATAAACATCAATCAACAAAAAAAACATACATAAGGTGTTTTTATAACTATTTTATTCTGATTTTCAACCGTTTTCGGTAGTAGAGGACAGTGGTTTTAGAGAGTTCGTGGGCGCTTTAAATCCATCATATAACATTCCATCAAGAAAGGTAACATCCCAAAATTTGCTTCCAGCTGCCTTTGAACAGTGTAAAACCGCTGTAAATGAAAAAATTACAAGACACCCATTTGGAAACATTTTTAAATTTGCGAACAAAAAAGGTCAGGCTATTTGCAACTACTGTGCTCAGTCTTTGACTTATAAGACTGTTAGTACGACAAGTATGCACAGACATTTAACTAATAGGCACAAAAACAGGCTGAGTCGTCTTTAAAAGATCAAGAGCAAAAAAAGGTAAAAACTGGGAACCTTAGTAAGTTTAAGCAACCAGAAAATACCAAACAAAGCACTTTATTTAAAGTGATAGAAAATAAGACAGCCTGGCCATCTTCACATCCCAAGGCTGAGACACTGACAAAGAAGATAGGCATTTGGAGAAAAGAAAGGCAGTTGGATGGCCAAAAGCTTGCACCCTTACTCACTAGTCAAAGAACAAGGTTTTATTGATGTTATAGCAGAAGCTGTCCCACTGTACAGACTTCCTTCTCGGAATACATTTTCCAGGAAAATAATTCCATGTTTATTTGAAGAGAAAAGATCTTCAATTTTGAGAGAAATTCAGTCAGATCTAGACAAGGTTGAATCAATAGCTTTCACTTCAGATTTGTGGACCTCAGGGTCAAATGACTCGTACATTTCCTTAACTTTACATTATACGTCTCCAGACTTCCATCTAAACAAGTTTTGTTTGGGAAATGAGTTGCTCGAAGGAATTCATGATTTCAGCCATATTTCAGAGAAGCTGAAATCAATGACTACCGAATGGAGTCCCCACAATGTTACGATTCCTATTTATGGGATTTCGGACAATGCCAAAAATATTTCAAATGCCATGAAGCATCTGGAATGGAACCACATCCCATGCTTTGCACATACTCTGCAGCTTGGCCTTGGTGATGCCAAAAAGAACACTGCTGGCATGTCAGTTATGTTAGGCAGAGCTAGGGCTATAGTAGGCCATTACAAGAGAAGTCCTACTGCCCAACAACGGCTTCATGAATATCAGAAAGGTCTGGGAAAGCCAGAGGTACAATTAATCCAAGATTGTGAAACAAGATGGAACAGCTAATTCAGTATGCTGACTAGGCTAATACAGCAAAAAGAGGCGATTTCTGGTGAACTTGTCTCGTCATCTACCAAAGTAGGTAATCTTTCATCAACACAATGGATGCTGTCAGAGGAGTACAGTGATATTCTCAAGCCTCTTGATGAAGCCTCTACAAGATCATCAGGAAGACAGTATTCGACAATATCAATGGTTTACCCGTTGATCCTTACAACCGAAAATATCCTGTCAGAAAGAATAAAACAAAAAACCAGGCACACCATTTTGCAGACAGCTATTGCAAACCATCCAAAGTAGGTTTGTTTACCTGAAGACAGATATTTTTTACAAAATATGTTCGGTTTGGATCCTCATTGTGCTTTGTTGAAGCAACATGAAAGAGATTTGTTGGTGGAGAAACTTACTTCAGCAGCTATGAGTACTATCACTATTGAAAAGCCCAAGGAAAATCTCCAAAACCCAACAACAGGTAGGCCTCTTTAAGTTGTATGTTCAAAATAGGTTACTGGTACAGGTATTAAGAAACCTTGTAAAATATAGGCCCTATATCAGACATTTTGTATAGCCAAGATGAAGATAAATAGGCTATTTTTATATTTTATGTTTATTTGGTATGTATGTGCATCAGATGGATGATAATGGTTAAAAGTGGCTGATTTTACCCTACTGGTATAGTAACATATTATTTTGTTATTAATTATGTTTTAAATATAAATTTGGGATATAAAACTTATTAGGTCCCTAAGTAAGACAATTTTATTCAAAACAGTGCAGTATTTAGTAAAGATAAATAACTTCTTATAGCACTCACATTCAAAATAAATTCAGGTAAAGCTGGCACTACATATTTTAATGTCCAGTAACTTTTAGAAACATGATTTTGACACATGTAATATAAATAGCCTAACTTAAATGTTTTTACAACTTTAGTTATGCAATATTTTCAGTTTCAGACCCTCATCAGCAATCAACCAGTAAAACTGATTTCTGGTCAACATTTGAACTAGGGATGTGCCGAAAAAACAACAACAGTTCAATGGCAAAAGGTGTCAGAGTTTAACAGTTTATCCAGAAAACTGTTTTCTAGAAATGCCTGTTTTCCAACAACAGTTAAGTGGAAACAGTTCATAGAGCCTACGCAGGGCAGGACAGCAACCTAGCGCCAGCGGTTCTGACTAAACAGTTGCGCGGTAGAAAAACAACTAAGCAGCTTTGCACTAAACAGTTTGCGGCAGGCGGAAAACTCTCCCACTCACCCCCTCCATGCACTACCCGTCGAGACATGTCATTGTAGTTTTCTGTTTTCAACAGTTTAGTTGTTGCTAAGCTTGTGCTAATGAGAGAACGTTTATTAATATGAGTGCAAAACGTGCAAAGTCAAGCCCATTATGGTCTTATTTTACTGTAACGAACGCTGACAACAGGATTGCCAGATGTGATTTGTGTGGGCTAAATATGTCTTTTCGTTCAACGATAACCAATTTCAAAACCCATCTAATGAAAAACACAATATTGACGTAAACAATCATCATAATAATGAGATATGTAAAGAAACTGATAAGCCTACCCAGTTGGTGTCCAGTTGCACTGAAAAAAATTCAGAGCCCGAACCGAGTGCCAGTTCCATCTCTGATGCACAACTCCAAAGCACATCTAATGAAATCATATTTCAGCAAAGACTGAAAAATAAACCTAATATTCAATCGACTATTGCTTCATTTTTACCCAAAAAAGTTTGCGTTTCTCAAAAAAAAAAAACCTGATAAGCTTTTAATCAGTTTATTTACAGAAGCCTTTCAACCCTTCTCGGTAGTAGAGGACAAAGGATTTAGAGCTTTTGTGACAGAATTGAACCCGTCATACAATATTCCAAGTAGAAAATTGAGAAGTAATAATCTTTTGCCTGCTGCATATGATGAGTGCAAAAATGTAGTCTATCAAAAAATGCAACAAGCTACATCAGTATGCTTGACAACAGGCTGCTGGTCATCAGCTACTAATGAGTCTTACCTGGCTGTCACGTGCCACATTGTTAATGACTCTTTTCAGTTCGAATCTATTTTACTTGACTGTATCCTTATAGAAGGATCGCACACTGGTGAAAAGCTAGCTTACGAGATTAGAAGTATAACAGACAGTTACAACGTAACAGAAAAAGTGTTAATTTTAGTAAGTGACAACGCCTCTAATGTTACGAAGGCAACAGACATTTTAAATTGTGCCATTGACAAGCTCAAGTGGAAGCATTTACCATGTTATGCACATACTCTAAATTTAGTTGTTCAGGATGCTTTGAAGTCTATTCAGTCACTAATAGAAAAAGGAAGGCATTTTGTCACATTCTTCAAACGAAGTAATCTGGCGTCAGAAAAGCTCCTGAAATTCCAAAAAGATTCTGGAGTTTCACAGCCAAAAAAGCTAATTCAGGACGTGCAGACCAGGTGGAATTCCACTTATTTTATGGTAGACAGGTTGAAATTTCTGCGGGATGCTGTTAAAACATCGCTAACATTAAGTGAAAGAGATAATCTAAACCTTTCTTCTGAAGAGTGGACTGTATGTTCCGAAATGGTTAAAGTCTAAAAACCATTTCAAGATGTTACCAAAAAAATTAGTGGAGAGGGCTACGTAACTGGCAATCAAGTTATTGTTTTAACGTCTGGGCTTCTTCATGTATGCAAGTTGTTGAAACAACAGACATTCCAGAAAATTGACCTTCAGGTAGTGACAGATTTGGAGGAAGGACTTTTGAAACGGTTCCAAAATATTGAACTGCATAGGAATGCAGCCATGTGCACATTCTTAGATCCAAGATTCAAGTTGTTTGCTTTTACCTCTGACTACTCACGAAACACAGCTAAGAAAATTGTTACAGACTTGGTGGTAAAAGAATATAACGAATGAAGAAATGTCAAGAAAAGGAAGTTGCAAGCGTAGATAAGAATAAATTTAAAGAAAAAGAAGAAGAAAAAGATGAATTTTCAGTCTGGGCACATTTTGACGAAATTATGGATAAAGAGACAAAGCCTACAGAAAACTCGACCTCAAGTGCCATACTCGAAATACAGAGGTATTTGCAAGAACCTGCACTACCGAGGAAAGAAAACCCATTAGAATGGTGGGCTGAAAACCAATACATATATCCCCTATTATCAAAGTTGGTCAAGAAGAGGTTTGCTATGGTGGCAACTTCGGTTCCCTGTGAAAGGGTGTTTTCCAAAACTGGACTGATTATAAATTACAGAAGAACACGGTTGAAGCCGTCCAAGGTTCGACAGCTAATATTTTTAAATGTTAACATAAAATACATGTAGGCTAATCTACAAAGAACAAGTTTTAATTAGTTATACAGGTATTGTAACTATATGATGTTTACAGGAATACATTTGTATGATAATGGTGTGTATTTTATTTTATCCTATTTTACATTTAAGAAGTGTGATAAGGTTTTTATGGAATTAACTTCCTCTATTTTTTTCGTCACTCAGTCACAGTGTTTCCAAAATAAATTTATAAAACACCCATTAACCAATATAAATTTCTACAAAGCTTTTAATTAGTTGTGGCCAGCAACGTTCAACAGACAACTGACAACAGGAACGCTTGTAAACAACAGTTAAGCTGAGAACCGGTCAGCGTTGGCAACAGCTTAATTAAACTGTTTAGCGCTGGCGACTGTTTTCAGCTAAACTGTTTAGCGCCGAAAACAGTTTATTACACCACTAATTTGAACACATAGCATCTGAAGGGCAGGAAACAACACGGACAGTATCTGTGATAGATAAAGCACAGTTTATCTCCCAATTAGAGATTTATTGTGGAGAAAATCGGCTGCCTCCAAAAGAAGACGCCCTGCAATGGTGGAGAGCTAATTATATGAGATTTCCCTTTCTTGCTCCTCTAGCTAAAAGGCATTTGACCATCCCAGCTACGGAAGTGGAAAGTGAACGAGTTTTCTCTTCTGCTGGGAATGTCGTTACAGATCTGAGGCGATCCTTGACATCTGAACATGTAAATCAGTTGGTATTTTTGCATCAGAACTTTTAATTCGTAGATTTGTTGGTCTGGTTGAAATTTGTTGGAAAATAATATTTTATAAGCTCACCTTATGATCCAATTGTTCTTCCAAAGAATATGAAGCTTTCTCCTCAGATATTATTTTAAATAGGCTAGCTATTTTTGGATTTTTAACATTTTTAATATTGAATAAATGTTTTAAAAACTAACGATTTATAATGATTGTTTTTTTTCATGATATGTTAAGTTATGATGGGTAAGAACTAAATACAGTTTTTTGTTTGTTATTTTTAGCAATTAGTATTGGGTCAAAGATATATTGGCCACATATTATTAAAATCTTTAAGGTACTATATTTCTTAAGTTAGTAAGTTTTGTTTTATTAGATCCAAGTATTTTGTACCTTTAACTTGAATAATTTAAGGAGTCCTTATAGTCCCTACCTTAAAATAGGCCTATTACCAGTTTTAAATCAATTTATTTATTAGCTTAAGTTAGTTATAAGTTTTGGTTTTGGCCAAGTCATTATCTCGGTGTTATCATATATTCTGACATGAAAAAAAACCTTTAAGAGTAATGATAATTTTCTATGTTTTTATTTTTTTAATGCATTAAACACATTTACAGTACATCCAAGGATTTCATTTCTCCCCTTCACTACAATATAAAATTATTTCAAGTTTAATCATTAATCAAATAATATTAACATGTGCACTCATATGAACATTGAACAATCTTTTGTGGAGGACTTGGAAAACTTGTGCTTGTGGAGCACATGAGCCAGCTTGCGATATTGTTTTATACAGTATTTCATAACATTTTTTGATAAGGTTCCATACAATTTGTATTTGTTAGGGTGAGATTAGGTTTGTTTGTTCAATGATTAATTGTTTACAGATATTCATATTCAATAATCTTTATTCATCAAATATACATAGTATTCAATTGAATAGCAGTGTCAACACAATTCTTGTAACTTAGGCTTAGAATCTTTACACTTTTGTGAGCAACTAATAAATACTTGAAATAAAATACTAAGCATTAGTATTTCTTTATTTTACAGAGAAACAACGTAAATTCAAACTCCAAAATTCAGAGTAGATGGAAAGTACTCTTCTAAAGAGAGTATCTGTTACTATTAAATGATTTTTCATACATCACTTTTGAAGGAAATCTTTAAAACTATGACAGTGTGACTTTTTTATAAATACTATTAACAGCCAAACTCGTTTGAGTGTTTTACATAATACTCGACTCGACTCGAAACTCCAGTATTTAATTTACTACTCGACTCGATCGAAAAATATGATACTCGCCCACCCCTATCAGTTGGATAACAGAGCAATTGTCCAATACTTTCAGCGTGTTGTTGTTAACAACGTCGTGTTTCACAGTTCAAGTTACAAAAAAGTAAAGAAACGCAACAGCTACACTACACTACTCAAAAGTGGAACATACTTTGAAATAGAAATCTTTATTGTGGTTGAAGGGGTTTGCTTTGCAGTTGGATGTTATTTGAAACCATTGAAAACCCAATGTGTTGTCTCAAACTTGCCACCTAATGTAACTTTGAAACACATTAAACCTGTCAAACGCGAATCTTCAACAGTTTGTGCAGTCATGGCTGAAAACTTCAAATCTTTAGTTCTGTTTATAGATAGAAGAGCATTGTTTGACAAGTGTTATTTGAGCCTATTTCCAAACAGACATGAGATGTCAATGTAGATTATGTGGTTTTCTTTTGCTTTGTGTTATTGATTTACTATAGTTGAAAAACAATTTCGGTAACTTGTCATGAATACTGTATAATAATAAAATGTTACCACCCGTGTTTCCTTTATAGATTTTACTTAGTATTTTCCTTATGTAGTTAAACAAATTTGTAATAAATATACAAGTATTAAAAAAACTTAATTTTCATTTAAAACCCTATTATTAGTTTTAACATATACAATATACTTTCTAGAATTGCCTATAATCAACCACCTGTTTTGAATTGGACTTGACGCTGTAAGATTGTTACTACCAGAATATAAACAAAAATTGTAAACAATTAAAGAATTGTGAATCGCCCATTCAAAATACAATTTTTTTTATTGTTCGATTTTTTACAAATTTAGCTGTGAAGGTAAACTCCAAAAATATGGCTCAATTATGTTAATTGAGATAGTATGTTTATTGGATAGTCTCTTACATGTATAACTAAACACATTAAAAACTAATTTTAGGATATATTTGAAAAGTTCTTATTTTTGTTGTTGTTGTTGTCAAGTGTAAACATTTGATTTAATTAGACGAAACATGTATTACTCATTTAAACAAAAATCTGTTGTATAAAATATGTTGTATTTTTTATTTCAGACTTAATATTTTTGTAAAAAAGGGTACTTTGCTCAAATATAGATGTATTTGAAATTAAGTATACTAATAAAATCTATACACGATATATGTTTAACTATAATTTAAATATATCCTTTTTAGCTTCAAGATTAATGTTTCAAGTATATTACAAATACAGGGTTATACAAATGATGTTCCCTATGTCGAGGTTACGTAAATATGGTTTTATTTATCATAAAAAAATAAATTAAAGTGTTACAGTTAAAGAAAGACTCAAAAATTTGTATCCCAGGTGCAAAACAACATATTAGATATGGGAACCCCTTGTGACACGACAGATGTCTAGCCTGTAGTCAAGCTCTTGTCATACTTTATCAAGAGTGTCTTGGTCGATTATTTCAATGGCTCTGGCAATGGCAATACGTTGCTAGATCTCAGGTATGCTTTCTGGCAATGGTGGTGTGTACATTTTATCTTTGATGTATCCCCACAATACAAAATCACAGGGTGTGATGTCTGGATATCTTGGAGGCCAATTCTAGACTGCACCATAGTCTGGACCGTCTGGACCAGCACGACCGATCCATCTGTCTGGCCGCCGATTTTGAAGTTCAGCCCCAACATCCAAGTGAAAATGTGGAGGTGCGCCGTCCGATTGCAAAATGAAATTTGGGGAATCTTGTTCTAATTGCGGTAGATCATCATGTCCATGAATGTTATTCTAGTTATTGTTTGTTCGGTAAAGAAAAAGGTCCGTACATTTTGTTGTAATTTGTAGCACAAAATACATTAATATTCGGAGAATCGCTCACGCGCACCGTAAAAAACTAAACCAATGTAAACAAAACTTTGTGAGTTTTTCTTTCCAGTAGTACCAACTGTAATGGTCTTAAAACATATTCCTCCAGTAATATATGTAATTCAAACCAGGAACATCATTTGCAATAACCCTGTATATCTTAGGTTGTATTTTAAACATATTTACTTTACATTTAAAATTATGTTGCGAATATATTAATTGAATATAAATAAAATATATTTCCAGTTATATTTTTAATGTATTTATTTTAACTTTATAATCTATATTTCAAATATATCAGTCAAATACATTTAAAATATATTTTCAGTTATATTTTAAATGTATTTATTTTACATTTAAATATATTTACAGTTATATTTGTAATATATTTATTTTAACTTTATAATCTATATTTCAAATATATCAGACAAATATATTTATTTTAGCTTTTAAATTTATACATTAAAAATATGTTTATCTAATACATTTGAGATATATTTACTATACATTTTCAGTACTATTATAGTATATAGACAAAAATATATTTCAACTTTAACTATAATCTCATTTTTAGCGAATTTCCCCTATAGGGAAGAAGCTATTACCGTAGGTGGCATGGTAAGACTTAAGCCCGAGACCATGATAACTTTTTGTTTTGAGGTCCCCAGATGCCAAAAACACTATTCGTTCAAATTTATATATATATATATATATATATATATATATGTCCGTTACCGCGATAACTTGAGTAAAAAACGTCCGATTTCAATGAAATTTGGCTCAAATGTGTAAAGTGCCATTCATGACTTTAAGTTCGAAAACCAGAAATATCGGGGGGTTTATGGGGGTTTTAAATTTTCCAAAAATCAGTTTTTTGCATTTTTTACCCTAAAATTTAAAAAAAAAACTTAATTTTGGTTTTGACCATGTTATAGAGCTTAAAAAAACAAATAATTTAGTATTTTGAATTATTAACCTAGGTTAAATGGTTGCGGAGAAAATCCAAAAAAACCTGCTCATAAAATCTCCCATGTTAATCTTATGGGAAAAAGGTTTTTGGCTTTTCCTCAGTTCATTTCTATGTAAACATCCTATTTGCTTTTACCAATTAGTTTAGCTCTACAAAACAATCATTTTGGTGTTTAAATTGTGATTCTACGTCCAACCATTGCCGTGATATTCAAAGTGCTAAACACAGTATGTTTTGTCCAATGTTATCCTTATGGAGAATATTTAAAATTTGATATCTCGATTATTTATGAACGTATATTGATGAAACTTGGTAGGTGGCTTCACCTAGTACTGGTATATTGATATTTCCACAAAAAATTGATTTTTTCTTGATTATCCTCTTAGCAGCAAACCTGCATTCTCATCCCTAATGTTATTCTTATGGAGAATACGGAAAGCTTTATATCTCCCTTAATTATGAACATAAATCATTAAAACTTGGTATATAGCTTCACCTGGTTGAGTTATACTGATAATTGCAAAAAACCCGCATTTTTATCTTCCTCATTGCAGCAAACCTGCGTTCTCAGCCCTAATGTTTTTCTTATAGAGAATAAATAAAATGCTATATATCACTTATTTATTTAAGTATTTTTATGAAACTTGGTAAGTGGCTTTATGTGGTAGTAAGAAATATATTCATTCATAGGAAATTCGCTGAGTACGCAGGTTTGCTGCGACGGGGGTATTAATATATATCAAATATATTTTAAACACAAAAACCACTCTATATTACAAACATATTTCGTTAAATATATTTCGTACTATATATAATAAATATATGTAAGTCTTAATTAATATATTTTAAATACATTTAAATATATTTCTCTTTCATAAGGGATATACGTCTTATCTTTTCAGAAACAGAATTTACAGATGAAGTAGCATTTGCAACAGGATCGACATTAGAATAACAGACTGACTGGTTATGAGTAGCTTCCAAAGCTAGAGCTTGATTAGAAGCCTGTTCCAGAGTTAGAGTATTTATTACTCTGTTAGATTTAGAGTATTTTCTAAAAGCCGTTGTCGTATTGAAGAAGATCAAATTCTACTAAGAAACACATCCCGAATAAAGTTGTTTTTATGTTCTTGAGCAGTGACTGCAGAAAATTTACATTCTTTACTTACTTACTTTTAAGGATAGTAGATATTCACTGATAGGCTCACCTGATTTTTGGTTACGTGAGGCTAATTGATACCTAGCGAATATTTCACTCGTGGGTTTTATAAGTATACCGTTCAGAATATTGGTGGCTTCCTCATACGTGTTACATTCAGATATACATTCGAAAATTGGTTGGGAAACATGTTTGATTAAAAGATTCAGTTTGTCCTCAGAAGTTACTCTTTCTTCATTTGTTCCAATCCTGTTCACAAAACTTTCAAACGTTTTTAAGAAATGTTTCCTAAGTTTAGCACAGTTGGGATAACTTGGGTCAGTGTCAAACCTATCTGGTTTTAGAAATTTTTCCATAGTATAAGTTTGAAATAAGAAACAAAATTATTAATATTCTAACATTTAAATGTTTAAGATGAGTAAATTGTAATGAAAGTAAAACCCCAGATTAAATGTAAACAGAATAAAGGGGTTATTCATCTTAAAACTGTTCAAGGAATTGCATGAATAGAATAGAATAGAATGTATACAAAGTTGAGTATTTATAATATTGACATATGACAATATAAACATAGCATAAATAACTCATGTGTAGTAGTTGTTCTATTTTATTCACTACAAGAAGAAAACAGGAAATAAACCAAGACCTTATACCAAAGTAAAAAAGTTATCGATTACGACAATGCTACCTGGTACATCTTAAGATTGTGTTGTTTGGGGCGAAAGTTACGAAGAAAACTGGATCCAGTGTAAGACTTGTGAAGGCTGGGCACATGGACTGTGTGCGGGTATTGACATTATTTTAAAACTGTGACTATAGCCTAACATACAGGGTGTTTCACGGGAACTCTGGCAAACTTAAGGAAATGGATCCTTGGGTCAAAAGAAAAAAAGTCCTATAAACATAGGACCTAATCTCATTCGTTTTCTATTTATAAGTGAAAATATGTTTTTTCAGTTTTCAGTGTATTTATTGAACATTTTGACCTCTAGATTGAAAAAGTTATAAAATGTTCATAGATAGATAGAATATTAAATTTAAATAGATGTAATTGCTATTTTGTGCAAAAGGTTTGAGTGTGGCTTAGAAAAACGAGTTTAAAAATATATTTTTTCTGAAAAAAAAAATCAAGATCCAAAAAACTTTTTTTTTTGACAGCCTTTTATAATACAACCATTCAAACATTTAGGTTGCAACTTTACCAAAAGTTGAATAATTATAATTCTATGGAGAATAAGAAAATATCAATCTATGTACACTTTGTATGGGGATTATTTTGCTTAAAACATAAAATATTGTAAGGTAACACAAATTGTTTATTTTGACTTAAAGTAAATGTGAAAGTCCATTTACCTTTAAATAAGTAAAACCTTAAAAACAAGTGACAAACAAACCTCGTTAATCCGAATATTTTTGTTTGTTCAAGGTGTTCAGATTATCAAAATGTTCCGGTTACCGACGGTGTTTTAAACAAAGACCACAAACTTAGTAGAAGCGATTGAAATTACATCAAAATTACATTACAGTAACAAATATTATAACATGAAACAATCTGTACGTAATTTATAAGAGATAATATTACAACTAAAGTCAATGAAATCAGGAATTACATTAACTTGGGTTCTTTGTTGAAACATGAAATATCTAAAAATATACCCACTGAAGGTCGTCGGATTACAGGGGTGTTCGGATCACAGGCCGTTCGGACTATCGTGGTTCGTTAGTAAATTTGTAATAAATTAAATTGTAAAGTGAGCAACTACACTTCATGCGGAATATCTTGAGCTGTGGCTTACTCCACTGACGGAGTGACTGGGATAACCAGCTGGACTACCGAACATGGCTCCTGTTGATGTATAAAATGACATTTTTGTACAGCGTAAAGACTAGGAACAAGCGTGAAAAACTTTTAAGAAAGCATCTGGTATCCATCTCTAAAACATGGAGAATTTTAAATAATGAAGGATTATATCCTTATTATCTAAGGAAATATCAGGCGCTTCACCCTGGCGATGACGAAAGAAGGTCTCAGTTTGTCGCTATGTAGTGGCGAATCGTCCCCAAATCAAGTTTATACTCTTCACCGACGAAGATCAATTTACTCTAAATGGTATAAACAACTCGAAAAATGAAAAATGTCCACATTTGGGCTGAAGGAAAGCCACATGCCACAGTGGAGACAAACTTTCAACAAAGGTTTTAGTGAATGTTTGCTGCGGTCTTTAAATAATATACTTATAGAACCTTATATTTTTAACGGACCTCAAAATGGTGTCGGTTATATACAGTTCTTAGACGACATTCTGCCAGAACTTCTCGAAGATTTTCTTATCCAGTCATTAAAAAGGATGTTTTTCAAAATGACGGAGCTCCGTCTTAGGACACAACATGTGGTTTAATCGTTAAAAACCCGTTTCAAGAGAAAAGAGATTGCTCATCGAGGACCAGTAGATCACCTTTAGGTCACCGGACCTCACTCCGATGGGTTACTTTCTATGGGGCCATATGAAGTCAGAAGTGTACCGAATCAAGCCTCAAACAAAAGAGGAGTTGGTAGAGAAGATCCTCAGCGTAGCTCAAACAATAAAAAACACCTTAACATAGTCATAAGAAAAGCTACATCATCCCTGCTAAGACGAGCTAGACTGTGTCTGTCTCGAAATGGAGGACATTTCATTAGTTAAATGAACTATTCTTGAAAGGAAACACTCTTAATGTTGTAGTATTTATGTAAATGTGGAATAAAATGATAAAATTTAAATAAATAAATTAATGTGTTTTATCAGGACAATAATGTCATTCAGCACAACCCCTGGAGTTTCCTTTAAAACTTGTGTTACCTTACAATATTTTATGTTTTAAGCAAAATAATCCCCATACAAAGTGTACATAGATTGATATTTTCTTATTCTCCATAGAATTACACAACTTTTGGTAAAGTTGCAACTTAAAATCTCGAATGGTTGTATTATAAAAGGCTGTCAAAAAAAAAAAAATTTTTGGATCTTGATTTTTTTCCAGAAAAAATATATTTTTAACCCCGTTTTTCTCAGCCACACTCAAACTTTTTGCACAGAATAGCAATTACATCTCTTTTAAATTTAATATTCTATCCATCAATGGAAATGTTATCATAATATTTTATCAATTTCTCAATCTAGAAGTCAAAATTTTCAATAGATACACTGAAAACTGAAAAAACATATTTTCACTTATAAATAGAAAACGAATTAGATTAGGTCCTATGTTTATAGGACATTATGTTCTTTTTTGACCCAAGGATCCATTTCCTTAAGGCCGTGTCACACATGGCGACTTTACTCGCCGCGACTAGAGTAGCGGCTACTAATCGCTGTGTGTGACATAGTAAGTAGCGGCGACTAGCACTCGCCGGCGAGTAAAAATTCACTCGCCAGGAAAGTCGAACATGTTTAACTTTTGGGGCGACTAGTCGCTAGTAGCCGACCTTGAAAACCACGTGGTCTACTCGCCGGCGAGCAAATCCTACAGCAGTCGCTACGTGTGACAGGGGTAGTAGCTGATAATCTGCCGCCAGTCCGCATCGTCGTTGTCAGATTTGTTTTGGAGTGTGTGATAGAAGTGTTTTCTTTAAGACTATTATTGTTGATTTAAGATGACCGAGAATTTAAAGTGGTCAAGTGACCAGATTGTTTCATTTTTAAATGTCTATAGAAAGTTTGAGTGTTTGTGGGACATTAGGTCTGCAGATTATTTAAAGAGACGCCAAAAAACAGGCATTCAGTGAATTAATGAATGAATTGGAACTTAACGGACTTAGCGTGACGGAAGATTTGCTAAAAAGGAAAATAAAAAATCTACGTGATGCCTATCGGAATGAACTGAATAAAGTAAAGAAATCTAAGAAGAGTGGTGCCGGGGTGAATGATGTTTATAGGCCGAAGTTGGCTTGGTTTGCTGCTGCAGATGGATTTTGGAACAGCGTGGTTTCTGGGAGACAGTCATCTTCTAGTATGGTAAGATAATTTAACTATCTATTACCACATTTTTTCCATGCAATAACACAATATTTACTTTGTCATGTTCAGTGCCGGACGGACTTGCGTTTCTTCTTGTTCTTGATTTTTAACAATAATTCATCGCACAGATCACTAACGCAAATTCGCAACAGACGTCTTAAAGCTTCCCTTCTTAATCCCACAGATGACATTTTCCTCAGCAAGAGTTCCACACAACCAAACTGAAGTAGCCGCTACAACTCGCCATGTGGGACTGGAAGTGTTTTTTTAGCCTGCGAGTAGTAGCGGCGACTAAAGTAGCGGCGACTAATAGCGGCGAGTAAACTCGCCATGTGTGACACGGCCTTTAAGATTGTCAGGGTCCCCGTGAAACAACCTGTAGAGGTAACTTGAGAGACGACCAGCTTACATTAAATAAGGTAAGAAATATTTTTGTATCGAATTGTTTGGTATAAAACGGAGGTTGTAAAACTAAGTTTTCGACCTCGAAAGCTCTGGGAGAACTTTTGGTAGGCGAAAAATCTCATATTTTTCGCAATTTTTCCATATTTCTTCTTGTAGGCCCTAAACGACTGCTCGTACAGAAATTCTTATGCTTGCTGAATTTAACTGAGTAGATAAGATATCCTATAAAATACATTGGTCGAAGTTGTTATTACTAAATGTGATTCATATTCCAAACAACATTGAAATTTGGCAACATTTGCCGATGAACCTCAAAATGTTCGCACTTCTTTCATTTCTGTCCTATAACTCGTAAACGAGACCTCGTACAGAATATATTATTCTTGTTCAAGTTAAAGTATACATAATCTACTATAAAATTCACTAGTCAAATGTATTTTTACTATGTTTGGTCCATATCAGAAGAACTTTAAAATTACATTTTTGTTAATGACAATTGCCAATCAAACAAAAATCTTTGTATTTCTTTCAGTTATTTTCCTGTACATTTTCAACGAGGTCTAATACAGAAAATATTATAGTTGCTCCATTTAGAGTTGACTAAATGTAATATAAAACGCACTGGACAAAGTTAGTATTACCATGTGTGGTTCGTATTCCGAAGAACCTGTAAATTCGACGAAATTTGGTGATGCACCTAAAATTGTTCGCAACTTCTTTCATTTTTTCCTGTAACTCGTAAACGAAACCTTATACAGATACCTTACTACACTAACCTAAATTAAAGTAGATGGTATTTACTATAAAATGCATTGGTCAAAGTTGTTATTACTATGGGTAGTTCATGTTTCGAATAAATTTGAAATTCAACTATAAACCTCACATGTTTCCCACATTTTACGCACTACTTTCAGTTTTTTCCTGTACCTTATAAACGAGGCAAGGTTCAAAACGTGATAGTTTCTGAATTTAGAGTAGACAAGATTTTCCATAAAATACACTTGTCAAAGTTGTTAATAGTATGTGTCGTTATATTCCGAAAACTTTGAACTGGACGAAATTTGCCGATAACCTCAAAATTATTTCCTGCTTAACTCTACGCCACAACTTTATATATATATATATATATATATATGTATATTATTTGATAGAGTTGAAGTTTTATATTTTAGGTATTATTCATTAACCGTAAAAATATAATAACCACCACCAACAATCACAAACGGATCAAATTTAGCAAACACCAGTGGTTTGAAATCCCCTCCAGCAACTAAAAACACAACAATAAATTTCAGAACCGCGAGTCGTGAAATTCCAGTGGGTCAGGGTGAGCGTTATATTTATGTAATTATTATCACGGAATAAAACCGATAAAGTTCAATTAAATCGTAGATGAGCATTGCTAACTAAAATAAAAACAATACACTGTGGACTTTAACTCCAGTTTTAAGATTGATTTGCAAATTTAATCGATTTTAAACTTTTGGTGGAATTAATATAAATTCTATAATACTGACATTGACCACTGAATCTCGTAGTAAATTTTGTATACTTTAAGTTTAGTAAGTATAAAATTTTCATTGACCACTGAATCTCGTAGTAAATTTTGTATACTTTAAGTTTAGTAAGTATACAATTTTCTTAGCGAGGCGTCATTTAAAATTTACAGCAAAAACTGAAAAAGGTGAACAATTTGAGGTTTATCGGTAAATTTCGTCCAACTTAAAGTTTTTCGGAATATAACAACACATGGTATTAACAACTTTGACAAGTGTATTTTATGGAGAATCTTGTCTACTCTAAGTTCAGAAACTATCACGATTTTTGAACCTTGCCTCGTTTACAAGGTACAGGAAAAACTGAAATTAGTTCGAAAAAATGTGCGAAACATGTGAGGTTTATCGTCGAATTTCAAATTTCTTGGAACTATGAACTACACATAGTAATAACAACTTTGACCAATGTATTTTACAGTAAATACCATCTACTTCAATTTAGGTCAGTATAGTAAGGTATCTGTATAAGGTTTCGTTTACGAGTTCTCTACACATCGGGTAGTATGGGCCACGCCAAAAAAACATAGTAAATAATCTGAAAACAATGTGGTAAAAACAGATGTATTTAAATCACAAGACAAATACGATGTCAGATATAAACTTTCTTACATCTAGATTCCTTATACTAATTGTTCAGTTAACAATAGTAGCCCAATATACAGGTTTATAATACAGGTATACAAGGTATATATACAATGTTTATAATTGTTGCCTTAAAACATTAACCAGGGTGTTTATAAATAAAAATAACGTTCTCTTTAACCTTGAAGTCGTTAGTCTTAATATTTTCTACGCTAGAGTACAGCTGCAAAGGGTTTTAAATGTAATGTAACAGCTGTTTTGTTTCATTACCAGTTTATCTGCTTAGAACAACTATGCGGAGATAACTTATGACCATCTTGATTTTTTTTAAGGAAAGTATATAACGCATTATTATATCTATAAACTTAGGTTAACATTAATATTCTCAGGCCTTCTTTCCCGGGGCTGGTTGATTATGCATATATTTTCCCATCAATGTTGTGTCCTATAGTAAGAAGAAACTAACATTTCCTCATAGTGTCGTTTGTAAGCTCATCCCATTACACGATAAAAGATTAAACCTTTAATAATAATCAATTACTGTTTTCCCTTCATGACAGCTAATGGTAAATCCTCCTGTAGGGTTCTTTATTTGCTTTTAGAACAGCACATAACAATGCTCACAAACTTGAAGATTAACCACAGATAACAATTATCACACCGGGTATACCTTATAACATCTAAAACAACACTTTTAAGAGTTACCTCGAATTAACCAATAAAGTCACTACGTTCTCTTTTGGCTCTGACACTCGTTTCGTAACGCCATGTCAAATAGGCCTTAGGATTGAGTCTACTATACTAACTTCGGGAGTAAAAATGATACCATAGTGCTAAAACCACCATTTGAGAACACTAAAAACTGGAACACTAAATTCAAAACAAACTTAGACTGAACCATATAAAATTCTTACGCCGAGTTTAAAATCAATATTTCAACTGATTCCTAAGGTATACATCGCCAATTAAAAAAATAACAAACAAACAAATGCGGAAGATTTTTCTAGAAAATCTGTAGGTTTATGTCACTTTCCGGGGAGAGTTTGCCGATTAGAAATAGAGGCTCATTACGAAACGATTAGGAGTTCGATGATCATGCGTGAGTTTTATGATAGCTCTAAACGTAAAGTTCTAATGGGTCAAAGGTTTTTGAAAGGGCCCTAAGTTAACACCAAAATCTCAAAAAATAAAACTTTCCCATCCTAACACAAATAGTTTGCCTATTTCTCTTATCTAGCAGCTTTTCTCAATCTATCATCGTGAAATAATAACTGGATTTCAAGTATATTATTGAATGTGTAAAAGCCCATAACTAAAGCAGCTATTTTCTCAATTTATCTTATTCATACAAAAATAACACGATTACATGTAAAATGTGAAATATATAAACACCTGTAGAAAGAATAAAAATGGAGTTGAATTTTTTCCGGCATTATTCTTTGACAAACCAAATGAACTCTCTTAGTTAACGAACATATGTTTTAAGTAATTATCAGATGTAAATAAACTTCCTCAGGTTCTTAGACTAAAATATATATCATAATTTATTAAGAATTTGAGGTATGGATCTTTAGTTAAAGGTAAATTTTGGAAAAATTAAGATTTATGTTAGTTTGAAGATCATAAATCGCCTAAAACTTGCCCCATTTAAACTATCAACAGCTCAAATGAAAGCCTGTACTTTAGTGAGTATTTTAAGACCAAAACATATCAAATAACCTAAATAAAGCAGGAGTTATTGATAAATAATCACAGGAAACTCCTTAAAAAATAAAATTTGTGTTGTTTGGAGGCCTACAGCTCGCTTCATATTCATCAGAGTTACATAAACTATACCACAAATGAAAGCCTGTAATCCACTGAGTGTTCTCATACCAAAACATATATAATAACATAAGAAATACTGGATCTATCAATCGTTAACCGACAACTCTTGGTAAAAATAAAATTTAAGTTTGTTGTCCACCTTGCGTTTGCTTGAACTCACCCAATCTCTATAATTAATGGCTTAAATGAAAGCTAGTGTTCCCCTGATGGTTCTTAGACAAAGATATTTTGAGTAACATAATTTGAACTGGAGATATAGATCTTTAAATAAAGTCGAATTTAGGAAACATTCAAATTTATGTTGTTTGGAGGTCCATAACTCGTCTTAAACTTAACAGATTTGAATGATCTCTATCTCATATAAAAGCCTGTAAGTCAATGTGTATTTCAAGACCAAAACTAACTATGTACCTGGATTAAATTCGGAGATATATGAAAAACAATCATAGGACAATGCTGCAAATTTGAAACTCCCAATTAGGGAAGTTTGGCCGATACCATATGTGGCGGGTGAAATTAACATAAAATGTGCACAATTTATTCCCCCCTCCACAATTTTTTTTTAATTGGACCGCATTATGCAATAAGAGACCAAGCGCCAAAATTACCAAATAGAGCTTTTGATGCAACCTGGTGGCAAATATTGAAAGCTACATCAGAAAAAATCACTCATAGTCACTTGATTTTTAGGTTAAAAGATATGTAGTAAAAGACCAACCGACAAATTTTCTTGTAGTATTTGTAGGTAGTTATGCATTAAAAGACCAAGTCGTCTGTAGTTTTGCAACAGTAGACCACAAACCATATTCAGACGGTTGGTCTGTTATTGCAGAACTGCAGCTGGCCCTTTCATTAGTGTTTCTATAAACAAAATGCTGATGGTTGCTGACACTGTTTATTAGTTAAGTTGTTTCTGTTGGTTTTATTAAACCCTTTTTAAAATGTCAAAAAGGCGAATACAAGAGATAATAAAATTGTGCAGCATCAGATCTATTGAAGAAGAAAAGTCAAAGGTAAGAACCATATCCAGTACATATTTTTAACCTATTAAAAGGTGATAAACCTAACCTAAAAAGTAATGTTCTTAGCTTTTCATATATTTTACTACATTATTTTTTACAAAACATTGACTTGTGCTTTCTTTTTAGGCTACTGGAACTGTAAGCATTGCAGAAAATGCAGAAACTTCTACTAGGCCTAATAACATTGATACTGCTATTCAACAAAGTATCAACCTGCAAGAAGGAACTGCAAGCATTACAGAGAAGGGAGAAACTTCTACCAGGCCTGATAACATTGACACTGCTATAGAACAAAATATCGACCTACAAGAAGACAATGATTGTTACACAGTTGACACTAGTCTAATGTCTGTCAGCATGGCTGAAAAAGGTAATGAATTTGACTTATTAAAGTACTTAGAAAATGACAATGAGACTCCTAGTGAGACATACAACACGAATGACACTGCGACTCTGAGCGAGACATCCTATGCAAATCTGGAAAACGCTGATCCAATTACGATAGGCTGCTGTGAAAATGGCATTGATGAAAGCATGAATGAAACTTTTAGTTCGGAAGTTTTGCAAGAAACTGTCAAAAGTTTACCTGTAAATAGTTGCAAATTCTTACAAGAAAAAGTTGATTATGAACAAGTTGAGTTCTTTAACAACCAGCAACCTTCTGATCAATTTGGGTTTGTCATACAAACTATTGAGGTAAGTGAAGTGGCCGATGAGCCAGTTTTAGTTGAAGATAATGCGAGCTTGTTGCAAGATTCTATTTCAAACCAAGGAAATGAAAATGATGAGCTGGCCGAAAACATCCAGGAGTTGGTTGGCGCAGAAGAAGTAGAGGACCCAGCTGATGGATATGCAGAACCAGATGATATAGTTTTATTGCGAGGACGTCCCAAAAAAGGACGCAAACGAAAGATTCCTGACCAATCTAGAGCGGATCGACAAAAAAAGTGTAGAACTAATCAAGACTACATCAATGTAAAAGGCAAATTGGTAGAGTCCAGGGAGTTTAGGGACTACCAATGTTCATGTAAGTGTAATGAAAAAGTAAGCCCTGAAAATCGACTAAAAGAATTTACCAGATTTTGGTCACTTGACACGTTAAGTGCTAAGTGTCTCTTTGTTTGCAGTAAGGTAGCTGTAAACCCAGTTGCAAGAAAAAGGGTGATAGGTCCAACTATTCGATCAAACACAAGAGTTTACTCCTTAGCAGGACAACGTGTTTGCAAAGCTATTTTTCTTCAGACGTTAAGAATATCGAGTTGCAGAGTTAATAAATATCTCCAGACCCAGAAAAACCTAGAACCAATTAAAGACGATCTGCAGGAGTGGCGGCTTCGGCGACTGCCGTGGTCACAACGATGGCGTCAGCGATGGCACGTGCCCTCGATGCAGCGATTGTTGACGCAGTTGCTGCAGCCTCTGCGTACTCTGCATACATGATGGCTGCTGACCACAGTCCTGCAGCGGCCGCCGCAGAAGTAGCCTCAGCAGCTGCTACAGCAGCGTCTCGGGCAATTTCAGCATCCGCAGTGGCTTGTAGCAGTTCCTCCGGAGCGACAACTGGGTCAGCAACCTCCTCTGCAGTAACGGCGGATGCAGCATTCTTCTCATCCACCCCCTCCTCCTCCTCCTCCTCGTCCTCCCAAGTAGCTGGTTGGACAGCGGGTTGAGCAGTGGGTTGGGCGTCGGGTTGAGCAGTGGGTCGGGCGTCGGGTTGAGCAGTGAGTCGGGCGTCGGGTTGAGCAGTGGGTTGTTTGTTGTCATCGTCGTCGCTGTCCGACTTGTTGGCGTCGTGAGGTGCACATGTAACACTTCGTTCATGTCTAATCAAATGTTCCCGTCTACTAAAAAGTCTCGCCAATTTTGGACACTTATAACCACCATCACCACGACTGTGACAGTCGTCCATATGGCGTTTTAACTTATCGCTACGCGTAAATGTTTTAACACAAATCACACACTCGTAACATCGACGTTCCATGGTTGATGTTTGGGTGAGAATGAAACGACAAAGCTCCGGCGTTAGTGTGGGAATCCCCCGCAAAAAAACACCTGCGTTCATTCCTAAATTCTAAAGGAAGGGGACACCCCGCAGTGTCAACAATATTTCTGTCTTCCTTTAGTGTACAGATTCAGATTTAATTAACATATTTTTTTTAATATTTTTCCCCCTATTATTACTATCATTCCAAACTAGTTTAGTAACCCTGGTTGAAAATGAGACTTTATAAAATCTTAAATTTATTAAATATTAAGAAACACGTGATCACCAAAACTATATCAAATACCAAAAGTAAATAACAATCTAGCATAAAAAAATTAAAAGATGATTTAATTACAACAATATAATACGATAAATACATGAAACAAAGGCACTTCTTCGAAACCTCCGTTGTTACATCATCCAGTAATACTGAAAACGTTTAATACAACATAATAACAGTATATTGTAACTGAGTCTAGGCTTCTCTGAGGATGAACACAATCTTACTGCTCTCCATTGTGTCTACAATAAAATAAACTTCGACAACTAATTACGTGTTAGCTTGTTATGGCAAATACAGAGTGTCTACGAAAATGTATACACATTTTGAACGGATATATATCATCAAAGAAAACACTTAGCGGGGAACAAACATGCTTTTTCTGTATGTTTAAGGTCACTCCATTTGCCATTATAACTCACAATTGTCCGTTTAAGTAGAATTTGTTTTTGTATATACCTATTTGATTTATTGTCTAAAAGCTATTGTCTGTCGCGGTTTCGCCCGCATCACTACAAAGCATTAATAAGAATTAAGTGTCTAACACGCGCTAAATTTTGTTGTCCGGTCTACTGACCTTTGTTTGGTCTCCCGACCTTTGTTTGCTCAGATGGTTAGGACCTCGACTGATTCTGAATGACACTTTAGCCGCGGAGCTGCAAGTAATAAAAACCAATGGTGGGTGTGAAAATTTACAACACACTTGTCAACAGACACAGTGCCGCCATCAGGATACGTGGTGCTACATTTAAACTACGTGGGAGAAAAAAAACCTTAATAATATTGTTTACAACTATTAATGTCAAAGCTCGTTAACAACATACAAGAGTTCGGATTATTAGGGACTTATCCAAAATATTTAATACATGGGATGGTGGTGAAACGTTAGCGATCAAGCTGATGTTACAGGGGATTACCAACAAAGACCAATGTCCAACATACGTTTTAATTACACTAATTACATTATGTTGCTAGAGTAATTGCACATCGATATAACTAGAGTAATTGTACATCAATGTAACTAGAGTGACTTAGCATAATTCGATGCAATTAAAAAAAATACAAAATATTTTTCCATTTATCTGTATACAACGTTAGATTTATTAATCTCAATAATCATTTATGAATATTATGTTTCGATAATGTTGTTAGTATATATATGCCAAAAACACCATTCGTTCAATATGTCCGTGGGCACAACTTTTGTAAAAATGGCCCGCATTTGATGAAATTTGGTACAAACCTGTTAAGCAACTTTTATAACTTAAATTTTGAAAAACAGATATATCGATCTATTGGAAAAGGTCAAAGCCATAAGGGGGCTTTGTAGCCCAAAAATGGGTATTTTGAATTATTTACATATAATCCTTGAAAAAGGAATAGTTTTATATTCACTATTGGATTCAGCTTAAAAAAACACTTAATTTGGTTTATCATTGCTCTAGTCAATTTGTTACATATATTTTAAAAGTGCTTAACACAGTACGTTGTCCAATGTTAAACTTATGAAGAACAATTTGATATATCGATTATTCATGAACGTTTACCGACTAAACTTGGTATATGGCTTCATGTGGTGTACTGTTAGTTCAACAAAACAACAATTTTTACTAATTGTTCCCGTAGCAGCAAACCTGCGTACTCATCCATCATGTTATTCTTATGGAAAATAATTAAAATGGCATATATTGCGTATTTTTGAATGCGTATTGATGAAACTTGGTGTGTGGATTCACCTAGTTTAGTTCTATTGATACTTCAAACAAATCATATTTAGTGTTCATTGTTTCAGCAAAATTTCGTACTCAGCCCCCATGTTATTCTTATGGAGGATATAAAATGTTATGTATTGCTTATTATTTATGAATCTATATCAAAGAAACTTTGTAAGCGGCTTAATGCGGTATCATGGCATTAGAATTGGAAATTCGCTGAATACGCAGATTTGCTGGGACAGGGGTAATTATATCTTTATGTACTTTACTAAGTTTAATTAAGTTTTTATTTCAGGTGGAGCTTTCTGGTTAACAGAATCAGACTGTGTCAGCCACTGCAAACGTTTGAAGAAAACATGCTACAGCTGCGTGAGAGGAAAAAATTCTCGCTACGTTGAAAAGATTGAGAAAGTTGCACATAGGACCTGATTACTTATACAGCTATAAATGCTAAACAGAAAAGCCTTCCGCGAGGCGATGTTATAAGGAAGGATAACTATGAAGAACGTCAAAACCGGACACTTTAAAAGTTACCTGTACTTGATAATAATTACGTAAAATATAACGTTACCATTTAAAAATTGGGTTTTCATCGCCTTTGCTGACATTCCAAAATATACCGTCGGTTTATTTTATTTGTATGGAAAAGTATGTTAGCTATAATGGATTACAAAATATGGAATATTCCTCCAGGCTCATTCTTGTATGAAAAAAATAATCACTATTGTATGACTATTATTTTTATTTCATTTATCAATGGGTAACTGTCTTATAATAATAGTTAAATTATTTGAAATTATAAGAACACACTATTTGACCTGGTGCGTGTTGAAAAAATGTATTCCTTCTTTTGAATTTGAACGCCAACAAATACTTTTATGTTATTTTTTTACAAATTTGGAATTCATTCCTGATAATCTCTAAAATTAAAGCTAAAGATGTTGCAATAATATTTAACAAATTCGCTAGTGGAATTGGACACTTTGTTTTCAAATAGATTTAGTAAACGTTTGTCAGGAACAATAGATCAAAATGATTGGGCAGTTCCCGTTTTGACACACGAAGTGGATATACAATGTCGTGGAACTGCCCATCTCTCTTATTTTTCTGTTTATCCAAACCGTACACGTTTACGCTTACACCGGGATTGTTGCGCTCAAACGTGCGAATCTGCTCTATCCTAACGGGGAAGCGAAGGCCATCAAAGTTTAAATTGGCTCTGGCTCTAAGCTCTGCTGTGAAATGAATAGGCCGTTTTTGTTGTGTATACAGGCCAATGATGTACTTTGTTAGGATAGAGTACTCGAAGGAACGTTCATCCTGATTGTTGAGCACATTAACCACGGCTTTTTTCATGTCGATATCTTGTGGTAGTGGAATGAATGAACTTCCTCCGAGAGGGCGGGTGACATTGACTCTTAGCCGGATATCTAGCACCCTCACGAAGCTCCACCCAGAACCCTTCATCTGACACGCCTCCTTTCCCGCAAGTATGCTCTGAAAGAAATCTGAGCATATTTTATCCAGATCAGACGTACAGAAAATGGGGGCATTCTCAGTTTTGATGTTTCGTTCACAAGTATCGTCATGCACATTCGCGAACTCACAATTGACCCAAATGTTCATCTTGATGGCGTTGACTTGTTCGAGTACGCGACGCATGACAGTTACCATTCGCTTCGGAATGGTTCCGAGGAATTCCAACAACGTTACGTGGTGATCTGCGGGTTTTAGTAAGCGGTATGATTTTAATCTACCAAGAAACGATGTTTGGAATTCCTCGAAACCATCGGGAGTCAAACCTTCGAGTAGCACCGTCGAATCGTCGTCTTCATTGCTGCTGCCGGTGCCTCTCGACGACGATGATGACGGTGCTGGTGAATGAGGCTGCGCCCCGCTCGGTCCCGCAACCGCAAGATCCACTGGGGCAGCTCGCTCCTGCTGCCCTCGACAAGCGTACCGCATGTGACGGGCTAATGCATCCTTCCTCGAAAATGGTTTGCAGCATCGGACGCATTGGATCCCTGGAAAGAGAGACAAAACCTTTATTAGCTATGTTGTTTAGTAATAAACTGAAAGATTATTTACATTCATGAGATTTAGTTTGATATAAAATAATCAAAATGTAATTGAGATTAAAATTTATTTTATATTTGAAAGAATTAAAACTCAATTCTATTGCCGAACGATTAAATTTGATAATTTTAATAAATTAGGTTTTTAAAATAAAATAGAAATATTATTGTGATCCGTGTTTTATGTCATACATTTATCCTATTAGTAAATTCAATGATAAACTGAAATATTAAATTAAATTTGGATATTTCATATTAAACTAGATTTAAACGTAAAAATGGATATTGTAATGCAAAGTTATTTAATAATTAAAAGATTTAAAAACGTACTTGTAGTAGTACACAATAATTTTCTTTGATGTGAGACATGTTATAAATAAAGTTTTTACAAATTCTACCATTAAAGGATTCTTACCTCTTGGGGCTTCGTCTGGTGTCTGTGCGGGAATCTGGTCAGGATTGTTGGCGGGGTCGACCCTCGGTGGTGCGGCAATATCTGAAAACCCAATGTAGGATTTCTATCTGTCAGAGAACTGGTCACTTTGTTTACTATTTGAATGAAAGATACTTTGATTATCTTTGGAAAGAAAATATTTTTCCTCACACCTTGTTCTAATATTTTAAATGTTTGAAATATACTGCATATATATTTATATATTTTTCAAGCCATTGCAGGAATTAAATTGAACGAAGATTAATAATAATGACTAAATTACCATGTGGCAATTGTCAAAAAGGAATTAGATATAGTGCTGTCTGCTGCAGTGGGCCATGCCAGAGTTGGTTTCATAAAAGGTGCACAGATATAACAGACGAGGATTTCAGAAAATTATGTAAAGGTGTATCTCATTGGACATGCTCACAGTGTGTCAACAAACCTGAAAGTAATTCCTCAGCCAATGAGACACAAAATGTAACAGATATAGAAAATAAACTGGTTAATCTTATTTCTGAAGGGGACGTTGACCTCGAAAAGTCCTTAACTATTGCTGCTGAAGCTGGAAGCGCACTGTTGGAAGAGAACAAAATTTTGAATAAAAAAATACATGATTTGAAGTACTCAAAATCAACAATACAACTGGAATTGGAAGACAAAATCAAAGCTTTACAAGATGATAATGCCCTTCTAAAACATAGCCTAGTAAAAATTAAAAAAGAGTCCTCAGAGGAATTAGATTCATTACAGAAAAAAGTAACAAACGAAAGAATTTTCAAGGATAGATTGTTAGACCAATTTGAATCTGAAAAGGGTTTACTTTCCTCACAAATAAATCAACTTGAAGTCAAACTAAAAAACTTGAGGGAAAAAGCAAATGTAATGGAGACAAGGTACAATGAACAAAAATCTGTTTTAAATTTTGAAAGTAATATCTCAATGTGTACTTCTATAATGGAGTCGAAATGGTTCACTGACGACACAGTTGAGCTTTGTTACAGGTTGCTTGCATCTAAAGTAATTCCACAAGATATTCTATTGATGACCCCTGCACTTACACACCATTTGAAATGTTTTGAGGGAAGTGATGGTTCAATAGATCTTCAACAAATTAACAAAAAGTTGTTCATATTTTTCCCTATTAATGATGCGTCTGCTGATGATGTGGTGGGAGGTACTCACTGGAGTCTACTGTTACTAGACAAAAAAAGTAATAATTGGTTTTACTTTGATTCAGTTGGTGAATACAACCTAAAGCATGCCCAGACAGTAAAGAACAACTTCTCCAAGCACTTAGGCTTGAGTGAAAACTTGCCCATGCACAAAGTAGCTGTACCTCAACAAAACAACACAGTAGATTGTGGTGTGTATATGTTGATTTTTACCGACATTCTTATTCAGCGCATTATTCAGGGAAAATTATGTGAATTGCAAAGTACAACAAATAAATTTTTCCCAATTGTACAAGAAAGTGACGTTTTGACTAAGCGAGCTCAATTGGCTCTTTTCCTCTACACAAAGAGTCATAAGGCATTTAGCTTGGGCACAGTTTCCAATATGATGTATCAAGTACCCAACCCCACCCTGTCTCCGGCCCTCACGCCTTGGTCTTCAGGGACTGTTAATGTTCCCTCATCTCTCCTAATCAATGACAATTTTAATGAAACATGGAGGAAACCTACAAAAATCAATAAAAAACAGCAAACTCTGAAGCCCCAACATGATGTTGGTGTACCTACTAGCAATATATATGAAGTTTTGAATGGTACTGAGCAGGATTCTGAAGAGCAAACACAGAGAACAAAGTTAAAAAATAACATTACCCACGGAAAACCTAGAACATCTCCCACGACTAGAAGAATCCGCAAAGAAAAATCCGTTGACATTCAACCGATGGATGTACAGTTTTTCACCGATAGCCATGGAAGAGAAGTCCCAGAGTTAATGAACACCTGCAGCATGGGCAAGGTTAGATTAAGTGGTTTAGTAATGCTCGGTGCAACAACACAGCAAGTTTATGGGCAAGCTGCAAGATCTGGTGACCACCCTATAATATTAATTGCTGGCACAAATGATATCATCAAAAACACCACGCAAAACATTTACAGAAATTTGGAAAAAGACCTAAAACTGCTCAGTAAAAATAAAACGGTAATTTTAACTACTATACCCCACCGCTATGATTTAAATCCTAACCACCCTCTCCATGAAGAAATATATATGGTCAACAGCTATATAAGAGAACTTGCACTAAGAATGAAGAAAATAAACGTCATTGACTTGGAAGATCTAAAAAGATTTCACTTCACTCGACACGGTCTTCATTTGAATTATCGTGGGAAAAAGAAGTTGTGTTATATGCTGATAGACTCACTAAACAAAATAGATCTGTGTGCTGAGAATAACATTCCTAGTAGCAATGAGCATTCATGTCTTTCTGTCAATAAGGAGTGCCAGATAAGTGTCATTGAGGCCAACATGGAACATTTAATTAAAGATCATAAAAACAATGAATTATTTGCTTTTGCTCATAGTATTTCTAAAGATCTTTATCATGAAAGAAACATGAGTGCCGGTGTGGCAACTGTTTTTAAAGAGATGTTCGGTAAGCCATCATCCTTCGTCACCGACCACTTAACACACCAGAAAATTCCAAATGGAGCAAATGTTTATGGGCTTGTCACAAAACCTTTTTATGATGAGAAGCCAAAAATACCTGACTACAATGCTGCCTTTAAGGATTTGACCGAAGACTTCAAAAGCAGAGATTTAAAGAATTTGGTTTGCTCCCCTATGGGCTGCGTTCGTGATGGCATGTCACCTGAGGTTTTTGCTACCAACCTTGTACATTTCCATCAAGAAACCGGAGCTTCAATTCAGATTGTAGTGTACAGGGAGAATTCTACCCGGGAACTTCGAAATGGACTCTCTTTTGATGACTTCGCAGAGAAACTTCGTCGCACCATTGCCTCTCATTGGGGAAAAACCAAACAAACTAACTTCTTCTCCGAGATATCTTCAGCTCCATTACCAGTCTCACCAGTGACGTGTTGTGATAAGGGGGGTGAGAAGTGCAATCTGGGGCAGAGTGAAGTGCTTAGTGTTGTTCCAGGAACTGAAGAAACTTGTAGTAGCCCTAAGCAGTTAGATTATTTTTTAATTTTAAGCCAAGCCAATCTAAGCCTCACTTAAAGTAACCTAATGTTAGTATTTTTCACCAAAATATAAGAGGAATACAGTCATCTTTGGAATCATTAGATATAACTCTTTCTGAATTGGAGCCTAGTATTGTTGTCTTGACAGAACATAAAATGATAAAAGCATCTTTGGAAAGACTCAATATCAATGGCTATAACCTCAGTGCTAATTATTGTCGGGAAAAGAGCAGAGGAGGGGGAGTAATTATTTTAACGAAACCATTTCTAAATTGCAAAGAAATCACATTTCCACAAATTCAGGATCTTCTTACAGACAAAATATTTGAGTGTTGTTTTTTAGAATTAGAAAAAGTACAAACATACAACAAATTACTTATAATTGGCTGCTATAGAAATCCTATCAAAAAAAATGAACCCGAGTTTATTAGAAGATTCAATATCTTACTTGAAATAATAAATTTAAAGTACAAAAATGTTGTTTTTCTTGGGGACATCAACATTGATATCCTAAATGAAACAGACAGGAATAGAAATTGCTTATTAAATATTGTTACTGTGAATGGGTTTCAATCATTGGTTGACTTCCCTTCTCGTATTACTGAATCAACATAAACCGCTATAGACAATATTTTCACTAATTTAGACAGTCTATTTTATAAAATAATTGGAGTCAACACTCAACTTTCAGATCATGATGGTTAACTACTTGAAATTTTCAAGTGCAAAGCTCCAGTAACTAATTCCTCATACATTAGTTTTGAATATAAAAGAAAATTTTGTGAGTCTAATATTGCACAGTTCATCAATCTTCTTCAAAGTGAAACATGGTTTGACCTTTATTTATCACCAGTTGAAAATAAATATGATACTTTCTGCACTATTTTCATGTCATATTTTAATGTTTCTTTTCCTGAAACTCTGTCAAGGCATCATGCTAATCAAAAATGGATTTCCAGGGAGCTTAAATCAGAAAAACAAGAAATAATAAATATAAGCAACGCAGCTAGAAAGTTCAAAAGTAGAGCTTTATCTAAGAAAGCAAATAAAATGAACAAGCAGCTAAGGAAAAAATTGACCAACTCAAAGAAGCAATACTATAAAACAAAAATTTCTAACTCAATTAATATAAATAAAACTTGTTGGCAGATTATAAATTCTGAAGTAGGGACAAGGCCAAGAAGTGTTCAAAACATAAATTTGAAAGTTAATAATTCTGTATCTTTGGATCCTCTTCTAATTTGTGATACATTTAACAATTATTTTACAAATGTAGTAGATAATACTGTGATACCCAACCTGGAACCATCTGTAGAGGTCTTGGTGGAAAGTTCGGAAACTGGAGTGTTTTTTAGTAACCGTAGTTTTAAATTTAACTTTGTTGATGAGAAAGAAGTGGACAAAATTATAAATTATCTGAAAAATTCTTTTAGTGCTGGTTACGATGGAATTCCTGTGGTGCTCTTAAAAAAAGCTAGGTCTGTTTTACTGAAACCAATCACCCACCTGATAAATTCATCATTAATCTCAGGAATGTTTCCTAACAAACTTAAAATCACAAAATTAAAACCATTACACAAAAAGGGAGACAAGCAATTAGTATCAAACTATAGACCCATTGCCTTGTTACCTTCGATCTCTAAGATATATGAAAAAGTAGTTTACAACCAACTTGTATATTTCTTTGAAAAAAATCGAATTTTTGATGACCACCAACATGGCTTTCGCAGTGGGAGGTCTGTTTTAACAGCTGCCACTGATTTCATTGAATCCATTATTGACAGTCTAGATAGCAAAAATAAAGTAGCAGGTTTGTTTATGGATCTCAGCAAGGCATTTGATTCAATATCACATGAATTATTGCTGTTGAAATTATACAATTTAGGAATAAAAAAACGAGTTAAATTGGATAAGATCCTACCTCTGGGAAAGAAAACAATTTGTAGAAATTATTCATCAGAATGAAAATAATTATAGAATTCATTATCAGTCCTCACTAAAACAAGTAAAATATGGAGTACCTCAGGGATCCATCCTTGGACCTTTGTTATTCATTTGTTACTTCAGAGATTTTCCTCAACTTAGTGAGTGCAGTAAATTGTGTTTATATGCCGATGTTCATCGAACATCAATCTCAGCCTAAAATTACAATGAATGATAAAGCAATTGCAAGTATGGACAGCATCAAATTTTTGGGTTTAGAAATGGACAAAAACCTTAAATGGAATGTCCATGTGGAAAAATTGCTTTTGAAAATTTCATCAGGCTTGTATGCATTGATTAGATTGAAACACCTGTGCGAAAAAGAAACTTTAAAAGTAATCTACTTCTCTTATATTCATTCAATTATATCTTTTGGAATTTCACTGTATGGCGCAACCTCTCAGGATAACTTAAATTCTATTTTAAAAATGCAAAAAAAAAGCTATAGGAGTAATTTGTAATTTGGAACCCAGAACATCAGTTAAAGAATATTTTAAATCCGAAAACATTATGACTGTATATGGTATGTATATTTTTGAAACAACCTTATCAGTTAAGAACAGGCTACATGAACTAGAAATTAACGGTGATAATCACAACTATTTTACAAGAAATCGTAACAATTTAGCAATCAGCACCCACAACTTGCAACTTTTTGAAAAAAAACCAAAATATATTGGATCAAAGTTTTATAACAAACTTCTCGTCGACATTAAGTCAGAAGTGTCATATGGCAAATTTAAAACAAAACTAAAGAAATTTCTCATCAACAAGGCGATGTATTGTTTTCAAGAGCTTTAATTTTTCCTATTTTCATGTTATTATTGTAGCTAGCAATGGTTCCAAAGTTTAAATTTTAGGTTTGTTTTTTATTTATTTCTTATTGTCACACTTGTATATATTTTCAGATTGCCAATGTATGTGTTTGTTTCTGTAGATGTGCTCCTGCTCAAGGGCCATTCAAAGCTTGTTATCATAACCTTGACACTATTCATGTATACCTATGTATATATATTAAATGAATAAAGGCATTTTGAATTTGAATTTGAATTTGGATTTGGATTTAGTACAAATAATATAATTTCTTTCAATACATATATTTATTTGAACAATTTCTTTCAATACATATATTTATTTGAACAATTTCTTTCAATACATATATTTATTTGAACAATCATATTATTTGAACATTTATAATCGGTGTCGCCTCTCAGCACTGCATCAACATCTAAATCGCCAACTTGGATAGTACAACTATTATACAAACCTTTCAATGTGTGTGTTGATTTGAAGAATCGTATAGCATATTTACACTCTCCCTTCAAATTTCTAATCTACGAAAATGATTAATGATAATACTAACCGGGGCGGAAAGCTGGATTCTGAGGCTGGGGAGGTATGGGGCGGTGGACCGTCATGATGTGGCGACGCAGATCTTCGGCCCTGGCGAATCGTGATCCGCACTCAGAACAGATGACTTGGTCGCCACCATGTACCGTACGCGCGTGGCGTACAAGGTGTTGCTTCAACCGATATGCCATACCGCATATGGTGCATGAAAAATGACGGTCGACGTTCATGATCTGAATCAGAGCATACCGAATTATGTAGATTTGTATAAATTTATTAATTTATTCATTTTTTAATTACATTGAATTATGATCAATTACTCTAGTTACTTATGGTAGTTAAACACATGAGTATTAATAAAAAAAAATTTTGTTTGTTTTGCATATTAATTACGTTAATTAAAATTGCATATTAATTATGGTAATTACAAATGTTGCATGTTAATTATGGTAATGAGGAAATTTTTACATATTAACTATCGTAATTAAAAATTTAACATATTAATTAGGATAATTAAAAACATTTACGTAATAAATAGGATAATTTAAGAATGGTATTGTTTGTTCTTTTTTTATATTAATTATGTTAATTAAAATTTTGCATATTAATTATGGTAATTAACAATTTTGCATGCTAATTATGGTACTGTATTGAGAAAATTTTATTTTTGCATATTAATTATAGTAATTAAAAATTTACATATTAACTAGGATAATTAAAAACTTTTACATGATAAATAGGATAATTTAAGGGTGGTATTGTTTGGTTTTAGCATATCCTAATTAACATTCTATGTATTTATTGATAAGTCACTATTTATTTTATATAATAGAAATTACTTGGGTTAATATTATTATATTCATTAAATAATCCTCATTTAATATCGTTATATAATACTAATAAATACTTATTAATATGATCTATACCATTGATATAAAAATTATGTTAAGAATATTACATCATGAGTCATAAGATAACTTTCCTATAAAACTGATTTATAAAATTTAATAATCTTCCGAATTTTTTTTAGATAATATACATTATTGCTTATTGAAATGATATCTGGCATTATGAAACAGTATATAAAGAATATTATGTAATGAATAATATAATAACATTCTTATAAAAATGATTTATAATTTAATATTCTTGCGAATTGTTTCAAAGATATTTTACAATATAATCAATAGTGCTAATTGAGATGATCTCTAGCATTATAAAACATTATCTAAAGAATATTACATCATGAATAACATTCCTATAACAATTATTCATAAAAATTTAATATTCTTGTGCATTAAAACTAATAATAATAAGTAGAATGAATGTTACTTACGTTTAATAATCCAAGGAGGGTACAACTAACAGAATAAAACACACACACACACACACACACACACATAAGTAGGGATAAATGGAGTGTTCTGGCTCAGGAGGAGTCAGGAGGAGCCCCCCCCCGCCCACTTAATTGGTATGCAAATTTTTTTAATTACCCTATTTAATATGCAAATTTTTTAATTACCCTAATTAACATGCACATTTTTTAATTACCCTAATTAATATGCAAATTACCCCCCCCCCCTTAGTACATCATTCAGGAGGAGCAACCCCCCCCCCCCCAACATCATCCAAAGTGTACGATGTGGGTACTCAAATGACTCGGCTCGACTAGACGAACAAGAATCTGCAATCAGAATTCAGATCCGACCTATGGTAACCGATACCCCCCCGCATGATATATTTAGCGTTCGACGCTTCGCCCTCTAAGGCTATGATAATATTTTTTTTTTTTGTGCAAAGATAACCTACATTTGGTTATCATTGTACCAAAGTTTTTTTATTTTTTTTGTCTTTTATCATTTATTTTTATATTTACAAATTAACCTTAAAACTAATCAACCACCCCAGCATCAGCAGGAGCATCGGCAGCCATCCTCTCAGCATCAGCTACTGCCTTCTCCGCAATCGCCAGCTCAGTCTCCAAACAATCGACCTGACGCCAATCTTCATCATACTCAGCATGCTCTTCCGGGCATCTGGGCTGAGCACACCACCGCTTAGAGGCATATTCATAAGCCTCCTCCAAATCCGCCTTAATGGATGGTATAGGACGATGGTGGAAGTAGGCGTCTTCCTCAAATTCTAGTACTCTGACCAAGTCAGCGTCAGACATGTTCCGCTGGTATATCTGAACTGAGCTCCGGAGAGCCTCGGAATAATACAAAGGATGGCAGACGGTGATTAACGATAATGACCCAAGGCGGTCCGAAGGGTCGACGTAGGTGTTCACACAAAAACCGACGAGTTGAGACCTGTCTGGGTATGGGGATGCTCTAATTGACTGATGGCGCCCGACCCTTCCAGGAACCCATAATTATAAACCGACCGCGGAGAATTCCATTAGAGCAGAGTGGCTATTACCCCTGACAGTGTTTGAGATTTATTACCTAACCCTTCTCAGAAATCCATTAGCAGAGGGCGTCTTTTGTACCGACACCCCACTCCTCATTCGTCGGAGGGTTAAAATATCCTTCGCATTCAGCTTCAACATCACAATGGAAGAGGACCGAAATGTTCACGGGGACACTCTCGAGGAGTTCATCCAGAATTGTGTTCACCTGATGCGAGACCAAATAAGACGTGATAGAGTACGCATCATGAAAATCACAGTTAAATGTGAGAAATCAATTGGTCCGGACAAAATGATGTTATCTCGTGAATTTGCATGGACTGGTGATATATTCACAAGAATTTTCAACTTCATGATCAACGCTGCGGAGACCGATTATGAAAAGTTTGATGTGTCCTTGGAGCATGATTCCGCGTGGTATGAAGAATAATCAAAACCAAGCACACAACCATCATTAAGGCCTTTTTCAAGGCCACAAAAGCTTTTCATGTTAGGGAATGGGATGAAAATCCTTCTAATGTAGGAGGATTTTCAAATGCCCCCCCGAGGATGGGGGATATCGGTTACCATAGGTCGGATCTGAATTCTGATTGCATATTCTTGTTTGTCTAGTCAAGGCGAGTCATTTGAGTACCCACATGCCCCCCCCCCCCCCCGAGGATGGGGGATATCGGTTACCATAGGTCGGATCTGAATTCTGATTGCAGATTCTTGTTCGTCTAGTCAAGGCGAGTCATTTGAGTACCCACATGCCCCCCCCGGATAATATATTTTTATACAAAGATAATCTGCATCTGTTTATCAATGTACAAGATTTTAAACTGTTTCAACCTAGTTGGGTCTCATCAGATGGAGGCATGCATATTAAATGCAACTCCATTACAGTTTTTTGGCTTTTAACATTTTTAAAATTTTTTTGGGGTATTTTTACATTTTTTATTTTTATTTTTTTGTTTTAATATTTTATATTTTTTATAAATTTTATATTATTTTATATTATACTAAACTAATATTTACATAAAACAGAACAAAGCAATGAAATATTTACAAAAGAATGAAATATATAAAATTAAAATATATAAAATTAAAATATTTACATAAAAACAGAACAAAGCAATGAAATATTTACAAAAGAATAAAATATATATAAAATTAAAATATATAAAATTAAAATATTTACATAAAAACAGAACAAAGCAAAACAATGAAATATATAAAATTAAAATTGAAATATATAAAATTAAAAATTGAAATATATAAAATTAAAATATTTACATAAATATTTAATCTAGTCATCGTCAGACAATAACTCAACAACATCACCCACCTCCTCTTCTTCACCATCATCACTTATAACTTCATAGTCCTCATTGTCAGTGTCATCAATGACAATGTCATCCGTCACCACCATGATAATTATTATCTAACACCTCCTCAAGGTACTCCCCCGCATCCTCGTTCCAAACGAACGTCAAGGGGAGCTCATTGGCAGGCTCCGGCTCAGCAGGCGGGGCCCTCACAACCCCAACAACAACAGCCGTGGGGAGATGTGGCCTATCCGCCCACACACGCCGCAAGGGAGCGACAGCCTCCCGAATCTCCCACATCACTGGGCTACACGATGTGTCGCGGAGTGAAGGGCCAACGGTGTTTGTGCCGATGGTACTGTGGGATGGGGTACAGCTTTCACAGTCATCCAGCAGGACAGGCTGCGGCGCGCTGCTGGGCCCCGGCTGTGGCGACCACGATGATGATGGCCTCGGCAGTCGTACCCTGGCCTCTGGTGGAGGGGAGCTGCCACATCTCGGCCGCCTCGCAGGAGGTTGTGGGGGTGGTGACGGCTCACGTCGCTGAGGTGGCGACGGCTCACGTCGCTGAGGTGGTGATGACTCACGTCGCTGAGGCGGTGGCGACTCACGTCGCTGAGGCGGTGTATGGCACGATGAGGCGAGATGCCTCGCCAAATGGTGTTGTCTCTTGAAACGACATCCACATTTATAACATTTCAATGGCGCCTGCCGCTCATGTACTTCACGTAAATGGCGCATCATGTGTTCACGCCGCACAAAAACCCGGTCACATTTTTCACACACAAATCCGGCCATCGCGAGTGTTGGCAGCAGACTGAAGAGACGCAATTGGAACAGAGTTCGCAGGGCAATCAAAAGTTTTTATAAAGGAGTAATTTTGCCACCCTAGGCTGAAGGGTGGTTTTAGGAAGAACTACTTAACCCATAGACCCTAACAACAAAAGGGTAGGTTGTAAAACCTAGCCCAGACCCGGGAACCAAATTACAGGTTGTAGACCTACATTATCTGAAGAACTATGAATTGACTTGTAAGTGGGGTATAATGACCGGTTCCAGCGGTTTCTGATATATTTATGTTTGAGCAGTCTAAGCGACGCACGGAACAATTGGATAAAGATGGAATTTGATTTGAGGAGTAGGAAGAATAAGAAGCGCGCGACCAAGAAGTCAAAGAAAAGCAGTCGCAGGAGAACAATCAGAAAGAAAGTGAAACGAAATAGTACCTTGAGGAGGAGTAGGAAAACGACTAAAGCAGCAGCACGTGATATATTCCAATAACTCCAACATACGCACAATGTCATTTCTTCATCAGAAATCTTGCGAATGTGTCAAGACGGAATTGGATTTGTTCTCCTTACCGCCAACACAGACCAGCATCGAGAGTGGTAAATGGGTTCAGTATAAACCGATTTCAACGCTGACCGACGAATCGCCTATTGAGTTCGTAGTGCCTGGCAACGGTGAAGAATACACCGATCTGACGCAGACGATGTTGGAAATTACAGCAGCTATTGTAAAACCTACAGGAGCGCCGGTCACCGACGATGATGAATCGATAAAAGTCGGCCCCGTCAACAATTGGCTACATTCGTTATTCAGCCAAGTGGATGTGCGTATGAATCAGAAACTAATCACACCGCAAAACAACACTTACGCGTATCGAGCGTATATCGAAACGCTGATGAACTACGGTTTCGATACGTGGAAATCCCATTTGACCTGTGGTCTGTGGAACGCGGACAATGCCGACAATATGGACAATTGCCTAGAATAAAATTCAGGACTAAAGGCGAGGCGAGTAATGACAAATAAAAGTCGCGAAATCAATATGGTCGGACACCTACACGTGGACATGTGCAATCAGAAAAAGTTTCTGTTGAACGGTGTGGAACTTCGATTTAAATTGATTAGATCGAAAGATACTTTCAGCATTATGGCGCATGACGCCGAGTACAAGGTGCATATCGTCGATGCGAATCTATGGATACTAAGGTGTAAAGTCAGTCCGACTACTGTCAGTGTTGGTAGTTGAATTGATTGTGCGAGCATTGGCATCGACACGGTAGAATGAACACATTGCAAATTGAGAACTATCTATCTACACTGCCTGTGCAGAATTTTGGTGTTTACGCAGCGGATTTAATGCCAGCTCGTATTTCACTCATATTACACTCTCATCATCCTACCCTCCCTTTGGTATTTACTTTTAGTAGTTTACATACTCATATTCAATCACAAAACAGATATAGAATGTGAATTTTGTGTAAAAAAAGAGGCTTGTAATGCAATAAACAAAAATAGTACCCTTTTAGACTACGTGGGTGAAAACACAAAAAAAAGACGTATGTATATACAAACAATTTTAGCTATTTATTTACACACCTTATAGATATTTTACATCGAGTATGTGCTCCTGAACAAATGTGATTGACTAGCAAAAATGAGACTCGACACAAACTAATGACTAGAACAAAAAGTAAAAAGGAGCACATTTCTAAGTTTTACGAGACTCGATACAAACTAATGACTAGATTTTCAAAATAATTTACAAGTCAAGTCAGGGTCTTTGGTAATATGACACAACAACTCAACGCTCCTCATCCTCCGCCTCTTCATCGTCTTGCGGGATGTCTTCGGGCTGGGGTGGGATGTCAATATGCCCCCATGGTAGTGTATTTACACCGTCCGGAAGGATGTGACGCTTGTCATCATTATAGCTCAAGGATAGCTTGTCGACTTGAACTGTGAACACGCCGTTGAAAAGGCATTCCCGATAGTCGTCAGAGGTTAAATTGTGTTTTACAACACCTCTAGCGACTCCCTTGGCGCGCTTCACCGTCATGACCTGCAACTCGTCATCTTCGGTCCTCTCCTCGAACTCGACAATATCCATGAAATAAAGTTTCGAGTGAAGACCGAGGTACTCGAGCAGCGGAAGTCCGTTTGCTTCATCCTTAAACTTTCCGATGACTTTTGCGTTGATGGGGCTGTAGCAGGGATGGTTTCTGGGGTACACACTGGTGTCAAAATCATCCAGATGCTCCAACATGTCCTTATAAACATCTTCAGTCTGGACGTCGAACACGAAGCTGTCAGTGTCCATGTAGTCAACCTTCAGACGATCACCGTAGCGGTTCTTCATCTTCCGAAGGAAGTCGTACATGAGCCACTTGCTCAGATCGAGGACACACATTCCGACGTACAGCGGTTTGTCCAGGATGATATTGACTTTCGAAATGTGGACAATGGCGACGTCATCGTTGAAGTAGGTTCGGTCCAGGAAGTTTGACTTGGCCACGAACTTCCTGAACATCTCCGGCGTACACACCAGTTTAGAGTTCATTCGCTTGCGAACATTCTCGATCGTCTTGCCGAAGACCGCATTGTTCATAAGCTTGAAAAAGTCTTGCTCAAACTTGGTCTTGGCCTTCTTCCTCAGTTCGGTGTTCATTAGGATGTAGCTCTCCAACCACAGAGACTGACGGAACGAGATGACGCGATGCACGTTCACAAGCTCCAGCCCGTTTTCCAGCGCCTGTTGCAGGATTCTGTAATGACAGATGTAGTTCTTCTTGTCATCCAGAGTCGTAACGAGCTTCTTGAATTTCCCTCCTGGCGGACGTTTGGTCTCGCAGCAGTAAGGAAGATCCTTGTGGAGGTCGTGCAGGTGGGCGGGGTAGCGAAGGTCAACTTCCAAGACATAGCCCGTGGGTCCTTCGGGGTCCAACGCTGCAATATCCAGGGACGTGATCTCCTCGCGGCTGAGCCATTGGAAGTGTCCCTGTGGAAGACACTGGGACATGGCCCAACCGTAAAGGTTGTTGGCGTCCAAGTATAGCAGGTGATGCGTTGGCTCTTCAGGTCGTCGATCTTCAGGGCGACATCCATCATGGTTGGCCTTGGCGTGTCTGGTGATCGCCTGGGAAATACCTCCTCTGATGCCTTGCTCGAAGAAGAGGTACATGTCAAAGTCCTGTATCGTATCAAGCTCCACTCGACAGATCCTTAACATAACATCCCAGGCGTATGACGGTAGGGTGTAGTAGTGCGCAGGGTCTAGTTCGTATTCAGCCATCGACGTGTCCCTGAAGCGTTCAAAGACGTCAGTCAACAGCGCAATGTCACAGCGCAGGTACTTCTCGGCGCAGTCCTTGAGGTTCCTACAACCGAAGGTTTCCCACACGTTGCGAGCATGCTCGTAGTCTGCATCCGTGATGTCCTCCAGGGTCAGGTCGTTGTGGAAATCTCGCTGCAGAGGCAGTTCCGTAGTATCTTCCAATACGGCGTTCGACGTTACAAAGTTGTACGGGAACACGCCTTTCCTACGGACTAGATCGAAGAGGTGGTCTTCGGGGAATCTCTTCCTCGTCTCCAAGAGTTGAGCTGGTGGAAGTGCGGCTGCGAGGCTGGCGAGGCTCAAAGCCAGGAACCTGTAGGTGTCGAGGAACCTGACTCTGAATCCTGGCTGTCTTTTTTCACGCCCTGGCATCCCAACCGGTGCCTCTGCTCGGTCGAACAGGAACTGCTTCGTGAAAGCGATGTACCGCTCTTCCGTGTGAGCCAACACCTCAACATCACCAGGGTCGACCGCCAACTCCCGCACTATGAAGTGAGCGTCGTAGTTGGAGAGGTTGTGGAAGTAGCAGTTGACTACTCGCTGCTCCCTTTAGCGTAGGTTACATGATCTATGCGCAGCGCCACGGAACTCGTAGGGCGGCGCGTGGTTGTGATCACGAACCTTTGGGTCTTCGCTTGAAAATGCCGATCCGCAGAGGTAGCAATTCGCTGTTGAGTTGTACTGCATCGTTTCCGCTGGGGTCAGGACAGGGCGCAGATTTCTTGCTTCGTACAGGAAGTTCCACAATCGCTCAACATCAGTTTTCAACATCTCCATAAATGTCTTTGACGCATCATCCCCGAAGTAGACTCGAGGCTCAAACTCCTCAAGTCCATACGAGTCGATGATCTGGTACGCAAAGGCGTATGGGATGTGGATGTGGGTGGCTACTCCTCCGTGCGGTTCGTCGACTTGTTCATCCATCTCCGCGGTCGGCAGTAGAGCACACTCAAAGTCCGCGTAGATGGTGAAACGCTCGCGTCGGGTGAACTCTGGATGGCTGAATTTGATTTCGGTCTTTCTCGGCGTATCAATGCGAATAGGGGCTGAAGCGGAGCAGTATCGCCTGTGCTCCTCCAGACGCTGAGCACCCGTCAGACCGAGCTTGTTCGGACGGTTGTCAAAGTGCGCGAAGCACCGCTTACAGATGAATATCCTGTCTATACGTGCTGTGAGTTGGGGACGGATCAGTCGGCCAAGGTCTTTGATGTAGGCGTAGTGACTATCACCGTCCGTTGTCACGTACAAAAGGTCGCAATGGTCTTCACGCTCCTGCCTACAAATCTTCAAGGGAAAGACGGTGTTCTGATACTTTGGTTGTCCATTAGGTTTCTGACCCACGCACGTGTGATCAATACCATAGACGTTGATGCTGATGTTGTTTGTCCGCTCAAACGTCTTGATACTCTTCAGAGCAACGGGGAATTGAAGGCCGGTCCAATCGTATCGGGCGATGATGTCGGTGTATGATGCCGGTCTATCGGGGTTCTCTTGAACAATCTTGCCCAGGACAGCATACATAAAACACCGCTCATCGGAGTTCGATACGTTGATGACTGCTTTGGTGTTCTCCAGAGACGTAGGCAGTGGGAGCCAAGCTCGACCATCTTCACGTAGAGGAGTGTATTCGTTAATACCGACCTCCAAATCACGAACGCGAAGGTATGTCCACCCGGAGCCGATATGATCACACTCAGCCTTCTCTCTGATAAGCTTCGCAAAAGCTGTTGTGATGTACTGGTTCAGGTCCGAGGTCACCGTCAGCGGAGTCATCTTCGTCTTGAAGTTGCGTAGGCAGGTGTTGTTGTGAATATTTTGGAATTCACACTCCAGCTTCAAGTTGACCTTTATGCTGCGGTGTTTCGCCAAGGTGTTCTCAAGCAACTCCGTAAGGCTCACAATTAACAACGCCATCACTTCTCCGATTGGGACGAGATTCTCCATCGGCCGCTGCATACGGTAGGTTAGGAGGCGGTTGCGGAAACCCCGTTGAATGAGTGAGAATACGGGGCTTGACTGTCCTGCTCCAGTCATCTCAACATCAAAGGGTTGTAGGTGTGTGCTTGATCCGGGTTGTGGCTCCGTGCTCGGACCTGGCTGGGGTTCATCCTGTTCCATGGCTGCTCGGTTCCGGATCAGGTCCTTCATGATCAGGCAAGAGAAACGCTCACGATGGTCCTTGTTGAACAGCCGGTTGAACTCCTGACCGCAGTATGCGCAAGGGAACCTCCGTTCTTGGCCATCACCGTGAAGTTGTTTGGCGTGGCGACGAAGGTTGTCTTCCCTCTTAAACTCGGCGCCGCATGTGTCGTAAAAGAAACTGCGGACTCTGCTGTGGGTCGATTCCACATGTCTACGCAGGTTTAATTCGCGACGGAAACGGCGACCGCATTCATGGCAGGTGTGGTGGCCAGGACCCGAACCTTCATCTGAAAATAAAAATAAAAACAAATTAGGATAAATGAAGATACAAATTCCCTCTCTCTCGAGAATCACATTTCAAAGTTAAGTTTGTTAAATCAAAATAGCAATCATTAAACATGGAAGAAGTAATCTTCTGTACTGTTTGTCTACGTTGATGATCCTGGGTTCAAAGCAAAGGATGTAGCTGCAATAATGAGCTACGCAAACCCTAAAGAAGCCTTATGTGTTGGGGGGAGCGAAAATCTCCCCCTAGTAATTAAATCAATAGTATATCAGTTGGCAAACACCCGAGGTCTCATTTTTGTCCTAGTCTTCAACAATTCCTGAAGTATGGGGGAGCGAAAATCTCCCCCTAGTAATTAAATCAATAGTACATCAGTCGGCAAACACCCGAGGTCTCATTCTTGTTCTAGTCTTCAACAATTCCTGACGTATGGGGGAGCGAAAATCTCCCCCTAAGTCATTATGTGTTAGGGGGAGCGAAAATCTCCCCCCTAGTAATTAAATCAGTTGAACACCAGTTGTCACGGTCTCATTCTTCTTCAGGAACCTAGTTAAATAGTAAAAAAAAGAAGGTAAATAGTCACTAGGGAAAAAAGTCATTTTAATGTGGATGCTCACCTTCAACTGAGTGTTGATTGACAACGGCAGTCGTCTGCGGTGCAAAAATCACCTCCCGGGGCGGAACGACGTGGTGATTCGCTCCCATGTGCCGCTCCCAGGCCCCCTGGTCTGCGAATGTGGCTCGACAAAGCCGACATGCTGATTCTCCATCTGCAAACGCATAAAACGATTAGATTTATTTTAAAGCAGGGATAATTTTAGTATTCTGATTACATCCTAATGCTCGTCTAGTCGTACCGAGTAAATTGAGTACCAGCATGACATGTTTTTGATGTTTTCAAACCACATCCCCCATCATCCCCCTGGGGGGGATATCGGTTACCATAGGTCGGATTTGAATTCTGATTGCAGATTCTTGTTCGTCTAGTCAAGGCGAGTCATTTGAGTACCCACATGCCCCCCCCCCGAGGATGGGGGATATCGGTTACCATAGGTCGGATCTGAATTCTGATTGCAGATTCTTGTTCGTCTAGTCAAGGCGAGTCATTTGAATACCCACATCGACCACTTTGGGCTAACCTGATGATGACCTTGAACTTGAACCACTTTGTTAATGCATTTTCCGAATCTCCTTGACAAGCCGAGTACTTTGAGTACCCACATCGACCACTTTGGGCTAACCTGATGATGACCTTGAACTTGATCACTTTTTTTAATGCGTTTTCGGAATCTCCTTGACAAGCCGAGTACTTTGAGTACTCACATAACATAATTTGGTCCCTAAATTTAGAAGTTACTAAAATTAAATTATTATAGTTACGTAATTTTTATATACTTTTATTTAATAGCGACAGCTCTCTATTGACCTAAAATAATTAAAGATTGATGCAGTTAAATAAAACTTTTGCCACTCTTTGGATATGCCTATATGAAGGGATATTTCATCAATTATCCCTATCCCTATATTACTAAAAGAAATAAAATTTAACTCTTATTCAAACAATATTGCAACACACAATCACGTACCTTGCTGTGGAGG
Organism: Allygus modestus; assembly: GCA_963675035.1. Classification (NCBI taxonomy): domain Eukaryota; kingdom Metazoa; phylum Arthropoda; class Insecta; order Hemiptera; family Cicadellidae; genus Allygus; species Allygus modestus. The sequence continues at coordinate 62,864,558 of OY776111.1, read as the reverse complement.
TGGTTGGTATCTCACACCGTGGAATCTGATGATGTGCTGTATGAAGTCGTGTCCGCGCGCGTACTCGCAGCCGCAAATGGTACACTTGTGTAGACCATTCATCGTAAAAATATATTATAAAGTTTCGATAAACTCAACAAAACAGCACAATCAAACGTTTTAAATAGTTCAAGATGCTAGACGCAAATTGCAAATGATAATAATCGGCAACTAGCACAAATCGCGGAGAACGGAGCAGTATCGAACAAACACGTCTTCACGCACTGAACTCTCGAACTGAACTGAAGGAGCCCTGGCGATGCGGGGTGACGCCCACCGCTAGACATCCTTTGTGTTCTTCTGAGAATTGCTGCTCGTTAAAAGCTTTAGAGTGACGGGTCCTTTGATGGCGTTTGCCTCCCCACAATAAATCTCACCCGCTGTCAGGGGTAATAGCCACTCTGCTGTAATGGATTTCGTCGAGGGTGAACTATAATTATAGGTTTCAGGAAGGGGCTGGCGCCAACAGTCAATTAGCGCATCCGCATTCCCAGACAGGTCTCTACGCTGCGGGCGGACTATAATTATAGGTTCCTGGAAGGGTCTGGCGCCATCAGTCAATTAGAGCATCCGCATTCCCAGACAGGTCTCGAGGGAGGGGGGGAGGTTGCTCCTCCTAAATGATGTACTAAAGGGGGGGGATATCGGTTACCATAGGTCGGATCTGAATTCTGATTGCAGATTCTTGTTCGTCTAGTCGAGCCGAGTCATTTGAGTACCCACATCGTACACTTTGGATGATGTTGGGGGGGGGGTTGCTCCTCCTGAATGATGTACTAAAGGGGGGGGGGTAATTTGCATATTAATTAGGGTAATTAAAAAAATTTGCATATTAATTAGGGTAGTTAAAAATTTGCGTATTAATTAGGGTAATTAAACAATTTGCATATTAATTAGGGTAATTAAAAAAAAATCTGCATACCAATTAGGGGGGGGGACTCTTCCTGACTCCTCCTGAGCCAGAACACTCCATTCTTCCCTACTCACAGAAATGGAGCAAAATCGTGGCACAACTATACACGACGATGTTCAGACTGAGAATGAGCTAGGATTTAGTGTTGATCGGATTTGTTGGTTTGAATGTGTTACTGAAAAAACCACCCTCAGTCTGAGAAACTATCTGCGGGATGTTTCCCATGGATTGACACAGCTGCAGCGCATGTGCTGAAAAACACCCTTGTCTAATTAATTCGGAGAAGGATCCTAACAGCTCCACGTCTGGGAATGTTGGGGTGAATCCGCAACGCAGGTGCGTCGTAAATCAAGCCTACTATAATAGCATTCTGACAAGGGTGTTTTGTTAACGAAATGACATGGTTATAAAAACAACCCCACGTCTGGGAATGTCGCCTTTGTGTGTAGATCATTATCATATTTCAATGTCGGCGAAGGGTCCATCGTTAAAGGCCACCTGCTGGGCAATAACTTACCCAGTATAATGGAATTCGGAGAAGGGTCTAATGGTGATTGCTATCCGGCAATAAATTTGACCCTCTGTCCGGGGGGTCCCAAGGACATTATCATCGATCACTGTCATGTTGGCCGGCGCTATATGTTAATAAATTTGACCCTCTGTCTGGGGGGTCCTTTGTCACAAAGTCATTATCATCAATCATTGTCATGGTGGTCCGAGAGGGGTATTTTTTTATTTAATTTTTTAAATTACATTTAATTATACACAAATACTCTAGTTACGTTGATGCACAATTACTCTAGTTACTTATTGTAGTTAAACATATAAATATTAATTGGAGTAAAAAATAAAAAAATAAATTTGCATATTAATTATGGTAATAAGAGTAAAAAATAAATAAACAAAATTGCATATAATTAGGGAGGGGGGAGTAAATTATGCAAATGTTATGCTAATTTCACCCGCCACATATGGAATCGGCCAAACCTACTCTCTAATAAGAAATGCATGGGGAGGAATTTTTGATTCGTTATAAGTCGAGTTATGCGGTAGGTAAATGAATGTGGATGCTTGATGGAAAATCTGGGCATGCATACATACCTATAATTTAAGACCTCAATTATGAAAATCGGTCGGGTAGAAGAGCCAAACGGACTCGGAAAAAAACCGATATTTTTCAATATATAAGGTGATGATTGTTGCCTGGGTAATAAGCAAAAGACTGATGCCAAATCCATCTGTATATCTCATCATTTGGCAATGTTACAAACATTTAAATAAACTCTTGCAAAATAGCCTATTTTTTCGCTGTCATCCCAAGTACTGGTTATGCTAAAAGCGCCTGTCACATCCAAAACATTTTTCAAAAATGTTCTGGGGCCTAAAGGGTTAAGGGAAAAACTCATCAACCAGAGACATTTCAACATGAAAAAATAGTCAAAAGCCTCATTAGCATCTGTAAAACTATACAAGTACTCCCAATCAGTGTTTGACAAACTTGAACTAAGCCTACTTATGTTTTAATCGCTGTTTTGTCGTATGACATCTGGTCATTTGAGTGGTCTGAATTGGTGTTTTGAGAACTATTCGTTATTTTCATCCACAAAGAAGAGTGATCAGATATTTTATTTTGAACAAGGTCTTGGACCTAATAACAAGATCAGTATTTGTTATAAAGTTATCTGAACAAGATTTGTCATGAGTGAGCTTACGATTTGTTAAATGTAAATTAAAATATCTCAATACATTTAAATAGCTTCTACAGTGAGGAATATCTAAAAATACATCTATGTTCAAATCCCCACCAATCAGAAGGGATTTTTTTCATACCTATTGTTTACAACTACAAGAAGATCTTCAAATAATCCCTGAAAATCATATATACACTGCTAAAAAAAAAAAAATTTTTAGCTATGCTGAAAATTAATAAATATGAAAACACTTGCCTATGACTAAATGTAGTAGAAATATGGCATCAGAAGAAATCCCTGCATCAGCTGGTGCCGGATATGACGTCATCAATATTTGCCCCGATTTTGACCCATCAGCACTGGCGAACGAGACCGCGACGATGTTCACGCACTGGTATTGTAAAAAGTGTCAAGTATCTGATACTACTTCACATAAAGTTTATAAAATAAAAATACATGTTCCCTGCATCAGCTGATGCCGGATATGACGTCATCAAAATTTGCCCCGATTTCAACCCATCAGCACTGGCGAACGAGACCGCGACGATGTTCACGCACTGGTATTGTAAAAAGTGTCAAGTATCTACTACAACTTCACATAGAGTTTATAAAATAAAAACATACGTATAAATGTTCATTTATTTACAATATATACAACCCTCCCACCCACCATTGTCCATGTTTTCTTTATGGTGCATGGCACTTGTCGTAACAGCCTGTCGAACACAAACCTGGTTCCCCAGGGCACTGAGCGCAAAAGTATACGGTTTTTGTGTACTTGTGACCGTTTTCGTAGCACACCCTGCACCTTTTTTGTATAAGACTTCCCTTTGCATCCCTTTTGTGCATTTTTGAGAGCACATGAGTGGGGTCTCGGGGTGGTCGCGTTGGAGACGAAATTCGTACAATTTTTTCAAAAATACATCATCTAGCAATAGCCTAATCGAGTCAATTAGTTGGTTGTTACCTGGGATGCAAATCTGTTATCCTTCCATTTCCCCACCATGACCCCCTCAGCGTACTGGCAAACTGTTTCACCCTTCTTCAACTTTTTGCTTTTGACTGTGGGTAGATTGTACTTCCTATAAAGTCATAGTGTGCCTGTACAGTACGTATTCTTACGTAACAGCGAAGACGCAAGGGAGAAGCTGTTGTAAAAATTATCCAGGAACAGGCTATGTCTACAGTTCAGCTTATTTTGCATCAAATAAAGCACAACGTTTACTGCGTGCCCTCTTCCTCCAAAATCATCCAAAACACCACAATACATAAAGAACTTCAAAATCAATCGTTTGGGGTCGCACAAGGTGTACAGTTTGATCCCGTATTTATGCCGCTTTCCTTTTATGTATTGCCTAAAGTATAGGCGCCCGGCCACAAAACCATGGCCTCATCGACACATAACTTATTTTGAGAGTAATACACCTGGTTCATCTTGTTGTTGAAGTAGTCCACTAGATACTGCACTTTGCTGGCACGGTTATTTGGGTCAGGCCGAAGCTGAAAGTTGCATCGCAAGATGTTGAGAAACCGGTCTCTGCTCATATAGGATGAAAAACAAGATCGGAAAAGCTTATCGTTTTTTCAATAATTCGGGGTGGTTGAATCATTCCCATATGAATTCTGAGAGCAATAAAGATTTTCAACTCTTCGACTGTTACACATGTGGCTGTGTTGGACATGTGTTCAACTGTCCTTGAACTTTGTGATCCTTGATCCTGGGAGGGTCGACGGGCCACAAAATAATTTCAACGCGTAGCTATTCGTCGCTTTCACAATACCCTCCAAAAATAGATCGTCTACCAGCAGGTTAAAAAAGTTTACAGGTGTTTTTTCCTCTGGTAACGGGACCTGAAAGCCTTCTTCTTTAGTAAATGCGATGTCTTTCATGCCTACGGCACAATGATTACTCCAGTTTGGAGGATTCTCTTCATAATTCGGATCTTAATCTTCAAATTCCCCTTCATACGCCATTTCGTCAAGGTCGCCGTTGCCTAGGTCGTAATCCAACGCGGTTCCATGATCGGGTGTCCGAGGTGGAGGGATTATCCCACTGGGACCTGGAGGTTGGTCCATGTTTGACCAAACAAACAAGCAACTCACTCCGTAAGAAAAATAACAAACATAATAGTTCAGAGGAACGAGTAGGTTAGGTTAACTCGAACAAAAGCGGCCTTTTACATGTTTATGAACACTTTTCGCCTAGGCCTAGTACTAAAATGAATTCAAAACAATGTGATGGTTATAAATATATCACGAAAACAAACAGTACAATTAACTGTTCACTAAAACTAACTCAATAATAGGTCAAGAAATCGAAACACAAAGTAAACAAACACTGAAACAACGTGGTTGCGATCAGCACGCTGTCTGTGAGGCTAATCCTTCATCCACCTCGACGTAGTTACAGAATTTTCCACAGAATCAGGTAAAGAAGATTACTATTGTTGTTTCTGTAGCAACAAACAGCAACATATTCGGGGAAAAATAATCTTACAAAATAGTAATGTAGGGTACGAAAATTTGTTATTTATTTATTTATTTTACTTATGTAAAAACAGCTACCTAAAAACGAATATTGTAAAATATGCGGGAAAAGTACGTCCTCACAAGCGGCAAAAACATATTGAGTGGTCCCGAAAAGCTGAGTCGTCCATGGCAACGTTAAAACAAATATGCGCGGGGACGTTCCGGAACGTCTCTAGTTCCTGGTGCCGTGTCACGGTGACGTTCCGGAACGTCCGCAGCAGCGAACGTGTTAAAAACGTCAATAGCTCGTGACCTATGAAGAATATGATATACATATATTTTTCATTTTGTGTTGGAAATAATCGATATAATTGGCCTGTGAAGTTGATCGTCGACTTTTGAGACACCGTGTATATTGATTCGCTAAGGAATTTTGGTCCACTACGTCATTATTTCTCTACTGATTTAGACAATCGTTGCGTCATTTTATAGTTTTTACAACTAGCTGTGTACCCGTCCTTCGTACGGCTTGTATGTAGAAATAATAAATAAATTAAAAAAAATAACATCCCAATTAATTTTAAAATATGTAAATTACATTTTACATTATTACTGTACAGTTAATAAAATTTAACGAAATACTGGCAGATAGGTTGAAAACATGACTTCAATACAGACGTTTATGACACCTCGTTTGTTTTTCAAGAGCATAAGAAAAATCCTCAACCCCTTAACCCTTTGAGTGCCACGGGCACTTAAAGGGTTAATCTTCTCCCCTTAATCTTCTTTTTGGCATTTTCAAATTTACTGTTAAGTTGAGACGCTCAGTGGTCGGCTACATAAAATATCTTTTTAGAGAGGCGTAGATCTCGTCCACCCATGTCTCACGTATGACAAAGGGTCAGTGTGATATCTCCAGAAAACAACACCGTGACTCCCCATTATAGCCATGATGTTGTTTCTTATGTCCTTTAAGGTACCAAATTTCAGGTCTATTGGTTGGTGTGTAATGATTAACACGCTTATATCAAAGACCAGTGGGGAAGAGCCCTTGTGTATATTTGTATCTGGAGTAGGTATTTGTCTGCATTGAACTACTGTATTAGATATTCCTACAGAATTTCAGCTCCATCAGTCCAGTAGTAGGTGAAATATTGTTAAAAATTTATATTTTGTTATTCGGGGGGCGAAGGCCTTAAACATTGTCGTTACGGGAATAGGCTTGCGTTTTGTTCTGATCTATTAGTTATATTCCTACCGAATTTCAACTTAAAAGGTCCAGTAAATATAAGATAAAAGTGAATTTGTGCAGAGCTCTATAGGATATTTTAAATGTATTATTATTGTACATCTGTAGCGTAAAGGGAACCACCATGCAAATTTTAATCTTCATAGATATTGTCATTTTTAGATAAAGTGACCACTATGTCAGTGAGTGAATGAGTCTGGAAAATATAGAATTAGATATCTGTATACTTACGATATTTATTACCAATCTTCACTCAACGTTTTAAATAAGAACTACAACATCTGTATATGGAATAAATATTCTTAAGTCATCATCTGGTTTAATGTCAATAAATGCTTTGTCTATAAGAATGACATAGGATCTTAAAAACCCAGTGGGGTGGAGTCCTAAGGTAGTTTCAAAAAATCCAATTAGCCTAAAATCTTCTAACGTATATATAAATAACATAGGAAAAAAGCAGTTATATAGCATAGAAAAAAGCACTGGTTTCATCGAAAACAGTGCAGCCTTTTCCCTATGAAAAGCGAACAAAACATGACCAACACTGCACGAAATCACGTTTTTGAGCGGCTGCCATTGTTTAAAAAAAAGCATATGTCAGTTTAACGTTTAAAGTGGCCTAAAACCTTATCACGCATGAATAGAACAAAGAAACAAAGTTTCATCAAAGTCAGTTCACCCGTTTTCCCGTGAAACGCGAACAAAAACCCGTCCTTGAGCGTTACCGACAGATAGACATACAGACAGAAATTTATATAAGACTCGTTTTGGCTTCCCTAGAGTGTAAAACGTGAAAATATGCAAACATTTCATAATTCCAAGCAATGTACAGGCAAAACTCTAATTTTATTTATATAGATGCAGAGTAATATGAAAATGTAAAACTCAAAAATCCCGCTTTAGTTTGAAAAATATTGCTCCATGTTATTTGAATTGGGGAATATTCTTGAAGGAACTCGGCCTTAGCTTGAGAATACCAGGTAACGTTTGGTCATGGAATTTGAACCAATTTGAAGCATACACATTCCGATACTCCCCAAAATTATTGTCAGATTTATTATTGTATGCTTGTATGAATTTTTGTGGAACCTTGTTCAGTAACCATAGTTCAAACTTTGAATTTTCTTATGACAACCACGATTTAAGATTAGTTAAAATGATAGGAACCCTGTTTTATAAACAGTTTGTTTTTCGTATGAAAAAATAAAAATGAACTTGTAGCCTATAATAAAAACAAGTTGGATATCAGACTGATGCTGAAAAAATCGTTTTGATACAAAACATTTAATTTCTTTCATGTACAGTAATATGTTTTGGGATATTTTATGAATTAAACAATAATTATTTGTTTTAAAATCAGGGGTCCTATATACAGAAATAAACACGAGCTGTTCATTTAGAAGAATCGCAGCAGCTTCACAACCGCTAACCTCTGTCAAGCGGTAGATGTCGATCACCTGGAAGTCCAGTCCTTGGGCCGTGCAGATCGCCGCTCCTCCATCTCGAACATCAGGTCGGCAGTAGGTTGACGCCAGTTCATACCCCGTGGGAATGTAGACTGTTCGGCCTCATCTTTACCAAGCCGTGTTCATTGACCAGGAGAACATGGCAATTACATTCCTCTAATAAAATATCCAACTGTGCAGTTTTATTTATAAGGGGGCACATCAGAAGAAAACACAAATTTTCGAATCGGGGTTCGAATTTCAAAATCTTCTTAAGTAATCATAGGCAAATTATACATCATTTTAAAGGTCTCGTTAAAAGAAACATTTTGGCAAAAAACAGAATTAACTTACCTTTCCGTTTCAAAATGCGGCCACTCTTGTGTAAAATATCAACAGTTACAGTATACCCCGTATTTTCTAAACCATAACGCGAATCTTTTTTCTGATTCATATTTCTTACTGGTGATAGACTCAGCTTTACTCTGGAATGCTACATAACAGGCTTTCTTGAAAAAAAAAAAATCAAAATTTCAATGAAATAGTTTTTTTTGTTAAATGCTTACATGCCCAAAACCCCAAACATTTAAATGGTAGCGTATTAAAAAATATATACCATTGAAAAGGTCTTGTAAAACCTTGCAACTTTTCTAATTTGCACCAACCTTTTATCTCTTATTTTTTTAACAGCAATGTTAATTGTACATAACACATTAAATGAAGTGGCCACGTAATGCTTGCAAGTATTATGCAAAATAACATGCATGTCATATATGGGAAAATAATGACTTTTGCTGTTTGCCAAAAAAACAAAAAGAGATGCAAGTGTGGTGTAAGTTAGAAAGTTGTTAGGTTTTACAAGATATTTTCAATGGTATGCTTTTTGACATACGCTACCATTTGAATTTTTTTTAATTTGGGCATATAAGCATTAAAACAAAAGCATTTCATTCATTTTTTTATTTTTCAAGACAGCCTGTCATGTAGCATACCTACATCAGATAGTAGAGGCTACGTCCCTTGTTTTAATGTTTTTTTTTTACCATGAGTAAATGAAAAATAGAGATTAATGTATTGAAATTAAAGAATAAATTGTAGTTAAATAAAATGTTATTTTGTCAAAAATCTATAACACAAATACAATTATAAAAGATTTAATTATTTACTTATAAAAGTATCACTCTTATAACAAAGTAAATACCCCCGTCGCACAGTGTGTTATTTCGCAATACTAGCGGGATTTAAGTAAAATATTTAAACATAAATATTACGAAAGTAACCATGAAATCCTTTTTAATAAACTCCAAATAAAACTAAAACATAACTCTTTCAGTCGTACATTTCTTTATCTATGTAAGATAAGCGTGCCAATCTTATCTTTGTTCTGTAGATTGGTCTCAGTAATCGGCAATCACTATTTAGTCGCTATTTGCAGAGTGTCCTGTCTAGTTCAGTTTATGTGCACAGTTTATAGCGACCTGCTTGATGTTTTTTGGGTTATTTAAGGTAAGTTTTACCATACATAATTTATATATAATATTGTACAAATAATTTTTAGCCTAAGTACATTAATACTTGGTTATAGGCCAATTTTACTAATATTTGGGTGAATATGGTTGTCATTAACAGACATTAAGTTTAAGATCTCATCTATTCAACAATAACAAAATAATTTGCGTATATTTTCGGATTTCAGTATATTTTTTTGGTTTTAGGATGGATGGCAAGAAAGTTCCTAGAGGTGAAATATTTAACCTTTGGTATGAAAACAAAAAGGAAGAACGATTTGAACATCTCTTATCTCATATTCTGGCTAAGTATAAGGAAGAAGAAGAGCTGCAAGATGTTAAAGAAAGTGCTAAAGAAACGCTTAGAAGTTTATGCCAACAGATCGAAATCAGATGGAAAAAATGCTATCGCAATCGAGATAGATTTTTAAAAGAAAACTCCGAATGGATTGATGGTTTTGCAACTTTTTCTTCTTCTAGAATAATTGTTAAGGCACATTCGTCAAGTTCAAGAGACCAATCTCCTCATTGTGGAAGACCTAGTAAAGAATTTATTGAATGTTGCGAGAAAACTAAGCGACGTAAAGTAACAGAGTTAGTGGACAAGTTGTCGCTAGAAGAAATCGCAACAGTGGCAGAAACAAAATTATATGTAGAACTAAAAGAGATTCTTCTTCGTTGGTTAAGGAGTTAATTCTCTCTTCACCTGCACAAGGAACAACCTTTAAGAAGGCCAGAATGGCAAGTGTTTCAGAAACGAAAACCATGTCAGCCGATCAAGCACTTGCCATGATGGTGGACGCAAATCTCTCTTCAAACCAGTACAGTGTAATAAGGCAGCAAGGAAACAGCATTACAAAAAATATGTACCCTAGCTACAACACCGTCAAAGATGCAAAACAGCAGTGCTATCCCCTAAACATAACAGTGACTGAAACTACAGCTGATATATTAATTTACAATCGATAATCGACCACACAATTAAAAGGTTATGTATTTCTCAAGAGGAAGTTCTTGAAACCTTACCCCATGTTCAAGACCTATGTGCACTGATCAAATGGGGTTGCGATGGTGCACAATAAAGTAGGTATAAGCAAAGATTCCTAATGGAAGATGCAAGTGATGAAAGTTTATTTAGCTTTTCTATGGTTCCAATTCAAATATATGGCCAAATCGGTAACCTGAAAAAAATCATCTGGCAAAATCCAGCACCATCGTCAACAAGGTATTGCCGTCCAATTAAGCTATTATTTGCAAAAGAAACACCTGAACTTATTCGGTCGGAAGTAAGAAAAATTGACGAACAAGTTAACAATTTAAGCTCAACGATCATTGTAATCCACAACACAACGTTTTCCATAAAACCTTGTCTGATGTTGACGATGATTGATGGTAAGGTGTGCTCAGCACTTTCAGAACACTCTTCATCTCAGACGTGCTTTATTTGCGGAGCGACACCAAAAGAAATGAATAAACTTGAGATACTTTCAAATAAGACCGTTAATGAAACATACTTGAACTTCGGAATATCTCCTTTGCATTCTTAGATTCGTTTCATGGAATGTATTCTCCACATATCGTACAGTCTGCCAATTAAAGCTTGGCGAGTCAAAGGCCCTGAGGCAAAAGTGATTGTGAGTGAAAGGAAGAAAACCATACAACAGAGATTTATAAACAAAATGGGTCTGTTGGTCGACATTCCTACCCAAACAGCAGGGAACACGAACGACGGCAATACTGATCGTCTGGGTCTGTTGGTCGACATTCCTACCCAAACAGCAGGGAACACGAACGACGGCAATACTGCTCGTCTGGGTCTGTTGGTCGACATTCCTACCCAAGCAGCAGGGAACACGAACGACGGCAATACTGCTCGTCTGGGTCTGTTGGTCGACATTCCTACCCAAACAGCAGGGAACACGAACGACGGCAATACTGCTCGTCTGGGTCTGTTGGTCGACATTCCTACCCAAACAGCAGGGAACACGAACGACGGCAATACTGCTCGTCTGGGTCTGTTGGTCGACATTCCTACCCAAACAGCAGGGAACACGAACGACGGCAATACTGCTCGTGGGTCTGTTGGTCGACATTCCTACCCAAACAGCAGGGAACACGAACGACGGCAATACTGCTCGTGGGTCTGTTGGTCGACATTCCTACCCAAACAGCAGGGAACACGAACGACGGCAATACTGCTCGTGGGTCTGTTGGTCGACATTCCTACCCAAGCAGCAGGGAACACGAACGACGGCAATACTGCTCGTGGGTCTGTTGGTCGACATTACTACCCAAACAGCAGGGAACACGAGCGACGGCAATACTGCTCGTGGGTCTTTTGGTCGACATTCCTACCCAAGCAGCAGGGAACACGAACGACGGCAATACTGCTCGTGGGTCTGTTGGTCGACATTCCTACCCAAACAGCAGGGAACACGAACGACGGCAATACTGCTCGTGGGTCTGTTGGTCGACATTCCTACCCAAACAGCAGGGAACACGAACGACGGCAATACTGCTCGTGGGTCTGTTGGTCGACATTCCTACCCGAACAGCAGGGAACACGAACGACGGCAATACTGCTCGTGGGTGTGTTGGTCGACATTCCTACCCAAACAGCAGGGAACACGAACGACGGCAATACTGCTCGTGGGTGTGTTGGTCGACATTCCTACCCAAACAGCAGGGAACACGAACGACGGCAATACTGCTCGTGGGTCTGTTGGTCGACATTCCTACCCAAACAGCAGGGAACACGAACGACGGCAATACTGCTCGTGGGTCTGTTGGTCAACATTCCTACCCAAACAGCAGGGAACACGAACGACGGCAATACTGCTCGTGGGTCTGTTGGTCGACATTCCTACCCAAACATCAGGGAACACGAACGGCGGCAATACTGCTCGTGGGTGTGTAGGTCGACATTCCTACCCAAACAGCAGGGAACACGAACGACGGCAATACTGCTCGTGGGTCTGTTGGTCGACATTCCTACCCAAACAGCAGGGAACACGAACGACGGCAATACTGCTCGTGGGTCTGTTGTTCGACATTCCTACCCAAACAGCAGGGAACACGTACGACGGCGAGTCAAAGCTTGGCGAGTCAAAGGCCCTGAGGCAAAAGTGATTGTGAGTGAAAGGAAGAAAACCATACAACAGAGATTTAAAAACGAAATGGGTCTGTTGGTCGACATTCCTACCCAAACAGCAGGGAACACGAACGACGGCAATACTGCTCGTCTGGGTCTGTTGGTCGACATTCCTACCCAAGCAGCAGGGAACACGAACGACGGCAATACTGCTCGTCTGGGTCTGTTGGTCTACATTCCTACCCAAACAGCAGGGAACACGAACGACGGCAATACTGCTCGTCTGGGTCTGTTGGTCGACATTCCTACCCAAGCAGCAGGGAACACGAACGACGGCAATACTGCTCGTGGGTCTGTTGGTCGACATTCCTACCCAAACAGCAGGGAACACGAACGACGGCAATACTGCTCGTGGGTGTGTTGGTCGACATTCCTACCCAAACAGCAGGGAACACGAACGACGGCAATACTGCTCGTGGGTCTGTTGGTCGACATTCCTACCCAAACAGCAGGGAACACGAACGACGGCAATACTGCTCGTGGGTCTGTCGGTCGACATTCCTACCCAAACAGCAGGGAACACGAACGGCGGCAATACTGCTCGTGGGTGTGTTGGTCGACATTCCTACCCAAACAGCAGGGAACACGAACGACGGCAATACTACTCGTGGGTCTGTTGGTCGACATTCCTACCCAAACAGCAGGGAACACGAACGACGGCAATACTGCTCGTGGGTCTGTTGGTCGACATTCCTACCCAAACAGCAGGGAACACGAATGACGGCAATACTGCTCGTGGGTCTGTTGGTCGACATTCATACCCAAACAGCAGGGAACACGAACGACGGCAATACTGCTCGTGGGTCTGTTGGTCGACATTCCTACCCGAACAGCAGGGAACACGAACGACGGCAATACTGCTCGTGGGTGTGTTGGTCGACATTCCTACCCAAACAGCAGGGAACACGAACGACGGCAATACTGCTCGTGGGTGTGTTGGTCGACATTCCTACCCAAACAGCAGGGAACACGAACGACGGCAATACTGCTCGTGGGTCTGTTGGTCGACATTCCTACCCAAACAGCAGGGAACACGAACGACGGCAATACTGCTCGTGGGTCTGTTGGTCAACATTCCTACCCAAACAGCAGGGAACACGAACGACGGCAATACTGCTCGTGGGTCTGTTGGTCGACATTCCTACCCAAACATCAGGGAACACGAACGGCGGCAATACTGCTCGTGGGTGTGTAGGTCGACATTCCTACCCAAACAGCAGGGGACACGAACGACGGCAATACTGCTCGTGGGTCTGTTGGTCGACATTCCTACCCAAACAGCAGGGAACACGAACGACGGCAATACTGCTCGTGGGTCTGTTGGTCGACATTCCTACCCAAACAGCAGGGAACACGTACGACGGCGAGTCAAAGCTTGGCGAGTCAAAGGCCCTGAGGCAAAAGTGATTGTGAGTGAAAGGAAGAAAACCATACAACAGAGATTTAAAAACGAAATGGGTCTGTTGGTCGACATTCCTACCCAAACAGCAGGGAACACGAACGACGGCAATACTGCTCGTCTGGGTCTGTTGGTCGACATTCCTACCCAAGCAGCAGGGAACACGAACGACGGCAATACTGCTCGTCTGGGTCTGTTGGTCTACATTCCTACCCAAACAGCAGGGAACACGAACGACGGCAATACTGCTCGTCTGGGTCTGTTGGTCGACATTCCTACCCAAGCAGCAGGGAACACGAACGACGGCAATACTGCTCGTGGGTCTGTTGGTCGACATTCCTACCCAAACAGCAGGGAACACGAACGACGGCAATACTGCTCGTGGGTGTGTTGGTCGACATTCCTACCCAAACAGCAGGGAACACGAACGACGGCAATACTGCTCGTGGGTCTGTTGGTCGACATTCCTACCCAAACAGCAGGGAACACGAACGACGGCAATACTGCTCGTGGGTCTGTCGGTCGACATTCCTACCCAAACAGCAGGGAACACGAACGGCGGCAATACTGCTCGTGGGTGTGTTGGTCGACATTCCTACCCAAACAGCAGGGAACACGAACGACGGCAATACTACTCGTGGGTCTGTTGGTCGACATTCCTACCCAAACAGCAGGGAACACGAACGACGGCAATACTGCTCGTGGGTCTGTTGGTCGACATTCCTACCCAAACAGCAGGGAACACGAATGACGGCAATACTGCTCGTGGGTCTGTTGGTCGACATTCCTACCCAAACAGCAGGGAACACGAACGACAGCAATACTGCTCGTGGGTGTGTTGGTCGACATTCCTACCCAAACAGCAGGGAACACGAACGACGGCAATACTGCTCGTGGGTGTGTTGGTCGACATTCCTACCCAAACAGCAGGGAACACGAACGTCGGCAATACTGTTCGTCTGGGTCTGTTGGTCGACATTCCTACCCAAACAGCAGGGAACACGAACGACGGCAATACTGCTCGTGGGTCTGTTGGTCGACATTCCTACCCAAACAGCAGGGAACACGAACGACGGCAATACTGCTCGTGGGTGTGTTGGTCGACATTCCTACCCAAACAGCAGGGAACACGAACGACGGCAATACTACTCGTGGGTGTGTTGGTCGACATTCCTACCCAAACAGCAGGGAACACGAACGATGGCAATACTGCTCGTGGGTCTGTTGGTCGACATTCCTACCCAAACAGCAGGGAACACGAACGACGGCAATACTGCTCGTGGGTCTGTTGGTCGACATTCCTACCCAAACAGCAGGGAACACGAACGACAGCAATACTGCTCGTGGGTGTGTTGGTCGACATTCCTACCCAAACAGCAGGGAACACGAACGACGGCAATACTGCTCGTGGGTGTGTTGGTCGACATTCCTACCCAAACAGCAGGGAACACGAACGTCGGCAATACTGCTCGTCTGGGTCTGTTGGTCGACATTCCTACCCAAACAGCAGGGAACACGAACGACGGCAATACTGCTCGTGGGTCTGTTGGTCGACATTCCTACCCAAACAGCAGGGAACACGAACGACGGCAATACTGCTCGTCTGGGTCTGTTGGTCGACATTCCTACCCAAACAGCAGGGAACACGAACGACGGCAATACTGCTCGTCTGGGTCTGTTGGTCGACATTCCTACCCAAGCAGCAGGGAACACGAACGACGGCAATACTGCTCGTCTGTTATTAGAAATCCTGATAAAGCCTCAGAAATTACCGGGGTGGACCTTAATCTTATAAATAAATTTCATGTGATTTTAGAAAGTATTAATTGTGGGTATGCAATCGACCCAGACGCATTTGGACAAAATACCAACGAAACTATGAAGCTATACCTGAAATACTACTCTTGGTATTACAATGCCATGTAGTGTACATAAGGTGTCGTGTCACGTTAAAGCTATAATAACAACATGCATCTTACCAATCGGCCAGCTCTCGGAAGAGGCACAGGAATCCATAAATAAGGACACAAGAAAATACAGGGAGTTGTTTACAAGAAAGACATCTCGTGTTGATACAAACACCGATTTAATCCACAGACTGTTAATTTCGTCGGATCCACTGATCACCAGTTTTCGGAAAACTCCGAAAAGGGGATCAAAGAAAATGATGACTAAAGAGGTTCTCTCTCTGCTTAAAAAACCTACAGTAGATCCGTCAATAGTTGAAACTACATCTGCTGAGGAACATTCAACTGACAGTGAAGAGTAATTTTGTATATACAGTACATATTTTATGTATAGCATTTTAACCTTATCATATATTATATATAATTTGTAACAGCAATGTCTTAAACATTTGTTATGTCCATTAATATTGTTATTTGTTTTTTTATTAATTTGTTTCAGTAAAAAAATAAATACCATTAGAGGTCGTGCGGATCTTCGTGAAGCCTGGGTGTTGATAGTGAAACTGGTTAAAACCGGTTTTTTTAGGGTGGGGGGTGAGCGATTGACTGCTGCTCTACGTTTGTTGACAGTAAATCGCTTGTGAGAATCATCTGTTACGTGCCAAACAAAAAACATTGCAACCGCATAGTGATTGTTATGCAAAAAACTTAGGTTATTGATTAACACAATATATTTTCATTTGTATGTGCTGGTGAATTAATATTTATCAAATTGTTTGGTTTAAATAAGACTAGTTTCCATTTAATTTTGTTGTGTATTCTGAAACTGTCTGCGTGTGAACAAAACCATAAGAGTGAACATGATTTTGTACCGTATCGGAATTGTTTAGTTTGTCTAGCCTAAATTATTGGTATTTATGTCAAATGTTTATATTGTTTATATTTTTTTATATTTTAAATTTGTATTGGGTTATCATCCACGAAATAATGAACAGCAATGCAGGTGTAAGGGAAGTCGGGGGAAAGATTTTAAAAAGCCGAAGTAGAGAAATTATTTTTAATTTGTACAATTTCATGAAAAGAGAGTCGGATGAAGGGCCGATTTTGTTAAAACAGGTACAAAAACGAGTTTCGGAAGCAACGGGTGTCTCAAGAAGTACCATTCAGAGAATTTTAAAAGAAGGTAAAACTCCTAAACCGCCCGGACAGCCTACTTTCTCATCACCAAAAAGGAAATGGACCAAAACCAAAAAGAAAACTTCCATAGGTGACTTTGACAAAGCTGTTATAAGAAGAACAATCTACGAATTTCATAATAACGAAGGACAGCGACCCACTCTGAGAACATTACTTCCCGTACTAAGAGAAAAGATAGGCTTCACAGGAAATATTTGGTGCCTCCGACAAGTTTTAAAAGACTTAAAATTTAGATGGCGAAAAACCCAAGACAACAGGAAAGTCCTTGTTGAAAAACATGAAATTCGTGATCAGAGGGTTCGTTTCATAAGAAACATACGTCATTACAGAAGAGAAGGACGCCCTATCATATATACGGACGAAACCTACGTACATGCATCACACTCCAAGCTGTATTCATGGTCAGACGACAGTAACCGTGGTTTATTAACACCAATTTCAAAGGGACAATATGCTATAATAGTGCATGGGGGCAGTGAGAATGGTTTCGTGGACGGTGCTTTATTAATATATAAGTCCGGCCAAAAATCTGGTGACTACCATGAAGCAATGAACTTCGACAACTACAAAAAGTGGCTCGAGGAAAAACTGATCCCAAACCTACCCCCTAGAAGTGTAGTGGTAGTAGATAATGCGTCGTACCACAATAAACAAGTAAACCCAGCACCAAACAGTAATTCAAGAAAAGGAGATATGACCAACTGGCTCATTGAACACAACATTCCCTTTAATGATAACATGTTAAAACCAGAACTCTACCAAATTATAAAATTACATAAGAGCACCCAAAAAATGTACTCCATAGATGCCATTTTAGCAAAACACAATCACTCTGTTCTCCATCTCCCACCGTACCATCCAGATCTGAACCACATAGAAATGATTTGGTCAGTTGTAAAAAACTACGTTGCCTCCAAAAACGCAACTTTTAAATTGAATGACTGCATTCAACTTGTGAATGACAAAATGTCCCAGATAACACCGGAAGTCCGGAAGAATGGAAGAAGAGACGCGAACACGCCCGCAACGTCGAGGACAAATACATGACAAACGAGGCAGCAATTGATCAACTAACGGAATCATTTGTGATCAATGTAGAAGATAGTGACAGTGATCTCAGTGACGATGTCGATGATCCAGACCTTAGTAATAACGAAAGTGATGACACAATCAGTGATGTCGAATTTTCATAGCGTCTTTATATTAAGTTAGTTATACTAATTAGTAGTTTGTGATTTTTAATTATGATAAATTATTTACTTTTAACTTTTTCATGAGCTATCTTTTTAATAGTTTTTATTACATTTAAATAACGTTAAATAGGAGTACACTCCATAAGGGCCTCCAAAACTGAATTTGTTGCTGCAGATCCCACCAATTCTATTTCAATATTAAATCAAATTTCTGAACATGAAGGTAGAATCCGCTGCGCCCATTTGTTTAAACACTAGTTTTATTGGAAATAATACAGTATTTAAATTACAAATACACAATCAGCAATATCAAATAAAATTTTTTAAGTGTTAAGCTCTAGACATGCGTTATTCGCCGAGCACCGATTATTTGCCGAGTGGCAAGGTAGGCCTACTTATGTTGGTATTCGCCAATTATCGAGCAGACATCTACAGACAAGCGTGTTTTTCCAAGCATCCCGTTCATTGCAGGAATAGCGAATAATCAGAAACATAGATGACGAAGACAATGCTGTTTCCTTTTGCCGCTTTTATCATTTTAGGTGGTGGATTTTTACTGTAGCGTATTTAATCCGGCGTTCATACATTCATTAAACAATAGTAATTACGTAATTACGTGTGGTTTGATGTGTGCAAAAGGCCGACGCCGTATGGGAAAAGACAAGCAATAATGCTAGCTGCTTGCCAAATAGGCGAATACCCATCCACACTACTCGTGATTCGGCGAGTCACTGCTCGGTGCTCGGCGAATGACGCATCTCTGGAGCCGGCTTGGAAAACAGCTGATCGTACAAGAACAAATATTCCAACTTGTGCTGCCAGCTGCCATCACTGAAACAGTTCAACAGCTTGTGTTGACGACTCCATTTGATTCTTATATTTTGAAAAGAAACTCAAGAAGCTAAACGTAAACATTTTTAGTATTTATTAAGACATAATTTAAAATAAAATATTCACACT
Source organism: Allygus modestus (assembly GCA_963675035.1). Taxonomy (NCBI): domain Eukaryota; kingdom Metazoa; phylum Arthropoda; class Insecta; order Hemiptera; family Cicadellidae; genus Allygus; species Allygus modestus. The sequence goes on along the minus strand of OY776111.1, from coordinate 62,845,437 downwards.
CATAAATAGTATATTGTTGATTACAGTTTTAATATCATCCTCATGTTAATAAATAATTTCATAAAAACGTAATTACAATACGTTCACACGTTAAAATATATTTAATAAACAGGGTAGCCAAATGTTTTTTGCTGGACTAGTATTATGACATATGGTAGCGTGAACTTCCCCTCCTTCGCTTATACCCCCCACTATTCTGCTGGCATCCCCTACTCAGGCTTCACGAAGATCCGTACGAGGTCTAACTGCTTTTATTTTATCTTTCTCTTACTATACTGTATACATAATATTGCTAAACCTATCGTTTATGTATTAATAAATCAATAACAAACACAACATTTTTTTGTTTTTATACCAAAATAACAACTAAGTGTTAAACATGTGTGCAATAATCGTATATGACTTGAGAATATAATTAAGTCCCTCTAGTTTGCTAAATTATCACACTGTGCGTTGCAGCAAACCTGCATACTCAGCGCATTTCCAATGCATAATATATGTCTTAATACCACATAAAGCCGCATACCAAGTTTCATAAAAATATATTCACACATAAGCGATTTTAATTATTCTCCATAAGAATAACATTGGTAATGAATACGTAGGTTTGCAGAATCAAGGAACACAAACAATTGGTTTTTATGCAAATATAAATAGAATTCAACTAGGAGAAGCCACATACCAAGTTCCATCAATATTCAATCATAAATAAGCGCTTTATAACATTCTAGTTATTCTCCGTAAGAATAACATGGGGGCTGGGAAAGCAGGTTTGCTGCAACAAGGAACAAAAAATGGGTTTTTATATAATTAATTATCAATATAACTCAACCAAGTGAAGCTACATACCAAGTTTTATTAATTTATGTTCATAATTAAGGGAGTCATTACATTTTACTTATTCTCCATAAGAATAACATGAGAGCTGAGTACGCAGGTTTGCTGCTACGGGAATAATCAACAAAAAAATCAATTTTTTGTGCAAATATCAATATACCAGTACTACGTGAAGCCACTTACCAACTTTCATCGACATACATTCATAAATAATCGAGATATCAAATTTTATTTATTCTCCATAAGGATAGCATTGGACAACGTACTGTGTTTAGCACTTTGAATATCTCTGCAACGGTTGGGCGTAGAATCAAAATTTAAACACCAAAATGATTGTTTTGTGGAAATGAATAGTTTGGTAAAAGCAAATTTGAAGTTTACATTAAAATAAACTGAGGAAAAGCAAAAAACATTTTTCTCATAAGATTAACATGGGAGATTTTATGAGTAGGTTTTTTGGATTTTCTCCGCAACCACTTAACTAGGTTAATAATTCAAAATACCATATTATTTGTTTTTTTAAGCTCTATAACATGGTCAAAACCAAAATTAAGTTTTTTAAAAATTTTTGGGTGAAAAATGTAACAAAAAACTGATTTCTGGAAAATTTAAAACCCCCCTTCCCATGGTCCGATTTTTCTGATTTTCGAACTTAAAGTCATGAATGTCATTTTACACGTTTGAGCCAAATTTCATCAAAATCGGACGTTTTTCACTCAAGTTATCGTGTTAACGGACACACACATATATATATATATATATATATATACATTTGAACGAATAGTGTTTTTGTGCATCTGGGGACCTCAAAACAAAAAGTTATCATGGTCTCGGGCTTAAGTCTTACCGTGAGACCTACGGTAATAGCTTCTTCCCTACAGGGGAAATTCGCTAAAAATAGTATTAATACTTCACATTTTACATAAAATGTATCATTAAGTCGCCAGGGATAAAATGCAACGTGGACACGATTTCCAAGTTAAAACAAATTTATTTGTGTAGGCCTAGAGATCTTTAGTTTTGTGGTTCAGGAATGTTCTCCTCCTTGTCGGTTTCCACCAGCACCGGCTCCACAAGCATCACATCAGTGGCTTTTCTAAACAAACATAATCAATATTAGTAATAGTACACTAGCCAATGGTTAAACAAGTGGCTGCTAACAGTATTTTATTCCAAAGTATATCTGGAACCATACATAGTATAAACCTATAACATTATAAGTGTTGGCACATAACTCGGCCTTATAGCCTGGAGCTAAACAGGACGGACACTTTTCTAAAAACATCATGCTCAAGCACTGTACTTACGCTATACTGTTACTATACTGGAGCTATACTGTTGTTCGTGTGTGGAAATAGGTTGGTTTATTGTTAATCAGAGATCATGGCAGATATGCATATCCAATGGTAAGTTACAATATATCAATGGATAAAATCTCTAACGATACAAAAGAAACTATCCATAGGTACTTCAAGTACCTGTTTCGTTTATTTGTGTTTTTATATACCTAAGTAAACTACTATTACCGGTACTATAAAAACCAAGTTTAATATTGAGTTAGTCAATGTACTTCACAAGATTTTAATTTACAAGATCCGTACGATTATAGATCTCGATTGGAATATGGAAAATGAATGCTTGATGTATCTTGTTAAATTTTGTTGGCCATCTCTGTATTCTGTAATAATATTGTAATAATATTCATTCTCTGATTGGGCCTGATGATGACCGGTGTAACTGGTTGAAATCGATCGCCTTGTACCATCTTTTGGGTATATTTTACCGTCTTGTATGTAAGTACAGTATAAGTGTAAATATACTTATAGTGTTGTAAGACGTATTTTATTTATCCTGTAATAATATAAAATGGTGTATGCCGTTGGTGAATAAATAAACATGTAGAGCATTTTACCAAACTGTAATGAAATGCCCACTTATTCAAAACCAACTTTTCAGGCCCCCATTAAGTTTACAGCCAACTCACGGATTTCCCTAGATTACCGAGTGGTAGACCCCCGGTTCATATTGACATTTAATACCCCTAATAGTTTACATAGTCCGGATTACGGTGTTGTACATTGATTTACTAACTTTTTCTTTCGCTCTAAACGTTCCTTGGACTTTGAAAGTCAAAGCTTTATTGTTGAGCCAATTGTAGCATTTTTTTGCAGACGGGAAATTTACCCGTTCAATATCTGGAACAAAGGTGTTAGTATTAACATTAACTAACAAATTAAATAGTTTTTATTACTGACATTTGATGTACATTTTCACTTCAGCTGCACAATTTCTAGAATAATCATAACTAGTTGTCCTATTGCTTGAATCCGAGCAAGATTGTACCCAACCAAAGGAGAAAGGTTACTTCAGTTGTAAACAAACATAACAAAACATCTAATATTAAAACGGATGATAACAACGTACTTTCGATCAACACTAGTTTAGACTTCCGCCGTCGGGTATCACCACTGTTCCGAAAATTCAGCCCTTTACTGTATTTAAGTGACGCCCTTTCTTAAAATTCTGAGACCTATTGGCAAATCTACGTAAAAATACCTTCAATTTGACACTTCAAACGTTAAAATCCGCCCAGCCGTGATCGAGTTATGACTGTGAAGAATAAACCCCTTGCATATTAATATATAGATATTTTGAACACATTTTGAATACCCTCAGCCCTATACTTCGTAAAAAAGTGATTTACTTGATTTTACACTTTCTCTTGATTTTGGAACTTGTGTGATTAAATAGAATAATAATTATGAAATTGTCAATTAAAATTAAGTAAAAGAAAATAAAAGAAAACAAAATTATAAAATTGCCTTCGTTATTTGTTTTTTTTATGACACTGTTTTCTACAAAAGCTATGCAGCAAAGAACATAGGAACCTAGTGTATGTATGGATACTGATGATGCCCTAGTGCTGATACACGTTCATGACAAATTGGAAAATTTGGATTAACGGCGGAGTAATTAATAGCAATAATACTATGTATCGATGATGGGACAACTTATGAGATATGAATTGAATTATTACGAAGAAAATACTGCTGTTATTGTATAACCTTCTTAGACTTACCGCAAACCAAATTGGCCATTATTAAGATTTACAAAATCAGCTTCTTTTTATGTCCAGACCAACTGAACTGCTGAAGAACTTCATATTTAAATATTCCAGACAAAAGGTCCCTTGTACAGCTTTTCTCTTCCCTCCCTCCATAGCGCGAAAAGTGCTGGATCTGAAAGAAAAGTAGATATTTTAGTTAGGCTACAACATATTTTGAATTCCTGCTTTCTACATCTCATATCCCTTGCCAAAACCACATAGGCCCTCTTTTTCAAATGGGCTCGACAGGGCCTAGGGTTGCAGGTGCACAACATTAACTTTTTTGAGAATCGGGTGCAAGGCTAAACTACAAAATTAAAACACAAAAATAAAATTCAATATTTGATAAATTGTAAAGAAAAAAAGGTCACATGGTGGGAATCAAGAAATTTTCTTCTAGAGGGAATAAGCAATTACCGTCGTCAGCATGGTAAGACCTAGGCCCGTGTGTGTGTGTCTTAAGGGACAGCTTTCGTAAAAAGTCGGATCTTGATGAAATATTTTACAAACATGTAAAGCAACATTAATGAAATGAAGTTCAAAAACCAGCCGGATCACTCCATCTAACGGGGGATTTTTTGAGGGTTTTTACCCTAAAATGGGTTGTATGATATTTTTAATATACTTTATAAGTAGCCTAAATCTAATTTTATTTAGTGAATTATTACTGTACATTGAAAAGTGCTAAACATAGTACGTTGTCCAATGTTAATGGAGAACCTTACCTTGCTTGTTTATGAACTTAAAATGATTAAACTTGGTATGTCGTCATATGGTCTATCGATATTTGCATAACAAATTTTTCTATGGTCCCTGAGAGCTAGTTTTTTATAATCTTAGAGAATTCTTAAAGTTAAAGCCAAATGAAAAGACATACTTCGTATGATTCTTTGCAAACAGTTGACCGTACAGAAACTTTGACCTATCCACGAGCCATTTATGGACGACGGATGGAAACATCAAGTAACAAGTAACACCTAGGTACGGCAATAGCTTCTTCCCTATAAGGAAATCCGCTAAAATGTAACATATCGCAATATTAAAAGCACCATGGATGATAAGGACAAGTGTATCGTAATACAGCTGCCTTTTAGGCCTAGTAACTTATTTATGTGATATGTCAGACGTTTACGCTTACACCGTAAATCAAATGTTGAGAAGGCTGTTAACTCTGAAGATTATTTATAAGCCTAGGGTACAGTACGATAAGTGCCCACAAAAACAATTGAATATAAACAGCGAATTATAACGATTGATACACCGATAACCACATTCCGAATCGATTGTTTTTGCATGTAATACACGTCCACAAAGTGTTTTTCGTCATACTACGCGTGAACATATGACTTTCAATGCTAAAATGCGGCTGGAAACTTGATGTTACACGTGTGAAGCATATTATGGCATTGTGTTTTTGTGATTTATAAAATAATGGCTAGCGGAAGTGGAAATTAATCCCAAACCTTGTTGGACAGAGTAAGTAAAGTATCAAATGAATTGCTACCTCAAGTATCTCGTAACAGATACGAGGATGAATACAAAAGATTTTTCAACTGGTGTACAAATGAAAACCTTACAATGAGCCAAGTAAGTGATGAAATATTACTTGTCTATATATCGGAGATTTTAAAACAGTTTTAACCTTCCACTTTGTGGTCAAAATTGTCAATGATTAGTAAATGTTTACAAGTAAAAAAAAACATTGAAGCTTCCCGTTTTCCTAAAACAATAGCATTTTTAAAAAGACAGTCGACTGGCTATGAACCTAAGAAATATAATGTTTTTACAGCAGAACAAGTATATGCTAAACAAAACATACTAAATGATTGCTCCCACCTTGTTTGTTTTGATGAATCCCTAAACAAAGTTTCACAGAAACAGCAAATGGATTTGCACATCCGGTTTTGGGATCATACCAAGAAAGAAGTTAAGACTCGATACTATACCTCAGTAGTTTTTGGGGCATATCGAGGAACCGCCCCAAAACATGAAGATACAAGTAACACCTAGGTACGGCAATAGCTTCTTCCCTATAAGGAAATCCGCTAAAATTCTTCTGGATTACATCTTTTGGAAGGACTCAAGACACATTTTTTCTCCCGAAACATGAAAAAAATGATACATGTAGTCCCATTTGTCTTCTGTATGGACAGTAGGGGGCATTGGATGGTTCAAAACCAGCAAAGGCGTGCGAGGAGGAATGAGGAATCGCCCCCCCCCCCCCCCCGGTGACGTCAGCCCCCCCCCCCCCCGGTGACGTCAGCCCCCCCCCCGGTGACGTCAGCCCCCCCCCCCCCCGGTGACGTCAGCCCCCCCCCCCCGGTGACGTCAGCCCCCCCCCCCCCCCCGTCACGTGACCCGACATAAACCTAACATAGGCTTTGTCCACCAGTTGTATTATAAATTTGTTTTGTTTGTTTTTTTTTTTTTCTTTTGTTTTGTTTAGTTTAATAATTTAACATAATATTATAAAATACGAATATAAAAGTACAAATACGAATATAATAGATTATTGAAGTTGAACCCTTCGATAGCTTATGACAGCTGTGAAACCATTGGAGAGGAAGCCGTTAACCCTCTCTTTTACTAGGCTCAGCTCCACCGGCACATTGGCAGTGAACCAACGGGGGAAGAAGTGTACTCTTCCGTCTTCTTCTACCCAGCCGAGGTGGAGGATTATTAATCCGTGAAACATTTCTTCCTCTATTTTTTGAAATGTAGTGGTCACAGTGCAGGGGCAGCACAAGACGTACATGGTGTCCGACATGGTGTTCCGTTGATCATCAACTGAAGAATGAGGGTTCGGCTAACAAACAAGTCATTACCACGTCGTAAACAAGTGGAACGTTCCAGAAGCCTTTTTCCGCTCCGTTGGAAAAACCCTTTTGAAGTAAACAAGCTATAACCGTATTGAGTGTTTCCTCCAATATCCTTTATTTTATTCAGAAAAAGCAATACCCTAACCTACCCTCCGTTTACTACAACTCTCACATATATCGGAGGATTAATCTCCCGAAGGAGCCAAAGTATGGCGTTGCGGCATAAGACGTGTGTCGGTATCACATTAAAGTCTCCTAGGTTAGCCCTGAGTTGCCGACATTTATGTGGGGTCAACGGTCTTTCTAGCCAAAATTCAACATGTAATTTTCCGGGGAAGCATCTCGTATAGTAGTACACCGTTTGTAGAAATACCTCCGCGTCTATTGAATCCACCTCTGATATCGTGGAATGTATATGGAAAGGCATTGTCGCTGGATAGGTCCCTACCGGCTCCGAAACCATTGAGAATAAATGAAACATGGTGCACCGCTTGTCAATACTGTTAGAAGGAGACTAACGAGTAAGACTGAAGGTGTAAACAACTCGGAGGACAACTCGGAGGAAACTGCCATGACGTCATCTTCCACCTACGTGACCGCCACAGTCGGTTTACCCATTAGTGGTTCCAGTGGAAAGTCCCACGACCGATTTCTCCGAAACTGCCATGACGTCATCCTCCGCCTATGTGACCGCCACAGTCGGTTTACCCATTAGCGGTTCCAGTGGAAACTTCCACGACCGATTTCTCCTCCCGACCGGAGTGCTATTTATGAGCGCGTCTTCAGAGGTTTCACCAGTTTGTGTTTGGAGCTCTTACTGTGCGGACGAAGTAGTGCTGCCTCTGCGATACACTTACACAACTTGCTGTTCATTGCCTTTGGATTCCCGTAAAAGTTAACGTAAGTAACATGTAATTTACTTTTTCATCAGAAGGTTTACCAATGCTCTAAAATCTTATTAGCTAAAATTAATATTAATGTTTTGCATATCTCGGTACACTGAGTCTTGTCCTTGTCTCTTTTCAGATGGAGATGAGTGAAACCGTAATGACCTTGGAACAGTTGTGTTTTCTAACGATTAAAGTTAACGAATCAAATTTAAAAAGTAAAATAGACTCGCTTCCACTCCTTTTTAAAAACGTTTTGAGTGAAATAAAATTTGGTTTCGCTTTTAAATCGAACTTTCAAGTGCCTAGTGGAATTATAGACGAGGGCGAAATCGCTATGTGTGAGCGTAACAAAGACAAAGACGTGTACCAGTGTTGGGAATGTCATACGAGCGATTCATGCCATCTATTTCTATCTAACATTATTAAAAGGGTTAGACTCGCCTCGTTCCCAGGGGTATCGCTACCAAAGTGTTTTTGCTGCGACAATTGTGCCTTTGTAGCGGACGGGGAATACAGATACCCGATGTTTTTGTAGATGGCTGGTCCCTGCATGTGTGTGGTCTGCGGCCGCGTGTTCGCAAACGCCGGAAACCTGACTCGCCACACGAGAGCCGCTCACAGCGACCGCCATCTCAACTGCGACGTCTGCGGTAGACGCTTCGGGCGAAGCGATAACCTGCGACGCCACCTCGCCACAGTTCATCTTCTCACTCCTCACGACCAAGCACCAGGTACGGTTTTTATGTTAAACAAGAATAGGTGGATTGCTAGCCTCTGTGTAATTCCTCACCCTTGTATTTACTGGACCTAGGTAAACTGGCGATTGTGATGAGGAAGAGGTCGTTAGTTCTCTATACAGTTCCTCACTCATCCTCACGATCAAGCGTCAGGCATGGTTTTTATGTTAAACAAGAAACCGCCAGTACTAATGACTTGTTTTCGAGAGAGTAAACGGCTTTAGTCGAGTAAACAGATTCAAGTAGTAAACAAGGGGCTGCCAGCCTCTGTGCGATTCCTCACTCTTGTATTACCGGGCCCGGGTAAACTGGCGCTCGAGATGAGGAAGAGGTCGCCAAGCCTCTATACAATTCCTCACCCTTGTTTTTACCAGGCTCAAACTGGCGATTGAGATGAGGAAGAGGTTGTCAGTTCCTCACCTTCGTGTTTATCGGGGTCACTAATAGGACTTGTTTTCCTGTTCGCAGGCCATCCGTGCCCGTTGTGCTCCGTCGCCCTGGTGGGTCTCGAGGATCTTCGCCACCATATGGAAGCGGTCCACGGTGCGAGCCCGTCTGCTTCAACTTCCTCCTCCTCCTCTGCAACGCCACCCTTCAGAGACCCACGGCCCGAGTGCGACGTGTGCGGGCGGCGATTCTCCCGCGGGGACCTGCTCCGGCGTCACGTGCAGCTGGTGCACGCCAACGAGGCCCGTTGCACCGATTGCGGCGCCCTTTTCCGCAGGGCCGCGTACCTCCAGCGGCACATGGAGAGCGTCCACCGCGGCATGAGGTTCGCGTGCGCCTACTGCGACCGAGGCTTCACCCGGCGCTACAACCGGGACCAGCACGAGGCCCACAACTGCCCCGTCGTGAGGAACCTCGTTGTGGACGAGATGCCGCGCCTGCCCGTTCTGTCACCCGAGCCCCGGCCCAGCCGCGAGCCCCAGCCCGGACCCAGCCGCGAGCCCCAGCCCGGACCTAGCCGCGAGCCCCAGCCCGGACCAAGTACGGCACCTGACGGGATGGTGGGTGGTGGCGGACTACCCACGTTCCGCACCATTCAACGAGGGTTCCGCGGACGCCTCCTGACCTTCGGCCTGTCCCGGCCCATGGAGGACTTCTTGGCCGTGGAGGACGCGTTGGTGCTGCTGTTCGACAGCGTCCTGGAACTGTTGGCTGACGTCAGGACCCGACACCCTAACATCAAGGTCAACATGTTCCTGGAATGTGAATTCGCCAACGTTCACGGAGCCACCTGTCTGCGGGCCTTCAAGACGAAGAACGTGCCTCTCACCGCCGCGTCCAACTTGGAGGACTTCCTATCGGCTTCCTTCCACAAGCTGGAGGAAGAGAAGGAGCAGTGCCTGCTAGTGGGCAGCGGGTGGAGCTATCTCCGGATACGCGACCTGGAGATCCGCGTCAACCTCTACACCCCGTTGGGAGAACGCGGAGCCAGGTTCGTCCAGCTTCCCAGGACCATCTGCGAGACGCGTGCCGTTATCAACGTGCAAAACGTCGATGACATGTGCTTCGCGTACGCCATCTTGGCCAAGTTCGTCGCGCAACACCCGGAGAGGCCCGCATCGTACACACCGGACGTCATGGCACGCTACGACTGGGTCGGCCTACGCTTCCCCGTGGCCGTGAAGGACATCAAGGTCTTCGAGAGGAGGAACGCCATCAGCGTTAATGTGTACGGGATCGAGCGTGCTATGGTGGGGAGACGCCCCGACGGATCGCCAAAGTTCCAGGACCGCGTGTTCCCGCTGAAGATCTGCAAGCGGGAGTTGGAGGATCACCGGGACTTGCTGTACGTGACCACCGGCGGGGACAGTCACTACGCCTACATCGCAAACATGAGTAGGCTTGTGCGACCCCAGCTGACGTCCCACGTCAACGCCATCCACGTGTGTAAGCGATGCTTCGCTTACTTCGACAACCGGCCCAACAAGCTGCAACTGTCCGGTGCCGAGCGTCTGGAGGAGCACATGCGATATTGCACCGCCAAGGCTCCCCTCCGCTTGGACTTGCCGAAGAAGCAGCAGATCCGCTTCGCCCACCCCGAGTACACTCGGCGCGAGCGCTTTTGCGTCTACGCCGACTTTGAGTGTGCTCTACAGCCCGTCGCCGCTGACCCTGCGGAAGCGCCGCCCGGCACGAGGCCCCTGCAACTGCACGTCCCGTACGCCTTCGCTTACCAGATCGTGGACTCACTCGGCCTGGAGGAGTTCGAGCCCCGCGTCTACTTCGGGGCAGACGCGTCCAAGGTCTTCATGGAGAGGCTCAAGACGGACGTGCTGGCGCTGTGGGAGTTCCTATTCAGCATGAGAGCTCTGCACCCTTCTCTGACCCGGCAGGAGATGGACGAGTACCTGGCAGCGACTCACTGCTACCTCTGCGGGAAGGAGTTCACGGACCAGGACGTCAAGGTGCGGGACCACAACCACGCCCCGCCCTACGAGTTCCGAGGAGCCGCCCACCGCTCGTGCAACCTCAGGTACCGGGAGCAGCGACACATCAACTGCTACTTCCACAACCTGTCCAACTACGACGCCCACTTCGTAGTGCGCGAGCTGGCCATCGACCCCGGCGACGTGGACGTGTTGGCCCACACGGAGGAGCGGTACATCGCTTTTACCAAGCGATTCCACTTTGGTCAGCCCGGGGACAACCAACGACAGAGCAGTTTCGCGGTGCGCTTCCTAGACACCTACAGGTTCCTGTCCATGAGCCTGGCCAACCTGGCGGCGGGACTCCCCACGGACAGGATGCGCGAGACGAGGAAGCGCTTCCCCGACGACCGGCTGTTCGACCTGGTGCGCAGGAAGGGCGTGTTCCCCTACGACTTCGTGACGTCCTACGACACGCTGTACAGGACCAGGGAGTTGCCGCCCAAGGAGGCGTTCAGGAACTCCATGACCCTGGAGGACATCAAGGACGAGGAGTACGAGCACGCCCTCAACGTGTGGCGAGCCTTTGAGTGTCAGCACCTCAAGGACTACGCGGACAAGTATCTGCGATGCGACATCGCCCTGCTAACCGATGTCTTTGAGCAGTTCCGCGACACCTCGCTGGCAGAGTACGGGCTGGACCCCGCCCACTACTACACCCTGCCGTCCTACGCGTGGGACGTGATGCTCAAGACCTGCGGTGTGGAGCTGGACACGCTGCAGGACTTTGACATGTACCTGTTTGTGGAGCAGGGGATCCGAGGAGGCATCTCACAGGCCATCACCCGCTACGCCAAGGCCAACCACGACAGGTGCCCGGACTACCGCCCGGACGAGCCCACGCGCTTCCTCCTGTACCTGGACGCCAACAACCTCTACGGCTGGGCCATGTCCCAGCGCCTGCCTACCGGAGACTTCGAGTGGCTCAGCCGAGAGGAAATCCAGGCGTTGGACGTCGCGGCGCTGGACGCGGAGGCTGATCGAGGCTACATCTTGGAGGTGGACCTCCACTACCCCGCGCGCCTACACGACCTGCACAAGGACCTTCCCTACTGCTGCGAGACGAAGCGCCCGCCAACAGGGAAGTTCCCCAAACTGTTGACGACCCTGGACGACAAGACGCACTACATCTGTCACTACAGGGTCTTGCAGCAGGCGCTGCAAAACGGATTGGAGCTGGTCGCGGTGCATCGGGCGATCTCCTTTCGCCAGTCGCGGTGGTTGGAACCGTACATCCTGATGAACACGGAGCTGCGGAAGAGGGCCAGGACGAAGTTCGAACAGGACTTCTTCAAGCTCATGAACAACGCGGTCTTCGGCAAGACCATCGAGAATGTACGGAAGCGCCTCAACGTGAAGCTGGTGTGCACCCCGGAGAAGTTTTCCAAGTACGTCGCCAGATCCAACTTCCTGGACCGGACGTACTACACGGAGGACGTGGCCCTGGTGCATCTGTCCAAGGTCAACATCGTGTTGGACAAGCCCGTCTACGTAGGCATGACAGTCCTGGAGCTGAGCAAGTGGCTCATGTACGAGTTCCTGCGCAAGATGAAGGAGCGCTACGGTGACCGCCTCACCGTAGACTACATGGACACGGACAGCTTCGTCTTTGACATCGTGTCCCAGGACGTCTACGCAGAGATGAAGGAACACCTGGACGATTTCGACACCAGCGGATATCCGAGGTCTCACCCCTGCTACAGCCCCGTCAACGCCAAGGTCATCGGAAAGTTTAAGGACGAGTGCAACGGCCTGTCCTTATTCGAGTACCTCGGCCTGCGGTCCAAATTATACTTTATGGACATCGAGGACGCGGCGACAGGCGGCAGCAAGGCTCTCAAGCGGGCCAAGGGGGTGGCGAAGGGCGTTGTCAAGAACGTCCTCACCCCCGACGACTACAGAGAGTGCCTGTTTGACGGGGTCCAAAAGCGCACCACCAACGTCCGCTTCCAGTCTCACTTGCACCGGGTCTACACCGTGGAAGTGGACAAGCTGAGCCTCAGCCCGACTGACGACAAGCGGTGCGTCCTCCCCGACGGCATCCACACTCTGCCGTGGGGACACAAGGACGTCCCGCCACTACCAGCCAGGAGAGGAGGAGATCGACGGATGGAGGTGGATGGTGAGGAGGAGGAGGAGCGCCAGGACGAAGACGAGGAAGAGGAATTCCCTGTTTAGATTTAATATTAATTTTAAGAAAAATTTGTAAATAGTATTTGTAAGAAAATATAATAGCTTTATGTACAGCATGAACCCGAGTTGTTTATTTCCTCCCCTTTGCTCACTCAAAAGCCGTTAGGCTTAAAGTGTGTGAGAAAGGCGTTATGGGCCGTTTGGCCCGAGCCGTGCAGCTTAAAAAGCCCCCGCCAACCGGGAGCGGTTGGCGGCGCGTGTCGGGGGACGGCCCTGAAGGAGTTGCCCAGGAAGGAATTACTCAGCGGTCTGCTGACGCTCGAGGTTGCACCCTTGAATTGCTCAGCGGCTTGCTGACGCTCGAGGTTGCACCCTTGAGTTGCTAAGTGGTTTGCTGATGCCTGAGGGGTCTTGTGGCGCGCCCTCTTTGACGGCCTTCACTGCCGCTTGGCGGGGGCTCAGCCAGTGACACGCGCCGCTGGTATATAAACCTGAGGTCCAGCCCCGCTGCCTCAGTTTTGCTAATTTATTTTTAAAATTTAGTAAGGAGAAAGGAGGAATGAAAACACAAGCTTTATCATTATGAGGCATGTATTGTACAGTAATAAGGTTACATACTACAAAAACCTTACAAACTAGTTTTAAGCGAATATGGAGTGGAAGAGCCTGCGGACCAGAGCGTCGTTGACAGCGGGAGCGGTGAAGTCGAAGAGCTGGACGTAGTCGCTGAGTGACGTGCGGAGAACAGCCCGGCAGTACAGGTAAGTGAGGCAGTAGTAGCCGCAAACAGAAGTATCGACGGTATTCATCGTGGGCGGAAGCAGCACAGGCAGCTCGAGGTGGATGGGTCTGGACTGTCGTTAGCCACGAGCCAGTCCCGCAATACTATGCAGTTATGAAGGGCGCAACGGTTGTGGGAGCTCTTATGGTGGCGACAGCACAGGGTCCGGTAGGTGGGCGGCTGGAGTCGATACCTGTTGTAGAGACCTCCATGTAGCTCAGTCCGGGGGATTGCCACCAGGCGCTTCTCAATCTGGGTGGTGTTCATCGCGGGCGGAAGCAGTCCCCGCCGATTGTGTGATACCCTCATTACTACCAGTTGCACACTTTATCACCACCGGCTTCACTGTATGTGTCAAGCCAGTGACTCTGGGGACTCCTGAATAACGGTCCACCCAAAGGTTTTCCAATCGCGTTATGATGTTCATAATCATAATGTAGATTTCATAGTCTTTATTTTCATCCAAATATAAGTTGCAACCATGTGTATACTGACCTCTATGATGTAACTGGATGTTCAAGAACACATTACCCTTATTGGCGGGATTATGCACTGTATGTTGATAACCGGAATCGACCCAACTGACAGTCGGTGGTGAATCTTTGGAATCTTTTTCCACAAGCTCCAAGTCTCCAGGTAGTTCCGGGGGATTGACACTTCTACTGTTGTCGTTTATGCAACTGCTATCGGCACATATGCTGGCGTTCTGGGAACCTCCCCCTTCGGTTATTTGGTTGGATGATGGTGATGCGAAGTCTCCAGATATCTCCGGAGCATTGTCACTTTCAATGTCGTTTATGCAACTGCTTTCAATACATGTGTTGACTTTCTGCAGACCTCTTCCTGCCGAGGTTTGTATGAACGATCTCGGTTGTGAGGAACGATTGTTTCTTCGCTTCTTTCTAACACAGAGGTGGTGCTGACGATGATGGTGACGAAGTCTATCTCGTGACGTGAATGACTCCGCGCAGTATGGACATTTCCAGGTCACCAGCTTCGATGGTGTGGCGACTGACCGTTTCAGTGATGGTGCTGGCGGTGGTTGTTCAGGACTTCGTGGAGAAAAGTACATGGTGCTGTAGCCATCCATCGCTTCCAACTCCTTCAACAACGTCTGGACTGATTCATCCACTTCGATTGCACTAGCCATGTTTGTGTTTACTCTACAACATCACTAGACAAACTGAAGGTGCGCGTCTGCATTTATATTCACAAAATCCATCTCAAGAAGTGTTTCTTTAATTCGACCAATCATAGGGCAGAACGTCTAATTGTAGCCACTCAGAGGGCAAGATATTTCCACCAATCACAGTACCCGCATTTGCTTACACTATCTAGGGTAGGTCAAGAGTCAGCAGACAAGTGCACACAGGTTTAAGTTAGGTTTGAGGATGCATGAACGTCGCGCGAAGCGATGACAATCACTGAAGTAATAAAGCTACGTACCGTACAGTAGAAGGCGGTGGACAATTCTCGAAATCGCGGCAATTATCGCTAATGAATAAACAGCCTGAGGCGGTCATGTAGGCACGGGGAGATGACGTCACCGCGGTTCACGACTACACTATTTAAGGTAGGCCAATGCGTGCGTGCGTGCGTGCAGGTTTAGGTTTACAGACGCAGGTTTAAGTTAGGTTTGATCCCGCACCTTGAAACACAATGTAATGAGCATGCGACTTTCTAGAAGCTTCTAGAATGCTCTAGAACGTCGTGAACTGCGGTGACGTCATCCCCATGCCTACGTGACCGCCCGGAGCTGTATACTCATCAGCGGTTCCGGGAACTGTTTACCGCTTCCATTAAACTGTGAAGCTTCTGGAATCTTCTAGAACGTCGCGGACCGCGGTGACGTCATCCCCGCGCCTACGTGTTCATCATATCGTGAGCGTGCGTGCGTGTGCGTGTGCATGCGCATGCGTGTGCATGCGTGTGCGTGTGTGTCAGGTGCAAGCCTGGAGTCTGCAGACAAGTGCACGCAGGTCTAAGTTAGGTTTGTGCTCTATGAAGCGAGCCACGAAGTGCGACTTGTCGCTGCCCGAAGGCCCGGCCACGATGGCGGTGAACGGGTGTTTCCACCTCAAGTCCATGGCGTCTACTGACCGCCGTGCACCGCCACCTCGGCTCTTGTAACTAAAGGTTCTTTTCTTGCTCTTTTTTATTTGATTTTATTTTTTTTTTTTTCAATTTTGGAAGGAAATAAAGGAATAGGAAATACCGTTTATTTTATACAAATTCCAGGAAAGGAGATTTGCTGCCAGGAGGGCCGCTCCTCTTTACAAGGCTCGTCCTCGGCCCCACGCCAACGTTGTACTGGGAGATGGCGTTGTCGTCCAGGACCGTGAGGAACCGTCGAGGCATGTAGATCCGGATCGGGTCGTCGCCGACGAGACCCTCCAAGGTGGCCATCACCGCCTCGCCGTACGGTGTATCTACCCGCTCGAATGAGCGAATCGGGTACACCGCGTTGTCCCGCAGATCCGCGATGTGAGTGTAACCCGCGGCCTTGCAGCTATTGAGGGCTGTCCTGAGGTCCATCTTCTGGTCCGTGTTGAGCATGGCGCAGCGGCTGGATGCAGAATGACCGGCTCTCGCCACCGAGTCGCCTTTTATTGGCGGTGTCTACGTGCCGACTCACGCGTATCAACAACATGATGACATAGTTACTCGCTCAATTCCAGGAAGGGTGATGTAATGGAAAGCTTTACTGCGTAAACAAGTGGATTGTTCTAGAAGCGTCTCGGTTATCAACTGCTTAGTGGAAGTTTCCACGCTCAATTCCAGGAAGGCTGACGTAATAGAAAGCTTTACTGCGTAAACAAGTGGATTGTTCTAGAAGCATCTCGGTTATTAACTGCTTAGTGGAATTTTCCACGCTCTCTCGTTTACTGGGTAGCGCGCTTGGAGTGCGCACTCCTCTTGGTTTTCCCTGAGATGATGCAATCGGTCTTTCGCCAAGTGGGTAGAGGAGTAGCGGTCCTAGTGATCCCGTCGTATCTTGACTCTCCCGTCTCGCTATTTGCCAGCCATAGGTTTTGCAATCTGGATAGCAGGTCCTCTAGACATATGCAGATTTCATCGTTTCGCTCCTCGTCCAAGTACAAGCCGCAGCTGAACGTGGGGTGACCTCCTTTGAACACATTCATCTTCAACAGTACGTTACCGCTGTTAGTAGGGTTCTTCACAGTGTACTGATATCCGCCAGCGGACCAGCACAGTGCCGGGGAATCGATAGGCACTTCCTTCCTCTTTACAGTCCACCCATCGAGCTTTTTCTTCTTTGACGCACATCCCTGCTGAACTGGCGGTGCGTTGGCGTTCTCATCGTTCATTGCGTTCAGCTCCTCTAGGAAGGAGCGGATCGTTTGGTCCACTTCGGCTGCGCTGACTCCGCTTCCGTTCATGGTGACGTCTCGAACAACACTGAGGTCGCGCGCGCGCGGCTCTGCCTCGGTTTTATAGCCGAGTCGTGCGCTCCAGCGAACCTTCTAGAAGCTTCCAGAAACGTGACGCTCCTCACCTGCATGATGTTCCGGTGGGTCCTCACTCCACCGTTGCTAATTTTATTAGGGTGGGATGGGAATAGGATTATGGGTTGGGATAGGACAGAGGGTCTTGGGTTGAGGTAGGACAGAGGGTCTTAGGTTGGGGTAAAAGTAACCGGTTTAGGGTTTAACCGATTACTGTCCAGGCCTTCTATAATTTTCCTGGACGTCCAACACCGCCATGCTGCCTTGGTTCAAGGTTAACTGCAACACTTGCAGAACCTCGTTCCACTGCGCTGGGTCTCCCGGGTCGTAACGACGAGAGGACATCACGGGATTGGGCGGACTCCACCGCCCCGGTCTGAGGAAGACGTGACCGCCTCTCCTCATCGCCTCCTCAACCCGAGTCCTTGTAGGGGTGAGGTACTCCGGTCCGAGCAAGAGGTAGCGGCTGATGTTGGGAACGTTAATAAAAATTTCTATAGTAAGAACGTCCATTATGAAAGCGGCTCTGATCAAGACTGACTCGAACACCGCTTTCACCCATAGGAGCTTCGCCGTGGAATGTAAGCGGTAAACAGTTCCCGGAACCGCTGATGAGTAAACAGGCTGGGACAGTCACGTAGTCCTTAGCACCGGGGGGGGGGGGGGGTCAGGGGGGGGGCTGACGTCGGGGGGGGGGGGGGGCTTGGACATGAGGAAGGTAGGGGGTCGAGCTTGGTCGTGAGGAAGGTCGGGGGCTGTGCTTGGCTGTAGCAATCACTTCGCTTTAGGGACCCACTCGTTGGAACTTTCCGAGACGGAGAACGTTCTACGATTCCACAGATTACCACTTTCACCCCGGGGGTTGTTGACTACTCTGGAGTCTAAATATCGCCACTTTCACCTGTTGTTTACACCTCTGAGGAACGTTCTACGTTGTTGACTACTCTGGAGTCTACCGCTTTCACCTACTGTTGTTTACACCTCTGGGTCGGACCATCATTCCTTCCCTGACCGCCAAACCACCAACACCATGTTCCCATGCCCTCGCTGCTCCGCCACCTTCTCCCGCAAGGACCACCTCGTCCGTCACCTCCACTCCACACATGGTGAAGGAGGTGAATCCTATTACTGTCCCGTCTGCGGAAAGGAGTTCCGCAGGGGGGACAAGTTGAGGATTCACCTCCTCACTCATGCCTCCACCTCCTCCGCTCCACAGACTACCTTCGACGCCTCCGCACCATGCTCCTCATCCGCCCTGCAACCACCCTTCGTCCTTGTTCCGCCTCCATCCACCTCCGACTCCACCTCCACCTCGACCCAGACCGACATGAAAGAAACCATTAGCACATCCACCCAAACGTCAGAGCGGGTCGTCGAGCGTCCCGTATGTAAGTATCGTAGGTACGGGTTGGGGACGGGTTAGGGTCTTGATAGTTCACGCACTAAGCAGTATTACTAATCACTGGCTTCTCCCTTACAGGCGCTGTCCTCCCTCACGTCCACGAAAACCAAAATTGGCTTCAGGAAGAGGAGTGGCAGCTGCTATGGGACCGTCAGCAGCGGGAGGCCAGAAGGCGGGAAATGGAAGAGGCCCGCGAACGCCTCCTGCGGGAGCTGGATGAGGACGCACAGCGGCGGCGTCAAGAAGCTGAGGAGGCCGCTGCCGTCAACGACTCCAGCTCCGACGTCGAGCTGATCGACGACGATGACGACGACGGTTGGATGTAAATAATAAACGACTAACCCTATCCTTATCCCTTTTCATTTTTACACTTTTTATAAAATATTAAATAAAATAAAAAAATAAAATAAAAAAAAAAACCAAAAAAAAAAAAAAAACAAAAAACAAACAAAACAAAACTTATAATAAAACTAATAGGCAAAGCCTCGGTGACGTGACCGAGGGGGCCGAGATTGGCTAAGGGGAAGGTCGGGGGCCGAGCTTGGCTATGGGGAAGGCCTCGGTGACGTGACCGAGGGGCCGAGCTTGGCTATGGGGAAGGTCGGGGGCTGACGTCGGGGGGGGGGGGGTTACGTCACGGGGGGGGGGTTACGTCACGGGGGGGGGCTGACGTCGGGGGGGGGGGGTTACGTCACGGGGGGGGGGGGCTGCCGTCATCGTGTGGGGGGGGGGGGGCTGACGTGGGGGGGGGGGGCGATTCCTCATTCCTCCTCGCACGCCTTTGCTGGTTTTGAACCATCCAATGCCCCCTACTATGGACAACTGTACAGGTATAAAGTTCTTAAAATTCAAAACTCAAAGTCAAATTAACAATCGGATGTTAAAACTGTGAATTTATTAAAAAAAAGTTCTTAACCCATTGGCGTAAACATACGAGCTGGTCTCGTTCCTTACTTGTAGTTTTATTAATATGTGAATTGGAGTATAAAATTGGTGTTTTTAAATGGATTAATGGCGTATTTTAATTAAAATATTGTTTTCTTTCAATTTAGAGAGTCGCATTGGCACACACACAGTAGACATAAGTAAAAATTAGCAAAATCAGTGTTGACCATTTAGTCAACACTTCTTAGTGACCGCACTTAAAAATATTTTGTGTAGGTAATTTTTATATTTTTTAAAACGCTTGTTTTATCTTTTCAGAATGAGATGTCGTGATCAAAACCAATTACTACCACGTTTCAACCTTCCTATATTCATGAATTCCCTTGCGTTAGAGAAGATCCGAGTAGTAATATGTCAGCAATTTGCTCGTGGTGTAAAAAGAAAACCAACATATCTGGCATGGGGAAAACTGCTCTTAGGAGTCACTCTAAGTCTGCTAAGCATACTTTGAATGAACAAAAAACGTACGGAAATCTCTTCCGCTAGGAATGTTTAAAGGCAATGTCCAAAATCTCGCTGTCCCCGGTCCGTCTCCGTCTACAAGTTTTAGTGTTGAAGTGCTGAAGTGCCATCTTCTGATGTTCCTGATCCAAACAGAGAATAAGTGCAACAAAACCAAACATCACAAGAGCCTAAGACTCAACCTAAATCTGTAATGCAAAAATTTATTCTAGCTGAATCTGTAACGAAGTCAGAAGTTTTTTTTGGTGTTTACAAATAGTTATTAATCACATGCCCTTTCGTGTAGCCGCTCGTTGTGTTGTGCCGACAGTTTTAAGGTACAATTCCCTGACAGCGAAATAGCTTCAAAAATTCAGTTACAAAGAACCAAAGTAGGATACACAGTAGTGTTTGGCTTAGCCCCTTATTTTAAAAAACTACTAGAAAACATACTAAATGATTGCTCCCACCTTGTTTGTTTTGATGAATCCCTAAACAAAGTTTCACAGAAACAGCAAATGGATTTGGACATCCGGTTTTGGGATCATACCAAGAAAGAAGTCAAGACTCGATACTATACCTCAGTATTTTTGGGGCATACCGAGGAACCGCCCCAAAACATGAAGATACAAGTAACACCTAGGTACGGCAATAGCTTCTTCCCTATAAGGAAATCCGCTAAAATTCTTCTGGATTACATCTTTTGGAAGGACTCAAGACACATTTTTCTCCCGAAACAAAAAAAAATGATACGGGTAGTCCCATTTGTCTTCTGTATAGACACCTGTACAGGTATAAAGTTCTTAAAATTCAAAACTCAAAGTCAAATTAACAATCGGATGTTAAAACTGTGAATTTATTAAAAAAAAGTTCTTAACCCATTGGCGTAAACATACGAGCTGGTCTCGTTCCTTACTTGTAGTTTTATTAATATGTGAATTGGAGTATAAAATTGGTGTTTTTAAATGGATTAATGGCGTATTTTAATTAAAATATTGTTTTCTTTCAATTTAGAGAGTCGCATTGGCACACACACAGTAGACATAAGTAAAAATTAGCAAAATCAGTGTTGACCATTTAGTCAACACTTCTTAGTGACCGCACTTAAAAATATTTTGTGTAGGTAATTTTTATATTTTTTAAAACGCTTGTTTTTCAGAATGAGATGTCGCGATCAAAACCAATTACTACCACGTTTCAACCTTCCTATATTCATGAATTCCCTTGCGTTAGAGAAGATCCGAGTAGTAATATGACGGCAATTTGCTCGTGGTGTAAAAAGAAAACCAACATATCTGGCATGGGGAAAACTGCCCTTAGGAGTCACTCTAAGTCTGCTAAGCATACTTTGAATGAACAAAAAACGTACGGAAATCTCTTCCGCTAGGAATGTTTTTTAAAGGCAATGTCCAAAATCTCGCTGTCCCCGGTCCGTCTCCGTCTACAAGTTTTAGTGTTGAAGTGCTGAAGTGCCATCTCCTGATGTTCCTGATCCAAACAGAGAATAAGTGCAACAAAACCAAACATCACAAGAGCCTAAGACTCAACCTAAATCTGTAATGCAAAAATTTATTCTAGCTGAATCTGTAACGAAGTCAGAAGTTTTTTTGGTGTTTACAAATAGTTATTAATCACATGCCCTTTCGTGTAGCCACTCGTTGTGTTGTGCCGACAGTTTTAAGGTACAATTCCCTGACAGCGAAATAGCTTCAAAAATTCAGTTACAAAGAACCAAAGTAGGATACACAGTAGTGTTTGGCTTAGCCCCTTATTTTAAAAAACTACTAGAAAACATACTAAATGATTGCTCCCACCTTGTTTGTTTTGATGAATCCCTAAACAAAGTTTCACAGAAACAGCAAATGGATTTGCACATCCGGTTTTGGGATCATACCAAGAAAGAAGTTAAGACTCGATACTATACCTCAGTAGTTTTTGGGGCATATCGAGGAACCGCCCCAAAACATGAAGATACAAGTAACACCTAGGTACGGCAATAGCTTCTTCCCTATAAGGAAATCCGCTAAAATTCTTCTGGATTACATCTTTTGGAAGGACTCAAGACACATTTTTTCTCCCGAAACATGAAAAAAATGATACATGTAGTCCCATTTGTCTTCTGTATGGACAACTGTACAGGTATAAAGTTCTTAAAATTCAAAACTCAAAGTCAAATTAACAATCGGATGTTAAAACTGTGAATTTATTAAAAAAAAGTTCTTAACCCATTGGCGTAAACATACGAGCTGGTCTCGTTCCTTACTTGTAGTTTTATTAATATGCGAATTGGAGTATAAAATTGGTGTTTTTAAATGGATTAATGGCGTATTTTAATTAAAATATTGTTTTCTTTCAATTTAGAGAGTCGCATTGGCACACACACAGTAGACATAAGTAAAAATTAGCAAAATCAGTGTTGACCATTTAGTCAACACTTCTTAGTGACCGCACTTAAAAATATTTTGTGTAGGTAATTTTTATATTTTTTAAAACGCTTGTTTTATCTTTTCAGAATGAGATGTCGTGATCAAAACCAATTACTACCACGTTTCAACCTTCCTATATTCATGAATTCCCTTGCGTTAGAGAAGATCCGAGTAGTAATATGTCAGCAATTTGCTCGTGGTGTAAAAAGAAAACCAACATATCTGGCATGGGGAAAACTGCTCTTAGGAGTCACTCTAAGTCTGCTAAGCATACTTTGAATGAACAAAAAACGTACGGAAATCTCTTCCGCTAGGAATGTTTAAAGGCAATGTCCAAAATCTCGCTGTCCCCGGTCCGTCTCCGTCTACAAGTTTTAGTGTTGAAGTGCTGAAGTGCCATCTTCTGATGTTCCTGATCCAAACAGAGAATAAGTGCAACAAAACCAAACATCACAAGAGCCTAAGACTCAACCTAAATCTGTAATGCAAAAATTTATTCTAGCTGAATCTGTAACGAAGTCAGAAGTTTTTTTGGTGTTTACAAATAGTTATTAATCACATGCCCTTTCGTGTAGCCGCTCGTTGTGTTGTGCCGACAGTTTTAAGGTACAATTCCCTGACAGCGAAATAGCTTCAAAAATTCAGTTACAAAGAACCAAAGTAGGATACACAGTAGTGTTTGGCTTAGCCCCTTATTTTAAAAAACTACTAGAAAACATACTAAATGATTGCTCCCACCTTGTTTGTTTTGATGAATCCCTAAACAAAGTTTCACAGAAACAGCAAATGGATTTGGACATCCGGTTTTGGGATCATACCAAGAAAGAAGTCAAGACTCGATACTATACCTCAGTATTTTTGGGGCATACCGAGGAACCGCCCCAAAACATGAAGATACAAGTAACACCTAGGTACGGCAATAGCTTCTTCCCTATAAGGAAATCCGCTAAAATTCTTCTGGATTACATCTTTTGGAAGGACTCAAGACACATTTTTCTCCCGAAACAAAAAAAAATGATACGGGTAGTCCCATTTGTCTTCTGTATAGACACCTGTACAGGTATAAAGTTCTTAAAATTCAAAACTCAAAGTCAAATTAACAATCGGATGTTAAAACTGTGAATTTATTAAAAAAAAGTTCTTAACCCATTGGCGTAAACATACGAGCTGGTCTCGTTCCTTACTTGTAGTTTTATTAATATGTGAATTGGAGTATAAAATTGGTGTTTTTAAATGGATTAATGGCGTATTTTAATTAAAATATTGTTTTCTTTCAATTTAGAGAGTCGCATTGGCACACACACAGTAGACATAAGTAAAAATTAGCAAAATCAGTGTTGACCATTTAGTCAACACTTCTTAGTGACCGCACTTAAAAATATTTTGTGTAGGTAATTTTTATATTTTTTAAAACGCTTGTTTTTCAGAATGAGATGTCGCGATCAAAACCAATTACTACCACGTTTCAACCTTCCTATATTCATGAATTCCCTTGCGTTAGAGAAGATCCGAGTAGTAATATGACGGCAATTTGCTCGTGGTGTAAAAAGAAAACCAACATATCTGGCATGGGGAAAACTGCTCTTAGGAGTCACTCTAAGTCTGCTAAGCATACTTTGAATGAACAAAAAACGTACGGAAATCTCTTCCGCTAGGAATGTTTTTTAAAGGCAATGTCCAAAATCTCGCTGTCCCCGGTCCGTCTCCGTCTACGAGTTTTAGTGTTGAAGTGCTGAAGTGCCATCTCCTGATGTTCCTGATCAAAACAGAGAATAAGTTCAACAAAACCAAACATCACAAGAGCCTAAGACTCAACCTAAATCTGTAATGCAAAAATTTATTCTAGCTGAATCTGTAACGAAGTCAGAAGTTTTTTTGGTGTTTACAAATAGTTATTAATCACATGCCCTTTCGTGTAGCCGCTCGTTGTGTTGTGTTTTGAAAAAAATGATACAGGTAGTCCCATTTGTCTTCTGTATGGACACCTGTACAGGTATAAAGTTCTTAAAATTCAAAACTCAAAGTCAAATTAACAATCGGATGTTAAAACTGTGAATTTATTAAAAAAAAGTTCTTAAAACCATCAAGTTTGATTCATAAAGTCTAATTTAACTGACAAAAATCGAAAATATCATATATTTCATACAATTGTTAATACTTTGATGACAAACGCTTTAAAATGTTTGTTAAAATTAAACAAATGTAGTTAAATTACCCTTAAAACACTCAGTTTGTAAAAAGAAGTTAAAACTGGCAGAAATATTTACAATTGTACACAATGCTTATTAAAAAAATCAAAATCATCAAATTTCAATGCTTTTGTCATTAAATATACAAATTGTTTCTTAAAACTGAAAATTTATAAGGAAATACTGCTTATAATTCTAAGTTTCCAAGGTCAAAGACAAAAATAAGTATTATATAGTAAATATTCCAAACACTTTTGCGTAACATATGATAGAAAACCCCTTTGCTGAAAACTTAAGTTTTTAGTTAAAAAGTGAGGCTACTAGAATCAAATAGAGCAATGCCCATTTTGTTGTTGTGTTCAGGAAACAGGTTTCTCTGTAACAGTAATTCTATAAAAGCTATCAACATGAAATTTTTAGTAGATTTTAGATTTTTTTTCATTAATAAGAAACCAACAACACCAATAGAAATAAAGATAAGTTAGGTTATTTAAATTCGAAGTTTGGAGATTGCTCTATTTGATACCAAAAAGTGGATTTTGCTCTTTTTGAAAGTTATAAATTTGGAGATTGCCCTCTTTACTACTAACAAAAGAGGAGATTGCTCTATTTGACGCCAAGTGTTTTATGCTAGATGTTTGTTATAATATCACTATGGTTTAGTAGGTATTTTACTAAATTTTAACATAATCATGTAAAACAGCACCAGTGAATTTTGCACGAAGACAATTTGGGGTAGATAAAAATGCAGAATAGAATTTAAAAAAAATAAGTTACTTTTATTACAGAAACATTATTTTATAAAAAAAATCTTGACATCATTATGAAAAACTACACCAGCAGTCTGTTTTCTGGTTGAGGGTCGTCGTCATCAAATTGTTCGCATAGAACGTCTGGGTTTGCAACATCTTCTTCAGGGAGTACTGCCAATGCAGCACGTTGCAAATCTTTAGTGTAGTACTTCAATTCAGCAACATCTTTCCAGTCTTTTCCAAAGTGGACATAAAGGAGTTTATCTACATCCTTCAGTTTTGCCTGAGATATAGCGTTAATACTATTAGCTGGTATCTCTTCAGGGTTAAGGAGTTGAATCGAGCCGGTGTCTTTGGTAACGAGTCTTGCCTTATTAAGGTCACTTCGATACGAGATTTCACCTCTAACGGCAACTTCACCTGGGTGTCTTACAGAACGGGAGATAATAATCCTCTTACTAGGAGAGAATTTGAAATGCCACTTTGTTGTTAGCTTAAGTTGGATGTCGGTGCTTGTCCTCCAGTCATATACATTGCAATCGTGTCCAAGATTTACTACTGTTGCATGTCTTTCTACTATTTCCCGGTAACCTTCAGATGTCAAGATTTCTTCTCTAAGTTTAATATCATACTCAATATGACCGAAGACCCGATCAGGAGGTGTAAAGGAATGCCCCCTCACAGGAAAGGTAATTTCTATTTTTGTTTATGTTAGGAGGAGCTTTTTCCATCAGCCATTTGCTACACATGCCTACAAGATTCCTGTTCTTGTTTTGTCCTCCGCAAAAGCTGTACATGGACGTAGTTACTTAGATCAGTTTTGGAAAGTCTGTCATAAATCGCTGACCCTTTGGCGAACTGATCCTCTGTCCAGCAGTAACAGAAAACATTTTCTTTAGTCAACTTACTTTTTGACGTTCCTTGCACTATTGCAAAAGCATGGTAGTAGAGTTGCCTGCTGTAGTATGCATCTTGATCCTGGACTCGTGGTAAACACTGATTTTTTCCTATGTCAAAGGAAAACACTGCAACATTGGCTTCTCTAAGAAGGCTAACAAAGCCTTGGCTCTCAGTTTGTGAACTCGTTTTTCTGGAATGAGAGAACTCTTTTTTGTTGCATCTTGTTCTCTTTTTATTGCCTCATTAGCCCGAATACATTCAGAACATACATCTTTACTAGGCATTTTAAAACCAAGGT
The DNA here is from genome assembly GCA_963675035.1 of Allygus modestus. Lineage (NCBI taxonomy): Eukaryota > Metazoa > Arthropoda > Insecta > Hemiptera > Cicadellidae > Allygus > Allygus modestus. The sequence continues at coordinate 62,818,882 of OY776111.1, read as the reverse complement.
TGAAACCAGTGTTGAAGATAAATCGGAAGTAGGATATCTTGACTTCCTACTGCTGCTGCCTGACCCTTTTCCTGGCCTTTGTGGAGTGACCGGTGACACTAAAGGCCTTTTCACACCGGCGTACTGGACGTCCTGGACGTTTGGTACGTTTTTGTCAAAATAAATCGCTGTCCATGCTATCAAATGAGACAGTTCACACCGCACGTCCAGGACGCTGTGTATACTTGTAGGGACACACAGAGAAAACGCACATAACAAAATATCGTACTCACGACCCGGCTCTTCATGCTGGAAGAATGAGCAGGGTTTTGATGGCGATTGACGACGGCACAATCAATCAGTATGCAGGGAAGTCAATAGATGACCTGGATGACAAAGTTGAAATTGAACCATCGAATACATTAGAATACCTGCATGATGTTGAAGCTTTTGAAGGAAAATCAGTAAACATTTCAGTTTCAAACTTTGAGGCTACTTCCGAAACCGAAGATTCAATCGACAAAGTTCAGCTGAAGAAAGTTCTGTTCAGAAGAAAATTAAAATTTGACAGCGGCTCGAATGATGAAGAGTTCGCAAGTAGCCGTGGAAATACTCCCGGAAGAAAAAAAGTTTGCAAAACGAAAACCACACAAAAGAAACACACTCTCGCAAAGTCTAAAATAAGCATTACAAAACGAATTGGCCGATGACATTAAAGAGCAGAAATGTCTCTCTACCACAAGAATCCTACAGGCAATAACATCTTTGGAGACAGCATTCCCCGAAATTGTAGGGCATAGTCCTAAGAAGTTGAAGCCTCTAGTTTCAAACTGGTCTAGGTGTAAATGAAATAGTTAGGTTTACTAACACTTAATTAGTCTTCTGGATCTTTCTTGATTATGTTAGGTTTTTTTGTGGATTTGTCTTCATGTTTATTGATACATTTCATTTTTAAACTAACTATTGAACTGTTTGGTTTATTTTAGCACTTAATCAAGTTGATATTTAAAAATGTAGGCTACAAAACTTGTATCGTTTATTTTAAGGGTTAATATTAATTGTTTGTTACAGGTTATTTTGGTTGTTTTGTAAAACACAATTGTACCTGCACATTTGTTATAATTTTGTAGCCGATTTTGTTAGATTAACATTATTTTAGAACAAAACAATAATTGAATATATTTTCTTTCCAATGGTATTAACATGTTGCTTTGCCATATCTATTTAAATCGATTACGAATTATTATTGTAACTAAACCTTTAGGATTTTGACTTCGTGTATGTAAACACGCATATTTTTAACTTTTGCTAAAAAAGTCATTCAATGTGGCTTTTTGGAAAAGTAACCAAGAAAATACAGTACTTTATCGTGTACGTGGTTTTCAATGTGTTAATGTTTGTTTATAGTTTTATCGTAGCATATTTTGAATTGGCAGTTTTTAATGTATCCCTAACACTACTGTTCCAAACTTATCTTTAAACTTCTTTGCTCTATGTACTTGAAGACTTTTGTAATTATTCCTTGGGATTTCTCGAGGAGTTTTATTTTTATATTTTAAATTATCAACGTTCTCGTCAGTAAGTGTGTATGTTATCTTTTATACATAAATAAATTATACTAGTGGCTTGAAGGCAAGGTTTGTAGAGGGACAGGTTGACGCGTCCGGCCCTTTTCGTGGTACACATTGCCACGCGCTGTGACGTCATCCAGTGACCAGCCGTGATGATCCGCGTCGCAGCGTACATACACTTACTGCCGTGCATTCAGCCTAATACAACTGTTTTATAAACCATTTAACTGTGTTTAATGTATTTTTATACAAATATTGTAATTGTTATACCTTTAATTAGCTATATTAGTGTACTTAATACAAGAAATAAACATAGTTCGTGTAAATAAAACAAAGCTTTACGATTTTTAAATATGTATTTAATGAACAATCATTTTAATTGCAATAGAAGAATATAACCCAATACTACTTTACTTTTGGAAATCCCTATAAAATGGAACCAAAAGGTACAGACAATGATTTATGTTGATATTTTTTTCACTTTGTTTAACCGTTTTCGTTCTCCAAAATCAGAGTCAATTTGTCTTTTCCTGAATTTTTTGGCACAAAGATTGAGGTTTAAGTCCTTCATTCTGATTATTGTTCTCATTTTAATATAAGACGTAATAACCTCCAAAGGGAAATCATCTACCTTTTGTGACACTTTACCAGCTAAATCTTTCACTACATTCAAGTCCTTCTTGATTTGATTGTCTCCATGATATATTCTGAACTCCTGCTCACACACCTGACTTATCCGTATCCACTGTTCAGAAGGCTCCACCAGTCCACCCTGTTTGAAAAAACTATGATTAATTAAGGCCTATTATCGTTATTAACGAAAATATATGTAATGTGTTACACAGTATATACAATGTATGGAAATATAACTTAGTGAATTTATTTTGTATCTAGTATTTTGTAATGTTTAAAACATCTTTGTTAGAAACGTGTTTTTTGAATAATAATCACGGATTAATTGCAAACACGAATTGTATAAAAACTGTTAAAAATTTGCTTTTGTGTTTTGTTAACTGACTTCACAAACGAGGTTCTCAATTCTTCTGACACTTTTATTTTGTTACTGTTATTGTGTTACCGTTCATTTATTTGTTTCTATTCCGACAGATGTTTTAATAGTGAGTGTTACTAATTATCTGATCAAATAAACAAAATCTTTTCTCCATAAGGAATACAGGGCAACTTATAGGGCTTGTGGGGCGGAGCCCTAAGGTATTTTCGAAATGAATATAAGCCTATGTGTTAACCAGATACACTAAGAATGTCCATGTACAATTTCAGCTCAATAGTTCCAGTTGTTTTTTGTTGATTGAGTGAAACACACACACACACACACACACACACACACACAGACAACATTAAATTTTTATATAATAGTTGATTTAGATATACCTATGTAGTTTACTGTAGGAACTTTTTAAGCATTTGCTATAGTAATGGTTTTTATGTATGTCGCTTTATTTGTTATCTGTATATTTATATCATAAAATCAATATAAATTATGATAAATTTAATTTGTAATAATGGTTTGACTTTCTTCTTACCTTTGACAAATGTCGAATCCAGGAGTGCTCGTTTGCTGGCGAAGGTTCACTTTTATAAGTATAATCTCCTAGGAATGGGTATTTCTTTAAATGCTTTTTTGCTACCCATCCAGCGAGATAATTTTGAGCTCCTTCCACGATTTCTGGACATTCCGTGGTTTCGATTTCTTCTTCACTACTCTTTACGTCCATTCTCTCTTGGGTTTTCTCGTTTTCACATGACCTATTTATGTCCAGTTTGTTTAGTACGCTCGCTACTATGAACTCACTTTCTGATAGGTCAGTGGTATTCACGTGGCTTTGGACAATTCCAGGGTTTTTACCAAATATTATCATCCGTACTCGGTGAATAACATTTAGGGGGGTTGGGTGATCATTCAAGCCCCCTCTTGTTCTTATCTGGGAAAATAGATTTTCCAAAGTGTCCTGATTTAGGCGGTGAGTTAATACGTAATCCATTTGGAATTCCTGTCTTACATAATCTAAGAGGCCTTTAACAGCATTTATTGACAGCAAAATTCCTTTTTGAAAAGGCATCATGGTCTTCTTTCCTTGACAACGCATTGTCTCTACAATCGTGAACATATCATCCAGACATTTGTTTTGTTCCACTTCGTAAATGCCATACCCACATTTTGAGGATTGCAATGACTGCTGTGGCACATAACTATTCATTACGTCGAACCAATCGTTCACGGAAACAATGAAAGCTGATAAATTACTTATAATGTGCTCGTCATTGACAGGTTTATATAATTCCAATGCCTTGGCAGTCGTGTTTGAAAACAATTGAGCGGCCAACCTTACATTTTGCCTTTCAGCTCCTTCACACTCTAAATGTTGGTTATCAAGCTTATGGCAAACTTTAAGCTCGTTCGAATCAAGTTCAAGAAGGGCACGTATTGGGTTTTTGTCAACATAGACATTATGTTTTAACTGAAACCCCGTATCTAGAAACCAGTTCCGCAATAACTTCAGTACATGAGGGGTATCGGCAAACAAAAATACTTTTTTTGTTTTATCTGCTGGATTTTCAAACCATGGTTTTTCAATGCTAACGTTCAATTTCTTCCATAAACCATAGTTCCCACCACCCATATCTGATACACATGCCACAACATCATAACCACAAGCGTGAGCTTTATTTATGGCCTCAAATACAATTTCTTTTGAAATTGTCGTATCAAAATCGATGAAAATTGGCTGTTTCCAATTAGAGAATAGTCCTCTTAATACAATAACTTGCATTTGTTTGTGAGGCCCTACGACCTGGTCATTTTTTTGGTCATACTCGTATGTCTCTTTGACTTTCATCTCATCGTACAGCAAAACTGCAACCTTTTCATGCTTTTCCTTAGTTTCACCAGCAACTTCCATTAAACGAAAAATTTCGTCAAAAAACCCTTTGCGTATGTTGATATTCGTGATCCATCTATTCAAAGTAGACAAACTAGGCAAGGGAAAACGGCATTTTCTTTGAAGGTATACATATGTTCGTTTTCCAAGATAGCGTAGGGTAAGGGCTATTGATATTTCTTCGTTAGTCCAGTTAACTCTATTTTTAATCCCTAGCAATAAATCTAACTGATTTTTTGTAAATACAGTTTTCAGTTTATCTTTAATTTTTGATTCTACCAACTGTCGTGATTTGTTTTTCTTTAGTGTCTTTAGTGAATTAGTAAGCCTACGAACTTTTAAAGACTTTTCCCTTAAAATATACTGTTTTCTTGAAAGCTTCGCCTTAAGAATGTTATTTTCTTCCAACAATGCCCTGTATTTTTCATTCAGACTGGATTCTGTTTCCGAATTTGGCAAAACAGTACTGGTGCTAGTTGTTAACTCGCTACTTTCATCCTGCAGTTCGACTTGAGAAAATGTTTCAGATTGTTCAGGACATAACAACGAATTGATAAGTTGTTTGTTATTCCTATTTTCATATCTATTTTTTCTGTTTATCCTTAACTTGTTCTCAGTTTTCTCATTTTCACGAAGTAGGGTATTTGTTAAATTTTGAGAAGGAACTGCTGTTTGTTTAAGCTTCTTTTTACTCGGTAAATTCAACAGTTCTGATTTAAGATCCCTTTCATAGTCCTCTGGCAAAAAATGGTCTGAACATACGGAACAAGAGTCGGGGTTCCATTTTCCTTCCCGCTTACACAAATGCACCCATCTACTCCTTATTTCAGGGTATTTAGGAAAATTAAAATATATTACGCCTTTCTGCTTTGTTTTAGCGTGGCTATTGTTGCAGACTGCAACTGTACACCTTTTCCCGGGCATTGCTTAATTTACTAACTGTTACGTACCATAATATTATTGACGGAACTGCAATAGCCACACAAAATGCACAAATGTTAATTCCACAAAACACTTTAAATCACCACCAAACAAAATTATGAAGCACGGAGAACAGAACAACCTCAATGCAAGATGATCCCACACTGCAGACTGCACTGGCAGGAGGCGGGAATGTTGGCGGGAGCGGATCGTGGCGGCAGATTGGAAGGTCACCGGGTGACGTCACACCGGCGGCCCTCAGACCGGTTTTAGTTACTGCTGGGAGATATAGGGGACGCGTCAACCTGTCCCTCTACAAACCTTGGCTTGAAGGGGCCAAAGCCCCTTACCTTGCTCCAATACTCTGCATCATCTGATTTTTTTATTCTTTTCATGCTGAGAAAGTATAAATAGGAACACATGTCAGTTTGTAGACAAAGTACACGTTTAAGGGTGCGCCGTACCTCCCTTCCGCACACTCAAGTAAGGGGTTTGCATCTCCCTCATTGTAGGCTAAATTGTTAACCAATTAAAAATAATTTGATGTTATTTAATTCAATAAATGTTCATCTAGAGATCATACGATTTAAAAATCGTGATTTCAATTCAAAATAAGTGGTAGGCCATTAGTAATGTTCTCAAATTAAGCGTTTTTCTAAAGATTCCTAACGTATGGAGAAAAATTATTTTGGAGAAAAGGAACCGTATGATCCCTGGATTGGAATCTGAAAAGTGTGAAACAGCAAATACTTTGGTAGAAATCTGTAAAATAACAGTGCGATCGAGGAGAACAAAATGGTCTTCAAGCGTAAATATGCATGGCCCTGCTTGTTGGCGGCGCCGGCGCGGCGCTAAACAACAATGAATTCAATCTGGGTAGGGCGCACCCTTAATTGGATAATCGAACGAAGTGAAGTTTATCCTTATACACAACTTGACTGCTTAGACTGGTAAGAGAATCAACTCAACTGGCGTGTCTGTGACCAAAATAACTCGAGAACGCCTCCACAGTTAAACTTCAAATTTTCCAGATAAACTTAATAGGTCAAAATCTCGGTCGAGTTATTCAGATAATTTAGTTCAGTATTAATAAAATTATCTTAAACCAAATTTATTTTTTTCTCCATAAGAATAACATTGGAAGCCATTTTAGTGGTACTTGAATCGTTAAAATTTAGCCGACGTCGTTGTTTCAACAACAGAGTAACAATAGTTAGTTTACTAGAGTATACTTTGTTATACTGGATAACTAAAGGTTTTTTACCAACAAAAAACCCACAAGAGGGATAAATCGAAGTATATTTTTAAGTTATATTTCTTATTTTATAAAATTATTAAGTGTACGTTATTAAAAAAAAATCCATACAGTTAATATTCTCTTAGTATGCCTACTCTGTGTAAATATCGTCAGTCGTCGGAGGCAACGATTGTAACAGTGGCAGACGACGCGTGTGGCAGGTCGAAAAACTCAAAATAACTTTTCAAAATAGATGACTGTAGATTCTGAGATATTAACTTATAAAATAGTTTGTTTTATTACATTGTCTTAGAGGTAATATTGTGATTGTCATGTGTAAAAAGTACAAAGCCTCAATTTGTCTAGAAAGCTTTGATCAAGTTAGTCACAGTAAGCAACCAACCTTCAAATTTATTTTGAAGGACAATTATTTGCTAGGTTATATTTTCACTAAATTAATAATAAAAATGTTCTACATCACCTAAATACATTGCAAGTAATGTTGTAGCTAACCACAATAAAAACTATAGACTACTATAACCAAACAGCCTTTTTCGGAAGGTTATCTTGAATGATTTGACATAGCCTAGGGTTGGATTACAGTAAGAGTAAGCCGACATTAAACTGGTAATACAACTGTTGTAAAATACTTTAACCACATTACCAGGAATGTTGTAGCGAACCAAAAAAAAAACTTTAAACTATTCTAACCAAACTAAGCCTTTTGTACAGATTATCTGAAATGATTTGACATCTCCTAGGTTTGGATTATAGTAAGCTATTTTCATCATAAACTTGGACCTATGACTATAAAATGTAGGCATATACACTTAGGCTACTTGTCATTTTAGAAGTTTCATGTACGGACTAGGGCCAACTCATATTTATAGCATTTAATTTCATGATAGCCTAGGCTAATGAAACAATACATTGAAATCTCATTTTGTCATCTAAATAACTAGACCTGACGACTTATTGTTAATCCTTAATGATATTTTGACTAGGCCTATAGGAATTATAACATTAGTTCATTTAGGAAATTCGCTGTACTCTTAAAAGTTAAATTAACCACACTGCTAAAGTCACTGCTAAGCCCAAAATACTCTGATTGTACTACGATAAAGCACCCATGCCAATCCTAACAACAAACCATGCCTGAAATCTACAATTTATTTTAAAAATAAATAAATTTACGGATTTATATAACATTTTTTTATAAAAACAAGTGATAAATGTATGAATGTTTTTCTACAGATAAAATGTTAGGTCAGCGACGGGATCCGAATCTGAGACCTGTCGCTCTGAGAGCCAGTGCGATACCCACTCAGCTACCGCGATAAGTAGTTATCCGGGGAGAAGTGACTATGAGTATAGCTATATAGACATAAAACCCGGATTGTGGCGGCAGTTAAATGATAGCGGAATATATTCTGATGATGTTACTCAAATCAGATATTGAATTTTTTGTGAGACTCGATTTAAGTTTGATCATGTGTTTCGATTATCCTTATACGCGAGGAATGAGCGTACACCTAGTCATATTTTTTAGTGTAAACAAAGCAGACGTTTTCAAACCCCCATGTTTTTCTTATGGGGGATGTTTTATGTTATTTCTCCTTTGCTGGTAACGTTTTGGAAATACAGCTAATTTTCCCGAGTCCCAGGGATTGAGACTTTTGATTTCAGCCATCGCTCATCATCCTGCGATTTGCCAAACTTAAAAATTTCGCTTACTGAATTATATATAAAGACTAGTGGACGGAAGGGCCTAAAGCCCCTAACCTTGCTGCAACACTCTGATTTATTTTCCTCTTTACATGCTGAGGAAAATAATACAATATCAGTAAGAACACATTTCAGTTCGTAAACAAAGTAGATACTTAGTTACATGTTTTAATATAAACAAAGCAGACCTAATGCTTTTCCTAATTAAAACCTAATGCTTTTCTTAAGGGGGATGTTTTACACTATTTCTCGTTTGCTGGTAACTTTTTAGAGATACTGTTTTTTTCCCGAGTCACTGGGATCAAGACCTTTAATTTGAGCCCCTCCCATTATCCTGCAATTTGCTAAACTCTCACAATTTTGACTTATAAAATTTCGCTTACAGAATTATATATAAAGATGGTACTACTTATATGCTCAAGCTATTTTTTAATACCATAACCGCTTCATTTTGAAATAGGTCTACTATAGAGACGTAACTGACGGGATCACTGGCACAGCAATGCAATTGGAGTAAAACATAAACATGTAATACATGAATGAGAAAATTCTTAACATTTCGTACTGTAACATACATTTTGTTTCCTGTACATTAAAAGTAATTATAATAAACTAATTTTTCATTTATACGAAAATTAAAACAGCATTACAAAATAAACACATAAATATACACATATGGGTTATAAGTAGTTCTTTTTTACAGCTAAATACGCATAAAGTACCACACCACTGAAGTAATTATTCTTATGAAATTTGTTTTAGACAGAACTTTAATATTTGTACAGTTACGAAAATTATTTAAATTACTTAGCTCACCTTGTGAATATATTCGTTCCGGTACCTGCAAAACAAAGTAAACTGTACAACGTGAGCATTTATTTACATAATACCACTAATATATACCTGTTAAGTTTGTAATATTCACTCACCTTTCTGCGAGTTCAAGCATAAAGGAGGGACCAAAACGAGGAAAAATACCCCCGTCGCAGCAAACCTGCGTACTCAGCGAATTTCCAATGCATAATATCATAATACCACATAATGCACAATACCACATAATGCACAATACCACATAAAGCCACATACCAAGTTTCATAAAAAATATATTCACAAATAAGCGATATATACAATTGTAATTATTCTCCATAAGAATAACATTGGGGATGAATACATAGGTTTGCTGAAACAAGGAACATAAACAATTGGTTTCTATACAAATATCAATATAACTCAACTAGGTGAAGCCACATAGCTAGTTTCATGAATATACATTCTATAACAGTAAATACATAGCCTACATGTTTTTAAGTATTTACTTCTAATTAGCCTACACAAATTGAAACAACTTTATGTAAAATCTATGTACAAACATGCTTCTAAACTTAGGCATTAACTTAAATTGCAACTACCTTAAGTTATTATTTTCAAAATGTTAAACAGTTTAGGGGAGCTAACGTTAGAATTTATGTAAATGTATTTTTTGTTTAAAGAAACATTAAGCCTACATATCATTAAGTATTTCATAACAAGCTAGGACTACCCATCTAATAAATCGTCAGAACCAAATTTAGCCTTTCTTTTATACTAGCCAAATTATATTTCCAACAAACTAAAAAGACAGTGTAGTATAAAACAGTTTCTAATTTGAAGGGAAGAAGTTAATAACCAAAATGGTACAGATTGGCATATTTATTTAAAGCTTGAAATGGAATAAAAATGCTAAAATATAGGTTAGGGACTGTTTTAAGTGAAATGTTTTCTCAAACTGAACTGACAGCCAATCAGAAGGCAATAGAGTGAGGATAGGATGTACAACATAAAGAGGCCATAGAGGTATGATATTGTTATATTAGAGCACATTTTTGTCACTTCTCTGAGTATTTGTATAATCTATATGATTTGTATAATACTTTTGAATCTTAATTAATAGTATGAAATAAATTATTATTTGAGGTTACTTAATGTAAAGGCAAGAAAATAACAATTGCAATTATATTCGGCATATAAACTCTGTAAGTGAATATTTTCGCTCACAAATTGATAATTTTGTTATATGAAATGTAACATATATTTATTTTCAAATTAAATAGTGTTTTTTTATTGATTTATTTTATTATTAACGTGATATTAACAGCTACCAAATGGTTTACGTATAGTATGATACAAGTATGGAAAAATTGATAGCAGTGAATAAGATCTATAGTGCAGTGGTTATTCTTATGTGAAAAGGAAGTGAAGGAAATTCAAAAATCTAAAAATTGTGAAATGGTAAGCTGAAGAAGAGAGACATATATTGAATCAAGTAATCATATTTAAATCCATTTGAATCTTTTAAATTGTAATCTAAATTATTTGCAAACTATCTTTGATTTAATTGTATTTAACTAAATTTTCCAAATTAAACAAGGACAAAGACTTTTGAAAATTAGGTAATCAAACAACCAAATCTTTGGTAAGAAATTTATTTATTGAACTTTTAAGGAAACTCATATCCAGAAGAAGAATATTATCAAGAATTCTAAATTGAACTATCAAGAATAATCCCCCCTAAGTTAATATGCACTTTCAGATTCCAACATGAGAAAATACTAAATCCATTTCAGCAAAGCTCTTTGTTTGGTAGCTGCCGTTGCTAAAAATGGAAACTAAATTTTGTTTAATTAGATATTTTATTTAAGGTTATTTGAAATTTTGGTAATAATGATTTTTTTATGTGCCATGGCAAAGAACTGCCCTTGAGATAAGAGTCATCACAGCCTACATTTGAGAGCCGGAGCATATATTTGTAAAATAATTTTGTAACTATAATTCAATAACTGTAATTTTGATCACTATTTTCAATTGTTTTCTTAAATAAATTTAACTATGATGTAATTGTATTTTGGACTAATCATTGAGTATCTAGGCTACGGTTATGTAAAGCAAGGTAGGTAATTAAATATACAGGCTAGGGAGTTTTGTTATAATTCATAAATAAGCGATATATCCCATTTTGATTAATCTCCATAAGAATAACAAGGGAGATGAGTACGCAGGTTTGCTGCAACAAGGAACGAAAAAATGGGTGTTTAGGCAAATATCAATATAGCTCAACTAGGTGAAGTTATATACAAGGTGTTATTAATTTTTGTTCATAATTAAGGGAGAAATAGCATTTTAATTTTCTCCATAAGAATAACATGGGGGCTGAGTACGCAGGTTTGCTGCTACGTGAACCTTTAGCAAAAACTTGTTTTGTAGGAAATATCAATAGACCACAACCAGATAAAGCAGTATACCAAGTTTCGTCAATATACGTTCATAAAGAAGCGAGATATAATTTTGTTCTTATCCTCCATAAGAATAACATTAGACAACGTACTGTGTTTAGCACTTTCAATATCTCGGTAGCCGATTGACGTAGAGGAATGATCACAATACCAAATTATGTGTTTTTTTAAGCTGAATCCAATGGTGAAAACTATAATTTGACTATTTCCAAAATTATATGTAAAAAGATCAAAAATCCATTTTTGTAGTACAAAACCCCCCCAAAACACCCCTTTAGATAGAGCGATATGGCTGGTTTTCGAACTTAAAGTCATAAATGTTGCTTTACACGTTTATTCTAAATTTCATCAAAATCGGACCTTTTTTACGAGAGTTATCGCACCCACGGACACATATGGGGTATATATATACAGTTTCGAACGAATGGTGTTTTTGGGGTCTGGGAACCTCAAAACGAAAAGTTATCATGGTCCCGGGCCTAGGTCTTACCATGCCGACTACAGTAATAGCTTCTTCCCTATAGGGGAAATTCGCTAATTCTTCCCTATAGGGGAAATTCGCTAAAAGCAAAAACCTGTCAAGTTTGGCCCTGAAGAAAGGCCCGCTCCAAAATGGGATAAAGAGGTAGACATTGTTCCAACCCAATCAGGAATAGTAGACGGCCATGTCGGTGTCTCAGAAAAAAACATGTCAATGGATAATCCATCTCCAAAAAATCTTTTTGAAACAACGATTTCAGACGGTATAGTTGATAATATTGTTTTCCAAACTAACTTATATGCTCAGCAGTCTGGCAAAAGTATACTCCAACAACGGCACAGAAGGTAAAGGCATTCCTAGGTATCAACATTCTTATGGGAATAAAAAGGTTGCCAAGCTACAGAGAACACTGGTCTATCGACATCGACTTAAATGATCCCTTCATTAGCAGGGTTATGCCTGTAAACAGATTTATCTGGCTACTAGGAAATATTAACCTAAATATCAATAGTGTCATGCCACTAAGAGGAGAGGAAAATTATGACAAACTTTATAAACTTCGACCTTTCTTAGACAGAATTGGGGAAAATTTTGAAGAAAACTTCAAGCCCAGACAAGTTTTAGCTGTGGACGAATCCATGATAAGGATTAAACTGTTTTCTTTTTTGGGTAGGCTAGATCATATTAAATTGTATTAATGAACTAGCATGCCTTAACTTTGCCTTAACATGACCACTTTTTAGATTTAATTTTAATCCATCAAATCTAATTTAGGCTATTTGCTTCTTTTGTAACGTAGTGTTTGCTTATTTAATTTATTTGCTTTGTTGGCTTATGATCTTCACTACCTTTAAATATGGATAAGTGGATTATTAAGGGTAAAAAATCTGAAGAAAAAAAAGGATGAAAACCTCAGTAAAATTGAGTCTCTTGAAGACACTAGAGATCTTGGCGAACCTAGTAGCTCTGTCGCTAGTGCTTCAGTAGCTCTGTCGCTAGTGCTTCAGTAGCTCTGTCGCTAGTGCTTCATTTCATTCAGAGGTAACCCCTGGAGGCTGAAGATATGAATATTGATCCCGATGATCCAGAACCTTTAAGTATGGATCAAGATGATCCAGAACTCATCGTTGTAGATCCGGAAAATCCAAAGCCTAGTTGCTCAAGTGTCCATGATACAAGTGGTGTTAAGCCTAAACCTAGGACCACTTCCTATTCCTCTGTTTCCAAAAAACGGGAACGAGAGAGAAAATTTAACAAATCCTGGTTGCAGGAGCCACAATTCAAGGATTGGTTAAAAAAGACAACTGTACCCTACCATAATTTATGGCAATTGCCCTCTACATTTCGACAACTATCACATAAATTCTCTGAAACCAATTTTCAGTACTCCAGTGCCTTTTTATTACCTTCACATCTTAAATATAATTTAGAACACTGGCAGGTAGAGACAATTCGTGAGGTTTTTAAAATTAAAATCAATATACAATATGCTGTTACAAAATGCTTTTTTTATATATGTAAAATAATTGACGTTAACAAAAACAAAACTTACTTTCAATTGACCATCACATAATATTAACTTAACCTGACAATAATACCTTTACTTAAACAACATAAAATGCTAGTTCGTTAACTTTAACAACATTATTTTCGTTAGGATTTTGGAAGGAAATAGATAGGACAATTATTCTGATGTTCGTTCCCCATACTCTTGAACCCTGAAGAAAAAAACAAGCGCAATCCGCGCTGTAGAAATTGCTTCGAAATGATTTAATTTAATTACTCAAAGTTTGTTATTTACAACGTTTATCCCCCAACTTAACTTTTACTTTACTTTACTGCGTTTAAAATACTCGGTAGCCAGACTCAAAATTATTATTACAGAAATCTAAAATGTACAAAATTATCCATTAAAATCACCTGAAAATACAATACATAATTTGTATACTCCTGGTACTATAATAAATACAAAGTGTTGAGAATACCTTCAAAAAGGGTGAAAATGGAGAAGACCAGTGATCCAGCTGACGACGAAGACCGCCGACCAGACTCTCAGCCACGCCGCCTTCTGAATGAGGAGTCCCGTCCTGGCCGGGTTACCCCCTCTTGCTCTCTTATAATTTAATCCTGTCTTATTCTAGTTTCAGCAAGATTTAAACATGACTAATACTATTATCTACTATCCTGTATATACTAGCATAGTGAGTCATTCTTTGGCTTACCGAGTTTTCCACGATGGCGGTGAACGGGTGTTTCCACCTCAAGTCCATGGCGTCTACTGACTGCCATGCACCGCCACCTCGGCTCTTAAAACTAAATTCTTTTCTCGCTTTTTTTTATTTGATTTATTTTCATTTTTTTAATATTGAAGGGAAATAAGGGAATAGGAAATACCGTTTATTTAAACAAATTCCAGGAAAGGAAGTTTGCTGCCAGGAGGGCCGCTCCTCTTTACAAGGCTCGTCCTCGGCCCCACGCCAACGTTGTACTGGGAGATGGCGTTGTCGTCCAAGACCATGAGGTACCGCCGAGGCATGTAAATCCGGATCGGGTCGTCGCCAACAAGACCCTCCAAGGTGGCCATAACCGCCTCGCCATATGGTGTGTCTACCCGCTCGAACGAGCGAATCGGGTACACCGCGTTGTCCCGCAGATCTGCGATGCGAGTGTAACCCGCGGCCTTGCAGCTGTTGAGGGCTGTCCTGAGGTCCATCTTGTGGTCCGTGTTGAGCATGGCGCAGCGGCTGGATGCAGAATGACCGGCTCTCGCCACCGAGTCGCCTTTTATTGGCGGTGTCTACGTGCCGACTCGCGCGTATCAACAACATGATGACATAGTTACTCGCTCAATTCCAGGAAGGGTGATGTAATGGAAAGCTTTACTGCGTAAACAAGTGAATTGTTCTAGAAGCGTCTCGGTTATCAACTGCTTAGTGGAAGTTTCCACGCTCAATTCCAGGAAGAGTGACGTAATGGAAAGCTTTACTGCGTAAACAAGTGGATTGTTCTAGAAGCATCTCGGTTATCAACTGCTTAGTGGAAGTTTCCACGCTCTCTCGTTTACTGGGTAGCGCGCTTGGAGTGTACGCTCCTCTTGGTTTTTCCTGAGATGACGCAATCGGTCTTTCGCCAGGTGGGTAGAGGAATAGCGGTCCTAGTGATCCCGTCGTATCTTGACTCTCCCGTCTCGCTATTTGCCAGCCATAGGTTTTGCAATCTGGATAGCAGGTCCTCTAGACATATGCAGATTTCATCGTTTCGCTCCTCGTC
The DNA here is from genome assembly GCA_963675035.1 of Allygus modestus. Lineage (NCBI taxonomy): Eukaryota > Metazoa > Arthropoda > Insecta > Hemiptera > Cicadellidae > Allygus > Allygus modestus. The sequence goes on along the minus strand of OY776111.1, from coordinate 62,803,529 downwards.
CAAGTACAAGCCGCAACTGAACGTGGGGCGACCTCCTTTGAACACGTTCATCTTTAACAGTACATTACCGCTGTTGGTAGGGTTCTTCACAGTGTACTGATATCCGCCAGCGGACCAGCACAGTGTCGGGGAATCGATAGGCACTTCCTTCCTCTTTACAGTCCACCCATCGAGCTTTGTCTTCTTTGACGCACATCCCTGCTGTACTGGCGGTGCGTTGGCGTTCTCATCATTCATTGCGTTCAGCTCCTCTAGGAAGGAGCGGATCGTTTGGTCCACTTCGGCTGCACTGACTCCGTTTCCGTTCATGGTGACGTCTCAAACAACACTGAGGTCGCGCGCGCGGCTCTGCCTCCGTTTTATACCCAGGTTGCACGCTTCAGCGAACCTTCTAGAAGCTTCCAGAAACGTGAGAGGTGGTCTATCGCTGACGGGGGGGGGGGTGCTCCTCAGGCTCCTCACGCAAGGCGCCAGGTTTAAGTTAGGTTAATGGGTCACGTGACGGGGGGGGGCTCCTCACTTGCTCCTCACCGCGCCTTTGCTGATTAGATTTTATTTCTTTTTAAGGAATGAGGTTAAGGGTAAAAGAAGTCTTTATTACCGGAAAAAACATGTAGTGGGTTAAAGGTAATCGGTTATTGTCCAGGCCTTCTATAGCCTGGACGTCCAACACCGCCATGCCGCCTTGGTTCAGAGTTAACTGCAGCACTTGCAGAACCTCGTCCCACTGCGCCGGGTCCCCCGGGTCGTAACGACGAGAGGACATCACGGGACTGGCTGAACTCCACCACCCCGGCCTGAGGAAGACGTGACCACCTCTCCTCATCGCCTCCTCGACCCGAGTCCTTGTGGGAGTAAGGTACTCCGGTCCGAGCAGGAGGTACCGGCTGATGTTGGGAACGTTGACAAAGACTTCCACAGTAAGGGCGTCCATTATGGAAGCGGCTCTGGTCAAGACTGACTCGAACACCGCTTTCACCCGCTGTCGCCCTCCGGAGGAGCTTCACAGTGGAATGTAAGCGGTAAACAGTTCCCGGAACCGCTGATGAGTAAACAGCCCCGGGCGGTCACGTAGGCCCTAGCACGCGCCTCGACACGTGACTCCGCGGAGCCGCTAGGGGGGGGGGCTTGCATCCTCGCATCCTCACCGCGCCTTTGCTAGTTTTGAACCATCGTGAGGGGTCTGGAAAACAGCCAAGATCCCATGAGGAAAACGCGTTTAAAAATTAATAGTGGGCCTGTTTAACGGTGGATTCTCAATTTTCTTTAAGGGATGGTTTACTTAGGCTGCCGCCTGACATGTGGTGAAATTTCATCAAAATCGGTCGGTAAACAGCTGAGATCCCATAAGGAAAACGCGTTTAAAAATTAATAGCGAGCCCGTTTAACGGTTGATTTTCAATTTTCTTTAAAGGATGGTTTACTTAGGTCGTCGCCAGACATGTGGTGAGGTTTCGTCAAAATCGGTAGGTAAACAGCTGAGATCCCATAAGGAAAACGCGGTTATAAATTAATAGCGGCCTTGTTTAATGGTGGATCTATGGGGTTCTTACGTCATTCGCTTCCTCTGGGATAGGCCTACACTCTGGAAAAAGTCCCGTGGGAATCGGTGAGTAAATAGGCTAGTTATTAATTTTCGAAAGTTTTTTCCTCCTGTCGGGGGGGGGGTCCGAGCTTGGCTATGGGGAAGGTCGGGGGGATGACGTCATGGGGGGGATGACGTCATGGGGGAGGGGTCAACGACCGGGGTCAAGGTCATGGTCATCGGGGGGGGGGGGTGACCTTGCATCCTCGCATCCTCACTGCGCCTTTGCTGGTTTTGAATCGGCCAATGCCCCCTACTCTTAAAATACTCACTGAACTCTTCAACTCCAGTCATAGCATCATCTTCACTGTCGCTGTCTTCTTCGCTTTCGCTGTTCAAGTTTATCACAAAAGATGCGTCCTCCGTCATAAGGTCGATGGCTATCTCTTTCTTCAGATATTCCCCTTCGATTGTTTTCACATGATTGCATTTCGGTATCCAATTTTCCGGTCCCATCGCTGAAAACTTTTCATCACATAGCTTCCGAACGTCTGCCATTTTAAATGTGGTATTGTGGGTGGCAACATAATCTTTAACTTCTGCCCAGATCAGTTCGATTGGGGTTAAGTCGGGGTGATATGGAGGCAAACGCAAAACACTGTGATCTGCCTTTGCCTTGCTTAATTCTTCGTCCAGAACGTTTAAACTGGGCTTTTTGGTTCTGGATCAACTTGTATAACTGTGGCTTCAACATTGATGTCTCATATGGGATATTTTTTTCTTCCAGCCATTTAATCATTTCGTCTTTCCTACTGTTTGATGTTGGCACTTTATACAGTTCGGAGTTATGATATCCAGCGTTATCTATAACCAGGACTGCGTTAGGTTTCATATTTGGAACTAATTGATTTTTAACCCACTGCATAAAATTTTTCGAGTTCATGTTGTCGTGATAGTCACTCGACTTAATCCCCGCTTTCCACATTGCACATTGCGAGCGCATTTGGTGCAAATCCCTCTTCTCCACCCGCATGGACAATAATGAGCCGATCTCCTTTGGATATTGGCGTATGTAACCCGTTAACTGAACCATCTGCCCAGGTTTTGCCAGATACATGGGAGGTGCAGACATAGGACTCATTCATATAAACAATAGGTCTCTTTTCTTCTCTGTATTTTTTCATGGCAAGCAAGTAGGAGATTCGTTTTCTCGAATATCGGAATTCTCTATTAATATCCTCCGATTTTTCTGAACCCTGGGGTCGTCAACCCCATGAGTCACGCGGCGGGGTTTTGCAGCCTAGACAGCGGCGCGGGCCAATGTTCTGAGAGTAGGAATAGTAAGGGTTTTCCGCCCCTTCCCTTTCGGACTCGCCAGTCCCAAGTGCCAGGTTACAGCTGTTTATCTGTAGCTATATGTACAGCAACTTCTAAAATGGTGTTGGACACATCGTAGTTGTTCGATATCGCTTCTCTATACTTAAAACTGTCACTGTAAGCCGTAGCAAATATCTGGCAAGCTGCATCAAAGGCACATGTGTTGGTCAAAGCCACACTTCTTGAACCCACTTTAACAGCTTTTAGCGATGGATCCATACCGTTTTTCATAATCCCCACTTTTGTTATATTTGTTGCTGACGAACTTAATAAAATTGGGAAGTCCGGGTTATTCCTCCAGTAATATCCTTGAGGATGTTTCTTAGGTGGAAGCGACAAACCTTTCCAACCTTCAACTGATGTTGCTTCTGTGTCACCTTTACTTGTTAAGTCTACTCGGTCTACTATTGAGGTTTTATGAGTGAGCAGGTTTTCTGATGTATGTGTGTCGGTCATGTTATTTTGGTCGTTAATACGCTGTTTTGGTTGTCCACAATCTTCTTCTTTCTCTTCATAACTATTTGCTGTACAAGAGCAGGTCATACTGTGTACGGGTCTAGTGCAAGCAGAACACTTTTGTGCACCTTTAGGAAATTCACAGTTTGGTGATCGGCAAGAAGACATTGGTCCTAAGCCGCTACCCCTATCATTTGAACAAGCCGATGTTTCTGTCCCTACTATTTTTGTTTTATGTAGTTCTTTCCGTTTCTTTCTTGAAGAAGTAAGGCACATAGTACTTGCAATTTTGGTGGCGGGCTGGGTGACGTCATCACCACGACAACTAATTACGTTTTTGAAAGGGTTTTTGATGAGCACAAATTGTAAAACTTATATATTCTGAGAGCACAAATCAAGCACTAAAAATTGACACCGGTTTTCATGGATTCCGGTGAGGTGGCGGGCTGGGTGACGTCATCACCACGACAAATAATTACGTTTTTGGATGGGTTTGTGATGAGCACAAATTATAAAACATATATTCTGAGAGCAAAAAATAAGTACTAAAAATTTACACCGGTTTCTACTGATTTCTTTGAGGCGGCGGGCTGGATGACGTCATCACCACGACAAATAATTACGTGTTTGGGTGGGTTTTTGATGAGCACAAATTATAAAACTTATATATTCTGAGAGCACAAATTAAGCACTAAAAATTGACACCGGTTTTCATGGATTCCGGTGAGGTGGCGGGCTGGGTGACGTCATCACCACGACAAATAATTACGTTTTTGGATGGGTTTTTGATGAGCACAAATTATAAAACATATATTCTGAGAGCACAAATTAAGCACTAAATATTTAGGTATGTATACGAATTATCTGTGATGGTGGCGGGCTAAGCGTGATGCTGGCCCACCACTAGATTAATGCTAATTTTAATCTGTTCCGGTTGAGCACAAATTTTTTTATATGTACCACAGTGAAGCACAAATTAAGCACTAAATATCTATGTGGTTTTTAAAATTTGTGCTCAGTGTGGCGGGGCCAGCCAGCTTCACGCCGGTGAGCGGAGCGGGTGAATAGTGCGGTCTTGAGAGAGAGCCGACCTGGTGGAAGGAGGGGCTGTGGCGTGTCGCGACTGAGGGGAGCCGCGCGCGCGTGCCGGCAGCTGCTCGTACGTGAGCGCTGGCCACGCAAGTAGCCTACTCTTACGATGCAGGCGCGAAATTAAATTTTGTTTTACAGTTCTCCCAAGGAAAGTGTATTAGATAAAGCCGTAATTTTTTGGTATTTTATACACTGTCCATTGGTCTTTAAATTGACTTTTTTTTAGGAGAATTGCATTTGAAATAAAGCTGAGAAAAATGTTTTTCCGACGAAAAGAAAAGAACATTTTTTTTCCTATTTTCATTTACGTTAAAAGTTAACAATGAATTTATCATACATATTCCCAAAATTAAGGCTCGATAGTCATAAATGGAATTAACATTGCATGGGTAATTTTGCTATTGCCAGCTGTTATTTTCAGTTCTTAAATTTAATTGTTCAATCAGCAGATTAGTGGCCATGTTTGTTGGTAATTCATTGTTGTTTACATTGATTAATAACAATTCATCAGAGCTATGGCTGCTCCTCAGCAAAAAGCTCAGTGTGTCTTGTGGTTTACAGAATTTAGATCAATAGTCTCAGTTCAAATAGTTTTAGACTTGAGTATGGTGTTAATTACTCTCCTTCGTGTAACTCAACTAAGCAATTAACCTGAACCACCTGCATGAGCGGATAAGAGATGCTACTGCACATGTTACTCCAGAAATGATGAGTAATGTTTGGCGGGAGGTTGAATTTCGATTTGACACCTGCAGAGCCTTAAACGGTGGCCATATTGGGATTTATTAAGTACCACCAACAACTTTTTGAGTTTTTTTATCTGTGCACATGTAAATGTTACCATGTAGTCAAAATTTTGTAAATAAACATGTTACAAGTTCAAACTCAAACTTGCCGCCATATCGGAAACATCTAGAAGACACTAACGCGCATAGAAGGACCTAATAAGAATGCAGTCACGTGACCCGCCTCGCTCATAAAACTGACTGACCGCGGCTACTCGTTCTCTTAGCTCGGAACAATTCGGCGTAACAGCATCTAAAACACTTTTTTCTAAATTAATACCGCGTTTCTTTGCCAATTCTAAAAGTTCGTCGATTTGTTAACGGGGTGCATCCCATACGTTCTCTATTTCGCGAATTATTTTAAAGAAAAGGCCGAAATTCGCGGTACAATCTCGCATTCGTATAAATTAATTTATCAAACTTTTTCAAAATTACACCTGCTAAGAGCAGGTTTTAACACTGCCATTATAGTCGTTTTTTTGGGGGATAACTCTAAACAACTGGTATTATTAGGATTTAGTGCATTAATAGTGTTACAGTGTATTTATATTGTGTGCGTATTGTGTATGTAATTTTCTACAATGGTCATGTAAGTAATATTTATTTGTTTTACATACTTGGTCATATTTCACCAGAGCACATGTCATAATTGGTACTGATCAATGTTTAATAATTGTTAAGTTTGAATTCATTTATCATTGTTAATTTATTTGATGTAATTTCATATTCACAGATCATTTAACGCAACTCTCTATTTATTGTAATTTAACTTGAAAACATAATTGCTGTAGAAGAATTAATTTATATTTAAGCAAGAATACTTTTGAAAAATATTTAAATTTAATAACATTGTCTCAAATCTAAAATAACTGTGAGAGCTGGAAATTGAGTAGAATCCAAAATTCTAGGAAATTTAGTACTTATATAACAGAGTGTTACTGTTTGGTTGATTTAAAAAAAGAGTATAAAATTAATTAATTTGCAGTTCAGAGCTCAAATCAGGATTCACAACAGATTTTAATAAGTTAATCATGAATCATTCGAATGTGTAATTTTATTTGGTGGTAAAATGATATAGGAGGATAGAGTGTGTCGGAGATCAGGAGGTTTGGATAGGAGGACTAGAATATTATATTATTTATTCCCGACCACTCGCTTGTTTTTATGAACCACCATTTGATTAACTAGGATTTCCTGATTACCACAACTTGATACTTTCACTTGAGAACTGCTTTTGATTATTTAAAATACAAAATACAAAAAAAATATTAAAACTAAAAAGGCCAGAAATCGACCAAAGCCATCCAACCTCTAAGGAACCTCTAAGGCTTTTGGAACCTCTAAGGTGATCCATTTCAGATTAATTTAAAATACTCTTTTCCGGCTCTGATTTAGGCATGTATATGTTGTAATGTTTTTTCTTAGATTTAAATAAAATAGTTTCTTGCAATCAGTTTTTTCATTCAAGCAACCCACAACTAAATCAGAGATCCACGAGTGTTTTTGGGCCCAGCAACACTCGCTCTGCATTACTGCAATTGACAGATTAATGAAATTGAAATAAATTGAGTTTTCATTCTTGTAACAGCACAAGGTGGTAACAGACCATTACAAACATTTATGTTAAAATGTGTCAGTTCTTTTTGGACCTCCCTATTTTAAGTAAGTTAATATTTTTTGAGTCCGTTAACGTTAAGAATTAGGTTTATTTATATTATTTTCTTGATTTTTTAATTTATACCATATAAAATAAATAAGAGAAAGTTAATAAAAATATCTTTGTCTTAAATTTTGAGTATAGTTGTATAGTTCTGTTGTACGTTATGATATAACTACAGATTTTGCTACCAAGTACTTGCAGGGTTTATCACCCTCTTAGAACTATACAAGGTATTCCTACTTAAATATCAATGCAAAGGTGTCCCAAAACTACTAACAAAAATTTCACCAGGTTTCGCTTAGGTGGACACAAAAAGAATTCATCATATAATATTTATTATTATTTAGCTTGGTATTCATTCTGTTAGCTGTCAGTCTATACTGGATTTTTAGCAAATATATTTTATCTCAGTTGTGGGTTATGATAGCAAATTTTAATTTGCACAGCTTAGAGATGATAACAATTTTCATTTCAGGAAATGTAATTTGTAAGATTCTGATCAGACCAACGATCGTGAAGACAGCTATCGCCAGCTGTCGACTGTCGAACGGTTACTTTCCCCTACTACTTTACAATTTATAATCTCGTCATAATAAAATAGACCTCATATCACATAGGGCTAAACTAGCCTGTTTAGTATAAAACGAACTGCTCCCCCGCAATATTTTGCGGATCATAATAACAGCTGTTTATTGAATCAAGCACTTCAATAAACACATGTGACATAAACCAAATAAAACTCCCCTCCATATGAATAACATGGGAACTTGGAAGTCCCGTGGGGCAGTGCACTTAAAATTACGGCTCGACATTTGACTTATAACTTGAAATTATCTTTTAAATAAAAAAAGAATCATTAAAATCGGTTACGTATTAACTGCAGGAAGTGGATGAACCAAAAGCAGGATTTTTTTTAATGTGCAGATTAAGTTTAACAAATTAATATTTACTAGGAAGAGCCAGAAAATCATCTGATCATACTATACGTTAAGTACATGATTGAATGATATTCCTGAATATTGAACCAGTAATATTTTCTGGTAAAGATTATATTCAAAATAATGTAGTAAAATATATTTTATTTTAAAGGACAAATTTTAAATAGTAGCACATTATAGGATATATTATACCGACTTACAAACCGCTCCATCTAAGACACGTTTGAAATGTCGTAAATGTGATAAAAACGCTCATGTTTAGGATGCGTTTTTTAAATGAACAAAAAATGATGTTCATACTTTGTTCACATACTGATGTAATAAAATGTAGATAATAATCCTTATACATTTTGTGGATCATGTTTAAAATCTCTAACTCTTAATTGAAAAATGTCGGTAATTTGACGAAAACGCCCATGTTTAGGACGCATTATTTATATGAACAAAATCATTTTCCCACGTTTTTATTTTATTATATCATAGTATATACTGCTGTAATAAAGTATAGATAATCTATTTCTTATAAAGTTGGTGGATTATATTTAAAATATAAAACTCTTATTTAATATATGTCGGTAATTTGACGCAAACGCCTATGTTTAGGACGCAATACCGGTCGCAAAACATCAATAATGTCACGATTATTGTCATTGAGTTGTAAGAAGAATATATCGTTGATATTTGGCTGCAGCCGCAACGCAACGCAGAACCAAGGTCTTCACAAGGCTTGCGTTGCGTCTCCCTATTTCGCAGGCGGTCACAATCCAAACTGCAATAATTACGCGTAAGAATAAGCGCACGTTTCTTCTTTTGAACCCCTTAAAATTTGGCGCCCTAGGCTTGGGCCTAGTGGGAAATGCGGTACTGATTATAGGGGCCTATTAGGGGTTGAAGAGAGGGGCCTATTAATATATGAATCGGTTTTTGTTAAAAGGGCACAAGTAAATTTTTTTTGTAAACTGAGTTAGATACAGTTTAATTATGGTAGAGGATAGACACATCGATTTGTGTTAAAAGCGTTTCTGTAATGCAACCTTAGCAGTATATTAAATAATGAATGTTTATGGTTTGTGTTGAACGGGCGTAAGTCAATTTTTGAATTTTGTTGAAACGGCGTGAGTCAGCTGGAAATGCTAAACCAGCTGTGGTTGTAGTTGCCTCCCGCCCCTTTAACAAAAACTCTCTCGCTCTCTTGCTGCCTTGCATCAGTCTGGTTGTGGAATAGACATGCTCTAGTAACATAAACTCAACTTGTTGTTTATTTTTCTATCGCTTATAGTCGTATTATTGTATTTAGTGGTTGGTTTTGTGCGTAATGGAAGAGATAATAACCGGTAGTCCTCGGAAGAGAAAAGGTCGCAACGACTTTGATTATGGAAGGAATAAAATCAAAGAAGCTAGGCTAAAAGGACAGGCCTATGTGAACCATCGCGGTGCTTCAGTTGCAGCAAAACGTCCAGCAACTCACTGCAGGTCAGTTTTGAGTTTTTAAAATAACCTTAAGAAAATAGCTAGATTTACATTGTTTCTGTATCTCTTTATTTTTTGTCCATTTTGCATGCATAAGTGAATAATAGGTATTGAAATACCTAGGGTTAGACATAATGTGCTTGACCTAATGTGCATTTAATCCAGGCCTTGGTGTTATGTGATATAGCAATAGCACACATAAAATATTACGATTAACTAGTGTATGTACAATTAAATTTACGTAGAGTATGAAACTCTAGACCTTTTAATTGCTAGCTTAGTAAGTTGCTTGGTAATAATGGCCATTATTTATTTTCAGATGCTCCAACCAGTGTCTACAATCCATGGGGGAAGATAACTGCTTCGACATTTTCACCAAATTCTATGACATTAAAACAAAAAATGAACAAGATTTATACCTACAAGGAAATATTGATATTGTTGACGTACAACAGCGGAGACCCAGAGACAATGTAGACAACAAAGGTCCAAAAACTGCATCTTTCAAATATCACGTAATACTAGGAACTAAGCGAAAACAGGAAACTGTAGATGTAAAGGTTAGTATTAAGCGGCCACTTCCAATGCCCTCTATGGTCTCAAAAAAAACAACGAGTCACAGAAACAAAGCCCTCACTAAATCAGATACTGTCTGCAATTACTGTGTTAAGAAATGAAGGTAAGTATGTCACGCCCTTGCATCTGTTGAAACCACATGTAAATCCTCTGTTCATGGAAATCTGTAAGTCATTGAGGATTCCGAGCAACAAGAAAAATATGGATCGCACAAAGTATATATGGAAACGGCAGGTCAAGACAATTCAGGAAAGGTCACATAACTCAGCGAATGACGAATGCAAAAATGCTATAGTAGATTTGAATGTAGCCGATACTGAAAAAAAAAACAGAGATCTTCAAAGTCATACAGATGATACTGATGCAACATTATTACACGAACCAACAGATTTCAGTAATACAAATGATGTTTCAGAGGTTTTTAAAGAACAAATGGTAACTCATGACTATGAGCTCCTTGACGACGAAAACAAGTATGAGGAAAGTAGAAATTACAAATGTCAGAAAGATGGTAAAGTACTAAAGCAAACCGTGATTAGGAGCACAACTTCAGAGTTTTCTTCTGGAAACGAATTTTTGAATGAAGAAATTACTATGATTGGATTAACAGATACTGGATCTTCGAAAAATAATCCGTCAAATAATCACAAAGATCATCAGGATGCGGGATTTTGGGAGTTCTGGATCACATCAGAGGATTGGAGTAAGGTAAAAGAAGATGAGGGGAAACATTCATGGTTTATGCTCCGAGAGTTGATCAAGCTCGCAGCTACTCCATTTTTCAGGGTCTGTCTAATCTGTTTTACAACTCATAGGAAGAAGAAGCTCACTAAAGGAGAACCTGCCATTGTATACTACGGAAAATGTAAACACGAGGGCTGTAGGCAATTCCGATTTGACTTAACCCCAGTAATTGATGGAATGAAACTGACAGTCTCAGCAAGTGGAGAGCTAAGACACAAAGGAAAGTTAGCATTGCGTCTGAGTGGACTTGAAAGAAGTGCTGCGAAGCAAGAATTGCTGAATAAAAAGGCTCTTGCATTTAGAAGTGATACAATTTTGAAAGCGGAAGCAAAAACTGTTTTATTGGGAAATCTTCTAGAAATAAGATCTTTGGATGTTTTCAGGCAAGCAAGAGCAGAGGCTGCCAAGATGATGGATAAGCATAATGACGACGGAATAGATTTGTTGCTACGTTTTAAAGACAGAGATCGAGATGGGCAAAACAACAAAATACCAAGTACTGCAGATAAGAAAACAGAGAACGAAGATAAGATAATACAAAAAGTTGGAGAGCCATTTGCATGTATATATGTTAATTGAGATTCAGCTAAAGACACTACTGTCTCGCCTCGGAATACAGATTGACAGTACAGGCTCTGTTGTTAGACCTTTGAGAGGAGATAGGAAGACTGTTTATTATTATTCAGGATGCATTAACATTGCAGGAAAATTACTACCAGTTTTAGATTGTGTTAGCTGTCAGCATGACAACGCATCGATCACATCTTTCTTCGTGCAATATGCTCACTTTAAGAAAAAAGCACTTCGGAAACAAACGCATCTTTAGCCACATTGTCATCGAATTCAGTACTGCGCTTTTGCCAGCAATCATCTTGACCTGGAACCGAATGTCTGTACTTGCGTATTTAATCAAAATGTTCAGATTTTGGACAAAACCCAACTATAGAATTAAGGTCATCGTAACCGTGCAACTCTGCTGTAGTCATTTTGTACATATGGCGGCTGGAGATTTATCAAGGATTGGATTGAATAAAGACGTTAATAAGTTTTACTTGAGCTGCATCGCATCTTTGATTAATTGCAGCCAGCACCTTTGATGAATTCAAAGGAAAGGTTGAAGCATTGGTAATTATTTCCAAAAGCAAAGAAAATAACATCGAAGTTGAGAAAGCAAAATCTATGTTTGAAGGAGATGAAACAATAATTGATATGCTAGATGAACATGGAGAGAAAGTCAACGAATCAAGTGTGGGTGACAGCGAGAAAAAGACTATATTCAAGTCAAGCCCATTTTATAGAATTGGAAAAGAAATTGAAGAGAAATTTGATATTGAAGCCAAGGCTAATGATAGGAAAAAAGTAGACACCACGATGATTTAGGTCAAAATAATGACGTCGAAAATAACATTTTACAGTACAGTACGTTCTGGGATTTGTTCTTGACGAATTACATGCCGTATGCTCCATTGTGGTCTGGATTTTTGATGCGTCATTCGCCTAAGGAAAGGTTTAGTGAAACCAGATTCATTAACTATTTTGAAGGATGGTTCAAAATAGTTAAGGAAAGTATTCTCGATGGATTGACAAATGTGAAAGTTGGTCGGTTTGTAGAAAAGCTTACGAATAGGATAATGTCTATTTGCAAAGAGATTTACTTAGAAATACCAGCAGCAGCTTGGAACAAAAAGACAGTGAATAAGGTTTGCAAGGAAATTAGTTTGAAAAATGGTACTCACGACAAATGTTCAATCATCAATGGAAATGATGAACTAGTGGAAGAACACTGGAAGAAAAATCCTACTAATAAAAAGTCGTACTTCACAATGAAGTTTCCAGTATTTGGAACATTAAAGGACATTGGAAGCGAACAGATTCCCGAGGAAAATCTACGAAAAACGTCAATACAAGAAAGAGATGCGACAGAAATTATAAAATATGAATAAGTAGAGGACAAAACGACGATGGAAAACAAAACACACGACGCGTAACAAAAACACGACCGTGAATATTTTGAGGTAGAAGAGTCAACCACGAACAAAGAAATGGAAGCTAGAAGCGTAAAGAATAGCAAATATGGGAAAAGAGACAAAGTAAAGATAACAAAATACGGACCTTCAACTTGCAACTTGACCTTCAATACGAGGATTATGAGTCTCTACAAGGAAGTAATTTGGCAACAGGAGCAGCAATAGACGCCGTTGCAGAAAATATGTTGAGAATCCGGGCGAATTTGAGCTACTTCTACATTAGTTTTGACATAGGAACTAGAATAATGAAAGGCGAGAAGGTATATGACACCTGCTTCATAAATATTGAAGAGATAATGAAGAGCCAATATTTACTGCTGCCATATTAAACCTCAATGGTTACTGACTCTCACTGGTGTGTAGTTGTAGCTGACTTGAACAATAAATTCGTCTACCATTTCGATTCAATTGAGGAAGAGAAAGAATTAAGAACTCTAGATGTTCTTGGAAAAGTTTTGAAATTCATATAAAATATCAGCGCTATATATGGAACAAACGAACATATCGATTTAGTGGATTGGACGGACAAGTCAGAAACAATAACCTATCCAAAGCAACATGATGAATACAACTGTGGAATATTTGTCCTGTATTATATGATGAAATCTGTAGAGATAGGATTAAAATGTAATGACACCATTAAAGAAGTAGACATACACGAGTTTAGGATGATTTGTTCGAGAACATTAGAAGATCCAGACACAAGTTTTTTTCTCCCGGCAATGACTAACGGTTTGATTGACTCGCCGACGTATTACTCACAAACACGGAGAAGCTGAACTCAAGAGACAAGGCTGCGCTACAGAGGCTGACAGTTGCTTATAAGAAAAATAAGAACATGGGAAAATTCTTGGAAAAGATTTCGCAAACAGATTTTGCATCGCTGATGGGCACAAACTGGTTAACTTCGAGAATGGTTGACTACTGCAATGCAACATATGTAAGAGATGAACAATTTTGTTTTGCCATTGGAGAGGCCACATTCGCCCTCCAAGAAGGACGACCTAAATATACACCAGTTTTTAAACCAATAATAACTGAATTTAAGAGATTGAACTTGATATTTGTGCCATACAATCTTCCCAGTCATTTCTGTTTGTGTCATAGATTTAGAGAAAACTTGTGACTCACATCGATCCAATGAATGACAAATTTGTTGAAAATAAGGGAAAATGCGAGAAGATAAAAGAATTTCTTCGAGTCAGAAACCGCCTGTCGAGAAAAGAAACCATGAATGTCGATGAACTGAAATTTATCAAAGTCAAACATCCCCTGCAAAAAGATGGTTGCAGTTATGGAGTCTACGTAATTTATTATTTATCACAGTTGGGCGGGAAAAACAAGATTGAAGACATCGACTTGGAATTCGACAGTACAAAATTTAGAGAGCAACTACAACGGCGATGTCTCCGATTATCGCTGCCTGTTGCAGATCTTTGCCTTGCTTGCGGAAACGGTTCTGACAAACGTCGGCATCAGTGGTGTCAATGTCAAAAATGTGGACGATAGATTCATTACCTCTGCATGGATACGCGACAGTCCTACGAACGACTCAGAAGACAAAGCACGTCGTATTCTTGTTTTCTTTGCAATCTAAATTATGCGTAACGGGTGTTAGAAATATTATGTATGATAAATATAGTTTTGGCACAACCAATAGGTTTATAATGAAGATTTAGGTACGTTTGACATGATGCATCCAAGCAACCGGGCTGTAGTGATGCTGAAGGTCTTTACAAATCTTCAAAACCTAAGTTAGGTAACATTTGTACTAAGTAAATGTGCTGTTTTGGCATATAACAGTAACACGTAAGTAACTGTTTTCCATTTCCATTTATATATTTCAATAAAACACTTAGAATATAGCCTACAAAATGGTTTAGAAACTCTTGTTGCAAACAACACTTTTTAGAATCTAACATTTACGGTTAAGCCAATAACAGCACATATTATTTTAACTTTTACTTACGTTTTATACAAATTTAGATTACAAGTAATGTTAACGACACACTATGGCTAGCTTTGTCACACAGGGACTAAGCATTGTATGCTATGGAGCTTTGACGGCATCTGGGAAAACCAACTCCGGAAGCAAGCCTCCGGGGAAATGCCATTAGCACGCCTGGTCACAAAGTGCGGTGCGCGCTTTAAGAGTATGGAACCTTAGTCTAATTCAAATTAACACATTAATTTAGAATCATTAGGCATTTCAGTTTGTTTCATAGTAGGCAATGTTAGTTTTAGTAGCACTAACATGGCAATTTTTAGAGAAGTTATTGTGAGAAGATGCAAGGGCATAGGACGTGAAGGAACTCAACGAGAGCAAAGGTTGGCTAATACTATCATTTGTAAATTAATTAAGATCGACGAAATATAATAATCTTGATGCATCGATGCAACCAGGCTGTAGTGATGCACAGGAATACTATTAAAATAAAGCACACATAGATCGAATTAAAGATAGGATAGTTTTAGTATATTTTCAGCGTGGAATTTATGTAGTAGACTAATATATAAAATATATGTTTACATTTAATTTGTCTTATGAATACTTATTACAACAATTTTAAGTTTTGTTTCAGGTCCTGGGTGATAAATAACCTACAAAGTAGTGCTGGGAGGAAAAGGCGAGAGAACGTGGGCGAGGATGGACTGGATATATATAATACTTCCAGCTTGTGTTATATTATGTATACAACGCTTAAGGAATAATTTCGTTATACACTATGCATTAAACACCTAATTATTACTTTTGTTAAATATTAATAACGTAGTTTTATTATAAGACAGTACTATATTGCAAGTAATTATAATTGTATAGTTACTATTTTTATGAATAATTTGTATACGAAAAATTGAAATATAGCAGGATCACCAATAATCGTTTTCGAAATATAACGATTTGGTGATGTACATTTTGCAATGACAAAAGTATTGCTTATAAATAGATCCCAATGGTTAAATGCAGAGGGCAGCGCACATGCAATGTTTTAAGTTAAACTAAATTTTTTTGTTAAAATATATTTGAGAAGTCAAACTAAAAATGGGTTACAACAATTGAGATTCCTTTTTTATTACAACAGTAATAAAACAGACAGTTGCATGTGGGCTGTAATGCAGGGTTATGTTGTGATTGGTAAATAAACAACAGATCACGGTCCCCACCCCGAATCTAATATTTATTAAAGCGGTATCGATTTTTAAAATAATTCTCAGAATGGTACTAATCTTGATAACGATACTATCATCATGATGATATCATTTGATGATTTGCAGGAGGAGGGGAAGTGTTGGTGGCAAGGGAAGTGTTGGAGAGGCGACAGCTAACTTCACGACGGTGTACAAATACACCACCAACAGAAATATCTAATAAGGATATTCGTAGTTAAGCAATTAACAACTGTATTAATCCTTTAAAAGTGGCATAAAGGGTTGAATAGCAACAAAAATTAAAAGAGAATTCTTTTTTAAGCATCAATTTACAAATTTGGTGGGATATTAAAATTGACACTAAGCTTTTCACATGAATGGTAAATATAATTTTAAACATTTTCCGACTTTGCAGCTAAAGGGTAAACTTTTGGCTTTCTGGAAGTAGCAAATTTAGACTGGTTGGGGTCGAAAAATATGGTTTGACTACGAAGATGGAAAGTTCTGACTCGTAGTGTCCAAGTTATTAAGTATTCGTCGTTGCTAAATTGGTCAATGGTATTAGTCCTTAAAAAATGGTATAAGGTTTAAACTGGCATCACAACTCAGAGGAAAGTTATTGTTAAGTATAATTTTACAAATCTGTTGGTATATTAACTGGTACTCTAACTTATTTACGTGAGTATTAAATGCAATTTTAATACTTTTTCGACTGTTAAGTATATACCAGGGGTTAAAATGTTTCTTATCAAAACAATAAATCATATCCCTGGGAATAGGTTTTACTTTATTTATATAATAATTTACCATTACTTCAATACTAACCATCCACTACTACAATTAACAGTAAACCAACATCAAAATGTATTGCTTAGCGTTGGCTAAGGAGTAACATGTTCACCATTAGAGTAGTTTGTATGAGGGTTGAACACATTCCACGCTTAGAATAACATTTTTTTAGATAAACAAAAAATGGATGACATGAAAGAAAGGTGTATTTTAAATGACAGTTTAATTCCAAAATATAAATTCCCATCACCAGTGTCTTCAGCAACTACCACCAGTCCTGGAATAACAGGAACATCAAGCCGAATGTTGTTCGAAGAAATTTCACAATCACCGCTTGTAAATATTCTCTCTACATCCACTTCTACTGAAATTTCTTTCATTGAATTGAAATCTCCAGATGATCCAATTAAATCATCATGTTATGATTTTGTCAAGATTTTGAAGCCAGCGATGAAGCTGTACACACTGTGGAAATTCAAACACCAGGAATTTCAAACCTGGATGAAGGCTCTCTTCAGGAAGAAAAGGTTGACGATCCAAAAGTTCCTGAATCAGAGGTAATGGAGATGGATCCAGTAGGCGACCCTTCCACTGAAGAAAAGGGAATACCAGCAGGGGGCAATGCGAAAAAGCAAAAGAAATATTCCTGCCCTATCTGCAGGAATCTTTACTCAACATTTGCTCGCCATATATTTCAAGTGCATCCTGCAGAAGAAGACGTGAAGAGAGTTGCAGAGCTGGAGGCGAAAAACCCAGAGAGAACGAAAGTCATCGCCAGACTGAGAGCAGAAGGAGCAAGAATTTTCAATTCTCTCCAGTCATCTCCTGACAAATTAATTTTTACAAGACAAAAAATTGGCATTAAAAAATAACAGTATATACCTTGCTATATGTGTGAAAACATGTAAAAGGACATAGACATGTTAAGAAATGTCCTAATCCAGAGCGAGCACATGCTGCAAACCCTCTCAAGATCCTGAATCCCAGTACTTCAAAGGACCCGATAAAGACTACGAAGAAGTACAAAAATCTTCAAGGGACATCGTGTCGGGGATAAGAGAAGTAAAAAAAATAATAAAATCCGATCCCCTGCTCCAATAATACGGAAAATACTTGTGTTCCCTGCACGGCAAGGACAAACATCTTGTCAATCTAATTCGTCGCAAGTTAAGGCAAGTGGCAGAAGTCGTAATCGAGATGAGGAAACGATACAAATATTTTGTTCCTGCAAGACCTTTTTGCACATCCAAAAAAACCGCTTTATTCCAAGCAATCAAGAATGTTACTGGGTATAGTAGAGGTACATTTTAGAGACCAGCGATGGCCAATGAATTAAGCACGTTGCTGCAACAATGTGCCACAAGATTAATCAGCCTGCTATTGGAGAAAGAGGAAAAAGAACAATTTAAAGACGTTAAAAGATGGATATAATTAATACAGGCGGAATACACAAATTTAATATCAAAACATGCCAGGAAACACTTGGTTGAAAACAAATGGAACAAGCCAAAAACCTTACCCCTGACAGAAGATTTGATAAAGCTAAATACAAAAGTAAAAGAAACTATCGAAAATGCCTCTAAATCACTGAAAAAAAGTTCTCTTACTTCGAATGGGAAAACTTAAACAAAGCAACAATGGTTAACATTTTGATTTTTAATCGTAAAAGAGTTGGAGACGTAGAAAGGATGAAGTTATCAGACTTAAAGAAAGCTCATAACGTGCAGAAAGACACAATTACGTACCAGTTACTGTCCCAATCAGAAAGAATTACCTGCGCAAGGTACATGAGGGTGGAGGTTCATGCTAAAGTGGTTCCTATGCTATTATCTAAATAAGACGTGGAGAATATCAAGCTAATAAATTCACTAAGGAAACAAGCTGACATACCAGAAAGCAACCCTTTCGTGTTTGCCAAACACCGTGAACAACCTTCTGAAACATCTAGAACGCTAAGACAATTTGCGTACAACTGTGGGGCTGCACAACAAACATTTTTAACAGGTAAACAAATTCCGCCAAAAAATCGCCATTGCCACACAAGCGTTCAATTTTTTATAAAATGACCTGTCAATTTTGGCTATCTACCTGGGCCACACATTACAAATGCACCGCAATTTCTATAGGTTGCCTGACGAAGCTTTCCATCTTGCGAAGATTAGCAAAGTTCTTGAAACAGTGGATAGTTGGAGAGCCTCCGAGTTAGAAGGCAAAAGCCTGTCAGAACTGGAAGACATGGTCACCTAGATGCTGGGAGAGGGGAATACACATGGTCACCTAGATGCTGGGAGAGGGGAATACAGAGACCAGGGGTAAGTGTGTTCATTGTTAAAGTGAAACTAACACGAATCAATATTTAAAACAGTTTTTCACTAATTTTGTAGACTGTTACTTTTGCAATAAAAATTCTCCTTTGTTTTGAAGTGAATTTAGTGATGTAATTATCATTGAAATCACTTGGTTATAATTTTTTTTTTATTACAGATGTAAGGGGTTTTTGTTACTATGTTGATTTTTTTACTGTAAATTAAAAAAAGACAGGTCTAAACCTTTATTTTTATTGAACAATTTAATAAAGTTGTACAAAGTTGGATTCACTAACAGGAACTCACTGCACCAATACCGTAGAAAACAAGCAAACAATAGATCATTAATCATAACTACTGGAGGAGCGCACATTTTAGTTTCCCTCAATTTGATGCTCTTTGTGTGTTAATCTTTCTAAATAAGAAATGTATACCCAAATGTACTATGTGTTAAATAGTAGTAGTTTCTTACGATATCACAACCTATTCAAAGTCAGTGTAGTTAGTTTTCGATTAGCCTACTATATAATAACCATTATACTGAAATATTTAATTATAAGTCCTTTACTATTTTCATTTTATCAGTACTTGGCTCGCAGATATTCAATATTTAACCAAAATAAACGTACATTAACGTTTTAATTGCAATAATTGCAATTACTTTGCACCTACTACTGGACTGATGAAGCCGAAGGTCAGTAGGATGATGGCTAAAGCACTCAAAGCAGAATGGACATACTTACTACAAATATTTTGTTTGGGATCCCACCCCACAGGCCTTTATTATTCCCATTTCTAATTATCGCACACCCAACTACAGAACAAAGGAAGCTGAAATTTGAATCAAACGTAGCTCTCCCACATATAATTTGCACCCGTGCAAAGCCAGGCTTGGTCAGGTAATATCCTGTAAGGGAAAAACTATGAGTGTTTGAAAGAATTTTAAAAAATCACGATAAAAAAATAACGTGGCAAAAGAGAAATAAAATAACAATAACTGCTTTATATATTTAATCCTCAAACATTAATTTTATTATTCCAGAAGTATTATTTTACTAAGATAAAAAAAGTTTTAGGAGCCGTGCATATATTATGTCACGCCTCCCCGGGGGGGAGGGGGTGCGGTACATCGTGACATACCGTGACACAGGAGGGGGGTTAAGGGCTCCGTGACGTGTCACGATTAATGGAGTTAAAGCCTGCAAAATCGTCAGCTACAGTGACGAAATACCGTACGCCACAATCCAATACTTAAAAATTAATAAGTGTGACGTGACAGGAGGGAGGGGGGTGTAATGAGCAACGTAACAGAGCGTGACAAAAGGGGGGAGGGGGTAAAAAAGGGCTGAATATAGCGTGACGTAATTTATGCATGGCCCCTTATTTGAACATTAATGAATGGACATATATTATTTCCAATTATGTTTTTTTGTAGTTAAGCCATATTTCCCTTAATAAATCATCGGAACGAATAACTGAGCTATCATGTTAAAGATACTTTCACCGTTAAATGTGTAAAATACAGAATTCAAAACCATACAAATTTTAACATAAATGCGCGATTCTCACTTATTTTAAACGTACTGGTAGCACCATCTTAGAATGACACGTTCAAATATCTTTAAACAGGTGTCTCAATGGAAATTGTAGTGTTTAGTACAACTAAATTGATAAAAAATATATTTAAAAATAAGTCTTGCCAATAGGCCTATGCAAATAAAATAAAGTACAAAAGACACCCTCTTAACCACCCTCCATGGGACTGAGCCCTGGGTCAGATTACTGAAAGGGCGGTTAAAAGAAATAACGCCACCGTCAAAACCCCACCATCAATGTTGCCAATTCAGAAGTTGCGTTAGTTGCTTATTGAGAGTAACTTTAAGCGTTCACAGTATGTCGTGATAGCTCAGGTATGGTCCCAGGGTCGAATCGGATTGTGTTCCTTTATTTTTATTAGTTTTAAAATAATTGTTTAACGTTATTTTGATGTTTATGCACACCAAACGATTTTTAATAGCCAGTGTTGATTTACTTATTTTGGTGTTTTAAAAACAATTTACAGGCATGGTTAGTTGGTGGGAATGTGTATGAGTGCTTAGACCTATGTTAAATATCTTACCTAACTCAACGTTACTTAACGTAATAAGCACACATGTCAAACCCACCATCCACGCACCAGAATTTATTTCCATATGTCTTTTTTCCTAATTAGCTTAGGTTTGGATGTGCTATCAGAACTAAATATGAGTATTCCAGACGGGCATTTGTTACTTAATTCATAAAAACCCCATTAATTAGGTTTACGTTAATTAAGTTTGGTTACGTTTTATGTTTAGATATTGAAAAGGGCCTATATACTACAAATTAAACATAGGCTACTTTAATTTTATTTTCGTCAGTGGTACCTAGTCAATTAACAAAATTAGAAACAAAAAAAATCATTGTGGTAAAGGAAAGGACCCGAATATTTGCTTTCATTAGATTGTGAAGAATATAGCCTATTGACGTTTGTCAAACAGCAAAAATTACCCGTCACGAATAAACTCACCAGATTGGAGAGAGGATTCGCTTGACTAATGCAGGGTGGTGGAAACTTTAAAATTCCAGGAGAATGAAAGGGTACACTTTCATAAGCGGAACAGTACACAAAGCCGAATAAATCTTTCGGTACATCGATTAGATCGATTGTAAAATATTTTATCGTCTGTATGTTAGTTATTACGTCATGTTGTTTTTTAGTTTGTTTTTTAAATAAACTTAAAATAAAAATTAAATAAACGTTACCCTACCGGTATAAACAAAATAATTTTTTAACAAAACATAAAACTAAAAACAAACAAATTTAAAAGGTTTCGAGGATATAGCTTTCTGGTATACTGTAGCATGTAAAAATAACATACGATTTACATAGATCTGTTACAATGTTTGTTCCTGAGAATACATAATTAACTATTAATGGAATCAACGTTTCTTATCAGGACAAATTTCAAGACAATATCTTCCACATCTTTGTTACCGAATATAACCGAAACCACAACCGAATAACCTAAATAATAGCTATACCGTATCGAACGATTTCATTAGTTTTTTTATACTATCGCTTCATCATCATTCATTCATCATTTATGAAAGTGTACCTAAAAGGAAAGTTTCTGATAAACACTAACCTTATTCGTGAATTCTACAGTAAAAAATCTTTCAAAAAAATGAAATAGGCTATGTATAAGTTATTGGTCCATTACTTTCTATTTCAACCAGTTATGAATAAGCAACCGTTAAAAACTGTTGACACACTGTGCTGGTCAGGATAAGATAACGAGGTTTAAATAATTATAGAGCTCTTGTCTCGAGTTAAAAAAGTTAAGAGTAGCGCCATATATTCCTAATGGCGCTACATTTGTATTACAAGCTTTTTATCTTTATGAAATAGGCCCCAGGTCGCATACAAACTTGAAATACTTGTATAAAGAGCAACTCGCTTTGCTCGCTGGGGGCTCCGCCCCAGACCCCCGCTTGGGGTTCCCCAACAGCATAATTCAAACGGGAAAAGACATTGTACCAAAGGAGGTTTTATTGAAGTAGCGTCAATAACTGTCATTAAACAAATCTTAGTATGTTTAACGTGAAATTCATGTTGTGATATTTACTAAAGTTACCTTTATTTACTACATGGGTATGTGGAATTGTTGTGTTCAAATATGGGCATTTAGATATTGTGTATGATGCTTAAAAATAATGTAAACTCTAAACAGTTTTTTAAGGGTCAGCAAGTACTTATCAAACTTTAAATTATTTTGTACAAAATCCAAGCCTTCTTCAGTCAACAAAAATTTATAAAGTATAGTTTTTAAAAATTCCAAGGGTTGAAATGGGCACAAAATATAGGATATATGGTTACAATCGATCATGTATAGGTTCACTTAACCTAAATAAAAAACCTTTTATTTGGAGTTCATACAATAAAACCTGGTAAAATGAATACTGCCGGTGGCTGTTCTATATAATAGTGTAATGTAAACATATTGTGTACAAATAATTAGGCCTCTCAGTACAATATAATAGTAGAAACGATTTAAATACCCCCGTCGCAGCAAACCTGCATACTCAGCGAATTTCCAATGAATATATATCATAACACAGTAAAACGCTTAACAGGATTTATAAGAAATAATATTAAAAAACAAGCGATATTTAAAATATTAATTATTCCCCATAAGAATAACATTGGGGATGAGTATGCAGGTTTGCTGCAACAAGGAACACAAAATAATGGGTTTTTATGCAAATATCAAAAGAACTCACCTTAGTGAAGTCACATACCAAGTTTCATCCATATACATGTACATTCATAAATAAGCGATATGTAACATATTAATTATTTTCCATAAGAGTAACATGGTGACCAAGTACCTAGGTTTGCTGCTACGGGAACCATAGGTGAAAAATAGTTTTTTTGTGCAAACAACAATGAACCACAACCAGATGAAGCCATAAACCAAATTTCATCAGTTTATGTTCATAAATAAGTGAGATATGCAATTTTTCTTTTTCCATAAGAATAACATTAGACAACGTACTCTGTTTAGCACTTTCAATATCTCAGGAACCAATTGACGTAGAGCAATGATCAAAATACCAAATTGTTTGTTTTTTATGCTGAATTCAATGGTAAAAATTAAAATTTGATTTAAGTAAAAATTACATGTGGAAACCTCAAAAAAACCATTTTTGGGGTACAAAACACCCCAAAAACCCTCCTTAGGATGGTGCGGTTCGTCTGGTTTTCGAATTCGTTCAAATAAATGGTGCTTTATACATTTGTACCAAATTTCATTAAGATCAGACCTTTTTTACGTCACCTACGTGGTTGGAGATGAGTGGGAAAAGATGGATGAAACAAAGAAAAGCAGCATTGGTAAGTAGTATATTACTTTATTTTATATGTATTTTATTGTGTCCCAAATAAACAAAATTAATTCTAAATCTAGATAAGTAATGACAATAACGTACAATAAAAAATAATTATTTGTTAGAACTTGCAGTAAGTTATATAAATTAATTAAGGCCGTATTACGAATTATTTGTTAACAATACCCTAGGAATATATTACAGCTTATGTGTGTGTCGCTGGCCCGGCCATGTCTGAATTTCAATATGGAAAAAGTGTCACCATTTAGTACCTATTTCGTACTATTTAGTACCTCCAATAAAAAAATTAGGATCTCACCCAGATCGGAGTTAATTGCGTTTTTGTGTTTCCGGGCCAGTGACATGCTGGCACGCATGTCGGAATTTCCATATAAAAAATATGTCACCATTTAGTACCTATTTCGTACTATTTAGTACCTCCAATAAAAAAATTAGGATCTCACCCAGATCGGAGTTAATTGCGTTTTTGTGTTTCCGGGCCAGTGACATGCTGGCACGCATGTCGGAATTTCCATATAAAAAATATGTCACCATTTAGTACCTATTTCGTACTATTTAGTACCTCCAATAAAAAAATTAGGATCTCACCCAGATCGGAGTTAATTGCGTTTTTGTGTTTCCGGGCCAGTGACATGCTGGCACGCATGTCGGAATTTCCATATAAAAAATATGTCACCATTTAGTACCTATTTCGTACTATTTAGTACCTCCAATAAAAAAATTAGGATCTCACCCAGATCGGAGTTAATTGCGTTTTTGTGTTTCCGGGCCAGTGACATGCTGGCACGCATGTCGGAATTTCCATATAAAAAATATGTCACCATTTAGTACCTATTTCGTACTATTTAGTACCTACATTAAAATAATTTGTACCTCAAAGAACTACGAGTAATAACATGCAATTAATAAAGGTCAATGACCTCTCAGCCCGGCCATGTCGCAAAATGTATATAAAACCCAGATAACCATTTAGTACCTATTTCGTACTATTTACTACCTCCAATAAAAAAATTAGTACCTCGCCTGGATCGGAGTTAATTGCGTTTTTGTGTTTCCGGGCCAGCGACATGCTGCCCCAGCCATATCGGAATTTCCATATAAAAAATATGTCACCATTTAGTACCTATTTCGTACTATTTAGTACCTACATTAAAATAATTTGTACCTCAAAGAACTACGAGTAATGGCATGCAATTAATAATAGTCAATGACCTCTCAGCCCGGCCATGCCGCAAAATGTATATAAAACCCAGATAACCATTTAGTACTTCTTTCGTACTATTTAGTACCTCCAATAAAAAAATTAGTACCTCGCCTGGATCGGAATTAATTGCGTTTTTGTGTTTCCGGGCCAGCGACATGCTGGCCCAGCCATATCGGAATTTCCATATAAAAAATATGTCACCATTTAGTACCTATTTCGTACTATTTAGTACCTACATTAAAATAATTTGTAGCTCAAAGAACTACGAGTAATGACATGCAATTAATAAAGGTCAATGACCTCTCAGCCCGGCCGTGTCACAAAATGTATATAAAACCCAGATAACCATTTAGTAACTATTTTGTACTATTTAGTACCTTCATTGACAAAATTAGTACCTATATAACCCAGATCGGAGTTAATTGCATTTTTGTGTTTCCGGGCCAGCGACATGCTAGCCCGGCCATGTCGGAATTTCCATATAAAAATTATGTCACCATTTAGTACCTATTTCGTACTATTTAGTACCTACATTAAAATAATTTGTACCTCAAAGAACTACGAGTAATGACATGCAATTAATAAAGGTCAATGACCTCTCAGCCCGGCCGTGTCACAAAATGTATATAAAATCCAGATAACCATTTAGTAATTATTTTGTACTATTTAGTACCTTCATTGACAAAATTAGTACCTATATAACCCAGATCGGAGTTAATTGCATTTTTGTGTTTCCGGGCCAGCGACATGCTAGCCCGGCCATGTCGGAATTTCCATATAAAAATTATGTCACCATTTAGTACCTATTTCGTACTATTTAGTACCTACATTAAAATAATTTGTACCTAAATAAAACGTCATTGCATTCACAAATATATAAATATTTTACAAAGATATGTCAATCAAGTCTTTGAACATCCATCCGCTCAAGTTAACAGCAGCGTCAGGATCGGGCGGCGCCGTTTAGGAAAAGTCAGTATCTCGGTAACTAACGGTATATGAGATATACCACCGATTAGAACGTCGTGATAATTTTAATAATATGGGTAACAATGGTTATAACTTCTAAAATCGTATTTGTAATTTTTATAGCGTTAAACTTGTTAAACATACTAATAAAATAGGATTTAAGAGTACCGGAAAACAAATATTGAAAAATCTGTTAAATAGTTTTAATTTAAGGATTAAACTTAAAAATAAATTTATCGTGTTATAATTTTTTTTTAATGTACAGGGTGAGTTTTAATTCTCTTCCCCCCTATTTGTTTTTATACGGTATAAGTTAGAAGGTTTAAACTCCGCACATCTATGTTAGACCTAAATATCTTGTTTTAGCGAATTTCCCCTATAGGGAAGAAGCTATTACCGTAGGTCTCATGGTAAGACTTAAGCCCGAGACCATGGTAACTTTGTATTTTGAGGTTCCTAGATGTCAAAAACACTATTCGTTCAAATTTATATATATGTGTCCGAGAATGCGATAACTTAAGTAAAAAACGTCCGATTTCGATGAAATTTGGCTCAAATGTGTAAAGTGACATTCATGACTTTAACTTCGAAAACCAGAAAAATCGGACCATGGGAAGGGGGGTTTATGGGGGTTTTAAATTTTCCAAAAATCAGTTTTTTGGATTTTTCACCCTAAAATTTAAAATAACTTAATTTTGGTTTTGACCATGTTATAGAGATTGAAAAAAATAATATTTTTTTGAATTATTAACCTAGGTTGAGTGGTTGCGGAGAAAATCCAAAAAAAACATACTCATAAAATCTCCCATGTTAATCTTATGGGAAAAAGGTTTTTGGGTTTTCCTCAGTTCATTTCAATGTAAACTTCAGATTTGCTTTTCCAATCAGTTCAGCTCCACAAAACAATCATTTTTGTATTTAAATTGTGAATCTACGTCCAACCGTTGTAAATATACGTTTAAAGTGCTAAAAACAGTACGTTGCCCAGTGTTATCCTTATGGAAAACGAGTTCGCACGCAGCACGCTGACGTGAGGGAAGTGAATTTCCACATAAGAAGTTGTAAAACTCAAAATAAGTGTAAAAACATACATTTGTCCAATTTTTATTGAAATCTTAAAACATTGATTTTATATCTGGGGCTTTTATGACCCATTTTGGGCCAAAAAATTCGAATGAGATTTCCAATGGTGAAACACTTCCAAAATTCAGCAGTAAGTTTGTTCTAATCATAAAGAAGTTCGGGGTCGTGCGAGAAACTTTAATGGAGGTCCTGCTTAAGACTCATTGTGCGGGTCATTGTAATAGCCTATTTTTGCCAAATAATTCTATAATGAATACCTAATAACAGCTATTTAAATTATAAATATACTTATGTTCTTTAAGTACTGAGGAATTTCTTTAAATTGAAGAGTGAAATTTTCAGGTCTAATCACTTCAATGACTGTGATGTCAGATGACCCGAATGAATTATCTTCATCTTCAAGCCATCGCATATGATTATATTGTTTTATAAGACATTATTAAGATATTTGATATGAAATATTTTTCATCCGGAGATGACTTAATGGTCAGCAACTAAACAATAGGGTAAGGGAAAGGTTACCCCCTCACAACAACCCTTTCTTTTTAGACAAAGTGTTTTTATTTATTTATTTTTATTTTATTTGTATTTAGACCATAATTAGTAAAGACTGTTTGCCATGGACTGAGAACCAATAGGCCTGTTGGTATGATATTAATTTGTATTTGTTACTTATTTATTTATTGTTCTTAATTTATTGATTGTTCTTGATTTATTAATTGTTCTTTTCTTATTATTATGTTTATTATCGCTAATTATCTTTGTTATTTAAATCTAGAAAAAATCTCTGAATTTCTAATCCTCATTATTAATTTCAGTAAAGATTTTTATTTATACTGTACTGATTTTTCTTTGGCCATCATCGGCAAACCTGTTGTTATTTTTTGTCTTATTAATTTCACTATATTGATTAATTGCTTCTCAATAAATACCAATTCTTAATAATGTAATTTGAAAATATCATATACTGTACTTTTGAAGAAACCGAAAGTACAACTGATCATTAAAGTAGTATTGTTTTTATTGACTTTAATTTACGACACGGCTGAGTGTAGAACTAATTGACGCTTGACAAATTATATAACCTTATATATTGGCATGTTGCATAGACAAAATGAGCAATATTAAAGATAAAATATTTATTAATGATATATACATTTGTTTAAGTTGCTTTAGACTGATTTAAAGTTGTAATAAAGAAAGACTTGTTAACTTATTTAGGTACAAAATAGTAAAAGTATTTGCTACTCCAAGTACTAAATAGTACTAAATAAGTACTATCTGGAGACATATATTTTATATGGAAATTCCGACATGGCCGGGCTAGCATGTCGCTGGCCCGGAAACACAAAAGCCCAATTAACTCCAATTTGAGTGAGGTACTAATTTGTTAAATGAAGGTTTTAATAGTATTAAAAAAGGTACTAAATGGTTATCTGGGTATTATATACATTTTGTGACTTGGCCGGGCTGAGAGTTCATTGATCTTTATTAATTACATGCCATTACTCGTAGCTCTTTTAGGTACAAATTATTTTAATGTAGGTACTAAATAGTACAAAATAGGTACTAAATGGAGACATATTTTTTATATGGAAATTCCGACTTGGCCGGGCCAGCTTGTCGCTGGCCCGGAAACTCAAAAACGCAATTAACTCCGATCTGGGTGAGGTATAAATTATTTTATTGGAGGTACTAAATAGTTATCTGGGTTTTATATACAATTTGTGACATGGCCGGGCTGAGAGTTCATTGACCTTTGTTAATTACATGCCATAACTCGTAGCTCTTTGAGGTACAAATTATTTTAATGTAGGTACTAAATAGTACGAAATAGGTACTAAATGGTGACATAATTTGTATATGGAAATTCTGACTTGGCCGGGCTAGCACGTCGCTGGCCCGAAAACACAAAAACGCAATTAACTCCGATCTGGGTGAGGTACTAATTTTTTTATTGGAGGTACTAAATAGTACGAAATAGGTACTAAATGGTTATCTGGGTTTTATATACATTTTGTGACTTGGCCGGGATGAGGGTTCATTGACCTTTATTAATTACATGTCATTACTCGTAGCTCTTTGAGGTACAAATTATTTTAATGTAGGTACTAAATAGTACGAAATAGGTACTAAATGGAGACATATTTTTTATATGGAAATTCCGATATGGCCGGGCCAGCATTTCACTGGCCCGGAAACACAAAAACGCAATTAACTCCGATCCAGGCGAGGTACTAATTATTTTATTGGAGGTACTAAATAGTACGAAATAGGTACTAAATGGTTATCTGGGTTTTATATACATTTTGCGACATGGCCGGGCTGAGAGGTCATTGACCTTTATTAATTGCATGTTATTACTCGTAGTTCTTTGAGGTACAAATTATTTTAATGTAGGTACTAAATAGTACGAAATAGGTACTAAATGGTGACATATTTTTATATGGAAATTCCGACATGGCCGGGCCAGCATGTCGCTGGCCCGGAAACTCAAAAACGCAATTAACTCCGATCTTGGTGAGGTACTAATTATTTTATTGGAGGTACTAAATAGTACGAAATAGGTATTAAATGGTTATCTGGGTTTTATATACAATTTGTGACATGGCCGGGCTGAGAGTTCATTGACCTTTGTTAATTACATGCCATTACTCGTAGCTCTTTGAGGTACAAATTATTTTAATGTAGGTACTAAATAGTACGAAATAGGTACTAAATGGTGACATATTTTTTATATGGAAATTCCGACATGGCCGGGCCAGCATGTCGCTGGCCCGGAAACACAAAAACGCAATTAACTCCGATCTGGGTGAGGTACTAATTATTTTATTGGAGGTACTAAATAGTACGAAATAGGTATTAAATGGTTATCTGGGCTTTAAATACAATTTGTGACATGGCCGGGCTGAGAGTTCATTGACCTTTGTTAATTACATGCCATTACTCGTAGCTCTTTGAGGTACAAATTATTTTAATGTAGGTACTAAATAGTACGAAATAGGTACTAAATGGTGACATATTTTTATATGGAAATTCCGACATGGCCGGGCCAGCATGTCACTGGCCCGGAAACACAAAAACGCAATTAACTCTGATCTGGGTGAGGTACTAATTTGTTTATTGGAGGTACTAAATAGTACGAAATAGGTACTAAATGGTTATCTGGGTTTTATATACATTTTGTGACTTGGCCTGGATGAGGGTTCATTTACCTTTATTAATTACATGCCATTACTCGTAGCTCTTTGAGGTACAAATTATTTTAATGTAGGTACTAAATAGTACGAAATAGGTACTAAATGGTGACATATTTTTTATATGGAAATTCCGACATGGCCGGGCCAGCATGTAGCTGGCCCGGAAACACAAAAACGCAATTAACTCCGATCTGGGTGAGGTACTAATTTTTTTATTGGAGGTACTAAATAGTACGAAATAGGTACTAAATGGTGACACTTTTTCTATATTGAAATTCAGACATGGTCGGGCCAGCGACACAGACGTTTACAGCTTAACAGTTTATGCTTGGTTGATTCTGATTTTGTGTCTGGTTGTTGTAATTTGTCATTAGTATAACGTCCATGTTATTGCCTCACATATCACATTAACAATATTAACGAGGGGCAGAATCTTCTGTGGAAATGAAGTAATATCTTCAAATAATTAATTATCAGTTTTAATATATAATGTTTATAACTAAGGCTTTATGAAAAATAATTCTTTAACACCTTCAAACTGAAATTCAGTTAAACAATTTATGCTTTCTTCCAAACTGAAGTTCAGTTAAACAATTTATGCTTTGTTCCTTTGCTCTTTCTTGTTTTGCTTTTTAATGTCATGTTGTCTGTAATGCTTTGCCTTAAATGTGACAATAACGATTTTGCCAAGGCACAGAACCTTCTCGGGAACAGAAGTAATACCGGTAGTGTATTCCGGTAGTGTTGTTTGTATTCCGACGTTGTTTCCTCGTGTTCCGATGGATGGAATGCTCTCCAATGGGCAGGTCAGTGTGTCTTCAAAATTGTAACATCTTGTTGTCTAACGAAGTTATGTAGCACACAACAGGACTGTACGATAATATCACACATATCAATACTTACATCAAGAGGACGATGAAATATACGCCATTTGTTTGACAAAATTCCGAAACCACATTCAACATAACGCCTAGCCCTTGACAGCCTGTAGTTGAATATTCGTTCTCTCCAACTCATATTCTTGGCAGGGTAAGGTCGCATGACGTTTTCACTCATTGCAAATGCTTCATCAGCGACAAAAACATACGGCATAGGTATTTTGCTTGTGTCATTTTGTATATGAGTTGGAGGAGGAAGTGCCAGAGTTTAGTTATAAATTTGTTTCCCTAAGCCAGTTGCTTTCAGTATATTTGAATCCCCTTCGTGTCCTAATGCTCCTACATCAATGTATCTAAAGCAGTAATTACTATCTACCACTGCCATTAGGACAATAGAAAAGAACTTTTTGTAGTTAAATATTCACTACCAGTCCCCCATGGCTTCACAACTTTAATATGTTTGCCGTCAATTGCACCGACACAATGTGGAAAGTTTGCTCTTCTCTCAAATAGATCACTGATTCCTTTCCACTCTTCTGTTGTAGGGGTTTTCATGTATTCATCTTTCATTGTCTCCCAAATGGCTGAACATGTTTCCCGAACAATTGAGGAAATCGTAGAGCGCCCAAGAAGGAATTCAAAATGTAAAGAGCGAAAGGAGTTCCCAGTTCCTAGGTACCTGAAAATATAGAATTGTATAAAAAAAGGAAACATAAAATTTAGATATAACTACGTTGGTCATAATGTCAATTATTTGTAAAATAGAAATAAATATTTCTTCTTTTTATACAATACTCTATTCCTGTTTCAGGAAAAGAAGTGCAAAAACGTTGGAAGAGTATGAAAGACAGCTACATGAAATATCTTAGAAATGAGGCTGGCAAAAGTGGAGATCCAAGAAACAAGAAAAAGCGATACATATATCACAAGCAAATGAGCTTTCTCCAGACAGTGTGTGAACAAAGAGAGTAAGTGCGATACTCAATGTAGCATGTGATTTTAGTGAATTTCCCCCGTAGGGAACAAGCTATTACTATAGGTGACATGGAAAGACCTAGGCCCAAGACTGCTATAATATATATATATATATATATATATATATATATATATATATATATATATATATATATATGTCCCATAACACGCTAACTTTTGAAAACATTTTCCGATTTCAATGACATTTGGTAATAAGGTATAGGCCCGCATTTTTTTCATTAGTTTGCGAACCAGAAAGATCGGTTCATGGGAATAAGGGCTTATTAAACATAACGTTTATTTGCATTTTTTTACCCCAAATTTTTAACTACCCGATTTTAGTTTTGACCATTCTGAAGAGCTTAAAAAAACAAACAATTTCGCATTAGAATCAACAATGTTACGTAAACTGGTTGCCAATAAAATAAAATAAATATATGAAAATCCCCGTGTTATCCTTATGGGGAATAAACAAAATTGAAGATCTTACTTATTTTTTCACCGATGTTGCTGAAATTTGGTATGGACATGAAGGACTGCATGAATTTTCATAATATTGCAAACTAGCATGATCGGATTATGGTAAGGAGAGTTTATGGGGTTTTCCTATGGTGAAAATATTTTTTCCCCTATAACATTTGTGAATTAATATTTTTTTTATCTTATGCAAAAACAATAAAGCTTAACAATTTGCTTATTCAAAAGTATATTTTAATGAAACTTGGTAAAAGGCTTCTTGTATAAATCTATTTCTAGTTGAGTAATGACCTCTTCATGTAGGAATACATTTGAATTTAAAGAGTATTTTACATTTATTTAACCATTATACTGGTGGGAAATTTTTGAAATAATTTGTAATTAGAAATTCGCTGGGTATGCAGGTTTGCTGCGATGGGGTATTTTATACTAAGGACGCAGGATTCCTGTGACAGATTTATTTTTATACTCTTATCAATGATATTGTTAAAATTCTAAACAGTAATGTAGGACCTACCACCAGCACTCTCACAACTCAATCCCAAGATCCAGATGAAATGTCCCTTTTGTCACAATTACCAATCATAAAACAAATGTCTCAACACGACAAAATGGACTTCCAAATTAAATTCATACAACTTTTGCAGACTTACAACAAACCACACACTTCACAAGCACCCCTTTCCATGCCACCTTCGGTCCAAAGCCACGTTTCTTACATGTCTAGCAATTCAAACGCATCAACACCTAACCATAACCTTGATATTGATGAAGACTCTGTATTGTCCTTCTATGTTATGTAATTAAAGTTAACCGAGTAATACCACAGCTATGTGACGTTTGAGGTTTTCAACTATTACAATGTTATTTTTACATGATGTATTTATTTGTAATAATAAATCTTACCTTAAAGTTACAGCGAGTTTCTCTTCTGCACTAATACTATCCCGCATCACTGTGTTTTCTTTTGAGATTTCAACATTAACTATCGATAAAAGTTTGTCAAATGAAGAGATGGACATTCTATAGTACTGAAAAAACTTATCAGGGTATTCCTTCAACGTATTGTGTAAAAGTACAAATTTCCCCTTCGTTAATCTATCGCCTACAATTGGATGAATCCAGTATTTTCTTTTGCGTAAACGACGACGTCGACGACGAACCACTAACATGACACATAACGTATTCACCGCATTTCTATTTAAACTTACAAATGGATTCATGATTGGTGTTCTTTTCCCCAACTGACAAGTGCTACAGTACAAGCAATACTTTTGGCTGCGGGCCTGCGGGTTTTCAAGCGCCGTGTGGCCTGGACCGCGGCGCGATTTCAAGCAGCGGGAAAACACGCTACTTTTGCACGTGAAAAACCGCTCGTGTGGCCGTAGCCTTAGTGAACACTCTCAAGTCATCACTTGTTTTTATTCACCTCACTCAATGTATGATTCCATAAAAACTCTGTATGTTTACAAAACAAAGTATTTGGCAGGAGCGAAGAAAGATAAACAAATGACATATGATCAGCTGAAAGTAGATGTCATATTCAAACTGTAAACAGATCAACATATAAATCCTTCACCTATGGCTATATATGAGCAATGTACCATTCCAGTACCTGTTATTTCTACAACCATATGTTTCATATCAAATAATTTTCATATTTAAATATGGTATTATGTATTATATATTTTATAATTTTGAATTTGTAATTGTTCTTTGAGATTGATAATTATTATTTCTATTCTAAATTTATGTGAGTGATAATATTTAATAACGCGTACAAATAATGTGTAAACTTCATATAGTGATATATACAGCAAGGATGACAAAGTCATGATCATTATACCATCGAATGAAACAATTCCACAGGTGTGTATAAATTAATTTAACGAAAGAGAAACAATTGTGTGTGTTTTTGTAAAAGTGTAAAATCAAAAGTTATATCACGAAATTTAGGCCAAGAAACAAAATCGAATTTCAAGAAGATAAACACAACCAAGGAAGCCTAAATGGATTAAACGAGTTCGCACGCAGCACGCTGACGTGAGGGAAGTGAATTTCCACATAAAAAAACTTTTGAAACTCAAAATCAGTGTAAAAACATACATTTGTCCAATTTTTATTTAAATCTGAAAACATTGATTTTTTTGGCTGTTCTGATACTCCTGGTTTCATTTACTTGCAAAGCTGGGATTACAATTTTGCGCATTATAAGGTTAGGAGAAGGTCCAGACAGGCTTGAAAGTAGGCGTGAGGTTGCTGGGGACGATAAAAGTTCTCTAAGAAAGGAATAACAGGCTTTTCTAGTGTAAAACCCTCATAAGACAACGTACTGTGTTTAGTCTATACACATTTTCTTTAATAACTCGGTAAATATTTATGCTAGAATGACGAGAGAGGGCTTAAAACTTTCGCCTCTCTAATTCCCGTCTTTTTACATCTATTGATTTTACATCTGGAGCTTCTCTGACCCTTTATGGGCCCAAAAACTCAAAATTTGAAAGATTAATCCCCAAAAAAGGGGTTTAGAGTTTTCCGATTGTTTTGCCCAACGAACTTGTCTAACTGATTACAGAAAGGAACGTCCCTACCAAATTTTAAGTAAATCGGACAAAAAATGCGACCGCTAGAGTGCAAACACACACACACACATATATATATACATCTATCTATATACTAACACATTAAAACAGATAGATATAAATGATGAAAAATAAGATTTTGCGAATTTTCGTTTATAATACAAACGTTTTCAAGCAATAAAGGAGAAAGAATGGAATTGAACAGTAAATATATATATAATGTCTATATATATATATATATATATATATATACAATTTTGAACGACCCCCCCAAAACGTGTTCAGGGGGTCATGTTAGGAACTTCTATAGCGGTCCCGGGCTTAAGTTTCACCGTGCAGGTCATGCTAATAGTTCACTTTCCAAAGGAAATTCACTAATAAACGAAAGGAACACGTTTGTTAATAGTAACAAACAACCGAGGTGAGAATTTTCCAATTAAATTAACTTCTTCAAAGAAAAACTCCAACCAGTATCAGGATTTTAAAGCATAGCTTCAATTATGAACATTTATTGACAATTTAACAACAAATTTACTAAGTTTATGCATTAACGATTACAAATCTGATTTTATTAATTTTTAATCTATAATATATTGTATTAATAAGTTAATCAAACAATTTAAATGTTCGGCGGCAAAGAACCACCCTTGATGACGAATCCTTATGCAACCCTAAGAACAAACTAGTCGGAGCAAACTTATAAAAAGAAGATATTATTAAAAAGTTTTTAAAATACGATTTGTTAATATTCTTAAGGGATAGAACCGCCCAGTAACAACCTTAAGTTATAACGCAGTTTACGTAACTCATAAGTAATTTTTTAGGTTTAACGATTTAACTTTAAGACTTCGAACAATAAATTAACATTTAAACAACTTTAATGTTTACAAGATTATGTGATTTGGGAATTTTTTCCGATGGTTTCTAATTACAAGCTACATTGAATGGACATTTCACGTACCTAGTAGAGGTGTGTCGATATATCAGTAACCGATATTTTGTAACGGTTACTTGTCTCCGAGACATGTAACCGTTTCTTCAAATGAAAAATATCGGTCACTCGGTATCTACGATACTGCGAATACCAGCCTCCGAAAATGGAGACAGAGGGTGAAAAATATCGTTTATCGGTATCTACTACTGATTTTCACGACGACCAGTACAGGGGACAGTAGTAAAAGTAATTTTGTTTTCTTTTATTCTCTCCGGCTACTGCCCACTGTACTGTGGTCGTCGGGATTCGGGATTACCAGGCCTAAACGCCTAAATGAGGAACGGAGGCAGATGATACGCAATGTATCTGTAACTGATAAAAATATCGTCTAGACGAAGACGATACTTAGACCTTCTTGGAGACTGAGACCAGAGACTCAGTGTATCTGTAACTGGTTAAAAAAATACCCCCGTCGCAGCAAACCTGCATACTCAGCGAATTTCCAGTGAATTATAACATAACACATTAAGCCACTTAACAGTATTCATAAGAAATATATTCACAAACAAGCGATATTTAAAATATTAATTATTCTCCATAAGAATAACATTGGGGATGAGTACACAGGTTTGCTGCAACAAGGAACACAAAATAATGGTGTTTTATGCAAAATATCAAAGGAACTAAGCTAAGTGAAGTCACATACCAAGTTTCATCCATATACATTCATAAATAAGCGATATATAACACTTTAATTATTTTCCATAAGAGTAACATGGGGACCGAGTACCTAGGTTTGCTGCTACGGGAACCATAGGTGAAAAATTTTTTTTTTGTGCAAACAACAATAAACCACAACCAGATGAAGCTATATACCAAATTTCGTCAGTTTATGTTCATTGCTATATATATTATTAAATTTACTATTTGTTATGTATTAAAATAATTAATGTATAAAAATATAAAAGATGTTTTGTGAATAATTGCTGGCAGTTGCAAATAAGAATTGCTGGTGCTCGGAAGAGGATGTAAATGCCGAAGATGTTTGTAATAAATTGAAGGAAGCAATATCCAATAATAAGAAGAGGAATGATAGAAATAAAAGGTTGAAACTCTACGAGGGCAGTAAAAACCGCCAATTCAAAATCGGAAGCTGGGCCTATGTGCTAAATAGGTCCAGTGAAGGTAATGAAAAGTTTATTGCTAAGTTCATTGGTCCATACAGAATCTTGTATTATTTAACTGATATGAGTTGTATATTGCAGCACAAAGATGATTTGTTAGATGTTAAAAGGGCACATATCAGTCAATTGAAACCTTGTGTAAATGTTTGTAAATAAACATCTGTTATTTGTTTGTAAATAACCAAGTGTGACAATGGTGTGCCGCAAGTTCATTAAATAATGTTTTCAGGTTGTGTAATAAAGTATGTTTCAGTGAGAATAAAAAGGGTGGTTGTAGTTGGCAATACTGAAGACTTGAAGATATTAAAATGTAATAAATAAATTATATCTTGGACTACATGGATTATAAGCAAGATATAAATGAAGATAATTTATTGAAGTAAATTAATGGGTATTGCTAATTCAAGAAAACAATCACCTTTCTCCAAGACGACAAGACTCAATTGAAATAATATTTTCTTGTGTCTTAGAATAAATTTTAGTTAAATAAATAAAATAAAATGTGAATAAATGAGCGAGTGTATGGACAAACAAAAGGAAAGAGAAACATGGAATTAAATATTTTTACTAGCTAGCTGTGAAAGTTGTTCGAATACCTGGGATTTATCCACATTGGGGCACTCACAATTTTTTCACTGATCACTTAACTACAGCACTTGAATCACAATAGACCAAACTTCACTTCACTCACACCCCATTGTCGGATTGATTCATGGTTGAAGTTCAATGGATACAGTGTTGACGCTTGGAGAAATATTTTTCCGGAGGAATGGCTGAAGAATAAAACACCTTCTGTGTTAAGCAGTGTGAACGGAATAAATAGTAAAATAATCAGTATAACATTAATCTGCCGTTGAGGATTGTTTGTTCTGGGTATTGTTGCTGTATCAACTGCGAAGACGATTCCGGACGACTACCCGATCTGCGCAGAACTTCTTCTGCTCATGCTGAGATGACCGTTTACTTGCGCCAACGTCGAGATGTTGCTGAGAACTTCGAATGCCTTACAAAAACTGGACTGCATACACGAGTAGTGAACTCCGTGTTAGTGAATGTTCAATCGACACAGTGCAACCTGGACTGAGAAGGGTTACTGGGTCGTTGACCTTCGAGCGGAGATAAGGAGCGAGGCTTTGTGTATTGTGATCGCTCAAGTACAGCTGGACATTCCACTGATGTAAACATTGAGTAGTGACTGTGGTTTTAAAAATTTATATTTGTTGAGCGAATTTGGATGTAAATATTTTTTGAATTGTATAAATGTTTGGAAAAATGTAAATGTTTTGGATTGTATAATTGTTTACAAAAAGGAAAATTTGTGAAAGTTTTAAAAATGAAAATTAGATGATATATTGTAGCAGAGCACCAGCAATTTCAGGAAGTCAGGGGAGAATATAGCGTCCCAATTGTAATTGAAACGCTATAGATTGCGCCACTCTGCTTGTAAAAACCAGAAAAGTGTACCTGCCCGAGTCACTTTTGGAAATGGTGTATAAATATTTCCACGAGGAGTTCACAGGCTGTCACCAGGGAGTCTACAAGACATTGAGGAGGGCAACACAACACTTTTACCATCCCAAACTGGCGCCATACATCCGGGAGAGAATTAAGAGGTGTGAACAATGTCTGAGCACCAAAGCACCCGCTCGTTACCTGCACGGCCCGCTCATCAGTGACACAAGTGACAAGCCGATGGACCGAATATACACCGACCTGATGGGGCCGATAAACCACTCGGTAAGTGGAAACTGTTATAAATGATTGCTGTTGACCACTGTACAAAGTATGTATGGGTAAATGCGATTAGAAGGGCCACATCGCAGAACATAATTCAAGTGTTCCAGAACTGTATTTTTAAAAATTTTTCATTATGCAAAGAAATCGTGACAGACAATGCAAGTTATTACAGGAGTGGGGAGTTCAGGTCCTTTTTATTTAATTTGGCAATAAAACATAAAACAATTGTACCTTATCACCCACAAGCAAATTTGAGTGAACGTTATTTGCGGAATATAAAATCAATTTTACAAATTTATTTTAATGAAGCTAAGAACCGATGGGATAAAAACTTGAGTGAAGTCCAACAAACTTTAAATTCTGGGACAAGTGAAAGCACGAAGTTCAGCGCACATGAGTTAATGTTTACTTATGCCCACAACAATTCATTAAGTAACACCTGGGAATTAAATGATTTGACGGAAGAGGATGTAAATGCCGAAGATGTTTGTAATAAATTGAAGGAAGCAATATCCAATAATAAGAAGAGGAATGATAGAAATACAAGGTTGAAACTCTACGAGGGCAGTAAAAAACCGCCAATTCAAAATCGGAAGCTGGGCCTATGTGCTAAATAGGTCCAGTGAAGGTAATGAAAAGTTTATTGCTAAGTTCATTGGTCCATACAGAATCTTGTATTATTTAACTGATATGAGTTGTATATTGCAGCACAAAGATGATTTGTTGGATGTTAAAAGGGCACATATCAGTCAATTGAAACCTTGTGTAAATGTTTGTAAATAAACATCTGTTATTTGTTTGTAAATAACCAAGTGTGACAATGGTGTGCCGCAAGTTCATTAAATAATGTTTTCAGGTTGTGTAATAAAGTATGTTTCAGTGAGAATAAAAAGGGTGGTTGTAGTTGGCAATACTGAAGACTTGAAGATATTAAAATGTAATAAATAAATTATATCTTGGACTACATGGATTATAAGCAAATGAAGATAATTTATTGAAGTAAATTAATGGGTATTGCTAATTCAAGAAAACAATCACCTTTCTCCAAGACGACAAGACTCAATTGAAATAATATTTTCTTGTGTCTTAGAATAAATTTTACTTAAAGTCGTTTTTTGAAACGAAAACTTTCTAATTTTCTCATTATGAGCGGCAGACGCCAATTCCCGCAAAGCGGACGTTCAAATTTCCAACGTATCTCAAATTCCGGTGGCAATCCCCGAGCACGAGATCGTGACGAAAGAAGAGCCTACGATTATCAACAGAGACAGGTGACGAACTGGGTTGACAGTGAACCCTACATTCCACCAGAAGAGAGGAAGAGTGATAACAGAATGGAGAGGAACAAGAGTCGGGCTGAGAAGTGGAAGCAGAAGAAGACGCAGGATAAGGAGAAGAAACCAGTCCCTCCACCGCCGATTCCAGTTGTTGCCCAAACAGAGGATGCTCCAAGTGATTCCCCTCTGTACGACTCCACCCCATTTACTTCAGGTGTTCCATTAAACCAGGAATACTGCCAAAATTTTGACTTTAGCACCTTCCCTCTATTGTGCCAGGAAACATACAACACATTACAAGGCTTGAATCCTAGGTTAACGAGAGACATGCCGTTTCCAGGATTCTTACACAGCATGAATGCTGTGTTACAGACGGCAATAATTGATTCAGTCTTCGAGGATTGGAATAAATTGCGCCACTCTGCTTGTAAAAAGAAGTTGGTCATAAAAAAGAAACAGTCAAAATGGGAGTTTTAAAAGTGGACCTTCTGTCAAAGCAAGAATTAATGTATGAATTGAAAGTTCGAGGATGTTCCAAGGACGATGTTGTGCTACAATTAAGAAAGAATTTGCGAGAAATTTTAAAATTGGGAGTTAAGGAGAACGTGAGAAATTTGGAGGCTTTGAATGTAAAAGGTGTAAATAGATAAGTTGTGTAGCATTCCAAAAGACTTGTATAATGTTCTGATGTGTGAATAGTTAGTTCCGAGTTTGTTTGTGTTTTTAGGAATTTTTTACGTTGACCATTGGTCTTGTGTGTGTGTCGTACGTCGCCCAACGAAACGTGAATCTCTTCGATTTGAAGGGTTCGAAGCGTTTCATCTTTGTCTTGGTTTCATGGTTTCATCTTTTCTTGGTTTGATGGTTTCATCTTTTGATCCTTGATTTATAATCAAAGTCCAGTAATATAAAAATAAAGATCGAACAGTTAATGTTTTATTTTGAAAGACAGAAGTGATAAGCAAAACCAAGTAAAATTTTATTTTGAATTTTGAACTGTTTTATTTGACAAGAAAAGTTTTATTTAATTTATTTAAATAAATACAAGAAGATTTTATTCATTTCTTTTATTTTATTTATGACCACCACTTCTTAAAATCCACAAGAAAAATTATAGCCTGTGTACCAGCGCTATAATAAATAAGCGAGATATACAATTTTTCTTTTTCTCCATAAGGATAACATTAGACAACGTACTGTATTTAGCACTTTCAATATCTCAGTAACCAATTAACGTAGAGCAATGATCAAGATACCAAATTGTTTGTTTTTTTATGCTGAATTCAATGGTGAAAATTAAAATTTGATTTTAATAAAAATTACATGTGAAAACCCCGAAAAACCCATTTTTGGAGTACAAAACCCCCCCAAAACCCCCCTTCGGATGGTGCGATTCGTCTGGTTTTCGAACTCGTTCAAATAAATGGTACTTTACACGTTTGTACGAAATTTCATTAAGATTGGACCTTTTTTACGAGAGTTATCGTGCTAACGGACACACACATATATATATATATATATATATAAATAAATAAATAAATATATATATATATATATACATATATAAAAATTTGAGCGAATGGTGTTTTTGGCATCTGGGGACCTCAAAATGAAAAGTTACCATGGTCTCGGGCTTAAGTCTTACCATGAGACCTACGGTAATAGCTTCTTCCCTATAGGGGAAATTCGCTAATAACGCCTACGAGCTTGCGATACTTGATACTTGGACGCTGGCGCTGTCTCTCGTAGTGATGGGATCGAAATCACGTCACTGATATTTTTCACTGATATTTGAAAATCACCGTGGTAACTGATACTCCAAGCCGTCTGATATCAGTGATTAACGGTGACAGTGATTGTCGACGCTGCTACCGCAGCTGCTGTGTGAGAGACTGGGACTGTGACTGACCTGTGACGCTGACGCTGTGATCGTTTGCTGCTATCGGTGATCGGTGGCCAACCCACGTACTACTGTCGCTACCCGCTACGCGCGCAGTTACTGTCTTATGTCTGCTATTTTGCGCGCGTTTTTGCTTATGACTTAGTTAGGCCTATGATTTTTGTTTCTTAGGAATAATGATGAATAGGCCTAAAACAAGTCCAATATGGACATTTTTTACGCCTGTTTTAAACAGTGACCATGTCGCTGTTTGTAACATATGCAAACAACGACTTTCTTACAAAACCTTACTTCAAATCTACGGAAATATATGAAGTGTAAACATCCCACTGTCTCCTTGGAGGAAGCTACACCAAACACATTTCTGGGTAGTCAAGAGGTAAGAAACACTGGATTTATAACAAATTAATGGGTTTATAATAACACTTTCCGTCAATCACTGATATCTAAGAATCACGGTATCAATGATCACCGATAGAGCAAAGTAACTGATATTTCCATCACTAGTCTCTCGGCGAAACTTCGGCGAAACCGCCAATTCAAAATCGGAAGCTGGGCCTATGTGCTAAATAGGTCCAGTGAAGGTAATGAAAAGTTTATTGCTAAGTTCATTGGTCCATACAGAATCTTGTATTATTTAACTGATATGAGTTGTATATTGCAGCACAAAGATGATTTGTTAGATGTTAAAAGGGCACATATCAGTCAATTGAAACCTTGTGTAAATGTTTGTAAATAAACATCTGTTATTTGTTTGTAAATAACCAAGTGTGACAATGGTGTGCCGCAAGTTCATTAAATAATGTTTTCAGGTTGTGTAATAAAGTATGTTTCAGTGAGAATAAAAAGGGTGGTTGTAGTTGGCAATACTGAAGACTTGAAGATATTAAAATGTAATAAATAAATTATATCTTGGACTACATGGATTATAAGCAAGATATAAATGAAGATAATTTATTGAAGTAAATTAATGGGTATTGCTAATTCAAGAAAACAATCACCTTTCTCCAAGACGACAAGACTAAATTGAAATAATATTTTCTTGTGTCTTAGAATAAATTTTACTTAAAGTCGTTTTTTGAAACGAAAACTTTCTAATTTTCTCATTATGAGCGGCAGACGCCAATTCCCGCAAAGCGGACGTTCAAATTTCCAACGTATCTCAAATTCCGGTGGCAACCCCCGAGCACGAGATCGTGACGAAAGAAGAGCCTACGATTATCAACAGAGACAGGTGACGAACTGGGTTGACAGTGAACCCTACATTCCACCAGAAGA
This sequence comes from Allygus modestus, assembly GCA_963675035.1. Lineage (NCBI taxonomy): Eukaryota > Metazoa > Arthropoda > Insecta > Hemiptera > Cicadellidae > Allygus > Allygus modestus. The sequence continues at coordinate 62,760,027 of OY776111.1, read as the reverse complement.
GAGGAAGAGTGATAACAGAATGGAGAGGAACAAGAGTCGGGCTGAGAAGTGGAAGCAGAAGAAGACGCAGGATAAGGAGAAGAAACCAGTCCCTCCACCGCCGATTCCAGTTGTTGCCCAAACAGAGGATGCTCCAAGTGATTCCCCTCTGTACGACTCCACCCCATTTACTTCAGGTGTTCCATTAAACCAGGAATACTGCCAAAATTTTGACTTTAGCACCTTCCCTCTATTGTGCCAGGAAACATACAACACATTACAAGGCTTGAATCCTAGGTTAACGAGAGACATGCCGTTTCCAGGATTCTTACACAGCATGAATGCTGTGTTACAGACGGCAATAATTGATTCAGTCTTCGAGGATTGGAATAAATTGCGCCACTCTGCTTGTAAAAAGAAGTTGGTCATAAAAAAGAAACAGTCAAAATGGGAGTTTTAAAAGTGGACCTTCTGTCAAAGCAAGAATTAATGTATGAGTTGAAAGTTCGAGGATGTCCCAAGGACGATGTTGTGCTACAATTAAGAAAGAATTTGCGAGAAATTTTAAAATTGGGAGTTAAGGAGAACGTGAGAAATTTGGAGGCTTTGAATGTAAAAGGTGTAAATAGATAAGTTGTGTAGCATTCCAAAAGACTTGTATAATGTTCTGATGTGTGAATAGTTAGTTCCGAGTTTGTTTGTGTTTTTAGGAATTTTTTACGTTGACCATTGGTCTTGTGTGTGTGTCGTACGTCGCCCAACGAAACGTGAATCTCTTCGATTTGAAGGGTTCGAAGCGTTTCATCTTTGTCTTGTTTTCATGGTTTCATCTTTTCTTGGTTTGATGGTTTCATCTTTTGATCCTTGATTTATAATCAAAGTCCAGTAATATAAAAATAAAGATCGAACAGTTAATGTTTTATTTTGAAAGACAGAAGTGATAAGCAAAACCAAGTAAAATTTTATTTTGAATTTTGAACTGTTTTATTTGACAAGAAAAGTTTTATTTAATTTATTTAAATAAATACAAGAAGATTTTATTCATTTCTTTTATTTTATTTATGACCACCACTTCTTAAAATCCACAAGACAAATTATAGCCTGTGTACCAGCGCTATAATAAATAAGCGAGATATACAATTTTTCTTTTTCTCCATAAGGATAACATTAGACAACGTACTGTATTTAGCACTTTCAATATCTCAGTAACCAATTAACGTAGAGCAATGATCAAGATACCAAATTGTTTGTTTTTTTATGCTGAATTCAATGGTGAAAATTAAAATTTGATTTTAATAAAAATTACATGTGAAAACCCCGAAAAACCCATTTTTGGAGTACAAAACCCCCCAAAACCCCCCTTCGGATGGTGCGATTCGTCTGGTTTTCGAACTCGTTCAAATAAATGGTACTTTACACGTTTGTACCAAATTTCATTAAGATTGGACCTTTTTTACGAGAGTTATCGTGCTTACGGACACACATATATATATATATATATATATATAAATAAATAAATATATATATATATATATACATATATAAAAATTTGAGCGAATGGTGTTTTTGGCATCTGGGGACCTCAAAATGAAAAGTTACCATGGTCTCGGGCTTAAGTCTTACCATGAGACCTACGGTAATAGCTTCTTCCCTATAGGGGAAATTCGCTAATAACGCCTACGAGCTTGCGATACTTGATACTTGGACGCTGGCGCTGTCTCTCGTAGTGATGGGATCGAAATCACGTCACTGATATTTTTCACTGATATTTGAAAATCACCGTGGTAACTGATACTCCAAGGCGTCTGATATCAGTGATTAACGGTGACAGTGATTGTCGACGCTGCTACCGCAGCTGCTGTGTGAGAGACTGGGACTGTGACTGACCTGTGACGCTGACGCTGTGATCGGTGGCCAACCCACGTACTACTGTCGCTACCCGCTACGCGCGCAGTTACTGTCTTATGTCTGCTATTTTGCGCGCGTTTTTGCTTATGACTTAGTTAGGCCTATGATTTTTGTTTCTTAGGAATAATGATGAATAGGCCTAAAACAAGTCCAATATGGACATTTTTTACGCCTGTTTTAAACAGTGACCATGTCGCTGTTTGTAACATATGCAAACAACGACTTTCTTACAAAACCTTACTTCAAATCTACGGAAACATATGAAGTGTAAACATCCCACGGTCTCCTTGGAGGAAGCTACACCAAACACATTTCTGGGTAGTCAAGAGGTAAGAAACACTGGATTTATAACAAATTAATGGGTTTATAATAACACTTTCCGTCAATCACTGATATCTAAGAATCACGGTATCAATGATCACCGATAGAGCAAAGTAACTGATATTTCCATCACAGTAGTGGCCACTTAGGAGTTTCAGCTCATTTGATTGACAGCTTCCGGTCATGCGACGTATGTATGACGTATCCGATGACGTATCTGACGACGTCATGGTGACGTCATGGTGTGGGGGTAGGTCAAGGACACCTGAATGAGTTTTTAAAAAGCTATCTTGCACAAGTTTGAATCGATAGCTTTGTTTAATAAAATGTATCAAAAGAAAACTAACGAATGAAACCTGTGCAAGATAGTATCTTTACATACAATATACAACATAAAATTATTGAGACATAGCTGTCTTGGCTCGTTGCAGTTCAGTTTCTAAATCGTGAAGTTTAGACCAGGCATCGTTATACATTTCCCACACATCATCACATGTAGGCTGCGAGGAGAAACAATCGTCAACCATCTGGAGGTGTTCTAGATATTCCTTCAAGATAATATGATACGAACGGGGTTGGTGTGACGTCTCCTGCGACAATGATGACTCAAAATGATCATCTATTGCAGCGGTCTCTGATGATAATTCTAAATGATCATCTATTGCAGCGATCTCTGAAGCCTCAGCAATTGCATACAGCTCCTCATCAGTAAAGTCTGGTCCCCATGCGTTGTTGGTGGCACTCATTTTAGCGATGTGTACTGGGCGAGAGTTGAAAGTATAATGACATAGCATAACAGTGCATGATGGGAACCCACTGTTTCCCCCACCACACAACCATCCATATTCGTTAAATAAAAGAACCATTAGATCAAAACCCAACAATATCCACTGTACATTCTGTAGTTGAGTGTTTACTGTTGTACTGTGAAGACCGTAGCTCCAATGTCACAGTTTTACAGAAATATGAGGAAGGTGTATTTCAGTAACCCAATTGACAACACCTTCCATTTCTCCAACGATGAAGACAGAAGAAATACGTTTTTACTGGATTGTATGCGGTTCCGTCAAAGAATAATCACCGCTGAACAACAACTGGCCAGTTGTCTGCTACACAAAGTACATCATATGAATACTTGCACGAGATTAAACCATCGTGAATGTATTATTGTTACACATCAAATAAACTTACAAACGTTACAACATCCAACAAAATTGCAAAACCAATGTTTGTCAACGTTGTAAAACTGTCTTGTATAACCTAAACACAAATAATCCGTATGATAGTTTTGTAAAACTTTATATCGCACAATATTTATATGGCTAATAACAACTATAAGTTCTTGTTTCGAAAGTTAGCAACATCATTTGAGGTAAAATTACAACCTTAAGTTACAACTTCCAACGAGTGAATCCTACCATCAGTTTGGTTAAAAATTACAAAAACACAGTCTTACAATATCTACCACGGCTTTTATTATTGACACGACTAAACATGTTTAAATATTACAGTTTAGGTTCAAAGTTTGTCTTTGCATTTAATAAGAAACAACCCTACAAAGTAGAGATCGAAACAAAAACTCATAGTTGTTAAACTAGCGTTATGAATATTGTACAATATAACTAACACAAATAACCTTTATAAAAGTTAGCAAAGTCATTTAAGATAAAATGAAAGATGTTAAAACGGTTCAAATATTCTTTAAACTTCTTTGTAGATTTCAAAATATGAACAGAATGTCTGCAGTCGCGATAAACCTTGAGTCAAGGTCCCCAGACGGTAGTCCGCGACTGCACCAGTTGTATTACTGCAATTAATGGGTGTGGTGCACTCCAAGGCGACCTTCCAGCCCGTCCACCTGAGTACAACTAAATAATCGGTGGGCGCGGTGCAGCTCACATCCTTCTCAACCGTTGTTTATTTGTTTTGCTACCTATATATAATGCAAGAAAAACATGCATCGATACCAGTCTTCTCCAGATTATCTGACAACCTGGTCCTGGCTTACCTCTGTGTTCCCTGTGTGTTTATATAATATTATTAATCTTTCAGTCTTTACAAATTGTTTTCAATACTTTTCAGCAGTTATACTTTAGCGCCTGCGTCCAGTTTCAATCTTTAAAACTTGTGTGTCTTCATACCTCCGCTTAAAACTTTTGTGCGTTGTTTGTATTTTTAAACTGTTACTTTTAAGCTGTTAGCCTTTAAAATATCTCTTTAATACAGTTTTCAGCAGTGTTATACTTCAACGCCTGCTTGCAGTTTCATTCTTTAAAACCTGCGTTTTTTCATACCTTCGTTTAAAGCGTTCATCCTTGTGACTTTACTTGTATTTCTTCAACGCCTGCGTGCAGTTTCATCCTTCAACACTTGTGTTTATTTATACTTGAAGTTTAAACGTGTAACTGTATAATATTTACTTATGAATATGGAATGTGTCCCATCCACCTCCTCCTCAACCGATGTTGCTGTCTGCGAGCGGAAACCTACCAGACCATCAATAATTTCTCCAACACCTCGTCCCGTGTCTAACAGCGTTGCAGCGACAGGGGCTAGGAAACTTCCCGAGGCTACGCTCCACCAGCTGCAGCCCGAGCGGAGGAAGTATACCATGAAGGAACTGGGGCTGGACCTATCATCCGAAGAAGAAGACGAAGAATCAGTTGTATCAGTACTTCCACCAAAAAGGCCTGCAACTATTTTAATTCAACCCCAGCACGCTATGTTTACTTGCAAACACAGGTTTGTTAAAGGCGGTAACAAAGGGAGTGTTTGTGGTAAGAAATGCATTAAAGGTAAAAACCTATGTTCAGTACATCTAAAAAAAGCCGTTGTGTCAACCAAAGTAGAAGGTAGCGGTGGAGAGCACACCTCCAACGCTATGACTAAAACTTTGACTGAAACAACAGCCAAAGTAAAAACTCTTGAAACAATCGTGCTGGGTTTGATGAAAAACACAAAATCCCCATCACCGATGTGTGAATCGAAAGAAACTCAAACGGTGTGCGAATCAAAAGAAACTCAAACGATGGACAGTGCTTCAACCACTTGTAGCGGGCCCACTCAAAAATTTAAAAAGAACATAAAAACTAAAATCCAAAAAATCAGAATCTATAAACTGAACCCAGACGAAACTTACGTATTGTTAAGGTACAAAGACGGGATGCCTATTGTACGATCTAATAAGAACCGCCTATATCAAATACCTTTACCAAAGTATATGAGAAGGCCCATACCTAACAACCGATGGGCGTTAGTGTGCGATGCAGAACTTCCTCAGATGGTTTGGCAGGAGGTTTAAATACGTTAAACAAGCTACAATGTGCTATTTATGTAGCTTGGTGTAACCGCTTCAAAATCATTCTTCCAAAATAAAAACTTGGCATCTTGTTGTAAACCTTAACAAACAATAACAGAATTTTCAAAAAGAGTCTCAACCCAACCCTTCAATTATTAAATTCTGTCTTGTCTAAAGGGGGAGGGGGCGTTAAATAATAAATGTATTACTTGGACTAAAGTAATATATTTATGGTTTAACGCTTAACCCCGGGGAATATTTTCTATCAACTTACCTTAAAAACTGGTATTTTAATAGAGAATATTTCAACAGTTCCCAAGCCACTGTAAAGACAAGTTTTTACAATATTTTAAATTCGGAAATGAACGATGCAACGTGTGTGTGTGTGTGTGTGTGTGTGTGTGTGTGTGTGTGTGTGTGTGTGTGTGTGTGTGTGTGTGCGTGTGTGTGTGTGTGTGTGTGTGTGTGTGTTTATCAGGCATATCACCAATACTCAGTATAGCTCTTGCGCCTGCAAGTAGCTAAACACAATTCTGTAGCGTGGGTGTAACTCGTGCAGTATTGTACAATACACAGGCGACGCCGTGCTGGCTGGATCGGGTTTACCACGCGTTAAATACGTGTTTGTAAGTCTCCACATACATCAGCTGTTACCCCCACCCCAAATCCGCCCTATAAAAGCAGATCAGCATTGGAAGAGATTCACACTTGGTTTTGGTCATTCGTACAGACAGCATGGTAGCATTAGCTCTTAGTGTTTGCACGACATGTTTGCACCATTTTAGTTACTAACCTAACACTTAATATTTAACATTATTCGTTTGAAACTCTATGGAAGTATATATAACAGAGGTTTGGTAACCGTGAAAGGTTTCGCCACCAACGCTTGAAACTGTAATCAAGTATATATAGCGTATTTACTAAATTGTTTTGTTCAATGTTTAGTAAAACAAAAATCCTTGCTGCTAAACCGAGACAGGCACCAACTGCATCGCAGACCAAAACACAGATGTCATCATACGATTCCATCCTTTCGAGACTTGTGGACACGCTGTGGGGTTCGAGATGCAGTAAAAGATATTGCCAGAAACTCTTTGTGAAGTAATCATGGCAAAATCGTTTATTAACCAGATAACCGTTGAAGGTTTAATCTCGTTAAGAGTTGTGTGAAACCAAAACGAGGTATAACCACAACTTAAACATTTCGTCTGAAACTCCTTGAGAAGTAATTGAGGACGTAATGTTAATTCTGTAAGGGATAACTGCTAAGGTTTTAGTCCCTGACTCGCATGAAACCATCATACCAGGTCTATATTGCGAGTCACCTGTTTATTATTGTGATTATTATTATGTTTAACTGTCTGTATGTTTTGCCCGCACAGACTACGGTCAGACTGCAACTCTCCAACCAATAGAGGAATGGGAAACCTTCCGAGCGCAGACCGAACACAGCTGTCATAATAAGATTCCATCCTACCAAGATGTGTGCCCACGCTGAGGGATTTGAGATGCAGTAAAAGATATTGCCAGAAACTCTTTGTGAAGTAATCATGGCAAAATCTGTTTATTATCGAGATAACCGTTGAAGGTTTAATCTCTTTAACAGTTGTGTGAAACCAAAACAAGGTATAACCACAACTTAAACATTTCGTCTGAAACTCCTTGAGAAGTAATTGAGGACGGAATGTTAATTCTGTAAGGGATAACTGCTAAGGTTTTAGTCCCTGACTCGCATGAAACCATCATACCAGGTCTATATTGCGAGTCACCTGTTTATTATTGTGATTATTATTATGTTTAACTGTCTGTATGTTTTGCCCGCACAGACTACGGTCAGACTGCAACTCTCCAACCAATAGAGGAATGGGAAACCTTCCGAGCGCAGACCGAACACAGCTGTCATAATAAGATTCCATCCTACCAAGATGTGTGACCACGCTGAGGGATTCGAGATGCAGTAAAAGATATTGCCAGAAACTCTTTGTGAAGTAATCATGGCAAAATCTGTTTATTATCGAGATAACCGTTGAAGGTTTAATCTCTTTAACAGTTGTGTGAAACCAAAACGAGGTATAACCACAACTTAAACATTTCGTCTGAAACTCCTTGAGAAGTAATTGAGGACGAAATGTTAAATTCTGTAAGGGATAACTGATAAAGGTTTTAAATCCCTGACTCGCGTGAAACCAACACACAAGGTCTATACCGCAAGTCTTTTTATTTGTTTTCTATTGTTTATTATTTACTATGCACAACAAATTGTTAAAAACATAAAATCTGTTTAAACATTATATGATCTTTTAGTATTACATATAGTGGCCATAATATGTAATACTAGAAACATATATCTTGCTAAATATATAGATTAAAAAAAAAAAAAATTATATTGGAAAATATAAAAAAAAATAGTAGGGGGATTTGTGGGAACCTGTAACAGTTTACGTTTTATAAATAAAGTAATAACACTTAAGGGGGAGGGGGTGTTATTTGTTTATGCGTTTCTTTCCTTTAACGAGGACTTAAACTAGTGACGAATAACACTTAACCCCGGAGAATATGTTCAAAGATTGTTTAGTCAAATAACACGCTTTGAAGATATTTTAGCCATTCCCAAGCCATGGCAGAGTGTTAAAGCGATTGTGATTAAATATTTGAGTGATACACTAAAGACCGCATAATTATGTAATATTAAAAACAAGAAATACATTTACCTGCTCTTTACAAAAACATTTAGAAATATTAAATGGATTTTACTTAGACTTCTATCTATTATATTCTCTCTAAACTAAATATAAACCATGAAACCCTTGAGCTGATAAACCTTATTGTTTCTTATTATTGGGGATGAAGGGCGTCCTTGCCCTAATTAAATATTATTAACCATTTAATTAACAATAACTCTTTTTATTGCACCGTCATTACTATTTGGTGGAGGGGATTGACTATAAAAGCTGTGTGCATCGTGTTGCACGTATCACTCGCAGTCTTGCCCTTGCAAGAAACATGTCGGTTCAAGTTAATGAAATCTCGTCATCATCAAACACGTCTGTAATGTTTGACCAGGATGCAAGAACTAATGCTAACGGACCAATCCAGGAATGTGTTGTTACTGGTACCATTCCGTTTAAAGATCTTACTTTCCTAGAACTGTTAAATAGGTTATGTTCTCAGACAAATACGACAATAGAACATGTTGTCGTAGATGATCTTTTGGATGATTAATATCATTACAATTCTTCCTCTTTGTTTAGGAAAATTTGATCCTCTTATTATTGTTAAGAACATAAGAGGATCAAATTTTCCGCTTTATTAAGTATGTCCTTGACCCAGTTAAATAATTAATTCACTCTAACTCTTCTTTTATTTTAGTACCTATTAAAACTTTACAGTATATGCTGTAGAATGTAAATAGGTTGCCCACACTTACCTAGATATTTTACCTTAAATATATTACACTAAGTCAATGATATGATTCAAATGGTGGGGGTAAGCGGGTATATAAGAGGCGCTTTGGAACATAGTTATTAGTCAGCTATGAATACTCCGGCAGACAAATCCAACTCGAGATCTCTTAAAACCGAGAAAAACACTGCTAAACAGCGGAAAACAAGGGCGAGACTCAATGAGGGTTATCAACAATTAAGAAGTATATTACCATCCATCCATCCAAAGGAATCAAAAATAGATACTATAAATATGAGCATAAAGTATATAAAAATACTTCAAACACAACTCCAAGAAGCGACACCTCAAAAATTTGAAGAACCGCAGGCTCCCTCAATTCTAAGACAACTCTTACACACCCATCCACCGTTTGAATCGGTCTTTCTGGAAGAGAACGACTTGGCGGTTCATCACTTCTTTGATGAAGAGCCCTCATCGTATAAACAACTGTTCCTTCTTGATGAGGATCAGGATGAATGAACAGTTTAACAAATTAAAGACCTTTGAATTACAGAGCGGGGAATAGATCAGTTTGCGGTCAAAGTGTGAATCGCTTACTGCTCTATTCCCCGTTTTGGGAGGTATTTCAGGCGTCCTTGACCCACCTACAAGACTTCTAAAAATTTTCGGATTGTATAGATTTGTTAAATAAAACACCCTTCCCTATCACTTGCACCCCCACCACTTATCTCCACCACCTGAATTGGGTATAAAAGGAGGTTTCCCATCAGTGGTGCATCCATTCTGCTAACATGGCGCCCACAAACAACGTCTTCCCGTCTAAAAATGATATCTTAGAAATTCTACACAACATTCCTATACAAATTAACGATGCCAATGAAGATAATTCAGTAAATGAAGATGATGATTCGTTTGGTGACCTTGAGTTACTAAGTGATATAGCTTCCAGTGAATCATACAGTGGAGAGATGGAGCAACTCGAGCTCTTGACGGACGATGACGATGATGCCACAGAGCATTATCAACAGTTGCTCTGTTTGGAGGACATGGACTTAGACTTTGATAATATTGAAACTCCTACAAGCGGTAGTAGCAATGGGTTGGTTTTTAGCGGGGAATTTAGTTGTCGGCGTCAATTATTCTATTGCGAAATGATCTCATCATCATCTTCATCATCAGATGAAACAGATTAATTTCTTTTTAAACACTGAACTTTAAACACAGAGGGGGGAATAGATCAGATTGTGGTCCAAGTGAGAATCACTTTCTGCTCTATTCCTCGTTCTGGTAATATGTTTAAATGACCTTGACCCACTGACAGGACTTGGAAAAATCTTATTGGTAAAATAATGGAGGATATATCATTTTATTACAACAATATTTCTTCCCTAACACTTACCCCCACCACTTTTATTTTACAGTGAGGGTAGAATCGCTGCTATATAAGCGCGATGCTGCAGATCAGAGTATCACTTTGGTTGCAAGCACCTACCATGGTATACATACATTCTATCACCTCAAAAATTGAAGCGGATATCTTCCTCCAACGTGTGTACCAACTTCTCATGGAGTGTCATAATGTGCATGTAAAAGGACTGGGCGTTCGTGGAAAAGAAGAAATTAAAATAGAAGTGCACCAAATCCCTTTAGCAAACGAGGTGTATTCTTTATTAGGAAAAGGGTATATTCTCTGTCTCTATTACACCACACAATAAACATTATTAAAATAGAATAGTTTCTTTTTTACTTCAAAATACAGAGCAAGGAATAGATCGGTTTGTGATCCAAGTGAGAATCACTTACTGCTCTATTCCCCGTTTTGGCAACATGTCCACATGACCTTGACCCACTGACGAGACTTTGAAAACGTCGGTTAATATAAAATTGATATATACCCCTTCCCTACCAACTTCACCGCTACCTTTTTTCTTTTTTTGTAATTGGGTATAAATAGAGGTGCATTAGCGGTGGTGTCATCTGTAGCAGGTTAACCTTTGAGGAAGACACCTCTACAACATGCACCGCTGTGATATTTGCGAAGATTCATTTAAAGACGAATGGCTTTTAAACATTCATAAAGAATTAAAACATAATTTCAATGAAATTGAACAAAACGAAGAAGAAGAATTAGAAACAATAGATCAAATGCTAGCTCAACACCAAATATCAAGACCAAGTGTTATTCACTATGCGCCTGGACCATCGGTGAATGTGGAATTGCACGCCCGAGCACTACCAGGTAACGTGGTAACCCATTTCAAAATAGACAATGCAAAACTACAACTAGGCGAATTTGTAAACAAAGCAAAAGGATTGGTAAAAAAAACCTTGGAAAATGAATTAAAAAGATTAAACTTTGTCAAATTTGGATTGTTACTGGATGCAGTGTTTGCTAATATTCAAAATGAAACATCACCAAGAGGATTTCTAACAAAAAACAGGACCATTATGTTTTCGTCAGATATTGAGTCAATCGTCAATGAATGTTTTGATGAACTTCTGACAAAATTACAAGAACATGAAGGAAGAGGTTCTGGATGGACTTTATTAAACATAACAGGGCTAGATGTAAGAGTGCATAAACATGGGTACGGAATTAGAGGAAGTAGCTACATCCCTCTACCACCAAAAATTATGAATACTATATCCTGTATCAACGTGCAAAATGAAGATAATGAATGTTTTAAATATGCTATGTTGGCCAAATATATAAAAAACAATGTGTGTAGACCTAGTAGAGAATATGAAGAGGTCCAACATAAGTATAACTTTCAGGGGATGAGTTACCCTGTTGCAATTAAAGATGTGTCTAAATTTGAAAAGCAAAATCCTGCAGCTTCTGTCAACATTTTTGGGTTGGATTCGTCAAACAATGTGTATCCCTTGCGCATAACACCGAATGAGCGCATAAATCATACAGATTTGTTATTGATTACTAAAGGAGATATATCACACTATGTATATATTAAAAAATTTGAAGCTCTTCTTTCGCAACAGTTATCCAAAATGCACGGAGAAAAAACAATTTGTAAAAGATGTTTTTGTCATGTAAGCAAACCATTAAGAAGGGGAGGTTCAGAATGGTTATTAGAACATCAAAGGTTATGTAGTGGAAACTATGAGGTGAGAATTAAATTACCACCTCTTAGCAGAGCATATATAACATTTGATAAAGTAATTCAACAATACCGTATTCCAGTTGTTGTGTATGCTGATTTCGAATCAACTTTACGTCCACTTGAAGTCCAAGAAGAGCAAGTTACAAGAAGAAGTCGATATCAGCAACATACCCCAAACAGTTATTGTTTATTAATCAAATCCACACTGTCCGAACAACATCTTGAAGAATATGGACTGACATCTTCACCGAAAATGTACCGTGGTGAAGAAGCGGCACGATACTTTGTTAATGATTTGTATGAGATTGCTGGAAAGGTTGAAGAACTGTACCGGAACGTTTTACCGATGTTACCTATGGAAGAAGATGAATTACAACAATATGCTTCGGCAACAACGTGTTATTTGTGTAATAACACATTCACACTTGATAACGTAAAAGTCCGTGACCATAACCATCTTACAGGAGCTTACAGAGGTGCAGCCTGTAACGCTTGCAACCTAAACTATAAACTTCCATCTTTTATTCCAGTTGTTCTGCACAATCTTAGTGGTTACGACTCCCATTTTATAATCCCGGAGTTAGGAAGAGATGATGGAGCAATAGATGTTTTGGCTACAACTATGGAAAAATTTATAAGCTTTTCTAAAAAGGTTGGTAAAATAAAACTAAGATTTGTTGATTCTCTCAGATTTATGCCTTTTAGCCTTATGACATTAACTAAAAACTTAAGAAGAGAAGATTTGATTGAAACAAGTAAAATTGTACCTACTGATAAAATGGATTTAGCTCTTCGAAAAGGAGTCTTTCCCTATGATTACATTGATGGACTGCATAGATTTGACGAAACAACACTTCCCACACCAGACAAATTTAAAAACAAACTTAATGATACAGAAATAGAACCTGAAGACTATCAACACGCATGTCGAGTATGGAACGAGTTGGATATGAAGACCTTAGGAGATTACTCAGACTTTTATGTGAAACTTGACGTCACTCTTCTTTGCGATGTGATAGAAGAGTTTCGAAACACTTGTTTTGCTGCATATGGTTTGGACCCTTTACACTCTTATACTTCTCCAGGATTAGCTTGGCAAGCTATGTTAAAAGAAACAAAATGCAAACTACAGCTTTTAACAGATATCGACATGGTTTTAATGGTTGAATCCGGAGTTAGAGGCGGATTGACTCAAAGTGTTACAAGACATGTTAAAGCCAACAACAAATACCTTCCCGACTATGATGAAGGAAAACCATCGGTATACTTAGGATATTTCGATGCCAATAACTTGTATGGATGGGCTATGTCAAACCCACTTCCATTTGACAATTTTAAATGGGTTGATCCAGACTCTATTGGTGATGTTTTACAAATCCAAAAACATGGAAACACTGGTTACATTTTGGATTGCGATTTTGATTATCCCGAACACTTACACGATCTTCATTACGATCTTCCACTTCTTGCTAAAACAGAAGTTTCTCCAACTGGAAATCATCCTAAATTGATGATGACTTTAAACAACAAACAACGATACGTAGCTCACTTTTGGGTTGTTCAACAAGCTATCGAATTGGGATTAAGTATTACAAAGATTCATAGAGTTTTGGAATTTTCCCAATCATGCTGGCTGAAACCTTACATTGATTCAAATACTACCAGAAGAGCAACAGCTACATCAACCTTTCAAAAGGATTTCTTTAAATTAATGAACAATGCAATATTTGGTAAAACACTGGAAAACAAAAGAAAACACAAAAATGTTAAACTTGTTACTAACCCAAGAAAACTACAGAAACTCGTACAGCAGCCAAACTTTGGATCATCTATAATTATAAATGAAAACCTTGTAGCAGTATCTATGAAGAAAACAAGTGTGAAAATGGATCGTCCTTTGTATATTGGAATGTCAATCTTGGATATTTCTAAAACACATATGTACGACTTCCACTATAATAAAATGGTCGCGTTCTACGGAAGAGAAAATATCTGTATTACATATATGGACACTGACGCTTTTATATATCGCATACTAACACTGGACATGTATAAAGACTTACGTACATTTATTTACAAGAACGACTTTGATTTCTCCGACTACCCGAAAGATCATCCCAACTATGATAACGACAGAAACAAAAAAGTACTAGGCAAATTCAAGGATGAGTGTAATGGTGTTCTACTCGAAGAGATTGTTGCACTTATGTCTAAACTGTATTCTTTAAAACTATACAATGAAAAAGAGGAAAAAGAAAATAAGAATAGCTTTATTAAGAAAGCTAAAGGTGTAAAGAATTTGTATTTACAAAAGAAGGTACACTTTGAACACTACAAGCAATGTTTATTTGAAAATGAAGTTATGACAGCAACATTTAATACAATCAGAAGTTTTAACCATCAGTTGTACAGCCTAACAGAAGTTAAAAAAGCACTTTCCTCTAATGACGACAAACGTCACATTCTTCCAGACAACATAAAGACTTTACCATTTGGGCATTATTCTCTCAACCCTATTGACGAGTAACACTTTCATCGTCCTACATCCTTTTCCTTTCCGTAAAAATGGGGGAACACAGCAGTATTTTGCTGTGTTCCCCCTTTTTTACACTATTTTTAGATGACCTTGAACTATTAATAACGAGTATATACAATCAATATTTAATACTCATCTAGAAGTGCTGGTAGAACCATCAACTAATATGAATCTAAAGAGTAAAATTGTTGCTGAGCTTCATAAATCTGCAAGGATACACTTTCCAAGAAGAAATACTGTTATAAAAGGTATAAATGATCTTTATCAAGCAGATCTAATTGAAATGAAACCTTACAGTAAGATAAACAAAGGATTTAAATATATACTAACAGTTATAAACTGTTTTACAAAAGTCGCAGATGCTATTCCACTAAAAGACAAAACAGGTCAGAGCGTGACAAAAGCAATGGAGATAGCTATACGTAGAGATAAAAACACTATAAAACATTTGCAAACTGACGACGGAAAAGAATATTTTAATAAAGATTTTTCAAAGCTGATGGAAAAATATAATATAAACCATTATTCTACGAAATCTGAAACGAAAGCAGCTATTATCGAAAGGTTTAACAGAACTTTAAAAGGAGCGATGTATAAAGCTTTTTCAAATAGAGGTTCCCACGTGTGGTATGACATACTTCCCGACTTAATACACGATTATAACAACAAGTTTCATAGAACTATCCGGATGAAACCGATTGAGGTGACTAAAAAGAACTCCAAACAAGTTTTGGAAAATATTAAAAAGAACACCAAACCAAAAGTGGAAAAGAGATTACCACGAAAATTCTACGTGGGGGATAAAGTTCGTATTAGCAAACATAAAGGAATATTTAGCAAGAAATACTTACCCAACTGGACTAATGAAGTTTTTACCGTATATAGAGTACAACCGACGTATCCAGAAACTTATATACTTAAGGATAATAAAGGAGAACTTTTACAAGGTGGTTTTTACGGGCATGAAATGTTAAAGTCTAATGTTGGAGATGTTTATCTTGTGGAAAAGATATTAAAACGAAAGGGCGATCAAGTATTGGTGCGCTGGTTGGGTTTTGATAAAAGTGCTGACTCGTGGGTACCTAAACAAGATCTTTTATAGGATTTCACTAGTATCACGTTAACCGTCGAAGAGTGCTGACATGGAGATTATAAAACTCAAGGATTCTTTTAAAATTGCGAATATAGACGAATTAACTGTGGATAGTGTAAAACATAAAGAAGGGAAACATGGAAACTTATTACCAGACAGCGTAAGGTGTATAGTGAGTGGACCTTCAAATTGTGGGAAAACAAATGTAGTGTTTAATTTAATAACTAATCCTAACGGATTAAAGTTTAATAATCTATACATTTTTTCAAAGTCTCTGCTCCAACCAAAATATCAGTTATTAGATAAAATAATATCTGATGTAACGGAAGTAAATTTCTTCAAATTTAATGCAAGTGATAAAATTTTGCAGCCTAATGAAGCAAAGCCTTACTCAGTCTTTATTTTTGATGACGTCTCTTGTGAAAACCATGACACCATTAGAAACTATTTCGCGATGGGGAGACATCACAATATAGACTGTATCTACATTGGTCAAACATATAGCAAAATCCCAAAACAGTTAATTAGGGATAACGCAAATATTATCGTTATATTTAAACAAGACGATATGAATTTAAAACATATACACAACGATCATGTTGGTGCTGATATGTCGTTTGAAAGGTTAAAACAAATTTGTAGTAAAGCATGGGAAGATAAATACGGATTCCTGGTGATTAATAAGGAACAAAGTGTTAAAAATGGTAGATATAGATTGGGATTAGATCGAATCGTTTTAACTCAATAACATAAATACATATTCTTAGATAAAATTGCTAAATTTTCCTTTATTTTGTAACGTATATAAATAGTTTCAGAAACGATGATGCAGTCACTTGTAACATGAGTGTGGACAAGTTCGGACGTTATACCGAATCCGGTGCAAGATCAAGATTTTATGATAAAGAAGCTCACACCGGTTTGCCTCTTACACCGGAGGGTGACTATAACATTAGTAATAAACGTTTAAAGTATGTTAATGATCCTCAAGATAGTAGTGACGCTATAAATTTAAAAACTTTACAATCGGAAATATCAACAAGCTTAAAACTTAAGGGAGATGTGTACGATGCAAAAACTCATAGAATTTCAAATATCGGTAGTCCAGAAAATGAAAATGATTCAGTAACAAAAATATATTTAGACTCTAAATTGGAAAAGACTATAACTAGACAAGGAGATGCTTTTGTTCAAGGAAAAATGAATTATGAATGTTTAGAGTTGAAAGATAATATATGGAATGGTAAAAAACGTAAAGTAAATAATATACTACAAGCTGAACAACCAGACGAAGTACCTGTGATGGGGCAAACGCTAACTAGACTAGGAGACAGCTTTGTACAAGGTGGTAATAAATATAATTTCTTAGAATTGAAAGAAGACAAATGGAATGCCAATCACCATACAATTTGTAATCTAAAGGATGGTGAAGAAAGCGGTGATGCTGTAAATGTTTCTCAAATACCAACAAAGAGTAAAGGATATTGGGATTTTGAAAATAAAAGATTAGTTCGTGTTAAACCCGCTGTTAATGATAATGATTGTGTAATAAAACATCAAAGTATAACATTAAATGAACATAAGTTTGATGGAAAAAATAAGCAATTAACAAACATTTTAGCGGGAACCTCACCAAATGACGTAGCAATTGTAGATCAAATATTAAAATATGAGGATGGTTTGTTAAAACAGGGTGATAACAAATACGAGTTTTTAGAATCCAAAGAAAATAAGGAATCTAAAGTAAATGAGTGGGATAGTAAAAAGAGAAAAATTGTAAATTTACTATGTGGTACAAATACTTATGATGCTGTATGTATTTCACAAATACCCAAATCAAATATCGGTGAATGGAATTTTAATTATAAAAAGTTGAGTAATGTTAAACATGGTGTAAGTGATAATGATTGTGTTACAAAAAGTCAGACTATTACATTAAAGGGGGATAAGTTTAATGCTAACAGTAAACAAATAACAAATACAAAAGAAGGTGTATTGCCAACAGATGTAGCAGTGGTGGGACAAATATTAACAAAGGGTGAGAAAAGCATAATTAAACAGGGGGATAAAGTGTACAATGTAATAATGTTCGATAAAAAAGAAAAATGTTGGGATGCTGAAAATCAATTTATAAGGAATTTACCAAAGGGAGAATTTGGGGATGATATTTGTTTAATGTCACAGGCTTTATGGTATGATGATGAAGTTAAAAAGTTTAAATATGCTGGTGTAGAATTTGATTTGATGGAGTACAATCGTGATTTGTTGGTTGGTGATCCCACATCTGTTAGCGGATTTAAATATATAGACAATAGACCATATATACCAAAAAATTATGTATTTAAAAGAATAACAGATGATGTATTAGTTGATGCTGATGGTAGCCCTTTTAGAACTACAGAAAGTGATCAAATGGTAACAAGGAAAGGCTAAAAATGTTATATATATTTTCATACATAAGGACTTAATCATTCATAAGATGAGTGTGGACAAGTTCGGACGCTATACCGAATTCGGTGTAAGATCAAGATCAAATGACAAAGAATTGTACACCGGTTTGTCCCTTACCCCAGAGGGTGACTATAATATTAGTAATAAGCGATTAAAATATGTTAATGATCCTCAAGATAAAAATGATGCTATAAATTTGCAAACTTTACAGTCTGAAATAATGTCAAATAAGAATTATTTTGTTCGAGTTTTAAGTGAAATGTTTTTTGATTTTTATAATAATTTTGCTAAAACTAAAATTAAAGAAAATAAGAAGAATGATTGGATTCAAACAAATATTGTAAACAAATATTTTATAAATCCTGCAACAAAAATCTTACGAAATGTTGAGTGAATACATAACTTTCATAGCCAAAAGACAGAGAGATAAAAATACATTTGCATTATGAACAAGGTTTCCGTTGGGTGAACATGGTTAACCAAGAAAAGTTGATAAAAGAGATAAAATCGCTAAGCGATTCTATTAGAAGGAAAAATAGAGCATTAAGACTAGGAATTAGTGAGAGAGATAAATTTCTTGAAACTACATTTAAACCAGTTATTGATCCTTTAAGAGAAGTATCTCAAAAACTTAAAAATGTTTCAGAAGGCGATTTAATTTTACCCTTTTTTAAATCTGATGATAAAACGGAAGGATTTGAAGAAACTGAAGAAGAAATTGAAGAAACTGAAGATGAACCAGAAGAAATACAATATGAACAGGGTAAAAATATAAGTGAAGAGGAAGAAGAAGAAATACAAGAGGGTGCCCCGTCAGATATTAGCAGATTGGGATTAGATATTCAGTTTAAAGGTGATCTTGGTAGAAAATATGTATTAAAGATGTTACAGTCTACTATACCTAATAGAAATTATCATGTATACGGAGCTAGACTGGAAGGGGGAGGTTTAATGATTGGTGATAGCAAGTTAGACGTGGATGAGGAGGATAATATAATAATAAATGGTAAAAAGTACAAAGGAACAAACGGATTGTTTGAATTAATATTTAAAAGCAAACCTGTCAAATATACTGCACGAGACTTGGAAACGTTTAAAGGTATATGTATAGATACAAATACTCATAGAAAGAATTATAAACCAACATCTTCAATACATAGAAATCAATCTATAAAGTATAGGAACATTATTTCAGAGTTATTTCCAACAAAACTGGAAAAAACCAAAAAAAGGTTTATGTCTACTGAAGAAGTTACTCCTTTTTATACTGAAAGGAAAAAAAGAAAGGTATATGACAAAACGGCTTCTGGAGAAGGATTATTAAAAAATACTTATAATACAAATATAATTTATTATAATGACGTTAATAAATTAGTAGATAGAATGCGGTTGATACATGAAGCAATAGAAGCGGGTCACACAGGTCTTCAAAACGAATGGGTTGCTTTAATTACTGAATTATTAAATAGAGGTATAATCGAACGATGAAGGTGTATATAATGGATGATAAAGTATAGAAAGGATCATTCTTTGTTAATCCGTCACCTGACAAAGGTATAAATATCAATGGGGAAAAGGAGCAGTGTTAGTTCTCATCGAGATTTTATAACGAAAGGAGGCGGTGTTGTCTCTTCAACACTAAACTTGCTCGGAAAACCGATTTCAGCTTTAGTTAATAAATCCATAGATTTGTTACCTATCGAACTTCATCTACCTGGCGGTTATCAATATTGTGGACCTGGAACTAAATTGAAAAAAAGATTGACAAGAGGAGACCCGGGAATCAATAAATTAGATCAGGCTTGTAAAGAGCACGATATAGCCTATTCAAAATTTAGTGATTCTGCTCACAGATCAGTGGCCGATAGAATACTTGCAAAAAAAGCTTGGGAAAGAGTTAAAACGAGTGACGTTAGTCTTGGCGAAAGAGCGGCAGCATTAGCAGTGGCAGCAGCAATGAAAACCAAAACAGCGATTGGTGGTGGAAGGAAAAAGAGAAGAGGGGGAAGGAGAAAAACAACTCGAAAACTAGGAGGAAGAATTAAACGAAACATTAGACGTTCTAATAAAAAAGTTAAACCATCAATATGGTCCATGATAAAAAAAGGACAAGGACTTTACCTAAGACCGTATCGTGCCTATTAAATAGAAGAAAACAGTTAATAGTTCCTAATCGTGCATTAAGTAACCAAGATCTCTTTAGATATGTTTCTTGTTTAAAAATACCATTCTTCAGAGGAGTGTTTATGAAAGATAATTTACCATCAGAAATGTGGAAAAATGAAAGCGGTATAGTAAATCTAGATAATAGTGAGGGACCGGGTACACATTGGGTATGTTATAAAAAACTCGGTTCAACAGTTTACTATTTTGACAGTTTTGGTAATTTACCACCTCCAAAGGAACTTCAAAAGTATTTTCGTTCTGCTAAACAAGTTTTATACAATTATGAGAGGGTGCAACCTGACGATACATCTGTCTGTGGACATTTATGTTTGGAGTTTTTAGCAAAAAGTGTCAGTCAGCTTTAAGATGTCTTCATATACGGTCTCTTTGACTGGTACAACGTCAACCTTGCGGAGCACTTTATTCCCCGCATTAAGTTTACATAAAGAAAAACAATGGGAAGCAGCATTACTAGATTTTACAACTTATAATTCTATACCAAATATTACTGAAGGCATAAATAATAAACTTCACTACTATAAAGCAAAGGATGCAAAGGGACAGTTTCTTCAGCCTAACGAAGTTGATCTATCCACGGGGTCTTATGAAATAGATGATATATGCAAGGAAATACAGAAAAAGCTGGGAGAAGATAATATTACTATAGAAGGAAATAATAATACTCTAAAAACAGAAATTAAATCAAAGTATTATATAGATTTTACCAAACCACATTCAGTTGGAGGATTATTAGGATTTCCTTCTACAACACCGATATTAGAGAGAAATGTGAAACATACAAGTTCAAATACTGTAAGCATACTTACATTGAACACAATTGATATAACTTGTAACATTATACAAGGATCGTACAGACAGGGTGAAAATCGACACATATTGCATACATTTTACCCATCTGTGCCTCCAGGATTTAAAATAATTGAAAGACCACAAAACCTAGTGTATTTACCTTTAAACACCAGTTACATCTCAGACATTGTTCTGAACGTATTAGATCAAGACGGAAACATAGTTGACTTTAGAGGTGAAACTGTCACTATAAGAATACATATACGATCGATTTTATAAATAATGGGATTGACGTTTAAAAAGGATCGAGTGAGTGATAAAAAGCTCAGTAGCATATCAGCGTCAGAAGAGTTAACAAGTGAAAACATTCGATTTTTAAAAGAGATTGGTTTTAAAGTTATTAATAATGGATATTCTGGATATAGCGCACGGACCGACGTTCGACGAGACCTTATGGGAAAAGGAATATCACACACACAACCCTTACGCTTCATCGAAATTAAACAATAACGATGAAATCAGGATTCCTATTCAACAACAAGATATTTACACCTTACCTTCCGAAAGTTATTTATACATCGAAGGAAGAGTAACAAAGAAAGATGGAAATGAAGGAACAACTATACCTTTTATTAATAATCCAATGGCTTTTCTTTTTGATGAAATAAGGTATGAAATTTCAGGTGTTACTGTGGATTCTACAAAAAAGGTTGGAATAGCCAGTACATTAAAAGGATTATGTTCCATAACACCAAACGAGAAAAACCTGTTAGCAGTCGCAGGATGGGTTACACCAGATTCATCCACTATAAAACCCGATGACAAGGGATATTTCGACTTCTACGTACCTTTAAAATTATTATTAGGTTTTGCAGAAGATTACAATAAAATATTAATTAATGTCAAACAAGAATTGGTTCTTCTAAGAGCTTCAAATGATAAAGATATAATATTAGCTCCAGGGACAACGACTGAAGCCAACCTGGACTGGAAGTTGGATTTAAAGAAGATTGTTTGGAGGGTGCCACACCTAAAACTTGCAGATGAACATAGGATTACTCTGTTGAGACAATTAAAGGCGGACCGCGATATAGTTTTAGCATTTAGAAGCTGGGAGTTACACGAATATCCTATTCTACCCGCAACGGAGCGACATACATGGACTATAAAGACTTCAACACACTTGGAAAAACCTAGATATGTTATATTTGGATTACAAACAGATAGAAGAAGTAAAATAACAGCTGATCCGACATCGTTTGATAGTTGTAAACTTAAGAATTGTAAATTATACCTTAACTCCCAATTCTTTCCATATGACAATTTAAACATATCATTCGATAAAAACCGATATAGCATTCTATACGATATGTACGCTAGATTTCAAACATCTTACTACGGTAAAACGAACACACCACTATTATCACCAACGCAGTTCAATTCAAAAGCTCCTATCGTGGTTATTGATTGTTCTAAACAAAATGAATCTGTAAAGTCATCAAGTGTAGATATTAAGTTGGAAATGGAGTTTGAATCTAACATACCCGATAATACAACTGCGTATTGCTTGATTCTTCACGATAAAATTGTAACGTACACACCTCTAACAGGTATTGTAAAGATGGTTCTATAGGTCTATGGAGGGGGAAGGGTATAAATAGCGCGCACTACAAGAGGGATTCAGTTGATCAGCGTTTGCGGTTGAAACAACATCTATTACAGTCGAGATGACCTCTGTAGTACAGGAGCATAACAATGCAGAAGTGGAAGGTTTGGTGCAAAACAAAGACTCTTACATCAAAGAGTATGAAGAAGAATTGGACGAGTTTCTCAAGTTTAAAAATGAAGGGGTAAAGTCAGACAACGTTTCAACATCTAAGTCGACATTAAAGAGGAAGAGAAGACCAGAAAACGACATCCCTTTAAACATACTGACAGATATTTTTCTTCGCATACTTTATCCAATCTCAAGATGTATGACTAAAGGCATAGCAATAGGTTTGGTAAAGGACTTGGGTTATACACCTAATGCAATTTTAAACCAAGGGCCTAAAATGCTATTTTTTTCAGATGCCGCATGGGATTCTTTTCTTAAACATTTACACCTCATCGAATGCTACTTGGCAAAGAACATGTTTGGAAAGAAGACAGCTATTCGTCTATTAGAATGTGACATTGAAATCGACATTTTAAAATGTCGCGGAGAACAGCAAGTACGGTTTAGAGACCTGACAAAACATGATGATAAAATTCAACTGACGCCAGAAGAATTCTACGTTTTGAGTTGTGCAGCTTCACCTATAACCAGGTATATGAAACAACTTGTATTTTCAAACATTGTAGTAAAAGACTATTTGGTAGAAGCGATGGAACAAAATCCCGAAGCTCAAATTCTTTACAGTCCAATAGATACATCTATTTTTAACCGAATACCGTATGAGGTTGAAATGTGGAGGTGTCTAAAGGAGTATGAACAAAGAGTTAATGAGCAAAAGATTAAAGAAGAAGAAAAGATTAAAGAAGAAGAAGAAATTGTTAAACAAAAAGAAGAAATTGTACAAAATGAAGAAACAGAAAACGTTTTAACTGAAACGGTTTAAAACACTAAAATAATTTCGTGGGGTAGGCCTACCGGGGATGGTGCCCACGTTAAATATACACCAACGCGCTGAGAACTGTACGACCTGAGCTATAAAAGCTCTATCGTGGTGTGGAAACAGTTCATTAGACATCATAGAGATGGAGAGTAAAGTAACATGTTCTAGTCAAGTAAAGGAGAGGTCAGGCATAATTGAATTTCAAGCTTTTCGTGGAAACAATGATAGATACATTGTTAAAGAACTAATCATCTTAGACCTGCAAACATATGTTATTTATAATTTTTTATTCAAACCTCCATTTCCCTTTAACAAATTAAACTCAAAATCAAAAAGGATCAATAAGTGGTTAACGAGGAACTTGCATCATATCGGTTGGACTGAAGGTCATACGGGTTATGAAGAAGTGGAAAGCATTATGAATCACTACTGCAGTAAATTTACAAGACTTTATACAAAAGGATTAGAAAAGCGCAATTGGATACAGCTTTATACTACAAAAAATGTAATAGATGTTGAAATGGATAAGTGTTTCAACTTTGAGATCGATAATATTTGTATTTTAACAAAGAACGACAAACACGCACAATTTCATTGTGCTGTCAAGAACGTTTATCGTTTAGCTGCTTTTCTACATTCTTGTGCAATAGAAAGTGGAGGGGGAACCGGAGGGTATAAAAGCGGGGAGAGCGAGGAGACCCACCATCAGTAGTACTCCAGACTCCAACGAGACAACACGTATCAAGATGGCATCACAGAAATTTCTGCAGACATTGGTGGATCAATTTAACACCCAATCTAAATCAAGTATACTGCCAACAAGAAAAACTTCAGAAATTAAAGAAAACAAACATTACATCGTGCACGACATGAGGAAGATTGAAACATCAGTGGGAGACGCTATTCTAGTATCTTTAAGCGATGCTCCATACACAGTAGGAGATGAAGCAAAATTTCAGATGTTTCTACCTAAGAGATTTGTTCACTTGCTGCAAAATGCAGATTTGCAAAACATCGAACCAGGATCCCTGTATATAGTATCACACGGAGTCAGCGGGAACAACTCTACCGAGCTACATCTGCATTTGACCTCAACGGGAACTTCACATTGTTAGATTAAGAAAATGTCATGTATAACTTGAAATGTATTTTATGTATTCCATGTAAAACTTGAAATGTAAATAAATGAAAAGATATCAGTATTAACTCCAAGTACTGATATTTTATCTTTTTTAAAAACATTTTTTGGTGACCTTGACCTAGATTCAGAACTTATAAATTGCGCTGTATTGGTTAAAACATTATCTCTTTTATAATTACTGTCGATGGGTTGGAGGGAGGAGCGTTGTGGTGGGGGAACATTGTGGTGGGGGGAAGGGCGGGTACCCTTGCTACACGGTTGCGCCACGTTAGTATACCTCCGACTCTTGCCTTGATACGTCATACTTTATTAACCTACAAAAACAGAATGGAACATTTGATAGTCAAGAAGAGGATGGCATTTCCGAATAATGCACAGTTACAATCGAGATTGGAGACATTTAACGCAGCATCAAAAGACTCGTTTCTGTACAAGTCTAGAAAGGAGTTTGCTGATGCTGGTTTCTTCTACATGGGAGAAGATGATAAGACCATTTGTTACAATTGCGGAGGAGGACTGCAGGATTGGCAAGCGACGGATAACCCATGGGAAGAACATGCACGATGGTTTAGCAGATGTGCTTATCTGTTACTTAAAAAAGGAAGAGTGTTTGTACAAAAACATCAGAATAAGAATAAACCTCGTCCTGTTATAACTTCAGACACACCAACCGAAGAAAATAAAAGCAAAGAAAACGAATGTGTAGTATGTTTATCCTCTGAGAAAGATTTACTATTTTTACCTTGTAGACACTGTTGTACATGCAGTGATTGTGGACTGGTGCTAAGCAATTGCATTATATGTAGAGCTCGAATAGATTACGTGATGAAGATATTCATATCGTAGATGTGAGAAAAGGTGTAGGGGGGTGTGTATAAAAGGAAGCCGAGGAGGAGGGTAGCACACTCTGCGAGTAGCCGTACACGAGGTAACATCATGGTTCTCCAAATTAAATGTGTCCACTACAATACTGTCCATCTTTCTACAGTTCATGATTTGCAAGTTTTTTCCGATGACTTAAAAGTTTTGATTTTAAACGGGTACAAACTAATAATGGATATTTCTGCAACAAACTCTTCACCTCAAGAATCCTGGGGAGGACGCACAACTACACTTCCACCTACACCAAAAACGAGCCATAGTTTTGGAGAATATGAACCTCTCGCCTCATTCAATGTAAGCAGCTCTACGGAATCAGAGACGTCATCGTGTCGACCATCATCACTTCCACCCGCACCGAGAATTAAGTATTATTATTATGGAGAACGTGAACCCTACACATCTACAGAAGCAACGGGCACAACAGAATCGGTGAATATCTAACCATAATTGGCGAGGTGTACAATATTGTAAATTAAGAAACATGTTTTATTTGATATATTTTATTGTAAATAAAGAATGAAAAAGAAAAAGAAGAAATCTTGCACAGGTTTTATTCGATAGTTTTTTTATAAATTTTATCAAACAAAGCTATCGATTAAAACTTGTTCAAGATAGCTTTTTAAAAACTCATTCAGGTGACCTTGACCTACCCCCACACCATGACGTCATCAGATACGTCATCGGATACGTCATACATACGTCGCATGACCGGAAGCTGTCAATCAAATGAGCTGAAACTCCTAAGTGGCCACTACTCATCACTAGTCTCTCGGCGAAACTTCGGCGAAACCGCCAATTCAAAATCGGAAGCTGGGCCTATGTGCTAAATAGGTCCAGTGAAGGTAATGAAAAGTTTATTGCTAAGTTCATTGGTCCATACAGAATCTTGTATTATTTAACTGATATGAGTTGTATATTGCAGCACAAAGATGATTTGTTAGATGTTAAAAGGGCACATATCAATCAATTGAAACCTTGTGTAAATGTTTGTAAATAAACATCTGTTATTTGTTTGTAAATAACCAAGTGTGACAATGGTGTGCCGCAAGTTCATTAAATAATGTTTTCAGGTTGTGTAATAAAGTATGTTTCAGTGAGAATAAAAAGGGTGGTTGTAGTTGGCAATACTGAAGACTTGAAGATATTAAAATGTAATAAATAAATTATATCTTGGACTACATGGATTATAAGCAAGATATAAATGAAGATAATTTATTGAAGTAAATTAATGGGTATTGCTAATTCAAGAAAACAATCACCTTTCTCCAAGACGACAAGACTCAATTGAAATAATATTTTCTTGTGTCTTAGAATAAATTTTACTTAAAGTCGTTTTTTGAAACGAAAACTTTCTAATTTTCTCATTATGAGCGGCAGACGCCAATTCCCGCAAAGCGGACGTTCAAATTTCCAACGTATCTCAAATTCCGGTGGCAACCCCCGAGCACGAGATCGTGACGAAAGAAGAGCCTACGATTATCAACAGAGACAGGTGACGAACTGGGTTGACAGTGAACCCTACATTCCACCAGAAGAGAGGAAGAGTGATAACAGAATGGAGAGGAACAAGAGTCGGGCTGAGAAGTGGAAGCAGAAGAAGACGCAGGATAAGGAGAAGAAACCAGTCCCTCCACCGCCGATTCCAGTTGTTGCCCAAACAGAGGATGCTCCAAGTGATTCCCCTCTGTACGACTCCACCCCATTTACTTCAGGTGTTCCATTAAACCAGGAATACTGCCAAAATTTTGACTTTAGCACCTTCCCTCTATTGTGCCAGGAAACATACAACACATTACAAGGCTTGAATCCTAGGTTAACGAGAGACATGCCGTTTCCAGGATTCTTACACAGCATGAATGCTGTGTTACAGACGGCAATAATTGATTCAGTCTTCGAGGATTGGAATAAATTGCGCCACTCTGCTTGTAAAAAGAAGTTGGTCATAAAAAAGAAACAGTCAAAATGGGAGTTTTAAAAGTGGACCTTCTGTCAAAGCAAGAATTAATGTATGAATTGAAAGTTCGAGGATGTCCCAAGGACGATGTTGTGCTACAATTAAGAAAGAATTTGCGAGAAATTTTAAAATTGGGAGTTAAGGAGAACGTGAGAAATTTGGAGGCTTTGAATGTAAAAGGTGTAAATAGATAAGTTGTGTAGCATTCCAAAAGACTTGTATAATGTTCTGATGTGTGAATAGTTAGTTCCGAGTTTGTTTGTGTTTTTAGGAATTTTTTACGTTGACCATTGGTCTTGTGTGTGTGTCGTACGTCGCCCAACGAAACGTGAATCTCTTCGATACATGGCTATCGTTCAAGCCATGTAAGTTAATTTCATTGATTCCAGTGTTGATATTAAGGAGTATTTACGTAGAACAAGTATATCAATAGGATGAGTTGTTTACTACGGCCGGCTATGTCCATTCAAGCGCGGCTAATAAGGGTCGGGGCCCGGTCTTCCCCGACCGATGTTTTGTGCCATGAGAGTACACGATTTCTACCTCGAGTCCATGTGCCAGGTTACAGCTGTTTGACTGTACCGCGTGAGAAATTTGGAGGCTTTGAATGTAAAAGGTGTAAATAGATAAGTTGTGTAGCATTCCAAAAGACTTGTATAATGTTCTGATGTGTGAATAGTTAGTTCCGAGTTTGTTTGTGTTTTTAGGAATTTTTTACGTTGACCATTGGTCTTGTGTGTGTGTCGTACGTCGCCCAACGAAACGTGAATCTCTTCGATTTGAAGGGTTCGAAGCGTTTCATCTTTTCTTGGTTTCATGGTTTCATCTTTTCTTGGTTTCATGGTTTCTTGGTTTCATCTTTTGATCCTTGATTTATAATTAAAGTCCAGTAATATAAAAATAAAGATCGAACAGTTAATGTTTTATTTTGAAAGACAGAAGTGATAAGCAAAACCAAGTAAAATTTTATTTTGAATTTTGAACTGTTTTATTTGACAAGAAAAGTTTTATTTAATTTATTTAAATAAATACAAGAAGATTTTATTCATTTCTTTTATTTTATTTATGACCACCACTTCTTAAAATCCACAAGAAAAATTATAGCCTGTGTACCAGCGCTATAATAAATAAGCGAGATATACAATTTTTCTTTTTCTCCATAAGGATAACATTAGACAACGTACTGTATTTAGCACTTTCAATATCTCAGTAACCAATTAACGTAGAGCAATGATCAAGATACCAAATTGTTTGTTTTTTTATGCTGAATTCAATGGTGAAAATTAAAATTTGATTTTAATAAAAATTACATGTGAAAACCCCGAAAAACCCATTTTTGGAGTACAAAACCCCCCAAAACCCCCCTTCGGATGGTGCGATTCGTCTGGTTTTCGAACTCGTTCAAATAAATGGTACTTTACACGTTTGTACCAAATTTCATTAAGATTGGACCTTTTTTACGAGAGTTATCGTGCTTACGGACACACATATATATATATATATATATATATATATATATATATATATATATATATATAATAAATAAATATATATATATATATTTATTTATTTATATATATATTTATTTATTTATTTATATATATATATATATTTATTTATTTATATATATATATATAAATAAATAAATATATATATATATACATATATAAAAATTTGAGCGAATGGTGTTTTTGGCATCTGGGGACCTCAAAATGAAAAGTTACCATGGTCTCGGGCTTAAGTCTTACCATGAGACCTACGGTAATAGCTTCTTCCCTATAGGGGAAATTCGCTAATAACGCCTACGAGCTTGCGATACTTGATACTTGGACGCTGGCGCTGTCTCTCGTAGTGATGGGATCGAAATCACGTCACTGATATTTTTCACTGATATTTGAAAATCACCGTGGTAACTGATACTCCAAGGCGTCTGATATCAGTGATTAACGGTGACAGTGATTGTCGACGCTGCTACAGATAAACAGCTGTAACCTGGCACTTGGGACTGACGAGTCTGAAAAGGAAGGGGCGGAAAACCCTTACTATTCCTACTCTCAGAACATTGGCCCGCGCCGCTATCTAGGCTGCAAAACCCCGCCGCGTGACTCATGGGGTTGACGACCCCAGGGTTCAGAAAAATCGGAGGATATTAATAGAGAATTCCGATATTCGAGAAAAACGAATCTCCTACTTGCTTGCCATGAAAAAATACAGAGAAGAAAAGAGACCTATTGTTTATATGAATGAGTCCTATGTCTGCACCTCCCATGTATCTAGCAAAACCTGGGCAGATGGTTCAGTTAACGGGTTACATACGCCAATATCCAAAGGAGATTGGCTCATTATTGTCCATGCGGGTGGAGAAGAGGGATTTGCACCAAATGCGCTCGCAATGTGCAATGTGGAAAGCGGGGATTAAGTCGAGTGACTATCACGACAACATGAACTCGAAAAATTTTATGCAGTGGGTTAAAAATCAATTAGTTCCAAATCTGAAACCTAACGCAGTCCTGGTTATAGATAACGCTGGATATCATAACTCCGAACTGTATAAAGTGCCAACATCAAACAGTAGGAAAGACGAAATGATTAAATGGCTGGAAGAAAAAAATATCCCATATGACACATCAATGTTGAAGCCACAGTTATACAAGTTGATCCAGAACCAAAAAGCCCAGTTTAAACGTTCTGGACGAAGAATTAAGCAAGGCAAAGGCAGGTCACAGTGTTTTGCGTTTGCCTCCATATCACCCCGACTTAACCCCAATCGAACTGATCTGGGCAGAAGTTAAAGATTATGTTGCCACCCACAATACCACATTTAAAATGGCAGACGTTCGGAAGCTATGTGATGAAAAGTTTTCAGCGATGGGACCGGAAAATTGGATACCGAAATGCAATCATGTGAAAACAATCGAAGGGGAATATCTGAAGAAAGAGGTAGCCATCGACCTTATGACGGAGGACGCATCTTTTGTGATAAACTTGAACAGCGAAAGCGAAGAAGACAGCGACAGTGAAGATGATGCTATGACTGGAGTTGAAGAGTTCAGTGAGTATTTTAAGTTATTTATATTTTAATGTATTTTCCTATATTAGTCAAATGTTGTTGATTCTGTTTCATGTTTTTTTTTCTTCAAAATGTTCCATGTAGTATAAATATAAGTTGTTGCAGTATGTCAAAGATAATAATAACTCGCGTTAGCATTTTTTAGATATTGTTTGTAATCCACAGTATTGTATTTAGGAAATTTATGAATGATATCAGAAATACCCTTTTCAAAAGAATTTTTAAAGCCATTTGCATCCAAATCTGGAGGTAATTTATAGAGTAGAGATATTTGAAAAAAGTTGTAATAGGTTTTCGACTGAATTCTCTTATGAAAATAACCTTGTTAATGTTTTAATAAATGTGTCTGTCTTTTAATAAGTTTTAAAATTATTTTTCCCTGTTGTGTCAAATTGGGAACAAGGTATTTTAATGCTATAAGTTATATTTTATAAGAGGATGTCTGCAGTTGAATTTTAAATCATTAATCATTACATGCTATCGTTCAAGCCATGTAAGTTAATTTCATTGATTCCAGTGTTGATATTAAGGAGTATTTACGTAGAACAAGTATATCAATAGGATGAGTTGTTTACTACGGCCGGCTATGTCCATTCAAGCGCGGCTAATAAGGGTCGGGGCCCGGTCTTCCCCGACCGATGTTTTGTGCCATGAGAGTACACGATTTCTACCTCGAGTCCATGTGCCAGGTTACAGCTGTTTGACTGTACCGCAGCTGCTGTGTGAGAGACTGGGACTGTGACTGACCTGTGACGCTGACGCTGTGATCGGTGGCCAACCCACGTACTACTGTCGCTACCCGCTACGCGCGCAGTTACTGTCTTATGTCTGCTATTTTGCGCGCGTTTTTGCTTATGACTTAGTTAGGCCTATGATTTTTGTTTCTTAGGAATAATGATGAATAGGCCTAAAACAAGTCCAATATGGACATTTTTTACGCCTGTTTTAAACAGTGACCATGTCGCTGTTTGTAACATATGCAAACAACGACTTTCTTACAAAACCTTACTTCAAATCTACGGAAACATATGAAGTGTAAACATCCCACTGTCTCCTTGGAGGAAGCTACACCAAACACATTTCTGGGTAGTCAAGAGGTAAGAAACACTGGATTTATAACAAATTAATGGGTTTATAATAACACTTTCCGTCAATCACTGATATCTAAGAATCACGGTATCAATGATCACCGATAGAGCAAAGTAACTGATATTTCCATCACTAGTCTCTCGGCGAAACTTCGGCGAAACCGCCAATTCAAAATCGGAAGCTGGGCCTATGTGCTAAATAGGTCCAGTGAAGGTAATGAAAAGTTTATTGCTAAGTTCATTGGTCCATACAGAATCTTGTATTATTTAACTGATATGAGTTGTATATTGCAGCACAAAGATGATTTGTTAGATGTTAAAAGGGCACATATCAGTCAATTGAAACCTTGTGTAAATGTTTGTAAATAAACATCTGTTATTTGTTTGTAAATAACCAAGTGTGACAATGGTGTGCCGCAAGTTCATTAAATAATGTTTTCAGGTTGTGTAATAAAGTATGTTTCAGTGAGAATAAAAAGGGTGGTTGTAGTTGGCAATACTGAAGACTTGAAGATATTAAAATGTAATAAATAAATTATATCTTGGACTACATGGATTATAAGCAAGATATAAATGAAGATAATTTATTGAAGTAAATTAATGGGTATTGCTAATTCAAGAAAACAATCACCTTTCTCCAAGACGACAAGACTCAATTGAAATAATATTTTCTTGTGTCTTAGAATAAATTTTACTTAAAGTCGTTTTTTGAAACGAAAACTTTCTAATTTTCTCATTATGAGCGGCAGACGCCAATTCCCGCAAAGCGGACGTTCAAATTTCCAACGTATCTCAAATTCCGGTGGCAACCCCCGAGCACGAGATCGTGACGAAAGAAGAGCCTACGATTATCAACAGAGACAGGTGACGAACTGGGTTGACAGTGAACCCTACATTCCACCAGAAGAGAGGAAGAGTGATAACAGAATGGAGAGGAACAAGAGTCGGGCTGAGAAGTGGAAGCAGAAGAAGACGCAGGATAAGGAGAAGAAACCAGTCCCTCCACCGCCGATTCCAGTTGTTGCCCAAACAGAGGATGCTCCAAGTGATTCCCCTCTGTACGACTCCACCCCATTTACTTCAGGTGTTCCATTAAACCAGGAATACTGCCAAAATTTTGACTTTAGCACCTTCCCTCTATTGTGCCAGGAAACATACAACACATTACAAGGCTTGAATCCTAGGTTAACGAGAGACATGCCGTTTCCAGGATTCTTACACAGCATGAATGCTGTGTTACAGACGGCAATAATTGATTCAGTCTTCGAGGATTGGAATAAATTGCGCCACTCTGCTTGTAAAAAGAAGTTGGTCATAAAAAAGAAACAGTCAAAATGGGAGTTTTAAAAGTGGACCTTCTGTCAAAGCAAGAATTAATGTATGAGTTGAAAGTTCGAGGATGTCCCAAGGACGATGTTGTGCTACAATTAAGAAAGAATTTGCGAGAAATTTTAAAATTGGGAGTTAAGGAGAACGTGAGAAATTTGGAGGCTTTGAATGTAAAAGGTGTAAATAGATAAGTTGTGTAGCATTCCAAAAGACTTGTATAATGTTCTGATGTGTGAATAGTTAGTTCCGAGTTTGTTTGTGTTTTTAGGAATTTTTTACGTTGACCATTGGTCTTGTGTGTGTGTCGTACGTCGCCCAACGAAACGTGAATCTCTTCGATTTGAAGGGTTCGAAGCGTTTCATCTTTTCTTGGTTTCATGGTTTCATCTTTTCTTGGTTTCATGGTTTCTTGGTTTCATCTTTTGATCCTTGATTTATAATTAAAGTCCAGTAATATAAAAATAAAGATCGAACAGTTAATGTTTTATTTTGAAAGACAGAAGTGATAAGCAAAACCAAGTAAAATTTTATTTTGAATTTTGAACTGTTTTATTTGACAAGAAAAGTTTTATTTAATTTATTTAAATAAATACAAGAAGATTTTATTCATTTCTTTTATTTTATTTATGACCACCACTTCTTAAAATCCACAAGAAAAATTATAGCCTGTGTACCAGCGCTATAATAAATAAGCGAGATATACAATTTTTCTTTTTCTCCATAAGGATAACATTAGACAACGTACTGTATTTAGCACTTTCAATATCTCAGTAACCAATTAACGTAGAGCAATGATCAAGATACCAAATTGTTTGTTTTTTTATGCTGAATTCAATGGTGAAAATTAAAATTTGATTTTAATAAAAATTACATGTGAAAACCCCGAAAAACCCATTTTTGGAGTACAAAACCCCCCAAAACCCCCCTTCGGATGGTGCGATTCGTCTGGTTTTCGAACTCGTTCAAATAAATGGTACTTTACACGTTTGTACCAAATTTCATTAAGATTGGACCTTTTTTACGAGAGTTATCGTGCTTACGGACACACATATATATATATATATATATATATATATATAAATAAATATATATATATATATATATATATATATATATATATACATACATAAAAATTTGAGCGAATGGTGTTTTTGGCATCTGGGGACCTCAAAATGAAAAGTTACCATGGTCTCGGGCTTAAGTCTTACCATGAGACCTACGGTAATAGCTTCTTCCCTATAGGGGAAATTCGCTAATAACGCCTACGAGCTTGCGATACTTGATACTTGGACGCTGGCGCTGTCTCTCGTAGTGATGGGATCGAAATCACGTCACTGATATTTTTCACTGATATTTGAAAATCACCGTGGTAACTGATACTCCAAGGCGTCTGATATCAGTGATTAACGGTGACAGTGATTGTCGACGCTGCTACAGATAAACAGCTGTAACCTGGCACTTGGGACTGACGAGTCTGAAAAGGAAGGGGCGGAAAACCCTTACTATTCCTACTCTCAGAACATTGGCCCGCGCCGCTATCTAGGCTGCAAAACCCCGCCGCGTGACTCATGGGGTTGACGACCCCAGGGTTCAGAAAAATCGGAGGATATTAATAGAGAATTCCGATATTCGAGAAAAACGAATCTCCTACTTGCTTGCCATGAAAAAATACAGAGAAGAAAAGAGACCTATTGTTTATATGAATGAGTCCTATGTCTGCACCTCCCATGTATCTAGCAAAACCTGGGCAGATGGTTCAGTTAACGGGTTACATACGCCAATATCCAAAGGAGATTGGCTCATTATTGTCCATGCGGGTGGAGAAGAGGGATTTGCACCAAATGCGCTCGCAATGTGCAATGTGGAAAGCGGGGATTAAGTCGAGTGACTATCACGACAACATGAACTCGAAAAATTTTATGCAGTGGGTTAAAAATCAATTAGTTCCAAATCTGAAACCTAACGCAGTCCTGGTTATAGATAACGCTGGATATCATAACTCCGAACTGTATAAAGTGCCAACATCAAACAGTAGGAAAGACGAAATGATTAAATGGCTGGAAGAAAAAAATATCCCATATGACACATCAATGTTGAAGCCACAGTTATACAAGTTGATCCAGAACCAAAAAGCCCAGTTTAAACGTTCTGGACGAAGAATTAAGCAAGGCAAAGGCAGGTCACAGTGTTTTGCGTTTGCCTCCATATCACCCCGACTTAACCCCAATCGAACTGATCTGGGCAGAAGTTAAAGATTATGTTGCCACCCACAATACCACATTTAAAATGGCAGACGTTCGGAAGCTATGTGATGAAAAGTTTTCAGCGATGGGACCGGAAAATTGGATACCGAAATGCAATCATGTGAAAACAATCGAAGGGGAATATCTGAAGAAAGAGGTAGCCATCGACCTTATGACGGAGGACGCATCTTTTGTGATAAACTTGAACAGCGAAAGCGAAGAAGACAGCGACAGTGAAGATGATGCTATGACTGGAGTTGAAGAGTTCAGTGAGTATTTTAAGTTATTTATATTTTAATGTATTTTCCTATATTAGTCAAATGTTGTTGATTCTGTTTCATGTTTTTTTTTCTTCAAAATGTTCCATGTAGTATAAATATAAGTTGTTGCAGTATGTCAAAGATAATAATAACTCGCGTTAGCATTTTTTAGATATTGTTTGTAATCCACAGTATTGTATTTAGGAAATTTATGAATGATATCAGAAATACCCTTTTCAAAAGAATTTTTAAAGCCATTTGCATCCAAATCTGGAGGTAATTTATAGAGTAGAGATATTTGAAAAAAGTTGTAATAGGTTTTCGACTGAATTCTCTTATGAAAATAACCTTGTTAATGTTTTAATAAATGTGTCTGTCTTTTAATAAGTTTTAAAATTATTTTTCCCTGTTGTGTCAAATTGGGAACAAGGTATTTTAATGCTATAAGTTATATTTTATAAGAGGATGTCTGCAGTTAAATTTTAAATCATTAATCATTACATGCTATCGTTCAAGCCATGTAAGTTAATTTCATTGATTCCAGTGTTGATATTAAGGAGTATTTACGTAGAACAAGTATATCAATAGGATGAGTTGTTTACTACGGCCGGCTATGTCCATTCAAGCGCGGCTAATAAGGGTCGGGGCCCGGTCTTCCCCGACCGATGTTTTGTGCCATGAGAGTACACGATTTCTACCTCGAGTCCATGTGCCAGGTTACAGCTGTTTGACTGTACCGCAGCTGCTGTGTGAGAGACTGGGACTGTGACTGACCTGTGACGCTGACGCTGTGATCGGTGGCCAACCCACGTACTACTGTCGCTACCCGCTACGCGCGCAGTTACTGTCTTATGTCTGCTATTTTGCGCGCGTTTTTGCTTATGACTTAGTTAGGCCTATGATTTTTGTTTCTTAGGAATAATGATGAATAGGCCTAAAACAAGTCCAATATGGACATTTTTTACGCCTGTTTTAAACAGTGACCATGTCGCTGTTTGTAACATATGCAAACAACGACTTTCTTACAAAACCTTACTTCAAATCTACGGAAACATATGAAGTGTAAACATCCCACTGTCTCCTTGGAGGAAGCTACACCAAACACATTTCTGGGTAGTCAAGAGGTAAGAAACACTGGATTTATAACAAATTAATGGGTTTATAATAACACTTTCCGTCAATCACTGATATCTAAGAATCACGGTATCAATGATCACCGATAGAGCAAAGTAACTGATATTTCCATCACTAGTCTCTCGGCGAAACTTCGGCGAAACCGCCAATTCAAAATCGGAAGCTGGGCCTATGTGCTAAATAGGTCCAGTGAAGGTAATGAAAAGTTTATTGCTAAGTTCATTGGTCCATACAGAATCTTGTATTATTTAACTGATATGAGTTGTATATTGCAGCACAAAGATGATTTGTTAGATGTTAAAAGGGCACATATCAGTCAATTGAAACCTTGTGTAAATGTTTGTAAATAAACATCTGTTATTTGTTTGTAAATAACCAAGTGTGACAATGGTGTGCCGCAAGTTCATTAAATAATGTTTTCAGGTTGTGTAATAAAGTATGTTTCAGTGAGAATAAAAAGGGTGGTTGTAGTTGGCAATACTGAAGACTTGAAGATATTAAAATGTAATAAATAAATTATATCTTGGACTACATGGATTATAAGCAAGATATAAATGAAGATAATTTATTGAAGTAAATTAATGGGTATTGCTAATTCAAGAAAACAATCACCTTTCTCCAAGACGACAAGACTCAATTGAAATAATATTTTCTTGTGTCTTAGAATAAATTTTACTTAAAGTCGTTTTTTGAAACGAAAACTTTCTAATTTTCTCATTATGAGCGGCAGACGCCAATTCCCGCAAAGCGGACGTTCAAATTTCCAACGTATCTCAAATTCCGGTGGCAACCCCCGAGCACGAGATCGTGACGAAAGAAGAGCCTACGATTATCAACAGAGACAGGTGACGAACTGGGTTGACAGTGAACCCT
This sequence comes from Allygus modestus, assembly GCA_963675035.1. Taxonomy (NCBI): domain Eukaryota; kingdom Metazoa; phylum Arthropoda; class Insecta; order Hemiptera; family Cicadellidae; genus Allygus; species Allygus modestus. The sequence goes on along the minus strand of OY776111.1, from coordinate 62,722,370 downwards.
ACATTCCACCAGAAGAGAGGAAGAGTGATAACAGAATGGAGAGGAACAAGAGTCGGGCTGAGAAGTGGAAGCAGAAGAAGACGCAGGATAAGGAGAAGAAACCAGTCCCTCCACCGCCGATTCCAGTTGTTGCCCAAACAGAGGATGCTCCAAGTGATTCCCCTCTGTACGACTCCACCCCATTTACTTCAGGTGTTCCATTAAACCAGGAATACTGCCAAAATTTTGACTTTAGCACCTTCCCTCTATTGTGCCAGGAAACATACAACACATTACAAGGCTTGAATCCTAGGTTAACGAGAGACATGCCGTTTCCAGGATTCTTACACAGCATGAATGCTGTGTTACAGACGGCAATAATTGATTCAGTCTTCGAGGATTGGAATAAATTGCGCCACTCTGCTTGTAAAAAGAAGTTGGTCATAAAAAAGAAACAGTCAAAATGGGAGTTTTAAAAGTGGACCTTCTGTCAAAGCAAGAATTAATGTATGAGTTGAAAGTTCGAGGATGTCCCAAGGACGATGTTGTGCTACAATTAAGAAAGAATTTGCGAGAAATTTTAAAATTGGGAGTTAAGGAGAACGTGAGAAATTTGGAGGCTTTGAATGTAAAAGGTGTAAATAGATAAGTTGTGTAGCATTCCAAAAGACTTGTATAATGTTCTGATGTGTGAATAGTTAGTTCCGAGTTTGTTTGTGTTTTTAGGAATTTTTTACGTTGACCATTGGTCTTGTGTGTGTGTCGTACGTCGCCCAACGAAACGTGAATCTCTTCGATTTGAAGGGTTCGAAGCGTTTCATCTTTTCTTGGTTTCATGGTTTCATCTTTTCTTGGTTTCATGGTTTCTTGGTTTCATCTTTTGATCCTTGATTTATAATTAAAGTCCAGTAATATAAAAATAAAGATCGAACAGTTAATGTTTTATTTTGAAAGACAGAAGTGATAAGCAAAACCAAGTAAAATTTTATTTTGAATTTTGAACTGTTTTATTTGACAAGAAAAGTTTTATTTAATTTATTTAAATAAATACAAGAAGATTTTATTCATTTCTTTTATTTTATTTATGACCACCACTTCTTAAAATCCACAAGAAAAATTATAGCCTGTGTACCAGCGCTATAATAAATAAGCGAGATATACAATTTTTCTTTTTCTCCATAAGGATAACATTAGACAACGTACTGTATTTAGCACTTTCAATATCTCAGTAACCAATTAACGTAGAGCAATGATCAAGATACCAAATTGTTTGTTTTTTTATGCTGAATTCAATGGTGAAAATTAAAATTTGATTTTAATAAAAATTACATGTGAAAACCCCGAAAAACCCATTTTTGGAGTACAAAACCCCCCAAAACCCCCCTTCGGATGGTGCGATTCGTCTGGTTTTCGAACTCGTTCAAATAAATGGTACTTTACACGTTTGTACCAAATTTCATTAAGATTGGACCTTTTTTACGAGAGTTATCGTGCTTACGGACACACATATATATATATATATATATATATATATAAATAAATAAATATATATATATATATATATATATATATACATACATAAAAATTTGAGCGAATGGTGTTTTTGGCATCTGGGGACCTCAAAATGAAAAGTTACCATGGTCTCGGGCTTAAGTCTTACCATGAGACCTACGGTAATAGCTTCTTCCCTATAGGGGAAATTCGCTAATAACGCCTACGAGCTTGCGATACTTGATACTTGGACGCTGGCGCTGTCTCTCGTAGTGATGGGATCGAAATCACGTCACTGATATTTTTCACTGATATTTGAAAATCACCGTGGTAACTGATACTCCAAGGCGTCTGATATCAGTGATTAACGGTGACAGTGATTGTCGACGCTGCTACAGATAAACAGCTGTAACCTGGCACTTGGGACTGACGAGTCTGAAAAGGAAGGGGCGGAAAACCCTTACTATTCCTACTCTCAGAACATTGGCCCGCGCCGCTATCTAGGCTGCAAAACCCCGCCGCGTGACTCATGGGGTTGACGACCCCAGGGTTCAGAAAAATCGGAGGATATTAATAGAGAATTCCGATATTCGAGAAAAACGAATCTCCTACTTGCTTGCCATGAAAAAATACAGAGAAGAAAAGAGACCTATTGTTTATATGAATGAGTCCTATGTCTGCACCTCCCATGTATCTAGCAAAACCTGGGCAGATGGTTCAGTTAACGGGTTACATACGCCAATATCCAAAGGAGATTGGCTCATTATTGTCCATGCGGGTGGAGAAGAGGGATTTGCACCAAATGCGCTCGCAATGTGCAATGTGGAAAGCGGGGATTAAGTCGAGTGACTATCACGACAACATGAACTCGAAAAATTTTATGCAGTGGGTTAAAAATCAATTAGTTCCAAATCTGAAACCTAACGCAGTCCTGGTTATAGATAACGCTGGATATCATAACTCCGAACTGTATAAAGTGCCAACATCAAACAGTAGGAAAGACGAAATGATTAAATGGCTGGAAGAAAAAAATATCCCATATGACACATCAATGTTGAAGCCACAGTTATACAAGTTGATCCAGAACCAAAAAGCCCAGTTTAAACGTTCTGGACGAAGAATTAAGCAAGGCAAAGGCAGGTCACAGTGTTTTGCGTTTGCCTCCATATCACCCCGACTTAACCCCAATCGAACTGATCTGGGCAGAAGTTAAAGATTATGTTGCCACCCACAATACCACATTTAAAATGGCAGACGTTCGGAAGCTATGTGATGAAAAGTTTTCAGCGATGGGACCGGAAAATTGGATACCGAAATGCAATCATGTGAAAACAATCGAAGGGGAATATCTGAAGAAAGAGGTAGCCATCGACCTTATGACGGAGGACGCATCTTTTGTGATAAACTTGAACAGCGAAAGCGAAGAAGACAGCGACAGTGAAGATGATGCTATGACTGGAGTTGAAGAGTTCAGTGAGTATTTTAAGTTATTTATATTTTAATGTATTTTCCTATATTAGTCAAATGTTGTTGATTCTGTTTCATGTTTTTTTTTCTTCAAAATGTTCCATGTAGTATAAATATAAGTTGTTGCAGTATGTCAAAGATAATAATAACTCGCGTTAGCATTTTTTAGATATTGTTTGTAATCCACAGTATTGTATTTAGGAAATTTATGAATGATATCAGAAATACCCTTTTCAAAAGAATTTTTAAAGCCATTTGCATCCAAATCTGGAGGTAATTTATAGAGTAGAGATATTTGAAAAAAGTTGTAATAGGTTTTCGACTGAATTCTCTTATGAAAATAACCTTGTTAATGTTTTAATAAATGTGTCTGTCTTTTAATAAGTTTTAAAATTATTTTTCCCTGTTGTGTCAAATTGGGAACAAGGTATTTTAATGCTATAAGTTATATTTTATAAGAGGATGTCTGCAGTTAAATTTTAAATCATTAATCATTACATGCTATCGTTCAAGCCATGTAAGTTAATTTCATTGATTCCAGTGTTGATATTAAGGAGTATTTACGTAGAACAAGTATATCAATAGGATGAGTTGTTTACTACGGCCGGCTATGTCCATTCAAGCGCGGCTAATAAGGGTCGGGGCCCGGTCTTCCCCGACCGATGTTTTGTGCCATGAGAGTACACGATTTCTACCTCGAGTCCATGTGCCAGGTTACAGCTGTTTGACTGTACCGCAGCTGCTGTGTGAGAGACTGGGACTGTGACTGACCTGTGACGCTGACGCTGTGATCGGTGGCCAACCCACGTACTACTGTCGCTACCCGCTACGCGCGCAGTTACTGTCTTATGTCTGCTATTTTGCGCGCGTTTTTGCTTATGACTTAGTTAGGCCTATGATTTTTGTTTCTTAGGAATAATGATGAATAGGCCTAAAACAAGTCCAATATGGACATTTTTTACGCCTGTTTTAAACAGTGACCATGTCGCTGTTTGTAACATATGCAAACAACGACTTTCTTACAAAACCTTACTTCAAATCTACGGAAACATATGAAGTGTAAACATCCCACTGTCTCCTTGGAGGAAGCTACACCAAACACATTTCTGGGTAGTCAAGAGGTAAGAAACACTGGATTTATAACAAATTAATGGGTTTATAATAACACTTTCCGTCAATCACTGATATCTAAGAATCACGGTATCAATGATCACCGATAGAGCAAAGTAACTGATATTTCCATCACTAGTCTCTCGGCGAAACTTCGGCGAAACCGCCAATTCAAAATCGGAAGCTGGGCCTATGTGCTAAATAGGTCCAGTGAAGGTAATGAAAAGTTTATTGCTAAGTTCATTGGTCCATACAGAATCTTGTATTATTTAACTGATATGAGTTGTATATTGCAGCACAAAGATGATTTGTTAGATGTTAAAAGGGCACATATCAGTCAATTGAAACCTTGTGTAAATGTTTGTAAATAAACATCTGTTATTTGTTTGTAAATAACCAAGTGTGACAATGGTGTGCCGCAAGTTCATTAAATAATGTTTTCAGGTTGTGTAATAAAGTATGTTTCAGTGAGAATAAAAAGGGTGGTTGTAGTTGGCAATACTGAAGACTTGAAGATATTAAAATGTAATAAATAAATTATATCTTGGACTACATGGATTATAAGCAAGATATAAATGAAGATAATTTATTGAAGTAAATTAATGGGTATTGCTAATTCAAGAAAACAATCACCTTTCTCCAAGACGACAAGACTCAATTGAAATAATATTTTCTTGTGTCTTAGAATAAATTTTACTTAAAGTCGTTTTTTGAAACGAAAACTTTCTAATTTTCTCATTATGAGCGGCAGACGCCAATTCCCGCAAAGCGGACGTTCAAATTTCCAACGTATCTCAAATTCCGGTGGCAACCCCCGAGCACGAGATCGTGACGAAAGAAGAGCCTACGATTATCAACAGAGACAGGTGACGAACTGGGTTGACAGTGAACCCTACATTCCACCAGAAGAGAGGAAGAGTGATAACAGAATGGAGAGGAACAAGAGTCGGGCTGAGAAGTGGAAGCAGAAGAAGACGCAGGATAAGGAGAAGAAACCAGTCCCTCCACCGCCGATTCCAGTTGTTGCCCAAACAGAGGATGCTCCAAGTGATTCCCCTCTGTACGACTCCACCCCATTTACTTCAGGTGTTCCATTAAACCAGGAATACTGCCAAAATTTTGACTTTAGCACCTTCCCTCTATTGTGCCAGGAAACATACAACACATTACAAGGCTTGAATCCTAGGTTAACGAGAGACATGCCGTTTCCAGGATTCTTACACAGCATGAATGCTGTGTTACAGACGGCAATAATTGATTCAGTCTTCGAGGATTGGAATAAATTGCGCCACTCTGCTTGTAAAAAGAAGTTGGTCATAAAAAAGAAACAGTCAAAATGGGAGTTTTAAAAGTGGACCTTCTGTCAAAGCAAGAATTAATGTATGAGTTGAAAGTTCGAGGATGTCCCAAGGACGATGTTGTGCTACAATTAAGAAAGAATTTGCGAGAAATTTTAAAATTGGGAGTTAAGGAGAACGTGAGAAATTTGGAGGCTTTGAATGTAAAAGGTGTAAATAGATAAGTTGTGTAGCATTCCAAAAGACTTGTATAATGTTCTGATGTGTGAATAGTTAGTTCCGAGTTTGTTTGTGTTTTTAGGAATTTTTTACGTTGACCATTGGTCTTGTGTGTGTGTCGTACGTCGCCCAACGAAACGTGAATCTCTTCGATTTGAAGGGTTCGAAGCGTTTCATCTTTTCTTGGTTTCATGGTTTCATCTTTTCTTGGTTTCATGGTTTCTTGGTTTCATCTTTTGATCCTTGATTTATAATTAAAGTCCAGTAATATAAAAATAAAGATCGAACAGTTAATGTTTTATTTTGAAAGACAGAAGTGATAAGCAAAACCAAGTAAAATTTTATTTTGAATTTTGAACTGTTTTATTTGACAAGAAAAATTTTATTTAATTTATTTAAATAAATACAAGAAGATTTTATTCATTTCTTTTATTTTATTTATGACCACCACTTCTTAAAATCCACAAGAAAAATTATAGCCTGTGTACCAGCGCTATAATAAATAAGCGAGATATACAATTTTTCATTTTCTCCATAAGGATAACATTAGACAACGTACTGTATTTAGCACTTTCAATATCTCAGTAACCAATTAACGTAGAGCAATGATCAAGATACCAAATTGTTTGTTTTTTTATGCTGAATTCAATGGTGAAAATTAAAATTTGATTTTAATAAAAATTACATGTGAAAACCCCGAAAAACCCATTTTTGGAGTACAAAACCCCCCAAAACCCCCCTTCGGATGGTGCGATTCGTCTGGTTTTCGAACTCGTTCAAATAAATGGTACTTTACACGTTTGTACCAAATTTCATTAAGATTGGACCTTTTTTACGAGAGTTATCGTGCTTACGGACACATATATATATATATATATATATATATATATATAAATAAATAAATATATATATATATATATACATATATAAAAATTTGAGCGAATGGTGTTTTTGGCATCTGGGGACCTCAAAATGAAAAGTTACCATGGTCTCGGGCTTAAGTCTTACCATGAGACCTACGGTAATAGCTTCTTCCCTATAGGGGAAATTCGCTAATAACGCCTACGAGCTTGCGATACTTGATACTTGGACGCTGGCGCTGTCTCTCGTAGTGATGGGATCGAAATCACGTCACTGATATTTTTCACTGATATTTGAAAATCACCGTGGTAACTGATACTCCAAGGCGTCTGATATCAGTGATTAACGGTGACAGTGATTGTCGACGCTGCTACAGATAAACAGCTGTAACCTGGCACTTGGGACTGACGAGTCTGAAAAGGAAGGGGCGGAAAACCCTTACTATTCCTACTCTCAGAACATTGGCCCGCGCCGCTATCTAGGCTGCAAAACCCCGCCGCGTGACTCATGGGGTTGACGACCCCAGGGTTCAGAAAAATCGGAGGATATTAATAGAGAATTCCGATATTCGAGAAAAACGAATCTCCTACTTGCTTGCCATGAAAAAATACAGAGAAGAAAAGAGACCTATTGTTTATATGAATGAGTCCTATGTCTGCACCTCCCATGTATCTAGCAAAACCTGGGCAGATGGTTCAGTTAACGGGTTACATACGCCAATATCCAAAGGAGATTGGCTCATTATTGTCCATGCGGGTGGAGAAGAGGGATTTGCACCAAATGCGCTCGCAATGTGCAATGTGGAAAGCGGGGATTAAGTCGAGTGACTATCACGACAACATGAACTCGAAAAATTTTATGCAGTGGGTTAAAAATCAATTAGTTCCAAATCTGAAACCTAACGCAGTCCTGGTTATAGATAACGCTGGATATCATAACTCCGAACTGTATAAAGTGCCAACATCAAACAGTAGGAAAGACGAAATGATTAAATGGCTGGAAGAAAAAAATATCCCATATGACACATCAATGTTGAAGCCACAGTTATACAAGTTGATCCAGAACCAAAAAGCCCAGTTTAAACGTTCTGGACGAAGAATTAAGCAAGGCAAAGGCAGGTCACAGTGTTTTGCGTTTGCCTCCATATCACCCCGACTTAACCCCAATCGAACTGATCTGGGCAGAAGTTAAAGATTATGTTGCCACCCACAATACCACATTTAAAATGGCAGACGTTCGGAAGCTATGTGATGAAAAGTTTTCAGCGATGGGACCGGAAAATTGGATACCGAAATGCAATCACGTGAAAACAATCGAAGGGGAATATCTGAAGAAAGAGGTAGCCATCGACCTTATGACGGAGGACGCATCTTTTGTGATAAACTTGAACAGCGAAAGCGAAGAAGACAGCGACAGTGAAGATGATGCTATGACTGGAGTTGAAGAGTTCAGTGAGTATTTTAAGTTATTTATATTTTAATGTATTTTCCTATATTAGTCAAATGTTGTTGATTCTGTTTCATGTTTTTTTTTCTTCAAAATGTTCCATGTAGTATAAATATAAGTTGTTGCAGTATGTCAAAGATAATAATAACTCGCGTTAGCATTTTTTAGATATTGTTTGTAATCCACAGTATTGTATTTAGGAAATTTATGAATGATATCAGAAATACCCTTTTCAAAAGAATTTTTAAAGCCATTTGCATCCAAATCTGGAGGTAATTTATAGAGTAGAGATATTTGAAAAAAGTTGTAATAGGTTTTCGACTGAATTCTCTTATGAAAATAACCTTGTTAATGTTTTAATAAATGTGTCTGTCTTTTAATAAGTTTTAAAATTATTTTTCCCTGTTGTGTCAAATTGGGAACAAGGTATTTTAATGCTATAAGTTATATTTTATAAGAGGATGTCTGCAGTTAAATTTTAAATCATTAATCATTACATGCTATCGTTCAAGCCATGTAAGTTAATTTCATTGATTCCAGTGTTGATATTAAGGAGTATTTACGTAGAACAAGTATATCAATAGGATGAGTTGTTTACTACGGCCGGCTATGTCCATTCAAGCGCGGCTAATAAGGGTCGGGGCCCGGTCTTCCCCGACCGATGTTTTGTGCCATGAGAGTACACGATTTCTACCTCGAGTCCATGTGCCAGGTTACAGCTGTTTGACTGTACCGCAGCTGCTGTGTGAGAGACTGGGACTGTGACTGACCTGTGACGCTGACGCTGTGATCGGTGGCCAACCCACGTACTACTGTCGCTACCCGCTACGCGCGCAGTTACTGTCTTATGTCTGCTATTTTGCGCGCGTTTTTGCTTATGACTTAGTTAGGCCTATGATTTTTGTTTCTTAGGAATAATGATGAATAGGCCTAAAACAAGTCCAATATGGACATTTTTTACGCCTGTTTTAAACAGTGACCATGTCGCTGTTTGTAACATATGCAAACAACGACTTTCTTACAAAACCTTACTTCAAATCTACGGAAACATATGAAGTGTAAACATCCCACTGTCTCCTTGGAGGAAGCTACACCAAACACATTTCTGGGTAGTCAAGAGGTAAGAAACACTGGATTTATAACAAATTAATGGGTTTATAATAACACTTTCCGTCAATCACTGATATCTAAGAATCACGGTATCAATGATCACCGATAGAGCAAAGTAACTGATATTTCCATCACTAGTCTCTCGGCGAAACTTCGGCGAAACCGCCAATTCAAAATCGGAAGCTGGGCCTATGTGCTAAATAGGTCCAGTGAAGGTAATGAAAAGTTTATTGCTAAGTTCATTGGTCCATACAGAATCTTGTATTATTTAACTGATATGAGTTGTATATTGCAGCACAAAGATGATTTGTTAGATGTTAAAAGGGCACATATCAGTCAATTGAAACCTTGTGTAAATGTTTGTAAATAAACATCTGTTATTTGTTTGTAAATAACCAAGTGTGACAATGGTGTGCCGCAAGTTCATTAAATAATGTTTTCAGGTTGTGTAATAAAGTATGTTTCAGTGAGAATAAAAAGGGTGGTTGTAGTTGGCAATACTGAAGACTTGAAGATATTAAAATGTAATAAATAAATTATATCTTGGACTACATGGATTATAAGCAAGATATAAATGAAGATAATTTATTGAAGTAAATTAATGGGTATTGCTAATTCAAGAAAACAATCACCTTTCTCCAAGACGACAAGACTCAATTGAAATAATATTTTCTTGTGTCTTAGAATAAATTTTACTTAAAGTCGTTTTTTGAAACGAAAACTTTCTAATTTTCTCATTATGAGCGGCAGACGCCAATTCCCGCAAAGCGGACGTTCAAATTTCCAACGTATCTCAAATTCCGGTGGCAACCCCCGAGCACGAGATCGTGACGAAAGAAGAGCCTACGATTATCAACAGAGACAGGTGACGAACTGGGTTGACAGTGAACCCTACATTCCACCAGAAGAGAGGAAGAGTGATAACAGAATGGAGAGGAACAAGAGTCGGGCTGAGAAGTGGAAGCAGAAGAAGACGCAGGATAAGGAGAAGAAACCAGTCCCTCCACCGCCGATTCCAGTTGTTGCCCAAACAGAGGATGCTCCAAGTGATTCCCCTCTGTACGACTCCACCCCATTTACTTCAGGTGTTCCATTAAACCAGGAATACTGCCAAAATTTTGACTTTAGCACCTTCCCTCTATTGTGCCAGGAAACATACAACACATTACAAGGCTTGAATCCTAGGTTAACGAGAGACATGCCGTTTCCAGGATTCTTACACAGCATGAATGCTGTGTTACAGACGGCAATAATTGATTCAGTCTTCGAGGATTGGAATAAATTGCGCCACTCTGCTTGTAAAAAGAAGTTGGTCATAAAAAAGAAACAGTCAAAATGGGAGTTTTAAAAGTGGACCTTCTGTCAAAGCAAGAATTAATGTATGAGTTGAAAGTTCGAGGATGTCCCAAGGACGATGTTGTGCTACAATTAAGAAAGAATTTGCGAGAAATTTTAAAATTGGGAGTTAAGGAGAACGTGAGAAATTTGGAGGCTTTGAATGTAAAAGGTGTAAATAGATAAGTTGTGTAGCATTCCAAAAGACTTGTATAATGTTCTGATGTGTGAATAGTTAGTTCCGAGTTTGTTTGTGTTTTTAGGAATTTTTTACGTTGACCATTGGTCTTGTGTGTGTGTCGTACGTCGCCCAACGAAACGTGAATCTCTTCGATTTGAAGGGTTCGAAGCGTTTCATCTTTTCTTGGTTTCATGGTTTCATCTTTTCTTGGTTTCATGGTTTCTTGGTTTCATCTTTTGATCCTTGATTTATAATTAAAGTCCAGTAATATAAAAATAAAGATCGAACAGTTAATGTTTTATTTTGAAAGACAGAAGTGATAAGCAAAACCAAGTAAAATTTTATTTTGAATTTTGAACTGTTTTATTTGACAAGAAAAATTTTATTTAATTTATTTAAATAAATACAAGAAGATTTTATTCATTTCTTTTATTTTATTTATGACCACCACTTCTTAAAATCCACAAGAAAAATTATAGCCTGTGTACCAGCGCTATAATAAATAAGCGAGATATACAATTTTTCATTTTCTCCATAAGGATAACATTAGACAACGTACTGTATTTAGCACTTTCAATATCTCAGTAACCAATTAACGTAGAGCAATGATCAAGATACCAAATTGTTTGTTTTTTTATGCTGAATTCAATGGTGAAAATTAAAATTTGATTTTAATAAAAATTACATGTGAAAACCCCGAAAAACCCATTTTTGGAGTACAAAACCCCCCAAAACCCCCCTTCGGATGGTGCGATTCGTCTGGTTTTCGAACTCGTTCAAATAAATGGTACTTTACACGTTTGTACCAAATTTCATTAAGATTGGACCTTTTTTACGAGAGTTATCGTGCTTACGGACACATATATATATATATATATATATATATATATAAATAAATAAATATATATATATATATATACATATATAAAAATTTGAGCGAATGGTGTTTTTGGCATCTGGGGACCTCAAAATGAAAAGTTACCATGGTCTCGGGCTTAAGTCTTACCATGAGACCTACGGTAATAGCTTCTTCCCTATAGGGGAAATTCGCTAATAACGCCTACGAGCTTGCGATACTTGATACTTGGACGCTGGCGCTGTCTCTCGTAGTGATGGGATCGAAATCACGTCACTGATATTTTTCACTGATATTTGAAAATCACCGTGGTAACTGATACTCCAAGGCGTCTGATATCAGTGATTAACGGTGACAGTGATTGTCGACGCTGCTACAGATAAACAGCTGTAACCTGGCACTTGGGACTGACGAGTCTGAAAAGGAAGGGGCGGAAAACCCTTACTATTCCTACTCTCAGAACATTGGCCCGCGCCGCTATCTAGGCTGCAAAACCCCGCCGCGTGACTCATGGGGTTGACGACCCCAGGGTTCAGAAAAATCGGAGGATATTAATAGAGAATTCCGATATTCGAGAAAAACGAATCTCCTACTTGCTTGCCATGAAAAAATACAGAGAAGAAAAGAGACCTATTGTTTATATGAATGAGTCCTATGTCTGCACCTCCCATGTATCTAGCAAAACCTGGGCAGATGGTTCAGTTAACGGGTTACATACGCCAATATCCAAAGGAGATTGGCTCATTATTGTCCATGCGGGTGGAGAAGAGGGATTTGCACCAAATGCGCTCGCAATGTGCAATGTGGAAAGCGGGGATTAAGTCGAGTGACTATCACGACAACATGAACTCGAAAAATTTTATGCAGTGGGTTAAAAATCAATTAGTTCCAAATCTGAAACCTAACGCAGTCCTGGTTATAGATAACGCTGGATATCATAACTCCGAACTGTATAAAGTGCCAACATCAAACAGTAGGAAAGACGAAATGATTAAATGGCTGGAAGAAAAAAATATCCCATATGACACATCAATGTTGAAGCCACAGTTATACAAGTTGATCCAGAACCAAAAAGCCCAGTTTAAACGTTCTGGACGAAGAATTAAGCAAGGCAAAGGCAGGTCACAGTGTTTTGCGTTTGCCTCCATATCACCCCGACTTAACCCCAATCGAACTGATCTGGGCAGAAGTTAAAGATTATGTTGCCACCCACAATACCACATTTAAAATGGCAGACGTTCGGAAGCTATGTGATGAAAAGTTTTCAGCGATGGGACCGGAAAATTGGATACCGAAATGCAATCACGTGAAAACAATCGAAGGGGAATATCTGAAGAAAGAGGTAGCCATCGACCTTATGACGGAGGACGCATCTTTTGTGATAAACTTGAACAGCGAAAGCGAAGAAGACAGCGACAGTGAAGATGATGCTATGACTGGAGTTGAAGAGTTCAGTGAGTATTTTAAGTTATTTATATTTTAATGTATTTTCCTATATTAGTCAAATGTTGTTGATTCTGTTTCATGTTTTTTTTTCTTCAAAATGTTCCATGTAGTATAAATATAAGTTGTTGCAGTATGTCAAAGATAATAATAACTCGCGTTAGCATTTTTTAGATATTGTTTGTAATCCACAGTATTGTATTTAGGAAATTTATGAATGATATCAGAAATACCCTTTTCAAAAGAATTTTTAAAGCCATTTGCATCCAAATCTGGAGGTAATTTATAGAGTAGAGATATTTGAAAAAAGTTGTAATAGGTTTTCGACTGAATTCTCTTATGAAAATAACCTTGTTAATGTTTTAATAAATGTGTCTGTCTTTTAATAAGTTTTAAAATTATTTTTCCCTGTTGTGTCAAATTGGGAACAAGGTATTTTAATGCTATAAGTTATATTTTATAAGAGGATGTCTGCAGTTAAATTTTAAATCATTAATCATTACATGCTATCGTTCAAGCCATGTAAGTTAATTTCATTGATTCCAGTGTTGATATTAAGGAGTATTTACGTAGAACAAGTATATCAATAGGATGAGTTGTTTACTACGGCCGGCTATGTCCATTCAAGCGCGGCTAATAAGGGTCGGGGCCCGGTCTTCCCCGACCGATGTTTTGTGCCATGAGAGTACACGATTTCTACCTCGAGTCCATGTGCCAGGTTACAGCTGTTTGACTGTACCGCAGCTGCTGTGTGAGAGACTGGGACTGTGACTGACCTGTGACGCTGACGCTGTGATCGGTGGCCAACCCACGTACTACTGTCGCTACCCGCTACGCGCGCAGTTACTGTCTTATGTCTGCTATTTTGCGCGCGTTTTTGCTTATGACTTAGTTAGGCCTATGATTTTTGTTTCTTAGGAATAATGATGAATAGGCCTAAAACAAGTCCAATATGGACATTTTTTACGCCTGTTTTAAACAGTGACCATGTCGCTGTTTGTAACATATGCAAACAACGACTTTCTTACAAAACCTTACTTCAAATCTACGGAAACATATGAAGTGTAAACATCCCACTGTCTCCTTGGAGGAAGCTACACCAAACACATTTCTGGGTAGTCAAGAGGTAAGAAACACTGGATTTATAACAAATTAATGGGTTTATAATAACACTTTCCGTCAATCACTGATATCTAAGAATCACGGTATCAATGATCACCGATAGAGCAAAGTAACTGATATTTCCATCACTAGTCTCTCGGCGAAACTTCGGCGAAACCGCCAATTCAAAATCGGAAGCTGGGCCTATGTGCTAAATAGGTCCAGTGAAGGTAATGAAAAGTTTATTGCTAAGTTCATTGGTCCATACAGAATCTTGTATTATTTAACTGATATGAGTTGTATATTGCAGCACAAAGATGATTTGTTAGATGTTAAAAGGGCACATATCAGTCAATTGAAACCTTGTGTAAATGTTTGTAAATAAACATCTGTTATTTGTTTGTAAATAACCAAGTGTGACAATGGTGTGCCGCAAGTTCATTAAATAATGTTTTCAGGTTGTGTAATAAAGTATGTTTCAGTGAGAATAAAAAGGGTGGTTGTAGTTGGCAATACTGAAGACTTGAAGATATTAAAATGTAATAAATAAATTATATCTTGGACTACATGGATTATAAGCAAGATATAAATGAAGATAATTTATTGAAGTAAATTAATGGGTATTGCTAATTCAAGAAAACAATCACCTTTCTCCAAGACGACAAGACTCAATTGAAATAATATTTTCTTGTGTCTTAGAATAAATTTTACTTAAAGTCGTTTTTTGAAACGAAAACTTTCTAATTTTCTCATTATGAGCGGCAGACGCCAATTCCCGCAAAGCGGACGTTCAAATTTCCAACGTATCTCAAATTCCGGTGGCAACCCCCGAGCACGAGATCGTGACGAAAGAAGAGCCTACGATTATCAACAGAGACAGGTGACGAACTGGGTTGACAGTGAACCCTACATTCCACCAGAAGAGAGGAAGAGTGATAACAGAATGGAGAGGAACAAGAGTCGGGCTGAGAAGTGGAAGCAGAAGAAGACGCAGGATAAGGAGAAGAAACCAGTCCCTCCACCGCCGATTCCAGTTGTTGCCCAAACAGAGGATGCTCCAAGTGATTCCCCTCTGTACGACTCCACCCCATTTACTTCAGGTGTTCCATTAAACCAGGAATACTGCCAAAATTTTGACTTTAGCACCTTCCCTCTATTGTGCCAGGAAACATACAACACATTACAAGGCTTGAATCCTAGGTTAACGAGAGACATGCCGTTTCCAGGATTCTTACACAGCATGAATGCTGTGTTACAGACGGCAATAATTGATTCAGTCTTCGAGGATTGGAATAAATTGCGCCACTCTGCTTGTAAAAAGAAGTTGGTCATAAAAAAGAAACAGTCAAAATGGGAGTTTTAAAAGTGGACCTTCTGTCAAAGCAAGAATTAATGTATGAGTTGAAAGTTCAAGGATGTCCCAAGGACGATGTTGTGCTACAATTAAGACAGATTTTGCGAGAAATTTTAAAATTGGGAGTTAAGGAGAACGTGAGAAATTTGGAGGCTTTGAATGTAAAAGGTGTAAATAGATAAGTTGTGTAGCATTCCAAAAGACTTGTATAATGTTCTGATGTGTGAATAGTTAGTTCCGAGTTTGTTTGTGTTTTTAGGAATTTTTTACGTTGACCATTGGTCTTGTGTGTGTGTCGTACGTCGCCCAACGAAACGTGAATCTCTTCGATTTGAAGGGTTCGAAGCGTTTCATCTTTTCTTGGTTTCATGGTTTCATCTTTTCTTGGTTTCATGGTTTCTTGGTTTCATCTTTTGATCCTTGATTTATAATTAAAGTCCAGTAATATAAAAATAAAGATCGAACAGTTAATGTTTTATTTTGAAAGACAGAAGTGATAAGCAAAACCAAGTAAAATTTTATTTTGAATTTTGAACTGTTTTATTTGACAAGAAAAGTTTTATTTAATTTATTTAAATAAATACAAGAAGATTTTATTCATTTCTTTTATTTTATTTATGACCACCACTTCTTAAAATCCACAAGAAAAATTATAGCCTGTGTACCAGCGCTATAATAAATAAGCGAGATATACAATTTTTCTTTTTCTCCATAAGGATAACATTAGACAACGTACTGTATTTAGCACTTTCAATATCTCAGTAACCAATTAACGTAGAGCAATGATCAAGATACCAAATTGTTTGTTTTTTTATGCTGAATTCAATGGTGAAAATTAAAATTTGATTTTAATAAAAATTACATGTGAAAACCCCGAAAAACCCATTTTTGGAGTACAAAACCCCCCAAAACCCCCCTTCGGATGGTGCGATTCGTCTGGTTTTCGAACTCGTTCAAATAAATGGTACTTTACACGTTTGTACCAAATTTCATTAAGATTGGACCTTTTTTACGAGAGTTATCGTGCTTACGGACACACATATATATATATATATATATATATAAATAAATAAATATATATATATATATATACATATATAAAAATTTGAGCGAATGGTGTTTTTGGCATCTGGGGACCTCAAAATGAAAAGTTACCATGGTCTCGGGCTTAAGTCTTACCATGAGACCTACGGTAATAGCTTCTTCCCTATAGGGGAAATTCGCTAATAACGCCTACGAGCTTGCGATACTTGATACTTGGACGCTGGCGCTGTCTCTCGTAGTGATGGGATCGAAATCACGTCACTGATATTTTTCACTGATATTTGAAAATCACCGTGGTAACTGATACTCCAAGGCGTCTGATATCAGTGATTAACGGTGACAGTGATTGTCGACGCTGCTACAGATAAACAGCTGTAACCTGGCACTTGGGACTGACGAGTCTGAAAAGGAAGGGGCGGAAAACCCTTACTATTCCTACTCTCAGAACATTGGCCCGCGCCGCTATCTAGGCTGCAAAACCCCGCCGCGTGACTCATGGGGTTGACGACCCCAGGGTTCAGAAAAATCGGAGGATATTAATAGAGAATTCCGATATTCGAGAAAAACGAATCTCCTACTTGCTTGCCATGAAAAAATACAGAGAAGAAAAGAGACCTATTGTTTATATGAATGAGTCCTATGTCTGCACCTCCCATGTATCTAGCAAAACCTGGGCAGATGGTTCAGTTAACGGGTTACATACGCCAATATCCAAAGGAGATTGGCTCATTATTGTCCATGCGGGTGGAGAAGAGGGATTTGCACCAAATGCGCTCGCAATGTGCAATGTGGAAAGCGGGGATTAAGTCGAGTGACTATCACGACAACATGAACTCGAAAAATTTTATGCAGTGGGTTAAAAATCAATTAGTTCCAAATCTGAAACCTAACGCAGTCCTGGTTATAGATAACGCTGGATATCATAACTCCGAACTGTATAAAGTGCCAACATCAAACAGTAGGAAAGACGAAATGATTAAATGGCTGGAAGAAAAAAATATCCCATATGACACATCAATGTTGAAGCCACAGTTATACAAGTTGATCCAGAACCAAAAAGCCCAGTTTAAACGTTCTGGACGAAGAATTAAGCAAGGCAAAGGCAGGTCACAGTGTTTTGCGTTTGCCTCCATATCACCCCGACTTAACCCCAATCGAACTGATCTGGGCAGAAGTTAAAGATTATGTTGCCACCCACAATACCACATTTAAAATGGCAGACGTTCGGAAGCTATGTGATGAAAAGTTTTCAGCGATGGGACCGGAAAATTGGATACCGAAATGCAATCATGTGAAAACAATCGAAGGGGAATATCTGAAGAAAGAGGTAGCCATCGACCTTATGACGGAGGACGCATCTTTTGTGATAAACTTGAACAGCGAAAGCGAAGAAGACAGCGACAGTGAAGATGATGCTATGACTGGAGTTGAAGAGTTCAGTGAGTATTTTAAGTTATTTATATTTTAATGTATTTTCCTATATTAGTCAAATGTTGTTGATTCTGTTTCATGTTTTTTTTTCTTCAAAATGTTCCATGTAGTATAAATATAAGTTGTTGCAGTATGTCAAAGATAATAATAACTCGCGTTAGCATTTTTTAGATATTGTTTGTAATCCACAGTATTGTATTTAGGAAATTTATGAATGATATCAGAAATACCCTTTTCAAAAGAATTTTTAAAGCCATTTGCATCCAAATCTGGAGGTAATTTATAGAGTAGAGATATTTGAAAAAAGTTGTAATAGGTTTTCGACTGAATTCTCTTATGAAAATAACCTTGTTAATGTTTTAATAAATGTGTCTGTCTTTTAATAAGTTTTAAAATTATTTTTCCCTGTTGTGTCAAATTGGGAACAAGGTATTTTAATGCTATAAGTTATATTTTATAAGAGGATGTCTGCAGTTAAATTTTAAATCATTAATCATTACATGCTATCGTTCAAGCCATGTAAGTTAATTTCATTGATTCCAGTGTTGATATTAAGGAGTATTTACGTAGAACAAGTATATCAATAGGATGAGTTGTTTACTACGGCCGGCTATGTCCATTCAAGCGCGGCTAATAAGGGTCGGGGCCCGGTCTTCCCCGACCGATGTTTTGTGCCATGAGAGTACACGATTTCTACCTCGAGTCCATGTGCCAGGTTACAGCTGTTTGACTGTACCGCAGCTGCTGTGTGAGAGACTGGGACTGTGACTGACCTGTGACGCTGACGCTGTGATCGGTGGCCAACCCACGTACTACTGTCGCTACCCGCTACGCGCGCAGTTACTGTCTTATGTCTGCTATTTTGCGCGCGTTTTTGCTTATGACTTAGTTAGGCCTATGATTTTTGTTTCTTAGGAATAATGATGAATAGGCCTAAAACAAGTCCAATATGGACATTTTTTACGCCTGTTTTAAACAGTGACCATGTCGCTGTTTGTAACATATGCAAACAACGACTTTCTTACAAAACCTTACTTCAAATCTACGGAAACATATGAAGTGTAAACATCCCACTGTCTCCTTGGAGGAAGCTACACCAAACACATTTCTGGGTAGTCAAGAGGTAAGAAACACTGGATTTATAACAAATTAATGGGTTTATAATAACACTTTCCGTCAATCACTGATATCTAAGAATCACGGTATCAATGATCACCGATAGAGCAAAGTAACTGATATTTCCATCACTAGTCTCTCGGCGAAACTTCGGCGAAACCGCCAATTCAAAATCGGAAGCTGGGCCTATGTGCTAAATAGGTCCAGTGAAGGTAATGAAAAGTTTATTGCTAAGTTCATTGGTCCATACAGAATCTTGTATTATTTAACTGATATGAGTTGTATATTGCAGCACAAAGATGATTTGTTAGATGTTAAAAGGGCACATATCAGTCAATTGAAACCTTGTGTAAATGTTTGTAAATAAACATCTGTTATTTGTTTGTAAATAACCAAGTGTGACAATGGTGTGCCGCAAGTTCATTAAATAATGTTTTCAGGTTGTGTAATAAAGTATGTTTCAGTGAGAATAAAAAGGGTGGTTGTAGTTGGCAATACTGAAGACTTGAAGATATTAAAATGTAATAAATAAATTATATCTTGGACTACATGGATTATAAGCAAGATATAAATGAAGATAATTTATTGAAGTAAATTAATGGGTATTGCTAATTCAAGAAAACAATCACCTTTCTCCAAGACGACAAGACTCAATTGAAATAATATTTTCTTGTGTCTTAGAATAAATTTTACTTAAAGTCGTTTTTTGAAACGAAAACTTTCTAATTTTCTCATTATGAGCGGCAGACGCCAATTCCCGCAAAGCGGACGTTCAAATTTCCAACGTATCTCAAATTCCGGTGGCAACCCCCGAGCACGAGATCGTGACGAAAGAAGAGCCTACGATTATCAACAGAGACAGGTGACGAACTGGGTTGACAGTGAACCCTACATTCCACCAGAAGAGAGGAAGAGTGATAACAGAATGGAGAGGAACAAGAGTCGGGCTGAGAAGTGGAAGCAGAAGAAGACGCAGGATAAGGAGAAGAAACCAGTCCCTCCACCGCCGATTCCAGTTGTTGCCCAAACAGAGGATGCTCCAAGTGATTCCCCTCTGTACGACTCCACCCCATTTACTTCAGGTGTTCCATTAAACCAGGAATACTGCCAAAATTTTGACTTTAGCACCTTCCCTCTATTGTGCCAGGAAACATACAACACATTACAAGGCTTGAATCCTAGGTTAACGAGAGACATGCCGTTTCCAGGATTCTTACACAGCATGAATGCTGTGTTACAGACGGCAATAATTGATTCAGTCTTCGAGGATTGGAATAAATTGCGCCACTCTGCTTGTAAAAAGAAGTTGGTCATAAAAAAGAAACAGTCAAAATGGGAGTTTTAAAAGTGGACCTTCTGTCAAAGCAAGAATTAATGTATGAGTTGAAAGTTCGAGGATGTCCCAAGGACGATGTTGTGCTACAATTAAGACAGATTTTGCGAGAAATTTTAAAATTGGGAGTTAAGGAGAACGTGAGAAATTTGGAGGCTTTGAATGTAAAAGGTGTAAATAGATAAGTTGTGTAGCATTCCAAAAGACTTGTATAATGTTCTGATGTGTGAATAGTTAGTTCCGAGTTTGTTTGTGTTTTTAGGAATTTTTTACGTTGACCATTGGTCTTGTGTGTGTGTCGTACGTCGCCCAACGAAACGTGAATCTCTTCGATTTGAAGGGTTCGAAGCGTTTCATCTTTTCTTGGTTTCATGGTTTCATCTTTTCTTGGTTTCATGGTTTCTTGGTTTCATCTTTTGATCCTTGATTTATAATTAAAGTCCAGTAATATAAAAATAAAGATCGAACAGTTAATGTTTTATTTTGAAAGACAGAAGTGATAAGCAAAACCAAGTAAAATTTTATTTTGAATTTTGAACTGTTTTATTTGACAAGAAAAGTTTTATTTAATTTATTTAAATAAATACAAGAAGATTTTATTCATTTCTTTTATTTTATTTATGACCACCACTTCTTAAAATCCACAAGAAAAATTATAGCCTGTGTACCAGCGCTATAATAAATAAGCGAGATATACAATTTTTCTTTTTCTCCATAAGGATAACATTAGACAACGTACTGTATTTAGCACTTTCAATATCTCAGTAACCAATTAACGTAGAGCAATGATCAAGATACCAAATTGTTTGTTTTTTTTATGCTGAATTCAATGGTGAAAATTAAAATTTGATTTTAATAAAAATTACATGTGAAAACCCCGAAAAACCCATTTTTGGAGTACAAAACCCCCCAAAACCCCCCTTCGGATGGTGCGATTCGTCTGGTTTTCGAACTCGTTCAAATAAATGGTACTTTACACGTTTGTACCAAATTTCATTAAGATTGGACCTTTTTTACGAGAGTTATCGTGCTTACGGACACACACATATATATATATATATATATATATATATATAAATAAATAAATATATATATATACATATATAAAAATTTGAGCGAATGGTGTTTTTGGCATCTGGGGACCTCAAAATGAAAAGTTACCATGGTCTCGGGCTTAAGTCTTACCATGAGACCTACGGTAATAGCTTCTTCCCTATAGGGGAAATTCGCTAATAACGCCTACGAGCTTGCAATACTTGATACTTGGACGCTGGCGCTGTCTCTCGTAGTGATGGGATCGAAATCACGTCACTGATATTTTTCACTGATATTTGAAAATCACCGTGGTAACTGATACTCCAAGGCGTCTGATATCAGTGATTAACGGTGACAGTGATTGTCGACGCTGCTACAGATAAACAGCTGTAACCTGGCACTTGGGACTGACGAGTCTGAAAAGGAAGGGGCGGAAAACCCTTACTATTCCTACTCTCAGAACATTGGCCCGCGCCGCTATCTAGGCTGCAAAACCCCGCCGCGTGACTCATGGGGTTGACGACCCCAGGGTTCAGAAAAATCGGAGGATATTAATAGAGAATTCCGATATTCGAGAAAAACGAATCTCCTACTTGCTTGCCATGAAAAAATACAGAGAAGAAAAGAGACCTATTGTTTATATGAATGAGTCCTATGTCTGCACCTCCCATGTATCTAGCAAAACCTGGGCAGATGGTTCAGTTAACGGGTTACATACGCCAATATCCAAAGGAGATTGGCTCATTATTGTCCATGCGGGTGGAGAAGAGGGATTTGCACCAAATGCGCTCGCAATGTGCAATGTGGAAAGCGGGGATTAAGTCGAGTGACTATCACGACAACATGAACTCGAAAAATTTTATGCAGTGGGTTAAAAATCAATTAGTTCCAAATCTGAAACCTAACGCAGTCCTGGTTATAGATAACGCTGGATATCATAACTCCGAACTGTATAAAGTGCCAACATCAAACAGTAGGAAAGACGAAATGATTAAATGGCTGGAAGAAAAAAATATCCCATATGACACATCAATGTTGAAGCCACAGTTATACAAGTTGATCCAGAACCAAAAAGCCCAGTTTAAACGTTCTGGACGAAGAATTAAGCAAGGCAAAGGCAGGTCACAGTGTTTTGCGTTTGCCTCCATATCACCCCGACTTAACCCCAATCGAACTGATCTGGGCAGAAGTTAAAGATTATGTTGCCACCCACAATACCACATTTAAAATGGCAGACGTTCGGAAGCTATGTGATGAAAAGTTTTCAGCGATGGGACCGGAAAATTGGATACCGAAATGCAATCATGTGAAAACAATCGAAGGGGAATATCTGAAGAAAGAGGTAGCCATCGACCTTATGACGGAGGACGCATCTTTTGTGATAAACTTGAACAGCGAAAGCGAAGAAGACAGCGACAGTGAAGATGATGCTATGACTGGAGTTGAAGAGTTCAGTGAGTATTTTAAGTTATTTATATTTTAATGTATTTTCCTATATTAGTCAAATGTTGTTGATTCTGTTTCATGTTTTTTTTTTCTTCAAAATGTTCCATGTAGTATAAATATAAGTTGTTGCAGTATGTCAAAGATAATAATAACTCGCGTTAGCATTTTTTAGATATTGTTTGTAATCCACAGTATTGTATTTAGGAAATTTATGAATGATATCAGAAATACCCTTTTCAAAAGAATTTTTAAAGCCATTTGCATCCAAATCTGGAGGTAATTTATAGAGTAGAGATATTTGAAAAAAGTTGTAATAGGTTTTCGACTGAATTCTCTTATGAAAATAACCTTGTTAATGTTTTAATAAATGTGTCTGTCTTTTAATAAGTTTTAAAATTATTTTTCCCTGTTGTGTCAAATTGGGAACAAGGTATTTTAATGCTATAAGTTATATTTTATAAGAGGATGTCTGCAGTTAAATTTTAAATCATTAATCGTTACATGCTATCGTTCAAGCCATGTAAGTTAATTTCATTGATTCCAGTGTTGATATTAAGGAGTATTTACGTAGAACAAGTATATCAATAGGATGAGTTGTTTACTACGGCCGGCTATGTCCATTCAAGCGCGGCTAATAAGGGTCGGGGCCCGGTCTTCCCCGACCGATGTTTTGTGCCATGAGAGTACACGATTTCTACCTCGAGTCCATGTGCCAGGTTACAGCTGTTTGACTGTACCGCAGCTGCTGTGTGAGAGACTGGGACTGTGACTGACCTGTGACGCTGACGCTGTGATCGGTGGCCAACCCACGTACTACTGTCGCTACCCGCTACGCGCGCAGTTACTGTCTTATGTCTGCTATTTTGCGCGCGTTTTTGCTTATGACTTAGTTAGGCCTATGATTTTTGTTTCTTAGGAATAATGATGAATAGGCCTAAAACAAGTCCAATATGGACATTTTTTACGCCTGTTTTAAACAGTGACCATGTCGCTGTTTGTAACATATGCAAACAACGACTTTCTTACAAAACCTTACTTCAAATCTACGGAAACATATGAAGTGTAAACATCCCACTGTCTCCTTGGAGGAAGCTACACCAAACACATTTCTGGGTAGTCAAGAGGTAAGAAACACTGGATTTATAACAAATTAATGGGTTTATAATAACACTTTCCGTCAATCACTGATATCTAAGAATCACGGTATCAATGATCACCGATAGAGCAAAGTAACTGATATTTCCATCACTAGTCTCTCGGCGAAACTTGTAAACTGAAATGTCAAACAGGTCTGCTTCTGAATGTTTGTTGTCCATGTCTAATGTGTATTAGTGTTGTACGCAATGGATGGAAAAAGGAGAAACCCGAGCGAAATGTGGAACTTTTTCACGCCGATTACTAATGAAAGTGCAAGTTGTAAGTTGTGTAAATCTACGCTGTCCTACAAAGGAACTGTGAGTAATTTAAAAAACATATACAAAGAAAACATCCGACTGTTAGTTTAACAGCAGAACTGCCAACCCGTACCAAATGTACCAATGCTGTTAACATTCAAACTCCGCCCTTTCAAATATCTGAGGATACTCCTGTGGTTTTAGCTATAGGTACCGGTACTACTGATGCCCCAGCTGAAGTTGTAGCTATTGACCTACAGAGTAATGTCTCCCTCCCGACTTCAAAAAATACAGTTGGGTCTGATCAGAATCTGCAACCCATGTCTGTTGCTTCCTGCAGTAAATCAAATGGGTTTTCCCCTTCAGTCTCGAGAAATACTTATGAAAATAAAGCTCATTCACATCCTATCTGTTTTTTATCAAAAAAAACAGTCCACAATGACAAACTATGTTCCGAAGAAAATTACGAACAGTGTCAAAAATAAAATTGATAAAGCAATAATGAAAATGATTGTTTGGGATTTTCAACCATTTTCTATGGTCGAGGATCGTAGGTTTAAAAATTTAATGAATACAGTTCATCCAACGTACAAGATACCATCTAGGAAATATTTTGCTAACACGTTGTTACCTGCGTTGTATGAGGAGACAGCAGTAAATTTAAAATCTTCTTTGAAAGATGATGCTCCGACTGTCTGCGTTACGACTGATTCATGGTCTTCTTCTACTAACGATAGTTATGTAGCCACAACGGCTCACTACATTGATAACAATTTTGAAATGAAAAGTGTTCTTCTAGATTGTTCTGTGTTTGATGTGTCCCATACGTCTGAGAACTTAGCAAAACATATGGAAAACGTTGTTAGCGAGTGGGAGATTGCAGATAAAGTTTCTATTGCGGTCTCAGATAATGCAAGCAATATAAAAAGTGTAATCACAAAAATACTGAAATGGAACCATTTTGGATGCTATGCGCATAAGTTAAATCTCATCGTACAAGAAGCCCTCGAACTAGCCCAACCAATACAAGATATCGTCAAAAAAGTTAAAGTCATAGTGAGTTATTTCAAAAGAAGTAATAATGCAGTAAGGCACCTATCGAAGTTTCAAGAACAGAATGGCGTGAAAGAGCCAAAACGTCTTCTTCAAGACATCGTGACCAGATGGAATAGCACTTATTTCATGCTCGAAAGAATTGTACTGCTTGAAAAAGCTGTCAATGCATTGGCCGAGTCAGACACCGACAATACGCCGTTGACATCCTATGAGTGGAAGATGTGCAGAGAAATGTGCGACCTATTAGAGCCATTTGCAGAAATAACTTGAGAAATGAGCTGTGAAGATTACATAACGGCTAGCAAAGTGATCCCACTTACTCAGGGATTAAAATCATCGGTAATCAAGATCTCAAACTCATCTGATGAAGACCTGATCAAGTCTGTGACCAAAACTTTACTCGATGGCATCGAACATAGATTTCCAGAGCTAGAGAAGAGCCGTACATTCTCGATGTGCACGTTTTTGGATCCGAAATTTAAACAACATGTTTTTGAGAATAACAGCACCATAGAAACAACAAAGAAGTCTGCAATTGAGCTCGTTAACGGTCTCATAAATGCCGAAAGAACTGAACAAGTTTCAGAAGAAAAAGAAGATCCTGTGATTCCTGAAAAGAAGAAGAAAGTATCCATTTGGGATGAATACGAGAAAAAAATAAGCAAGGTTAAACCAACAGGAAATTCCTATTCACTCGCAGTTTTGGAAGTACAAAAATATATAGACGATGCACCTCTCGAAAAAAAGAAAAATTCGTTAGAATGGTGGAGAAACTACAAACACGTTTACCCGCACTTATCGGAAGTATTTAGGAGAAGATGTAACTTTGTCGCAACATCTGTACCTTGTGAGAGAGTATTCTCAAAAACAGGATACATCTTGTCCGAGAGAAGAACACGGCTAACAACATCAAAGGTCAAACAAATTGCGTTCTTAAACATGAATCTAAAATAGACATTTTTTCTCAAGGTGGGCTTTCAAGGCATTGTGCAATTTACGACTATGAGTTTATGAGTAGGCTATAAAATAAGTTTACTTTCCGACAACCGACAATACGCCGTTGACATCCTATGAGTGGAAGATGTGCAGAGAAATGTGCGACCTATTAGAGCCATTTGCAGAAATAACTTGAGAAATGAGCTGTGAAGATTACATAACGGCTAGCAAAGTGATCCCACTTACTCAGGGATTAAAATCATCGGTAATCAAGATCTCAAACTCATCTGATGAAGACCTGATCAAGTCTGTGACCAAAACTTTACTCGATGGCATCGAACATAGATTTCCAGAGCTAGAGAAGAGCCGTACATTCTCGATGTGCACGTTTTTGGATCCGAAATTTAAACAACATGTTTTTGAGAATAACAGCACCATAGAAACAACAAAGAAGTCTGCAATTGAGCTCGTTAACGGTCTCATAAATGCCGAAAGAACTGAACAAGTTTCAGAAGAAAAAGAAGATCCTGTGATTCCTGAAAAGAAGAAGAAAGTATCCATTTGGGATGAATACGAGAAAAAAATAAGCAAGGTTAAACCAACAGGAAATTCCTATTCACTCGCAGTTTTGGAAGTACAAAAATATATAGACGATGCACCTCTCGAAAAAAAGAAAAATTCGTTAGAATGGTGGAGAAACTACAAACACGTTTACCCGCACTTATCGGAAGTATTTAGGAGAAGATGTAACTTTGTCGCAACATCTGTACCTTGTGAGAGAGTATTCTCAAAAACAGGATACATCTTGTCCGAGAGAAGAACACGGCTAACAACATCAAAGGTCAAACAAATTGCGTTCTTAAACATGAATCTAAAATAGACATTTTTTCTCAAGGTGGGCTTTCAAGGCATTGTGCAATTTACGACTATGAGTTTATGAGTAGGCTATAAAATAAGTTTACTTTCTTATTGTTAACTGACCACAGGAGTCTTAAGTACCAGTACATTAGTCCTTTTTTATGTAGGCCTAAATTTTCTTTTGTTAGAGAAGATTTTTTCAAGATTGTTACAGTCTTTTTAATTGTTAGGTTATAATATTTGTTCTTGTATTTTCTTTATAGAGAAGATTTGTTTAAGTTTTTAACCAAATACAGTCATGTTTATTTTGCAATTTTTGTTACAGCATTTATCTTTTTTAGAGAAGAGTTTAAAGTTTTTTTGTACATAAAGTAATCTTTAGTTTATAGGCTTTATTTTCGTATTTTCTCGGTAGAGAAGGTTTTTATTTAGAATAATACATTTTTTGTTTACTTTTCCACTTACAGTAATATTTCTTTTAGTTTTTTTGCAATGTAAGTTTTAAAATTTTATTGGTTTCTGTAGGATTTGTATTCAATGAGTTGTAATCAAATCTGGGTTTTATTAAATCTAAAAAATAAAAATATATTAAGTATTTGTCTTACATTATAACCACTGTTTCAGTAGCATTATACTTAAAATATGCTAATTTTCAATTAATCATGTTAAAGCTAAACACATAAATGAATAATTATTCTTATTACTTTTAGGCTACAAACTTTTAACAGAGCAAATATTGGTATCTGTATTAAAACCGATACTGAAGCCTAAAGCGTTACTGATACTGGAGGTCTCTAAATGTTCGTACAGATGTGCAGTATCCGTTACAATGTAACGGATATTTCTGAGTCTCTGTATCGGTTGTAACGGATACATGAAAATACTGACTAAGCACACATCTAGTACCTAGCTCTTCTGGAAGTTACTAAGGCTTAGCATAGCCAGAGCACTAGCAGAATTCGCCATTCACGTAGTTGCTGAACGACATAAGGTTTAAATGAAGATAGTTGCAAACAATAACAGTACCATCAAATGTTGTGGTTAAACAACAAAATTTCTTACCAGCGAGAACCTAAAATTATGGGTTTCGATGTTTGGTAGATATTACAAGAAATGAATAACAGGTTTATTAGTCAATGAACAAGAGATTATGGAAAAATATTTAATTAAGTATAAAAAAAAATGTTCGTGATTGTGGATTGCCACAAAACGTAAACATGCAAAAGCCTATTTACATTTTTGCATACTGCTTTACCGATATTACCGAAAATATGTGGAAATCAAAATAATGCATGCCGATAACGAAGTCTACGTAGCTAACAGATTTGTAAATATTTATTTAAATTTTTATTAATTAAAAATTGTGAGTTTTGAGGATTTTCCCGGCTTCTAGGTACAAGGAACCTGCATGTCAAATAAATTTCACGTCTCCAGCTTAGACTTAGAATTCTAACAGTGGGTTAGAATTCGTAAATATCAAGTTCATAGCTCAAGTATAAATGGTGTCAAGTGCATGTCAATTAATCTCAATTGGCATAGAACCATCATAGCATTACTACTTATACGAAGAAAATGGTCAAATCTAAAGATATTTAGAGTTTTTGATTTTCCGACAGGTTTAAGTAATCAAGACTGGTCAAATTACTGCTGTTATTTACTAAGACATATTTTATAGACATACTTCGTGCCCAATATTAGGCCTTCATCAATTATATTAACATGATACAAAATAAAATACCACCACAAAATCTCGAAAATAAGCCGAAATTTGAAAAATCTAGTTGTACCAAAATTCAACTCTTTTTCTGTCAAACAAGATTTATAAAATATATTTTTGTTAAGTTCCAAGAGTTAAAATCATCCCAAACAACTAAAAACCTAGGAAATTTGGTAACCATCGATAAGTTGTAGTTTATGTACGTAATTAAAAAATCGTACAAAAGCCTTTAATCTGTAGTTCATATAGTGAAATCTGCAAATATTATGTGCAAAAATTAGGGCTCTCAGAACAATATTGAAGTAGAACACGATTTCAGAACCTGAAACCTTGAAAATTCTCTAAATTCGGTCAAAACCAATCCTGAAAATCATGCAGAATATGTGGAAATAAAAAAATAACCAGTAAACATTTTAAAAATCGTCATACAACTTGAATAAATAAAATAAAGAGTTCCTCAAGGATCTATTTAATAAGGTCAATATATTAAAAGTACACAAATTTTAAGGTTTAGCTTTTTTATAGAGGGTTAAATAATACAAATTGGTCATATGCATGCTGCATACTACGTATAGGTCATAGTATTCAGAAATCGGATGCGAAATGATAATATTCCAGGTATAGTTTAAGGCTACATCGTATGCATTTTTTTACGCCGCCAGACACTATAGCGTGAAATAATTTAAATCCTTACTTTTAACTGTCCTTATTTCACAAAATTTGTGTCGTTAAAGGGAAAAAATACTATTATACCATAAAATATTATGTTTGTGCCGAATAAAAGTTATCTGTAAAAAAATAACCTAATTCAAGTGTGGCTTTTCACACCTGTTATGACCAAAAAATCCATAACAATTTAGACATTTCTTATGGGTTTTTAATAAATGAAATAGTTTCTATGACTGCTATTGGCCCTGGCATGCAGAGGTATTGTGTGTATGGGTATATGCACCTATATATTATTAAAGGCTTGTGAATAATGAAAATATAATAGAATAGAATATATGAGGCGGTCCATTCCAAAACTCACTTTGTCCATTTTTTTAAAATGTTCAGGAAATGAAAAAAACGTTTAATTAATTATCCTGACAGTGAATTGTAATGTTTTGGTTTATTCTAGAGTGAAAGATGTGTGTTTTTATGTAATATTGCATGCCTTTTTGTCCTAATATGAGTAGTTTTTGAAATAATTAAGATTTAAGTTTGGATAAACTAAGTTTTGTCCTGACACAACATGGATAAAGGTAGTTTTGCTCTGACACATATGGATAAAGTTGGTTTTGGAAAGACAGTATATACTTGGATGGCATAACACTAATCAGTTTGGTTTTAAACAATACAATAAACATTACGAATAACCTAATAATAATATGGCTTGTGTGAATACCGATAAACATGCCAAAATAAAAAAAAAAACAAAAAACAAAGAATGATGACTTTCTTCATTCTGCTCTATCAATGTTGTAAAGAACTGTAAGTCTTGTCTTGTGCCCCAATCATCCCCAAAATGTGGTTTTACCTTATGTTATATTTTTCTAATTGGTACTTACTGGAAAGGTTATAGAATTATAAAAAACAGTTTTATGATTTTTTTTATTTTACAGTCAAATAATTACCTTACAAAAGTACAGGTCGTTAGTTAATAGTAATGTTCTCTGGACTTATGTTTAAATGAAAAGTGAAAAAATGACTTTTGTTAACATCTTTCAATTTAAGAGCAAGAGTAGCCTTCTAAACTACAAAACTATCATCTTGAGCAGGGTGTCCTTCACAATACTCCTGCTCATCCGGTACCTCTTCCTCAGGGTGAAAAATACACACACTCACTTAACGTTTATATTTATGTTTATGTACTCTGTGTGGTAAATACACTCCTAGTTCTAAAATTAAGATTGCTAGGTAACATAAAACAAGATGACGATTTCTGCCTCAAATGAATAAAGTCCGACAAATTCACAATCAACCAGAAAACTATTTATTTACAAAATTAACATTTCAACATATTTAAATTGTGAGGGGTTGACAATTGGTATTACAAAGGTAGGGGAAATATATATGATTTACTTTATACAATTATGAAATAAGCCTCGGCGTCGTTCTATGGGTAGTATTAAAGTCTCTATCTCAGGGCGTTACAATGGATTCGTTGTGGTGGCTCTCTTCCTTGATTCTAGATTTTGCCTTTGAATTTAATTTTCTTTATAATAATATTTCAAACCTGATTATTGATTATAAAATATGGGATTATTCGAATGTTCAAGAAGTCAACTTTGGCTTGGCATCATCCAGAAATGGCGGCCATGATTTTGAATAAATGTTTTAGGCCTAATGATTTCTGTCCTATTTTCACTGTCGTTAATAATAAATAAAGAGTTCTCTTCTTACAAAAATTTTGGATTAAAATGTCTATTGGTAAATGAACTTGAAGATAACCAGTAATCAAGCTACTCGGTCCGCCTGATTCTGATTCAATTTAGTCTCTAGCCTAGGTAAGTTGGAGTTGTGTTAGGCATCTTCTTTACTAAACCATCTCTTCTGGCCTCAAATAAATAAAAGGGAATACTTATGATGGTTTGGCTCTTCTCCTATACTAGAAAATATTAGACTCAGAGATGTCTGATTTACTTTTTAAATGGGAATTTACTAATTTTAGATGATGTTCAAAATTTATGTCTAACACCAAGGCCGGTTCATTTTAGAAGAAGGGAAGAGAGTTGAATTTCCCACCAACAATGCAGTCTTTCTTTTTTGAGGCTTTCAGTACACATGACACTTTCACTTTGAATTTCCACTGTTATTACTATATAAATTTGGCCAGTAATCTATGTATTTAAGGTCAGACGATAATTAAAATTTGTGTTTGAAGTAGTTTTGTACAATTTATAATACAAGGTGGTTACATGGGTGACTAATACATTTATCTTATAAACACTTAGAGATATAATTTTGTTATATACAAATTAATTACATATATGTGGATAGGTCTAATAGGTTTTTTATAAGGGCACATTGATATTTTATGGGGGCCTAATCCGGGTTTGTACATGACTACATACTTTTATATAGGCCTATTTAGCTATTATTATTGAATATTTACCAGCATAAATTATGAACTGTTGCAAGGGATATCTTCATTCTGCTCTATCAATGTTTTAAATAACTGTAAGTCTTGTCTTGTGCCCCAATCATCCCCAAAATGTTTTTTTGGTATATTAGCGATGTCTTTCAATTTGGCTTTTTTCACGGGAACACCTTTTGCAACTAGAGGCAAAACCACATCTTTTAGTGATCTTGAAGGCTTCGTTAGACACTTAGGTTTCTCATAGTCCGCATTGAAGCTCCTTTCACCCCTTACCAGCACTTTGTCACGTTGGATGTTCCTACTGAAAACGAACCTTTTCACAAGATTAAACTGAAAGTGCCATGCCTTCAGTGGCATTAAATAACCTTTAGCAATTTCTTTCCAATTGTAAACTAAGCAGTCTTCACCCAAAATGCGTACTGTACCGTGCTGAGCGAATATTTCTATGTATATTTTCGGATCAGTGATGGTTGGGATTTTTCTTAGTGCCTTTTCGATCCGGCCAAACACCCAGTCTGGAGGTAGGAATGAGTGACCTGGCACTGGGAATATTAATTCTATTCTTTTAATATTAGGTGGGACAATGTTTAATAACATATAACTCAGCATATTAACCATGATGGAGTTTCGATTCTGACCTCCACACCCGTCAGCACACAATCGAATTATTTTATAAGGTGAGAGGTCAGTTTTCGATAAAATATCATATATTATTGAACATATTTGATTCGAACCTTTACTATAATCATTTTCTAGCCGGGTGTATATTGTAACATTTTCGTTGGTCATTTTGGATCTGGAGGAGCCTTTAACAACGGTACAGTTGTATGTATACAGCTGCCGGCTGTAATATGCTACCTGGTCTTGCACCTTAGGGTTAACCAGATTTTTTTGGCAATCAAAGGATAACGTTACAATGTCATCATCTTCCTCTCTTAGTTTAGCATAGAACGCCTTTCCCCTGAGTTTATGAACTCTTAGCTGAGTCATCAGCTCAACTTTTTTTTCTTCGTTTTGTTCAACTTTGATTCTTTCACGCAGTTCAATGCATTTTGAGCATGCATCGGTAACAGGTGCACCAATTCCAACATTATAACATTGGCAGAAAATATTCCGAAAGAAAGTTCTCTTCACTTTCAGGGACTCATTTAAACTTGAGTTGTACATTTTTAGAAGTTTTGCTATGTTCAGATCACAACTAAGGTACTGCCTGGTACTCTTTCCCCTACAGTAATGAGATTCTACCCCCTTTAGTTTTTCAATAAACGATTTTACGCTCTCTCTTTTCATGCGAAAGCGCTCATTTAACCTAGCTCCACCTCTTCTTTCAACAGGCATCTCCATTGAAGGCATAATCTTTGGCGATTTTGTTAACTCGAAACCGGCTAACATCTAATATGCCAAGGAATGTGTTCTGACATACCTGCATTTTGAAGTCCTTCGTTCCCTTAATTTTTACAAGGTACAAATTGCCACTGTCTTCTTTCCACGATTTTTTTGGACCTATCTCTTGTCGGTGGAGACACATCGATGTATTTCAAGATGAACATATCTTGTTGAGTTTTCACTGGGTATTTGTAAAATCCATCGTGGAATTCCTTAATGTCGGACATCCTTAGCTTTAGACATCTGTATGTTGGCCCATTATGAGAACATCTTGGGGGTTCCGGCAGTTGAGACGGTCTGTGTCTGAAACAAATGCAACAAACAGATTAGGCTATGGATTAATCAGCATGAAAGATGGGTGTGTCCAGTACGCCCTATGTGGGGTACATATTTTTAATTGTGTTATATTGGTTAGGTTAGGAAAGTTAATAATAAATAATCACTCAAAGTATGAGTTCTGATGAGAATGGAATAAGCGAAAAGGATCTAGGCCTAAATACTAAGTTAATAATAGGCGACTTATTTACCTGACCTAACCGTACAATCACAGCATGATAAAAAAATTGTACTCTATAGTGTACAAGTACCAGAAAATTATGTTATGTAAAGGGGAAAACAAATTATAATCTTATAGCGTTATAAATTCTTATTTTCATGATTCATCTTACAAAGAAAAAAATAATAATCTACTCTATCTATACTCAATTCCACGTTCACCGTGCAGTACGCAGCGCCCATAAGCCATGTTATTTAAACGGTGGTCTCAGCGCTACTAACCGTTCCAAACACATCAACTCCCGGCACGCACTCCTGTTGTATAGGCCTACACTGAATTAATTATATTTTTAGTACGGTTGAGTCTTTGCAGTATATTTTGTTATGTCCTAAACAAACTTTACTTTTTTGACTGAGAATAGTTTATTGAGCATGTATTAGAAACGTTTATCAGAACAATATAATGTACGTTAATTACATTTCTGTCACGTGTAAGTAATAAATTCGAAAAACATAACTCGGTGTTTATTTTTCAATGAGTAAAAAAAATAAGTGCCTTTATATAAATTAATAATGATAGTCACAAGACAATTGTTAAAATATTTTTTTAAATGTTACTCACGTTTATTGCTTTCCTGGATTTATTGCAACAAAGCGACTCCAGATTCAATGCTGACATTTGACGTTGTTGAGCTGTCTTCATTCTCACTGGACGAGCTTGTCGAATGCCCTGAGATTTGTATTATCAATGGCTCCACGTCATCTTGCAAACTGTCTATCTTCCACATATCCTGTTCAATTTTTTCCACGTGGTTGCAGTAATTTTGCCATTGCTCCGTTGTGACGGCCTTAAAGGCGTTTTCAATTAATGGCTCCATCAGCTTGACATTGTATGTTTTGTTATTTACAGCAACATGTCTTTTAACTTGGCTCCAGACTAACTCTATGGGATTTAATTCGCAGTGATAAGGAGGGAGTCTCAGAACTTCGAGTTTATGCGTCTTAGCCATCTCGTCGATAACGTTAAGACTAAACAAATGCTTGATTTTTTGCACCTCGGCGAGCAGTTCTTTCTTCAAGCTGTCCGGTGGAAATGCTACATTTTTACTTAATAACCAGTTCTTTAAGTCTTCTTTTTTTGTTTTTGTGTTTGGTATTTTTTCAACCTTACGGCTATGGTACGGTGCATTATCAATCACAACAACAGTACCGGCTAGAACATTAGGGACTAATTGTTCTACAAACCATTTTTCGTATGTATCCCCATCCATTTCTGCGTGAAAATCGGCTGCTCCTTTTTTTGCTAAAAATACTAGCTGCGCTCCTTCAATAAAGCCACTTTGTCCTCCTGCATGTACAATTACAAAACGGGGACCTCGTTGAGTCGGGTCTTTCAATCCTGTCGTAAGCCCAGCTAAGAAAGCATCCTTCGGTGTTTTAATAGTTTTATCTTTCCATATTTTCGAAGTCGCTTGCCCAACATTCACCCAAGTTTCGTCCATAAAAACAATATTTCTCTTTTGTTGCCTAAACTTCCTCATTGATCTTAAGTATGAATGACGCCAAACAATCAAATCATCTCTTTCTAAAAGTAAAGACTGTCTTCTTCGTTTTTCAAAATAAAACCCATTTTCTTTAAGCAACCTCCACAGAGTAGTTCTTTTGAACTCGGGAAGATCTGGATCTTCTTTAACTTTTTCTAAAACTGCAGAAAGAGTTGGAGGTGTATTATTAGCGAAAAAAGAATGTACAATCTTTCGAATACTACTAACAACAAACCCATCATATTTCAACCTCCTACTTGTTTTGTATTCTACTTTACGCGGCGTTTTTCTTGGCGTCACAATGTTCCCTGTGGCCTCCTCTTTCCGAAACTTGTAAACAGAGCGCACACTGGTTAAAGTTGCTTCACTAGTTTTTTTTCACCCAAAATGACACATTTTCTTCGGGAAAACCTTTTTGAAAGTATTTAAAAACATTCAATACAGTTCTACGGTCACCACTTTTAATAGGCTTTCCAGCAGATCTCGAAGCCATAACACAAAAACTATAAACGGATCAAATTTACACTAAGAATAAAAACTATAAACTTATTTTACGCAATGCAATTCCAGGTGATAAACACTCAAATTAGGAAAAAAATTATGTTTACTTAAGACTTATACGTAGCACGTCCACTAAGTCACGTTACTTCCAC
Source organism: Allygus modestus (assembly GCA_963675035.1). Classification (NCBI taxonomy): domain Eukaryota; kingdom Metazoa; phylum Arthropoda; class Insecta; order Hemiptera; family Cicadellidae; genus Allygus; species Allygus modestus. Next base: position 62,686,593 of record OY776111.1, on the reverse strand, counting down.
CACACTGATCAATAGTTTGGCTCAAGTTTACAGGTGGTCCGTCTTATCGGTAATCATTTTTTGTTATCGTTGTGTTCCGAGAATGCTATTCATAGGATTGTTTACGTCTCCGATAAGAGACAACACAGAACAGACACTGTTCCTTTCGTTCCCACGTTCATAGTAGAACTTATCTGCAAGAGAAGTGGCGGATAAATAGTGTATGTATACATTTTCAACTTAATAAAGCTGTAATATGTTTAATTTTTACAACAGCACAATGACGCATTTTTACATCTTTTAAATTTATATTAAAGACGCATGTAGGTTTCCTATTTCAATTATATTACTTTATTTCGCTGTATGTTGCTATAAAATCGGCGTGAATTAATTATTATTGTTTATATATTTTATCATATTTTCGTCACGTTTCATTTGTATTCTTTTACACTTTTGAAAAAAGCTGGTTAAAAATGACAATATATCGCTATATATAACATCACAAATAACTAAAACGCACATGTATAAACATGCGTACTGTTAGGGACAAAAAGTATAGAAATGTATTTCAACGCCTTCAAGAGGGTCGCTAGGACAGTGAACGCAACCGGCATTGCAACAAACACAATGTTTCTAGTAAATGTTAGGGAATCCACACCCAGGAAGTGTAGCATCCTGGAGTTGTTGTGAACGTGAGCGCTTGAGGCGGATTCATTAGTATAAATGGGCCTTCCGCCAGATGTTTAAGCACCAGTCCCAGTGGACTGCCTTCGCGCGTTCAAACCTAGGTGACACACTGTCACTTTCACTCTCAGTAGCTTCTCGCTCGTAATAGTAATCCGCCTCCCGCGTTCACGGTATATTGTATTAATACGGACTTGTAATATATGTTGCTTTTATTTTAATAAACGTTGCTTTTCAACTTGAATTTAATTCTTTATTGGAGACATCCGAATCTTGCTCGCTCCCACGCCGTCCTGTAGCCGCCACTCCTGCAGACGGTCCCAACAACTGGTGTCCCAGGTGCGGGGTCTCCGAAGTTGAAGCTCCACTAGCAACACAGCCACACACACAGACAGTGAAGACGATCCAGAAGCCAAGGACAAAGAGAACTACAACGCCTACACAACCCGTATGAATCACGCCACACCAGTTGTATGAAGGTATGAAGGTGACCTTTTAATGAGACTGAAAGACTTTTGAAAATTTTAAAAATAAGAAAATGTTATAGGGATTGTGTGTAGGAATTGATTAGGATTTGTTGTGTAGGGGTTATGTAAAAGTTTATTATATACACTAATAGGGTTGTTACACATAGTTACACTTGAATTAAAATAAAAAAAAAAAAAAATGCCACAATCACCAGTAACTACACACACACCAGAAGATACTGAGGGGGCAGGCATGAAGGCTACCCAAGTAATCAAAATAATCCCGGAGTATCATGGGCGTCCAAACGAAAATATACACGAATTTCTAGATGCCGCGGAAGAATGTTTTGGGTTAATAAAAACCGAGGAAAAAAGGATTTTGCTGTCGTTTATTAGAACGAAATTAAAAGGTGCTGCGTTCAAAGCCGTACAGTATGTGTCCCTTGACACGTGGGAACTATTGAAAGAACATTTGCAGAGGCGTTTTGGCCTAGGGGATAATATTAGGTTTATCGAAAAGGAATTCACATTGGTTAGCCAACATCCAAACGAATCCGTAGCCGAATTTGGGGAAAGAACTTGTACATTGGCGGCCAAAATCTCGGACTATAACATTAAGGAGAAAAAATATGACTCGGAAACTTTCCAGAAAATTATGGAAGACCGAATATTAGTTCAATTTGTAACAGGGCTACGAGAACCAGTTCGCTTTCAAGTAAAAACATACAAGTGCGATGACTATAGACAGGCTCTAGCTATCGCATGCAACTTAGAAAAGGAGGCAAAAGCTGGCAGAGACTTTGACGGACGAAATTATTTACGTAAGCTAGGGCTTCATGATCAAGGGTCGTACAGTGAAAAACCTCGCTGTTTCCACTGCAATCGTATTGGGCACAGGTCCTCCGAATGCTATTCTAGAAACAAAACACCTCCACGACATGGACCACAAGCTAGGGTCAACATAGTCACTTGTTACATTTGCGAACGGCCCGGGCACATTGCTCGCGACTGTAGAAACAGATACAGCAACCCTAGATCAAGATTTCCTCACCCTAGGAACCCTCAACAGTTTAACTTCAGACCTAACTTTCCAGAGAGAAATGTGCAACCGAATAATGAGGCAGCAGTTAACACATATCAGGGAAACGAGAGTCGCCTCCCACAACCGAGTCGAATGGGCAGGTCAGCGAACTTTTTCAAGTCGGCTCAATAAACTCCGATCAAAACGAGTGTGTCAATCTGGAAATTACTGAAACACTAAACGAGACTACATCGATGTTATTAGATACAGGGGCAGACGTCAGCTTAATTAAATTAAAATATTTAAGGGACGATACCCTCATTGATGACACTGTCAAACTTAGACTTCAGGGCATACACGAAAACATATCTGAAACAATAGGCCGTACAGTATTGACCATAAAACTTGGAAACCTAATAAAAGAGCATTACTTTCACGTTGTTCCTGATGAATTTAAGTTAAAAGCTAACGGAGTGATTGGTAGAGATTTACTAGTAGTTCTAAAAGCCAACATAGACTACGGGGAACGAAGACTCAATGTAGGGCTTAACAAAATACCACTTCTCACTTCTGACATAAGTATACAACCTAAATGCGAACAAGTTTTGCAAATCTTCGTGGACAGATATGGAGTAGGATTAATAGAAGAGCAGGAAATCCAACCAGGAGTATTTATTCCTAATACAATTGTCAAAGCCGAAAAACATAAGGCTACTGTGTTAGTAGTTAACACAACCAATAAACCAGTAACTACACCTAAATTAACTCATCAACTTCAAGATTTCACCATAGCCAAAATAAACCTCAACAAGGAAAATGTAGAAAACTATTTAACGTTAGATGAATTAAGTAACGAGTAAAAAACTCAAGTTGCATTACTCTGTAACGAGTACAGGGACATTTTCTTCTTGCCTGGAGACAAGTTAACATCAACATCAACAGTTCAACACGAAATACCACTACAATTAAACACACCTGCAATCAATGTAAAACCGTACAGACTGCCTGAAGCTCAAATACCCCCGTCGCAGCAAACCTGCATACTCAGCGAATTTCCAATGAATATATAACATAACACATTATAACACTTAACAGGATTCATAAGAAATATATTCACAAACAAGCGATATTTAAAATATTAATTATTCTCCATAAGAATAACATTGGGGATGAGTACGCAGGTTTGCTGCAACAAGGCACACAAAATAATGGGTTTTTATGCAAATATCAATAGAACTCATCTTAGTAAAGTCACATACCAAGTTTCATCCATATACATTCATAAATAAGCGATATATAACATTTTAAGTATTTTCCATAAGAATAACATGGGGACCGAGTACCTAGGTTTGCTGCTACAGGAGCCATAGGTGAAAAATTGTTTTTTTGTGCAAACAACAATAAACCATAACCAGATCAAGCCATATACCAAATTTCGCCAGTTTATGTTCATAAATAAGCGAGATATACAATTTTCCTTTTTCTCCATAAGAATAACATTAGACAACGTACTGTGTTTAGCACTTTCAATATCTCGGTAACCAATTGGCGTAGAGCAATGATCAAAATACCAAATTGTTTGTTTTTTTAAGCTGAATTCAATGGTATAAATTAAAATTTGATATAAATTAAAATTAAATGTGAAAACCCCAAAAACCTCATTTTTGGGGTACAAAACCCCCCAAAAACCCCCCTTCGGATGGTGCGATTCATCTGGTTTTCGAACTCGTTCAAATAAATGGTACTTTGCACATTTGTACCAAACTTCATTAAGATCGGACCTTTTTTACGAGAGTTATCGTGCTTACGGACACATATATAAGTAGTGGGGGTTTGCCGGTGCTGGCTCACTTGATTAATTGCTTCCGGAAGCGCTGCGTCATTAAATACGTCATCTGAGGCTGAGCCAGTGACGTAGGCGGTTTTGTGACGTAATGAGTGAAAGGTTAAAGTTCAAGGTCACGGGGAGGTAATTTTAAAAAAGTACTACCTCGCACGCGTAAAATCCGATTGTGATTCGATAGTTAATCGATAATAAATATCGAATAAATATCGAATGAAACAATCGAATGATACGAGTGCGAGGTAGTACTATTACAAATATTACTTTATTTACAATAATTCATGTTTACAATAGTTCCCCGTTGTTCGTTGTCATCGATGTTGTTGATCCGGACGAGTTGCGGCCATCACTTCGCTTTCTGAAGAAAGACGGTAGATACTTCGATCCCTGCGCAGAGTCCATGTTGTGTTTTTGACACCTATCTGTTCTGTTAGGTGTTTGCATTTCATTGCTGTCAGGAGGAAAGAATACGTGACGGCAATGAAATAGAAACATCTATCAGACCTTGAGTGAAATGATATTGTTATTTTGTGAAGAGCGTCTCGGAGAGCTCGATGTTCACCGGTCGAGAGCCGGAGGTGTACTGACTATTCGCTAGCTAGCGTTTTTGGTATCAAACAAAATGGTGGGGGTAAAAGTGTAGTAGAACGAAGCAGATGGTGGACAGCAGATGGGCGGCGGCAGGTGGCAGGCGGCAGGTGGCAAGTGTGCGGCAGATGGTAGTCCCCCACTACACCAGTCCCCCACTACACCAGTCTCCCCACCAAGTTTTACATCGCACAATAACTAGTTTACATGTGTTAGTTAGGGTTTAGCTCTTAGACTGTCAAGACCTTACCTCCGTAACTAAAAACCTCAATAATGTTTGCGCTTCAACGCTGTATAAGTATAACAGCTACTATGATCTAAACCGGTGCATGTATTCATATGGTTCTTTTTGCGTAGCAAACAACTGGTTAAAAGTGTTTCAACCTCAATTATTCTTCGACGAAACCGCTCATTGTCCACTAAAAGTGTAGACCTTCTGTCTTCATCGTCAGGGAAGTAGAAAGTAGTGTCAAGGGGACTACTGAAGGTCACCTTCCTCATGTTCCTGTAAAACTGCGACATTTTTCAGACCGTCTAGGTAGATGTTTATACGACAAGAGCTGGAAGAATAATGATGTAGCGTTATCGTGTATAATAGGCATCTACCCCCACCACAACGTTACCTTGTCCTTCAAACCATCGTTTTTACGCCACGGATGCTATACTGTTGGTTAGATTTAAATTTAAATTGCACCTACTTGTTCGCCTTGTCAAGCTGCGTAATTGAAGTACCCACATGTTAGACCTTGAACCAAAAACAAAGAAGTTATTTAGGTCTATCCTTGAAAATAGTTGTTTTTTCGCTGTTGCTGCTATACCCTTTGTTGGATCTGAATTCTGTTTGCACCAACTTGTTCGTCTGATCAATCCGCGTAATTTGAGTACCCACTTAATATATTTTAAACCGTAAATAAAGAAGTTATTTAGGCTTGCCCTTGAAAATAGTTGTTTTTCGCTGTTGCTGCTATACCCTTTGTCGGATCTAAATTCTGTTTGCGCCAACTTGTTCGTCTGATCAATCCGCGTAATTTGAGTACCCACATGACATACTTTGCACAAACTGTGTACCCCCCCTTTTTTGGGTCATGTTCAAGGTCAAGGTCAAGGTCAAGGACCTTGGGACTTAGAAATTTTCACAAAGTGGGCTGCACACAAACATAAGACTAATAGTCTCCTGCCTATGTACAGGCCAAGTCCCTAACTTGAAATGCTTAGGGTGGTCCTGAAAAGGACCGTTTGTGTTTGAAGGAGATGGTGGATAAGGAGCGGTGAGCGGTAGTCAGTGTTTATTTTTCCTTTGTAACCCACTTTACTTGTCCCTTCTGCCGTACTAAAATCAAGTCGCACTTGGTCTCAGGAGGTGGCAGAGTGGACCTTGGAAGGTGGACCTTGACGTAACGGCCGCCGCCAAAGAGGTGTTGGAGTAGGTACTCATCATCGCTGATCTTCCCCACAAGTAGATACTCCACGTTTAATTTCAACTGCGCAAACTTGACGGCGACAGACTCCAGCGGCGTTACCAACTCGGTAAGTTTCACCGTAGCCGTCCTCTTCATTATCTCCTCAACAGTTGGTGGCGGCGATGAAGGTCGAAGCGATGAAGGGCGAGGTGATAGCGATGGTGAAGATGCAGTGGACGTCGAAGGCCGTTGGTCGAAGTAAAGTGGGTGGTTTCGAAAATTCTTCCGTATGCAAGATTTAAAAGAACTAGGTCTTTTGAATCCGCTCCTTTTTTCCGAAGTCTTCTTCAAAGTCTCCTTCAAACGTTGCAGTTTCTCGGGTGTAATGGGAGAAGACATAGCGCAGAGGTGTATTCAGTTCGCAAGGCAAAGCTGGAATGAGGTACCAGACGGAGCAAAGCGGGTCGCCAAGTGTAACCGTGACATTTCCATATACGGGTAGAAAGCTAAAAACCGGTCTACATCCGGTTCCCCTTCCCCCGTGACGACACAACCTCCCCCCCCCTTTTTGGGTCATGTTCAAGGTCACCCCCCCCCTTTTTGGGTCATGTTCAAGGTCACCCCTCCCCCCCCCGTGACGTAACATCCCCCCTTCCGCTTCGGTGACGTCACTTTGCCTTTATAAGCGGGAGCAGTCCGCAGTCTCGTCGCAGTAGCTTGCCGCCCGCTGTTTGGGTATACGTCCCAGTGGGTTGCACTCTGCTGCAGCGTAGGTCTGTTAAGTGTGCGTTGGGCCCGACGCGCAATTAAGAGATCCGCGCCCTTGCATGTTTAGTTAGTTTGTTAAGCATGTTAGATAACGCTTGTAGTTTGCTGCTAGGTAATGTAGTTAGTCTAATATATGTTAATGTTTGGTATCGGTTTGAAGTGTCTTATTTACTAATGAAATATGTACTCCCGGCCCTACAGGTCCCTCAACAACCTTGGTCAAAACTTGGGTTCGCAGCAGCCTGACGCCGGGTGTTTGGGTCTACGTCCCACCGGGTTTCAGTGATACTGTTGACCTTTGCAAAACCGACCTTGGCTGTTCTTGTAAAAGTAACGTTAACTGATTAATTTTTGTTTACATAGTTGCTGGCAAAGTCTTTATTTTCAAAGTAATGTATCTTGCTTCTCATCCTTTTCCTAACCCCTCTAAGGTATGGCGCGCAAACCGACCTTGTGTCAATACGGCGCGTAAACCGGTTGACATTACCCATCTTAGCCTGAGAAAACCTTGTAAAATATAAAGTCAGTCTCTTGTTTAAAATCAGTCTCTTGTTTGTTGTCTTTTGTCCCCTTCCCAAATACAGAGCGGGGAATAGAGCAGTATGTTATGCTCTATTCCCCTCTTTGGCTTCATGTTCAGATGACCTTGGGACTTAGAAAATTCACGTACAAAGCGGGGAATAGATCGGTTTGTGGTCCAAGTGAGAATCACTTACTGCTCTATTTCCCGTTTTAATAATATGATCAAACGACCTTGACCCACTTCGGGACTTAGAAAATCCCCGTATTGTAATATATATTTACTCGTTACAACATTATTACCCCCACCGTATAACACTTGCACTCCCCACCACTATCAGTATGTATAAAAGAGGGTCCCCCAGCACTAGTAAAATCATTCTTCCTCTTGTGCTGTTATACCTCACACCATGGCACACATTAGGAAGAAGACACAACCTCTCAAATTGAAACCTTCTGCTTCGTCTTCGCCCGCCTCTACCACTCCGTCTTCTGCGGTTCCATCCATCCTTCGGACAGCCCTGATGTTAGCTAACATCGTCCCGGAGAACTGTCCACCACTACCTGCTGCGTCAACGACTTACACAAGTCCTTCACCTCTTCCGTCAACTTCTCGTGCTGTTTCTCCAAGTCCTTCTACATCTTCAAGTTGTTCTACATGTTCATCAAAGTCTTCCAAATCGTCTGCTTCTTCATCCTCATCAACATCAAGTTCGAGACCAAGCCAACCAGCCACCCAATCATCTTCTCCAACCAGACCTTCAGTAATCTGCACATATACTTCATCTCCTTCAGAGAAATTTAAACAACTTAAATCTGTACAAAGGATGTGCATGCTTCCTGCACAACAATGTAATTATATATTCAAAAAAGGTGCTAAGAAAGGTGAACGCTGTGTTAAACGTTGTATTTTAAATGAAGAAACGTGCAGTCTTCATTTAAAATTAAACCATGGCGCATCTCCTTCTTCACCACGTGCAACAGTGGTGCCAGTTAAAATTCGAATTAACAGGCTTTGTAAAAACAAACGCTACTTCTTTGTTAAAATAAAGGACTTTGCAAAGGTGTTGGTTCAATGTGAAGGTAAACTGTACTATGTAGAGTTACCTAGAGCCATGGACCTCCACGTCAAAAAACCTACCCACAAGGACTATTTAATTCGAAATGATACAGGTATCACTGTGTGGAAATCATTAAAATAATAATATAAATAAAAAGACCAAAAGTTTATTCCAAATTAAATAAAGCATTTTTCCAAATTAAAAAAAAGTGTGGACAACCTATTTACAATTTGTAGCATATGCTGCAGAGTGTAAATAAGTTGTCCACACTTTTTTTGCAATGTTACAACGACCTTGACCTAGATAACGGACTTGGATAATTTACACTAAGTCAAAGATAAACTTAAAAGGAAAAAGGAGAAATATTATACTAAAGTCATTATTCAACAGTAAAGAGGGGAGGGGGTAAGCGGGTATTTAAGCGAGCGATTCGGAATATAATTATTAGTTGTATCATCATGAGCGTCAACAGCAACACATGGGGAAAGGAAATTAACGAAGAGGAGTTGTACGCAATTGCTGAGGCTGCAGAAATGACTGAAGTTTTTAAGATTAATAAGGTTGCGGAGAATGATGCTCAGTCACATCCGCAACAAACTACATCATCGATGCAGTCTACAACGCAGCAACCAAGACCCTATCATGTTATCCTGGAGGAGTATAATGAGGCAATGAGGTACGCCTTTACAAAGTGGTGTGCACAACCGCGTTCTCCTGAACAATGGGAGGAGCACGATGCAGACTTTCGCCTGGTTGGAGACTTAGAACTTGAGCTTCAAAGAGCAAAGGTTGCTCAATAGTGAGAAGATTTATTGTTTACTTTAGAATACAGAGCGGGGAATAGATCAGTTTGCGGTCCAAGTGAGAACCACTTACTGCTCTATTCCCCGTTTTGGCAATTTGTTCAGATGACCTTGGGACTTAGACAATTTTCGTTTGGTAAAAAACAACATTGAAATATATATATATATTTCTTACAAAAATATCTCCTCCCTAAAACTTGCACCCCCCCCCCCTTATATATGTGGGGGTAAACATATATAAGGCGTACAGCTTTAGAGTATAGTTATTCAGCTATGAATAGCCCAGCAGAGTTGATGCAGCCTACAACATCGACGCAGCCTACAACATCGATGCAGCCTACAACAAATAACAAGGAAAAGAATGATGAGGCAAGAAGAAGGAATGCTAGAGAAAGAGGAAGGATTAAAAAAATAAATCAAACATATAAGTTATTACAATCAAAATTACCGTTTATGGATAAAAAAAGTTCAAGGCATGCCATTTTGATACAGGCGATAAAATACATTAATGCGTTAGAAACGTTGTTAGAAGGTGCATCACTTCAACAAGATCTTCCTGAAGACCTTCTAGCATTCGTAATTGACTAAAGATGTTTTGGAAATACTGAACGGGGGGAAAACAGAACGGGGAATAGATCAGTTTGCGGTCAAAGTGAGAATCGCTTACTGCTCTATTCCCCGTTCTGGTAATAAGTTAAAACGACCTTGACCTACTTACAGGACTTAAACATCCTTGTTTCATAAACATTGTTACATATATTTGATACAATAATACCCATTTCTTATCACTAGTTACCCCCGCCACTTAAATCGGGGAATATAAAAAGAGATTTCTCATCAGTGCTTATCTCATTCTGCTACTTGTGTTAGCACTAGAATATATAGCAGCTATGTCACCAAAGGATAATATATTTCCTTCTGCAAAATCAATCGTAGGAATTATAAAACATATTGTGATTGAAAGTGAGGATGAAAATGAAGACGAATTGGAAGATTTTGAATTATTAAGTGATATGGATGCAATGGAAGATTTTGAATTATTAAGTGATATAAACAGTGATGATCTTGAAGCAGGATATATGGAACAAATTGAACCGTTAAGTGACGGGGAATCTGAAACCTATAGAATCTATCAGCATCTTCTCTGTTCTGAAGAAATACATGATGAAACTCCAACCACTAGTAGTAGTAGTTTGGATGGGTTATTTTTAGATAGTGCACGAGGGGTATATCATATTCGTCGACGACTATTTCTTTCCGATGCTTCTGATACAACTGATTCCGATTCATCAAATGAGTCTGATTAAGTGTTGTCTTTTTCTTGTCAACTGACAAACTTTAAATACAGAGCGGGGAATAGATCAGTTTGTAGTCAAAGTGAGAACTACTTACTGCTCTATTCCCCGTTTTGGTAATATCGTTGTATAACCTTGACCCAGTTACAAGACAGAAAATATTTACCAGCTTTCAATTTTTTTTTTTTTTTTTTGCTTTTTTTTTTGTTTAGAAAAAGTGGGGGTAACTTATAAATTTAATGGTGGGGGAACGTCTATTTAATGTCGATGCAACAGTGTATATTTATCATATCGGCATGATGAACCCACCAGGAAACTCCGTTTGCTACAGCTTTCCCCTCATCGATATCGATGATGTGATAAAACTTACATCAATAACAAAACAGTTTGAACTCGAAAGGCGACTCATAAAAGTCGACGTAATTCCACAAGATCTTCGTTCTGCAATGTTGACCATCGAATATGTTAAAGATGAATCTACAACTGAAGATCCCTATTGTTTTATGAAATTTTTAGTTGATCGAGATGCAATGTGTACAATCCGACTTCACATCCGAGTTTAAAATCTATCAAATGTTCCTGTTGGAGAAAATTGTCTTAGTTAAATACAGAGCGGGGAATAGATCAGTTTATGGTTTGATATGAAATCATTTACTGCTCTATTCCCCGTTTTGGCAAATATGTTCAATGACCTTGACCTAAATACAGAACTTTGTAGCCTTCAGCTACAATAGTAAATATAAAATGCAAAAAAATAGTAAACTTAACGTAATACGTACCCCCACCACTTTTGCTAGGGTATAAATAGAGGGGCATTTGCAGTGTTGTTCATTATTGCCTTGACCTTTGTGGAGATCGCACCTACATTATGCATCGCTGCGATATTTGCAAGTCTTCATTTAAGGATGAATTTCTTTTAATGATTCATAATGAACTGAAACATAACAACAACCAAGATGAAAAAAATGAAGAAGAAGAATTGAAAGAAATAGATCAAATGTTAGCTCAACACCAACATTCCAGACCAACTGTAATTCAATATGCACCATCAACATCGACTTCTACCTCTGCTCTGTCTACACTTCACCTTCCTTCAACATCATCAGCTGCATCGACTTCTACGCCTGCTCTGTCTACATTTCATCGTCCTTCAACATCATCAGCTGCATCGAGTTCTACGCATGCTCTGTCTACACTTCACCGTCCTTCAGCATCAACAGCAGTAAATGTAGAACTACATGCCCGAGCACTTCCGGGTAATGTAGTAACCCACTTTAAAATTGACAATGCAAAATTACAACTCGAAGAATTTTTAAATAACGCAAAAGGATTGGTAAGTAAAACTCTGCAAAATGAATTAAAAAGATTAAATTTTATCAAATTTGGACTATTAATGGATGCTTTATTTACAAACATTCAAAATGAAACTTCACCGAGAGGGTTTTTAACAAAAAACCGTACCATTATGTTTTCGTCAGATATTGATTCAATCGTATCTGAATGTTTTGAAGAGCTCAAGACAAAAATACAAGAACATGAAGGAAGAGGCTCTGGTTGGAGTTTGTTAAGCATCACAGGGCTAGACTTAAGAGTACACAAACACGGCTATGGAATTCGAGGAAGTAGCTACATCCCTCTACCAACAAAGATTAGAAATACCTTTTCCTGCGTCAACGTACAAAATCAAGATACTGAATGTTTTAAATATGCCATGTTGGTCAAATATGTAACAGACAATCCGATAAGACCAAGTCACAAATATGAAGAAATACAACATAAGTATAATTTCCAGGGAATGAATTACCCTGTTGCAATTACTGATATATCAAAATTTGAAAAGCAAAATCCTTCAGCTTCTGTCAACATTTTTGGCTTAGATTCGTCAAACAATGCGTACCCCTTGCGCATAACACCTATTGAGCGCAGAGATCATACGGATTTGCTATTGATCACTAAAGGGGACATATCCCACTATGTCTACATAAAAAACTTTGCAGCTCTTGTATCTAAACAAATATCAAAAAAACACGGAGAGAAAACCATTTGTAAAAGATGTTTTTGTCATGTAGGCAAACCATTAAGAAGGGGAGGTTCAGAATGGTTAGTAGAACATCAAAGGTTATGTAATGGAAACTATGAGGTTAGAATTAAATTGCCACATTCCAGCAGAGCGCAGATAAAATTTGACAAAATAATACAACAATACCGTGTACCTGTTGCTGTTTACGCTGATTTCGAGTCTTCTTTACATCCACTTGAACAACAAGAAGAGGACGTTACAAGAAGAAGCAAATACCAACTTCATTCACCAAACAGTTATTGCATACTAATTAAATCCACGTTGACTGAAGACCATCTTCAAAAATATGGACTATCATCTTCTCCAAAGATTTATCGCGGTGAAGAAGCAGCCAAATACTTTGTCGATGATCTGTATGAAATAGCTGCAAAGGTAGAAGAACTGTATGGAACAAAGGTACCCATGTCACCTATGGAAGAAGAAGAGCTTCAACATTATTATTTAACAACAACGTGTTATTTGTGTAATAACACCTTTACACTGGATAACGTTAAAGTTCGTGACCACGATCATCTTACGGGAGCGTATAGAGGTGCAGCCTGTAACGCTTGCAACTTGAACTACAAACTACCATATTTCATCCCCGTAGTTCTGCACAATCTGAGTGGTTATGATTCGCACTTCATAATCCCCGAACTAGGAAGAGATAATGGAGCAATAGACGTTTTGGCTACTACAATGGAAAAATTTATAAGCTTTTCAAAAAAGGTGGGTAAAATTAAATTAAGGTTTGTTGATTCATTTAGATTTATGCCTTCAAGCCTCATGAAATTATCTGAAAATCTAAGAAGAACAGATTTGATAGAAACAAGCAAAATTGTACCCAATAGTAAAATGGATTTGGTTCTTCGAAAAGGAGTCTTCCCCTATGATTACATCGATGGACTGCATAGATTTGATGAAACATCACTACCTCCACCAGAACACTTCAAAAACAAACTTAATGATTCGGAAATATCACTTGAGGACTATCAACACGCACGTCGAGTATGGAACGAGTTAGATATGAAGACCTTAGGAGATTACTCGGACTTTTATGTCAAACTAGATGTAACTCTTCTTTGTGATGTAATGGAAGAATTCCGAAACACTTGTTTTGCTGCCTACGGTTTGGACCCTCTACATTCGTATACTTCACCAGGATTAGCTTGGCAAGCCATGTTAAAAGAAACAAAATGCAAACTCCAACTTTTAACAGACATTGACATGGTTTTAATGGTTGAATCTGGAGTAAGAGGCGGATTGACCCAAAGTGTTACCAGACATGTCAAAGCCAACAACAAATACCTACCCGATTATGATGAAACCAAACCGTCAACCTATTTAGGATATTTCGATGCAAATAACCTGTACGGTTGGGCAATGTCAAACCCACTTCCTTTTGATAACTTTAAATGGATTAATCCCGACTTTATTGGCGATATTTTACAAATTACGAAACATGGTGACACTGGATATATTTTGGATTGCGATTTTGAATACCCAGAAAATTTACATGATCTTCATTATGACCTACCACTTCTTGCTAAAACAGAAATTTCACCAATTGGAAAACACCCCAAATTAATGATGACATTAAATAATAAACAACGCTACGTGGCTCACTTTTGGGTGGTTCAACAAGCTATCGAATTAGGACTACGTTTAACAAAAATTAATAGAGTTTTGGAATTTTCTCAATCATGCTGGTTGAAACCCTACATTGATTCAAATACCATCAGAAGAGCAGCAGCTACATCAGACTTTCAAAAAGATTTCTTTAAATTAATGAATAATGCGATATTTGGAAAAACATTGGAAAACAAAAGAAGACATAAAAATGTTAAACTTGTTACCGACGCAAAAAAATTACAGAAACTAGTACAGCAGCCAAATTTTGGAACATCGATAATTATTAATGAAAAACTTGTAGCAGTGTCCATGAAGAAGACGAGTGTGAAGATGGATCGTCCTTTGTATATAGGCATGTCAATCTTGGACATCTCAAAAACACACATGTACGATTTTCACTACAACAAAATGGTGGCGTTCTACGGAAGAGAAAATATATCTATTACATATATGGACACTGACGCTTTTATATATCGCATAGTAACATTGGACATGTATAAAGATTTACGTACATTTATTTACAAGAACGACTTTGATTTCTCCGATTATCCAAAAGATCATCCAAACTACGACAATGACAGACACAAAAAAGTACTTGGCAAATTCAAGGATGAGGCTAATGGTGTTCTACTTGAAGAGATTGTTGCACTGATGTCTAAACTATATTCTTTGAAACTCTATAATGAAAAAGAAGAAGAAGAAGAAAAGAAGAATAGCTATATTAAGAAAGCTAAAGGTGTAAAGAGTTTATATTTAAAGAAGAAAGTGCATTTTGAACACTACAAGCAATGCTTATTTGAGGATAACATCATTACAGCTAAATTCAACACCATCAGAAGTTTTAACCATCAGCTGTACAGCGTGACTGAAGTTAAAAAGGCGCTATCCTGTAATGACGACAAAAGACAAACCCTTCCAGACAACATCCACACTTTACCATTCGGTCACTATTCCCTCAACCCTATTGACTAATAACCCTTTCATCGTCCTAGATCCTCTATCCTTTTCCTTTCCGTAAAAAAAGGGGAAACACAGCAATGTTAAGCTGTGTTTCCCCTTTTTTTACACAAGTTTTGAATGACCTTGAACTATATGTATATATATAAGCAGATTTATACAAAAGAATATTTAATACCATATCAGCTGCCTTCGTGAAACCATCATGTCAGACCTGAAGGAGAAGATTATTAATGAACTACACAAACCTGCAAGAATAAAGTTTCCAAGAAGAAATACTGTTATAAAAGGGATAAATGATCTATATCAAGCGGATTTAATTGAAATGCGACCGCATAGCAGAATAAACAAAGGATTTAAATATATACTCACAATTATTAATTGTTTTACAAAAGTTGCAGACGCTTTGCCTCTAAAGGACAAGACTGGTAAAAGCGTAACAGAAGCCATGGAAATAGCCATAAAAAGAGATAAAAACAAAATTAAACATTTACAAACTGATGATGGAACAGAATACTTTAATACAAACTTTGCACAGTTAATGAATAAATATAAAATAAATCATTATTCTACAAATTCAGAGAAAAAAGCTGCTATTGTAGAAAGATTTAATAGAACCTTAAAAGGAGCACTGTATAAACAATTTTCAAAAAGAGGTTCTTACGTATGGTATGATGTTTTACCACAATTAATAAATGATTATAACAACAGGTTTCATAGAACTATTGGTATGAAACCTAACAAAGTAAATAGAAGAAATGCAAAAGATGTATTAAAACGCATAAAGAAAAATACAAAGCCTAAAGTAGAAAAAATGCAGCCAAGAAAATTTAATGTAAGTGATAAAGTACGGATTAGTAAATATAAGGGAGTGTTTACCAAAAAATACCTTCCCAATTGGACGAATGAAGTTTTTACAGTGTATAAAGTGCAACCGACTGTACCTGAAACGTATATCCTAAAAGATAACAAAGGAGATTTGTTGCAAGGTGCATTTTATGGACATGAAATGTTAAAGTCAACAGTAGGTGATGTATATCTCGTTGAAAAAGTGTTACAAAGAAAAAAGGACGCAGTTAAAGTGCGGTGGTTAGGGTTTAACAAAACTGAGGATTCATGGATACCTATAAAGGACTTGGTTTAATACAAGCAACTCATTTCATCGTTAACCTTTGAGCAGGATGGAGATTATTCACCATAAAGATCGATTCAATATTAATAACATAGATGATTTAACTGTGGATAACGTTAAAATCAACAATGGTAAACACGGTAGTTTACTTCCAAACACTGTTCGATGTATAGTAAGTGGCCCCTCAAACTGTGGAAAGACCAATGTTGTCTTTAATTTGATCACTAATCCGCAGGGATTAAGGTTTAGTAACCTATATATTTTTTCAAAGTCTCTACATCAACCAAAGTATCAATTGCTGGATAAAATCCTATCTGATGTGTCTGATGTTAATTTTTACAAATTTAACGCTAGTGATAGCATTATGCAACCAAACGAAGCGAAACCGTATTCTGTATTTATATTTGACGATGTATCTTGTGAAAATCAGGATACTATTAGAAACTACTTTGCCATGGGAAGACATAATAACATCGACAGCATATATATAGGACAAACTTATAGCAAAATCCCAAAACAACTTATCAGAGATAATGCAAATATTCTAATTGTATTCAAACAAGATGATACTAACCTAAAACATATATATAACGATCATGTGAATGCGGATATGCCATTTGAAAAGTTTAAAGAGCTTTGCGGAAAAGCATGGGCGGAAAAGTATGGATTTTTGGTTATTATGAAAGATCAAGCTATAAAAGATAGTCGTTATAGAATAGGTTTTGATAAATTCGTTTTAATACACTGATTAGCGGTATTACTGTACAAGTCGTCAAGGTGTGAAGATGGTTAACCAGGAAAAGCTATTAAAGGAAATAAAATCACTTAGTGATTCTATTAGACAAAAAAACCGAGCTTTAAAATCAGGTATAAATGAAAGAGAGCAATTTTTAGAAACACCATTCAAACCTGTTACTGAACCTTTAAAGCGATTAGCACAAAATATGGAAAGACCTTCAATTCGCTTCGAAGGAGACAAAATGCTACCAATTTCCAAATATGAAGAAGAATTTCAGAATGATGAAAGTTCTGACCAGTTACAAACATCTGAAGAAAGCGACGAGTATGAAGAAAGCTGAGATATAGGAGATTTAAGGGAAAAGAACATTGCAGGAGATACAAGTACAGAAGATACAAGTGCGGAAGATACAAGAGCAGAAGAAGAGGATATCAACCCATCCAACTTAAGCAAATTAGGCACAGATAATGTTTAAAGGAACACTTGGAAGAAAATATACATTAAAAATGTTACATGGTACACATGCTAATCGAAATTATCATACATATGGAGCTAGAATAGAGGATAAAGGATTAATGATTGGAGATAGAAAGTTAGATATAAACGAAAATGATGATATAGTTATTGGTGATAAAAAATATAAAGGTACAACAGGTTTGTTTGAACTCATCTTTAAAAATAATCCTGGTAAATATACTAAAAAGGATTTACAATTGTTTAAAAATATACTAGAGTATACAAATGCACATAGAAAAAAATATTCCAAAGAACTACCTATTCATAGAAACAGGTCAATAAAATACACAAACATTATATCTAGTCTTTTCCCCTCGAAATCAAATAAAGCTCCAATTAAAAGAAGAGCTTTATCTTCTGCTGAATTAAATGTTTTGCATAAAAAAAGAAAAACAACTGATCCTACTACATCTGGAAGGGGATTATTAAAAAATTTGTATAAAACCAATATAATATATTACAACGATATAAATAAGTTAGTTGATCGAATGAGGTTATTACATGAAGCTATGGAAGCCGGGCACACTGGTTTAGAAAACGAATGGGTAGCTTTGGTTGATGAACTGCGAAAACGAGAAATAATTGTTCAGTAGACGTATATATATATATATATAGTAAGAACCTAAACGATAGCGATTCAGTTACATCATGAGTGTGGACAAGTTTGGACGGTATTCCGAGTTTGGAGTAAAATCTGGATATAGTGAAAAAAGAGCTGGGTTTCCGTT
This sequence comes from Allygus modestus, assembly GCA_963675035.1. Taxonomy (NCBI): domain Eukaryota; kingdom Metazoa; phylum Arthropoda; class Insecta; order Hemiptera; family Cicadellidae; genus Allygus; species Allygus modestus. Next base: position 62,668,402 of record OY776111.1, on the reverse strand, counting down.
AACACCTGATGGTAATTATAATTTTGAAGGAAAAGTAATTCAAAATGTTGGTGATCCGCTTTTGTCTTCTGATGCGGTTACGGTACAATACATGGATAAAAGAACCCCGATTGTACACGAAGACCATTGGGGATTTTCCGGTAAAAGGTTAAGCAATATAAAACATCCCATTTATGATGGTGAAGCAGTAAATTTAGCGACTTTAAAATTGTTAACGATTTACAAAAAGAATGAAACTGATACAAGCTATGATGTAAAAAAATTAAAATTGTCAAATGTAGGTGATTGTGAGCAGGATGGAGACGCTGTAAATAAGAAAATATTTGATATAGTACACAAGAAATGGACTACAGAATATGAAAAACATATGGAAAGGTTTGGTGCAGCTTTATTTAATTATATCCATCGGGCTTCAGGAAGAGCTGTAGCTTCAGATGTTGACAGCCACAATTATTTAGACTGGAAAAAGATACACAATCCAGAAAAACCTAATCAATTAGATAAACCGTCTGAGCCTTCTAAAGTCAAGACATTAGGAAAGGGGGATAAAGTGAATGTGATTAATGAACCAACAGAAAACGATGAAGATTATATAAGAGAAAAAAGAATTTAAATACCCATGATAAGGGATAAAGCATCAGTTATATTCGAGAGATGATACAGAGAGGATGATGGAATCCAATATTACTGCGTGGAGTTTAATATCTCAAGAGCCGAGATTTCCCCAAGGAGTGCTGACAGATGGTTTTGTTCAACGGTTTGATAGATATATGGATTGGGAACAACTTTCCATACACTACCTCTTCACAATGACTATGTTAAGAATTTATTTTCACAGAGTTAACTGGATTCATATTTTACAAAGACAACAGTTTTCAGAAAACTTCCTTGTAGAGATGACATCAAATTTTAATAACTGTTGGGAAGTAATAAGTAAATATCAAAATCTCTCTGAAAATTACATTGACAATTTTAAAGATAAACTAGACTGGAATGTGTTATTTAATTACCAACGATTAAGTGGCAAGTTTCTAAGGGAACATGACAACTATTTAGATTTTATTCATTTTACCGAAAACAACGATACCATCACCAGCGGAGAAACATTTGAAACATCTTCAATTACACCTTATTTCTATTTTTACTACTTTTATTTATTATGTCTACATTTAATTAATTAATCCATTTCTATATAATAAATGGATTTTAAACAGTATATATAATACAAGAAGCCAAGACTAATATTACATTCATTGTAAAACATTTATAGAGTGCACCTACTGATTGTAAGTTTGGCTATAAATAGTCATGCCGAGGGCTAAACGCATCAGTCATAATCGAGAGAGATTACAGAGAGGAAGGGGAATAGCATCAACAGCATTTTCTCTATTAAGTAAACCGGTTGGAGCTATAGTTAACAAGGCGATTGATTTATTACCTGTGGAATTACATTTACCTGGAGGATATCAATATTGTGGTCCTGGAACCAAATTAGAGAAACGGCTTGCTAGAGGAGATCCTGGAATAAATAAGCTTGATCAGGCTTGTAAACAGCACGATATAGCGTATTCCAAATTTGGTGATACAAAAAATAGATCAATAGCAGATAGAGCACTTTCTGAGAAAGCTTGGCAAAGAGTAAAATCTAGTGACGCGAGTATTGGTGAAAAAGCAGCGTCTTTAGCAGTAACAGCAGCAATGAAAGCAAAAACTACGTTTGGAGGAGGAAAGAGAAGAAGGCGTGGGAAAAGACCCGCTAAGAAACAAGGAGGTAATATCAGAAGAAAACGTCGATCTACTAGTGGTAAAGGTAAAAAGAAACCAACAATATGGTCAATGATAAAAAAGGGAGGAGGACTATACCTAAGACCGTATCGTGTGTATTAAATAAGAAAGAGCAATTAATAATTAAAAACAAAGAATTAACCAATGAAGAACTGATTACATATGCTTCTTGTTTGAAAATCCCATTTTTTAGAGGAGTATTTATGAAAGATGAATTACCGGTTAAAATGTGGAAAAATGAGACTGGTATAGTAAATTTGGATAATAGTGAAGGATTAGGCACTCATTGGGTGTGTTACAAGAAACTTGGTGAAACGATTTATTATTTCGACAGTTTTGGAAACCTTCCACCACCGAAAGAACTTCAACAATACTTTCGTGCGGCAGAAAATGTTTTTTACAATTATACAAGAAAACAACCTGATGATACATCCATTTGCGGTCATTTATGTTTAGACTTTTTAGCTAAAAGTGTTAGTCAACTTTAAGATGTCTTCGTATACAGTGTCATTAACCGGTAACTCATGTACTTTGCGCAGTATTCTGTTTCCAGCGCTACGTTTGCAAAAAGGAAGACTATGGGAAGCCGCATTATTGGATTTAACAACATATAACTCTATTCCAAACGTTAGTGAAGGAATTAATAACAAAATACATTATTACAAGACAAAAGATAATAAAGGAAAATATTCAGCTTTGGAAGAATTCAGTTTACCAACAGGAGCTTATGAAATTGATAATATAAATGAAGTTATACAAAAACATATGGGAAAAGAAAATATAACGATAAAAGGCAATAACAATACAATGAAAGCCGAAATTACTTCTAAGTATTATATTGATTTTGGCCAAGAACGTTCAATTGGTAGTTTATTGGGGTTTTCTAAGGAAACAAAGGTATTAGAACCTAATACAACTCATTCTGGGAATAGAACTGTGACGATCATCAAAGTAAACAGCATAGACATTACATGTAACATTATACAAGGATCCTACAGAGATGGAGAAAATCGGCATATATTACACACATTCTACCCATCAGTCGCACCGGGTTTCAAGATAGTAGAAAAGCCTCAAAACCTTGTGTACCTACCGTTAAACACCAGTTTCATTTCAGACATCGTGCTGAACATAGTGGATCAAGACGGAAACCTTATTGACTTTCGAGGAGAAGCTATTACTGTAAGAATACATATAAAATCATCCGCTTAGATAATGGGGTTATCATTTAAAAAGAGAGAGCCAACCAGCAAAGAGGTCAGTAGCTCATCAGCTGTAGAAGGATTAACAAGTGACAACATTCGTTTTCTAGAAGAAATTGGATTAAAGGTCATTAACAATGGATATACTGGATATAGCGCAGGGCCCAACATTCGACGAGACCTTATGGGAAAAGGAATATCACACGCACAACCCTTACGCTTCGTCCAAATTAAACAATAACGATGAAATTAGGATTCCTATACAACAACAAGACATTTATACTCTTCCATGCGAAAGTTATTTATATATTGAAGGAAAAGTAACAAAAGCTGACGGTACTGTTGGAACCACTGTTCCGTTCATAAATAATCCTATGGCATTTTTGTTTGACGAGATTAGATATGAAATTTCAGGAGTTACAGTCGATTCAACAAAAAAGGTTGGAATTTCCAGTACATTAAAAGGATTAGCGTCTTTAACACCAAATGAGAAGAATCTGTTAGCTGTTGCAGGATGGGTTGCACCAGACAAAAGTATAATTACTCCTGACGCTTCGGGAAACTTTGATTTTTACGTACCTTTAAGATTACTTTTAGGATTTGCTGAAGATTACAGAAGAATAATAATAAATGTAAAACAAGAACTAGTTTTATTAAGGTCATCAAACGATAATGATATTATTAAAGCATCTGCTGGAACAACTGAAGCCAATTTAGACTGGAAACTAACATTAGACAAGATTGTTTGGAGAGTACCACATGTGCGACTAAATGATGAACACAGGATTACATTATTAAGAAAGTTAAAATCAGATCGAGACATTGTAATGCCATTCAGAAGCTGGGAGTTTCATGAATACCCCGTTTTACCTTCAACACAACGGCATACATGGACTGTAAAAACTTCTACTCATTTGGAAAAAGCGAGATATGTAATCTTTGGATTACAAACAAAGAAAAAAAGTATATTAACTGAAAATGCTGGTGAATTTGACCATTGTAAATTAACAAACTGTAAAGTGTTCCTGAATTCACAATTCTTTCCCTACGACAACTTTAATATCTCTTTTGATAAAAAAAGGTACAGTGTTTTATACGATATGTACGCTAGGTTCCAAAATTCATATTACGGCAAAACAAACACACCTCTACTATCTCCCATACAGTTTGAATCGAAAGCTCCGATTGTTGTAATTGATTGCTCCAAACAAAACGAATCTGTAAAATCGTCTAGTGTTGATATAAAAATAGAAATGGAATTTCAAGAAAACGTACCTGCAAATACATCTGCGTATTGTTTAATTTTGCACGATAAAATTGTTACATACACACCGTTGACTGGTATCGTAAAGACGGTATTGTAAAACGTTGTACCACCACCGGCACCGCCACTGTCGCTAACCTATAAATAGCGGAGCAACAATGCAGGTCTTCAGTTGATCGTCTATCGTCGCATGGGCAACATCTTCTACAAAATGAGTTCTCCATCTGTTGTACAAGGTGATGCAGAGGTAGCACCGTTATTGGAACGTGATAATACTAGTGAAGAAGAAATCATCAAGGAAATAACTGCATTTTTAAAGTTTGGTAAAAGAGATAGAGAGGAGGAAAGTAATGCAGACCCATCAAAGGTAGTACCAAAGAGGAAGAAGAAAGTTGAAGAAAATATTCCTCCTCACATTTTAACTGAAGTTTTTTTGCGAATCTTTTACCCCATCTCAGCATGCATCAGTAAAAGTGTATCAGTTGGATTGATGAAGTCATTGGATTATTCCCCTACAGTAATACTACACCATGGAACAAAAAAGGTTTTATTTTCGCAAAATGCTTGGGAGTCATTTTTGAAACATGTACATTTAATAGAATGTTATTTAACTAACAGTTTGTGTGGAAGGAAAACACATATTCGACTTTTGGATTGTGACAATGAAATCGATATTGTTAAACATCGTGGACAACTACAAGTGCGAATTAGAGACTTGACTCAACATGAAAATAAGATTCTACTGTCACGTGAAGAATTCTACGTTTTAAACTACGCAACAGAACCTATTACAAGGTACATGAGACAGTTGGTATTTGCAAGCGCTATTATTAAAGAATATTTGGTCGATACTTTGGAAAAACAACCTGATAGCACCATCGTGTACGGACCTGTGGATACATCTATTTTTAATAGAATACCTCATGAAGTTTGCATGTGGAGAAAGTTAAAGGATTTTGAACCAATTGTAGAAATCGCTACAGAAGCTACAGAAGAAAAAACACAGGAAGAAGAAACGGAGAAACAAGAAGAAGAAGAAAACGAAACACAAGAAGAAGAAGTTAAAAAAGACTAAAGTTTGACTTAGTAAAGAAGAACACACGTGGGGTAGGCCTATTGGGGACGGTGCCCACGTTAAATATACACCAACGCGCCTGCAACTGTACGGCCTGGTATTTAACCTACCGTGGTGTGGAAAACAGTTTAGTTGATCGCTAGGTGCCATGATGAGCGGAGGGGATGAAGAAGTGAGTGTAAAGCCTTGTGTAATAGAATTTCAAGCATTTCGAAATAATGATGATAGGTTTATTATCAAGGAATTAGTAATTTTAGACTTGCTTACATTTGTAGTTTACCCATTCACGTTTGAAGCTCCTTTTTCTTTTAACAACCTTAACGCCAAAGCAAAAAGTACAAACAAATGGATAACAAACTACTTTCATCACATACATTGGTATGAAGGATTTATAAGCTACAGTAATCTGCACAGTATTATGTTTAACTTTTGCAAACAATATTCACATATATACACAAGAGGATTAGAAAAAAGGAACTGGATACAAAAGTACACGCACGGTGATGTTTTCGATATAACCATCGGTAAGGACTTTAACATTAATCTCGGTAATATTTGTGTTGCTGCAAAAGATCCTAAACACGGACAATTAAACTGCGCATTGCACAACGCATATCGTTTGGCTGCTTACTTGGAACAAACGCAGAAATGTGGTGGGGGTAGCAAAGAACCGGAATGTGGTGGGGGTAGCGGGGCCTATAAATACGAGGAGCCAACACCGCTCCGGCACGAGTATTATTCGAGACTCCGAAGAGGCAACATCACAGAAGACATCGCAACCACCACTGACGAAGATGGCATCACAACAGTTTCTACAAACACTGGTTGATCAATTCAACACTCATTCAAAATCCGACCTTCTGCTAACTAAAAAGTGTTCAGAATTAAAAGAACAAAAACACTACATTATTCATAACATCAAGAAAGTGGAAACCACACATGGAGAAGCAATTCTAGTTTCATTGAGCGAAGCACCTTTAACTTCAGGAGATGAGCCGAAGTTTCAAGTATTTCTTCCAAAACGATTTGTTCAACTGCTACAGAATGAAGATTTGCGAGATATTCAACCGGGGACGTTGTATTTGGTATCACACGGTGTAAGCGGCAACAACTCAACGGAACTCACTCTGCACATCATGCATCCTTGTACATAATGTCTCTGTTTGTATTTCTCTGTTTGTATTTTATTGTTTGTATTTCTAGTCATCAATGTTAAACTTAAGTTTATTGTATTGTAAGATGTTTGTTTAATAAAGAAAAGAAAAAATATAAAAAAATAATATAAAAAAAAAATAAAGAAAACAGCAACACAGCAGTATATTATTTTATATACTGCTGTGTTGCTTTTTTTTAAATTCAAATGGATGACCTTGAACTTTCATTCAGGGTTAACTTATGAAGAGGTATAAAAGAGAGGGAGCAGTGAAGTTAGTCTCAGTCTTGTCTAACACACGCTGCAGCTAACATGTCGGTGCCACCTATGAACAATTTATTTTTCGATAACAATTTGAAGACATATTGTTGCGAGTTACAATGTTTTAAAATACCAGGCGATCAAGTTGACGGGAAAGCTTGTCGTAAGTGCAAGTGTTTCAGCTATTGCATATGTAGATGTAAAACGTATCAAATGAACCGACAAGATAAAATACAAGAATTACGCCGAAGGATTGCATTACTGTGGCGGCGAATGTAGTAGCAACGATCTGCCTCGCACCAGCTGCCACCTGCCACCTGCCGCCTGCCATCTGCTGTCCGCCATCTTCTCCGCCCCACCACACTTTTACCCCCACCATTTCGTTTCATATCAGAACGTTAGCTAGCGAATAGTCAGTACACCTCCGGCTCTCGACTGGTGAACATCGAGTGCTCTCCACAAACGTAAAACATTATATTAAAATGTCCATTAAAATTAGGTGTATTCATTATGACTCTATTCATCTTGCGACTTTCCAAGACCTCGAGGTGTTTAGTGAAGAGTTAAGACTTCTTATTGCGTCCGGTTACGATTTATCTTTGGAACTTTACGCATCAAAAAACAACATGGACTCTGCGCAGGGATCGAAGTATCTACCGTCTTTCTTCAGAAAGCGAAGTGATGGCCGCAACTCGTCCGGATCAACAACATCGATGACAACCAACAACGGGGAACTATTGTAAACATGAATTATTGTAAACATAACTTATTGTAAATAAAATAAAGTAATATTTGTAATTGTACTACCTCGCACTCGTATCATTCGATTGCTTCATTCGATTGTTTCATTCGATATTTATTATCGATTAACTATCGAATCACAATCGTTTTACGAGTGCGAGGTAGATTTTCTTAAAAAAACTTCACCGTGACCTTGAACTTTGAACTTTTACTCATTTCGTCACAAAACCGCCTACGTCACTGGCTCAGCCTCAGATGACGTCTTTCATGACGCAGCGCTTCCGGTCACGTGACCGGAAGCCATCAATCAAGTGAGCCAGAAGTCCCCTTTCCCTACTACTTATATATATATATAAATATATATATATATATATATATATACATATATAAAAATTTGAACGAATGGTGTTTTTGGCATCTGGGGACCTCAAAATGAAAAGTTATCATGGTCTCGGGCTTAAGTCTTACCATGAGACCTACGGTAATAGCTTCTTCCCTATAGGGGAAATTCGCTAAAAGAGGAAGTAAATAGACAGGTTGAAGAAATGCTAAATAATGGCACCATCGAACATAGTACCAGCCCATACAATGCTCCATTAGTAGTTGTCCCCAAGAAACTAGACAATAGTGGAATAAGGAAATGGAGAATAGCAGTAGATTTTAGAAAACTTAATGATGTCACCATTGGAGATTCCTATCCATTACCTAACATAACAGAGATTTTGGATAGACTAGGAAATTCAAAATATTACAGCACGTTGGATTTAGCCTCAGGATTCCATCAGATTGAAATGAAACCGGAAGATAAACATAAGACTGCTTTCAGTACACCCAGCCAACACTTACATTACAACAGGATGCCTTTTGGCCTAAAAGGTTCACCGGCCACATTTCAGAGATTGATGAACAGTGTTTTGGATGGATTAATAGGAGAGATTTGTTTCGTGTACATCGACGACATAGTGGTAAGCAGTAGTTCGCTAGAAGAACACATCAGCCGTTTAAGGCAGGTGTTTGACAGACTACGCCAACATACGTTGTTACTACAGCCCAATAAATGCAATTTCTTAAAAAGGGAAATTAAATTTCTTGGCCATTGCCTAAGTGAAAATGGCGTGAAACCGGACGAACAGAAGATACATTGTGTACGAAACTTCCCCAGACCAACCAACCCAAAGGAAATGAAAAGTTTTCTTGGCTTAATTGGTTATTACCGAAGGTTCATACCTAATTTCGCTAAAATAGCAAAACCTTTAAATAATCTACTAAAGCAGAATAACCCTTATGAATGGACAGAAAAGCAGCAGCAGGCCTTCGATCACTTAAAGAATTTAATAACTTCCGAGCCAATTTTACAGTTCCCCGACTTTAGCAAAGAATTTATTTTGACCACAGATGCAAGCAAAATTGCCATAGGAGCAATATTGTCGCAAGGAATAATTGGGCAGGACAAACCTGTCGCATTTGCAAGCAGAACACTGAATAACGCAGAAACTAATTATAGCACAACCGAGGTCGAACTTCTTGCGATCGTCTGGGCTACAAACTACTTCAGGCCTTATTTATACTGAAGGAAATTCAAAATTGTTACTGACCACAAACCGTTGAAATGGCTTTTCAGTGTTAAAACACCAAGCTCTAGGCTTATGAGGTGGAGACTCCGTTTGGAAGAATATGATTACGAAATTCATTACAAGCCAGGAATAATAAATTCCAATGCAGACGCCCTATCGAGGATTCAAATAGAAATCATTAATGCGGAAGAGGAACAAATTACAGCCCCCGAGCTAGAAACGGAAAGTGACACGGATGACAACAAGGAAAACAAGGTCGCACCCCTGAAGCTACACCGAGACGCCAACGGTAATTTTCGCCGTTACATCGAAGACAAGGAACAACAACGTCAACTACTCCGAGAATATCACGATTGCCCAATTGGAGGACACCGAGGACAACGGAGGACTTATGACGCCATGAAGTTAAAATTTTATTGGCCACATCTCAAGGAAGATATAAATGAGTATATTAACACCTGCAAATCCTGTAATGAGAGGAAAACTTCTCAACTACTTAAAGCTCCAATGGAGATTACCGAAACGCCTAGTAAAGTATTCGATGTGGTACATATGGATATTACCGGTCCACTTCCTTTAACAGACAAAAAAAATAAATACCTCTTAACTTTTCAAGACTCGTTTTCAAAATACCCGGAAGCCATACCGATCCCTGACCAAACAGCTAAAACTATTGCAGATAAATTTGTCACAGAAATTATTTGTAAACATGGAGCGCCAAACAAACTTATCACGGACCAAGGAACTAATTTCTTGAGTGAACTATTTTCTGAAATTTGCAAGCTATTACACATTAAAAAATTACAAACAACTGCTTATCACCCTCAGAGTAACGGGATCGTCGAAAGATCACACAGAACACTAATGAACTATTTGTGCCACTATATAAATAAAGAACAAACAGATTGGGACTTGTGGGTACCCTACGCACTATTTGCATACAGAGCTACACCACACTCTACCACTGGAATTAGCCCGTTTTTAATGGTACATGGGAGGGAACCAAATATCCCTAGTGAGTTAGTATTAGGAGAAAATAACTCCATAGAATATAGTGAAGATGACTATGTACAGGAAGTTGTCAAAAGATTGACCTCAGTATTTGAAACAGCCAAATCAAAAATAGCCAACAATAAAGAAAAATCTAAATCTTACTATGACAAAAGGAGTATCGAACGGAGTTTCGAGCCAAATGAATTGGTACTTTTACACGACGATAGTGTAAAAAGAGGAAGATCAAAAAAGTTAAAAAGACCTTGGATTGGACCCTACAAGGTCACGAAACGAATGAGTAACGTAAATTACGTGATCAAGAAAGGAAAAAGAGAAGTACTTGTACATATAAATAGATTAAAACCATTTAGGTTAAGAGCAACCACCTAAATAAAGGTGTTTGTTTCAGATGGCAAACCTAACCATAACCACTATACTACTGATGATGATCGCCTGTGGACATACAGATAAAAGCCACACCTTAGTGCGACTTGAAGACATCCCAAACTATCCAGGATTATATTTCGTCCCACAGTTCTGGTTTTTAGTAAGCAGCGAATCATGGGAAGTACTGTATACTGTCCCTCTAGAACCACTAATGAATCGAATCAATCTAATTGAATCCATTTGGAAAGAATTATTAATTCATAAACAAAATATCACACTATTTTGGGCTAACCCAAAAATGGAATTTTTAGAACGGGAAATCGAAAGTTTAAAAGACACATATCACCAGTTCGACAGCCTGTTACTACACTCAGAAGCGGCAATACGAAAGAAGAGAGGAGTTTTCAATAGTATAGGAAGAGCTTTGAAATTAATCACGGGAACCTTGGATGCGGATGATGAAGATTACTACAATGAGAAAATAAACACAGTGGCACTTGACAACAAGAGAATATACCAATTGGAAAAGGATCAGATCACAATTATGCAGTCTACGCTATGGGGAGTCAACAAGACTACTTTAGAAATGAAGGACAATCAAGATGTAATAACAAAAGCCTATGCTTATCTAGAAACCCTCAGTAAAAATAATAGGGAACAGATTTTAAACGCTACACTTAAATACAACAAACACGTAGAAATAATTCAACAACTGTCTTTACTACAAGACTTAATTTCAGAGACTTTTAATTCTTTAGAAATATTGTATAATGCTGTAGACGAAGCACGTCAAGGTAAAATTAGTTCATACCTAATTAAACCATTAGAATTAATACATATTTTATTGAATGTACAAGGTCACCTTCATGTAGGAGATGCTTTACCAATACCAGTCTCGGCAGAAACTATATATAAATATTATGATATTGTGAAAATTACTGTGTACTTTTCAAATAATAATTTAAGGTATATAATTAAGGTCCCTTTAAAACACTTGTCAAGAATGTTTCACTTATTCAAAGTGATCCCATTGCCACAGCCTTTGTCTAATTTCACCCTTGATGAACAAACTTACGCAATTCCTGAATCTAGTTCTGAATATATAGGGTTTTCTGAAGACATGCAGTATTATGTAACGTTAAAGGAAAACCAAATGAAAGAATGTACTAGCTCTCCCTTAATAATTTGTAACAATGTGCCAGTTATTTATCCAGTTGATGAAATTGTCCATTCACACGCTAGATGTGAAGTAGAAATATTTAAGAATGTATCCACTCCGAATTGCAATTTTAAATTTACTAAAATCGTTAACCCAATCTGGGAGAAAATACCATTTAGCAATACGTGGATATTTTCCGCTATGCCGAACAATGAGATTGTTACAATTACATGCAAGAATAACAACAACGTTATGCAATATGTAAAAGATATCAAGTTAGGTACTAAGGGTAAACTAATGTTGCATCCTGATTGCGCAGCAGTAGGATCTAGTTTTACGCTCCTAGCAAGATCTAAAGCAAAAAGCGAAACCATTTCTCGATCCGAATTATCACTAATTATTCCTAATATTAATGTTACTTTCAATTTCCATGAAAAAGAGATCTTAAAACAATTTGCTTGTTTTCCACAAAAGGAACTTGTATTAAAACACATTACGCACAACCTAAATGATTTCAATGTCGCTAGCATACGAATTTCTAAGTTAAGAGATTTAATGAAACAGTATGAACCAACCACTTTTGATGTGAACAGTAACCATTACCACTTTGTAGGAATGTGGACACTCATTGTAACTTTATTGATAATTTACTTTTGTAACAAATGTGGTTTATTTAAACTCATACGAAAATTGTTAGCACCTAAGAGGTCAAATGTTATTTATGCTTTAAATGATGTAAACACCCCTGAGGAGGAACCCTCATCAGTAGAAACCTCATTAGTAATTGATGCTGCTCAAAACAGCGAAAATCCAAGAAGAAGTAACAGATTGATGAAACTTAGAAGCTAAGAATGTTTTAATTGCCATCTGAATTGCGCATATGTAAAATTGTATTTCTTTTATGTAAAATGATCAACCATGTAGGTGTAATCATTTATTTTAAGGAGGGAGGTGTTAGGGAATCCACACCCAGGAAGTGTAGCATCCTGGAGTTGTTGTGAACGTGAGCGCTTGAGGCGGATTCATTAGTATAAATGGGCCTTCCGCCAGATGTTTAAGCACCAGTCCCAGTGGACTGCCTTCGCGCGTTCAAACCTAGGTGACACACTGTCACTTTCACTCTCAGTAGCTTCTCGCTCGTAATAGTAATCCGCCTCCCGCGTTCACGGTATATTGTATTAATACGGACTTGTAATATATGTTGCTTTTATTTTAATAAACGTTGCTTTTCAACTTGAATTTAATTCTTTATTGGAGACATCCGAATCTTGCTCGCTCCCACGCCGTCCTGTAGCCGCCACTCCTGCAGACGGTCCCAACATAAAGCTATTAGGATATCTATCTCCCATTAGACCTGTACTGCACGGTGATCGTGGAATTGAGTATATAATAGGTAAGCCTACACTGATAGGTTTAGTCTTAAAGGATAAAACCAATAGTTACCACCTTCAGTTACAACATAGTTTAGTGACTACCAATTCCTTTGAAATGTTAAAAAATAAATAGTTTTAATAGAAAAATAATAGGTTTAATATTAAAAGAGTTAAAATGTTACTGCAGCATAAGCTACATACTACATTACCGAAAACCTTTTGAAATCTAAATAATGCATTTAAATAACGTAGTTTACGTACTCATAGATTTTTATATTTTTGTTAAGGTTAATAATTAAAACATTGGGTGTTCTTGTAACTTTCCCGATGGTTTATAGTTACAAGCTACACTGTATGTCATGTTCCTAGCTCATCCGTAAGTAGTGGCCAAGGCAAAAGTGTCACGTCCCTAGTTAGTTCATCTACAAGTGGGACATAATTCGTATACCTGAGTCAGTTACCCCATGAGCTCGTATACAACCGGTCACAAGCGACGAGAATATCGTCAATGGCACACGCACAACCATCGATTAAGCATATCCCTAAGGAGTATGTTTAATTTATGGCACCACTCACCCCCTAGCACAAGCAGAATTCGCCATGCACTGCGCGTAGTTGCTAATAGAAGCAAGCTGAGAATAACGCAAGGCCTAGTAAACTGATCCACGGGTAACGCAAGAAAATGTCATGGCTACCAAATTACGTTAAAGCTGGACAATACACCGAAGAGTTCAAGGGAAATAGTATAAAGAATCAACAAAAGGTGTGGTTGAAACAACAAGTTTTCTTACCAGTGAGAACCTAAAATTATGTGTTTAGATGCTTGGCAATAAGTTATCATGAGTTTATGTAAGCATATTTAGTTAAGTTTAATATTATTAATATTTAATAAGAAACATTTTTTGTGACTGGATTACCACATAACGCTTACACGAGAAAGCATAATATTTAGATTTTTGTAAACTGCATTAGCAAAAAGTTTACAATATCGAAATAATGAATGTCGGTAACGTAGTCTACGTAAGTAATAGATTTTAAAGTACTTTTTTTAAGTTTTTATAATTAAAAATTGTAAGTTTTGGTAATTTTTCTGCGGGTTAATAGCTAAAATCTACCTGCATGCCAAATTTCACGTCCCTAGCTCATCTAGAAGTGGGTGAGAATTCATATACCTCAGTGAGTAAGTTACACATGCGGCTGTATATGAGACGCCTAGTATCAAAATCAGCAATGTCCAATTTTTATAGATTTTGAGGTTTTCATTGAACATTGTTCTTTGCGCTGGATTCTATAGATCTATAAACAAATAAGTTTCAAAAGTTTACAATATCCAATGGTTTTTTTAATACTAAAAGCTGTTTCAGTATCAGACCCAAAAATCTCCCGCAGAGTTACGTTTCAAATACAGCAATCTCCAATCCAACCAATCCGAGCCGGCCATTGTGTTTCCCATGATGCTCAGCTGTATTTCTCTTTTGCCATCTGATTACTACTTAGTGGTGTGTTTTGATGTTAAAAATAACAACATGGTTTGTTTATTGGTGGAGAATTAATTATTTTTATAAGTGTATCCAGTTGAAATGGATACTTCTTCAAGTGTGTCGGTTTCTCCCGTAACTCCAACTAAAGCTAGGAAACGGATACCGCAACCTCAGAAATGGAAGAGAAATATTGCAAAAAAACTGAAGTAGCATAACCTAAGTATATCATCATTAATGTTAATCAAGTTGTTATGTTATTTCTAGGGTTTAAGGTTTCTTACATAAAAGAAAATTGATAAAGTTCACGTTCCCACATCAATTTAAGTTAATAAGTCATTAAGACTGTATTTCTTTGCTTTCCAGATACTCTGCATAGACACTTCCACAGTATCCCACCTGAGGACTGTCATGTCATTGAAATGTTCTACATTAAGGATGGCAGATATATTGAGGATCCACAAACAACTATATTCAACAACTGTTAAACTTGAACAAGATAATATCATTTTGAGGAATGTTAAAATTTCCCTAGTAAAAAGACGGCGCCCTAAGAACAATGAACACAAGAGTAAAAGTTATCAAAACAAGTATTTTGTGAAAGGTTGTGATGGGGCAAATGTTCCAATTTGTCAAAAAGCATTTTTGAAAATCTTTAATATTACTAGAACAAGAGTAGAGTATCTCGTCAAGAAATTTGCTGTCACTGGCGAAAATGTTCGTGAAAAAATAGGTGGTGATCGGAAAACGGCACTATTTCAAGCTCCTAAAGAGGATGTTGTAAATTTCATATCAGCACTAAAATGTGTAGAATCGCATTACTGCAGGGGTAAAAGTGTAAGAAAGTACTTATCAAGTGATTTAAATGTAGTAAAGCTTTGGAAAATGTACAATGAACAAGCTCTGGAAAATGTTAAGGTAAAAAATCTCTATTTAGGTTGATTTTCAATCGAAAATTTAATCTTGGTTTTGGTGGTCCACGAACTGACATGTGTTCTACCTGTATTTCATTGTCACAACAACTGAAGACTGAGACTGATGTTAATAAGAAAAAGGACCTTATAACTGCCAAGCGCATTCACAAACTTCGCGCTAAGGCCTTTTTTGATGCTTTGAAAAGTGATGACCCTGATATACTTATAATGTCTTTTGGCCTTCAAAAGAACTTAGTACTGCCTAAAGTACCTGATCAACAGGCCTACTACAGTCGTCAACTGTACCTGCACAATGTTGAAGTAGTACAAGGAAATTCTAAGAGTAAATTAGAATCAGGAAATTGTTTTAGCTACACATGGACAGAGGATACGTATCCTAAAGGTTCTAACCAGGTCGCCTCTTCTACCTACCATCGGTTAAGAGACACTGAAATGTCACAGTTGCGTTTAGAGTTGTACTTTCCCGTTGGGGGACATTCTTTTTTACCCCCAGATAGAGTCCTTGGGGTACTCGAAAAACAGTTTAAAAAACATGAAGTTAAAGCCAATCCAGATGAATATTATTCTATGATAGAGAATTCAACGACTTTGTTTAGAGCAGGTATCAATGATGTTTTTATGTACAACTGGCATGCAAACTGGCATGTTTAGTGATAAATATTTGAAAAAAAACACAATTTTGGCACTTCAAAATTTCTCAGATAAAGAGAATGATCCTTTCACGATCGTGAAAAAACCCAAGCAATGTCCTAGTCCGTGGCGACATACCGTACTGACTGTGGTAAACCAAAATTTATTACAAAAGCTGGTACTGACAGCTTCTGCAATAAACTTAATGCCCAAAATAATTTGTGTTTTATTTATAAATGCTTTATACCCTGTATAAAGTGGGAATGTAACTTTATCCATTTATATCACTTCACAAAATGTTGAAATCAAAACAAACAATCTCCATTCAACATAGATTCAAAAACAGCAATCTCCATTCAACATAGAATAAAAACCAGCAATCTCCATTTGTTGGCTGCAAACACAGAAATGTCCATATTATAAATGCTAATTACTGTTAAATTAATCAATTAAAGCAGTCCAAGACTTTTTAATTGTCTTATTAGAGATCAAAATATTTTGTTATAGTATTTTGTGTATTTACAGTAGTATGAGATCACTATATAGCGGTTTTCTGTCTCTACTGAAAAATTTCAAAAACTGGAGATTGCTATTTTGATACTATTGTATCTATTGATACTATTGATACTATCTCAATTGTATAACGAATCATCAAAAGGTGTGGTTGAAAAAAGTTTTCTTACCAATGAGAACCTAAAATGATGTGTTTAGATGCTTGGCAATCATGAGTTGATGTAAGCATATTTAGTTAAGTTTAAAATTATTAATATTTAATAAGAAACACATTTTTCGTGAGTGGATTACCACATAACGCTTACACGAGAAAGCCTATTTAGATTTTTGTAAACTGCATTAGCAAAAAGTTTACAACATCGAAATAATGCATGTCGGTAACGTAGTCTACGTAAGTAATAGATTTTAAAGTACTTTTTAAAGTTTTTATAATTAAAAATTGTAAGTTTTGATAATTTTTCTGGGGGTTAATAGGTAAAATCTACCTGCATGCCAAATTTCACGTCCCTAGCTCATCTAGAAGTGGGTGAGAATTCGTATACCTCAGTGAGTCAGTTACACATGCGGCTGTATATGAGTCGTATAGTTCCAAAACTGGCCTTATCCACAAAAAATCGAAATTGAATTAGACACACCATTTTGTGGTGCAGATCAATACCTATCCTTAACAACAGTCAGAAAGTTCCAGAAAAATCCTTATCCAGCATAAAATATACATTTTAAATTCAAGTTATTTCCAAAAACGGCCTTATCCACCTATGTGTCAGTTCCAAAACTCACCTTATCCAGTTGGTTCCATAAGTGGTCTAATCCAATGCCTGCGCCATTTGTTATATAAGCTTCTGTTCCATAACTAAACTTATCCACTACTGTGTGACTAATCTTCAGCTTTTTTGATTATTTTAACTTTAACAGCTAAACATATACTCTGAAAGAGTATTAGATTTATGCTTTCATTATGTTGGAAACTCTGTGCACTACATCTCAGCTGGAAAGCAAAAACAGGGAATGCTGTATAACGGACAAAAGCAAATGGTAAACATTGTTGCTTTGCTTAAACAGTTAACTACAGTTTGTTTATTGTTTTTAACAATTTAAAAGTTTTGTTCATGGATCAATCAGAAGATTTAACTTTAGTTGCTACACCAGGTAGAGGTCGGAAGAGAACTAGGAATGAAGACAATTGGGCGAAGAACAGAAAGAGAAGATAGAGGTAAGAGTAGGCCTAGTTTAACCCTAACCTCACTATCACACTGTTAAGTTCTTATATGGCTACTTGATTCTTTGTAACAGTAATTCTCTTTCGAGGCTTTAAGAACAAGCAAATAAATTAACATTCGGTCTATATGATCAAAAAGCAGTAAACGAGAACTCGTTAAAATAAAATTAGTTGTTATGTCAAATTTCAAGTTGGTATCGACAACTAGGCCCAGCCCTGATGGTTTGCTTTTGTTTCTGATTTAGCTTGCCTTAGCTTTGTTTTCTTAGCATAAATAACCCGATCTCTTTTCTTTCAGACATTCCTCAAGAGGCTTGCCCGAGAATCCACAGTGTGGCCATAACACCAAAGCATATCAATGTTCAACGCTTGCTAAACGAGATGTCAAGCATTTCCACGCTCTTTTTTATAATAAACCCAACAAAGTCATTCAGGACATGATGATATCTAAGTACTGCTCAGCTACTTTGCCGAAGAGGAATAGGGTAAAAATAGAAGGGAGTTCGAGAAAAGGTATGGTAGTTAGGTATTTTATAAAAAAAAGCAACTCTTACTGCCGGCATGCCTAATAAGGTATGCCAGAAAACATTTTTGAAGCTCTTGGGCGTTTCTAAGGGAAGAGTAAGAAACGTTTGCCTTAACTACTTCATTAAAAACAAACCAATAAAAGAAAACCGTGGTGGTGACACACGAAGTAGAGCATTTAACACAAAGAGGCAATCTATTGACAATTTCATGACCAAGTTAAAGCCAATTGAACTGCATTACTGCAGAGGGAAAGGTGAAAGAAAATATCTCTCTAGTGATTTAAACTTAAACAAACTATGGTGTCTTTACAACAGTGAAGTTGAACTAGATTTAAAAGTAAAAAAGGCTTTTTTATAACTTACATCAACAACAACTACAATATCGGTTTCGGGGCTCCAGCTGTTGATGTCTGTTCAACGTGTTTAGAGTTCAAAGAAAGAATTAAAAGGTGCAAAGATCAAGTAGAAAAAATTAACCTCTTTGTCCAAAAACGTGTCCACCCCTTAGGGCCAAAGCTTTCTTCAGTTTGCTCCAAGAACAGAAGGAGAACATTTTGTCGTTTTCTTTCGACTGCCAAAAAAACTAGGTCTTACCCAAGGTACCGGACCAAAGCGCATACTATAGTCGGCAAGTGTACATGTACAACTGCACCATATGCCAAGGATCTTCAAAAGATACATTATCAAAAGAGAATGTTTATATTTATGCGTGGACAGAGGTGGACAGGGCAAAGGGTTCAAACGAAATTGTAAGTGCTGTTTTTAACCGACTTGTTACGGCAGTAATTCCAGAGAAAGTAAATAAAATTAGACTATTTGCAGACGGTTGTGGGGGGCAGAATAAAAACTCAATGATGATAAGAATGCTCAATCACTGGCTACGATGCAAAGCCCCAGTGCATGTTAAAAGTGCCGAATTGATCTTTCCCGTTACTGGCCATTCATACATGCACGAAAAAGATATAAAAAACAAAGATACAATCATACAGCCTCAAGAATATTTGGACATTTTTTCTCAGCACGGTACAGTCATTAAGCTGTCATCGGCAGATTGTCCAGTGTTCGACTGGAAGGCAGTAACTGAAAGAGTTATTCTAAAACCTGGTAGTTGGCACTTTAAATTTCTTCCGTCAAAAAGGTTCATTGTTTTTAGATTTAACAGTGACACCATCAAAGTAAGAGGTGAAACAGCCTATCGCTCTGAACTCTGTGTTCTCAAGAGTGTTTTTAAAAAAAACAGTCTCATGACACAATGTACCCAGACATTCTTGCACCAGGTATCCCTATCAGGACAGCAAAACTGCATGACGTTTGCCAGTTATTAACAAAACATTATGGAAATAGATGGCAGACATTCCTGAACTTGACTTTTACAAAAATATAAGTGATCACCCAGAAAATGAAGAAATACTGTGTCAGCATGTGCAGGAAGATGAAGATTTTTTGAGAATCTAAGACTTTTTCTAATCTAATCTGAACTTGATTGAAACAATCAATTTTTCATAGGTTTTTGACTTATAGATTTTTAATGTAAATAAAACTTTTAAAATAATTATTTAAATTTCTTTTAAACATAATTTTAGCACTCCAGTTATAAAACATTATTCATAAGGTAATTTCTAGAACTGATCTTATCCATGAAGGTAATTTCCAGAAGTGATCTTATCCATAGGTGAGTTCCAAAAGTGGTCTTGTCCATATTTCATAAGGTAATTTCCAGAACTGATCTTATCCATGAAGGTAATTTTCAGAAGTGATCTTATCCATAGGTGAGTTCCAAAAGTGGTCGTGTCCATATTTCAAATGTTTATTTAATGATGAAATCATTATTATACTTCCATTTTTAATAAATGTATTTTATTTTATACTAATTTAGAACCTAAAAAACATGAAACAGTAGCATATATAAGGCAATAAATATATATAATCTTTTTCACGTTTCCTGAAAAGTTACTCAGAATGGAGAAGGCCAGTTAATATATTAGATAAAAAATAACCCTACCTAACTTGCATTCAATATATTTTGAAGAGAAAAACTTTTCAGAATTGGAGATTTGACCTTTTTTTGGTCAGTATATAATTTTAAAAAATCCACAAAGTTTGTTGGACTGCAATTTATTAAAAACGCGAACACATTTGTACAGACAAAATTGGTATCAAAGGAACAAGTAAAGTTCACTTTCTTTAAATCAACTAAAGCAACTTAAATAATTAATTTTAATAACCTAAATAACAAAACCAACTTAATCAAAAATTAATTAATGAAATACCAATAACAATGGAATAACATCAAGTGATCAAGCCAGTAAGCTATCTTCGAGTATCTTCCATGGAAATCATTCAACTGCTTAATCCATCATTTAGTTATTATGAGGTAGAGTCCTAAAATCCTTTTTTTGTACAAGACTTTTCCAATCCATACACAACTATTTACTAAGAAATAAATGCTTCAAAAACTTTTGCTTTATCCTTATACACAACTTTACTGCTTTACTGCTAAGATAATAAACTCAACTGGCATGTCTGTGACCAAAATAACTCGAGAACGCCTCCACAGTTAAACTTAAAATTTTCCAGTTGAACTTAACAGGTCAAAATCTTGGTCGAGTTCGTTATTCAGATAATTTCGTTCAGTATTAATAAAATTATCTTAAAACCAAATTTATTTTTTTCTCCATAAGAATAACATTGGAAGCCATTTAAGTGGTACTTGAATCGTCAAAATTTAGCCGACATCTATGTTTCAACAACTGAGTAACAATAGTTAGTTTACTAGAGTATACTTTGTTATACTGGATTACAAAAGGTTTTTTACCAACAAAAAAAAATAAAAACATAAATCGAAGTATATTTTTAAGTTGTGAGCATATTTATAATTTTATAAAATTATTAAGTGTACGTTTAAAAAAAAAATCCATACAGTTAATATTCCCTTAGTATGCCTACTCTGTGTAAATATCGTCAGTCGTTGGAGGCGACGATTGTAACAGTGGCAGACGACGCGTGTGGCAGATCGAAAACTCAAAATAACTTTTCAAAATAGATGACTGTAGATACTAAGATATTAATTTAACTTAAAAAATAGTTTGTTTTATTACGTTGCCTTAGACAATTGGTAATATTGTGATTGTCATGTGTAAAAAGTATACGAAGCCTCAATTTGTCTAGAAAACTTTGATGAAGTTAGTCACAGTAAGCAAACAACCTTAAAATTTATTTTGTAGGACAATTATTTGATATGTTATATTTTCACTAAATTAATAATAAAAATTGTTTACATTACCTAAAATACATGACCAGTAATGTAGAAGGTAACCACAATAAAAGCTATAGAGTATTCTAACCAAACAGCCTTTTTCGGAAGGTTATCTTGACATAGCCTAGGGTTGGATTACAGTAAGAGTAAGCCGACATTAAACTGGTAATACAACTGTTGTAAAATACTTTAAACACATTACCAGGAATGTTGCAGCGAACCAAAACAAAAGCTTTAAACTATTCTAACCAAACTAAGCCTTTTTTACAGGTTATCTGAAATGATTGACATATCCTAGGTTTGTATTATAGTGAGCTGTTTTCATCATAAACCTGGACCTATGGCTATAAAATGTAGGCCTATACACTTAAGCTACTTGCCATTTTAGAAGTTTCATATACGGTCTTGGACCAACCCATGTTTATAGAATTTAATTTCATGATAGCCTAGCCTATTGAAACAATATATTGAAATCTCATTTTGTAAAATACAACTGTTGTAAAATACTTTAAACACATTACCAGGAATGTTGTAGCGAACCAAAACAAAAGCTTTAAACTATTCTAACCGAACTAAGTCTTTTATACAGGTTATCTGAAATGATTTGACATATCCTAGGTTTGGATTATAGTGAGCTGTTTTCATCATAAACTTGGACCTATAGCTATAAAATGTAGGCATATACACTTAGGCTACTTGCCATTTTAGAAGTTTCATGCATGGACTTGGACCAAGCCAACTTTATAGCATTTAATTTCATGATAGCCTAGGCTATTGAAACAATATATTGAAATCTCATTTTGTCATCTAAATAACTGGACCTGAAGACTTATTGTTAATCCTTAAGGATATTTTGACTTGGCCTATAGTAATTGTTAACATTAGTTCATTTAGGAAACTCGCTGTTCTCTTAAAAGTTAAATTAACCACACTGCTAAAGTCACTGCTTAGCTCAAAACACTCTGTTTGTTCTAAGATTACGCACCCATGCCAATCCTAACAAAAAACCATGCCTGAAATCTTCAGTTTACTAAAAAATAAACGAGTTCGCACGCAGCACGCTGACGTGAGGGAAGTGAATTTCCACATAAAAACTTGTAAAACTCAAAATCAGTGTAAAAACATACATTTATTTCAATTGTTATTAAAATCTGAAAACAGTGATTTTTTTGGCTGTTCTGATGCTCCTGGTTTCATTTACCTGCAAAGCTGGGAATACAATTGTGTGCATTATAATGTTAGAAGAAGGTCCAGACAGGCTTGAAAGTAGGCGTGAGGTTGCTGGGAATGATAAAAGTACTCTAACAAAGAAATAACAGGCTTTTCTAGTGTAAAACCCCCATAAGACAACGTACTGTGTTTAGTCGAAACACATTTTCGTTAATAACTCGGTAAATATGTATGCTAGATTGACGAGAGAGGGCTTAAAACTTTCGCCTTACTAATTCCCATCTTTTTACATGCATTAATTGTACATAAGAGGCTTTTCTGACCCTTTTTGGGCCCAAAAACTCAAAATTTGAAAGATTAATCCCCAAAAAAGGGGTTTAGAGTTTTCCGATTGTTTTTCCCAACGAACTTGTCCAATTTATTACAGAAAGGAACGTCCCTACCAAATTTGAATTAAATCGGACAAAAAATGTGACCGCCAGAGTGCAAACACACACACACACACACACACACACACACACACACACACACACACACACACACACACACACACACACACACACACACACACACACACACACACACACACACACACACATATATACAGGGTGTTTCAAAAAGAATCATCCGATTTAGAAAAATCATAGCTATCATCTATCAAAAAAAAAATCATTAGCTAACATTTTGAACGACCCCCCAAAACGTGTTCAGAGGGTCACGTTGGGAACTTCTACGGTGGTCCTGGGCTTAAGTTTCACCGTGCGGGTCATGCTAATAGTTCACTTTCCAAAGGAAATTCACTAATAAATTTACGGATTTATACAACGTTTACTTTGATAAAAACAAGTGATAAATGTATGAAGGTTTTTCTACGGATGAAATGTTAGGTCGGCGACGGGATCCGAACCTGCGACCTTACGTTCTAAGAGTCAGTGCGATACCGACTCAGCTACCGCGATAATTGGTTTTTAGGAGAGAAGTGACTAAAACTATAGCTATATAGACATAAAACCCGAATTCTGGCGGCAGTTAATGATAACGGAATGTATTCTGATGATGTTGATCAAATCAGATATTGAATTTTTTATGAGACTCGATTTAAGTTTGATCAAGTGTTTGAATTATCCTTGTACGCGAGGAATGAGCGTACACCTAGTTTACTGTTTATACAAAACTGAAAATATCTATTATCCATAAACTATATATATTCCATATATAGAATCCATTATACATAGAACATACAAAAAATTCCATTCCATAAACTTATAAAAAAATAATCAAAAACCAACATTACAGTTTTATTAACAACAAAGCTTTTCACAATATTTTATCATCACAACCAATATAAATGTTATAAGCAACATTTTTTCACACATAAATGTTGCTAATAGAAATTTTAAATATGGTTTTAGAATATTTCGATGTTAAGTTTATGTTATTCAAACTACAATATTGAGAGCTACTTTACAAGATTAGCTGATATTGTTTAAACAGCTATGAGTAAGCTAAGTTATCAATTGTATTTCATTAAAGTTTATTAAACATGTTTTTTACATGGAATTTAATGTGAGACCATGACCAGTTGCTCAAACAAGGTTCCTTTTCCAAACAACGCTCGCATTCCACTTTGTTTGGAACCTTTTTTAAGATTATATGTTTCTGAAAGTGCCTTACTACAGCATTGGTCTCTTCTTGAGACCACATTTTTCTTACAACAGTAACTCTTCGTTTCTTTATCATTCTAGTGTAGGTTTTACAAGGCCCGTTACTTTCATATACTGCATTAGATTTATTTACAACTTTTTTTGAAGTACTTGGGATCTTCTGAGTAGTAAGTAGTGATGAAGTGTTTGAGTCAACTTCAGCAGTTTGAGATGTTGAAGGTGAATCTTCATTTATCTCAACACTTCTTGTTTCGTCATCTTCATGATCGCTAGCATCGGACTCTGTTAAACTATCAGTGTCCATGTCAACTTGAAGGTTATCAAAGTTTTGCCCTTTAATTTCTTTTAATTTACCTGATTCTAAAGCTAGTAGTAACTTGCTTATTTTGGCTACTTGGCCCACATCTTCTGGCAGCCGGTAATATTCTTTATGGACATTAACAGAGAGGCCCATAAATGTAACCAAACACTCGATCTCATTCCCAGACAAATTTAGAAGTTGGGACATAGTTGCTACATGTTTTCGCAATTTTTTGGACTTGAAAAGTTCTGGGTACTGTGCACCAGACTGTTTAGCAAAATGACTTAGAACATCACAACCTCGAAAACAACTGTTTTTAGCGCATTTCCCCTATAGCGAAGAAGCTATTAGCGTAGTCGGTATGGTAAGACCTAGGCCCGGGACCATGATAACTTTTCGTTTTGAGGTCCCCAGACCCCAATGACACCATTCGTTCGAAACTGTATATATATATATATATATATATATATATATATATATATATATATATATGAAGGGTGCAGGGGAAAAACCAACAGAGTCCAAAATTTTTTTTTTTAGACTAAGATGGCATTGGGTAGCTTTGAGCCTGTATTTTAACATGCCAAAGTGTACAGGCAAACAACCAACTCAGTCCCAAATTATTGCACTAGAAAGATATAGCACGCTGGGGAAGAAACAGCTCTGTCCAGTTGGTACTGGCCAAGAAACAACTTAGTCCGCCTCAGCTGATTCTCGCGCATGCGTTTGCATTGTTTTGCGCCTGTTTTGTCTATGTGTTTTATACTTGTTGGTTGTGCTGCCGTTTTGAGGTTATACTGTGTGTTTTGAATAAGTTAGTGCTGAACTTATCAAGTTTTGTGGACCAAGTTAAAATGATTGACGACGTGTTACAAACTGACAGTGATGATAGTCATCGGGTTACCTGTGACGAAGTTAAGTCAACCAGAAAACGTAAGAAAACTGGTCGGCTTACAGATGTTATGAAGAAGATACGAGATTCAACTTTTGAGACTGGCGATGACTGTTTGTGCAAAAGGTACCAGTGTTTTAAAAATGTGTCTGTTGATGAGAGAAAAGCCTTAATAAAACAATTCAATGAAATAGGTTTACTTGGGGGTCGGGACGATCAAAATAGCTACTTAGCTGGCCTTATATCAGTTCAACCGGTTGCTCGAAGAAGGCCTAGACAAGACGAACAAGAAGCTAAGCAAAATGATGGCTCATTCTCATACAAAGTTAGGGTCATGCGAGAAGGGTCTGTCGTTGAGACTCCAGTCTGTTTCAAGGGATTTCAATCATTATTTGGAGTTAAACCATTCCGGCTACATAGTATTAAGAAATCTTTAATGGAAACAGGCCAACCACCAAAGGACAAAAGGGGAAAGCACTTAAATCGACCCCATAAGCTCTCCCAGGACAAACGTGACTTAATAATGTTTTTTTTTGGCTCTTTGAAAGGACGCCAGGCTCACTACAGCCTAAAGGACTCGAAGAAAATATATTTGCCGGAAGAATTGAATGTTAAGGCATTGCTAGGCATGTTTCTCAGTAAAAACCCGGGCATTGAAGTCTCTTATGAGACTTTTCGTGATATTTTTGTTACTGAGTTTAATATTGGGTTTGGTTATCCACGCACGGACACGTGTTGCTGGTGTGACGAGCAAAAAGCGGAGTTAAACGAAGTTGAAAGAAAAATAAATGCTACTGTAAGTAATGACGATAAAGAAACACTGCAGAAAGACAGAGAAAATTGTTAAGTGAGAAAAAGATACATCTGAAAAAAGCGAGTTGGTTTTACAAATTAAAAAAGAAAGCGAAACAAGAATCTAGAAAAACTGAACAGGTTGAAGCCATCTCCATTGATTTTGGTAAAAACCTACCAACACCAAACATAACCTCTGGTGAGGTATATTATAGGAGGCAATTGACCTTTTATATTTTCAATGTGCATGTTTTGTCTAATGACGATTCCGTAATGTATACGTATGATCAAACTGTTGGAAAAAAAGGTTCCGATGATGTTGCCTCTATGCTAAGTCATTTCTTTGAGAACTATCTAGACAAATCTGTTAAGACCCTGTACATATTCGCAGATTCATGTGGAGGTCAAAATAAGAACCACACGATCATAAAGTTCTTACACTATATTACACTTGAAAATAATTTTGAAACTGTGATAGTAACATTTCCAGTACGCGGCCACTCTTATATGGAGAATGACAAAAATATGGGTTTAATACCCAAAACCGCTAAAACCGAGACACCAGATGGGTGGAGGGCAGTACTTGAAGGGGCCCGAGTGAAGCCAAGCCCTTTTAATGTTGTAAAATGTGAACAAGATATGTTTAAGGATTGGGGAAAGTTTTTGTCACAAAAGTTTTACAAAAACAATTTTTCTTTCCCTCTTCGGCCAGTTAAGCAGCTGCGAATCACAAAGACAAAGTCTGTCTCAGTTGAGCATCGAAGCTCTTACAATGGAGCGTTTTATACAGCTGCGATCAAACAAACCTCAGTTGAAATAGAAAAGGTAAAGAAGAAAAAACAGAAGAAAAAGTTACCAGCTCCTGAAAACCTGACTGCACCAAAGCAAAAGTACCTAGCTCCTATAGCTGTAACTAAAGAAAAGTGCTCCGACCTCAAAGTATTAATGAAGTTTTGCGAGGAAGAAGGTTAAAAGGAATTTTATGCGAATCTTCTGGCGGCCAATGAAACTGCTGAAGCTATTCCAGATGTTGATGATGCTCTTGGCGCAGAACCTGACTTTTAAAGGTAGGCCTAACCTAAACTAAACTAGCCTAACGTAACAAAAATTAAATCATAAAATCTTATACTTAGCCTACTAAGTTAATAAACAACACTACTAAAACTAAATTGATTTTTATAAGCAATCATTAATTTAGTTTTATTTTGCAGAAATGTTGGAGCCATTCTATGCCAAATAGGCCTAATGCGATCAAAACATCAAATGTAGGACCAGAAGAACATTATTATTGTAAAATGATAGTATGATGTATTGGATTTTGTGTTTTAATGTTCTATCAAATACATTTTTATTTAATAAATTGTTCAGTATATGTATTCCCTAGGGAAAAACCAACTAAGTCCGTACCTACGTTCGTAAAAAAAATAATAACTAAATAAGTATCATGTTCAAAGTAATAACATATAAAAAACATATTTACCAGGAACTAACAAACATGAATTTACATAAATAATATAAATATTTAAAAAAAAACTGTTTTTAGGGCTGTTTTGAACTTTATTTTTGCTTTCCTGAAAAATTGTAGTCTTGTGACTCAGTTGGTTTTTAACCTGCACCCTTCATATATATATATATATATATATATATATATATATATATATATATATATATATATATATATGTGTGTGTGGATATATATATATATATATATATCCACATATATATATGTGTTTGTGTCCGTGAGCACGATAACTCTCGTAAAAATGAACCGATTTTGATGAGACTTGGTATAAACGTGTAAAGCAACATTTCGCACCTTCGAAAGAAAAGTGACAAAAGTCAAAGTTTTACAATTTTCATGATTTCAGTCCAAACGAACCAAAATACTTCAATCTTTTATCTGGAAAAGCGTCACAAGTCTAATAACGATAGTTTCCGCTAGGTAGCGCTAGTGTCGTTTTTCTTTTGGCCATATCTGAGCATCATCTGTTATCTAAAACGACATTTCTCAGTAGTGCCCGTCCGTACATTTGAAAGGAAAGAGTATATTTTTTATCTTGAAAAGTGACACTTTTCGTAATGTGACAGTATTTGCTATAACAGCAAGTGAAACTAGTTTCTTTAATCTGTGGAAAAATGACACTTTTGGAGTTGTGACGGTATTTGTTTTAATAGTCAGTTTAGAACAATTTCTTATTTTGTGGAAAAACGTCACTTTTTGAGTTGTGTCAGTTTTATTGATAATTTGTCTACCAAATTTTAAGGTTAGTTATTTTAAACACTGTCATTTTTTGTGTTGTGTCACTTTACTACATAAATTATTTCACATTATCTATTATAGTAACCTTTCTCGTTTGTTTTTCTTTGAGTTGTGACGGTTTTCTACAAAATTTAATTTACAGTTTTTCAGTGCTATACGAACCTATACTAGTCTTTTATGCAAAAATAAATTTATTTTGGAACAATGAACAAAAAAAAAGAACTGAACTAATATTAAAATTAGCAAAGAATGTGCAAGATCCATATTTTAGGCCAGACCTTCATGGCTGTTCAAAAACATTGGCATTATCTGACAAAGATAACTGGACAATTATCAAAAATGTTAATACAAGTGAAGAGAATTCATTGACAGCAAATAATTCTAATGCATCTCTATTAATACCAGAAAATGATTGTTCCATGGATCAAAACTCTGGACCGATTCTTGAAATGCCCTCAACATCAAAAGATACAGCACTTTTGAGAAATGCAATGTGGCTGATCTTGAACTACCGACTACATCAAATGACACCACACCTTCAAGAAAGTGCAACGAAGCTGATTCTTTTCATGAAACTGATTTTAGTAGTGACGATGTCGATGATTCGGATGCAGATCCGCATTATGTACCAGAAGATGAGATGGAAGACAATAGTCGTTTACTACACATATCAAACCTAAAAATAAAAAAGAAGACAATTCGGAATGTTAATCCCAACGAAGAAAGTCCTCATGAAACAGATCCCGAAGAAAATAACATAAATATAGATTTTCTACAAAAGTCCACAACCAAAAAAGAAGGGGATAAAAAGATCAGTAAATAAAGATGATTGGTTTAAAAACCGTACAAAGATTTTGAAAAATTCTGGGCAAGCTTATACGTCAGTGTCAAAATCTAAATTAAATTACCCTAAGAAGGAAATTAAAGCAGCCTGTGGTGATCAGTGTAGGCTTAAATGCTCAACAAACATTAGCCAAGAACAGCGTCAAGAACTTTTTAACAAGTTTTGGGAACTAGGAGATCTTTCACGGCAGCGAGACGTTATTGCGTCCAACATGGATGAAGTTCAACCCAGTTACAGATATACAAAACCAGATAGCAATAGACGCTTTAACAACTCTTTTTTCTTTAACGTTGATAACAAACGCGTTCGCGTTTGCAAGAAAAATTTTAAAAATACACTTGACATTACAGACAGGACAATACGTACCGTCATAGAAAAGTCAAAAAGCGGGGGTTTTGTATCTGAAGACCTCCGTGGAAAACATAACAATCACAAACAGTTAGACCCAGTGATTAAGGAGGATATTCGAAGGCATATAGAATCTATTCCTAACATAGAAAGTCACTACATAAGGAAGAACACTACCCGTCACTACATTGAGGGTGGAAAATCAGTTGCTGATCTCCATCGAGACTACGTAAATGAATATAAAATATCCGAGGATGGCCAAGAGCATCAAGTTGGTAACTATGTGATGTATCACAAAATATTTTATGAAGAGTTTAACATCTCTATGTTCACTTCAAAAAAGGATCAGTGTGATCTGTGTCATTCTTACCAAACTGCAGAAGGGACGGATAAGGAAGTATTTGTTGAAAGTTACGAAAGGCATATTGTAGAGAAAGACCTTTCACGCATTCAAAAAGAAAGTGATAAAGAGAGGGTAAATGATAGGTATATAGTTGCCTGTTATGATCTTCAGGCCGTGCTTCCCTGTCCTAAAGGGGAAGTATCATTAATGTATTAAAAATCAAAATTAAATGTTATCAACCTTACAGTTTTTGAACTAGGAAAAGACACAGCATCATGATTTGTTTGGCATGAAGCAGAAGGTGGAAGAGGTTCTTGTGAAATTGCTTCGTGCATCCTGAAGTTTATTGAGAGTAAGGTTAAATACCCCCGTCGCAGCAAACCTGCGTACTCAGCGAATTTCCAATGCATAATATATGTCTTAATACCACATAAAGCCGCATACCAAGTTTCATAAAAATATATTCACATATTAAGCGATTTTAATTATTCTCCATTAGAATAACATTGGTAATGAGTACGTAGGTTTGCTGAAACAAGGAAAGCAAACAATTGTTTTTTATGCAAATATAAATAGAATGTAACCAGGCGAAGCCACATACCAAGTTTCATCAATATTCAATCATAAATAAGCGCTATATAACATTCTAGTTATTCTCCATAAGAATAACATGGGGGCTGAGTACGCAGGTTTGCTGCTACGGGAATTATCAACAAAAAATCAATTTTTTGTGCAAATATCAATATACCAATACTACATGAAGCCACATACCAAGTTTCATCAACATACATCCATAAATAATCGAGATATCAAATTTTATTTATTCTCCATAAGGATAACATTGGACAACGTACTGTGTTTAGTATTTTAAATATCTCTTCAACGGTTGGGCGTAGAATCACAATTTAAACATCAAAATGATTGTTTTGTGGAGCTGAACAGATTGGTAAAAGCAAATGTGAAGTTTACATTAAAATGAAGTGAGGAAAAACCAAAAACCGTTTTCCCATAAGATTAACATGGGAGATTTTATGAGTAGGTTTTTTTGGATTTACTCCGCAACCACTCAACCTAGGTTAATAATTCAAGAAACTATATTATTTGTTTTTTAAGCTCTATAACATGGTCAAAACCAAAATTAAGTTATTTACAAATTTTAGGGTGAAAAATGCAAAAAACTGATTTTTGGAAAATTTAATACCCCCATAAACCCCCCTTCCCATGATCCGATTTTTCTGGATTTCGAACTTAAAGTCATGAATGTCATTTTACACATTTGAGCCAAATTTCATCAAAATCGGACCTTTTTTACTCAAGTTATCGTGTTAACGGACACATATATATATATATATATATATATATATATATATATATATATATATATATATACATATATATAAATTTGAACGAATAGTGTTTTTGGCATCTGGGGACCTAAAAACAAAAAGTTATCATGGTCTCGGGCTTAACTCTTACCATAAGACCTACGGTAATAGCTTCTTCCCTATAGGGGAAATTCGCTAAAATAACAAAAATGAACTAGAGTTTGTTTTTACGGGATGTAATAAAAGACGTGTTACAACACTTAAGATATATTTAATAAAAAGTACCTAATATATTTTGAGTAGAATGAAGACATTATACGATTCCACTTTATGATAGTAATATAAAGTATATTTGGAAAAACAATGACCAAAGTAATATTGTCTAAGGGTTGTTATCACATAATGGTACACACTGAACATTCTTACATTTTTGTTTTTGCTCTCCTGTAAAATTAAGGATTTTTGACTTTGACTTTAAGTTCGAAAACCAGCCTGATCGCTCGATCCGAAGGGGTATTTTGTGGGGGTTTTGTACCCCAAAATGGATTTTTGAATTTTTTACATATATTTTTTGAAAAAAGTCAAATTTTAGTTAACCATTCGATTCAGCTTAAAAGAACACACAATTTGGTATGTCGATCATTCCTTTACGTCAATTGGTTACCGAGATATTGAAAGTGCTAAACACAGTACGTTGTCTAATGTTATTCTTATGGAGGAAAAGAAAATTTTTATATCTCGCTTATTTATGAACGTATACTAACGAAACTTGGTATACAGCTTCACCTCGTTGTGGTCTATTGATATTTGCTCAAAAAAAAATGTTTTGTATAATTCTCCCGTAGCAGCAAAGCTGCATACTCAGCCCCATGTTATTCTTATGGAGAATAATTAAATGCTCTGTCTCCCTTAATTATGAACATAAATGATTAAAAACTGGTATACGACTTCACCTAGTTGAGTTATATTGATATTAGCATAAAAACCCATTTTTCGTGTTCCTTGTTGCAGCAAACCTGCGTTATCAGCTCCAATGTTATTCTTACACATTTTTAGCGAATTTCCCCTATAGGGAAGAAGCTATTACCGTAGGTGGCATGGTAAGGCGGGGAGTCGGATGGGTTTTTGGTGAAAAAATGTTTGGATTTTTCTGTATTATTATAGCTTATAATCTCAAGATTATTTTAATAATAAATATATGCAAATCCTTGCAGTATAACATGTTTTATAAGTGTTTATGTGATATGTTGCACCGCCAATTTTGCAGTTCTAGGTGGCAACATATTGATACACTCGTTATAGTGCATATTACTTTCCTAACTGTTTATAATACCTGTGGTATTACAGTTGCGTGGTTGGCAGCACTGTTTGTTGTTGTTTCGACAGCTGTCTGCTATGTTTGGAAGTGTTTTGGAAATTTGTATGGTTATCATACAAATATTGTGAAGTTTCTCAGTAGTTTTGTGTAAATGTGTTTGTGTAGTGTTAGTGCGTACTTATTTCTGTACATAAAATGCCTAGGGTTTCCTACTAGGGTGTTCAAAAAACGTAAAAATGTGTGTAATGTAAACACAAAACGTTTTAGGCCCAATGAAGTTGAAACAGATGCTGACCAACCTAGTCCTAGGCCCTGTACTAGTACTGCAGTTTATACTCCAAATCAAACCAAAAGACACACAAAAAAAATAAAATAAAAATAAAAAAATCACAAAAAAAGAAAGCACATCCAAAAGAAAGTTACAAGTTAGTTTACCTGAGTATGATTCCTTCTGCACAGATAATGATGAATGCAATGATATTGTAAACCTAGATAAGTTTGAAAATTTGTTATCAAAAATCGCAGTCTGCGTAAAATGTGGCAGTTCGCTCAGGATAAAAACTGACAATAGACTAGGCCTAAGCTGTAACATTACTGTGGTATGTAGTGAATGTACATTTTAAGTATCTTAAAGGAATGATAGTAAGATAGGTAAGGGAAGAAGTGAACTAAATACTAGGTTGGTGTACGCGTTTAGGTGCATTGGAAAGGGAGAAGATGCGGCCAAAAATATTTGTGCCATAATGAATTTTGCAAAACCTCCAGCATTGAAATATTACACCAAACTCCTCAGTAATGTAACTAAAGAGGTATGCATGGAAACCATGAGAGAGACTGTACAAGAAACTGTTGTGACAAATGATGGAAATCGAGATGTTTGTGCAGCATTCGATGGCACGTGGCAGAGACGAGGGCACAGGTCCCTAAACGGCGCGGTGTCAGCAATAAGTGTGGATACGGGTAAAGTGTTAGATGTAAGAGTTTATTCCAAACACTGTAGATGTAAAGGTAGGCTACAAGGTTATTTGTGTGAACGTCTGCCTCGGTGCAGAGTACTTGAAGGGGGGTGTATCGATACACCCCCCTTTGCAGTATACGTTTAAAGCATTGCAATCATATTCTCCTCAAAATTTGCATTCACTGGTAGTTCAATTGTCCGCAGGCGCTGTTGGGCTAGCTCTGTTGGTTGTAGCGTTACCCTGATCAACTCTTGTATTAATTATCCAAAGTACGTCATGTGGGTACTGAGAATACTCGGCTTGACGAGGAGATTCCAAAAATGCAAAAAAAGTCTAAAGTGTGGTGCGGGCCCCTTTTTTGTAAACATCATCCAAAGTGTACGATGTGGGTACTCAAATGACTCGGCTCGACTATAGACGAACAAGAATCTGCAATCAGAATTCAGATCCGACCTATGGTAACCGAGACCCCTCAACTCCCCCCCCCCCGGTTTGGGTCATTGCAAAAAATAAAATAAAAAATATTTGCAAAAAAATTTCGCAAAAAAAGTTCGCAAAAAAATCGAGGGGTGGGAGAGGGATGGGGAGGGGAAGGGGGGGAGCTCCTCTGCTCCTCCTGATACTAAAGTCTCCTGGCACCCCTACTCATGTGTAACGCGGTCTTTATAGGCCTACTACTTGATACAACAACTGGTATTAATCTTTCGCAAAAAAATCCTGGTCAAAGGAGTATGATGTGCAAGTATTAGGCATTAGTATTAGTCAGTATTAGGTATTAAGTATTAGGTAAGTATTAGTACTTGATACTTTTTTTTACACTAGATTGAATCATTATTTTTTACTTTCTCCCCCTTATACGTAGTATAATGGAGAAAGTATTGTTTCCGTCAAAATTTTCGAATTCGATATTTTAGTGCAAATATCCATTTTGATACCCAAAAAAGTAATTTTTACAAAATGTCTGTCCGTCTGTGAGGATGTCATCAGACCTACAGACCACACCGACAGTCCGATTGTGATCAAATTTGGTAAAAAGGTGTAATTTTATGGTACCCCCAGACGATTTTTCATTTTTGTTGAAATTTTGATTTCTGGGGATTTTTTACCCAAAAAACCGTGTTTTTGTCCAAAAACTGGTTTAACGATTTTGATTAAATTTTGGGCATTTATAGCCCATTAGATGACAAATAATATAATGGTGAAAACCGCATGTCCGGGAAAACTCTGGTTTAAAAGTTGTAAGAGATTGCGAAACACATACTGCAAATGGTTCTCCTCAATGAGTTCCCTTTTATTTATCAAACATAATTTGATTAAAATGACTATACGTATGGAATCTGCGAGCGTAGCGAAGCAGTTTCTTTAAAGCCGAGGCCGCAGGCCGAGGTAAATAATGGTTTAAGCACGAATGGAAACTGCGTGCGTAGCGAAGCAGTCTCTTAGGGCCGAGGCTACCAAATAATAGTTGAAGCTTTTATGTTAGCTGCGAGTTTAGCGATGCAAATTCTTAAGAGCCGAGGCTACTATTTTAATTTTAAGATTGGCATAGCATATATTTGTATGTTCATTTTATGTGATTGGAATTGGGGATAAAGTATGTGCTATGTTTTCGGTACCACTTATTAAACATAAAATTAGGCCTATGTTGTTTATTTTTATTTTTTGTTTTTACTGCAATAAAACCTTTAGCTACCTCGGTAAAAAAGATTGTTCAATTTTATAGGTTGCAGCTGAGTCAGATAGTTCATCATCATCATCGGGGTATGACTGGGACAGAGATCCTCTTTGGAGTCCCTCTCAAAGTGATGAACCTTACAGAAACTTACATTTTAAATTAATTGTGGCATTGACAAAAAGTTGGTAATTATCTGGTTGTTATTCTTTAGACTTGCCTATAGGGCAAAAGTAATTCAGGAATTGCCCCTTTTAAAGAATAAAAGGGTCTAATTAAACCCATCGAACAAGCAGCCATAAAGCAATGGATGTCGCATAATTTAGTGTAGGACAAGTAATGTAAAAAATTGCCCGGGCATTTATAAGTTGGGGCAAATGCCCAAACATTTATTTATTTTGAAGATTTTGTGATGTGGTAGGTAGCATTTGTAAATAATGTTTTTTTCACTATTTAGCCTGGTATAATCTTTTAAATATAAAAATGTTAGTTTGGTTTGGCCTAACGGAAATTTTGTTTGACTATTTACTTGTTTTTTTTTGTTTGAAAAATAAATGGTAAAGGTATTTATCAAAATGTGTTGTATTTTTATTTGTTCAAATAATAGTTACATGTGACCTATCATGGTAAAGCTAAGTTCATAACGAGCACAAATTGTTAATCTGAGATATTTTACGATCATTGTTTGGGAAATACAGAGTGTTCTGTAAATCTATATTTTTCTCTATAATTTTCCCAGCGGTTGGTTTCATACGGTAGGTAACTCGTAGTTATACGTATGTATGCGCCGTATGAAAGCACGGTGCTTTGACATACACTCTTGCTTTGAAGGCACGTGCTTTGTCGCTTTATTTATTTATTCCAACAGTAAACACTATTACATGTCTTTGAAGGTGAAACGAAAAATACTAAAGTGATAACATTGAAGAGAGGCTTAAGGGTGTGTCTAAAGAGAAGTTTATTTAATTGTAGTTTTAACCGTTGGAGCGGTTTCAGCTCATTTCCAAGTACTTACATTTTTGCGATGAGACAAAACTCAGTGAGTACAATGGAATAGAAAGGTTTGTTTAAAATTTTTTCTGTCATTGATCATTTGAATAATAAGTTTCAGGCAGCATATGGCCTTTCCCAGAATATTTCAATTGATGAATCGTTAACTTTGTGGAAAGGTCGCTTGGGGTTCAAACAGTATTTGCCGCTGAAGGCAGCTCAGTTTGGTATAAAGTCTTTTGAGATTTGTGAGTCATCTTCGGGGTATACCTGGTCATTTCTTATATACACAGGTAAAAGCATGGTTTTTGTCAATCCTATTGTCCCACCAAAGTCAAACAAATCCACTGCAATTGTTTTATCTCTCATGGCGCCTCTTCTTGATAAGGGTTTTACGCTCTGGATGGATAATTGGTACAATTCACCGGAACTTTCAAAGTTATTGAAAGAAAGGAAAACTGACACTTGTGGCACCATGAAACTGACCAGGAAGTGTGTACCTGATGAAGTAAAAAGTCAAAAGTTGGATAAGGGTGAAATAGTTGTATTGCATAGCGAAGATGTCATGGTCATGAAATGGCGCGATAAACGAGTTGTCTCTCTTATTTCAACCTTCCATTCCCATGAAATGGGAGTGAAAACTAGCAAGAGTGGTAAGCAAAAAATGAAGCCAGTTTTGGTACTTGACTATAATAAACAAATGGGAGGGGTTGACTTGAGAGATCAAATGCTACACAGTTATCAGCTTGAAAGAAAGAGGGGGCAGAAATGGTATATAAAAATTTTCAAAAGGCTGCTAAATGTTACTGTTTTGAATTCCTATCTTATTTGGAAATGTACCAACCAAAAAAGTGAACATTTTGCCTTCAGATTAGAACTGGTAAAAATGTTATTTGAAACCTATGGATCCCAAGTGCAGAGAAATGTAAGTGGTAGACCATCGATCGAACCCAAACCAGCTCGGCTAACCGAAAGACATTTCCTTTACCTCATTCCACCTACTGCAAACAAAGTGAATGCTCAAAGAAGATGTGTGTGTTCCAAGAGAGGAATTAGAAGGGACACTAGGTACTGGTGCCCAAAATGTGAAGCTGGACTATGTTTGGGAGAATGTTTCGAAGATTACCACACAAAACTCAACTTTTAAGGTACGAAAAACTTGTATAACTGTCCTAGACTTTTAATGTATTATATATTTTTTTAAAGCCAGTAATTTGCTGTTTAATTTGGTGAAAGAATTGTTAAAATATAATTATAAATAACAAAGTTATATGCGTTTTATTGTACAAATGTTCCGAGCCTGCTGGAAAGCCAAAAAAACCCACGCAGCAGGGTTGGTCTTTATTAAAAAAACTCGCGCGTTGAAGGGTTAATGTGCAATGTAAATTCTGTCAAATTACAAAACGTTGCCAACAGACAGTATTAAATGCAATTAAAACTTTTTAAATTCTCTCTATAACAATATAGAAAGGCATTTTTAAAGACGACGAAAGTTGGCTAATCTTTTCATAGCCTTTGTCCTTTGATTTTTTTATTTATGTACCTACTAAAAATATTTTTCGTCACAGTGCCGCAAAAACGGCAGTTCCGAATAAATCATGCAGTATGGCGTTGTGTTGTTTTTATGATAGATTTACTACTAATTTTAATGTATTAAAACTGAAAACTTGGTTAGTATTTTGTGCACTATGACGAAAAATATAGTTTGTCACACGGACCCAAAGTGGCTTTTCGATCCTCGCTCATTTTCCAACCTCGGCTTCGTGTCGGTCGTTAAACTTGAGCTCGTATCGAAAAGCGTCACTTCTGGTCCTTGTGACGAAATATACTATTTTTCACTTCGAATACTTCTTTAGCAGTCATTCTTTCAGCAGTACATCATTATTTGACTTGCGAACATCTCATCTGTGCTCCTAATTACATTGACATGGTAGGATAGTATCTTTTTCTTGGCAACCGTAAAGTTTTGTTAAATTTAAACCGCAATTAATTGGTTTTGGACATTGGTTTCACTTGTTCAAGTACAAGTGTATATATGCCAACTGAGATTTTGTTTCTATTTATTTATTTTTGAATGAATGAGCATTTACTGTATAAAAAATGGTGGTTTAAACTAAACTCATATTTATTTGTTTTGCGACCTTTCAATGAGCTAAACCTACTTTTAATAACACTGGCTATTCAATAGCCTACGACTTTTTATGCCACCAACCCAAATTACGCCCTGTACGAAGGCTCACTATGCGTCCAGCTACTGGTTTTTTTTAGGCATAACAACTAATTTACTTTTAAAAAGGGAAAAAGGTTACAAAATAAATGGTCTCTACCTTTTTACATACTAAGTTTGTTAAATATTAACATAATAACTTTGAAACAACTCTTACAAATTTCATTATTGTATGTAGGTTAATCTTGGTATAAGTGTTTATAAGGCTTTGTTTTTTCCATATTCATATTTCAGTGCTGTTGCAGAACTCAAACTGTATTATACCTTAGTGGTTCAATATTTCTTCTTTTTTTAGCTAACTG